>OX419720.1:39674802-42174802 GCA_948474765.1 Patella depressa | reverse complement strand
GCTGATCATTTTTTTAAAATATTTACGCCACGGTAGGCCTATATCATTTGGCCAAATATTTAAACTTTACAAATCTTCAAAAAATGCAAAATCTTCTTGAGTTGAGGCCTGGGACAATTTTATTATTACAAATCTTCGGAAAATGTCTGTCAAGTAAAACCATACAATCCAATCCAAGGGTACTAAATCATACTGAATATAGGCCTAAGTAAATTGAAATATTTCAATAATGATATTCGTCCATATTCGTTATTTGACAAATTACCTACTTCTTGAATCAGAACACCTTCCACGTTTTCTACGGCAGTTTTACGCCCATCCTCTCTGTGCTAAAAACTTGAATATTTCCTCAACATCATATTATAATCCACCAATATGCTGAAATAAAACACGCTGTAGAGCTAGTAAAGTTTTAAACTTGTCGAAAAATTCAAGGGAGATTGTGAAACGAGCCACTCGATTTTTATAGATTTTTTTTTAATCTTAAAACACAAGTAGTACTAGGCCTAGTAGGATTACTATAACACTTTTTTGCAAGGTTGCATTACCTGTACTTAGAATTAAAACCCATGGGAATAATTCTTTCAACTTTATATAACAATAAAAACTTTAAAATATAAATTTCTCGAAGCACTAAATGTGCAGGCGGAGGAATAATTATGTACTGGTAATGGGGTTTGTTTGTAAACAAATCTAACTCAGACCGCTACTATACGGTATTGGATAAGGCTAAAACTGTGAAACCAAGGCTTGGGTTAGAGCATACTATTTCAAGAATAATATCAAATATTTGATTAAGATATGTTTAAATAATTGATTTACATACCTTGATAAACAAACTAAAATATCTGTTATTTTTCTTTTGTAAAACGAAAGTAATTGGTGCCGCGAACGCTTCATCGATTCACAATCAATGCCTTGCGAGGCATCGTCTTTTCCGCCATAGCTGGGTACATGTCACCGGAAGTAGATTACCGAAGAAATCGTCGCGAGACTTAGCGGCCCTATTGCTTGATCGTCCTGGAGTGACGTCACGCGTGGCGCCCCCGCCCTTGGGCGGTCGGTAATAGTTCCAGTTTGAAGTGCTCTCATTATAACATTAATTATTTCCTGGCGTGAACAATTAAAGGCTCTTGCAACAGTGACCACAGACTGACCAGCATAGAGCCTACCTATAGCACGTAGACGTTCTACATTTAAAAGGCGCGGCATTTTCTAAGAAAGATGAAAATAACACTTTTAATTTGTTTTTCCAGTTAAAGTTACGTGTGCGTGTTCAGTTTAAGCAAACTTGTATCGATTAACCTCACGAGTTTGTTTTTGCACGTGCTTTTCATCTTTATATGCTCAAAAGTCACGTGATCCACGAGACTTTACAATTTTATGAAATTAAAGGCTTCTTACTACTTACTATAGTTAGAAACACTTTAAAATTTATTTGACTTACCAGAAAAAAAAAATTGTTGAAATTCATCGGTGTCAAGTTTTTAATTTGGCTGAGTATTTAAATTATTTGTACAACCGCAAAGCTGCACTACTTGGTCTCGCGGTAAATGATAAGAAGATAAAAGGTATACCGACACAAACTGATTTCAACACTGGTTTAATAGCATTTGAACATTTTAAAGTACTTTTCGTCCGTCTTGGGACTATTCATATAATGTCATTGTATAAAGATGGACATTATAGTATATTTATACATATTTACATAGTAACACTGTGGTTTTGATTGGCTATAGTTATCGTTGTCTATGGTTACATGGTGTATCGTTAACTAATAGAAAACATGTACACACGAGTGTTAATCTTTAGTATATGGGTTCAATTTGGGAACAATGAATGGAAGATTATCATGAGATAGATTTAAGAGAATTAATAAATAAATAAATGAGGCTAATTGCCAATTGTTACTAATTGACTATTAAGTCGAGGAACGTATTTTTTAATAAAATGATTTTCCATTAATTTCCCTTTCGTGGTGTCATCGACTTTCAGTTTATAAAAAGCGAAAATTTGAAATTTTATTTGTAGATGTTGCGCACATTTAAAGATGTGTCTATTTACAAATAATAATGTGTCTATTTACATTTTCAATATTGCAATCCCGTCGATGGTTGCGTACTCTATCCCGTAGATGAGTAGATATATACATGTTTTGTATTAGTTAACGATATACTATGTCACCATAGACATTGGTAACTATAGGCAATTAAACCACAGTGTTACGGGGTCACGGTGGCTAAGTGGATAAGACGCTGGTTCGCTATCCTGGAGGTCGGGTGTTCGATCCCTGCTTTGGCCGAGATAGTTCATCTCGATTTTCCGGCGTGATTCCCCTTGTCAGAGATGCAGAAGGAGGGCCTGACAAGGACAGCTGACTAGTCGTTCGGATGGGACGAAAAATCGAGGTCCCGTGTACACATTGGAGTGCACGTAAAAGATCCCTTGGCAGTTGGAATTCGATATAATAGTAGGCCGTAGCGCCCTGCCCGGGCAAAATTTCCCTCATAGCACACTGTATGGCGTATGTCCGTCTTCCATTAGCCCAGGTTAGATGCAAAAGAGTAGGACGTTAAACCCATTTCATTTCATTTCCACAGTGTTACTATGTAACTATGTATAAATATACTATACTGTCCATCTTTATACAATAACATTATCTATGAATAGTCCCAAGACGGACGAAAAGTACTTCAAAATGGTAAAATGTTATTAAACCAGTGTTGACTCTTGTCATCCGAATCATACCAAAAAAAACATTGCCTTACAATCTTGCAAGGAGAATCTGCATACTCGTCTCAAATCCATTAACTTCAGATCTCAGATTATCAGAATTACGAAGCTTTTTACATGACCCACTTATTTAATCAATGACGTTATAAAGCGGGCGAAGGCCTTTGATATTTTAGAACTTATAACAGGGAGACCAAAAAAAAAAAAAGCAAAAGAAAAGTGCATACCGTACATCCCCACGCACAATCCTCGAAATCCGAATATGTCAATGTACTCCCGGATAACTTTGCTCTACTGAGACGTAGTAAACTAAATATGATAGTCTTGAAACCGAGTACACGGTGACAAAATGTGGACGAGGAAACTGTGGAACGTGCGATTACTTTATTGAAGGCAATACTTTTAACTTTAATTGTTTTCAATTTAATATAAATAGTAGTATGACGTCACATATATATAGTACATGTAATTACATGCCTTGGGTGTAATGAATTATATATTGGATCCACAAATGAATTACGGAAGCGTGTGAGAGTACATAAACAGCATATAAAAGAGGAAATGTACCGCAAAATCCCATTAATTGGGTATTTCGCGGAGCGTGCTAAAAATAAATAAATAGATCGCCACATTTTCATATTTTCCCCTTCTATAAACTGTCTGATAATAATATCACAAAATTAAGAGTAAAAGAAGTGTATTTTATAAACAAATTCAAACCCAAACTTAACCAGTGATATTATTTCATTTTAACTTAGGCCTATATGAAAAATTATTGTAACTATATATCTCCATAATGACGCTACATAGTGACGTAACGCCATTATCTACATATTGGATAATGATTCTATATAAATTGCTTCTAGATGTCGAGTCCTATCTGGATTATTGCCCTTATTTTTAGGCCTTTATGAATACACTAATAACTTACGATTTCTTTAGCATTCCTGTTTTGCATTTCTTACGTGGGACTTTATATAATAATTATACCATGGTTTGTACAATTGCATGGTCTTTAAAACTAATAGTTTTTATATTTTAACGTAATTTTATCTAGATTATCGCCCTTTTATCGGGAAATTGCACCTTCTAAACCACGACGTCATAACAACTATTACGGCAGATTCACGTCACACCACTCAGTCAGCAGACGGCTGTCTCCCTAGATAGTCTTTTCCTTTGCTTCTTTGTATTCAGTTGTGTTTTTGTTTCTGTGACGATTGCAATGTTTGTCCTAAATGCATTTATATACTTCAATCCTTTTATTGATTTGGTTTTGAACTAGGCCTACTTCTGATACATTTAACTATGTGGTTACTTGTGTAGCGGAATTTATACAACAATATGCTTGCATTCGTAATTCTTGCAACATATAATAGATCATGACTCATGCTGACACTATATAATTATTTCTCTGGGTTGCATTCCCAGTTGTTTTCAAATATGAGTGAAGTCTGTGTCACCACAGGCCCGGGACTGTACAGCGCAGTGGACGCTTACGGCTAGCCCCCGGATCCATTCACTCTCTTTGATTTGTTTATGTTTGTGGTTTTTGAGTATGATGTCTTGTCCATATATTTGTTTTTGTGTAAAATTGTGTGTGGTGCAACTCTCCTGCACTTACTATTAGAGTAGAGTTTTTAACCCTTCGTACTGTAGAATGTTCTCGTTGTCGGGTTTTGCTCCTGTTTGCTCACTGCACATTTTTTCATTTTCATTATCATTATCATCTTTATTTATTTATTTATTTAAATATATCCGATTTCAAACAAATGGTTTTAACAAAAATAAATGTAAGCACCAGTGGGCAGCCCCCACCTGATGTAGCCTGCCATAGGGCTAACAACCCTTTGAGAAATTTTGTCCCTCTACACGGAACACCTTACGTGACTCCGCATGTCAACCTCACCAATAAGAATCTAGCAGGTAGTTCTGATGAATTGGCTGCGGGGGGAGGAATTTCGAATAATGTAATTAATAATCTTACCCATACGGGTAATCAAAGTAGTCAAACTAGTAATTCAATATGTTCAAATATAAATTGTGAATTTTGTAGTCTGTCTTTCGGTGCTTGTAACTATAGACAGTGTAAATTATGTACTGATTACAATGAAGCCCACACATTTAGTAGCTCCGTTACTGGTAGATGCTACCATGTTTCTACAGATCAAAACCTTAATTGTAATACTCAAAATATAGTATATTTATTAACCTGCAATTACTGCAAACTACAGTATGTTGAGGAAACTAGTAAATCATGTAAAACTAGATTTAATAATCATAGATCTGCTGGAAATTCTGAAAATGCACACAAACTATTATATCGACATTTTAAACAAAATCCCTGTAAAGATTTGGATATAGTATACAAATAATTGAAAAACTTCCCGGTTCTGGACACCATACTAATGGTAAAATTGATCCTGCAAATACACAAATTAGAACGCACGCAGAAGAAACTTGGATTATCAAACTACAGACCATTTTCCCTTATGGTCTTAATGATAGATTTAAAAATATCGATTATAACAACCGGAATGAAAACACTTTGATCACCAGAAATTGCTATAAAAAAACTTGACCATAATTTTAAAAATAAAAAACGTTCCATTAAAAAATCGAAATTTCAAAAAGATCCGGAAAGTATTTTGAACGAATTGTATTCTGCATGCCAATGCCATACTTCCGACAAATTGTCTTGTGCAGCTTGTGTTCTTAATCTAGCTCGACAAATTGTACATACCTTGAAAAAATCAACAGCTAAGAAACTTGGTGTCCTCATACAAGATATTATCTATTCTAATCAACTTAATGAAAGCTTTCTTCCTCAATATTACGATGTTATTACCGATTTGATAAATAGTAAATTTTCACCTAAACATTCAGCACAGCAAAATAAAGTACATAAGAAAAAACCCGAGATTTTATGTAAAATACTTTTTACAGATAAACATATACAAGATATTGGACTAAATAGAATTTTCCGAGATAGATCTGTAATCAAATCTATACCAGATACTATTCCTAAAATTTCACCTACAGTCGTATACAAATTTTTACCTCCAATTCGTAATAAAATATTTAACTACCATGAAACTATAGCAAACCTTAACGTTCAAGAATTTATTAACAGTTACGACAATACAATATGTCAATGTCATAACTCTCCTTTTAAAGATAAATTTCACGACCATGTACTGTCTGGAAACTTCGATATTGTTGAAGACAATAATCTTAAAAAACTATTTCGCTTTGGACCACAATTTCGAGAACAACCTAATAAAAACTAACTTCAAAAAATTACATAATAATCTAAAATCAGAAATCCGGAAATGCATAGTAGCTTGGTCAGATAAATTTCGTGCACCAATAGAATCTTTTGGAGAATGGAGAAACACTGTTTTTGACCTCTTATCAAAGAGAATCAAACATATTAAAAACAACCCAAGACATCCACCACCCGAAGTCCTAAAAAATGCATCTGCAGCTGAATGCCTTTCTGCTCTTCAAGAGAAATTTGTTCTAACACCTGTCGATAAGGCCAGCAATAACATTGCCTTTATCTGTAAAAAGTACTATATTAAAAATATCCTTACCGAAGTTGGACTTTGGCCTAACACCAATAATAACACTTATAAATGTATTACGGAATTATCTAAACTAGATATTTTACAAAATCAATATTCGTTTAACAGGAGTAATGATATAAAAGACAATGTAAAAGTAGATGCCCTTCCATATATTTATTCTATACCGAAATTTCATAAAAATCCAGTAAAATTCAGATACATAATTTCCTCCAGCATCTGCCAGACAAAACCTCTAGCAGTGACTATTACGAAAGGACTTAAATTATGCCAGGCCCAACATGCCATTTGGTGCAAAACACTTCGCAATTATACTGGGATTAGTAGCTTTTTCATAATTGATAAAAATAAACCAATAGTAGACACTTTAGATAAAATCAATCAAAAAGACAATGCAAAATCAATAGAAACTTTCGACTTTTCTACTTTATATACTATGCTACAACATGCGGACCTTAAAAAGAATTTGGATTGGTTCGTGGGTAAGGCCTTTAATGGTGCTTTTGGAAAAGGCAGAAATCTGATGGCCATCTACTCACAAGATGCAAGATGGATCATAAAACGGCGCAATGCCAATACTGTAGTTTTCGATAAAGAAAAATTTCAAAATATTATACATTTTCTCATTGACAATGCCATATTTGAGGTTGGGGATCAGATAATACAACAAACTATTGGTTTACCAATGGGAACTGACCCCGCCCCATTTATGGCAAATGCACATTTATATAAATACGAATTCGACTTTCAAGACCATAAAAGAAAAACAGATTACAAGGTAGCAAAAAGTCTAAATTATACCTTCCGTTACATTGATGACATAACACCAATCAATGATAATGGTAATTTCAATAAATACAAAGATGAAATATATCCTCCTGAACTTATATTAAATAAAGAAAATTCGGGCACTATAAATGCATCTGTCCTTGACTTGGACATCAATATAATTAATAATAAATTTAATGTCGGTATATTCGATAAAACGGACAAATTTGGTTTTGAAGTAGTAAAATACCCGTCAGCTCATAGTAACATACCAGATACGACACTATACAATGTTTTCTATTCACAGGCATTACGATTTTTAAAAATATGCAACAATAAAGAACTATTTCTTTCCCGAATAAAAACTCTTAATTTTAAGTGCACGGCCAAAGGTGGTACACAATTACGCATTTTGAAAGAAATTTCAAAACTTCCATTTCTTCAACATAATAAGTTTTACATTTCTTATAATGATATTACTGACTACATATTGGATAATGATTCTATATAAATTGCTTCTAGATGTCTAGTCCTATCTGGATTATTGCCCTTATTTTTAGGCCTTTATGAATACACTAATAACTTACGATTTCTTTAGCATTCCTGTTTTGCATTTCTTACGTGGGACATTATATAATAATTATACTATGGTTTGTACAATTGCATGGTCTTTAAAACTAATAGTTTTTATATTTTAACGTAATTTTATCTAGATTATCGCCCTTTTATCGGGAAATTGCACCTTCTAAACCACGACGTCATAACAACTATAACGGCAGATTCACGTCACACCACTCAGTCAGCAGACGGCTGTCTCCCTAGATAGTCTTTTCCTTTGCTTCTTTGTATTCAGTTGTGTTTTTGTTTCTGTGACGATTGCAATGTTTGTCCTAAATGCATTTATATACTTCAATCCTTTTATTGATTTGGTTTTGAACTAGGCCTACTTCTGATACATTTAACTATGTGGTTACTTGTGTAGCGGAATTTATACAACAATATGCTTGCATTCGTAATTCTTGCAACATATAATAGATCATGACTCATGCTGACACTATATAATTATTTCTCTGGGTTGCATTCCCAGTTGTTTTCAAATATGAGTGAAGTCTGTGTCACCACAGGCCCGGGACTGTACAGCGCAGTGGACGCTTACGGCTAGCCCCCGGATCCATTCACTCTCTTTGATTTGTTTATGTTTGTGGTTTTTGAGTATGATGTCTTGTCCATATATTTGTTTTCGTGTAAAATTGTGTGTGGTGCAACCCTCCTGCACTTACTATTAGTGGTATTTTCTACTTAATCTTTTAGAATATATATATATGTATAGAATAGTTAATTAAAGCTGATCTTTGGTAATATATAATTGAAATTAAGGATGGCAAAATAAAACTACATTTTTATTCTAACGTTTTCACCGCGATAGCGGCTCATCAGACAATAGTCTGTGACGTCACAGTGTCATAGTTACATGATAAAATTATTATACAGGCAAGGGTAGTTAGTTCTTAGTCTACAGACTACAAATATTCAATCCCACCATAATCTTTATTTCATGTAACTTAAATATTCTCTTATTTAGAATTACGTTTTGGGTGGTATTTCTCAATAAAATAGCTTTCTTTTGCCTAAGCATTAAGTCTATATAAAGGAAAAACACTAAATTTGCCCCACCACATACTTCAAGGTGCTCACTGAGCGGGATCATCCTGTATTTTGGTTGAAGTATGTGCTGTCAATGGAGGTTCATTCTCAGCCTAAGCATCATTTGGGTCTATCCTATATACTTCCCCTTGCATCCCGGACACGTTATAAGGTAAATTACATAGTTCGATTAAAGGTGCAACAGTCCGATTGGATGGTTGCAATTCAGGTCGGCATCCTGTAGCATGGCAAAAGAAATCCCTTTCTGACCCTTGCTGGATAAGCTTCTAATAGTCACATTTCAGCTGCTGTATCCACGGGCTGGAATAGCAGGAAAACACGTTTGCGACAGTTAAATTTTCAAAATTTGGTCCCAACGGCCCTGTCTACGTGGACTATAAATGATCGGTTGGTTGATTGGAATTCGACCCAGGCACCTAATATAAGTTAGGCTATATCAGACCACCTACTGTATTCAGGGACTGGAATAGCAAGAACACGCGTTTGAGGTTGTCAAATTTTCCAATTTGTCATGGCGGGAGGGGGGGGGGCGTCCTTAGACGTCTGTAGGCTTAACCCGAATTTTTTTCGGGAATTTCAATTCTGCCCTCATAACGTTCATCTAGTCCACATGTCTATGGAGACCACCCTAGACCCTTCCATGGTACCGTTCGCCGTGGACAGTCAAGTGTAGGTACATTGGCGCCCTCAGAAGCCACAATGGCGCCCCCCGGAAGCCTTTGCGCCCCCCCCCCCCCGTTAACAATTTTGGGCTAGCTACGGGCCTACTGCCTGGCAGTCGCTGGTTATTTAAACATGCAACATGTAAATTTTGTAAATTATATTTTTGAAAAAAATCCAAATTATGAGTGTTTTCTGTGTAATTTGCTTATATCTTGTCACTTTTTTTCACAAAACTGAAATACTACTGCCTTTAACAAGAAAGATTTTTTAATTTTAGCACAAAAGACCCATGGACCTGAGATGCACCGATGTACATAAAGCTGCGTGTATACTTAAAGCGCCATCATTTTTGCAGTTATTCTTTGATTTTCTTTCACTGGTATGTTTCCAGGACATAATGTAGGAAGCATATAAAAAGGCCTTTTGGTGATACCTGAAGTTTTACTCCTATATACGACAGATCTCACCAAATATTTCCAAGCCGGAGGGCGAAAGTTATTTCTAATCTTTCCCTCCCTTTCCCTTTTTGCATGACGAGTTTTGTTGCTTTTTATACGCCCACATTTTCATGTGGACGTATTATGTCGTCGCCCCTGTCCGTCCGGACGTCCGTCCGTCCGTCCGGACGTCCGTCCGTCCACAATTTGTTTGTGGACTCTCTACAGGTCACAATTCTTATCCGATTTTGACGAAACTTGAAATATAGGTTTATCCCCAAAAGATCTCGGTTCCTTTCGATATTGGCATGTATCGGATCAAAACTTCATGGATTATGGCCCCTGATTGTACGAAAAATCACGTTTTTAGCTTGTGGACCCTATAGAGGTCACAATTTTGAACCGATTTTGATGAAACTTGACATGCATGTTTGTAACCCAAAGATCTTGGTTCCTTTCGATATTTGTGGCTATCGGAATGTAATTTCCTGAATTATGGCCCCTGATTGTCCGAAAAATCACCCTTTTTAGCTTGTGGTCACTCTGGAGGTCACAATTATTATTCGATTTAAAAAACCGTTTGATTATATCACCGTTACACCCTAAGGAAGGTCGAGTTCGAATTTCGGGAAAATCGGACGAAAATTGCCATACAAAATGGCCGCCGTTTGTATGCGAATACTGTTAAAAAATGGTATATCAAGGTTGTGGACCCTGTGGAGGTCACAATTTTGATTCAATTTTGATGAAACTTGAAATTCATGGTTATAACCCAAAGAACTTGCTTCCTTTCGATATTTGCGCATATCGGATTGTAACTTCCTGAATTATGGCCCCTGATTATACCCAAAATCGCCCTTTTTTTTAGCTTGGAGGTCACAATTATTATTCGATTTAAAAAAACGTTTGATTATATCACCGTTACACCCTAAGGAAGGATGAGTTCGAATTTCGGGAAAATCGGACCAAAATTGCCATACAAAATGGCCGCCATTTGTACGCGAATACTGTTAAAAAATGGTATATCAAGGTTGTGGAACCTGTGGAGGTCACAATTTTGATTCGATTTTGATGAAACTTGAAATTCATGGTTATAACCCAAAGATCTTGCTTCCTTTCGATATTTGCGCATATCGGATCGTAACTTCCTGAATTATGGCCCCTGATTATACGCAAAATCGCCTTTTTTTTAGCTTGGAGGTCACAATTATTATCCGATTTAAAAATCTGTTTGATTATATTACCGTTACACCGTAAGGAAGGTTGAGTTCGAATTTCGTGAAAATCAGACCAAAATTGCCATACAAAATGGCCACCGTTTGTACGTGAATACTGTTAAAAAATGGTATATCAAGGTTGTGGACGCTGTAAAGGTCACAATTTTAATTCGGTTTTGATGAAACTTGAAATTCATGGTTATAACCCAAAGATCTTGGTTCTTTTCGATATTTGCGAATATCGGATCATAACTTCCTGAATTATGGCCCCTGGTTATACGCAAAATCACCCTTTCTTTAGCTTGTGGTCCCTCTGGAGGTCACAATTATTATCCAATTTAAAAAAACGTTTGATTATATCATTGTTACACTGTAAGGAAGGTTGAGTTTGAATTTCGGGAAAATCGGACCAAAATTGACAGACAAAATGGCCGCCGTTTGTACGCGAATACTGTTAAAAAAATGATATATTATGGTTGTGGACCCTGTATAGGTCACAATTTTAATTCGATTTTGATGAGGAAGGTTGAGTTCTAATTTCGTGAAAATCGTACCAAAATTGCCAGACGAAATGGTCGCCGTTTGTACGCGAATAGTGTAAAAATATGGTATATCATGGTTGTGGACTCTCTACAGGTCACAATTCTTATCCGATTTTGATGAAAAGTCACATTTCTAGGTTGTGTACCGTCACACCATAATCATTGTCGGTTTCGAATTTCATTGATATCAGACTGGAACTTTTGGGCAAGAGTTTGCCACATGTTGCTTCATCTGTGGCAGAAAGCGTTCTACACAACAAAAATTTAAGAAAAAGTTAGAGCCGGTCTAAGAGACAGAATTTACATTAAAGTTAATGGGGAAATCATTAGTGATCTGTGGCCATATTATTATGCCCCCGTCAGACCGGAGTGGTGACCCTACTGTGCTATGGGACCGAACGGCGGCCTAGAAATACACAATGTCGTCGACAAGCGTGAACAAAACGCGGAAAAATGTCCTAGAATTACAAACTTAAAAAAGTCGCGTTCTTACTGCGACCTGTGCGTTTATAGAGTATTCTCGCTGCGGGCTCGTCACGATCTCTCCGTGCTTATGGCGTTTCTGTTGAGATCTATAAAGTTGACAACGGCGGTCATCGCGCACCCGCACCGCTCAACCACACGTCTTGTCTGGACTACACGTGCGTTTCCACCACGTGATCACGGCGACTATATAAGCGGGTAAGATTTTGTTTTCCAAATTTCAAGATGACCTATGAATCGTCCATTTTCAAAGCAAGTTGTACATGAAAAGCATGGTCGCCATAGGCGAGTAATGAAAGCTTGGTAACCGCGCAATGGTCGTATTAAGAACTCCATACACGTAGTGGGAACCTCAAAACATCGCCATATGCTTAGAGGTAGCCCCATGGGGCCGTGACGCAATCGCGCAACAGTGGTTGAATCATCATAACATCGCCATGACAACGCCATAAGGACTCAGAACGCTTGGTGGGGTCGCGATCTACGCGTGAGGGTTGTGGTGTAGACGCCATCCAGACACCGCTGCAAATGTTACACTTTTCGCAGCGTCTTTGCCACGTGTGTACTGCGCGTGTACTACGTTCATAGAGATGTTACCAAGCTTATCTCGCAACCTTCGCGACCCATCACGCTCTCTCGGCTTTCCAGTCATATAGCAGAACATTGGCACAAGGTACAATTTTATGGATACACAATCACTGGGTTTGATACTAAGCGACGTTTCGACGAGGAGGCTCTCGTCTTTATCAAGCAATGATACAAATTTGTGAATAGTGTAGGCAAATATATACAGAATATGCAACAAAGATAAAATCAAGTACAATTAAAGTTTAACACCTTTGAATAGGGGGCCATTAAGGACTAATCCTACACAACAGAAAACTCATACGGTGATTAAAAGGAGGCGAATGCTGTTATTTATAAAAAGATCAGTGTATTAACACTATTAATGGAAAACCAATTAACCTGAGCTATAGAGAAACAATAATATAAAGAGAAGTGTGTATGTATAAGTAAACAAGAGTGGTCGTTGATGCATGTGCAAAGAAAATTAAATAATAATTTGAAATTAAGGAATAAAAAAATATATAATCATGAAAGATATCCTGATATATCGATATAATCTGAAAATCGAGGATTGTAAAACGGGTTAAGTACTGAAAAGAAACATATGTAAAATGTATGATAAAAAACTGAATAAGCACTGAAAGAGAACAAAAGTATTGGAACCAATAAGCTGCAATTCCTGAAAGATAAAAACGTATTATTATAGTATAAATCTGGAAGAAAGAAACCGTAAATATATTATTCCCACGTATTACAGGTCATTACATATGGACTATATTCTAACTGTAAAACTGGATAATTACTGCAAACCAAGATATGTAAAGTATATAAGTAGACTGGAACTGGATAATCACTGAATTGTGTTAATTCTGAAAGCTGAAAATCATGAAAGAAACCTATTATTAGACTTAAACATGGGTGGGGGGCAAGGCTGGAAATAACTTTCAAATAGCTGTCTGACACCATGTCAGGTCAGATGAACATTCTGCCTGACATTTCAAATTGGCAATGTTACGATGATTTCACCACGATTGCACCACGACCTCATGGGGTTACCACTGCGCCTATGACGATGTTATGAGGTGCCCACTGCGTTTATGGGGTTCTTAATACGACCATGGCGCGGTTACCAAGCTTGCATTACTCGCCGATGGCGACTAGGCTTTTAATGTACGACTTGCTTTGAAAACGGGCGATTCAAAGTTTGTCTTGAAATTTCGAAAAAAAATCCAACCAGCTGATATAGTCTCGGTGATCACGTGGTGGAAAAGCGCGTGCAGTCCAGATACACATAGAAGACGTGTGGTGAGAACTCCTATGACCGTGGGTAGACAGCCGCGGATTTGCCGATAACCGCCGTTGCCAATCTAATAGATCTCAATAGAAACGCCATATGCGAGGAGAGATCGTGACGAGCCCACCATGAGAAAACGGTATAATCGCACAGATCGCAATAAGAACGCGACTTTATTTTAAGTTTGTAATTTTGGGACATTTTTCTTTGTGCATTTCTCCTTGTGCTAGCCTGGAGATCAGGTGTTCGATTCCTGCATTGGCCGAGGAAGTTCATCTCGATTTTCCGACGCGGTTTCCTTTTGTCAATGAATCAGAACGGAGGGCCTGGCAAGGACATCTGTTTAGACGTCGAATGGGACGAAAATGCGAGGTCCCGTGTACACATTGGCGTGACGTTAAAGATCCCTTGGCAGTTGGAATTCGATATAAAAGTAGGCCGTAGCGCTGCTACCCGGGCAAAATTTCCCTCATAGCACACTGTATGGCGTATGCCCATTTTCCATTAGCCCAGGTTAGGCGCAGAAGAGTAAGACGTTAAACCCCATTTCGTTTCATTCATAATTATACATAGACTTAATAATATGGCCACAGATCACTAATGATTTCCCAGTTAACTTTAATGTTAATTCTGTCTCTTAGACCGGCTCTAACTTTTTCTTAAATTTTTGTTGTGAAGAACGCTTTCTGCCACAGATGAAGCAACATGTGGCAAACTCTTGTCCAAAAGCATGTATAAGGTTCACCATGAAAAAATTGAGATACACAAGTTGGAAGTAGAGACAAGTAAACATGCAACTCTTGTATCCATCCACCTCAAAATCATGAATATTCACCAAAACCTGGCATAAAATGTATTTTCAAACCCTTTTCTTTGATTCTACACCAAAAAAGCAACAAAAATCGTCATGCAAAAAGGGGAGAAGGGAAAGGGAGGGAAAGATTAAAAATAACTTTTTAAGTAACGTTTAGTAACCGTAATCCCACTCTATGTCGACTTACATTACAGAACAGAGGAATTATCTTTGAGATGTTCGTGTTCTAGTGAACTCGAAGACAAGATTCATTTTAACCACTTACAGTGACTAAACTTCACATCAGATAGAATAAAAAAGAAATAAATTAAGCAAGAAAGAAATAAAAAAAAGCTTTTAAAAAGTATGTTTTGTTATTGCAGACCTTTTACGGATACATAAGACTGAACATAACTTGGTGGTAAAGTTGTAGAAACCAGTTCATGTTCCCGTCTTCTTGTATCATCAAATTCTCCACCAAAATCATCAGCGACGTCATCTTCATCATCATCTTCGTCACCACCGTCGTCAGCATCATATTTAGCTTCTTCTTTAAATAACAAAAAACCCAATTAAATATAAACGACAATGGTATTAGAGGTGGTTAAAAATTTTGCTCTTTGGAAACATAAGGCCTACTGTACTGATTATCTGATTATTCATCGATAACAATTGCGGGCTCTGGGATCCCTACCCCTTTGTACATGCCCTTAGAAACATATGGCCTACTCTACTGATTATTCATCAATAACAATTGAGGGCTCTGGGATCCCTACCCCTTTGTGCATGCCCCCTGAAAGTTCCTATACCCATATTTTCACCCCCCCCCCCCTATGCTGTTTTGGACCTACAAGTCCCCAGAAATATGTCAACGGTGGTTTGTATGTTGTCTTCTTGTAGGTTATAAATGACGCCGAGTCTGATTATTTACTTCATAATTATTTTCGATATTCCGACATGGCGGAAATTCAAAATGTCGACCAAAAAGGACTCCATTTTGCTTGAGCTCTTCACTTATTTCGTATAAATGGCTTGTAATATATCTTTTAATAGGTTTTCTTTGTTGCAAATTCTAAATCGGATCTTGAAAAATAGTTTCGACCATCCAGTATGGCAGACATTCAAGATGTTGAATACAAACATGGCAGACATTTTGTACAATCTCATACATAATCAGATGACAACTTGAAAAAACCCTCAAATTTAGTGCTTTAAATGCTAACATGATGTACATGTAATATTAATGTCTGTATGTATGTTTATTTCTCTGTGTCTAGCATGTAATTATATTAACTAGATGTACACGCAGTGCAGCTGCCTAATCCCATGCACGATTCGCAATTTAACATTGGCGCTGTACATTTGTGGACATCCAGGTGTTGTTATCTTAGTATACTGGTCGCACCGTTTCACCTCCTTTCTACAGATGTGAGATCTGGAGTGAAAATATGACGTAACTCAAGTAGCAAAAGGACTGATATATTACTACACCCATCACACCAAAATCCCCATATTGACCGATACCCAATACTTAATTAACCCCAAACCTCAGTTAACACGACCCTCCCCTGAAATCGTTTGCTTACGATTGACACGGTAGGCTACATCCAATTAAGTGGAAACTGCTCGCGTGAACCGACAGCATAACAAGGCTCTATGTTATTCATGCAAAATATTAACTGAAATTGGGTTCGATGTCCTACTCCGAACAGGACTAATGAAGACGGGCATATGCCATATAGCGTGCTATATGAATTCCAACTGGCTACAAATCTTTTACGTGCACGACCATATGGACAAGGGACCTCGGTATCCCGTCTCATCCGAAAGACTAGTCCTTGCCAAGCCCTCCGTCCGGTATCAAAATATTAGCAGATCTTGAAAAAGAAAACACCCAAACTACCAAATATCAATTTTATTTTATTACAATCTTATAAAGATGCCATAACATAAATTAACAACACACAGCAGAAAATTATGATGCTTTATGCATATAAACCCAAATTCCTAGCTCCAAGATTCAGATGTAATCCGTCAACTAAATCAGTTTGACCGATGTTAGAATGTTTCAAAACCGCCGAATACCCGTTTTCCGACAAACTTAATACATGCTCATTTACCACGTCACAACGAGCTCTAATAAAGTAGTTTCCTTAAAACACCTTATTAATACAGATATCAATCCCGTTAATGACGGAGGACAGACAAACAATTTTAAATTGGCTACATTTCCTTTAGGTTGGGGTGTGAAACGAACGACTCACAAGGTCCAAGGTAAACCTAATTTGTCTGGCTTGAATCCCGACTTCGAAGGATATAGCAAAACCGATTTGTCCCCCTTATAAGCTAACAAATGAGCTTCATGACAAAATCTTGCTAATTTTGGAAACCATGCAGGGATGGGAGATAATGCAGGCACCACAACCGTACAATCTATGGATTGTTCTTCCAACAAATTTAAGGTGGATTGAATTAGATTAAAAGAGGGGAAAACATAAGGGTTTTCATCATCTGTTATAATTTGAGCAAATACGTTAATTCCATCCGATAAAGGCGTTTCAAACGGCGTGTAATGTTTTAATGGGGAGCCATCCAAACCAGTCATACAGTTAGAATCTAACGCCATTAGATCTAAAGTGTGGGGCCCAAACTGCTTTGCCCCTTTAAATGTCATACGAGAAATACAAGCATCTGACTTGCTCAAGGTTTTGGATGGAGCATCGGCTTCATTACAGGCAGACAATACATAAATCAAGTTAATATAAATATTATATTCTAAAATAAGAAAGAATAAGTCCTTCAGTACGTTAGTTAGAATAGGTGACCGGCACATCTGATTATTCCAACAATAGTTCAATACTTTATTATCGACACGAACATCGAGTCTACAGTTTTTAACTTTATCTTTAAGACCTTTAACAGCTAAATACAAGGCTTTGGTTTCTTTTACAGCAATAGGGGCATCTAAGAAAGATGTGTTCCAATAATCATGGATTACACTTGAACCTCCTTTAAAAGTAAATTTAGCACCCCATCCATAATCCGAAGAATCGGATGATAAATTTAAAGTGCAGTGACATTCTGGTTTCCATGGATGAGAACCATTCCAGTTATCTAGAAAACGCCAAAATTCAAGTTCATTTCTTAATTCTTGCGAAATGCGTATCTTATCACAACCACTTTGACCAATCAGTGAAATGCAACGGAAACATTCGGAAACAAATAACTTTGCTCCAGGTATCGCCAAGACAAACCACATGCATTTTACCGAGGGATAGCAAATTTACTTCCTTGTGAGCCAAAATTTCCTCTCTTAAATAACAAAATTTACTCTTTTTGGATTCAGTTAATCTAAAAGTTTGATTACATGCATCAACCCACATTCCCAAGTATATAATACAATTTACAGGTGAGAGTTCTGATTTTGTTAAGCCGATACAGTACCCCAATCGTACCACCACCTGACAAACCATATATATTGCAATCTCTGCTTGTCGCTTCGGTGACATATTGGAAATACTGACCTGCACAATAAGACGATCGTCAATATAAACAATATTGTTAACCTGAAGTTGTCTTAAATAAGAAGCTACATTGACACTAAGTGTGTGATATACGTAAGCGGAATTTTTCCAACCAAATGGAATAGTATTACACACATAAAAAACACCATCCCACTGAAACCCCAAAAAAGGTCTGGATAACTCCGAAACAAGAACGTGATCATACCCAGACTTGTCATCAAGCTTTGTGAGAAATGATTCTGAAGAAACAATTCTGGGAACTACATTCAGTGTGTCAAGTTTAAATTGAGTGTCTTTCATCCATAAATTCAAATATCTCATATTGAGACACATTCTGGGTTTAGTAGGCTCCACTGTAATTGGAGAAAAGATGTAGGGCGGATTGACCTCGTCCACCTTTCCCCACACAGAGATAGCTCCAGTATTCAGTCTATTAGATACCTCCTTTGCAATGAAATCCTGAAATTTTCCGCAAGATTCCGAATTTGGGAATAAATTTGAAGGTGGAATAGAATCGTTATATGAAATCGGCCCATATGAACCCTTGAAATGTTGAAAAAAATTAAAAATATTCACACCATATTTTAGCCAGTTCAAAATCATTGTTGAATCAGTGGAATTAATCAAAATGTTCTGCCATTCCGTTACATTATTATGAAGACCGCCAGCTTTGAAATTATCAGGATCCGGAAAAATTAGTTGATCTATCGAGACTGAACCCGGATTAACTTTGGCTATCTCTGCAGGCACCACCTCTCTCCACTTACACGAAATGCCTCTATAATTAACCCATTCGTCGCTTTGCTGGCGACCTGCGAATCTGAAATATTTAAGTATTGAGAATTTTGCGTTTGAAATTTGCGCTCTGTTGTTATCTCTGTAGCCATCAAATATTAACATTTATTTATGATTTAATATTTCATACATATACATCAGGAAACATCACGCCATTTACATATAACGTTATTATTGAATGGACATAGAGATAACGACAGAACGCAAATTTCAAACGCATAATTCTCAATACTTAAAATATTTCAGATTCGTCGGTTCGCCAGACAAGCAACGCATTGTACTCCACAAGTAAGCTAGAAATGAAATTAATAAATAACTAATCATTACCAACACGTACAACATATCATTTCAACAAAAAAATTACATCCTTCATAAAGGAAATAGAATAAACCGATATCAACCCCAGAAATGGATTCTTATTTAATTTATCGCCTACAATGATAATTCTATCCTTGGTTTTTTGGCTTTGGGCATCTGGACACAATGTGTTCGGATTCACCACATCTATAGCAGATAATTTTAGGCGGTCTACTTTGAAAATTTTGTGAATGTTGATATTTGTTTTATATGTCTGTTTACCCTGATGGTCGCCCCAAGACTTCAAAAATTTATGCTCTTTCTCCATTAACCTATATTCAGTATTACTTGAAAGCATCAAAACTACCAAGGAGGCAACATTGGCATTTTGCTTATTTGCTAAGAATCGTTGCAATATAAATCCATATTCCTCTGAACAAGGAGATTCTACTTTCCTGGCCTTTTCGTTAAGAACAATAAGTTTTTGATAAAGGGTATCCAAATTCACTTTTGTGGTGCGAGATGCATATTCTTTTACATCACGTACCATGGATTGTAGTGACTCTTGCTGAAGATCTTTCTGTTGTTCCTGAATTAGCGCTTTTAGTTTTTTCACTTCATCTTTTAGCTGAAAACATTAAATTAAATATTATCTAAATCCGTCCAATTTTTAATGGACTGGACAACGGCTTGAACCTTGTGTACACGGTTCTGTGACTCTGGCAATATCCTAGCGGATTCCATTTGACGTAAGACTGATTGCGGGATAATGTACTCCTGCAACATCGCCGGAGAAGTCCATCCTACGTGTGCCATTACGTCCGAGTCAGTGACTCCCAAAGACTTCAAACTTATTGCGCATCCACTGCGTATACCATGCGAAGTTTCACCTGACCACAGTTTTGCTTCTGACAAATGCTTCTTTAACCTATGATTCATTGCTGAAGATGTGAGCGGTTTGTCACAGGCAATATTACCCCGTTCATTCGACGATGGTCTAAACAAGTACCCATCTGTAAGTTTCACACCCAAACCAAAGGCTATTTTTATATATGCATTTAATTCCTCGACTGGGCAATAATCTTTGTCTAGTAAACATGGGACTATTAATCTACGCGGCACACCTTTTATTGCTTTCCCTTCAACTAAATGGATATAAATTCCAGATTTATGTGGGAGCCATCTAACATTTTGATATTTTAGACGACCTAAATCTCCCGCCCTGTCACCCGTGAAACACATTAGTTTAAAGTAAGCTTTATCCCTATACAAACAAAAACGTTTCCTTTAGGGATACTCGTGATTAGCAAGATCGTAGTTTATAGCTCTACACATTCGCACTATTTTGTCTAAAAACAATGGCGTTGACTTCTTTTTTGCGATTAAAGACCTTGCCTGTTCAACTCTGACCGCTTTCAAGTGGTTCTTAATCGAAGGGGAAGCGAGTGGGTTGCCCAAACCGAATAATGCATTCCAGTCCGAGCCACGACCGTGATCCCGACAAATTGCTCGCAACTGACCAATGAGACTATATACTGAAGACGCAGCCATAGAACGCGGACAATAACACTCAACTGGATGAGCTCTATGGAAACGTCTACCACACACAGAACTATGGACTACTGTCTTGCCATTCGCCTCCTTATACACCAAAAATTGACGCAGATCAAACGGCGTTGCATCATCTAAAAGTTTCGCAGGAGACAGCTGAATCAAAAACTTTACTAATTCATCACTCAACCTCTGTTTTTGCTTTGTGTATTTAGTAGAATTTATATTTTCATCCAGTTCACGTATTCTGGCTTTAAAGCTATCAACATCCAAATTGTTTGGGGACTGTAACAAAACAAAATATCGTATATTTACCAACTATTTAGCTAAACGAAATCGAACCTGTACAAACTCTTAGAT
This sequence comes from Patella depressa, assembly GCA_948474765.1. Classification (NCBI taxonomy): domain Eukaryota; kingdom Metazoa; phylum Mollusca; class Gastropoda; family Patellidae; genus Patella; species Patella depressa. The sequence goes on along the minus strand of OX419720.1, from coordinate 42,153,526 downwards.
TAAGTTACTAATTAAACGGCACAAACTCATAGCCTTGGATGCTCATAACTTGAAAATATCCGTATATCAACGAACGGAAATGAGAACAAACCTATATCCCCCGCCCCAACTGAGGCAAAATCACTATTGTTAACACTATTTTTAATATTTGTACAAAATAAATGTTACACTATACATTAAATGCCACAGAAAAAAAACACTTGGGTCTACCCGATACAGTTAGATGCCAAGATAGGATTAAATAACGAAGATTTTTAGGAAAATTAAAACAAAACGTCACTTATTTAACGGGTACAAATTGCATGAATAAACACATGAGTTAACAATCATGTCGGTTACGGCGCAAAAAGTCACACATTAACACAGGAACCAAATTATCAATTAGATGTCATAGAACCATATAAAACACGGCTAATGGAGCCAAGAACGCCTGATAGAGCTAAAACTACAACTTAAGCCTGATGGGGCTAAAACTACCCCTTACGCCTGATAAAAGAGAATTGGTGTTTAACGTCCACCCGAAAAAAAACTAGATCATTTCGGGACTAACATATGGTTTAATTTTATTTCCATAATTCGCTTGTGCGTAGGGATCTTTAGCAGAGGGAGGAATCCAGACGACCCGGAGAAAAACCCACGAGGTTGGACCGACGACCCTACTCCTTGTCACTAGTCGACTCAATGACAGTGAAACCATTCGTCCATTCACACGCACTCCCCCCCCCCCAACCAAAACTACCACCTACGGCTGATAAAGCCAAAATATCACTTACGGCTGATAGGGCCAAAACTATCACTTATGGCTGATAGAGCCAAAACTATCACTTACGGCTGATAGAGCCAAAACTATCACTTACGGCTAATAGAGCCAAAACTATCACTTACGGCTGATAGAGCCAAAGCTATCACTTACGGCTGATAGAGCCAAAACTATCACTGTCACGACTGAAAGACCCAACACAATCGCTTCCGGTTGACATAGCCAACACAATCACTTCCGGCTGACAGAGCCAACACAATTACTTCCGGCTGAAAGAGCCAAAATATCATTTACGGCTAAGAACCAACACACACAATTACATTTGATAAGAACCAAATATAACAAAAATTTTCCTTTACCAACGCTATCACTTATCAAGGCCAACGCTATCACCTACCAATGCTATCATTGATCACAAGGCTCAATTCCACTCTTGTTGTAACTGAAATAATGTTTCCCCAATCTTTATTCTGGTCAACAAATTGTATTTTACAATATTTCAATTAATTGAAACAAATTTCACCTTAACACTCCTAATTTTAAAAATTGGAAAAATTCAACCAGGTGATTTCAAAAAGCCTAACAAACCTTTTCAAATGTGACGTGAATTTTAAAATATTTTCGAACCCTCTGGTCAAGTAAACTAGGATGTAATGGATTATTTACACAACAGGTAGGACACTTAAACATCTAGTACTTAGAATAAGGCTATTATTTATTTTCTGTAGCTACCAAGCCAGCAAGAGTGTTATTGTCCCTTTAATAGAAAACTCACTACCAACACAAATGACAACCAAAACTATCACAAAACTATAATTCAAATACAAAATGCACGATTTTAGGGGAACTCCTATACAAAATTGAGATAATCAAACTAATAAATTAGAGGCAACAAATTTACAAAGAGGTGGCTTGGAATTTTTACACAATCTTGGATTGAATATTACTAAACAAATCTAAAAATCTACCCTTAGCGAGCGTAATATGACCCTTTTCTAAAACTAATCTTCTAAAATACCATGTTAGAAATAAAAGCGACATTCAATCGGATTTAAAAAGTGCTTCAATTTTAACCGTGGTAAATAAGATATGTGGCTGTTTTGTTAGAAAGCGAGAGCAGCGTAAATATATTGAATTTCGAGTGGACATATCTTTGTTAAAACTAAAGGGACTTGGAACTTTTTTTGAACCGACATTCAACTTTCACAATATTATCGAATGCACATAGCTAAAATCACGCACCACCGCGTCTTCAATATCCATATGCGGATCCAACATCTTTCAGAATCAGTTTAAACAAGGTTCACTACAGAATTAAACTTTTCTGATCTTTTAATCAACAAATAATCACCGCAGAATCTTGACTACCTTCTAATTTCCTCTTTGAGGTTGACGGACGTTCAGTGCTTCCATGTAGTACAGATTGTTCGTGTTGGCTAGTTGTCTTGGAGCAATTTCCCACGTTAGCATTGGCAACCTACAAATAAACCGATGAAGAAAAAGCAAACTCAAGGAACTATGCAATAGAATATCCCTTAGACATTTAAAAAAAAAAAAAAATGGTAAGAGGGGTTTTCTACATATCTGTAGCCGCAGTATCAAAGGCATGTAACTTCCAACTGTACAACATTGGTCGCGTACGAAAATACTTAAACACAGATTCAATTAAACTGTTAGTGAACTCATTAATCGCATCTAGACTGGACTATTGTAATTCGTTACTTTATGGTCTTCCAGCTTCTTCTCTTCGCTCCCTTCAAAAAATACAAAACACTGCCGCACGTCTGATCACCAGAACAAGATTACGTGACCACATTACACCTGTGCTCAAATCCCTCCACTGGCTCCCAATTAACAGACGTATTCAGTACAAGATAATCCTTCTAACTTACAAGTGTATCCATGGTTCAGCTCCCAATTACCTGAGTCATCTTATAAAAATCAAAAGTGGAGATAGATCAACACGATCAACATCAAAACACGACCTAGTTGTTCCGAAAACTTTTAAAGTGTCGTGTGGTGATAGGGCTTTTTCAGTGGCAGCACCCACCCAATGGAATAAACTCCCAGCAACATTAAAGGAAGCCAAAACAGTAGAGTCCTTTAAAACATCCCTTAAGACTCACCTATTTAACTGTGAATACCAAACGTGACAGAGCGGCTCAGCGCCATCGAGTAGAACAGTTCTAGATGAGAGGCGCTATATAAATTCATTATTATTATTATTATTATTATTATTAAAGGTTTACGACAAGAACAAATCAAATGGTATTTTCCATCTACCATTTGAGTTTAGGTGGGATGGCAACATTTAAATTCTTCCGCAACTATGACTTCCACATTATGAGACCTATTGACCCATTGTTTCTCTGGTATGATTAAGGGGCGGGGAAGGGGGAGGTAATTAAACCCACGTACAACGAAATTATACTGTCAAATTACCACCGTAAGTGCGTGTCACCCAGACTCGAAAAGAAAACGGTCAACTGGCTTCAATCTATGAGCGAGATAATACATTTGAGTATTTAAAATAACACTTACATGAATAGCTGCGCTTGTTATTTTTACCATATCTGCTTGAGGAGCTGATGAAAAATCATCAAAATTCAAAATTACCGCCATTTCATCCAAATGATCTCGGTTTAGCCCCATCTCCATCAAACCCACGTGTAACTCGTTTTTAGATAACGTTTTAAGATCCTGGTCCTTATTAAAAGAATAAACATCATTCATTCCTTTTCGAAACGATAAAACTATTTTAAAAAGATCATTCCCCGAAAGGGATGCATTTGGATTTTTGACAGGCATTTGAACGTACGATCTTTCCCTCCCAAGCGGTTGTTGATGAATGGCGCACACCTAAGATCACGTGTTCCCATCTTCCGGTCAGGGTTCAAAGGTACGAACAGTGTGTTGAACGAACTGAATGATTTAACAGAGACAATGAAAGTCTACATGATATGTTAGGATGCGGATGTAAGAAAGCGTTTAGAAGTAGTGTATGGTGTCAAGATGACCGAAAACGAATGGGAATCGTACAAAATCAGCGAAAAATTTTTTGCTACAGTTTCGTCGACAATCAATGGGAGAAGACAATGGAATGACGACATGATATGCAGTCCTTGGAGGTAAGGTAGAAGCAGAAAAACAGTCTGAGTTAGCAGTAGACTTTAGCACTCGTTCAGATGTAAATGGAGGTATCCCAAAATGAATATCGATTATGAGCCACTAAATCAATACGCCCAGACAATATCAATATATCAGACTTAGCATGAGAAAGATCCGCCTTGAAGTGTATGAAAACATGGAAAAGCTCAAGCGTTCATACCATATGTTAGAAATACATGTTATCACCTTTAAAGCGAATCTCTCTCGGGTCCAATTTCCTCCAAGGACTGCATATCAATAATATCATGATGTCATCTTTCCATTGAATGAAAAGTTTTGTCTAGGAATGATATTATGTAGTATTCTATGTATCTTTATAATATAATAATTGAATAAAATGTTTTGTATATGAATAATGTAGTATTCTATTTATCTTTATAGTATAAGAATTGAATGAAATGTTTTGTATATGAATAATATTATGTAATATTCTATGTATCTTTATAGTATATATAATAACTGAATGAAGTGTTTTATTTAGGAATGATATTATGTAGTATTCTATTTATCTTTATAGTATATTGATTGAATGATATTATGTAGTATTCTATTTATCTTTATAGTATATTAATTGAATAAAATATATTGCATATGAATAATATTATGTAGTATTCTATTTATCTTTATAGTATATTAATTGAATGAAATGTTTTGTATAGGAACAGCATTATGTAGTATTTTATTTATCTTCATAGTATATTAATTGAATGATATGTTTTGCATATGAATAATGTAGTATTCTATTTATCTTTATAGTATAAAAATTGAATGAAATATTTTGTATTTGGATAATATTATGTAGTATTCTATTTATCTCTATAGTACATGTATAATAATTGAATGAAATGTTTTGTATAGGAATAATAACATGTAGTATTCTATTTATCTTTATAATATAATAATTGAATAAAAAGTCTTGCATTCTATTTATCTTTATAGTATAATAATTGAATGAAATGTTTTGAATAGGAATAATATTATGTAGTATTCTATTTATCTTATAGGTTATTATATGAAGAAACGGGATTTATCACCCTGCAAGAGAGGCGAAGGCGTCACAAACTCATCTTAATGTACAAAATTATTAATCATTTAACTCCTCCATACCTCCACAATTTAATTCAATTTTCCAATATTCCTTATAATCTTCATAATAGCAATATTTTAACTGATTACTTTTGTCGAACAACTTTATTCTCTAAATCCTTTACACCTTCTACCATAAAAGAATGGAATAACCTTGATATAAGTATTAAAAATTCGACCTCTATAAATAAATTTAAAACCAAAATAACTGATAAAGATAAAAAATATACCCCCTTATTTCAACTTTAGCAAACGTAAAAATCAAATATTACATAGTCGTCTTCGTCTCTCATGCAGTGGCTTAAATGGGCATACATTTTTAAGGCATATTTCGGACAGCCCCAAGTGTGATTGCGGTCATTCCTTCGAAGATACAGATCATTTTATTTTACATTGCTCCTTACATTCTGATGCACGAAAAATATATATAAATCTTTTACCATCGAATTTTATCAATACACATAATCTGTTATACGGTGTAAGCCGCAATGATATTTCGTTAACCATTTTTGAAAGGTTCCACATGTTTTTTGACATGAGAAGAAGGTTTTAAGATCTATATCGACCAAAATGCGAACATGAATAACTGCGTAGCCAATGTGTAAATATGTATATGAAATGTTGTTGATTAAGTATTCATTTTATTGTTTTGTTGTTTACTCTATTACTTCTTTTACATATCGATATTAATTCTTGTATTTAGGAGAGAGATCATATAGGCTATGCCTGTTCCTCAATCCCTTTCAATTTCTGAATAAAATATTGAATAAAAAAAAAATTCAAAAAAATTCCATTGTTTTCAAGATCCGATTCAGGCTTTGCAGCAACGGAAACCAATAACAAGACATATTACAAGCGACAAATACGAATTCAGCTGGAGCTAAATAAAGGCTACTTTGGCCGTCATTTTTAATTTCCGCCATTTTGGAATATCGAAAATAATTATGAAGTTAATAATCAGACTCGGCATCATTAAAAATTTTCTAAATTGATTTTCAATTTTCTAAATTGATTTTCAATTTTCTAAATTGATTTTCAATTTTCTAAATTGATTTTCAATTTTCTAAATTAATTTCTAATCAATTTTCTAAATTAATTTCTAATCAATTTTCTAAATTAATTTCTAATCAATTTTCTAAATTAATTTCTAATCAATTTTCTAAATTAATTTCTAATCAATTTTCTAAATTAATTTCTAATCAATTGTCAATCTTCTGAATTGATATTTCTAAATTAATTTTCGATTTTCTAAATTGATTTTCAACTTTCTAAATTAATTTTCAATTTTCATAATTAATTTTCAATTTTTCTAAATTAATTTTGAATTAATTTCTAATTGATTTTTAAATTAATTTCTAAATTAATTTTTAAATTAATTTCTAAATTGATTCTTAATTTTTCTAAATTAATTTTCAATTTTCTAAATTGATATTCAATTTTCTAAATTAATGTCTGAATTAATTTTCAACTTTCTAAATTAATTTTCGATTTTCTAAATCAAATTTCGATTTTCTAAATAAATTTTTAATTTTCTAAATAAAATTGATTCAATTTTCTAAATTAATTTTCAATTTTCTAAATTAATTTTCAATTTTCTAAATTAATTTTCTAATTCAATTTTCAATTTTCTAATTTAATTTTCAATTTTCTTATTAAATTTTCTATTTTCTAAAACCTTGATTGATTAGATAATAATAATAATTATAATAATACATGTAATATCTTTATTCAAGTACTTTGTGGCGAAAAGCCAACGATACAAAATGAACACAATACAAAAAAGAAAAACAACAACACATAATTTATCAGTATAAATGGAAATATCAAAGAGCACAAAAAATATATACAATTTTATGTTTATGTTGGTTATATTGATGGTAGTTCATCCCTTATTCAATTGGCGTGATTTCTAATCACCGGTTGTGCGTGGCAAGGAATAGGGTCCTCCAGTTTCGTCCCACTGCTAAAGACCCCTACGCGCAAGCGATTTATTGAAATGAAATGAAACCACGTGTTAGTCTTGAAATGATCTAGTTTTTGTCGAGTGGACGTTAAATCCCATTTCTTTCTCTCCCTCTCTCCCCCTTTTCCATACTTATTTTTTGATATATACACAAAGATTCTTAATATCATTTTTGTTTTAACATTGTGATAACGACTTCAATTCCATTTAGTTTGGTGATGAGTGACAATATTTCAACAGGAAGTTCATTTTAATACCTTATAGAATTGGACAGGCAAGAATGGAATGGTACTCGTTTCAACACATTCTAAATAACAGCTACTCGTTTTTCGATATTGGCGAATAACGTAAAACAACGAGCTACATGTTTTTCGACATTCAAACTTGAATCTCAAAAAAGCAGGCTTGATGGATGTGTCTCTACAGAATGTCTCCAAAACATTTTTGATTAAATCAGTGATCTAAAACGAACTAAAGATATCATAATTGAGCAGTGGATTCACAACTGCTCTTTCTCCTTATTTTTTTGATTTTGGCGAATCTCGAAAAAACGAGCTACTTATTTTTCGACGTTCAAACTTGAATTGCAAAAAAAGCAGATTTGATGGATGTAATACAGAATGTCTCCAAAACACATTTCATTAAATTAGTGATCTAAAACGAATTAAATATATCATAAATGAGGATGCCTGAGCAGTGGATTCACATAAAAACTGCTCTTTCTCCTTGGTTTTTTTTTTGATTTTGGCGAATCTCGAAAAACAAGCTACCCGTTTTTCGATATTCAAACTTGAATCTCAAAAAACGAGATTTTATGGATGTATATCTACAGAATGTCTCCAAAACACATTTCATTAAATTAGTGATCTAAAACGAATTAAATATCTCATAAATGGGGATGCCTGAGCAGTGGATTCACATCAAAACTGCTCTTTCTCCTTGTTTTTTTGATATTGGCGAATCTCAAAAAACAAGCTACTCGTTTTTTGATATTCAAACTTGAATCTCGAAAAACGAGATTTTATGGATGTTTATCTACAGAATGTCTCCAAAACACATTTGATTAAATTAGTGATCTAAAACGAACAAAAGATATCATAAATGAGGATGCCCGAGCAGTGGTTTCACATAAAAACTGCTCTTTCTCCTTAATTTTTGATATTGACGAATCTCGAAAAAGAGCTACTTGTTTTTCGACATTCAAACTTGAATCTCAAAAAAGCAGATTTGATGGATGTATATCTACAGAATGTCTCCAAAACACATTTGATTGAATTAGTGATCTAAAACGAACTCAAATATTATAAATGAGGATGCCTGAGCAGTGGATTCACATAAAAACTGCTCTTTCTCCTTATTTTTTGATATTGGGGAATCTCGAAAAACAAGCTACTCGTTTTTCGATATTCAAATTTAAATATCAAAAAAGCAGATTTGATGAACGTATATCTGCAGAATGTTTCGAAAACACATATTTTTTCAATACATTTTCTAAAGATGTCACAAATGAGGATGGTTGAGGAGTGGATTCGCTTAAAAAAATGCTCTTTCTCCTTTTTTTTTATATTGGCGAATCACAAAAAAACAAGCTACTCGTTTTTCGATATTCAAATTTGAATATCAAAAAAGCAGATTTGATGAATGTATATCTGCCAAATGTTTCGAAAACACATTTTTTTCAATACATTTTCTAAAGATGTCATCAATGAGGATGGCTGAGGAGTGAATTCACTTAAAAAAATGCTCTTTCTCCTTTTTTTATATTGGCGAATCTCGAAAAACAAGTTACTCGTTTTTCGATATTCAAACTTGAATCTCAAAAAAGGAGATTTTATGGAACTATATCTACAGAATGTCTCCAAAACACATTTCATTAAATTAGTGATCTAAAACGAATTAAATATCTCATAAATGAGGATGCCTGAGCAGTGGATTCACATAAAAACTGATCTTTCTCCTTGTTTTTTTTATATTGGCGAATCTCTACAAACAAGCTACTCGTTTTTCAATATTCGAACTTGAATCTCAAAAAACGAGATTTTATGGATGTTTATATACATAATGTCTCCAAAACCCATTTGATTAAATTAGTGATCTAAAACGAACTAAAGATATCATAAATGAGGATGCCCGAGCAGTGGTTTCACATAAAAAGTGCTCTTTCTTCTTAATTTTTGATATCGACGAATCTCGAAAAAAGAGCTACTTGTTTTTCGACATTCAAACTTGAATCTCAAAAAAGCAGATTTGATAGATGTTTATCTACAGAATGTCTCCAAAACACATTTGATTAAATTGGTGTTCTAAAACTAACTAAAGATTTCATAATTGAGGATGCCCGAGCAGTGGATTCACATAAAAGTTGCTCTTTCTCCTGATAATTTTTATATTGGCGAATCGCGAAAAACGAGCTATAATTCAAACTTGAATCTCAAAAAAGCAGATTTGATGGATGTATATCTACAGAATGTCTCCAAAACACTTTTGATTGAATTAGCGATCTAAAACGAACTCAAATATTATAAATGAGGACGCCCGAGGAGTGGTTTCACATAAAAACTGCCCATTCTCCTGATTTTTTGATATTGGCGAATCTCGAAAAACGAGCTACTTGTTTTTCGACATTCAAACTTGAATCTCAAAAAAGCAGATTTGATGGATGTATATCTACAGAATGTCTCCAAAACACATTTCATTGAAATAGTGATCTAAAACGAACTAAAGATTTCATAATTGAGGATGCCCGAGCAGTGGATTCACATTAAAGTTGCTCTTTTTCCTGATTTGATAGATGTTTATCTACAGAATGTCTCCAAAACACATTTGATTAAATTAAAGATTTCATAATTGAGGGTGCCTGAGCTGTGGATTCACATAAGAACTGCTCTTTCTCCTTATTAGGGTTTCACACTGCGTAGCTTGTGTGAAACACTATTGTTTTTGTTAAAATTCTTCTTATTATTATTCTTATTAGGCTTTCAGACTTTCATCTGAAAGCCTATTGTGATTACTAAAATTATTAGGGTTTCACACTGCGAAGCTTGTGTGAAACAGTATTGTTTTTGTTAAAATCATTATTCTATTGTGATTACTCAAATTATTATTAAGCTTTCATATTTCATATGAAAGATTATTGTTTCTGTTATTATTTTTTTTTTGTGTGTGTGTTTTCCTGCAAATCGGATTTCACAGAATCTAACCATAGGATGTTTCTGAAACTTTGACCTACCCCCCCAAAAATGGGTGGTGGCTGTTGATTGAATATATTTTCAAAACGTTTTGCGAATTCGAAATCACCGAATTTTACAAACGGAAAAATTAAAAATGCATAGTCGTAACTTTGTTATTGATAGACCTATTTTATTAAAAAAAAAATTTCTTTGAAAACCTTGACGAAAACCAATTTCACCTGCAATTTCAAATTTTCGAATTTCGAAAATTCGTCGCTGTGATTTCGTTCCGGAAGTCATGACCAATTTGACAACTTCTTTAACAGATGCACGATTTTTATGAAATTTGGAATGTAAGTAGTTCTTACCGATGCGACTTTAAAAATGACTTTTCTAAATTATCTCCCCTTGGAGAAATTGAGGATCGAAATTTACAAAAAAATCGACGAAATATAGGTCAGATCATCTTGAATTTTTTTTAGGTACTAGCTACGAGACCACTGATTCGTACACAAAAAATGGAGTTTGTAGTTCAATACGGAAGTACCACCATCTTGAAACGTGAAAAACCCCTAAGGCTTTTTTGTTATTTTACTTACAGACACGGGAGTTATATTTTCTGAATCCGTGAAGGATGACCCAAAAATCGCTGGGAGCAGAATTTTGATTTAGGTCAACTGATGGTTGCCATTTTGAAGTGAATATGAAAAGTAGTAGAAATTTGAAGGGCCGAGAATTTGAAACACAATAACTCTCCTTCTAATTGAGCTAGAATGTTCAATCTTGGTTTAGACGTTCACTAGGTCAATGTCATGATCGAGTGCAAAGATGAGCATTTTTAGCTTAGGGTAAGCAGAGATAAGCATGCTGATTTGTTGATTCTTTAGGGCACGATAACTTCGGTTATAATGAAGGGAGGGTGGTGAAACTCTTGTCAATCGAGAGTCTAATAGCTAGCCTGTTGTGTGAAATCATTGTATCATTTTTTTTAAATATCAGGGATAGCAGGAAAAAAGAGATCCAAAAATCAAAAAAGTCGTATTTTTGCGATTTGGAGCATTTTTAAAGGTCCTTTTCTCTTAAAGTCAACATAATATTTTTGGGGAACTTCTTCTACAAAGAGTCTTATCGGTAGTCTTTTATATGAAACAATCGACGAAAAGTCATAAATATCAGGAGTAGAAGAATAAAAGGATCGAAAATTGAAAACGGCACCCTTTCATTGTTAAGCAAAATATGCAGTGTGGGTGGCTACAATCTGAACATTTAGTCATCGTATAGAGCATATTCAACAGTATCGAATTCCAACTGCTAAGGGATCTTTTACGTGCACTCCAATGTGTACACGGCGGGGTGGGGGGCATGCCAGAAAATCGAGATGAACTTTCTCGGCCAATGCAGGGATCGAACACCCGACCTCCTGGCTAGCAGGCCAACGTTTTAGCCACATAGTGTGGACACCCATCGTACATATCATCCGCCAAATCAAAGCATTTCATTGCATTAGACCAATAATTGATTATTCTTAATTTAAAACTTTATTTGAATATTAGTCTGGCATTATTAAATCATAATTTTATTGGTCATATTTAGAATTAAACTTTCATTTAACTATGGACAACCCTTAACGTGTCTCTTTAAAACAATTAAATACTCTAAAACGGTAGCTCAACCTTTTGACCTAAACTCATTAATTTACGATTTTGTTGTGAGCGACTTTTTATTCTTCCTATGTGACATATTGTTGCACGTGTCTGATTTCAAAGGGGGGTTGGATGGCTGAATGGTTAGCAGGCGCGCCTGTCATTGAGTTAATTAGCGTGTTTTCGAATGCCCGGTTGTAGGAGTAAGGTCGCCTGTCCAACCTGCCATTTTTAGTTCTTTCCCGCCATTTTCATTTCATTTTCTCATCCGTATCATTACAGTAATACAAGTTTCAGTTATTTCCCTTTAGTTTTCAGATTATTGTTATGCCTGGGTGCAATGTTTCATGCAATATTTAGACTTGTAACTTCGCGAGTTTTTGACCAATTTTGATAATTTTTTCTTCTTATCCTTTTATTTAGGATACTTGATACAATCAATGACACGTCACGATGAATATGAAAGCTTTCATATCTGCATGGGTCAGTAGCAGATCTAGTTTATTATTATTATTTTATTTTTTGGGGGGGGGAGCCTATTTCTCAGTGTCTGTAACAGATACAGATCTGATCGACTGTATTTGAAACTTCTGCGGCGACCGGAAGTGGCCGAATTTGGTGCGGTGCCAAAAAATTAAAAAACGGACGTAGATTCGTCAATTCTGTACCTATTTTCATACAAATTACATTTTCGGAAACCTTGAGTCTTTTCTCGGACGATAGCAGTTGAAAATTTTGGAATTTCGAAACTTCGCCGCTGACTTCTAGCGTTTGAAAAATGAAAATATGTTGTTTAAGACACATTTTTTGTTATTTTTCAATATTTTCAAATTTGACCTACATTTTTGGATACCTGAAGGCAATCCGGTTCCAGTAATATAAGTTTCATTCAGAGTTATCGCCCTTTATTTTTCGATGTTTTTCGAATTTTCTTCACATTTTGTGAGCTTAAGTTTTGTTTTACGGCCTGATCGACGTTTCTGAAATTCCTGGAACATACAGCTATATGGTCAAACCACCGTTTAAAGCAATTTCAACAACAACCCGTAAACCGGAAGTAGTCGAAATAATATGCGATATTTTGAAAAACATGATTTCTCCGTCCGATATCAACGGATTAAACAAATTAAGGTAGCATATGGTCGGGCGGTGATTGGACCACTGCATGATACCCAATGCGTACGGATACGATTAGCAGGAAGCAAAATATGGCACGCTGAAAATGAAGTATTTTTTGATTTGGAGCGTTTTTGGACGTCTGTATCTCGAAAACCTAACCCACAATTTTGTTTTAATTTTTACCGGGCCAAAAGAAGTAAAGTGTCCATGGATAGCCCCATTAATCGACTATTATATGGCATCTCAATGGTACGATTTCGATGGTTAGAAAATAAAAAATGGTACGCCAAAAATCTAGTATTTTCCGTTTTTGAAACCTTTTTAGACGCCTTTTTCTCGAAAACGATGCCTACGATTTTTCTGAAAGTTTTTTAACGCAGAGTCATATCGGTGGTCTGTAGCGTGAATCCAAAAGGGAAAGGTTTGAAATAATATAAAAAAGTTGAAAAATCGTTTAATTATTGAAAGTGTTCTTTTATTTATCTATTTTACAAAAAACTACTGAATAGATGTTTCTGACACTTCAGGGACAGAACGTTAAGTATCTAAACAACTTGTTAAAGCTATCCCAACAATGATCAAAAAACCGAAAGTAGTCGAAAAATGTCAGGTATATGGGAAAAAAACACAAAAAAGTTTTTAAAAAATAAAGAAAAGAAAATACAGTAAAACAATTGGTCACTGAATCAAAACAATTAAAGTATCGTTTGGTAGCTCGATGAATGGGCTATTTTACGCAGGCGAATTATTGATATAAGATTAAACCATGCTAGTCCCGAAATAACATAGTTTGTGTCTAGTCCATTTCTCTCATCTCGGTAGTGCCGGTAAATTTGAGATATATTTTGTCTCCCTTTTAAATTTTTTACCTTTTTAATTTCAGTTTATGGGTTCTAAGTTTATTATTTATTGCCTGATATGTATAAAACAATTCTCAGTTGCGAATTCTCAACTTATTTGTTACCGATAATGATTTCTTTTGGCACCGGAAGTGAAGTAATTTTGCCAGATTTTACAATTTTGACCAGGGTATTCGCAAGTAAATATTACGTACAAATCTGATAGAGGGTGTCACTTAATCATCACAACTACAGTATCGTTTGGTAGCTCGATGGATCGGCTATTGTATGACGCAATTCCTGTCTGATTCCTGAAAGCCAATTCAGCACTGCAGTTCTGCAGGTCTAGTTAAGCTTTCATATTACATATGAAAGCTTATTGTTTCTGTTAAGATTATTCTTATTATTAAGCTTTCATATTACATATGAAAGCTTATTGTTTTTGTTAAGATTATTATTATTATTATTTTCTTTTTTTGTGTCGTTTCTGCAAATCGGATTTCTCAGAATCTAACCATGGGATCTTTCTGTAACTCTGTGATTATTTGACCTATTTTACTAATTCTTTTTTCTTTGAGTACCTTGACAAAAATCATTTTCAACTGCACTTTCAGATTTTCGAATTTCGAAAATTCGTCGCTCTGACTTCGAACCGGAAGTTGAGACCAACTTGACAACTTCTTTAATAGTTGTACGATTTTCATGAAATTTAGTATGTAAGTAGATTTTACCGATGCAACTTTAAAGATGTCCTTAGAAATTTTCTAAATTATATCCCCTTGGTGAAATTTTAAAAAAAAATCGAAGAAATATAGGTCAGAATGACCTGATTTTTTTTTGGATACTAGATAAGTAAATACTGATTAGTACACAAAATATTGAGTTTGTGACTTGAACCGGAAGTGTCGCCATCTTGAAACGTGAAAAATCACTAAGGCTTTTGCGATAATTTACTTACAGACATGGGAGTTAAATTTTCGGAATCCTTGAAGGAATTCCTAACAATCTATCAGATCAGAATTTTGATTTCGGTCACATGATAGTCAGAATTTCGAACTGAATATTAGAAAAGGTGAAAAATCGACATTAACGAGCACGTAAATGAAAGCAATAGGCCGTAGTTTGGAGAATATGCCTCCTATTTCCAAAATGAATACATTTCTGGATAGCCGGGATCAGGGTCGAAATATTTTTATTTGAAAATGTCACATTTTCGAATTTTGTTTTTGATGTATTTCGTGCCGATAAAGTTGTTTACGAGTGAAAAATCATAAAAACTTCGTTATATTATGACCGATTTTAATGATTTCTTTTTCTTGATGAGATTATTTACATGACCCATGACATGTGACAGGAAGTGACTGTGAATATGAAAGCTTTAATATCTGCTTTGCAGATCTAGTTAGGCTTTCAGACTTTCGTCTGAAAGACTATTGTTTTTACTAAAATTATTATCATTAGGCTTTCAGACTATTGTTTTTACTTATTATTATTTATTAGGCTTTCAGACCTTCGTCTGAAAGACTATTGTTTTTACTAAAATTATTATTATTAAGCTTTCAAATTTCATATGAAAGCTTATTGTTTCTGTTAAGATTATTATTATTAAGCTTTCATATTACATATGAAAGCTTATTGTTTCTGTTAAGATTATTATTATTTTTTTTTTGTGTGTGTTTTCTGCAAATCGGATTTCTCAGAATCTATCCATAGGATTTTTCTGAAATTTTGACCTACCCCCCCCCCCCAAAAAAAAAATGGGGTGCGAACCTTGATTAAATATATTTTCGAAATGTTTTACGAATCCGAAATCACCGAATTTTACGAACAAAAAATATGACAATGTATAGTCGTAACTTTGTTATTTTTTGACCGATTTTACTAATTCTTTTTTCTTTGAATACCTTTAAAAAAATCATTTTCATCTGCAGTTTCACATTTTCGAATTTTGAAAATTCGTCGCTGTGATTTCGAACCGGAAGTTTAGACCAATTTGACAACTTCTTTAATAGTTGTACGATTTTCATGAAATTTAGTATCTAAGTAGATCTTACCGATGTGACTTCAAAAATATAATTAGAAATTTTCTAAATTATCTCCCCTTGACGAAATTAAGGATCAAAATTTTCAAAAAAATCATCGAAATATAGGTCAGAATGACCTGATTTTTTTTTTGGATACTAGATAAGTAATTACTGATTTGTACACAAAATATGGAGTTTGTCGATCGAACCGGAAGTGCCGCCATATTTAAAAGTGAAAAATCAATAAGGCTTTTTGCTATTTTACTTACAGACTCGGGAGTTATATTTTCTGAATCCTTGTAGGAAGGCCTAAAAAATGTCGCGAATAGAATTTTGATTTCGGTCACGTTGTGGTCACCATTTTGAATTGAAAATGAAAAATAGAGGCAATTTGAAGGGTCGGGACTTTGGAACACAATTACTCTCCTTCTAATTAAGCTAGAATGTTCAAACTTGGTGTAGACGTTCACTAGGTCAATGTTATGATTGAGTTTAAAGATGAGCATTTTCTGCTTAGGGTAAGCAGAGATAAGTATGCTAATTTGTTGATTCTTTAGGGCACGATAACTTCGGTTATAATGAAGGGGGGGGGGGCGGTGAAACTTTTGTCAATAGAGAGTCTAATAGCTAGCCTGTTGTGTGAAATCATTGTATTATTTTTTCTAAATATCAGGGATAGCCGAAAAAAAGAGATTGAAAATCCAAAAAGTCGTATTTTTACAATTTGGAGCATGTTTAGAGGTCTTTCTCGTAAAGTCAACATAATATTTTTGGGGAACTTCTTCTACAAAGAGTCTTATTGGTAGCCTTTTATATGAAACCATCGATCAACAGTCCAACATATCAGGAGTAGAAGAACAAAAGGATCGAACATTGAAAACGGCACCCTTTCATTGTTAAGCGAAACATGCAGTGTGGGTGACTACAATCTACACATTTAGTCATCGTATAGAGCTTATTCAACAGTATCGAATTCCATCTGCTTAGGGATATTTTACGTGCACTCCAATGTGTACACGGGACCTTGGTTTTTCGTCCCATCCGAATGACTAGACAACTGTGCTTGTCAGGCCCTCCGTTCTGCCTCACTGACAAGGGGAACCACGCCGGGAAATCGAGATGAACTTTCTCCGTGCAGAACTTTCAATTCAGGCGAAAACGTTTATTGCATACGATTAAGCTGGTCAGTTGGAGCTTATTTTCAAAAGTTTTGTAATAATCGGTTGGTAATTAAAGTACCGTGCACATTAAACTGTTAAAACAGAAAATTTCGCCCGGTTGAAATGTTTCTTGCTACAAGTCAGCAATTTTCTGAATTCAGGGAGGCTGAATAGCTGAATGGTTAGCATGTGCGCACTGTATCGTAACGTCTGTCATTGAGTCAACGGGCGTCGTTTCGATCTCCAGGTTGCACGTGACATGGTGTATGATGTCCAACCTCGTGGGTTTTCTCCGTGTTCTTCGGTTTCCTCACAACGGCTAAAGACCAGTACGCGCAAGGGGGGGGGGGGGGGTAAATAAAATTTAAAAACATATGTTAGTCCCGAAATGACCTAGTTTGTGTCGAATGGACGTTAGGCCGCATTTCTCTTTTTCTCTTTTATTTTTAAAGTTTTGTAATAATCGGTTGGTAATCAAAGGTACTGTAAAAGTGATAAAACAGAAAATTTCGCCCGGTTGTAATGTTTCTCACTTTAAAGTCAGCAATTTGCCGATTTTAAGGGGCAAACGTTTATTGCGAACGCTTAAGCTGGTCAGGGGGAGCTTATTTTTAAAAGTTTTGTAATATTCGGTTGATAACTAAAGGTACCGTGCAAATTAAACTGTTACAATAGAAAATTTGGCCCGGTTGAAATGTTTCTCGCTGTATGTCAGCAATTTGCCGATTTTAGGGAAGTTGGGTGGCTGAATGGTTAGCACGTGCGCTCTGTATCATAACGTCTGTCATTGAGTCAACTGGCGTTGTTTCGATTTGTTGGTTGTACGTGACAAGGAGTATGGTCGCCTGTCCAACCTCGTAGGCCGTAACCGCCGCTGCCCGGGTAAAACTTCCCTCATTGCACACTTTATGGCATATGCCCGTCTTCATTAGCCCATTTTAGGAGCAGAACAGTCGGACGTTAAACCCCATTCAATTTCATTTCATTTTCTCTATGTTGCTTATTTATTATAGTGGATAAATATTTTTCTGGTTCTAGCAATTATTTAATTTCTGCATAGAAATCTTGCTTTGGCCAGTTTTTTTATTGCAGAGTGCCATTCTTGTTTAAACAAACATGATCCTTTGTTTAAAACATGCTTAAAAAGTCGTCACGATTTCCTACTTATAACCAAACATATTGGAAATATTAGTCTGGCATTATTAAATCCTAATTTTATTGGTCTTATTTAAAATCAAACTTTCATTTAACTATGAACAACCCTCAACGTGTCTCTTTAAAACTATTAAGTACTCTAAAACAGTAGCTCAACCTTTTGACCTAAACTCATTAATTTACCATTTTGTTGTGAGCGACTTCTTATTCTTCCTATATGACATATTGCACGTGTCTGATTTCAAAGCGGGGTTTGGTGGCTGAATGGTTAGCACGCGCGCCTGTCATTGAGTTAACTAGCGTGTTTTCGAATGCCCGGTTGTACGTGACAAGGAGTAAGGTCGCCTGTCCAACCTGCCATATTTAATTTTTTTTCCCGCCATTTTCATACCATTTTCTCATCCGTCTCATTACAGTAATACAAGTTTCAGTTATTTCCCTTTAGTTTTCAGATTATTGTTATGCAATGTTTCATACTATATTTAGACTTGTAACTTCGCGAGTTTTTGACCAATTTTAATAATTTTTTCTTCTTATCCTTTTATTTAGGATACTTGATACAATCAATAACACGTGACGATGAATATGAAAGCTTTCATATCTGCATGGGACAGTAGCAGATCTAGTTTTTTTTTGTGTGTGTGTTTTTCCTGCAAATCGGATTTCACAGAATCTAAGCATGGTATGTTTCTGAAACTTTGACCTACCCCCCCCCCCCAAAAAAAAATGGGGTGTGAACGTTGTTTGAATATATTTTCAAAACGTTTTACGAATCCGAAATCACCGAATTTTACGAACCAAAAAACTGACAATGCATAGTCGTAACTTTCTTATTTTTTGACCGATCTTACTAATTCTTTTTTCTTTGAATACCTTGAAAAAAATCATTTTCATCTGCAGTTTCACATTTTTGAATTTCGAAATTTCGTCGCTGTGATTTCGAACCGGAAGTTTAGACCAATTTGATAACTTCTTTAATAGTTGTACGATTTTCATGAAATTTAGTATATAAGTAGATCCTAGCAATGTGACTTCAAAAATATAATTAGAAATTTTCTAAATTATCTCCCCTTGACGAAATTAAAGATCAAAATTTTCAAAAAAATCATCGAAATATGGGTCAGAATGACCTGATTTTTTTTTTGAATACTAAATAAGTAATTACTGATTTGTAAACAAAATATGAAGTTTGTCGATCGAACCGGAAGTGCCACCATCTTGAAATATGAAAAATCCCTAAGGTTTTTTTGCTATTTTACTTACAGACACGGGAGTTATATTTTCTGAATACTTGAAGGATGGCCCGAAAATCGCAGGGAGCAGAATTTTGATTTAGGTCAACTGATGGTTGCCATTTTGAAGTGAATAAGAAAAGTAGTAGCAATTTGAAGGGCCGAGACTTTGAAACACAATAACTCTCCTTCTAATTGAGCTAGAATGTTCAATCTTGGTGTAAATATTTACTAGGTCAATGTCATGATTGAGTGCAAAGATGAGCATTTTCTGCATAGGGTAAGCAGAGATAAGCATGCTGATATGTTGATTCTTTAGGGCACGATAACTTTGTTTATAATGAAGGGAGGGTGGTGAAACTCTTGTCAATCGAGAGTCTAATACCTAGCCTGTTGTGTGAAATCATTGTATCATTTTTTGAAATATCAGGGGTAGCAGAAAAAAGAGATCGAAAATCCAAAAAGTCGTATTTTTTACGATTTGGAGCATTTTTAAAGGTCCTTTTCTCTTAAAGTCAACATAATATTTTTGAGGAACTTCTTCTACAAAGAGTCTTATCGGTAGTCTTTTATATGAAACCATCGATGAACTGTCCAACATATCAGGAGTAGAAGAATAAAAGGATCGAAAATTGAAAACGGCACCCTTTCATTGTTAAGCAAAACATGCAGTGTGGGTGGCTACAATCTGCACATTTAGTCATCGTATAGAGCTTATTCAACAGTATCGAATTCAAACTGCTAAGGGATCTTTTACGTGCACTCCAATGTGTACACGGCGGGTGTTGGAACACGCCAGAAAATCGAGATGAACTTTCTCGGCCAATGCAGGGATCGAACCCCCGACCTCCTGGCTAGCAGGCCAACGCCTTAACCAAATAGTGTGGACACCCATCGTACATTTCATCCATCAAATCAAAGCATTTCATTGCATTAGACCAATAATTAATTATTCTTAATTTAAAACTTTATTTTAATATTAGTCTTGCATTATTAAATCCTAATTTTATTGGTCTTATTTAAAATTAAACTTTCATTTAACTATGAACAACCCTTAACGTGTCTCTTTAAAACAATTAAATACTCTAAAACAGTAGCTCAGCCTTTTGACCTAAACTCATTAATTTACGATTTTGTTGTGAGCGACTTGTTATTCTTCCTATATGACATATTGCATTTCAAAGGGGGGGTTGGGTGGCTGAATGGTTAGCACGCGCGCCTGTCATTGAGTTAACTAGCGTGTTTTCGAATGTCCGGTTGTACGTGACAAGGAGTAAGGTCGCCTGTCCAACCTGCCATTTTTAATTTTTTTCCCGCCATTTTCATTTTATTTTCTCAACCGTCTCATTACAGTAATACAAGTTTCAGTTATTTCCCTTTAGTTTTCAGATTATTGTTATGCCTGGGTGCAATGTTTCATACTATATTTAGACTTGTAACTTCGCGAGTTTTTGACTAATTTTGATAATGTTTTCTTCTTATCCTTCTATTTAGGATACTTGATACAATCAATGACACGTGACGATGAATATGAAAGATTTCATATTTGCATGGGACAGTAGCAGATCTAGTTTATCAGGCTTTCTGACTTTCGTCTGAAAGACTATTGTTTTTACTAAAATTATTATTATTAAGCTTTCGTATTACATATGAAAGCTTATTGTTTCTGTTAAAGTTATTAAAGAGCACATAAAATGAGTAAACTAAATTCATTGAGCTTATAGACATTGGTTACTGTATGCATTTTACGGCAGTTTAACATCGATCTGGTGAAAATTAATTCAGATATCGTCACCCAAAGTCGCAAATATAGGCCTCCCGTAAAAACGACTTGGCCAATTATTGAAAACACTCTTAATCTCCTCAGACGCCAGTGACGTCACAGTGACCGAATGCATATTCGGGATGTTTATTCCTTAATTAACTGTATACACACGGCGTGTGTATTCGTTAACGCCTGACTGATTCCTTAATCCCCCTAATTAAATAACAATTGACTACGGAATAATTTGTTTTGGACTTTCGAATTTGTTTTATAAAGACAGTTGTTGTAGCCATATTCCCCATGTGTGTTTTTTTTTTATCAGAATAAGCCGACCGTAAGCAAATAATAATTGGCTTCTGATTGAAACAAGATTGGTGTGAAATTGTTATAGCCGGCGCTACGGACATCTTTTAAGCCGATAGAAATAATCAATTGTCGGCTTTTAAGAAACGAAATGGTTTCAAATAATAACCATATAAACTTAGATCACCAACATTTGTATTATTATTTATTGATCATTTTATCATACACCGAGCGAAATGGAGGCAGAATATTTGGAGTTATCGTGTAGCAGTAGTTCTTTTAGCTTGGGCAGTGTATCGGATACAGATACGTCGCGAGAAATGATTAATATAGCGCCATATATGTTTTGAGCCGTATTTATCTGACTGTAGTAGTTCCGTAGAGGATGGCGATGTAGAGAATACGGGATCTAACAATGACAATCATCCGATTGTTGCGAGACTAGATTCTCTGGAATGGTACGTACCGGAATATATAATATTTTACACATTTATATAATATTTTACACACTTTTGTTCTAATTTGTTGACTGAATGAGAAGCTTGATTTCTCGATTGAAGGGTGTAAGTGATCAAACAACAATTTTTTGATTGGTTAGAAGCGTCTAACCGCGGGAAAATTTACAGTTACTATTGTACACAATTTAATCATATGGAAGAAATAGCTATAGTACTCGTTGACTATTTTGTTATTTGATTTCAGATCGAATCACCGATGTTTTTATAATAAAGTTAATGTTAATCGTATTGTTTGTATGATCGTATGATCATTGTTTTGTTTTTAATGAAGTATTCTTGTATTGTTTGTTAATTGGCGTTATGATTTTAGTAATTTGATTGATTAGTGTTTATTGTTAGTATCGGAAAATGCCGAAGTTAAAATCAGAAAATGCCGTGGTATTTCTTAATAACACAATTTGTAGTCCTTCACTTAACAGTCATGTAACTTGCAAACGTTTTTATTCATCCGTCGATGATAGACAATGATCACGTGACAACCATAACTGAAATGGCTATAAAATATAGTTCTGTACGACTATGACAATACGTACGTAACTAACGTACGAAAATAAAATGGTAATAGGTAGGGTGAGTCTGTCGTTCAGATTGCCTGTCAATAGTGTATAAAATAAAAAAATCGATTTAGAACTGCTTTATTGGCATAATGCCAACCGATATGTCACGTATCATTGGAATTCTCCAATGGAGATTCTGTCGGGGAAAACATCCACTGTTTCTCTCCCCGTGTATTCGATGTTCCACCAGGGAATTATATCCAATGACGATTTAAATTTACCTAACAACTGGTCAGTGAATCCATCAATGTATTATCCAGTTATTATTTTAATATCTACCGGTACCTGAAATTCACACGGACAGAGAGTGGAAGACGTGCAATTCTGAAACCATGCCGAGACTGTCTTCAATGACCTCGTGGCTTATTTTAATGTACCTTTTATGAATAATCAACAAGCTTGTTTTGAATATTTTACCGGATTATAGAAAGAATATCCATATCCCGACTTGACTGGCATTCATCGTAGGAATGGAACCCGGGAAAAGTTTTATTCTCTGTTTGCGTATTTCGAAAACTTCAATTAAGTTAGGTAGCTGCCCATAGCAATCGTTCGCAAAATGTTCACTGCATATCACTGTTGTGACTGTAGGTTGCCAATCAGGATTTGAATTGTTTACAAACGCAATCCACCTTTTCCGTAAGATTTCATCCTTGGAAAATTTATGAAACGCCGGCACATTATTCCCCTTTTCCTTGCTGGAATTTCCACAACTCTCAATAACACAACGATAATACGGCATCTTGAAATACACTCCGAAATATTCTAGTCACAAATATATAATCTATTACAACTCAAGACGAGAAAGGTCGGCTTTTGAAAATGCTTTGACTATTATAGTATAGTGATATGTAGCTTACGTGTAAAATTACGAGTTAATGATTACGCCAGTCAAATGTTAATTGGACCGCGAAATACACACGTGTTAACTGGCGGCGTGTATACAGTGATATATCGTACAGATAGTGCTATATTGTATAGATAATGTGTATAAATTATGTGTAGTGCCTGTGACGTCACCAGCCAATCAACCGGATAAAGGTTGTAATTGAAAATTTGAAAACCGTTTTTGGCTGTCTGATGTTTAAACGTTAATATCTCAATTAATTTTAATCAGATTGGAGTGAACTTGACGTAAAATAAATGTAGTAACCCTTGGCTATCAATATATGCAATTAAAATTATTATTTTATGTGGTCTTTAAGCTTTCATATTACATATGAAAACTTATTGTTTCTGTTAAAGTTATTATTAAGCTTTCATATTACATATGAAAGCTTATTATTTCTGTTAAAGTTATTAAGCTTTCATATGTATTACATATGAAAGATTATTGTTTCTGTATTTTTTATTTTTTGTTTGTGTGTTTTCTGCAAATCGGATTTCTCAGAATCTATCCATAGGATCTTTCTAAAATTTTGACACCCCCCCCCCCAAAAAAATGGGGTGCGAACCTTGATTAAATATATTTTCAAAACGTTTTACGAATCCGAAATCACCGAATTTTACGAACGAATGCATTTGACCTACAATGCTGTAACTTTGTGACTATTTGATCTATTTTACTAATTCTTTTTTCTTTGAGTATCCTAAGACATTTACTTCAAATCTGCAATTTCGTATTTTCGAATTTCGAAAATTCGTCGCTGTGATTTCGAACCGGAAGTTTACACCAACTCGACAACTTCTTTAGTAGTTGTACGATTTTCATGAAATTTAATATGTAAGTAGACCTTAATGATGCGACTTGAAAAATGACTTTAGAAATTTTCTAACTTATCTCTCCTTGGTGAAATTAAGGATCAAATTTTTCAAAGAAATCGTCGAAATATAGGTCAGAATGACCTAATTTTTTTTTTGATACTAGACAAGGAATTACTGATTAGTACACAAAATATGGAGTTTGTCGATCGAACCGGAAGTGCCACCATCTTTAAACGTGAAAAATCAATAAGGCTTTTTTGCTATTTTACTTACAGATTCGGGAGTCATATTTTCGGAATCCTTGAAGGAATGCCTAAAAATCTGTCGGATCAGAATTTTGATTTCGGTCATGTGGTGGTCACAATTTTGAATTGAAAATGAAAAATAGAAGCAATTTGAAAGTCCGGGATTTCGGAACACAATAACTCTCCTTCTAATTAAGCTAGAATGTTCAAACTTGGTGTAGACGTTCACTAGGTCAATGTTATGATTGAGTTCAAAGATGAGCATTTTCTGCTTAGGGTAAGCAGAGATAAGCATGCTGATTTGTTGATTCTTTAGGGCACGATAACTTCGGTTATAATGAAGGGAGGGCGGTGAAACTTTTGTCAATAGAGAGTCTAATAGCTAGCCTGTTGTGTGAAATCATTGTATCATTTTTTTTAAATATCAGGGATAGCCGAAAAAAAAGAGATTGAAAATCCAAAAAGTCGTATTTTTACAATTTGGAGCATGTTTAGAGGTCTTTCTCGTAAAGTCAACATACTATTTTTTGGGAACTTCTTCTACAAAGAGTCTTATTGGTAGTCTTTTATATGAAACCATCGATCAACAGTCCAACATATCAGGAGTAGAAGAACAAAAGGATCGAACATTGAAAACGGCACCCTTTCATTGTTGAGCGAAACATGCAGTGTGGGTGACTACAATCTACGCATTTAGTCATGGTATAGAGCTTATTCAACAGTATCGAATTCCAACTGCTTAGGGATATTTTACGTGCACTCCAATGTGTACACGGGACCTTGGTTTTTCGTCCCATCCGATGGACTAGACAGCTGTGCTTGTCAGGCCCTCCGTTCTGCCTCACTGACAAGGGGAACCACGCCGGGAAATCGAGATGAACTTTCTCCGTGCAGAACTTTCAATTCAGGCAAAACGTTTATTGCATACGATTAAGCTGGTCAGTGGGAGCTTATTTTCAAAAGTTTTGTAATAATCGGTTGGTAATTAAAGTACCGTGCACATTAAACTGTTAAAACAGAAAATTTCGCCCGGTTGAAATGTTTCTTGCTATAAGTCAGCAATTTTCCGAATTCAGGGAGGCTGAATGGCTGAATGGTTAGCATGTCCGCGCCGTATCGTAACGTCTGTCATTGAGTCAACGGGCGTCGTTTCGATCTCCCGGTTGCACGTGACATGGTGTATGATGTACAACCTCGTGGGTTTTCTCCGTGTTCTTCGGTTTCCTCCCAACGGCTAAAAACCAGTACGCACAAGGGGAGTTTTTAAATAAAATTTAAAAAAATATGTTAGTACCGAAATGACCTAGTTTGTGTCGAATGGACGTTAGGCCGCATTTATCTCTTTCTCTTTTTTTTAAAGTTTTGTAATAATCGGTTGGTAATCAAAGGTACTGTAAAAGTGATGAAACAGAAAATTTGGCCCGGTTGTAATGTTTCTCACTTTAAAGTCAGCAATTTGTCGATTTTAAGAGGCAAACGTTTATTGCGAACGATTAAGCTGGTCAGGGGGAGCTTATTTTTAAAAGTTTTGTAATATTCGGTTGATAACTAAAGGTCCCCTGCAAATTAAACTGTTAAAATAGAAAATTTGGCCCGGTTGAAATGTTTCTCGCTGTAGGTCAGCAATTTGCCGATTTTAGGGAGGTTGCGTGGCTGAATGGTTAGCACGTGCGCTTTGTATCTTAACGTCTGTCATTGAGTCAACTGGCGTTGTTTCGATTTCTTGGTTGTACGTGACAAGGAGTATGGTCGCCTGTCCAACCTCGTAGGCCGTAACGCCGCTGCCCGGGTAAAATTTCCCTCATTGCACACTTTATGGTGTATGCCCGTCTTCATTAGCCCATTGTAGGAGCAGAACAGTAGGACGTTAAACCCCATTCAATTTCATTTCATTTTGTCTATGTTGCTTATTTATTATAGTGGATAAATATTTTTCTGGTTCTAGCAATTATTTAATTTCTGCATAGAAATCTTGCTTTGGCCAGTTTTTTTATTGCAGAGTGCCATTCTTGTATATTGCAGTCTAGGACCCTTTGTTTAAAACATGCTTAAGAAGTCGTCACGATTCCCTA
Source organism: Patella depressa (assembly GCA_948474765.1). Lineage (NCBI taxonomy): Eukaryota > Metazoa > Mollusca > Gastropoda > Patellidae > Patella > Patella depressa. The sequence continues at coordinate 42,127,043 of OX419720.1, read as the reverse complement.
CTTATAACCGAACATATTGGAAACCATAATTATATAACATATCTTGGAAGCCCGATTACAGCTATACAAGTTTCAGTTATTTCCCTTTAGTTTAAAGATTATTTTTTTGCCCGGGTGCAATGTTTCTCACTACATTTAAATTTGTAACTTTGTGAGTTTTTGACCGGTTTGGATATTATGTCTTTATAATTTTCCAAATCTACATATTTAACGTACATATTCAAACAGTTGAGTTCAACCTGTTTTAGTTTTGTTCAAAATTATCTTATTTAATTTTTCGATGTTTTCTTACCATTTTCATTTCATTTTTCTGAAAGTTTTGAAGTGGGAAGTCATCCCGATTACAGCAACACAAGTATCAGTTATTTCCCTTTAGTTTTCAGATTACTCAATGTTTCATACTATATTTAGACTTGTAACTTTGCGAGTTTTAGACCAATTTTAATAGTTTGTTATTCTTATCCTTTTATTTGAGATACTTGATATAATCGATGACACGTGACGATGAATATGAAAGCTTTCATATCTGCATGGGACAGTAGCAGATCTAGTTATTATTATTAAGCTTTCATATTACATATGAAAGCTTATTGTTTCTGTTAAGATTATTAAGCTTTCATATCTGCATGGGACAGTAGCAGATCTAGTTAGGCTTTCAGACTTTCGTCTGAAAGACTATTGTTTTTACTAAAATTATTATTAAGCTTTCATATTTCATATGAAAGCTTATTGTTTCTGTTAAGATTATTATTAAGCTTTCATATTACATATGAAAGCTTATTGTTTCTGTTAAGATTATTATTGTTATTTTTTTTTGTTTTTTATCCACAAATCGGATTTCTCAGAATCTAACCACAGTATCTTTATGAAACTTTTACCTGTCCCCCCAAAAATGGGTGGTAGCTGTTGATTACATATATTTTCAAAACGTTTTACGAATCCGAAATCACCGAAATTTACGAACGACAAAATGGACAATGCATAGTCGTAACTTTATTGTTTTTTGACCGATCTTACTAAATCTTTTTTCTTTGAATACCTGGAAAAAAATCATTTTCATCAACAGTTTCACATTTTCGAATTTCGAAAATTCGTCGCTGTGATTTCGAACCGGAAGTTTAGACCAATTTGACAACTTCTTTAATAGTTTTGCGATTTTCATTCAATTTAGTATATAAGTAGATCCTACCGATGTGACTTCAAAAATATAATTAGAAATGTTCTAAATTATCTCCCCTTGGTGAAATTAAGGATCAAAGTTTTCAAAAAAATCGTCGAAATATAGGTCAAAATGACCTAATTTTTTTTTCGATACTAGACAAGGAATTACTGATTCGTACACAAAATATGGAGTTTGTCAATCGAACCGGAAGTGCCACCAGACTTACAGAATCGGGAGTTATATTTTCTGAATCCTTGTAGGAAGGCCTAAAAAATGTCGCGAATAGAATTTTGATTTAGGTCAACCGGGAGTCATCATTTTGAATTGAAAATGAAAAATAGAAGCAATTTGAAGGGCCGAGACTTTGGAGCACAATAACTCTCATTCTAATTAAGCTAGAATGATCAAACTTGGTGTAGACGTTCACTAGATCAATGTTATGATGGAGTTGAAAGATGAGCATTTTTTGCTAAGGGTAAGCAGAGATAAGCATGTTGATTTGTTGATTCTTTAGGGCACGATAACTTCGGTTATAATGAAGGGAGGGCGGTGAAACTTTTGTCAATAGAGAGTCTAATAGCTAGCCTGTTGTGTGAAGTCATTGTATCATTTTTTTAAATATCAGGGATAGCCGAAAAAAAAAGATTGAAAATCCAAAAAGTCGTATTTTTACAATTTGGAGTATGTTTAGAGGTCTTTCTCGTAAAGTCAACATAATATTTGTTGGGAAATTCTTCTACAAAGAGTCTTATTGGTAGTCTTTTATATGAAACCATCGATCAACAGTCCAACATATCAGGAGTAGAAGAACAAAAGGATCGAACATTGAAAACGGCACCCTTTCATTGTTAAGCGAAACATGCAGTGTGGGTGACTACAATCTACGCATTTAGTCATCGTATAGAGTTTATTCAACAGTATCGAATTCCAACTGCTTAGGGATATTTTACGTGCACTCCAATGTGTACACGGGACCTTGGTTTTTCGTCCCATCCGAAGGACTAGACAGCTGTGCTTGTCAGTCCCTCCGTTCTGCCTCACTGACAAGGGGAACCACGACGGGAAATCGAGATGAACTTTCTCCGTGCAGAACTTTCAATTCAGGCAAAACGTTTATTGCATACGATTAAGCTGGTCAGTTGAAGCTTATTTTCAAAAGTTTTGTAATAATCGGTTGGTAATTAAAGTACCGTGCACATTAAACTGTTAAAACAGAAAAATTCGCCCGGTTGAAATGTTTCTTGCTATAAGTCAGCAATTTTCCGAATTCAGGGAGGCTGGATGGCTGAATGGTTAGCATGTGCTCGCTGTATCGTAACGTTTGTCATTGAGTCAACGGGCGTCGTTTCTATCTCCAGGTTGCACGTGACATGGTGTATGATGTCCAACCTCGTGGGTTTTCTCCGTGTTCTTCGGTTTCCTCCCAACGGCTAAAGACCAGTACGTGCAAGGGGAGTTTTTAAATAAAATTAAAAAACATATGTTAGTCCCGAAATGACCTAGTTTGTGTCGAATGGACGTTAGGCCGCATTTCTCTCTTTCTCTTTTTAAAGTTTTGTAATAATCGGTTGGTAATCAAAGGTACTGTTAAAGTGATAAAACAGAAAATTTGGCCCGGTTGTAATGTTTCTCACTTTAAAGTCAGCAATTTGTCGATTTTAAGGGGCAAACGTTTATTGCGAACGATTAAGCTGGTCAGAGGGAGCTTATTTTTAAAAGTTTTGTAGTATTCGGTTGATAACTAAAGGTACCGTGCAAATTAAACTGTTAAAATAGAAAATTTGGCCCGGTTGAAATGTTTCTCGCTGTAGGTCAGCAATTTGCCGATTTTAGGGAGGTTGCGTGGCTGAATGGTTAGCACGTGCGCTCTGTATCATAACCTCTGTCATTGAGTCAACTGGCCTTGTTTCGATTTCTTGGTTGTACGTGACAAGGAGTATGGTCGCCTTACCAACCTCGTAGGCCGTAACGCCGCTGCCCGGGTAAAATTTCCCCAATTGCACACTTTATGGGGTATGCCCGTCTTCATTAGCCCATTGTAGGAGCAGAACAGAAGGACGTTAAACACCATTCAATTTCATTTCATTTTCTCTATGTTGCATATTTATTATAATGGATAAATATTTTTCTGGTTCTAGCAATTATTTAATTTCTGCATAGAAATCTCTGGCCCATTCTTGTATATAGCAGTCTATGACCCTTTGTTTAAAACATGCTTAAGAAGTCGTCACGATTTCCTACTTATAACCAAACATATTGGAAACCATAATTATATAACATATCTTGGAAGCCCGATTACAGCTATACAAGTTTCAGTTATTTCCCTTTAGTTTAAAGATTATTTTTTTTGCCCGGGTGCAATGTTTCTCACTACATTTAAATTTGTAACTTTGTGAGTTTTTGACCGATTTTGATATTATGTCTTTATAATTTTCCAAATCTACATATTTAACGTACATATTCAAACAGTTGAGTTCAACCTGATTCAAAAAGTTTTAGTTTTGTTCAAAGTTATCTCATTTAATTTTTCGATGTTTTCTTACCATTTTCATTTCATTTTTTTGAAAGTTTTGAAATCGGAAGTCATCCCGATTACAGCAACACAAGTATCAGTTATTTCCCTTTAGTTTTCAGATTACTCAATGTTTCATACTATATTTAGACTTGTAACTTCGCGAGTTTTTGACCAATTTTAATAGTTTGTTATTCTTATCCTTTTATTTGAGATACTTGATATAATCGATGACACGTGACGATGAATATGAAAGCTTTCATATCTGCATGGGACAGTAGCAGATCTAGTTAGGCTTTCAGACTTTCGTCTGAAAGACTATTGTTTTTACTAAAATTATTATTATTATTATTATTAGGCTTTCAGACTTTCGTCTGAAAGACTATTGTTTTTACTAAAATTATTATTATTATTATCGTCTGAAAGCCTATTGTGATTACTTAAATTATTATTAAGCTTTCATATTTCATATGAAAGCTTATTGTTTCTGTTAAGATTATTAAGCTTTCATATTACATATGAAAGCTTATTGTTTCTGTTAAGATTATTAAGCTTTCATATTACATATGAAAGCTTATTGTTTCTGTTAAAGTTATTATTATTATTATTTTTTTTTTTGTGTGTTTTCTGCAAATCGGATTTCTCAGAATCTATCCATAGGATCTTTCTGAAATTTTGACCTACCCCCCCAAAAATGGGGTGCGAACCTTGATTAAATATATTTTCGAAACGTTTTACGAATCCGAAATCACCGAATTTTACGAACGAAAAAAATGACAATGCATAGTCGTAACTTTGTTATTTTTTGACCGATTTTACTAATTTTTTTTTCTTTGAATACCTTTAAAAAAACCATTTTCATCTGCAGTTTCACATTTTCGAATTTCGAAAATTCGTCGCTGTGATTTCGAACCGGAAGATTAGACCAATTTGACAACTTCTTTAATAGTTGTACGATTTTCATGAAATTTAGTATCTAAGTAGATCCTACCGATGTGACTTCAAAAATATAATTAGAAATTTTCTAAATTATCTCCCCTTGACGAAATTAAGGATCAAAATTTTCAAAAAAATCATCGAAATATAGGTCAGAATGACCTGATTTTTTTTTTGGATACTAGATAAGTAATTACTGATTTGTACACAAAATATGGAGTTTGTCGATCGAACCGGAAGTGCCGCCATATTTAAAAGTGAAAAATCAATAAGGCTTTTTTGCTATTTTACTTACAGACTCGGGAGTTATATTTTCTGAATCCTTGTAGGAAGGCCTAAAAAATGTCGCGAATAGAATTTTGATTTCGGTCACGTGATGGTCACCATTTTGAATTGAAAATGAAAAATAGAAGCAATTTGAAGGGTCGGGACTTTGGAACACAATTACTCTCCTTCTAATTAAGCTAGAATGTTCAAACTTGGTGTAGACGTTCACTAGGTCAATGTTATGATTGAGTTTAAATATGAGCATTTTCTGCTTAGGGTAAGCAGAGATAAACAAGCTAATTTGTTGATTCTTTAGGGCACGATAACTTCGGTTATAATGAAGGGAGGGCGGTGAAACTTTTGTCAATAGAGAGTCTAATAGCTAGCCTGTTGTGTGAAATCATTGTATTATTTTTTCTAAATATCAGGGATAGCCGAAAAAAAGAGATTGAAAACCCAAAAAGTCGTATTTTTACAATTTGGAGCATGTTTAGAGGTCTTTCTCGTAAAGTCAACATAATATTTTTTGGGAACTTCTTGTACAAAGAGTCTTATTGGTAGTCTTTTATATGAAACCATCGATCAACAGTCCAACATATCAGGAGTAGAAGAACAAAAGGATCGAACATTGAAAACGGCACCCTTTCATTGTTAAGCGAAACATGCAGTGTGGGTGACTACAATCTACACATTTAGTCATCGTATAGAGCTTATTCAACAGTATCGAATTCCAACTGCTTAGGGATATTTTACGTGCACTCCAATGTGTACACGGGACCTTGGTTTTTCGTCCCATCCGAATGACTAGACAGCTGTGCTTGTCAGGCCCTCCGTTCTGCCTCACTGACAAGGGGAACCACGCCGGGAAATCGAGATGAACTTTCTCCGTGCAGAACTTTCAATTCAGGCGAAAACGTTTATTGCATACGATTAAGCTGGTCAGTTGGAGCTTATTTTCAAAAGTTTTGTAATAATCGGTTGGTAATTAAAGTACCGTGCACATTAAACTGTTAAAACAGAAAATTTCGCCCGGTTGAAATGTTTCTTGCTATAAGTCAGCAATTTTCTGAATTCAGGGAGGCTGAATGGCTGAATGGTTAGCATGTGCGCACTGTATCGTAACGTCTGTCATTGAGTCAACGGGCGTCGTTTCGATCTCCAGGTTGCACGTGACATGAAGTATGATGTCCAACCTTGTGGGTTTTCTCCGTGTTCTTCGGTTTCCTCCCAACGGCTAAAGACCTGTAAGCGCAGGGGGAGTTTTTAAATAAAATTAAAAAACATATGTTAGTCCCGAAATGACCTAGTTTGTGTCGAATGGACATTAGGCCGCATTTCTCTCTTTCTCTTTTATTTTTAAAGTTTTGTAATAATCGGTTGGTAATCAAAGGTACTGTAAAAGTGATAAAACAGAAAATAATCGGTTGGTAATCAAAGGTACTGTAAAAGTGATAAAACAGAAAATTTCGCCCGGTTGTAATGTTTCTCACTTTAAAGTCAGCAATTTCCCGATTTTAAGTGGCAAACGTTTATTGCGAACGCTTAAGCTGGTCAGGGGGGAGCTTATTTTTAAAAGTTTTGTAATATTCGGTTGATAACTAAAGGTACCGTGCAAATTAAACTGTTACAATAGAAAATTGGGCCCGGTTGAAATGTTTCTCGCTGTAGGTCAGCAATTTGCCGATTTTAGGGAGGTTGCGTGGCTGAATGGTTAGCACGTGCGCTCTGTATCATAACGTCTGTCATTGAGTCAACTGCCGTTGTTTCGATTTTTTGGTTGTACGTGACAAGGAGTATGGTTGCCTGTCCAACCTCGTAGGCCGTAACCGCCGCTGCCCGGGTAAAATTTCCCTCATTGCACACATTATGGCATATGCCCGTCTTCATTAGCCCATTTTAGGAGCAGAACAGTCGGACGTTAAACCCCATTCAATTTCATTTCATTTTCTCTATGTTGCTTATTTATTATAGTGGATAAATATTTTTCTGGTTCTAGCAATTATTTAATTTCTGCATAGAAATCTTGCTTTGGCCAGTTTTTTTTATTGCAGAGTGCCATTCTTGTTTAAACAAACATGATCCTTTGTTTAAAACATGCTTAAGAAGTCGTCACGATTTCCTACTTATAACCAAACATATTGGAAATATTAGTCTGGCATTATTAAATCCTAATTTTATTGGTCTTATTTAAAATTAAACTTTCATTTAACTATGAACAACCCTTAACGTGTCTCTTTAAAACTATTAAGTACTCTAAAACAGTAGCTCAACCTTTTGACCTAAACTCATTAATTTACCATTTTGTTGTGAGCGACTTCTTATTCTTCCTATATGACATATTGCACGTGTCTGATTTCAAAGGGGGGTTGAGTTGAGTGGCTGAATGGTAAGCACGCGCGCCTGTCATTGAGTTAACTAGCGTGTTTTCGAATGCCCGGTTGTACGTGACAAGGAGTAAGGTCGCCTGTCCAACCTGCCATTTTTAATTTTTTTTTCCCGCCATTTTCATTTCATTTTCTCATCCGTCTCATTACAGTAATACAAGTTTCAGTTATTTTCCTTTAGTTTTCAGATTATTGTTATGCCTGGGTGCAATGTTTCATACTATATTTAGACTTGTAACTTCGCGAGTTTTTGACCAATTTTAATAATTTTTTCTTCGTATCCTTTTATTTAGGTTACTTGATACAATCAATGACACGTGACGATGAATATGAAAGCTTTCATATCTGCATGGGACAGTAGCAGATCTAGTTATTATTATTTTTTTTGTGTATTTTCTGCAAATCGGATTTCTCAGAATCTAACCATGGGATCTTTCTGAAACTTTGACCTACTCCTCAAAAAATGGGGTGCGAACGTTGTTTAAATATATTTTCAAAACGTTTTACGAATCCGAAATCACCGAATTTTACGAACGAAAAAACTGACAATGCATAGTCGTAACTTTGTTATTTTTTGACCGATTTTACTAATTCTTTTTTCTTTGAATACCTTGAAAAAAATCATTTTCATCTGCAGTTTCACATTTTCGAATTTCGAAAATTCGTTGCTGTGATTTCGAACCGGAAGTTTAGACCAATTTGACAACTTCTTTAATAGTTGTACGATTTTTATGAAATTTAGTATCTAAGTAGATCTTAGCGATGTGACTTCAAAAATATAATTAGAAATTTTCTAAATTATCTCCCCTTGACGAAATTAAGGATCAAATTTTTCAAAAAAATCATCGAAATATAGGTCAGAATGACCTGATTTTTTTTTTTGATACTAGATAAGTAATTACTGATTTGTACACAAAATATGGAGTTTGTCGATCGAACCGGAAGTGCCGCCATATTTAAAAGTGAAAAATCAATAAGGCTTTTTTGCTATTTTACTTACAGACTCGGGAGTTATATTTTCTGAATCCTTGTAGGAAGGCCTAAAAAATGTAGCGAATAGAATTTTGATTTCGGTCACGTGATAGTCACCATTTTGAATTGAAAATGAAAAATAGAAGCAATTTGAAGGGTCGGGATTTTGGAACACAATTACTCTCCTTCTAATTAAGCTAGAATGTTCAAACTTGGTGTAGACGTTTACTAGGTCAATGTTATGATTGAGTTTAAAGATGAGCATTTTCTGCTTAGGGTAAGCAGAGATAAGCATGCTAATTTGTTGATTCATTAGGGCACGATAACTTCGGTTATAATGAAGGGAGTGCGGTGAAACTTTTGTCAATAGAGAGTCTAATAGCTAGCCTGTTGTGTGAAATCATTGTATTATTTTTTCTAAATATCAGGGATAGCCGAAAAAAAGAGATTGAAAATCCAAAAAGTCGTATTTTTACAATTTGGAGCATGTTTAGAGGTCTTTCTCGTAAAGTCAACATAATATTTTTTGGGAACTTCTTCTACAAAGAGTCTTATTGGTAGTCTTTTATATGAAACCATCGATCAACAGTCCAACATATCAGGAGTAGAAGAACAAAAGGATCGAACATTGAAAACGGCACCCTTTCATTGTTAAGCGAAACATGCAGTGTGGGTGACTACAATCTACACATTTAGTCATCGTATAGAGCTTATTCAACAGTATCGAATTCCAACTGCTTAGGGATATTTTACGTGCACTCCAATGTGTACACGGGACCTTGGTTTTTCGTCCCATCCGAATGACTAGACAGCTGTGCTTGTCAGGTCCTCCGTTCTGCCTCACTGACAAGGGGAACCACACCGGGAAATCGAGATGAACTTTCTCCGTGCAGAACTTTCAATTCAGGCGAAAACGTTTATTGCATACGATTAAGCTGGTCAGTTGGATCTTATTTTCAAAAGTTTTGTAATAATCGGTTGGTAATTAAAATACCGTGCACATTAAACTGTTAAAACAGAAAATTTCGCCCGGTTGAAATGTTTCTTGCTATAAGTCAGCAATATTCTGAATTCAGGGAGGCTGAATGGCTGAATGGTTAGCATGTGCGCACTTTATCGTAACGTCTGTCATTGAGTCAACGGGCGTCGTTTCGATCTCCAGGTTGCACGTGACATGAAGTATGATGTCCAACCTCGTGGGTTTTCTCCGTGTCCTTCGGTTTCCTCCCAACGGCTAAAGACCTGTAAGCGCAAGGGGAGTTTTAAAATAAAATTAAAAAACATGTTAGTCCCGAAATGACCTAGTTTGTGTCGAATGGACATTAGGCCGCATTTCTCTCTTTCTCTTTTATTTTTAAAGTTTTGTAATAATCGGTTGGTAATCAAAGGTACTGTAAAAGTGATAAAACAGAAAATTTCGCCCGGTTGTAATGTTTCTCACTTTAAAGTCAGCAATTTGTCGATTTTAAGGGGCAAACGTTTATTGCGAACGCTTAAGCTGGTCAGGGGGAGCTTATTTTTAAAAGTTTTGTAATATTCGGTTGATAACTAAAGGTACCGTGCAAATTAAACTGTTACAATAGAAAATTTGGCCCGGTTGAAATGTTTCTCGCTGTAGGTCAGCAATTTGCCGATTTTAGGGAGGTTGCGTGGCTGAGTGGTTAGCACGTGCGCTCTGTATCATAACGTCTGTCATTGAGTCAACTGGCGTTGTTTCGATTTCTTGGTTGTACGTGACAAGGAGTATGGTCGCCTGTCCAACCTCGTAGGCCGTAACCGCCGCTGCCCGGGTAAAATTTCCCTCATTGCACACTTTATGGCATATGCCCGTCTTCATTAGCCCATTTTAGGAGCAGAACAGTCGGACGTTAAACCCCATTCAATTTCATTTCATTTTCTCTATGTTGCTTATTTATTATAGTGGATAAATATTTTTCTGGTTCTAGCAATTATTTAATTTCTGCATAGAAATCTTGCTTTGGCCAGTTTTTTTATTGCAGAGTGCCATTCTTGTTTAAACAAACATGATCCTTTGTTTAAAACATGCTTAAGAAGTCGTCACGATTTCCTACTTATAACCAAACATATTGGAAATATTAGTCTGGCATTATTAAATCCTAATTTTATTGGTCTTATTTAAAATTAAACTTTCATTTAACTATGAACAACCCTTAACGTGTCTCTTTAAAACTATTAAGTACTCTAAAACAGTAGCTCAACCTTTTGACCTAAACTCATTAATTTACCATTTTGTTGTGAGCGACTTCTTATTCTTCCTATATGACATATTGCACGTGTCTGATTTCAAAGGGGGGTTGGGTGGCTGAATGGTTAGCACGCGCGCCTGTCATTGGGTTAACTAGCGTGTTTTCGAATGCCCGGTTGTACGTGACAAGGAGGAAGGTCGCCTGTCCAACCTGCCATTTTTTTTTCCCGCCATTTTCATTTCATTTTCTCATCCGTCTCATTACAGTAATACAAGTTTCAGTTATTTCCCTTTAGTTTTCAGATTATTGTTATGCCTGGGTGCAATGTTTCATACTATATTTAGACTTGTAACTTCGCGAGTTTTTGACCAATTTTAATAATTTTTTCTTCTTATCCTTTTATTTAGGATACTTGATACAATCAATGACACGTGACGATGAATATGAAAGCTTTCATATCTGCATGGGACAGTAGCAGATCTAGTTATTATTTTTTTTTGTGTGTGTTTCTCCTGCAAATCGGATTTCACAGAATCTAACAATAGGATGTTTCTGAAACTTTGACCTACCCCCCCCAAAAAAAAAAATGGGTGGTGGCTGTTGATTAAATATATTTTGAAAACGTTTTGCGAATTCGAAATCACCGAATTTTACGAACGAAAAAACTGACAATGCATAGTCGTAACTTTGCTATTTTTTTACCGATTTTACTAATTCTTTTTTCTTTGAATACCTTGAAAAAAATCAATTTCATCTGCAGTTTCACATTTTCGAATTTCGAAAATTCGTCGCTGTGATTTCGAACCCGAAGTTTAGACCAATTTGACAACTTCTTTAATAGTTGTACGATTTTCATGAAATTTAGTATATAAGTAGATCTTACCCATGTGACTTCAAAAATATAATTAGAAATTTTCTAAATTATCTCCCCTTGGTGAAATTAAGGATCAAAGTTTTAAAAGAAATCGTCGAAATATAGGTCAGAATGACCTAAAAAAAATTTCGATACTCGACAAGTAATTACTGATTCCTACACAAAATATGGAGTTTGTGGATCGAACCGGAAGTGCCACCATCTTGAAACATGAAAAATCCCTAAGGCTTTTTTGCTATTTCACTTACAGACACGGGAGTTATATTTTCTAAATCCTTGAAGGATGGCCCAAAAATCGCTGGGAGCAGAATTTTGATTTAGGTCAACTGATGGTTGCCATTTTGAAGTGAATATGAAAAGTAGTAGCAATTTGAAGGGCCGAGACTTTGAAACACAATAACTCTCCTTCTAATTGAACTAGAATATTTAATCTTGGTGTAGACGTTCACTAGGTCAATGTCATGATTGAGTGCAAAGATGAGCATTTTCTGCCTAGGGTAAGCAGAGATAAGCATGCTGATTTGTTGATTCTTTAGGGCACAATAACTTCAGTTATAATGAAGGGAGGATGGTGAAACTCTTGTCAATCGAGAGTCTAATAGCTAGCCTGTTGTGTGAAATCATTGTATCATTTTTTTAAATATCAGGGGTAGCAGAAAAAAGAGATCGAAAATCCAAAAAGTCGTATTTTTACGATTTGGAGCATTTTTAAAGGTCCCTTTCTCTTAAAGTCAACATAATATTTTTGGGGAACTTCTTCTACAAAGAGTCTTATCGGTAGTCTTTTATATAAAACCATCGATCAACAGTCCAAAATATCGGGAGTAGAAGAATAAAAGGATTGAAAATTGAAAACGGCACCCTTTCATTGTTAAGCAAAACATGCAGTGTGGGTGGCTACAGTCTGCACATTTAGTCATCGTATAGAGCTTTTTTAACAATATCGAATTCCAACTGCTAAGGGATCTTTTACGTGCACTCCAATGTGTACACGGCTGGTGGGGGGACACGCCAGAAAATCGAGATGAGCTTTCTCGGCCAATGCAGGGATCGAACACCCGACCTCCTGGCTAGCAGGCCAACGTCTTAGCCACATAGTGTGGACACCCACTGTACATTTCATCCGTCAAATCAAATCATTTCATTGTATTAGACCAATAATTAATTATTCTTAATTAAAACTTTATTTTAATATTATTCTGGCATTATTAAATCCTAATTTTATTGGTCTTTTTTAAAATTAAACTTTCATTTAACTATGAACAACCCTTAACGTGTCTCTTTAAAACAATTAAATACTCTAAAACAAAAAACAAAAAAAAAATCAATAAGCGGGTCAATTCAGGTAAGTATAACTACGGGTTCTGTCCACCCCCTCTCGTCTACGGCCATACCACGTTTAAAACACCAGTTCTCTTCCGATCACTGAAGTTAAGCAACGTCGGGCCCGGTCAGTACTTGGATGGGTGACCTCCTGGGAACACCGGGTGCTGTAGACGCCTTTTTAAAACCGACAAAAAACAAAAAAACAAAAAAATCAATAAGCGGGTCAATTCAGTAAGTATAACTACGGGTTCTGTCCACCTTCTCTCGTCTACGGTCTCACCATGTTGAAAACACCAGTTCTCGCCCGATCACTGAAGTTAAGCAACGTCGGGCCCGGTCAGTACTTGGATGGGTGACCGCCTGGGAACACTGGGTGCTGTAGACGCCTTTTTAAAACCGAAAAAAAAATCAATAAGCGGGTCAATTCAGGTAAGTATAACTACGGGTTCTGTCCACCTTCTCTCGTCTATACCACGTTGAAAACACCAGTTGTCGTCCGATCACTGAAGTTAAGCAACGTCGGGCCCGGCTACTACTTGGATGGGTGACCACCTGGGAAAACCGGGTGAGGTAGCGCCTTTTTGCCCCGATTCTTCCGCTCGGCCCGTCTCCCCAGGGAAAAAGAAACAAAACGAAGTTAAACAACGTCGGGCCCGGTCAGTACTTGGATGGGTGACCGCCTGGGAACACCAGGTGCTGTATACGCCTTTTTAAAACCGACAACCTCCCCCCCCCCCAAAAAAAAACCCCAATAAGCGTGTTAATTCAAGTAAGTATAACTACAGGTTCTGTCCACCTTCTCTCGTCTACGGCCATACCACGTTGAAAACACCAGTTCTCGTCCGATCACTGAAGTTAAGCAACGTCGGGCCCGGTTAGTACTTGGATGGGTGATCGCCTGGGAACACCGTGTGCTGTAGACGCCTTTTTACCCTAAACTCATCAATTTACCATTTTGTTGTGAGCGGCTTGTTATTCTTCCTATATGACATATTGCACGTGTCTGATTTCAAAGGGGGGGGGGGGTGGCTGAATGGTTAGCACGCGCGCCTGTCATTGAGTTAACTAGCGTGTTTTCGAATGCCCGGTTGTACGTGAGTAAGGTCGCCTGTCCAACCTGCCATTTTTAATTTTTTCCGGCAATTTTCATTTCATTTTCTCATCTTTCTCATTACAGTAATACAAGTTTCGGTTATTTCCCTTTAGTTTTCAGATTATTGTTATGCCTGGGTGCAATGTTTCATACTATATTTAGACTTGTAATTTTGCGAGTTTTTGACCAAATTTGATAATTTTTTCTTCTTATCGTTTTATTTAGGATACTTGATACAATCGATGACACGTGACGATGAATGTGAAAGCTTTCATATCTGCATGGGACAGTAGCAGATCTAGTTAGGCTTTCAGACTTTCGTCTGAAAGACTATTGTTTTTACTAAAATTATTATTAAGCTTTCATATTTCATATGAAAGCTTATTGTTTCTGTTAAGATTATTATTAAGCTTTCATATTACATATGAAAGCTTATTGTTTCTGTTAAGATTATTATTGTTATTTTTTTTTGTTTTTTATCCACAAATCGGATTTCTCAGAATCTAACCACAGTATCTTTATGAAACTTTTACCTGTCCCCCCAAAAATGGGTGGTAGCTGTTGATTACATATATTTTCAAAACGTTTTACGAATCCGAAATCACCGAAATTTACGAACGACAAAATGGACAATGCATAGTCGTAACTTTATTGTTTTTTGACCGATCTTACTAAATCTTTTTTCTTTGAATACCTGGAAAAAAATCATTTTCATCAACAGTTTCACATTTTCGAATTTCGAAAATTCGTCGCTGTGATTTCGAACCGGAAGTTTAGACCAATTTGACAACTTCTTTAATAGTTTTGCGATTTTCATTCAATTTAGTATATAAGTAGATCCTACCGATGTGACTTCAAAAATATAATTAGAAATGTTCTAAATTATCTCCCCTTGGTGAAATTAAGGATCAAAGTTTTCAAAAAAATCGTCGAAATATAGGTCAGAATGACCTAATTTTTTTTTTCGATACTAGACAAGGAATTACTGATTCGTACACAAAATATGGAGTTTGTCAATCGAACCGGAAGTGCCACCATCTTGAAACGTGAAAAATCAATAAGGCTTTTTTGCTATTTTACTTACAGACTCGGGAGTTATATTTTCTGAATCCTTGTAGGAAGGCCTAAAAAATGTCGAGAATAGAATTTTGATTTAGGTCAACCGGGAGTCATCATTTTGAATTGAAAATGAAAAATAGAAGCAATTTGAAGGGCCGAGACTTTGGAGCACAATAACTCTCATTCTAATTAAGCTAGAATGATCAAACTTGGTGTAGACGTTCACTAGGTCAATGTTATGATGGAGTTGAAAGATGAGCATTTTTTGCTTAGGGTAAGCAGAGATAAGCATGTTGATTTGTTGATTCTTTAGGGCATGATAACTTCGGTTATAATGAAGGGAGGGCGGTGAAACTTTTGTCAATAGAGAGTCTAATAGCTAGCCTGTTGTGTGAAATCATTGTATCATTTTTTTAAATATCAGGGATAGCCGAAAAAAAAAGATTGAAAATCCAAAAAGTCGTATTTATACAATTTGGAGTATGTTTAGAGGTCTTTCTCGTAAAGTCAACATAATATTTGTTGGGAAATTCTTCTACAAAGAGTCTTATTGGTAGTCTTTTATATGAAACCATCGATCAACAGTCCAACATATCAGGAGTAGAAGAACAAAAGGATCGAACATTGAAAACGGCACCCTTTCATTGTTAAGCGAAACATGCAGTGTGGGTGACTACAATCTACGCATTTAGTCATCGTATAGAGTTTATTCAACAGTATCGAATTCCAACTGCTTAGGGATATTTTACGTGCACTCCAATGTGTACACGGGACCTTGATTTTTCGTCCCATCCGAAGGACTAGACAGCTGTGCTTGTCAGTCCCTCCGTTCTGCCTCACTGACAAGGGGAACCACGCCGGGAAATCGAGATGAACTTTTTCCGTGCAAAACTTTCAATTCAGGCAAAACGTTTATTGCATACGATTAAGCTGGTCAGTTGAAGCTTATTTTCAAAAGTTTTGTAATAATCGGTTGGTAATTAAAGTACCGTGCACATTAAACTGTTAAAACAGAAAAATTCGCCCGGTTGAAATGTTTCTTGCTATAAGTCAGCAATTTTCCGAATTCAGGGAGGCTGGATGGCTGAATGGTTAGCATGTGCTCGCTGTATCGTAACGTTTGTCTTTGAGGCAACGGGCGTCGTTTCTATCTCCAGGTTGCACGTGACATGGTGTATGATGTCCAACCTCGTGGGTTTTCTCCGTGTTCTTCGGTTTCCTCCCAACGGCTAAAGACCAGTACGTGCAAGGGGAGTTTTTAAATAAAATTAAAAAACATATGTTAGTCCCGAAATGACCTAGTTTGTGTCGAATGGACGTTAGGCCGCATTTCTCTCTTTCTCTTTTTAAAGTTTTGTAATAATCGGTTGGTAATCAAAGGTACTGTTAAAGTGATAAAACAGAAAATTTGGCCCGGTTGTAATGTTTCTCACTTTAAAGTCAGCAATTTGTCGATTTTAAGGGGCAAACGTTTATTGCGAACGATTAAGCTGGTCAGAGGGAGCTTATTTTTAAAAGTTTTGTAGTATTCGGTTGATAACTAAAGGTACCGTGCAAATTAAACTGTTAAAATAGAAAATTTGGCCCGGTTGAAATGTTTCTCGCTGTAGGTCAGCAATTTGCCGATTTTAGGGAGGTTGCGTGGCTGAATGGTTAGCACGTGCGCTCTGTATCATAACGTCTGTCATTGAGTCAACTGGCCTTGTTTCGATTTCTTGGTTGTACGTGACAAGGAGTATGGTCGCCTTACCAACCTCGTAGGCCGTAACGCCGCTGCCCGGGTAAAATTTCCCTAATTGCACACTTTATGGGGTATGCCCGTCTTCATTAGCCCATTGTAGGAGCAGAACAGTAGGACGTTAAACCCCATTCAATTTCATTTCATTTTCTCTATGTTGCATATTTATTATAGTGGATAAATATTTTTCTGGTTCTAGCAATTATTTAATTTCTGCATAGAAATCTCTGGCCAGTTTTTTTTTTTATTGCAGAGTGCCATTCTTGTATATAGCAGTCTATGACCCTTTGTTTAAAACATGCTTAAGAAGTCGTCACGATTTCCTACTTATAACCAAACATATTGGAAACCATAATTATATAACATATCTTGGAAGCCCGATTACAGCTATACAAGTTTCAGTTATTTCCCTTTAGTTTAAAGATTATTTTTTTGCCCGGGTGCAATGTTTCTCACTACATTTAAATTTGTAACTTTGTGAGTTTTTGACCGATTTTGATATTATGTCTTTATAATTTTCCAAATCTACATATTTAACGTACATATTCAAACAGTTGAGTTTAACCTGATTCAAAAAGTTTTAGTTTTGTTCAAAGTTATCTCATTTAATTTTTCGATGTTTTCTTACCATTTTCATTTCATTTTTCTGAAAGTTTTGAAATCGGAAGTCATCCCGATTACAGCAACACAAGTATCAGTTATTTCCCTTTAGTTTTCAGATTACTCAATGTTTCATACTATATTTAGACTTGTAACTTCGCGAGTTTTTGACCAATTTTGATAGTTTGTTATTCTTATCCTTTTATCTGAGATACTTGATATAATCGATGACACGTGACGATGAATATGAAAGCTTTCATATCTGCATGGGACAGTAGCAGATCTAGTTATTTTTTTTTTTGTTTTTTTCCTGCAAATCGGATTTCACAGAATCTAACCATGGGATCTTTCTGAAACTTTGACCTACCCCCCCAAAAATGGGTGGTGGCTGTTGATTAAATATATTTTCAAAACGTTTTGCGAATTCGAAATCACCGAATTTTACGAACGAAAAAACTGACAATGCATAGTCGTAACTTTGCTATTTTTTGACCGATTTTACTAATTCTTTTTTCTTTGAATACCCTGAAAAAAATCATTTTCATCTACAGTTTCACATTTTCGAATTTCGAAAATTCGTCGCTGTGATTTCGAACCGGAAGTTTAGACCAATTTGACAACTTCTTTGTACGATTTTCATGAAATTTAGTATATAAGTAGATCTTACCGATGTGACTTCAAAAATATAATGAGAAATTTTCTAAATTATCTCCCCTTGGTGAAATTAAGGATCAAAGTTTTACAAGAAATCGTCGAAATATAGGTCAGAATGACCTAAAAAAAAATTTCGATACTCGACAAGTAATTACTCATTACTACACAAAATATGGAGTTTGTCGATTGAACCGGAAGTGCCACCATCTTGAAACATGAAAAATCCCTAAGGCTTTTTTGCTATTTTACTTACAGACACGGGAGTTATATTTTCTGAATCCTTGAAGGATGGCCCAAAAATCGCAGGGAGCAGAATTTGGTTTAAGGTCAACTGATGGTTGCCATTTTGAAGTGAATATGAAAAGTAGTAGCAATTTGAAGGGCCGAGACTTTGAAACAAAATATATCTCCTCCTAATTGAGCTAGAATGTTCAATCTTGGTGTAGACGTTCACTAGGTCAATGTCATGATTGAGTGCAAAGATGAGCATTTTCTGCATAGGGTAAGCAGAGATAAGCATGCTGATGAATTGATTCTTTAGGGCACAATAACTTCGGTTATAATGAAGGGAGGGTGGTGAAACTCTTGTCAATCGAGAGTCTAATAGCTAGCCTGTTGTGTGAAATCATTGTATCATTTTTTTTAAATATCAGGGATAGCCGAAAAAAAGAGATTGAAAATCCAAAAAGTCGTATTTTTACAATTTGGAGCATGTTTAGAGGTCTTTCTCGTAAAGTCAACATAATATTTTTTGGGAACTTTTTCTACAAAGAGTCTTATCGGTAGTTTTTTATATGAAACCATCGATCAACAGTCCAAAATATCAGGAGTAGAAGAATAAAAGGATCGAAAATTGAAAACGGCACCCTTTCATTGTTAAGCAAAACATGCAGTGTGGGTGGCTACAATCTGCACATTTAGTCATCGTATAGAGCTTATTCAACAATATCGAATTCCAACTGCTAAGGGATCTTTTACGTGCACTCCAATGTGTACACGGTGGGTGGGGGGACACGCCAGAAAATCGAGATGTACTTTCTCGGCCAATGCAGGGATCGAACACCCGACCTCCTGGCTAGCAGGCCAACGCCTTAGCCACATAGTGTGGACACCCATCGTACATTTCATCCGTCAAATCAAATCATTTCATTGCATTAGACCAATAATTAATTATTCTTAATTTAAAACTTTATTTAAATATTAGTCTGGCATTATTAAATCCCAATTTTATTGGTCTTATTTAAAATTAAACTTTCATTTAACTATGAAGAACCCTTAACGTGTCTCTTTAAAACAATTAAATACTCTAAAACAAAAAACAAACAAAAATTCAATAAGCGGGTCAATTCAGGTAAGTATAACTACGGGTTCTGTGCACCTTCTCTCGTCTACGGCCATACCACGTTGAAAACACCAGTTCTCGTTCGATCACTGAAGTTCAGCAACGTCGGGCCCGGTTAGTACTTGGATGGGTGACCGCCTGGGAACACCGGGTGCTGTAGACGCCTTTTTGCCCTGATTCTTCGTGAAAAAAATCAATTTTCCGCTAATCAGACCACAGCGCGCACTCTTTTGCACCACTCCAGCTCACCGCTCGGCCCGTCTGCCCAGGGAAAGACACAAAAAGAATTTGAGTAAGCACAAGTATGGGTTCTGTCCACCTTCTCTCGTCTAAGGCCACACCACGTTGAAAACACCAGTTCTCGTCCGATCACTGAAGTTAAGCAATGTCGGGCCCGGTCAGTACTTGGATGGGTGACCGCCTGGGAACAACGGGTGCTGTAGACGTCTTTTTAAAACCGACAAAACCCCCCAAAAAAATCAATAAGCGGGTCAATTCAGGTAAGTATAACTACGGGTTCTGTCCACCTTCTCTCGTCTACGGCCACACCACTTTGAAAACACCAGTTCTCGTCCGATCACTGAAGTTAAGGAACGTCGGGCCAGTTCAGTACTTGGATGGGTGACCGCCTGGGAACACAGGGTGCTGTAGACGCCTTTTTAAAACCGGCCCCCCCCCCCTAAAAAAAAGTCAATAAGCGGGTCAATTCAGGTAAGTATAACTACGGGTTCTGTCCACCTTCTCTCGTCTACGGCCACACCACGTTGAAAACACCAGTTCTCGTCCGATCAATGAAGTTAAGCAACGTCGGGCCCGGTTAGTACTTGGATGGGTGACCGCCTGGGAACACCGGGTGCAGTAGAGGCCTTTTTGCCCTGATTCTTCGTGAAAAAATCAATTTTTCGCCAATCAGCCCACAGCACGCACTCTTTTGCACCACTCCAGCTCTCCGCTCGGCCCGTCTCCCCAGGGAAAACGACACAAAAAGAATTTGAGTAAGCACAAGTATGGGTTCTGTTCACCTTCTCTCGTCTACGGCCACACCACGTTGAAAACACCAGTTCTCCTCCGATCAGTGAAGTTAAGCACCGTCGGGCCCGGTCAGTACTTGGATTGGTTACCGCCTGGGAACACCCGGTGCTGTAGACGCCTTTTTAAAACCGACAAAAAACAAAAAAGAAATCAATAAGCGGGTCAATTCAGGTAAGTATAACTACGGGTTCTGTCCACATTCTCTCGTCTACGGCCACACCACGTTGAAAACACCAGTTCTCGTCCGATCACTGAAGTTAAGCAACGTCGGACCCGGTCAGTACTTGGATGGTTGACCGCCTGGGAACACCGGGTGCTGTAGACGCCTTTTTAAAACCGACACCCCCCCCCCAAAAAAAAAAAATCAATAAGCGGGTCAATTCAAGTAAGTGTAACTACGGGTTCTGTCCACCTTCTCTCGTCTACGGCCATACCATGTTGAAAACACCAGTTCTCGTCCGATCACTGAAGTTAAGCAACGTCGGGCCCAATTAGTACTTGGATGGGTGACCGCCTGGGAAC
Source organism: Patella depressa (assembly GCA_948474765.1). Taxonomy (NCBI): domain Eukaryota; kingdom Metazoa; phylum Mollusca; class Gastropoda; family Patellidae; genus Patella; species Patella depressa. The sequence continues at coordinate 42,106,363 of OX419720.1, read as the reverse complement.
ACCGGGTGCTGTAGACGCCTTTTTGCCCTAAACTCATTAATTTACCATTTTGTTGTGAGCGGCTTGTTATTCTTCCTATATGACATATTGCACGTGTCTGATTTCAAAGGGGGGTTGGGCGGCTGAATGGTTAGCACGCGCGCCTGTCATTGAGTTAACTAACGTGTTTTCGAATGCCCGGTTGTACGTGACAAGGAGTAAGGTCGCCTGTCCAACCTGCCATTTTTAATTTTTTTTCCGGCAATTTTCATTTCATTTTCTCATCCATCTCATTACAGTAATACAAGTTTCGGTTATTTCCCTATAGTTTTCAGATTATTGTTACGCCTGGGTGCAATGTTTCATACTATATTTAGACTTGTAATTTTGCGAGTTTTTGACCAATTTTGATAATTTTTTCTTCTTATCCTTTTATTTAGGATACTTGATACAATCAATGACACGTGACGATGAATATGAAAGCTTTCATATCTGCATGGGACAGTAGCAGATCTAGTTATTAGGCTTTCACCATTGAAAATGGTGAAAGACTATTGAAATTACTAAGATTAATATTATTAGGCTTTCACCATTGAAAATGGTGAAAGACTATTGTTATTACTAAGATTATTAGGCTTTCACCTTCGGTGAAAGACTATTGTTATTACTAAGATTATTATTATTTATTTTTTTATTGGGGGAAGCTAGATCTCAGCAACTATAAGAGATAGAGGTTTGCAATTTGATCTTCTGTCGGAAAAGTGGTGTGCAGCTACTGCTTAAAGCTATTTTGAAATCTGTGCGCACACCGGAAGTGACGTTTAATACGAAAAACTAAAATCGGTCGTAATTCTGTTAATTCTCAACCAATTTTTCTGATATTTACATTTTTGGATAGCTGGAGACATTTCTGAGCCGATAGCAGTTCAAAAATGTCGAATTTAGAAACTTTGTCGCTTTCATTTTTTTTGTGAAAATTTGAAAATTTTTTGGAATTTTGAATTTCTGCTTATATTTTTGGATTGCTGACATCGATCCGATTCCAACAATATAAGTTTTGTTCCGAAATGTTAACTTTGATTTTTCACTTTTTTTCGCATTTTGGTCAAATCGTAGAGTTCTTATTTTTTTAAAACGGCTCCAACGATTTTTCTGAAACATCAGGAATATGAAGTCGAAGGACCAAACCAGTCCATGAACTATAAATGAAAATCCTCTAATCACCGGAAGTGGTCAAGAAAGGTATCCAAAGTTTGACAAAATTCAGAAAAATTGGTGCCTGTGCGCCAAATAAGATGTATCGATTGGTTGTAAACCGAGTAGTTAAAGTATTATATCGTTTGATAGCTACGTGAATTATCTACAAGATGGTACTATAGCGACAAGTTTCTATCAAAAAATAAAAAAGTTATCTGAGTTTGAAAAGTAAGGTATTTTGCTATTTCGATCAACTTTAGACGCGTATTTCTCGAAAACGCCGCCTACGATTTTTTTTAAAACTTTCTCATTCGAGAGTCTTATAGGTGGTGTATTGTGTGAAACCATTGTACAATTTCTCTAAATGTCATGAGTAGTCGAAAAACGAGATTGAAAATCCAAAACGTCGTATTTTTACCATTTGGAGCATTTTTAGACGTCTTTTTCTCGAAAAGTCAACGTAATTTTTTTTTTGAACTTCTTCTACAGAGAGTTTTATCGGTAGTCTTAGGTATGAAACCATTGCGCAACAGTTAGAAATATCAGGAGTATGAGAACAAAAGGATCGAAAATTGAAAACGTCACCTTTCATTGTTAAGCGAAACATGCAGTAAGAGTTGATACAATCTGTACGTATTAGCAACGTTTAGAGCATATTCAAAAGTCCCTTTTTCTCTCACAGTGACGATATTTGGGCAGAAAGTATATCAACTTTGAGTCTTTACTTCTATTCAAAATAAGGGTATAGTGACCCTGTAGCAGAAATATTTGATTTATGTGTGTAATAATTAGTCTTTGAATTAATATTGTTTCTCCTTGGCCAAAATTACCTCATAGCCGTAATCATCTCGACACAAATCGACGGCTCGCGCTGTTTATAAGCAAATCCAATTTTTAAGAGTTTGTAGTTGTATCTTGCAGTAGTATCGTGCAGTAGTACGAATATTGCACCGGTCATAGAAAGTTTAATGTAATTAGAGCGTGGACTCTGTTTCTAATAAATATCGAACTTTTATATGTTGGTGACGTCAAATCTTTAACGTGCACGAAATCCGAAAATTGGCAATATTTCATTGAATATAAAATCAATTTTTGAACCAGTTACATATTTGAGTAGCTGACATGAAAACGCGATTCCGAAGTCCCATGTACACATTGGTGTGACATCGACAAAGTCCGAATTGGTCATAATTGGAACGTTTTGCATACGTATAAAGCATATATAGAGAGATTTTTTAAAAAGTGGTAATATTTGAACTAAGGGTGTTTTAATAGTAACCAATATCTGTTACTGGTGCTTCTAGAGTGAAAATAATTCGTTTTAGTAAATAATAGTTACCCCTGAAATTAATATCGCAGGATTTTTGTCTCCATGACGTCATCATTTGATACCAGTGAAAATAAACCTCTCCGTTGAAGCTATTTATAAGGAAGGCACTCCTCTACATAAATGCTGAAAAATTAATGTTGAATGTATGATTCTGGGTTTTGGTTATTATTTGACACTTACGATACTTTTTTGTCCCAATCGGAAAACTCGGTTTTTTTTTTATTCTCGTGTAGATCTCTGAAACTAAAACAGATAGAGTTTTGAATATTGATTTTTCCTATGTTTTAAACATTTAATACTTAGAACTATTGCGAAAGTTGTGAACCAGACCGGAAGTAACGTAAATCTTTAAAGTGCACGAATGAAAATCGGTTCTAATTATGTCAATTCCCAACCGATTTTCGAAAAAATTATATTTTTGTACAGCAGGGGATATTGCGGATGGGATAAAGATGGAATTGAGATAACCATGTCGTTCTCAGTTGAGATAACCAGTTTGAGCATGGACTCTATCTGTAATAAATATTAAATTTTTATATGTTACATGTAGTGACGTCAAATCTTTAACGTGCACGAAATCAGAAAATTGTAGATATTTCATTGAATATTTAATCAATTTTTGAACCAGTTGCATATTTGAGTAGTTGATATGGACGTGATTCCAAAGACCCGTGTACACATTGGTGTGACATTGACAAAAGTCCGAGTTGGTCATAATCGCAACGTTTTGCCTACGTATAAAACATTATATAGAGAGCTTTTTTTGAAAGAGGCAATATTTGAACTAAAGGTGTTTTACGGGTAACCAATATCTGGTAATGCTGCTTCGACAAAGTCCGAATTGGTCATAATTGGAACGTTTTGCATACGTATAAAGCATATATAGAGAGATTTTTTAAAAAGTGGTAATATTTGAACTAAGGGTGTTTTAATAGTAACCAATATCTGTTACTGGTGCTTCTAGAGTGAAAATAATTCATTTTAGTCAATAACAGTTACTCCTGAAATTATTATCCCAGGTTTTTGTCTACATGACGCCATCATATGATACCAGCGAAAATGACGCTATTTACCGAAACTATTTATAAGGAAGGCACCCCTCTGGACACATGTTGAAAAGTTGATGTTGAAAGGTATGATTCTTGGTTTTGGTTATGATCTGACACGATCTTTTTTTTCTGTCCCAATCGAAAAACTTTTTTTTTCCATTCTCGTGTAGATCTCTGAAACTAAAGCAGATAGAGTTCTGAATAATGATTTTTCCTATGTTTTAAGCAGTAAGTACTTAGAAGTATTGCGAAAGTTCTGAACAGACCTGAAGTGAAGTAAATCTTTAACGTGCATAAATGAAAATAGGTCCTAATAATCTCAATTCCCAACCGATTTTCGAAAAAGTTATATTTTTGTAGAGCCGGGGATATTGCGGATGCGATATAGGTCGAATTGCAATACCACGCAGTTCTCTTTTTTTCCTGAAAATTTGAAAATGTACTAAAATTGTAATTTTTTTTTTTATAATTTTTGCGTTTTTGATTGCGTATTTAGATTTCTGGCGTCTGTAGGATTCTACCGATCCAAGTTCATAATGTTGTAAATTGTTCAACTACATTTTTCACTTTCCTTCTATTGTAATGCGCATGCACAGAAAGTGTCAATATCTGAGTTGTTTAAGTGTGTGTGGGTATTTTTTAAGGGGTGAGTGGTGGGCATTTTGTGCTGCCTTGGGTAAGGTGAAAGCCTTCAGTCCTGCAAGCAGGTCTAGTTATTATTATTCTTTTTTTTTTTCCATTTTGCCTATTTCTCAGCAACTATAAGAGATAGAGGTCTGACGTTTTATTTTCTCTCGGGAAACTGGGTGGTAGTTAGTGCTTAAATGTAAAACGAAATTCGTGCGCATAGCGGAAATGCGTTAAATCTTTAACGTGCACGAAAATTGAAAATCGGCCGTAATTTTGGTAATTGTCAACCGATTTCTCTGATATTTACATTTTTGGATAGCTTGAGACATTTCTAAGAAGATAGCAGTTCACAAAAGTCAAATTGAGAAACTTTGTCGCTTTCATTTTTTTGGTGAAAATTGGAAAATTTTCAAAAATTTCCAAAATTTTTATTTTTTGGAATTTTGAATTATGACTTATATTTTTGGATAGCTGACATCAATCCGATTCCAACAATATTAGTTTTATTCTGAAATGTTAACTTTGATTTTTCACTTTTTTTCGCATTTTGGTCAAATCGTAGAGTTCTTATTTTTTTAAAACGGCGCCTACGATTTTTCTGAAACTTATGGAATATGAAGTCGAAGGTCCAAACCAGTCCATGAGCTATAAATAAAAATCCTCTAATCACCGGAAGTGGTCAAGAAAAGTATCCAAAGTTTGACAAAATTCAGAAAAATGGGTACCGATGCGTAAAATACGATGTATCAATTGGTTGATTACAGAGTAGTTAAAGTATTATATCGTTTGATAGCCACGTGAATTATCTACAAGATGGTACTATAGCGACAAGTTTCTATCAAAAAATAAAAAAGTTATCTGAGTTTGAAAAGTAAGGTATTTTGCTATTTCGATCAATTTAAGACGCGAATTTCTCGGAAACGCCGCCTACGATTTTTTTTAAACTTTCTCATTCGAGAGTCTTATAGGTGGTGTATTGTGTGAAACCATTGTACAATTTCTCTAAATGTCATGAGTAGTCGAAAAACGAGATTGAAAATCCAAAACGTCGTATTTTTACCATTTGGAGCATTTTTAGACGTCTTTTTCTCGAAAAGTCAACGTAATTTTTTTTTTGGAATTTCTTCTACAGAGAGTTTTATCGGTAGTCTTAGGTATGAAACTATTGCGCAACATTTAGAAATATCAGGAGTATGAGAACAAAGGGATCGAAAACTGAAAACGTCACCTTTCATTGTTAAGCGAAACATGCAGTAAGAGTTGATACAATATGTACGTTTTACCAACGTTTAGAGCATATTCAAAATTCCCCCTTTCTCTCACAGTGACGATATTTGAGCTAAAAGTATTTCAACTTTGAGTGTTTACTTATATTCAAAATATGGGTTTAGTGACCCTGTAACAGAAATAATTGATTTCTGTGTGTAATAATTAGTCTTTGAATTAATATTGTTTCTTCTTTGTCAAAATTACCTCTCAACCGTAATCATCTCGACACAAATCGACGGCTCCCGCTGTTTATAAGGAAATCCAATTATCTATAGGTTGCAGTTGTATCTTGCAGTAGTATCGTGCAGAAGTACGAATATTGCACCTGTGATAGAAAGCATGATGTAGTTTGAGCTTGGGCCCTATCTCTAATTAAAGATAAATTTTTATATGTTAGTGACGTCAAATCATTAACGTGCACGAAATCAGAGTTTTATCGGTAGTCTTAGGTATGAAACCATTGCGCAACAGTTAGAAATATCAGGAGTATGAGAACAAAGGGATCGAAAATTGAAAACATCATCTTTCATTGTTAAGCGAAACATGCAGTAAGAGTTGATACAATCTGTACGTTTTACCAACGTTTAGAGCATATTCAAAATTCCCCATTTCTATCACAGTGACGATATTTGAGCTAAAAGTATTTCAACTTTGAGTGTTTACTTATATTCAAAATATGGGTTTAGTGACCCTGTAACAGAAATAATTGATTTCTGTGTGTAATAATTAGTCTTTGAATTAATATTGATTCTTCTTTGTCAAAATTACCTCATAACCGTAATCATCTCGACACAAATCGACGGCTCGCGCTGTTTATAAGGAAATCTAATTATCTATAGGTTGCAGTTGTATCTTGCAGTAGTATCGTGCAGAAGTACGAATATTGCACCTGTGATAGAAAGCATGATGTAGTTTGAGCTTGGGCCCTATCTCTAATTAAAGATAATTTTTTATATGTTAGTGACGTCAAATCATTAACGTGCACGAAATCAGAAAATTGACGATATTTCATTGAATATTCAATCAATTTTTGAACCAGTTACATATTTGAGTAGCTGATATGAAAACGCGATTCCATAGTCCCGTGTAACACATTGATGTGACATCGACAAAAGTCCGAATTGGTTATAAATGGAACGTTTTGCATACGTATAAAGCATATATAGAGAGCTTTTTTCTTAAAACTGGCAATATTTGAACAAAGGGGTGTTTGAATGGTAACCAATATCTGGTATTGGTGCTTCTAGAATGAAAATAATTTATTTTAGTCATTAACAGTTACTCATGAAATTAATATCCCAGGTTTTATATTTACATGACGTCATCATTTGATACCAGTGAAAATGAAGCTCTCTGTTGAAGCCATGTATAAATAAAGTACCCCTCAATTACAATGTTGAAAAATTAATGTTGAAAGGTGCGATTTGGGGTTTTGGTTATTACCTGATACTTAAGGTATTTTTTTTTTGTCCCATTCGAAAAACTGTTTTTTTTTATTCTCGTGTAGATCTTTGAAACTAAAGCAGATAGAGTTCTGAATAATGATTTTTACTATGTTTTAAGCAGTAAGTACTTAGAACTATTGCGAAAGTTCTGAACAGGCATGAAGTGAAATAAATCTTTAACGTGCATAAATGAAAATAGGTCCTAATAATCTCAATTCCCAACCGATTTTCGAAAAAGTTATATTTTTGTAGAGCTGGGGATATTGCGGATGCGATATAGGTCGAATTGCAATACCACACAGTTCTCTTTTTTTCCTGAAAATTTGAAAATGTACTAAAATTGTAATTTTTTTGAGAATTTTTGCGTTTTTGATTGTGTATTTAGGTTTCTGGCGTCTGTAGGATTCTACCGATCCAAGTTCATAATGTTGTAAATTGTTCAACTATATTTTTCACTTTCCTTCTATCGTAATGCGCATGCACAGAAAGTGTCAATATCTGAGTTGTTTAAGTGTGTGTGTGTGTGTGTGTGTGTTTTAAGGGGTGAGTGGTGGGCATTTTGTGCTGCCTTGGGTAAGGTGAAAGCCTTCAGCCTTGCAAGCAAGTCTAGTTATTATTATTCTTTTTTTTTCCATTTTGCCTATTTCTCAGCAACTATAAGAGATAGAGGTCTGAAGTTTGATTTTCTCTCGGGAAACTGGGTGGTAGTTAGTGCTTAAATGTAAAACGAAATTCGTGCGCATAGCGGAAATGCGTTAAATCTTTAACGTGCACGAAAATTGAAAATCGGCCGTAATTTTGGTAATTGTCAACCGATTTCTCTGATATTTACATTTTTGGATAGCTTGAGACATTTCTAAGAAGATAGCATTTCACAATTGTCAAATTTAGAAAATTTGTCGCTTTCATTTTTTTGGTGAAAATTGGAAAATTTTCAAAAATTTCCAAAATTTTTAATTTTTGGAATTTTGAATTATGAGTTATATTTTTGGATAGCTGACATCAATCCGATTCCAACAATATTAGTTTTATTCTGAAATGTTAACTTTGATTTTTCACTTTTTTTCGCATTTTGGTCAAATCGTAGAGTTCTTATTTTTTTAAAACGGCGCCTACGATTTTTCTGAAACTTATGGAATATGAAGTCGAAGGTCCAAACCAGTCCATGAACTATAAATAAAAATCCTCTAATCACCGGAAGTGGTCAAGAAAAGTATCCAAAGTTTGACAAAATTCTGAAAAATGGGTACCGATGCGCAAAATGCGATGTATCATTTGGTTGATTACAGAGTAGTTAAAGTATTATATCGTTTGATAGCCACGTGGATTATCTAAAAGATGGTACTATAGCGACAAGTTTCTATCAAAAAATAAAAAAGTTATCTGAGTTTGAAAAGTAAGGTATTTTGCTATTTCGATCAACTTAAGACCCGAATTTCTCGGAAACGCCGCCTACGATTTTTTTTAAACTTTCTCATTCGAGAGTCTTATAGGTGGTGTAGTGTGTGAAACCATTGTACAATTTCTCTAAATGTCATGAGTAGTCGAAAAACGAGATCGAAAATCCAAAACGTCGTATTTTTACCATTTGGAGCATTTTTAGACGTCTTTTTCTCGAAAAGTCAACGTAATTTTTTTTTGGAACTCCTTCTACAGGGAGTTTTATCGGTAGTCTTAGGTATGAAACTATTGCGCAACATTTAGAAATATCAGGAGTATGAGAACAAAGGGATCGAAAACTGAAAACGTCATCTTTCATTGTTAAGCGAAACATGCAGTAAGAGTTGATACAATCTGTACGTTTTACCAACGTTTAGAGCATATTCAAAATTCCCCATTTCTCTCACAGTGACGATATTTGAGCTAAAAATATTTCAACTCTGAGTGTTTACTTATATTCAAAATATGGGTTTAGTGACCCTGTAACAGAAATAATTGATTTCTGTGTGTAATAATTAGTCTTTGAATTAATATTGTTTCTTCTTTGTCAAAATTACCTCATAACCGTAATCATCTCGACATAAATCGACGACTCGCGCTGTTTATAAGCAAATCCAATTATCAGTAGGTTGTAGTTGTATCTTGCAGTAGTATCGTGCAGAAGTACGAATATTGCACCTATGATAGAAAGCATGATGTAGTTTGAGCTTGGGCCCTATCTCTAATTAAAGGTATATTTTTATATGTTAGTGACGTCAAATCATTAACGTGCACGAAATCAGAATATTGTCGATATTTCATTGAATATTCAACTTATTTTTGAACCAGTTACATATTTGAGTAGCTGACCTGAACGCGATTCCAACGTTCCGTGTAACACATTGGTGTGACATCGACAAAAGTCCGAATTGGTTATAAATGGAACGTTTTGCATACGTATAAAGCATATATAGAGAGCTTTTTTAAAAACTGGCAATATTTGAACTAGGGGTGTTTGAATGGTAACCAATATCTGGTATTGGTGCTTCTAGAATGAAAATAATTCATTTTAGTAATTAACAGTTACTCCTGAAATTAATATCCCAGGATTTTTGTCTACATGACGTCATCATTTGATACCAGTGAAAATGAAGCTCTCTGTTGAAGCTATTTATAAATAAGGTACCCCTCAATTACAATGTTGAAAAATTAATGTTGAATGGTGCGATTTTGGGTTTTGGTTATTATTACCTGATACTTAAGGTATTTTTTTGTCTCATTCGGAAAACTGTTTTTTTTTAATACTCGTTTAGATCTCTGAAACTAAAACAGATATAGAGTTCTGAATATTGGTCTTTCCTATGTTTTAAACATTTAGTACTTAGATCTATTGCGAAAGTTGTGAGCAGACCGGAAGTGATGTAAATCTGTAACGTCCACGAATGAAAATCGGTCTTAATTATGTCAATTCCCAACCGATTTTCGAAAAAATTATATTTTTGTACAGCCGGGGATATTGCGGATGGGATAAAGGTCGAATTGAGATAACCATGTCGTTCTCAGTTGAGATAACCAGTTTGAGCATGGACTCTATCTGTAATAAATATTAAATTTTTATATGTTACATGTAGTGACGTCAAATCTTTAACGTGCACGAAATCAGAAAATTGTAGATATTTCATTGAATATTTAATCAATTTTTGAACCAGTTACATATTTGAGTAGTTGATATGGACGTGATTCCAAAGTCCCGTGTACACATTGGTGTGACATTGACAAAGGCCGAGTTGGTAATAATCGCAACCTTTTGCCTACGTATAAAGCATTATATAGAGAGCTTTTTTTGAAAGAGGAAATATTTGAACTAAAGGTGTTTTACTGGTAACCAATGTCTGGTAATGCTGCTTCTAGAGTGAAAATAATTCATTTTAGTCAATAACAGTTACTCCTGAAATTATTATCCCAGGTTTTTTGTCTACATGACGCCATCATATGATACCAGCGAAAATGACGCTATTTACCGAAACTATTTATAAGGAAGGCACCCCTCTGGACAAATGTTGAAAAGTTGATGTTGAAAGGTATGATTCTTGGTTTTGGTTATGATCTGACACGATCTTTTTTTTTGTCCCATTCGAAAAACTGGGTTTTTTTCATTCTCTTGTAGATCTCTGAAACTAAAGCGGATAGAGTTCTGAATAATGATTTTTCCTATGTTTTAAGCAGTAAGTACTTGGAAGTATTGCGAAAGTTCTGAACAGACCTGAAGTGAAGTAAATCTTTAACGTGCATAAACGAAAATAAGTCCTAATAATGTCAATTCCCAACCGATTTTCTAAAAAGCTATATTTTTGTAGAGCCGGTGATATTGCGGATGTGATAAAGGTCGAATTGCAATACCACGCCGTTCTCCTTTTTTCCTAAAAATTTGAAAATGTACTGAAATTGTAAAAAAAATTTTTTTTAGAATTTTTGAGTTTTTGATTGCGTATTTAGATTTCTGGCGTCTGTAGGATTCTACCGATCCAAGTTCATAATGTTGTAAATTGTTCAACTATATTTTTCACTTTCCTTCTATCGTAATGCGCATGCAGAGAAAGTGTAAATATCTGAGTTGTTTAAGTGTGTGTGTGTGTGTGTGTGTGTGTGTTTAAGGGGTGGGTGGTGGGCATTTTGTGCTGCCTTGGGTAAGGTGAAAGCCTTCAGCCTTGCAAGCAAGTCTAGTTATTAAGCTTTCATATTACATATGAAAGCTTATTGTTTCTGTTAAGATTATTAAGCTTTCATATTACATATGAAAGCTTATTGTTTCTGTTAAGATTATTATTATTTTTTTTTTTGTGTATTTTCTGCAAATCGGATTTCTCAGAATCTAACCATGGGATCTTTCTAAAACTTTGACCTACCCCCCCAAAAATGGGGTGCGAACGTTGTTTAAATATATTTTCAAAACGTTTTACGAATCCGAAATCACCGAATTTTACGAACGAAAAAACTGACAATGCATAGTCGTAACTTAGTTATTTTTTGACCGATTTTACTAATTCTTTTTTCTTTGAATACCTTGAAAAAAATCATTTTCATCTGCAGTTTCACATTTTCGAATTTCGAAAATTCGTCGCTGTGATTTCGAACCGGAAGTTTAGACCAATTTGACAACTTCTTTAATAGTTGTACGATTTTCATGAAAATTAGTATACAAGTAGATCTTACCGATGTGACTTCAAAAATATAATTAGAAATTTTCTAAATTATCTCCCCTTGGTGAAATTAAGGATCAAAGTTTTCAAAAAAATCGTCGAAATATAGGTCAGAATGACCTAATTTTTTTTTTCGATACTAGACAAGGAATTACTGATTCGTACACAAAATATGGAGTTTGTCGATCGAACCGGAAGTGCCACCATCTTTAAACGTGAAAACTCAAAAAGGCTTTTTTGCTATTTTACTTACAGACTCGGGAGTTATATTTTCGGAATCCTTGAAGGAATGCCTAAAAATCTATCGGATCAGAATTTTGATTTCGGTCATGTGATGGTCACAATTTTGAATTGAAAATGAAAAATAGAAAAAATTTGAAAGGCCCGGAATTCGGAACACAATGACTGTCCTTCTAATTAAGCTAGAATGTTCAAACTTGGTGTAGACATTTACTAGGTCAATGTTATGATTGACTTCAAAGATGAGCATTTTCTGCTGAGGGTAAGCAGAGATAAGCATGCTGATTTGTTGATTCTTTAGGGCACGATAACTTCGGTTATAATGAAGGGAGGGCGGTGAAACTTTTGTCAATAGAGAGTCTAATAGGTAGCCTATTGTGTGAAATGATTGTATCATTTTTTTTAAATATCAGGGATAGCCGAAAAAAAGAGATTGAAAATCCAAAAAGTCGTATTTTTACAATTTGGAGCATGTTTAGAGGTCTTTCTCGTAAAGTCAACATACTATTTTTTGGGAACTTCTTCTACAAAGAGTCTTATTGGTAGTCTTTTATATGAAACCATCGATCAACAGTCCAACATATCAGGAGTAGAAGAACAAAAGGATCGAACATTGAAAACGGCACCCTTTAATTGTTGAGCGAAACATGAAGTGTGGGTGACTACAATCTACGCACTTAGTCATCGTATAGAGCTTATTCAACAGTATCGAATTCCAACTGCTTAGGGATATTTTACGTGCACTCCAATGTGTACACGGGACCTTGGTTTTTCGTCCCATCCGAAGGACTAGACAGCTGTGCTTGTCAGGCCCTCCGTTCTGCCTTACTGACAAGGGAACCACGCCGGGAAATCGAGATGAACTTTCTCTGTGCAGAACTTTCAATTCAGGCAAAACGTTTATTGCATACGATTAAGCTGGTCAGTTGGAGCTCATTTTCAAAAGTTTTGTAATAATCGGTTGGTAATTAAAGTACCGTGCACATTAAACTGTTAAAACAGAAAATTTCGCCCGGTTGAAATGTTTCTTGCTATAAGTCAGCAATTTTCCGAATTCAGGGAGGCTGAATGGCTGAATGGTTAGCATGTGCGCACTGTATCGTAACGTCTGTCATTGAGTCAATGGGCGTCGTTTCGATCTCCAGGTTGGACGTGACATGAAGTATGATGTCCAACCTCGTGGGTTTTCTCCGTGTCCTTCGGTTTCCTCCCAAGGGCGCAAGGGGAGTTTTTAAATAAAATTAAAAAACATATGTTAGTCCCGAAATGACCTAGTTTGTGTCGAATGGACATTAGGCCGCATTTCTCTCTTTCTCTTTTATTTTTAAAGTTTTGTAATAATCGGTTGGTAATCAAAGGTACTGTAAAAGTGATAAAACAGAAAATTTCGCCCGGTTGTAATGTTTCTCACTTTAAAGTCAGCAATTTGCCGATTTTAAGGGGCAAACGTTTATTGCGAACGCTTAAGCTGGTCAGGGGGAGCTTATTTTTAAAAGTTTTGTAATATTCGGTTGATAACTAAAGGTACCGTGCAAATTAAACTGTTACAATAGAAAATTTGGCCCGGTTGAAATGTTTCTCGCTGTAGGTCAGCAATTTGCCGATTTTAGGGAGGTTGCGTGGCTGAATGGTTAGCACGTGCGCTCTGTATCATAACGTCTGTCATTGAGTCAACTGGCGTTGTTTCGATTTCTTGGTTGTACGTGACAAGGAGTATGGTCGCCTGTCCAACCTCGTAGGCCGTAACCGCCGCTGCCCGGGTAAAATTTCCCTCATTGCACACTTTATGGCATATGCCCGTCTTCATTAGCCCATTTTAGGAGCAGAACAGTCGGACGTTAAACCCCATTCAATTTCATTTCATTTTCTCTATGTTGCTTATTTATTATAGTGGATAAATATTTTTCTGGTTCTGGCAATTATTTAATTAGAAATCTTGCTTTGGCCAGTTTTTTTATTGCAGAGTGCCATTCTTGTTTAAACAAACATGATCCTTTGTTTAAAACATGCTTAAGAAGTCGTCACGATTTCCTACTTATAACCAAACATATTGAAAATATTAGTCTGGCATTATTAAATCCTAATTTTATTGGTCTTATTTAAAATTAAACTTTCATTTAACTATGAACAACCCTTAACGTGTCTCTTTAAAACTATTAAGTACTCTAAAACAGTAGCTCAACCTTTTGGCCTAAACTCATTAATTTACCATTTTGTTGTGAGCGACTTCTTATTCTTCTTATATGACATATTGCACGTGTCTGATTTCAAAGGGGGGTTGGGTGCCTGAATGGTTAGCACGCGCGCCTGTCATTGAGTTAACTAGCGTGTTTTCGAATGCCCGGTTGTACGTGACAAGGAGTAAGGTCGCCTGTCCAACCTGCCATTTTTAATTTTTTTTCCCGCCATTTTCATTTCGTTTTCTCATCCGTCTCATTACAGTAATACAAGTTTCAGTTATTTCCCTTTAGTTTTCAGATTATTGTTATGCCTGGGTGCAATGTTTCATACTATATTTAGACTTGTAACTTCGCGAGTTTTTGACCAATTTTAATAATTTTTTCTTCTTATCCTTTTATTTAGGATACTTGATACAATCAATGACACGTGACGATGAATATGAAAGCTTTCATATCTGCATGGGACAGTAGCAGATCTAGTTATTATTTTTTTTTTGTGTATTTTCTGCAAATCGGATTTCTCAGAATCTAACCATGGGATCTTTCTAAAACCTTGACCTACCCCCCCCCCCAAAAATGGGGTGCGAACGTTGTTTAAATATATTTTCAAAACGTTTTACGAATCCGAAATCACCGAATTTTACGAACGAAAAAACTGACAATGCATAGTCGTAACTTTGTTATTTTTTGACCGATTTTACTAATTCTTTTTTCTTTGAATACCTTGAAAAAAATCATTTTCATCTGCAGTTTCACATTTTCGAATTTCGAAAATTCGTCGCTGTGATTTCGAACCGGAAGTTTAGACCAATTTGACAACTTCTTTAATAGTTGTACGATTTTCATGAAATTTAGTATACAAGTAGATCTTACCGATGTGACTTCAAAAATATAATTAGAAATTTTCTAAATTATCTCCCCTTGGTGAAATTAAGGATCAAAGTTTTCAAAAAAATCGTCGAAATATAGGTCAGAATGACCTAATTTTTTTTTTCGATACTAGACAAGGAATTAATGATTCGTACACAAAATATGGAGTTTGTCGATCGAACCGGAAGTGCCACCATCTTTAAACGTGAAAAATCAAAAAGGCTTTTTTGCTATTTTACTTACAGACTCGGGAGTTATATTTTCGGAATCCTTGAAGGAATGCCTAAAAATCTATCGGATCAGAATTTTGATTTCGGTCATGTGATGGTCACAATTTTGAATTGAAAATGAAAAATAGAAGCAATTTGAAAGGCCCGGACTTCGGAACACAATAACTCTCCTTCTAATTGAGCTAGAATGTTCAAACTTGGTGTAGACGTTCACTAGGTCACTATCTTGATTGAGTTCAAAGATGAGCATTTTCTGCTTAGGGTAAGCAGAGATAAGCATGCTGATTTGTTGATTCTTTAGGGCACGATAACTTCGGTTATAATGAAGGGAGGGCGGTGAAACTTTTGTCAATAGAGAGTCTAATAGGTAGCCTGTTGTGTGAAATGATTGTATCATTTTTTTTAAATATCAGGGATAGCCGAAAAAAAGAGATTGAAAATCCAAAAAGTCGTATTTTTACAATTTGGAGCATGTTTAGAGGTTTTTCTCGTTAAGTCAACATACTATTTTTTTGGAATTTCTTCTACAAAGAGTCTTATTGGAAGTCTTTTATATGAATCCATCGATCAGCAGTCCAACATATCAGGAGTAGAAGAACAAAAGGATCGAACATTGAAAACGGCACCCTTTCATTGTTGAGCGAAACATGAAGTGTGGGTGACTACAATCTACGCATTTAGTCATCGTATAGAGCTTATTCAACAGTATCGAATTCCAACTGCTTAGGGATATTTTACGTGCACTCCAATGTGTACACGGGACCTTGGTTTTTCGTACCATCCGAAGGACTAGCTAGACAGCTGTGCTTGTCTGGCCCTCCGTTCTGCCTTACTGACAAGGGAACCACGCCGGGAAATCGAGATGAACTTTCTCTGTGCAGAACTTTCAATTCAGGCAAAACATTTATTGCATACGATTAAGCTGGTCAGTTGGAGCTTATTTTCAAAAGTTTTGTAATAATCGGTTGGTAATTAAAGTACCGTGCACATTAAACTGTTAAAACAGAAAATTTAGCCCGGTTGAAATGTTTCTTGCTATAAGTCAGCAATTTTCCGAATTCAGGGAGGCTGGATGGCTGAATGGTTAGCATGTGCTCGCTGTATTGTCATTGAGTCAACGGGCGTCGTTTCGATCTCCAGGTTGCACGTGACATGGTGTATGATGTCCAACCTCGTGGGTTTTCTCCGTGTTCTTCGGTTTCCTCCCAACGGCTAAAGACCAGTACGTGCAAGGGGAGTTTTTAAATAAAATTAAAAAACATGTTAGTCCCGAAATGACCTAGTTTGTGTCGAATGGACGTTAGGCCGCATTTCTCTCTTTCTCTTTTTAAAGTTTTGTAATAATCGGTTGGTAATCAAAGGTACTGTAAAAGTGATAAAACAGAAAATTTGGCCCGGTTGTAATGTTTCTCACTTTAAATTCAGCAATTTGTCGATTTTAAGGGGCAAACGTTTATTGCGAACGATTAAGCTGGTCAGGGGGAGCTTATTTTTAAAAGTTTCGTAATATTCGGTTGATAACTAAAGGTACCGTGCAAATTAAACTGTTAAAATAGAAAATTTGGCCCGGTTGAAATGTTTCTCGCTGTAGGTCAGCAATTTGCCGATTTTAGGGAGGTTGCGTGGCTGAATGGTTAGCACGTGCGCTCTGTATCATAACGTCTGTCATTGAGTCAACTGTCCTTGTTTCGATTTCTTGGTTGTACGTGATAAGGAGTATGGTCGCCTTACCAACCTCGTAGGCCGTAACGGCGCTGCCCGGGTAAAATTTCCCTCATTGCACACTTTATGGCGTATGCCCGTCTTCATTAGCCCATTGTAGGA
The DNA here is from genome assembly GCA_948474765.1 of Patella depressa. NCBI lineage: Eukaryota > Metazoa > Mollusca > Gastropoda > Patellidae > Patella > Patella depressa. The sequence goes on along the minus strand of OX419720.1, from coordinate 42,089,501 downwards.
GCAGAACAGTAGGACGTTAAACCCCATTCAATTTCATTTCATTTTCTCTATGTTGCTTATTTATTATAGTGGATAAATATTTTTCTGGTTCTAGCAATTATTTAATTTCTGCATAGAAATCTCTGGCCAGTTTTTTTTATTGCAGAGTGCCATTCTTGTATATTGCAGTCTATGACCCTTTGTTTGAAACATGCTTAAGAAGTTGTCACGATTTCCTACTTATAACGAAACATATTGGAAACCATAATTATATAACATATCTCTAATTTTGGAAGCCCGATTACAGCTATACAAGTTTAGGTTATTTCCCTTTACTTTAAAGATTATTTTTTTGCCCGGGTGCAATGTTTCTCACTACATTTAAATTTGTAACTTTGTGAGTTTTTGAAAGATTTTGATATTATGTCTTTATAATTTTCCAAATCTACATATTTAACGTACATATTCAAACAGTTGAGTTCAACCTGATTCAAAAAGTTTTAGTTTTGTTAAAAGTTATCTCATTCATCCCGATTACAGCAACAGACGTATCAGTTATTTCCCTTTAGTTTTCAGATTACTCAATGTTTCATACTATATTTAGACTTGTAACTTCGCGAGTTTTTGACCAATTTTGATAGTTTGTTATTCTTATCCTTTTATTTGAGATACTTGATATAATCGATGACACGTGACGATGAATATGAAAGCTTTCATATCTGCATGGGACAGTAGCAGATCTAGTTAGGCTTTCAGACTTTCGTCTGAAAGACTATTGTTTTTACTAAAATTATTATTATTATTATTATTATTATTATTATTATTATTATTTTTTACCGCGGGAGCCTATTTCTCCGTGATCGAAAACAGATATCGATCTGGAACCAACTTTTCTATTGGGAAAACATGTGGTGGCTAGTGCATAAACTATTTTTCAAACTTCTGCGCATACCGGAAGTGGCCGAACTTTGTAGGTTGTCATGATATTGAAAATCGGCCATAATTTCGTCAATTCTTTACCCATTTTTAATCAAATGACATTTTCGGAAACCCTGAATCTTTTCCGAGATAATGGCTATCTCACATTTTTCAATTTCGAATATTTGTCTATGACTTCTATCGTTCGAAAATTGAAAAGACGTTGTTTATCAGACAATTTTTGTTATTTTTCAAAATTTGCAAATTTGACCTACATTTTTGGATTCCTGAAGTCTATGCGATTCCAGTAATATAAGTTTCATTCAGAGTTATCGCCCTTTATTTTTCGAATTTTTTCGAATTTTCTGCCCATTTGGTAACCCTTATATTTTTTGGAAAGGATAAAACGATATTTCTGAAACCCCTGAAACATAAAGCCATATTGCCAAACCGCTGCATAAAGCAATTTCAACAACGATTCGTAAACCGGAAGTTGTCGAAATAATGTCTGATTTTTTGAAAAAAACTCAAAAAATGGGGGCTTTGGGAAAAACGTGATTTCTTCGTCCCATATCAACCGATCAAATGGATTAAGGTATCGTTGGTTTACATCAGAATTGGAGTATCGTATGATACCCAATTCATACAGATACGATGATCCAGAAGTAAAATATGACACGCTGAAAATCAAGCATTTTTTGATTTGGAACGTTTTTGGACGCCTTTATCTCAAAAACTGCTTCAACGATTTTTCTTAAACTTTATCTATCGATGGTCCTTCCGATAGTCTTTAGCATGGATCCATCCATTAAGACCTTCGTATAACTGGAATAAGACAAAAAAGGCACTGAAAATTGAAAAAAGTCAAAAAATCGTGAAATTTTGGAAAATGCTCTACTATCTTTTTATTTTAAGAGATTTTCAAAAAAAAAATATATATTTAAAAAGCTGACCTAATTACGATTCTAATGATGTATAATATGTATGCAGTTATTGAAATTTAATTTTCAATATTTTGACATTTTGACATTTTTAACAATTTTGAACATTGGATTTCTCAGAAGTATTTTATTTGATCGTATAGTGTCGTATATCATTAGAGAGCCTTTGTCCCATACAAACTTCAAAACTGGATGTGAAAACTACTCGACAATGATTCGTATACCGGAAGTAGTTCAAAAAACGAAGAAAAATGTAAAAAAGATGAAAAAAAAATGGAGCTCTTGTCAAAAGTTCGAATTCTTCGTCACATATTAGCGGACCAAAACAATTAAAGTGTCGTTGGATAGTTCCATTAATAGACGATCGTATAACATCTAAATAACACGAATTTGATTCTTAGGAAATAAATTATGGTACGCCGAAAACTAAGTATTTTCCGTTTTGGAGCATTCCGAGACGCCTTTTTCTCGAAAACGACGCCTACGATTTTTCTTAAACATTTTTTACTCAGAGTCCTATCGGTGGCCTAGCGTGTGCATTTAATAATAAAAGCGTTGCAATATTATAGGTGGTCCAAAAATGACCTCAATCTTTGAAAAAAGTTGAAAAATCATTAAATTATTGAAAATGCTCTTTTATTTATCTTTTTTTCGAAAACTACTCAATGAATGTTTCTGACATTTCTGGTAAAGGAAGTTAAGTATCTAATCAACTAGTTAAAGCTATTCCGACAATGATCGAAAAACCGGAAGTAGTCGAAAAAATCTCCGATATTTTGAATTTTTTTTACATTTTTACAGAAAACTTTTTTATTTATAAATATTTTTTGATGTTAGTTCACACAGAGTTAAAGTATCACCCTACTTGAGCAGAAGTGAGAAAGAATTTTGTCTCAGTAATTTTCTTTAGTCGCCATTGGCTAATTTAGTTTTTCGTACCTAGATTAATTATTTATTGTTCGATTTGTATAAAACAAAGTGCATATGCTCCGTGATGTCAATTGTAATATTTTTTGTTACGGTGACATTTTTCTGCACGCAACGGAAGTGGCGTAATATTGACAAAAACTACAATTTTGAGAGTTAAGTACCACTTTTTGACAGCAATTATTATTTTTTTTCGAAAACTGATATAGCAAAAAGTATGCGCCCTGTAAAGGCGCATAAAATGTTTGGCTCAGATTCTTAAATTTCAATTTCATTTTCGGGCAATTTCGAATAAAATGTAAAAAAAAAGGTAAAATTCAGTTATTACAACCCATTCAACGTCTTTATATTTTGAACTATTTATTCGTAACTTTCATAAACTCGTAGCCATAATCCAGACGAAAAGAATGTATGCCAAAAATAGTTTGTAATATGAGCAGTTGCCGAGAAATATGCAATTTTGCATGCATCACTTTTCAAGTTATTTTGCCTATAAAAGAGTAAATTATTATCCGATTTTCAATATTTTTCTTTTATTTGATGCCTAATGCCAATTTGGACTAGGTTAAGCCAATTTTACAGTTTCACTGTTACCGGAAATGACGTCATTTTGGCAAAAACTGTATTTTTAACCTAAAAAACAAATATTTTATTCAAATGAGTCTCTTTTATAATATTTTTAAAATTATGATATTTGAATCCCATCAACGAATAGCATGAACCCATACGATCATACAGATACCACAAAAAAGTTTCTAACTTGTACGGTTGCCGAGAAATAGACGATTTTCTACAAGTCACTTTTCAAGCTTTTTGGCCTATCAAAGTGTCAATTATTATTCAATTTTCATACAATTTTCACCATTTGATGCCTTATGCCATTTATGATTGCATTAAACTAATTTAAGATTTTTATTATCACCGGAAGTAATGTCTTTTTTGCAAAAACCGTATTTTTAGACTTCAAAACAAATATTTTTTTAAGTGAGTTATATTTATTATTTGTTTAACGTTATAACGTTTGATTCTAATGGCCATTTAGATTGGATCAATATAATCATACTGATATCAAAAAATTGCTTCTAGCATATTCCCTTGTCGAGGAATAACCAATTTTCTAAGGATCACTTTTTAAGTTTTTTACCTTTTTAATTTCAGTTTATGGGTTCTAAGTTTATTATGTTATTGGCTGATATGTATAAAACAATTGTCAATTGCGAATTCTCAACTTATTTGTTATCGATAATGATTTCTTTTGTCACCGGAAGTTAAGTTTTTTTGCCAGATTTTACAATTTTGACCGGTGTATTTATTTGCAAGCAAATATTACTTTTAGAAATCTGATAGAGGGTGTCACTGAATCATAACAACTACAGTATCGTTTGGTAGCTCGATGGATCGGCTATTGTATGACGCACTTCCTGTCTGATTCCTGAAAGCCGATTCAGCACTGCAGGTCTGCAGGTCTAGTTATTATTATTATTTTTTACCGCGGGAGCCTATTTCTCCATGATCGAAAACAGATATCGATCTGGAACAAACTTTTCTATCGGGAAAACATGTGGTGGCTACTTGATAAACTATTTTTCAAACCTCTGCGCATACCGGAAGTGGCCGAACTTTGTACGTCGTCTAAAAATTGAAAATAGGCCATAGTTTCGTCAATTCTTTACCCATTTTAAAACAAATGACATTTTCGGGAACCCTGAATCTTTCGAAGATAATGGCTATCTCACATTTTTCGATTTCGAAAATTCGTGTAGGATTTCTATCGTTCTAAAATTGAAAACACGTTGTTTATGACACAATTTTTGTTATTTTTCAAAATTTTCAAATTTGACCTACATTTTTGGATTCCTGCAGTCTATGCGATTCCAGTAATATAAGTTTCATTCAGAGTTATCGCCCTTTATTTTTCGAATTTTCTGCCCATTTTGTAACCCTTATATTTTTTGGAAAGAATAAAACGATATTTCTGAAACCCCTGAAACATAAAGCCATATTGCCAGACAGTTGCATAAAGCAATTTCAACAACGATTCGTAAACCGGAAGTAGTCGAAATAATGTCTGATATTTTGAAAATAACTCAAAAAATGGGGGCTTTGGGAAAAACCTGATTTCTTCGTCCCATATCAACCGATCAAATGGATTAAGGTATCGTTGGTTTACATCGGAATTGGAGTATCGCATGATACCCAATTCACACAGATACGATGATCCAGAAGTAAAATATGACACGCTGAAAATCAAGCATTTTTTGATTTGGAGCGTTTTTGGACGCCTTTATCTCGAAAACTGCTCCAGCGATTTTTCTTAAACTTTACCTATCGATGGTCCTTCCGGTAGTCTTTAGCATGGACCCATCCATTAAGACCTTCATATAATTGGAATAAGACAAAAAAGGGACTGAAAATTGAAAAAAGGCAAAAAATCGTGAAATTTTGGAAAATGCTCTACTATTTTTTTATTTTAAGAGATTTTCAAAAAAAAGATATATATCTAAAAAGCTTACCTAATTACAATTCTAATGATGTATAATATGTATGCAGTTATTGAAATTTAATTTTCAATATTTCGACATTTTGACATTTTTAACACTTTTAAACATAGGATTTCTCAGAAGTATTTTATTTGATCGTATAGTGTCGTATATCATTAGATGCAAACTCCAAAACGGGATGCAAAAACTACTCGACAATGATTCGTATACCGGAAGTAGTACAAAAAACGAAGAAAAATGTAAAAAAAGATGATAAAAAATTGGAGCTCTTGCCAAAAGTTCGAATTCTCCGTCACATATTAGCGGACCAAAACAATTAAAGTGTCGTTGGATAGTTCCATTAATAGACGATCGTATAACATCTAAATAACACGAATTTGATTCTTAGGAAATAAATTATGGTACGACGAAAACTAAGTATTTTCCGTTTTAAATGCATTCTGAGACGACTTTTTCTCGAAAACGACGCCTATGATTTTTCTTAAATATTTTTTACTCAGAGTCCTATCGGTGGCCTAGCGTGTGCATTTAATAATAAAAGCGTTGCAATATTATAGGTGGTCCAAAAATGACCTCAATCTTTGAAAAAAGTTGAAAAATCATTAAATTATTGAAAATGCTCTTTTATTTATCTTTTTTTCGAAAATTACTCAATGAATGTTTCTGACATTTCTGGTACAGGAAGTTAAGTATCTAATCAACTTGTTAAAGCTATTCCGACAATGATCGTAAAACCGGAAGTAGTCGAAAAAATCTCCGATATTTTGAATTTTTTTTTACATTTTACAGAAAACTTTTTTATTTATGAATATTTTTTGATGGTAGTTTACACAGAGTTAAAGTATCACCCTACTTGAGCAGAAGTGAGAAAGAATTTTGTCTCAGTAATTTTCTTTAGTCGCCATTGGCTAATTTAGTTTTTCGTACCTAGATTAATTATTTATTGTTCGATTTGTATAAAACAAAGTGCATATGCTCCGTGGTCTCAATTGTAATTTTTTTTTGTTACCGTGAATTTTTTCTGCACGCAACGGAAGTGGCGTAATATTAACAAAAACTACAATTTTGACAGTTCAGTACCACTTTTTGAAAGCAAATATTATTTTTTTCGAAATCTGATATAGCAGAAAGAATGCGCGCTGTAAAGGGGCACAAATCGTTAGCTCAGATTTTTTAATTTCAATTTCATTTTCGGGCAATTTCGAATAAATGTAAAAAAAAAGTGTAACAATCAGTTATTTACAACCCATTCAACGTCTTCATATTTTGAACTATTTATTCGTAACTTTCATAAACTCGTAGTAATAATCCAGACGAGGAGAATGTATGCAAAAAATAGTTCGTAATATGAGCAATTGCCGAGAAATATGCAATTTTGCATACATCACTTTTCACGTTATTTTGCCTATAAAAGAGTAAATTATTAGCCGATTTTCAATATTTTTTTTTCATTCGATGCTTAATGCCAATTTGGACTAGTTTAAGCCAATTTTACAGTTTCACTGTGACCGGAAATGACGTCATTTTGGCAAAAACTGTATTTTTAACCTAAAAAACAAATATTTTATTCAAATGTGTCTTTTTTATAATATTTTTAAAATTATGATATTTGAATCCCATCAACAAATAGCATGAACCCATACGATCATACAGATACGACAAAAAAGTTCCTAACTTGTACGGTTGCCGAGAAATAGACGATTTTCTACAAGTCACTTTTCAAGCTTTTTGGCCTATAAAAGTGTCAATTATTATTCAATTTTCATACAATTTTCACCATTTGATGCCTTATGCCATTTATGATTGCATTAAACTAATTTAAGATTTTTATTATCACCGGAAGTAATGTCTTTTTTGCAAAAAACGTATTTTTAGACTTCAAAACAAATATTTTTTTGAAGTGAGTTATATTTGTTATTTGTTTAACATTATAACGTTTGATTCTAATGGTCATTTAGATTGGATCAATATAATCATACTGATATCAAAAAATTGCTTCTAGCATGTTCCCTTGTCGAGAAATAACCAATTTTCTAAGGATCATTTTTTACGTTTTTTTACCTTTTAATTTCAGTTTATGGGTTCCAAGTTTATTATTTATTGCCTGATATGTATAAAACAATTCTCAATTGCGAATTCTCAACTTATTTGTTACCGATAATGATTTCTTTTGGCACCGGAAGTGAAGTAATTTTGCCAGATTTTACAATTTTGACCGGTGTATTTGCAAGCATATATTACTTTTACAAATCTGATAAAGGGTGTCACTGAATCATAACAACTACAGTATCGTTTGGTAGCCGATTTAGCACTGCAGGTCTGCAGAGGTCGTTCAATAGCGAGCGAAGAAGCATAACTAATTTCGCCGAGAATTTTAAGAAATAGGACAGATTTAAAAATACGGTACTCTTACAAAACGTTCAAATAAAGGTGTTCTAAAATCTTTTATTGCTATTTTGACCTTTTGTGTCGATAGATAGTATATTTATAGACTCATTTTTGAGAACATCTCATCAATATTTTTACTTATTTGCCTCTACTCCAAAATTAGATTTTGCTCGATCCGACTCAAGATGGCGTGTGCAATGACAAATATTACGGGACGCTGAAGATCTAGTATTTTCCTTTTTGGACTTTTATATGATATCAGAATGATACAAATTCGATGGTTAGGCAATAGATTATGAGATGCCGAAAATGTAGTATTTTCCTCTTTTTTGGGAGCCTTTTCAGACCCGTTTATCTCGAAAACTACTTCTATTTCACTTCTTAAACTTCTGTTACCCCGAGTCCTATCGGTCGTTTACAGTATAAAGGTAAATTTAAAAGCATGGCAATGATATAAAGGACCCTGAAAGCCGATTCAGCACTGCTATGCAGGTCTAGTTATTTATTATTATTATTTTATTTTTCGGGGGAGCCTATTTCTCAGCGCCTGTAACAGATACCGATCTGGGACCTAATTCTCTATAGGGAAACCATGTGTTGGCTACTTGATAAACTATTTTTGAAACTTCTGCACAGACCGGAAGTGGTCGAATTTCGTGCTGTGTCAAAAAATTAAAAAACGGCCGTAGATTCGTCAATTCTGTACCTATTTTCATACAAATGACATTTTCGGAAACCTTGAGTCTTTTCTCGGACGATAGCAGTTGAAAATTTCGATATTTCGAAACTTCATCGCTGACTTCTTGCGATCGAAATATGAAAAAATTTATTTGAGAGACAATTTTTGTTATTTTTCAAAATTTTCAAATTTGACCTACATTTTTGGATACCTGAAGGCAATCTGGTTCCAGTAATATAAGTTTCATTCCGAGTTATCGCCCTTTATTTTTCGATTTTTTTCGAATTTTCTTCACATTTTGTGAGCTTAAGTTTCGTTTTACGGCCGGATCAACGTTTCTCAAATTCCTGATACATGAAGCAATATTGTCAAACCACCGTTTAAAGCAATTTCAACAACAATCCGTAAACCGGAAGTAGTCGAAATAATATGCGATATTTTGGAAAAAACATGAAAAATTGGTGTCTTGGGTAAAAACACGATTTCTCCGTCCGATATCAACGGATTAAACAAATTAAGGTATCATTTGGTCTAGCGGTGATTGGACCACTGAATGATACCCAATTCGTACGGATACGATGAGCTGGAAGCAAAATATGGCACGCTGAAAATCAAGTATTTTCTGATTTGGAGCGTTTTTGGACGCCTTTATCTCGAAAACTGCTCCAGCGATTTTTCTTAAACTTTCTCTATTAAGAGACCCTTCGATGGTCTTTAGCATGAAGCAATACATTACAATCTTCAAAAAATTGGAATAAGACAAAAAAGGGACTGAAAATCGAAAAAAGTCAAAAAATCGTGAAATTTTGGAAAATGCTCTACTATTTTTTTATTTTAAGAGATTTTCAAAAAACAGATATATATTTAAAAAGCTGACCTAATTACGATTCTAATGATGTATAATATGTATGCAGATATTGAAATTTAATTTTCAATATTTTGACATTTTGACATTTTTAACACTTTTGAACATAGGATTTCTCAGAAATATTTTATTTGATCGTATAGTGGTGTATATCATTAGAGAGCGCTGTTCCCATGCAAACTCCAAAATTGGATGTGAAAACTACTCGACAATGATTCGTATACCGGAAGTAGTTCAAAAAACGACAAAAAATGTAAAAAAGATAAAAAAGAATTGGAGCTCTTGCCAAAAGTTCGAATTCTCCGTCACATATTAGCGGACCAAAACAATTAAAGTGTCGTTGGATAGTTCCATTAATAGACGATCGTATAACATCTAAATAACACGAATTTGATTCTTAGGAAATAAATTATGGTACGCCGAAAACTAAGTATTTTCCGTTTTGGAGCATTAAACATTTTTTTACTCAGAGTCCTATCGGTGGCCTAGCGTGTTCATCTAATAATAAAAGCGTTGCAATATTATAGGTGGTCCAAAAATGACATCAATCTTTGAAAAAAGTTGAAAAATCATTAAATTATTGAAAATGCTCTTTTGTTTATCTTTTTTTCAAAAATTACTTAATGAATGTTTCTGATATTTCTGCTACAGGAAGTTAAGTATCTAATCAACTTGTTAAAGCTATTCCGACAATGATCGAAAAACTGGAAGTAGTCGAAAAAATCTCCGATATTTTGAATTTTTTTTACATTTTTACAGAAAACTTTTTTATTTATGAATATTTTTTGATGGTAGTTTACACAGATTTAAAGTATCACCATACTTGAGCAGAAGTGAGAAAGAATTTTGTCTCAGTAATTTTCTTTAGTCGCCATTGGCTAATTTAGTTTTTCGTACCTAGATTAATTATTTATTGTTCGATTTGTATAAAACAAAGTGCATATGCTCTGTGGTCTCAATTGTAATTTTTTTTGTTACCGTGAAATTTTTCTGCACGCAACGGAAGTGGCGTAATATTAACAAAAACTACAATTTTGAGAGTTAAGTACCACTTTTTGAAAGCAAATATTATTTTTTTTCGATATCTGATATAGCAAAAAGGATGCGCGCTGTAAAGGGGCACAAATCGTTAGTTCAGATTTTTTTATTTCAATTTCATTTTCGGGCAATTTCGAATAAATGTAAAAAAAGTGTAACAATCAGTTATTTACAACCCATTCAACGTCTTCATATTTTGAACTATGTATTCGTAACGTTCATAAACTCGTAGTAATAATCCAGACGAGGAGAATGTATGCAAAAAATAGTTCGTAATATGAGCAAATGCCGAGAAATATGCAATTTTGCATACATCACTTTTCACGTTATTTTGCCTATAAAAGAGTAAATTATTAGCCGATTTTCAATATTTTTTTTTCATTCGATGCTTAATGCCAATTTGGACTAGTTTAAGCCAATTTTACAGTTTCACTGTGACCGGAAATGACGTCATTTTGGCAAAAACTGTATTTTTAACCTAAAAAACAAATATTTTATTCAAATGTGTCTTTTTTATAATATTTTTAAAATTATGATATTTGAATCCCATCAACAAATAGCATGAACCCATACGATCATACAGATACGACAAAAAAGTTCCTAACTTGTACGGTTGCCGAGAAATAGACGATTTTCTACAAGTCACTTTTCAAGCTTTTTGGCCTATAAAAGTGTCAATTATTATTCAATTTTCATACAATTTTCACCATTTGATGCCTTATGCCATTTATGATTGCATTAAACTAATTTAAGATTTTTATTATCACCGGAAGTAATGTCTTTTTTGCAAAAACCGTATTTTTAGACTTCAAAACAAATATTTTTTTGAAGTGAGTTATATTTGTTATTTGTTTAACATTATAACGTTTGATTCTAATGGCCATTTAGATTGGATCAATATAATCATACTGATATCAAAAAATTGCTTCTAGCATGTTCCCTTGTCGAGAAATAACCAATTTTCCAAGGATCATTTTTTACGTTTTTTTACCGTTTAATTTCAGTTTATGGGTTCCAAGTTTATTATTTATTGCCTGATATGTATAAAACAATTCTCAATTGCGAATTCTCAACTTATTTGTTACCGATAATGATTTCTTTTGGCACCGGAAGTGAAGTAATTTTGCCAGATTTTACAATTTTTACCGGTGTATTTGCAAGCATATATTACTTTTACAAATCTGATAAAGGGTGTCACTGAATCATAACAACTACAGTATCGTTTGGTAGCCGATTTAGCACTGCAGGTCTGCAGAGGTCGTTCAATAGCGAGCGAAGAAGCATAACTAATTTCGCCGAGAATTTTAAGAAATAGGACAGATTTAAAAATACGGTACTCTTACAAAACGTTCAAATAAAGGTGTTCTAAAATCTTTTATTGCTATTTTGACCTTTTGTGTCGATAGATAGTATATTTATAGACTCATTTTTGAGAACATCTCATCAATATTTTTACTTATTTGCCTCTACTCCAAAATTAGATTTTGCTCGATCCGACTCAAGATGGCGTGTGCAATGACAAATATTACGGGACGCTGAAGATCTAGTATTTTCCTTTTTGGACTTTTATATGATATCAGAATGATACAAATTCGATGGTTAGGCAATAGATTATGAGATGCCGAAAATGTAGTATTTTCCTCTTTTTTGGGAGCCTTTTCAGACCCGTTTATCTCGAAAACTACTTCTATTTCACTTCTTAAACTTCTGTTACCCCGAGTCCTATCGGTCGTTTACAGTATAAAGGTAAATTTAAAAGCATGGCAATGATATAAAGGACCCTGAAAGCCGATTCAGCACTGCTATGCAGGTCTAGTTATTTATTATTATTATTTTATTTTTCGGGGGAGCCTATTTCTCAGCGCCTGTAACAGATACCGATCTGGGACCTAATTCTCTATAGGGAAACCATGTGTTGGCTACTTGATAAACTATTTTTGAAACTTCTGCACAGACCGGAAGTGGTCGAATTTCGTGCTGTGTCAAAAAATTAAAAAACGGCCGTAGATTCGTCAATTCTGTACCTATTTTCATACAAATGACATTTTCGGAAACCTTGAGTCTTTTCTCGGACGATAGCAGTTGAAAATTTCGATATTTCGAAACTTCATCGCTGACTTCTTGCGATCGAAATATGAAAAAATTTATTTGAGAGACAATTTTTGTTATTTTTCAAAATTTTCAAATTTGACCTACATTTTTGGATACCTGAAGGCAATCTGGTTCCAGTAATATAAGTTTCATTCCGAGTTATCGCCCTTTATTTTTCGATTTTTTTCGAATTTTCTTCACATTTTGTGAGCTTAAGTTTCGTTTTACGGCCGGATCAACGTTTCTCAAATTCCTGATACATGAAGCAATATTGTCAAACCACCGTTTAAAGCAATTTCAACAACAATCCGTAAACCGGAAGTAGTCGAAATAATATGCGATATTTTGGAAAAAACATGAAAAATTGGTGTCTTGGGTAAAAACACGATTTCTCCGTCCGATATCAACGGATTAAACAAATTAAGGTATCATTTGGTCTAGCGGTGATTGGACCACTGAATGATACCCAATTCGTACGGATACGATGAGCTGGAAGCAAAATATGGCACGCTGAAAATCAAGTATTTTCTGATTTGGAGCGTTTTTGGACGCCTTTATCTCGAAAACTGCTCCAGCGATTTTTCTTAAACTTTCTCTATTAAGAGACCCTTCGATGGTCTTTAGCATGAAGCAATACATTACAATCTTCAAATAATTGGAATAAGACAAAAAAGGGACTGAAAATCGAAAAAAGTCAAAAAATCGTGAAATTTTGGAAAATGCTCTACTATTTTTTTATTTTAAGAGATTTTCAAAAAACAGATATATATTTAAAAAGCTGACCTAATTACGATTCTAATGATGTATAATATGTATGCAGATATTGAAATTTAATTTTCAATATTTTGACATTTTGACATTTTTAACACTTTTGAACATAGGATTTCTCAGAAATATTTTATTTGATCGTATAGTGGTGTATATCATTAGAGAGCGCTGTTCCCATGCAAACTCCAAAATTGGATGTGAAAACTACTCGACAATGATTCGTATACCGGAAGTAGTTCAAAAAACGACAAAAAATGTAAAAAAGATAAAAAAGAATTGGAGCTCTTGCCAAAAGTTCGAATTCTCCGTCACATATTAGCGGACCAAAACAATTAAAGTGTCGTTGGATAGTTCCATTAATAGACGATCGTATAACATCTAAATAACACGAATTTGATTCTTAGGAAATAAATTATGGTACGCCGAAAACTAAGTATTTTCCGTTTTGGAGCATTAAACATTTTTTTACTCAGAGTCCTATCGGTGGCCTAGCGTGTGCATCTAATAATAAAAGCGTTGCAATATTATAGGTGGTCCAAAAATGACATCAATCTTTGAAAAAAGTTGAAAAATCATTAAATTATTGAAAATGCTCTTTTTTTATCTTTTTTTCAAAAATTACTTAATGAATGTTTCTGATATTTCTGCTACAGGAAGTTAAGTATCTAGTCAACTTGTTAAAGCTATTCCGACAATGATCGAAAAACCGGAAGTAGTCGAAAAAATCTCCGATATTTTGAATTTTTTTTACATTTTTACAGAAAACTTTTTTATTTATGAATATTTTTTGATGGTAGTTTACACAGATTTAAAGTATCACCATACTTGAGCAGAAGTGAGAAAGAATTTTGTCTCAGTAATTTTCTTTAGTCGCCATTGGCTAATTTAGTTTTTCGTACCTAGATTAATTATTTATTGTTCGATTTGTATAAAACAAAGTGCATATGCTTTGTGGTCTCAATTGTAATTTTTTTTAAAGTATCACCATACTTGAGCAGAAGTGAGAAAGAATTTTGTCTCAGTAATTTTCTTTAGTCGCCATTGGCTAATTTAGTTTTTCGTACCTAGATTAATTATTTATTGTTCGATTTGTATAAAACAAAGTGCATATGCTCTGTGGTCTCAATTGTAATTTTTTTTGTTACCGTGAAATTTTTCTGCACGCAACGGAAGTGGCGTAATATTAACAAAAACTACAATTTTGAGAGTTAAGTACCACTTTTTGAAAGCAAATATTATTTTTTTCGATATCTGATATAGCAAAAATGATGCGCGCTGTAAAGGGGCACAAATCGTTAGTTCAGATTTTTTTATTTCAATTTCATTTTCGGGCAATTTCGAATAAATGTAAAAAAAAGTGTAACAATCAGTTTTTTACAACCCATTCAACGTCTTCATATTTTGAACTATGTATTCGTAACGTTCATAAACTCGTAGTAATAATCCAGACGAGGAGAATGTATGCACAAAATAGTTCGTAATATGAGCAATTGCCGAGAAATATGCAATTTTGCATACATCACTTTTCACGTTATTTTGCCTATAAAAGAGTAAATTATTAGCCGATTTTCAATATTTTTTTTTCATTCGATGCTTAATGCCAATTTGGACTAGTTTAAGCCAATTTTACAGTTTCACTGTGACCGGAAATGACGTCATTTTGGCAAAAACTGTATTTTTAACCTAAAAAACAAATATTTTATTCAAATGTGTCTTTTTTATAATATTTTTAAAATTATGATATTTGAATCCCATCAACAAATAGCATGAACCCATACGATCATACAGATACCACAAAAAAGTTCCTAACTTGTACGGTTGCCGAGAAATAGACGATTTTCTACAAGTCACTTTTCAAGCTTTTTGGCCTATAAAAGTGTCAATTATTATTCAATTTTCATACAATTTTCACCATTTGATGCCTTATGTCATTTATGATTGCATTAAACTAATTTAAGATTTTTATTATCACCGGAAGTAATGTCGTTTTTGCAAAAACCGTATTTTTAGACTTCAAAACAAATATTTTTTTGAAGTGAGTTATATTTGTTATTTGTTTAACATTATAACGTTTGATTCTAATGGCCATTTAGATTGGATCAATATAATCATACTGATATCAAAAAATTGCTTCTAGCATGTTCCCTTGTCGAGAAATAACCAATTTTCTCAGGATCACTTTTTAAGTTTTTTCACCTTTTTAATTTCAGTTTATGGGATCTAGGTTTAGTGTTTATTGCCTGATACGTATAAAACAAAGTTTGTATGTTTCTATGTTTCATGTTGCAAATTCTCAACTTATTTGCTGTCGATAATGATTTCTTTTGGCACCGGATGTGACGTAATTTTGCCAGTTTTTACAATTTTGACCGATCTTTTCGCAAGCAAATATTACTTTTACAAGTCTGATAGAGGGTGTCATTGAATCAAAAAAAAATACAGTATCGTTTGGTAGCTGGATAGATCGGCTATTGTATGACGTATTTCCTGTCTGATTCCTGAAAGCCGATTCAGTGCTGTGGAGGAAATGCAGCAGGTTGGACTGGCAACCTAGTCCTTGTCATGTACATTTGGACATCCCCTCCCCTCCTTAAACATGTGTACATAGGACCCCGGTTTCGCATCTACTCTGATTTACTATTCTAGGGCACCATCCCTACACCTTTGACAAGGGAGGAATTATGCTGACAAATCTGAATATTGCAAGGGTGCTCTTTTTGTAACGAAAAATCCATAACATCATAGTGTTACACTGAAGAACAATCTATACATTAGTAGTAATTTGTATATTATAACTTTGGTAGGATTAACTGAAGTTAATCTCATCAATTAATTAGCACCTTAGTGCCAGCTAGTGGATAGGAGATTAAGATTATTGTTGATTGGGTAATCATCAAAGCATCCGCCACAGTTGTACGTGTGTTCATTTAACGCGTGAATTAAAATAAGATTTTGGGTGTACGTAGTATAGTATTTTCAGATACCGCAACGTTATCAAAATATGAGTCCCTATAGATAGCTGTCAATTTAATAGCCAAGTAAAGCTTACGTTCACTTTCGTGCATTTTGGCTTTGATGTAATTAAGCAATGGTAGGTTCGAGAATCGTCGCATTTCGGCTCGTTGGTCATTCTCATTTTTTCGACCCATGGTGATAAGAACATTGATATCCAATACCCATTCCTTATTTTACATGCCGTATGAAGAAGCGACAGTTAACAGAATTCAGCTATCGATAAAATTCCCCTCGAAAAGAAAATTATTGGCCATTTTTATTTCCATTTAAGGCCTATAAATTATTTTTTAAAGATGGTATGAGATATTATTCGCAGTAAATAATGAGTTGTCGACGGCTTTATCATTGACCCGTGACAGTTGATTATTATTACTCAACGACACACACCCGCTTGCCGATTAATTTACATAATCAGCTACATGGTTTTGATTAACACTCAACGGCAATCTGTATACGATCAGAATTAAAAATTTTTCGCTCACTTATCAGAGTGAATCGCATGTAGGTACGCAAAAACATTATTGCCTAAACCAAATATTTATCGCCCGCTCAGTCAGCCACGTAATCATAATGCTTTGCACGCGATGTCTGGGCCAATCAGCAAATGAGTTGGTTAGACAGCATGGTCACATGGTGTTTGTTTATATTTTCTAGGGGTTTTAAAACTCGAGCGTGTCCGTCAAAATCAATTCAGCGATAATATTTTGATAATATTTGTCATCTGCAGATTCTCTGTTTTACAACGATGCCATTTATTATGCAAGAGGAATGATCGGTCGTTCCATAGCGAGCGAAGAAACATAACTAATTTCGCCGAGAATTCTAAGAAACAGGACAGATTTAAAAATACGGTACTCTTACAAAACGTTCAAATAAAGTTGTTCTAAAATCTTTTATTGCTATATTGATCTTTTGTGTCGATAGATAGTATATTTATAGACTCATTTTTGAGAACATCTCATCAATATTTTTACTAATTTGCCTCTACTCCAAAATTAGATTTTGCTCGATCCGACTCAAGATGGCGTGTTCAATGACAAATATTACGGGACGCTAAAGATCTAGTATTTTCCCTTTTAGACTTTTATATGATATCAAAATGATACAAATTCGATGGTTAGGCAATAGATTATGAGATGCCGAAAATGTAGTATTTTCCTCCTTTTTGGAGCCTTTTCAGACTCGTTTATCTCGAAAACTACTTCTATTTCACTTCTTAAACTTCTGTTACCCCGAGTCCTATCGGTCGTTTAGAGTATAAAGGTAAATTTAAAAGCATGGCAATGATATAAAGGACCCTGAAAGCCGATTCAGCACTGCTATGCAGGTCTAGTTCTTATTATTATTATTTTTTTCCGCGGGAGCCTATTTCTCCATGATCGAAAACAGATATCGATCTGGAACAAACTTTTCTATCAGGAAAACATGTGGTGGCTAGTGCATAAACTATTTTTCAAACTTCTGCGCATACCGGAAGTGGCCGAACATTGTAGGATGTCATGATATTGAGAATCGGCCATAATTTCGTCAATTCTTTACCCATTTTTAATCAAATGACATTATCGGAAACCCTGAATCTTTTGCGAGATAATGGCTATCTCACATTTTTCAATTTCGAACATTCGTGTATGACTTCTATCGTTCGAAAATTGAAAAGACGTTGTTTATGAGACAATTTTTGTTATTTTTCAAAATTTGCAAATTTGACCTACATTTTTGGATTCCTGAAGTCGATGCGATTCCAGTAATATAAGTTTCATTCAGAGTTATCGCCCTTTATTTTTCGAATTTTCTGCCCATTTTGTAACTCTTATATTTTTTGGAAAGGAGAGAACGATATTTCTGAAACCTATGGAACATAAAGCCATATAGTCAGACAGTCGGATAAAGCAATTTCAACAACGATCCGTAAACCGGAAGTAGTCCAAATAATTTCTGATGTTTGGAAAAAAATGCAAAAAATGGGTGATTTGGGGAAAAACGTGATTATTTCGTCCGATATCAACGGATTAAAGAGATTAGGGTATCGTTGGGTTGCACGGTAATTGAAGTAACGTATGGTACCCATTTTATAAAGATACGATGACCCGGAAGTAAATTATCGCACGCTGAAAATCAAGTATTTTCTGATTTGGAGCGTTTTTGGACGCCTTTATCTCGAAAACTGCTCCAGCGATTTTTCTTAAAGGGACAATAACATTCTTGCTGGCTTGGTAACTCCAGAAAATAAATAATACCCTTATTCTAAGTACTAGATGTTTAAGTGTCCTACCTGTTGTGTAAATTATCCATTACAACGTATTTTACTTGTCCAGAGGGTTCGAAAATATTTTAAAATCCAAGTCACATTTGAAAAGGTTTACGTTAGACTTTTCAAATCAATTGGTTGAATTTTTCCAATTTTTCAAAATAGGTGTGTTAAGATGAAATTTATATCATCATTTAATTGGAATATTCTAAAATAATACGATTTGTTGACCAGAATGAAGATTGGGACATATTATTCAGTAACAACAAGAGTGTTATTGGGGCTTTAACCTTTCTCTATAAAGAGACCTTCCGATAGTCTTTAGCATGAAGCCATCCATTAAAATCTTCCAATAATTGGAATAGGACCAAAAACGGACTGAAAATCGAAAAAAAGTCGAAAAATCGTGAAATTTTGGAAAATGCTCTACTAATTTTTTATTTGAAGAGATTTTAAAAAAAAAAAGATATATATTTAAAAAGCTGACCTAATTATGATTCTAATGATGTATAATATGTATGCAGTTATTGAAATTTAATTTTCAATATTTTGACATTTTGACATTTAGAACACTTTTGAACATATGATTTCTCAGAAGTATTTTATTTGATCGTATAGTGTAGTATACCATTAGAGAGCCGTGTTCCCATGCAAACTCCAAAACTGGATGTGAAAACTACTCGACAATGATTCGTATACCGGAAGTATACGAAAAAGGTAAAAAAGGTATAAAAAAATTGGAGCTCTAGCCAAAAGGTCGAATTCTCCGTTACATATTAGCGGACCAAAACAATTAAAGTGTCGTTGGATAGTTCCATTATTAGTCCATTGTAGATCACCAATTACATTTAAATCAAATGTGTTTTGGGGACATTCTGTAGATATACATCCATCAAATCTGCTTTTTTTTAGATTCAAGTTTGAATGTCGAAAAACAAGTACATGTAGCTCGTTTTTCGAGATTCGCCAATATCAAAATACAAAGAAAAAGAGCAGTTTTTATGTGAATTCACTGCCCAGGCATCCTCATTTGTGACATCTTTAGCTCGTTTTAGAAACAGTATTTAATAAAATGTGTTTTGGAGAAATTCTGCAGATATATATCCATCAAATCTGCTTTTTTGATATTCAAGTTTGAATATCGAAAAATGAGTAGCTCGTTTTTCGAGATTCGCCAATATCGAAAAACGAGCTTGTTGGAAAAACGAGTAGTAGAAAAACGAAAATCGAGCTAACTTCACACTGCCAAAACCGTACCGGGGTTGTCTTGAACATGACCAGTACATGTGCATATCTAATCTGTGTAAATGTGAAAATGGAGCAATAAGACTGTTAAAGAAACAGAATTTGAAGGTTATGTGTACATGCAGTGACGGTTATAATGATAACGACTAACTTTGAGGACATTTAAAGTGAAAGGTAACTGCGTAATTTGTATTTTTAATAATTGATTTACTTCAATAAATTAATTTTGTCTTGAATTTATATTTGTTAGCAAATTACACAATTATATATACCCCACCCAACAGGGATTAGCCACGTAGCCCCTTACCTGTTGTTAAATACGATTCAGTTTGTTGAATCAAATATTGTTTAAACTATTGTTTTCCCTCCCAGCCCACTGAGAGGGTGAAACCGTACCGGTGTTGTCTTGAACATGACCAGTACATGTGCATATCTAATCTGTGTAAATGTGAAAATGGAGCAATAAGACTGTTAAAGAAACAGAATTTGAAGGTTATGTGTACGTGCAGTGACGGTTATGATGATAACGACTAACTTTGATGACATTTAAAGTGAAAGGTAACTGCGTAATTTGTATTTTCAATAATTGATTTACTTCAATAAATTAATTTTGTCTTGAATTTATATTTGTTTGCAAATTACACAATTATATATACGGTGTCAGTTTAAATGTTTGTAATTCGGCCTAAATATCTTAACTACAAGTTTACCTGTAGTGAAATTAATGCAGGGTCTAATTGAAAGGCTGGGTTTATATAAGCTTTTAGCTTGTTTTTGTATCATATCTTTATAACTGTAATGTATTATATGATATTTTATGAATAAATATTGGTTAAATCAAAGGCTGGGTTTACGTTTTAGTGGAAAAAAGCATGTGGTTTCAATGCGATTTACAAAATTACGGACATAGTCTGGTCTCCATTACTTCATAGACATATTGCTCAACCAATGTCAAACATATCTCCTTGCTCATCAGACTAGGTGCTACATCCATAATTTCTGGGTAAATGCTATATTAGTATAAATATAGCATTTACGTGACAATTATCACAATTTTCATCTGGCCCTAAATCGATAAATTGCAGACTTTTTGCTTGGAACTCTCAGCATTTGTGCTCCTGGTGTTATAAGCTTTCCAAAAATGTATAGTTTGTTTTTTTGGGAGGACCATGTAGCGGAATTGCGTTTCTAAGGCAAGCTAGAAATTTTGGATGCAGGCCTAAAGGGCGTCAACTATTGATTTTTGTGAATGCACCGACCCTTCTTGTTAATATTTTGTTTGTAAATTTGGCAAAACGAACGCCCCGCCTTCCTTGCCTCTTGTCATATTACATTATCTTCATTTTAAAAAGCACCATATCTTTTAAAGCAGGAATGTCTCTACTACCTGATGTTTTAACGTCCGCTTCCACAGAAGTGATATCGCAGACAAGACTTAGGAGAGCCGAGGCTTCTTCCTGTTTTTAGAATATGATTTTGCAATCTTTCCATTTGCGGCCTCGTGCCATGGAGTAGGTTTAGTGAGAAGTTCTTCCCTTTATTTAATAAAACACATGTTGTTTGGTAGTTAATCTGTAGGGACAGCATTTATGCAGACATATATGTGTCTCGTCTCTGGATTGGTAGAAGTCATCTTTTGGGGTATAGTGTTTAGATGCCAGGCCCGTCTTATCGTGGCCTCCCCTTACTCCACTTATCCCACTTTGTAGGTTTGGTGTTTTTCTAGTGGATTAGTGTTTAGATGCCGAGCCCGTCTTACCGTGACCCTCCCTTACTCCACTAGCCCGCTACTTTGGTGTATATCCCCTATGTAGTTTAGTGTTTAGATGCCGAGCTCGTCTTATCGTAGCCCCCTCTTACTTCACTATTCTACTGAATCCAACGGTGTTCATTAAATCGTGGATTAGTTCGAAGATTTGCAGCTTCAGATCGGGTCTTGGAAAGAGTAGGTTCTTAGTGTTGAGCGGTATGTTGTTGGTCTCCATCATCTCCACTAGTTCCGCTCTCTCTTCCTTGAATACCTCGCAGTCTACCAGGACATGGTTGGTGGCACATTCTTCTCCGCACTCACAGACGATGACTTGGTGTTTGTAGTCTCGCAGCCGCTCTTTCACCCTTAGTTTCGATATAAGTTTGCATATATCTCTTCTAGGGTGATTGATAGCTGTCTTCGTGTAGATCTTGTCATCCAGCCGGAATCTGTATGTGTCAAGTTCAACGAGCTTTAATTCCCAGAGTGAATTGACCTGTCTTTTTACCATACTGTAGATTTCCGTGGTGCTGTATTCTATGGTGCGGAGTGGTGCTGTGTCCCCGAGACCTTCATTTGCAAGTCGATCTGCTTCCTCGTTTCCTCTAATGTTCACATGTGATGGAATCCACACGAGCTCTAATTTGCTTCCCTTCTCTAGGACCCTCTGGTACAGCTGCCTGATTTCCAAAATAACTTCTGGTCTTGAGTCCGAGTTGTCATTTTGGATTGAAATCAGACTGCTCAGAGAGTCGCTTGGGATGACGAACTTACTAGTCTTTTGATAAGAGATCCATGATATAGCATCACGGATGGCCACAATCTCTGCAGTGTACACCGAACAGTTATTGGGCAGTTTCCTGCTTATTCCCTGTTCCCCGTTTGGCAGCAGGAATGTGGGCTTATATTGCAGTTTTAGCGATGTTCTTTTTTATATTATATAATTATAACACAAAAGGGTGATGTAATATTTGTTACAATCTCTGATCTCTGAAAAACGCTCAAAGCATAGATTTATATTTCCGTTATCCCTATTGTGAGTTTCACATACTCCTAATATACATTCATTCGGTGTGTTACCACGGTTTAATCTCACTGTGCCACCTAATCAACTGGTGTTATAGGGTAGTGGTGTGAAAATTTAAGTAAACAAAGGGTTATAGACTGTATCCTTATTAGTACTGTTCACCTAGTTAAGATTTAATTATTTTAATTCTCAAGGAGGTCAAAATTTAGTTAATTTGGCACAGTAAAAAGAAGAAGATCGGAAAAAGCCACCCAAATATATTTAAATTTATTAACATTGCGTTGAAAGAGCAGACTTGTACTGAAAATACCATAGTTCAATTGTATAACGGTGGACGATTGACCCCTAAAAGGTGAAAATAAAAGAGTAGAAGAATCTATTCATGATCCAAAATCGAACTGTTAAATAGAGTAAAAATGTCCAATTGAATATACTGACGTCATATCACATTTAGTAGGGTTATGATTTATGGTTGACACATGTATTTGTTGTTACTCTAGTGTAATTTATTGTAAAAAAAAAGGTGTTAATCAGTCTAAACCTAGTAGTTTTAAAAAAACGGACTATATTTTTAACACCATTGTATTCGATATTTCCCTTGTTTGATTAATCCCTCCATCAGAACAATAGCGGGTGGCACAGTGAGATGTCCCCGTTCCCACTTTGTCGCCAGACTGTTAATCCTTTAATTGATCTTAAAGTAAATTTAGTCAGCCAAGAACTGTTGACTAGTGTTTAGCGTTAATGAGCTCTTATTATAATCCCTCTTAAAAAAATCTATTAACCATTTAATTAATGATATTTTGAACAAAATGGAAAGATTGCAAAATCATATTCTAAAAAACAGGAATCAGCTTTGGCTCTCCTAAGTCTTGTCTGCGATATCACTTGCGTTGAAGCAGACGTTAAACAACAAGTAGTAGTAGTAGTAGTATATTTTGAACACAGTTCATGCCGGCGTTATGCCTATAAACATGAATTCAATTCACTATATTAATACAATTAGATAGTCGATCTGTGTCGAAATTATATTTGTTTTAAAATGGCAAACGTTCAGGTTAATATTCGCTTTATCTCCATTCTCCAATAATCGAAGTGACCGAAATTTAATACACCAAGAATAATGTTCTCACAGCTAATGGTGACCGGTTTTTTGCTTTTTTTCGAACAGAAATACGTATGTTGTGAGCGCTATCTCAGGTGGCTGCCCAACACTGTGCTCTGTGTGTTTTCATTGTTTTGTACTGGTATCTTGAACATACATTTTGGATTTTATGATCAGTTGCTTTATAAAGAAAGAATGCACCCATGGATGTAAATTTATTTCCTAAATATTGGATAACTTTGGAGTATTTTGAGTTTGTATTATTTTCTATATCATCCTATAGTGGTTACTGAAGCATGCAATCAAGATTTTTAACACCACAACGTGAGCCTTTTTCAGTAATCCTTTGTTTACTATTAATCATGCTCACAAATTACTCAGTCAATAAACATGTAATCACTATATCTAGAGATGAACTCCTTTCAAAGTCAAGTTGTGATTTACTACTACCTGAAAATAAAACTCTTCTTAAAGGAGTACTCCATTGTACAAACTTTTCGTGATTCATGATAATTTATAAATAAAAAGGCAATTTAAGTTTAAGAAATTATTATTTTTTTTTTTTATGAAGTAAAACGGCAAAAAAAACATAAAAAATAAACGAGTTATCTTTCCCTAGTTAGCTCTTTCGCCATTAAATTACGATTGGTATGCTGTACGTCACGATCGAACCAAAGCCTTTGTTACATGCTTGCGGTATAGAAACTCTTAGCACCTGATCAGCGAATTTTTATAAAAATGGTTCTTTGTGCGGCTGTTGGTTGTAATAATGATTCAAGAAGAACGACTGGAATTAGTTATTATAAAATCCAGTCTCGAGCAGTTGATATACAGAAGAAATGGTTGATTAATATACGACGAAAAAACTACGTAGTCACGGCACACTCTTGTATTTGTTCCGATCATTTTGAAGAGGGCTGTTTCGTTCGAGATTTGCAGGCAGAACTTTTAAAAATTACGAGGCCACGTAAGATTAAAGATGACGCCTTACCGACAGTTTTCAATCATGGCATGAAGAGTTTACCAACAAAACGGAGACTACACACGGAACAACGTCTGAATGCAAAACAAAGAAAATCGGTAAGCGAAATAATTATGCTTACTGATATTTTGTTTACTGACACGGGATCGGATGCCACTGGTAAAGTAAAAAGATTCGTGGCATTTTATGTTTGTTATTATAATGTTAAAATTACTGTAGAATATTTGGAATCTACTATGAAATGAAAATGAATTTCAGTGAGAAAATACATTTATTCTATAGTTTTAAGCCAAAATCATCTAGGTTTAACAAAGGAAATCCAGGGAAAGTAGCGCATGGTTTTGAATCCACGAATGTGCGTGGCAAGGAGTAGGTTTGCATGTCCAATCCGTTGTTTTCTAAGGGTCCCCCAGTTTCCTGTCATCATTAAATGCCTAAAGCCCCTTACACACTAGTGAATTATTGAAATAAAATTGAACCATGTGTAAGCTCGAAAATGGCATAGTTTGTGTCGAGTGGACGTCAAACCACATTTCTCTCTTTTTTAAATCTCTAGATACATGTATATTTTTTATTGTTTTACAGGAAATCCATAACATAATTTCAAGTGATGTATCCAACATCAGTGCCAGTACTGGTAATCTAATACAGGTCAATCCTGAATCAGATATTACAACTTTGGTTACGGAACACCTAGATGAAAGAATTGAAGATAGGGGCTGCCAAACTGATTATATTTTATTTCCGGATGTTTTTCCAGCCAATACCTTGAAAGTAACTGTTTCAAGGGGGACGCAAACATTTCCGAAATTTTGTAATTCGTCAACCCAGTACAGAGAAGAAGATTTTCTGGATGTGCAAAGTTTACTAGAGTGTCATTCATACTGTTCAACATCAACTCACTCTATTGATCATTCATATAATCCACAAACCAGTACACCAAAAAAGAAATTACCAATAGAATTTCTTTCGGATTCATCAACATCATCATCATCTGATTCATGTGACACCGATTACAAACCTAGTCAAGATGTTGCGGAAAGCTCATTTTATTCAAGTAATGGTAGTTTTTCCAGTGATGATGCAAACCCTAACATCTGTTTAACTAAATTAAATACAGTAGAACCACATGAAGATAGAAAATATATTGTTTTTGAAAGTTCATTATATCAGCTTTTTAAATTTTGCTAAGTTTGTGGTAGTAACAATATTAATATAACAAAAAGTACTAGTGGTTCATTATTAAAGGTGAAACGTGTTTGTGCTTTTGGACATAGTAGTACTTGGAACTCACAACCGTACATCTGCAAAATGCCTGCTGGAAATTTACTCATTGCTGCAGCTTTACTCTATGCTGGGTGCTCTTATGCTAAAATGGAAGAGTTTGCCGATTTATTAAATCTAGAATTTTTGGGACATTCAACATATTATAAAATCCAAACAGATTTATTTACTATAATTAACGAGGCCTGGACAAAAGAAAGATTATCTGTTGAGCATGCATTAGTTGGCAGAGAACTGTGTTTATCTGGAGATGGAAGATGTGACAGTCCAGGATTCAGTGCAAAATATTGCACTTATTCCTTGCTTGATAGTGGCACTGGAAAGTTAATTAACTTCAGTGTCATACATGTTGGGCAGGTTGAACTGAAATCCACAAACATGGAGAAAGAAGGTCTAAGGCAATGTTTAACAACACTGGACGAACGCTTGAATATTAATATTTTGGCTACAGACAGACACATACAGGTCGGATACATGTTACGAAAAGATTATCCGAATATTATCCATCAGTATGATGTCTGGCATGTATCAAAATCATTAATAAAAAAATTATCAGAGAAAGCTAAGTCTAAACAGAATGAGCCCTTAAAACCGTGGATTCAGTCGATCCGAAACCATTTTTGGTGGTGTGTCACAACATGTGACGGCAATATCATTCTTTTGAAAGAAAAATGGATTTCAGTTCTAAAACACTGTTCTAACATCCATGAGTGGACATCAAATGAACAGTTTCATCAGTGTGAACACCAAAAACTTTCAAAAAATGAAGAAGCCCCAAAAAAGTGGTTAAAACCTGGGTCTGCAGCATTCCAAGTATTACAAGACATTGTCTTGGATAAGTCATTTTTGAAAGTTTTAGAAAAACTTACACTAGCATGTCACACTGGAGACCTTGAAGTTTACCATTCAATGATGCTGAAGTATTGTCCGAAACGACAGCATTTTTCATTTGAAGGTATGGTTGCTCGGACCCAGCTTGCTGCTCTAGACCATAATAATGGAGTTGGCAGGGATCAAGCCATAGCATCCAGCGGCCCCAATGAAGGCACTTACAAATACAATCAAGTGTTTCCAAAACGCACGTCTGTCTGGGTGGCAAAGCCTATCTTTGAAAAAAAGAAGTACGAGTTTAAGAGAAATTTGATGGCCAGAACTGTTGAAGTGAGAACTGCTGGAATCTTATTACCAGTATTTGAGTTACCTGTTGTACCAGAAAATATTGCTTCTGTGCCTAAGCCACCCAAGGAAGAAACTGTTAAGAAACACCGATCGCGCATGTCTAAATCAATTTTAGACCAGTCACCAGCCGTATCTGAATTATTTTGTGAATAGGTTACAAAATACTGACATTCTTATATCTTTAAATCATAAATGTGACATTTGTTTTATTAAGATGCATTATGTAAAATTTAGATAAGCAGTTGACTAGTTTAAAAATAGATAATTTAAAATGGATATATTGAAAATTTCAGTCAAATTACTGCATTCTGGAGGCTGTTATGAGTGTTTGAAATTTTGACAAGAAATAATGTTGTTTCGATTGCCAAGCACTATATTCACGAGACAAAAAACAAAGTCTTGATTATCTTTTAATAAAGGCAGCTATTTAAATACTTTATTTTTAAATGGTAGTAACATAGTGAATTTTACAAATTTATTCTGCCCACTTGAAACCAGTATAATGACCAGTTGAAGATGGGAACACTGTCCTTATTTTAGCAACAACACAGGATGGTATTACTTTTCTGATGTGTCTTCCCAATCTTTGATGTATCCAATATGTGAACTGTCTGTAGGCTTGGTGTCTTAAAACGCTGAAAAAATAGGGGTTATATTTTAACTGGGGTAATAATACTATTTAAATAGGAAAGATGTCTCTGTTATTATCTGCTCTACATTGTGTAATCAAATCTATAATATGTACATATGTATGAATAAGTTTTAAAAATAAGTTTAAAAGTTTGAATTGAAGATATAACTTTAATACATTTATAGCATTCTGTATAATAATATGTATATACGTTTTTCTTTTTACTAAATTAACATGTTTTGTATTTGTAATGTAAATTGTTTTTCCACACCTCATTTGATGCCACTTTATTATATAAAGCTTGTAATCTGTGTCAAATGAGATCTACCAGCACATTTAATTTGTATTGTTTCTGACAATTTCGTTTGTATGCAATAATGTACCGCTATGGATCATTGTTGTAGATGGATCATATGTATTTACAAAAATAAAAATCAACCAACCACTGGTTTCCAAGCTGATCTACTTCCGATTTGTTTATTGATAACATGTTGTCTGATTGGCTAAAGAAAGTTTCCCGTACATATTGTCCAATGAAATGATAGAAAAGCAGCCAAGGTATCTATTTATAGTAGTGCGAGAAAATGTCGCCCTTCTGTAAACTAAGTGACTATAAACTGAAAATTAAAATTTACTAGTTTGAAATCGGCTGGACGTTGTCTCCTCGCATATCGGCCCTAGCAATAGCCGAAACTCTGAGGACTTCGGCATTTAAGCAAACAGTACGAAAATCCTCATTTTCTATTACACACAAGGTTGTATGGGCGAGTCGGTGAGAAACAGCGTCGGTTTCCTTACAGCACACACATTCGTCTGACAATGGCATCGAAGAACAATTAGTGCACAGACACCAGTCTGTATTTCCTACTCTAGTATTATTATCATCAATAGCTTCGTCCTCCGATGTATCGGTGTCCGAATCCGTTCGAATTTCACCAGGGGAATATTCTGGCTCGAATTGGTAAGGTGCTATCACAGCGGAGTTCCTAACAGCCATTACAAACAATGCTGGAGTCAGCTGTCCTTTGTTCGCGGTTGACGTCATAATTCCCTTGTGGGCTTTTCCTGGTTTTCAGAAGAAGAATTCTATTTGGCAATATGGCGGCGCCCGTGGCTCTATCTTATTGTTTTATAATGCCAATTAAAAATAAAATAAAAACATTTTCTTGGGTCGGAATTGTGGAGCACAATTGTATGAATCAATTACTTGCTTTAATAAATATTTCCATGAATAATGGAGTACTCCTTTAAAGTTTCCACTGATCGCATAGTTAAACAACATAAAAGAACTAGGCGTGGATGTGCCTCTGGGAGGAAAAAACATCAGAAACTAATATCAAATAATATCAACACTAATAGCAAATTGGAAACGTCCATTTCCATCACACATAAGCTGACAGACTCTTTTACATTGGGGCTATGGAACACGCAATCATGCCGAAATAAAACCACTGAAATTTTTGACCTTATCATTGAAGATGATTCGGATTTCTTAGTCATCACTGAATCTTGGCTTAAACCCAGTGGTGATGAAAACCATATATATAACAGCCATTACACCCCCGTCCCATTCATTTGTGCACCTTGCAAGATCCCACACCACTGGTGGTGGCATCGCAGTAATTTACAGACGTTCTATTATAGTTGAAGTTCTCTCTAACAAGTTTGAAGCTAAAACGTTTGAACAGCTACCTTTGAGAGTTACAGCTTCTAACAAGTGTTTTATAGTAGTTTGCATTTATAGGCCGCCCCCGTCGGCAAAGAATAAACTTTCATCGTCTGATTTTCACCAGGAATTTGCAACTTTGTTGTCTTCATACTCAAAATCGAATACCATAATTCTTGGGGATTTTAACATACAGATAAATAACATAATAAAGTCGGATGTCAAAAGATATGTGTCCCTAATTGACTGTAAAGGTTATAATCAACATGTCATGGAACCAACTCATAAATCTGGTAATACTATTGATTGGGTACTCGCGCCAAATGACTCTGACCTGGTCAAGGAAGTACATGTAGAAAATAGACAAATTTCTGACCATTATTACATTACAGCAATATTAAAATTGTCTAGACCCCAAATCCTTAAAAAGGAAATTACTTGCAGAAACATTAAAGCCATCGACTGGAGTGCATTTCGAGTTGATATTTCAAATTCAAAACTACTTTTGGATCAAATGAGTGATGTCAATGCTCAAGTTAATCTGTATAATGATACCCTCTCTGCACTACTTAACAAACATGCCCCGTCAAAAAGCAAAACTGTGACTGTACGGAACGGCGCTCCCTGGTACAATAATGAAGTAAAGCAATCAAAACGCTTACGTCATCGAGCTGAGCGTACATTTAGGAAGACACATTTAGAAATCCACCGCCAGATCTACTGTAAAGCTAAAAGTGACCATCAAAAGATCATTAATAAATCTAAGCAAAATTATTGTCGAACTTATATTCAAAACTGCAACAACGATCCTGGAAAAGTCCATAGATTCTTGAAATCCCTTCTTGGTAAAAAATCAGATCGAAAACTTCCAAGTTCAGACAATAACAAAAGTCTAGCTGACTCGTTCAATGATTTCTTTATCAACAAAATCGAGATGATTCGCAGTGGACTAAATTCATCTACAGATTCGGACGATACCCAAACAACTTTATTTGGCGGACATAAATTATCCAGTTTCAGACCCTTTAGTGAAGAGGAAATCAAAAACATCATCATGGCATCAAAACCTACAACATGTTTATCGGATCCAATCCCTACATACCTTGTCCTCTTGCTTATTGATCAACTTCTCCCATTCTTCTCTCAATTAATCAACAACAGTTTAACAACTGGTATATTTCCTGACTGTTTTAAATCGGCCATTGTCCTTCCACTCCTAAAGAAAGATAACCTGGATAAAAACATCATGAAAAATTACCGTCCTGTCTCAAACTTACCATTCCTGTCAAAGATTATTGAAAAAGCTGTCAATATTCGTCTAAATGAACATCTTGTTGCAAATTCCTTGTTAAATGTTTTCCAATCAGCATACCGACAATATCACAGCACGGAAACAGCCCTACTTAGGGTTGTAAATGATCTACGCTCTACTGCAGACAGTGGCTGTATTGCTTCTCTTGTGTTGCTGGATTTATCGGAGGCTTTTGACACCATAGACCACAACCGTCTACTGGGGAATCTTTTAAACAGCTGTGGTATAGATGGGTATCCTCTAAAATGGTTTAAATCTTATATTCAAAACCGCAGCCAGTCTGTTCTCATTGGCACCGACTTATCAGAGAGAACATCTCTAGCCTGTGGAGTTCCACAAGGATCTGTATTAGGTCCGGTACTTTTCGTCCTTTACACCAACCAACTGTCTGATGTAATTAGTAAACATGGTTTTAAGCATCACTCTTATGCCGACGACACCCAGATAATTGGTACCTTTTCAAATGATTGTTATGATGATTTCTACCAACGGACCTCAGCTTGCACCATACAGATCAAGTCATGGATGACATCTAATATGCTAAAGTTAAATGATGACAAGACCGAGGTTTTATTTGTGGGAACAAATAAAAATCTATCAAACCTAAACCATACTACTTTAACGATTGCCGACTCGGACATTCAGGCGTTGGCCCATGTTAAAAACTTAGGAGTGATGCTCGATTCAGCCCTGACCATGGAAACACATGTCAATTACATTTGCAAAGTATGTTATTTCCACCTCCGTGCCATTGGAAATATCCGACATCTTCTGACAAACGAAACTGCCCATACTCTTGTTCGATCTCTAGTGTTCTCGAGATTAGACTATTGTAATGGTGTTTTATGTGGCCTGAAACAATCACTAATTTCAAAATTACAAGCTGTTCAAAACACCGCTGCTAAAATAATAAGTAAAACATCAAGACGCTCTCATATAACACCTGTTCTGAAGGAACTTCACTGGTTGCCAGTACATTCTAGAATAACGTTCAAAATCTTATGTCTTGTGTTCAGGGGCGTACATATCGATTTCGTTTGGGGGGGGGGGTGTTTAGCCAAAATGCGACCGACTGATGCACATACCCCCGCCCCACACACCAGTGGTACTACAAACTGGGCAGTTCACTATAATCGTGAATATGATAGTGCTGAGACAGTATAAGACAACTGACGAGTAGAATAATGATTTTAAAATATAATCGAGCGCCGCAGGCGCGAAAAAATTTCAGATATGCAACCGAGTAGAAGAATGATGTTATAATTTAATCGCGCCAAAGGCGCGAAAAAAAATTTCAGATATGTAACAGGGCTTTTAAATATTTAGGACTGGGGTTGATAAGAAATGGGACAGAATCTTGAGGCTTATCTGTCAATTTCGCTTGTTTTATGATTGTATGTTTATTTCATTAATTCATTTAGTCGGAGACCGACTGCGGTGAGTACTTTTGGTTTGAGACCGACTATTTTTTGCCGTGGTAGAAAACATTTTATAGAACAACTACTCACAACAGAATAAGAGTGACAAGCAGACATGGTTATTTTATACTATAGTTTTGAGTGACGTATGCAATTTAGGCACACGTATTCCCGCAAATACATAGCATTAGGGATCTATTCTGGCATTGTTTTTGAGACCGACTGCAGTGACTGCACTTATTTTGTGACCGACTATTTTTCTCCCTTCGTGAAATTTTGTTGTTAGACCAATTTAACATACTTACAACAGAATAAGAGTGACGTATGCAATTTAGGCTCACGGATTCACGCAAATATACAGTATTTGGGATCTTTTCTGGCATTGTGTTTGAGACCGACTGCAGTGACTGCACTTATTTTGAGACCGACTATTTTTCTCCCTGGGTTACATTTTGTTGTAAGACTAACATTATACTCACAACAGAAATAGAGTGAAACACAACATCTTTTCAAAAATGATAAGTTGACAAGGTTATTTTATACTAAGACTGCTCCTATTTTGCGACCGACTGCACTGATTTTGCAACCGACTATTTTTATACTAAAGTTTTGCATGAGTAGCGTGACGTATACAGTGAGTACTTATTTTGATACCAACTACCTCTACTTTGTGACCGACTGCACTAATTTTGCGACCGACTATTTTTTTTTGCGTGAGTAGCGTGACGTATACAGTGAGTACTTATTTTGATACCGACTACCTTTACTTTGCAACCGACTGCACTGATTTTGCGACCGACTATTTTTATACTAAAGTTTTGCGTGAGTAGCGTGACGTTTTTTGATAACGACTACCTCTACTTTGCGACCGACTGCACTGATTTTGCGACCGACTATTTTTTTTGCTGGGGGGGGTGTACCCCCCCCCCCATATTTACGCCCCTGCTTGTGTTTAAATGCTTACATGGATCCAGTCCAGAATATCTGACTGAACTTTTGCAAGTTTATGAACCAGTAAGAAATCTTCGTTCCCAAGAATAGTGCCTTTTACACAAACCGAAATTCAAATTGCAATCCTTTGGTTATAAATCTTTTAGATGTTATGCCCCAATCGTATGGAATTCCCTACCACACAGCATTAAAACGTCAAGTTCTCTCGAATTGTTTAAGACAAAATTGAAAACTCACTTATTTAATCTAGAATACGAGTGATCAAGCTACTAGTGTAAATAATGTAAAGTGTACAGAGTGTCATGACTGCGCCTTGAGCATGTAATTTTGGCTGGAATTGGCGCTATATATAAATATACATTATTATTATTATTATGTGTATATTAACAACAGATGAAAATCTACAATATTTACCGATTTCGAGACAGCAGGACAAAATGCCGCAAAGATTGTATTTAATTCTTATGGTAAAGGATGTATGTTTCATTTGTTAAAATCAATACATTTTAATATGTGTAATTAAAATTATCGAATACAATGGTGTTAAATGTATAGTCCGCTTTTTAAAACTACTAGGTTTAAACTAATTAACAACTTTATTTACAGTAAATAACATAAAAGTAACAACAAATACATGTATCAAACATGAATCATAATCCTACTGAATGTGATATGACTTTAGTATATTCAATAGCATTTTTTACTCCATTTAACATTTCGATTTTTAGATCATTAATAGATTTTTCTACTCTTTTATACTTTCGCCTTTTAGGGGGCAATCGTCCCCCGTTATCCAATTGAGCTATGGTATTTTCAGTAAAAGTCTGCTGTTTCGACACAATGATAATAAATTTAAATATATTTAAATGGCTTGTTCCGGTCTTCTTCATTTTACTGTTCCATCCCCCAAGGTGATTAGATGTCCGTGAACCATCTGTGTTAAAGTGATTCCACATACCTCCTCCATCGCTTTCAACCACTTGTTCAGTAACATAATCTGCAAACTTTAAAATATTGTCATCTCCAAATCAGCTTCTTCTAAGGCATTTTACCCAACGTTGTCTATATCAAATAATCTCACAAATGGGAGGTCGGAATAATATTTAAGATACTCGTTAACCGGCGAAACGTGAACTTAACTTATATATTTTAATCATTAAAATAATTAAATCCTAACTAGGTGAATAGTACTAGTAAGGATACAGTCTATAATCCTTTGTTTACTTAAACTTTCACACCACTACCCTATAACACCAGTTGATTAGGTGGCACAGTGAGATTAAACCTTAAAAAGATATGGACTATAGTTTATAACACCATTGTTATAGGATTAACTCTGGATTAGCGGCAAAGTTTTACACCAAAGCCTGCCGGCAAAGTGGGAACACCCCGTTCATTCACATCGCTTAACTCAAATCGGTTTACAAAACTACAGAAATTAACGACCGTCATATTTGTTTTGTAGAAGAACATGGCGATCGACGAGGGGTCGGAAAACACAGCCAGGCCATGTCCACGTCCTTACTGATCGAAACTCTTTCTCTATCACTACTATCGGCTATTTGAAAATATTATTGCTGATCAGGTACATATTATTTTACTAATTAGACGAAATAATTCATCCACGTTGTACTTTTGTTCTAACAATAACAGAAAACTGCATTACACCAAACAATAACAAATCTACCAACGATGGAACACCTATCATTTTTTTTTCTTATTTCGTGAAATGTTTTGCACAATAGTGTACAAACACCAAATACATCATAAAGTCGACTAGTATTATCGTTCCAAAATATCTAAAGCAGCAATAAGACTATTGTTTCCTCCATCAAATAGGGATATTTTCACTTCATAATGGCATAAAATTCCGTGTTGTTGACATAAACTCAAGGGACATTATGTCCACGAAAAAAATTATCGCCATCCAAAATTATATCCCTTGAATTGGTCATCATTAATAAGAAGAGAGTGACCTTTCTTGATTATTTTGAATTGAAAATATACCTATTTGATGGAGGCAAGAGCAGTTGTATTACTGGTTGGATACATTTTAAATACTAGGCTTGATACCTATTGAGTTTTATAAATATGTTCAAGATAGACAACTGCTTCTTATAATAAACTTGTTTAATACAATATTTTTCACGGGTAAATTTTCTGCATCTTGCCCAGAAGGCTCATTCTTAATTCCAAAAACGAAATTCCAAATTACAAATGCAAAATTACAAATTCATGTCTTACCAATATAATAGCAAATTGACAGACCCTACAATTAAACAAATTAGAATTTAAATAAATTGTAATTTTACACAACTATAGGAATCGAGCATTTGGATTTTTGGAATTCGAAATGAGCCTTCTGGGCTTTTGTATGGTTATTTAGCATCATAGTTCCACTACATAAAAAGGGGACCCCACACTACCAATTAATTATAGGGTATATCACTCTCTGATGCCATAAGTAAACGATTTACATCAGCTTGCTAAAATGGTGCAGGAGCAGCAGCTAATCGTGGATGAACGAGCTGGATTCGACTATTGTATAACTGCAGTGTGCGATAATATGTGGTTAACAATCAATCAAAATTATTCTATGTTATATTTATTGCACAGCTTTCGTGAGTTAACAGGTTTAACGAATGAAGCGTGCTACAAATGAATTGTAATATTGACATCTGCTCAACATGCTTGTTGCACAGAAATCCACCCGACTTCACTATATGATCTCTACGAAAAACTAGTGTAAACCAGCAAAAGAGTGCAATTACATTGAACATGTCTAGTTATTGCAAGGTTAAGCCCCGCCCACTCTATTAGAGGGAGAACAATCTGCTTATTCAACGAGAAGAACAAAGGAAGATTTCCCGTCTATGTTACGCTAGAGCATAATTTGCATTGGCCTATGATTACAATGTGACAAGGTATTTGCAGTAATGTCAACAGTAAAGTCAGGTGTAATGGCCATGTAATGGGAGAATTCTTATGTCAATCTGGGATCAAACAAGTCTTCACTCGGAGTCCTTTTTTGTTTGGATTGTTTATAAACGAGCTTGCTTTAATACTAAAATCAAAATGTGGAAATGGTATCTTTGAACACCAGTCGATTAAAGATATATTTTCGCTATCATTAAGCTTCCATATTTCATACGAAAGCTTATTTTTTCTGTTAATATTATTATTTTTTTTTTGTTGGTGTGTGTTTCCTGCAAATCGGATTTCTCATAATCTAACCATAGGATGTTTCTGAAACTTTTACTCCCCCCCCCCCAAAAAAAAATAGGTGGTGAGTATTGTTTAAATACATTTTCAAGATGTGTTAAGAATTCGAAATCACCGAATTTTACGAACGAAAAAAACTAACAATGCATAGCCATAACTTTGTTACTTATTGACCTATATTACGAATTCCTTTTTCTTTGGGTACCTTGACGCAGTATAGGTCAGATCACCTTGATTTTTTTATGTACTAGCTACTAGACTACTAATTCGTACGCAAAAACGAAGTTTGTAGCTCAATCCGGAAGTACCACCATCTTGAAATGTGAAATATCCATAAGGCTTTTTTGATATATTACTTACAGACACGAGAGTTACATTTTCTGAATCCTCAAAGGAATGCATAAAAACGTTTAGAGTAGAACTTTGATTTAGGTCATCTGATAGGCACCGTTTTGAATTGAATATGAAAAATAGTGAAAAATCTACATTAACGGGCGTGTATATAAACAGACTGTATTTTGTTGAATTCCAGAAATCAATACATTTCGGAGTAGTCTGGTTCGTGGTCTAATTTTGGGTATTTGGAAATATCAAAATTTCATATTTCGCATTTGACGTTTTCCGTGCCGACAAAGTTGTTTTCGAGTGAAAATAATGAAATAGGTCCCAATGTCGTGATTTCGTCGCCTATTTGGTAAATTAATACATTTTTTTCTAACACTATTTATTCAGTAAATAATTTACATAATATATAAATATAATATATATAAATCTGGTATCTGAAAACAAGCCAGGGCTTAGGCTTATATAAATTCATCTTTCTATTTACAACAATATAAATACAGTGTTTGGAATTATAATCATAAATTATATAACGGTTTAAATTACAAAGAAAAATGTATATTCTCAATGCTGCAATATTATATAGGACATATCGTAGTTTAAGTACAAAGGGGGTTAATATACAGAAAGTAATGTATTGTAATATAATGTAGTGTAGTGTAGTGTAATGTGGTGTAATGTGGTTAGCGAAGCAATTATTTGATGATGTTTATAGTAGTGGGATTTTGTGCGAACCCAAAATTATGGATGGGGGAGAGAGAGTAATTTTGAAGTCTAAATATCTAAAACGAGAAATGAAAAGCATCCGCGGGTAACACCTCAATCAAAAGACGGTAGGAAAAGACCGACATGATACGATAATGAACATTAATCAGTAGACGGTAGATAAAACCAAATAAAAACGATAAGTATCATCATTCAAAAGGCGGTTAGTAGGAAAACCATCAGGACATATTAAATATCACCATTCGAGCAAGATGGTGTTAGTAGAATCAGCAGGACACGATAAGTATCAACGGTCAAAGAGACAGTTGGTGAATACAATGGGGTGTTGTACATAAGACCAACAGAACAGGATGAGTATCGTCAGTCGATAAGTATCAACACATGGACGGATCATCAATCAAAGAACAATAAATGAAATAAAATAAAATCAGGTGACGGTAAGTAAAGCTCACCATGACACGCTATGAATAATTAACGATGAGACGACAATTTAAACCAGCAGTACACGATAAGTATCATTAGGACACGATAGGTGTCACCAATCTAGATACCCAAAATAAACCAAGCGTCACACAATACGTATCAGGACAGGATATGTATCGTCAGTTATATAACAGTAACTAAACCCACCACAACGCGATAGGTATTGTCAATAAAAAGACGGTAAGTATCATCTACCATAAAGGCCATGTATCAAAAGGCTGTAAATCAAACCAGTAGGACACGATAATCAGCAATATACCGTAAGTAGGAAATATCGGGATACGGTATGTAACATCAATCAAGAGATGGCAAGTAGAGGCAGTCTGAAGTGATAAGTATCATCAACCAAGAGACAGTAAGCAAACACAGTTGGAAGCGGTAAGTGTCAAAAATAAGTAGACGGTAAGTACTGTGTTTAATTTTTACTTAAATCTATTGGATCGGTTTATGAATAATTGAACTGCGGTAAAGATTACTATATTTGTTGAAGACGTCAAGAGGTTGTTTTCATATAACAACGTTCTTATCTCCCGGTGTGTATGTATAGGATATTAACTTACCCAAGGTTTATATGATAGAGAACATGCGGGCGAAGCCCAATGGTTCTCTATCATATCAATCCGAGGGAGAGTAGGTTTATATCTGACATATACAACGTTCACCCTTAAATTTAATGGACTCTTTTGAAAAAGGCAACAGTGATTGGATAATTGCTCGATAGTTTCCGCCAAATAGCGAGAATTACCGATGTAATATTGCGCGTGCGTTTGTTTACACGTCGCCATTTTGGCAAATTGAATTGAAAGCATGCAAGAACAAAATGGATAATTTAACGAAGTCAGACGAATAATCAATCCTTTTTAGTCATCATATTGACGATGGAATAGATGTGGATGCAAATATGATGAGGATCTATCCAAAGCCTGAAGAAAATTTGGATCAAAAGGCAATCTTTTCCGATATTTCTGACAATGAACCGTGATTGAAATTTAGGTATGTTCAGAGAAGGATTTGACCGACTGATTTAAGTGGACTGTA
This sequence comes from Patella depressa, assembly GCA_948474765.1. Taxonomy (NCBI): domain Eukaryota; kingdom Metazoa; phylum Mollusca; class Gastropoda; family Patellidae; genus Patella; species Patella depressa. The sequence continues at coordinate 42,050,782 of OX419720.1, read as the reverse complement.
TCCAAAAATACTTTACAAAAGAACTTTTGAGCGATAAATACTTTCAAATCTTGCAGTGTGTGGAGAAATAATGTGGGCGGAAAGAAAATTCTGAAAGATATCTTAGACATGGAGTATGGATAACCGATTTAAATATGCCGATAAGTACACCGTCTATTTCGTTACTGAATGCTACAAACTGTACCATAACTTTTTTTATTGTCAAAAGAATAAAATTTTATTTCTGTGTTCTTTGTATTATTTCGATCATCTACATTATCAGCGGTTGATATGAGCCGAATATATCGACCTTGGATGACGTCATCAGCGGTTGATATGAAATATCAACCTTTCAGGACGTCATCAGCGGTTGATATGAACCGAATATATCAACCTCTGATGACGTCATGAGAGGTTGTTATGAGATATAACTGCTATGGACATCAAAGAAAAAAAATACTACCAGTTGTATATATGGTAATAGTTATATAGTTTCTTGTCTTTGTCTAGTAAAGTTGGAGCAGTATAATAAATAATGTTCGCTGTCCTCCATAGTGTGACCGCATGTACACGATGGATCGTCGGAAATATTCATTAAGAACTTGTGGTAGTTCAGACCACTTTTCTGACATCTAAGTCTAGTGTGAATAATTTGGAGTCTTCGATCTCCTTGATAGTAGTGTTTAGGGGTCCTTTGGTCATTTTTGTTTAGGTGACCTTTGAACTCTTGCAAAGTTGAACTTTGCTTTACATCTTCGGGGAGGTTATTCCAGAAAGAGATCGTAGAAGGGAGAAAAGACATTTTATATGTAGTTGTTGATGCATAAATGTTTCGGTAATGTGATTGGTAACCTGTAGCGTGTGGATTCAGGGCTGCAAGAGTAGAGGGCCTAGTACTGGTCCCTGTGGTACTCCTGCGTGGATCGTTGACGAATTTGAAGATACTCCGTCGATCACAACACACTGTTGTCTATTTGATAAGTAACTCTCTAAAAGCCTATGAATATTTCTACGGATCCCAACAGCGTGAAGCTTAGACAGAAGACCTCGATGCCAAACCCTGTCAAAGGCTTTACTTATATCGAAATATACTGATCGCACTTCTTACAGATCTGGTCATATAGATCTAGAAGTGGGTAAACTGTGGAACCGTTCTTAATAAAACCAGATTGGAGTGGTGTTAGTATTTTGTGATCGAGAAAAAAGTTGTATATGTATTTGTAAAGACATCTTTCGAAGATTTTACCAATGCAGCTTAATAGAGATATTGGGCGGTAGTTGTTGATTGACGATGGTGTACCCTTTTTTAATATATGTGTAACATGGGCCTCTTTCCATTGATATGGAGTTTTCTAATAGGAAGTTAAATAGATTTGTAAGTGGATTTGCCAAACTGGTGCAACATGATTTAAGGATTTTGTGATTAATACAGTCTGGCCCTGAAGCTTTACCTACTGTGAGGGATGTGATAATATCTCGGATTTCAGATTCCTTGAAATGCGGGGTTTCCAATTCAAAGTCATTTGCCGGAATAAATGGTGGATCTTCCGTTTGAGTTTTCTAAATTGGATTGCGCAGTAAAATAATTATTCAGTGCGTTTGCTTTATCAATAGCATCATATAATATTTTGCCTTGTTCATCTACAAGTGGGGGAATAAAACTTTTATTCTGCTTAGAATTTGGAATATTTGTTTTTACCAGTTTCCACCCTTTCCTTTCAGTTAAATTGTTTTCATTGATTTCGTGATCGATTTGTTGATAGAACTGAGTTTTTACCCTCCTTACTTCGCCAGTTACATGATTTCGCTGATATCTAAACTTAGCTCAGTCTTCTGGAAGATTTGAGCACTTTGCTTTCTTGTGAAGACGATTACGCTTACGAATAATTCGGCGAATATAACCATTCATCCAAGGGCTATCCTGGGGACGTACGATGATTTTTTTGTGTGGTACATACAAATCAATACCTTTTGAGATGATATTAGAAATGTTGTTTACTAAAACATTTGGAAGTACGTCTTTTTCAACGTATAATTGATTCCAGTTAAAATTGTTATAAAACCGATTAATATTTTCAATGTCCATAGATTCATAGTTCCAGATTGTACGAGAATATGCATGATCATGCGGTTTTTCTCTACATATTTCAATTTCTATTGGGCAGTGGTCACTCTAACCGGTGTCAAGAACATTTGAGGAAACGATGTGATCTGGACAGGAAACGAGACACAGATCAAGAAGACGTGATGAGTAGGGCGTTATACGTGTTGGGCTTGCGATGAGTAGTTGTAGGTTTAATTTATTGGCCAAATCAAATATCTTACCAGTAAGATAACGTAATGTATCGTAGTTAAAGTCACCAAGAATAATACAGTGTTTGTTATCTTCCTTGGCTAAAGAAAAGCTTTCTTCTATAGCAGCCCAATGTGCCACCGGAGATTTCCAGTATTTAGTCTAATTTCTGCCCAGATTGCTTCGACGCCATTAACATGAAGATCATGTCTTGGAATGAAGTGTATCCCTGTTTAGAACAATAGGTGAATGAAACCCTTGCAATGTTAGATTTTCCATATTAGTGTTTACTCCAAGCCATGTTTCTGATAGTGTGATGATGTCAGCATCTTGAAATTCAACCAGGAGATTGTAAACTTTATTTTCAAGACTACGTATATTTAAGTGAATAATCTTAATGTTTCTTGGCCCTGGATTCTGATGGACGTCACCGCATAAGACAAGTAGAAGTAAGTTCAGAGAGGAAATGGAGAAAGAGAGAGTTCTACATTTTGAAGTTCGCACACCCAAAAAGATCAACTGAAACCTGAAATTGACGTAGTGAATTCGCTAACCACGAAATGAGTAGAGTTTAATAAAATATATAACAACAGTATTAGTACGATAATATCCATTTTTCTTGTGTTTTTACTGTGCGTGTGAATGGTGAGAAGGAGATTAGATGAAGTTAAGTACATGTGTATGTAAACAATGTTTAAGACGCAAACTTTATATACAAACAATTTAGCTAGGAACAAGAACATATACAAGAATTATAGAAGTTTTAAATGATACTTCTATATTGGTTTTGGACTTTGAGAGTGATTTGAAAGGTGGGGGGGGCGAGGTGGTGTTATGATTTTGAGATATAAGGATGGTATAAATTTTACTCTGCAGCCAGAATGTGGTGATGTGTAATATAGGATCATAGCAACACAATGAAATATTTGAAACAATATAATATGATAAAGTTAGGTAATCTGTGGTTATGTATCTTGATGTATATTTATATCATTGAGCAGAGTGAACTGTTTAACCAATATATGATAAGTCTATAGTTTGTGTACAAAAAGTATTATGTAGAATTTAATCTTAGTACAGAGTGAGATATCTCGAACCAATGAATGATAATGGACGTGATTTATAGTTTATGATAAAATCATAGAGTAGAATGTCGTAGTTCAAGCCAATATATGGCAAAGTACGTAGTTTATGGTTTATGATCAACTATACACAAAATACACAGTGTATGGTCATATCATAGAATAGAGTGTCAGGTCTCCAACTAAATACATGAGGTAACTAACTACACGTAGACTATACCATAGAATAGAGTCAAACGTCCAAGTCCAATATTTGAATAGATTGAAATGTAACAGATCCATATATGATGATGGAAGTAGGTTAATACTTTGTGGTCAACTAATAGAGCACAACTTTTCAGACCATTGTATGATAGTTAATGGGTCACAATGTAAGTACTTTAAACCCATATAAAGCTAATATACATGGGAGGTGTCTTGTGGTGTGTGCTAGATAGTCGGTGTAATGTAATAGTATGTATCTATAGTTATTGCTCAACAATATCTGGTGTATTTGATGGTATATTTCATGGCAATATTTGATAAGGTAAATTAATCAATATAACTATTAACCAACTATAAACAATGTATAATATTTATAGAATAGAGTGTAATATGTCAAAGCCAGGATATGATAAGTGAGTTAATCAATCTATACATTATGACCAACTATAGATAATGTATAATATTCAGAGGATAGAGTGAAATATTTCAAACCAATATATGATAAGTGTGGTAATTAATCTATACTTTGTGATCAACTATCGATAATGTATAACATTTTTAGGATATAGTGAAATATACCAAACCAATATATGATAAGTGTGGTAATCAATCTATAATTTGTGATCAACTGTAGATCATATATAATAGTATTCATAGAATAGAGTGAAATATTTCAAACCAATATATGATAAATGTGGTAATTAATCTATACTTTGTGATCAACTATCGATAATATATATCATTCAAAGAATAGCATGAAATATTTCAAACCAAAATATAGTATGTTAGTTAACTAATCTGTACTTTGTGATCAACTATAGATAATGCATAACATTCATAGAATAGAGTGAAATATTTTTAAACCAATATATACTAAGTGTAGTAACCAATGTGTACTTTATGGTAAACTGTAGATAATGTATAACATTCATAGAATAGAGTGAAAATATTTTAAACCAATATATGATAATAGAGGTAATTAATTTATACTTTGTGATCAACATCTCAAACCAATATGTGTTAATTCTTTAGAGATGGATAGTTATATTATTTTGCTATATCTTAGAAATAGAATCAAATATCTTAAACCAAATATATGATATGGTAAATTAATTTGAAATTATTGATCAGAATAAACATCCTAAATCAAATATATGATAGGCTATAGATGATTATGGTAATATCATAGAACTATAGATAATGTATGAGTGAAAATATTTCAGACCAATATATGATAAGTGAGTTAAATAATCTGTACTTTGTGATAAACTGTAGATAATGTATAACATTTATAAGATAGAGTGAGAATATTTCAACCCAATATATGATAAATGGGGTAATTAGTCTATACTTTGTGATCAAACATCTGAACCAATATGTGTTAGGGATAACAAGATTTTTTGACAGATGTTATCAACGTCCCTTGTTTGCTATTTCTTAGAAATAGAATGAAATATCTTTAACCAAATATTTGATATGGTAAATTAATTTGAGATTATTGATCAGCTATAGATGATGTATATTAAATTTTATAGAATAAGCACCTCAAATCAAATATATGGTATGGTAAATTGATCAATAATTATTGATCAGCTCTAGACGATTATGGTAGTACCATAATACAGATAAAATGAATAACATTCGTAGAATAGAGTGAAATAATCCTAGATTTGAGTGAAATACTTCAAGCCAATATATGACAAGTGAGGTAATTTTTAATACATTGTGATCAACTGTAGATCATTTATAATAGTATTCATAGAATAGAGTGAAAAATGTTCAAACCAATATATGATAAGTAAGGTAATTTTTCTATACTTTGTGATCAACTGTAGATCATATATAATAGTATTCATAGAATAGAGTGAGATACTTCAAACCAATATATGATAAGTGTGGTAATCAATCTATAATTTGTGATCAACTGTAGATCATATATAAAAGTATTCATAGAATAGAGTGAAATATTTCAAACCAATATATGATAAGTGTGGTAATCAATCTATAATTAGTGATCAACTGTAGATCATATATAATAGTATTCATAGGATAGAGTGAAATATTTCAAACCAATGTATGATAAGTGAGGTATTTTTCTATATTTTGTGATCAACTATAGATAATGTATAATATTCATAGGACAACATATTTAATATATTTCATTGTTTCTGATTTATATGAATAACATTAGTATATTTATACACTTGTGCTATGAAACAATTTTATTTGTTTTTCTTTTAATGCCACATCCCATATGAAAATGTTACCCTTCTACATGTGTTTTGATGAATAAATAATTTAGACAAAGGAAGGAAGTATAACATGGGGGATGTTCATGGCTTTAAGTATATGCGAAATCAAAAAGCAAGGAAGATACTCCACTCAAATCGTTTTCTTGTAGATAAATATAACAAATTAAAAGAAAAACAAATACAGGTAGGATTGTTGTGGTGGTGTGAAGTTAGCCCGATTTTCGTTTTTCGATATTGACGAGTAATGCCCCCGTCAGAAAAGAAAGCGTGAACACAACGCGGAATAATGTCCCAAAATTACAAACTTTAAAAAAGTCGCGTTCTTACTGCGACCGGTGCGATTATACCCCATTCTCAAGGCGAGGTCGGCACGATCTATAAGCTTGGCAACGGCGGTCATCGCGAACCCGCGGCGCTATAACCACACGTCTTCAACGGGTATCTGGACTACACGTGCGTTTCTACCACGTGATCACGGCTACTATATAAGCTGGTTAGATTTTTTTTTTAGAAATTTCAAGACAACCTTTGAATAGCCCGTTGTCAAAGCAAGTCGTACATGAAAAGCATGGTCGCCATAGGCGAGTAATGCAAGCTTTGTCACCGTGCCATGGTCGTATTAAGAACTCCAAAAACGTAGGGGGGAACCTCGTAACATCGCCAAATGCGTAGTGGTAGTCCCATAGGGTCGTGATGGCATCATCGCAACATCGCCACGACAACGCCATAGGGACTCTGAACGCTTGGTGGGGTCGCGGCCGACACCCGAGGCACCTTTGCAAATCTTACAATTTTCGCAGCGTATTTGCCACGTGTGAACTGCGCATGGACTACATTCATAGAGATGTTAGCACGCTTGTCTCGCGACCATCGCGACCCACCACGTTCTCTCGACTTTCCAGGTCATATGGCAGAACCTTGGCGTTTGCTTTGAACATACTGGAAGCAAACGCCGTGACTCAGCGATCATTGTCGACTATGGAGACCACAGCACGTATCTGGCGTTTCCACCACGCTTATGGTGACTTCGGCGCGCTTTGTCGCTGTAGCAGCGCAGTAAGAACCTTCGTGACCCTACCACGTTCTCTCGGCTTTCCAGGTCATATGGCAGAACCTTGGCGTTTGTTTTGAACACGCTTATGGTGATCTTGGCGCGCTCTGAGACCATTTTTGTCGCAGTAGCAGCGCAGTAAGGTCTGGCGGGGTATAATGGAAAACAACAAGCTCGTATTTCGATATAAGCAAATCTCGAAAAAAGAGCTAAGCAGATTTAATGGATGTATATCTACATAATGTCTACAAAACACATTTGATTAAATAAATGTTATAATAAAATGAACTAAAGATAACATAAATGGAGATGCCTGTGTAGTTAATTCACTTAATGCTCTTTTCCCATCTACTCGGTTTTCGATATTCAAACTAGAATCTTGAAAAGGCAGATCTGATGGATGTATATCTACAAAATGTCTGCCAAACACATTTGATAAATGATTTTTTTTTAAAACGAACTAAATGAGAATGCTGAGCAGTGGATTCGATATGTACAGAATGTCAACGCAACACATTAAAATGTCTATAGAATGTTCCCAAAACACATTTGATTGAATATGTATTCTAGAACGAACTAAAGAATGTCTATAGAATGTCCCCAAAAAACATTTGATTGAATATGTTTTCTAGAATGAACTAAAGATATCTTAAATGAGGATGCCTGAACAGTTGATTCACATAAAAAAAACTCCTTCTCCTTGTTTTATTTTAATATTGGCGAATGTCGAAAAAGGTTGAATCTCATAAAAAGCAGATTTAATAAATGTATACCTACAGATGCTCTAAGACCATTTTTCGTCGCCGTAGCAACGCAGTAAGGACCTTCGCGAGCCCACCACGTTCTCGCAGCTTTCCAGGTCATATGGCAGAACCTTGCTGTTTGTTTTGAATATGCCCAAAGCAAACGCCGTGAGTCAGCGACCACAGCACGATATCTGGCGTTTTCACCACGTTTTTGCCGCGTTTATGGGGACCTTGAAAACAATAGGATTTACAACCCAAAGCAATCATTGTATAGTGTCAGCATGAGTCATGATCTTGCATATGGCGACACAGACTTCACTCATGATAACAATAGGGAATACGAATGCAAGCATGTTGTATTAATTCAGCTATACAAGTAACCACATCTGTGAAATGTATCAGAAAAGTAGTCCAAAAAGTAAATGCACTAAATCAATAAATAAAAACGTTTAGGCATTCAATGGAATCGAGGTATATTGAATACATTTAACAAGAATGCTGAAGAAATCGTACTCTGTAAGTGTATTTATAAAGGCATAAAAAAGGGCGATAATCCAGACATGATTAAACAACTACAGAAGAAATTTAATTAAATATTAAATTCAATCATTATCCAATATGTAGTCGGTTATATGTTTATAAAAAATGTCAAACTTGGTATGTTGAAGAAATTGAAGTTTGCAAATTTCATTTAAAATGCGTTCGGGAAAGAAATAGTTCTTTATTGTTGCATATTTTCAAAAAATCGTAATGCTAGTGTAGTATTTGGTATGTTACTGTAAGTTGACAGGTATTTTACTACTTCAAAACCAAATTTGTCCGTGTTATCGAATATACCGACATTAAATTTATCGTTAATTATAACAACTTCTCTTTCTATCCGAAGAAAGAGCTGTTCCATATTGGCGAATAACGAACAACGAGCTAGATCGTTGTTTGGTATGTATTCGCAAATAACGATCAACGAGTGGGTTGGTTGTTCGGTATTTATCAGATATGGAATTAGTAATATAATAATGGAACTTTTTTAGGGAATACGTCGTAAATGGATTATAAAACTTCAAAATGTTGGGAAATAGATTCTAACGACTTCTCTTTCTATCCGAAGAAAGAGTTGTTTTAATTGGTGAATAGCGAACAGCGAGCTGGTTTGTTGTTGTTCGGTATTCATCAGATATGGAATTAGTAATATAATAAAGGAACTTTGTAGGGAATGGACCGCAGCTGGGGTTTATTAGCCTAACAACTCCATGTTTTTATCCGAAGAAAGAGCTGTTTCATATTGGCGAATAACGAACAACGAGCTGGTTTGTTGTTCGGTATTCATCAGATATAAACTTACTAATATAATAAAGGAACTTTTGTGTGGAATACGCCGAGGGTGTGTTTTTATGAGGCTAATTGGACAATAAGACTTTGGAAACAGATTCTAACAACCTCTTTTTCTATCCGAACAACGACCTGTTTCATATTGGCGAATAACGAACAGCAAGTCAGTTTGTTGTTAGGTATTCGCGAATAATGAACAACGAGCTGGGTTGTTGTTCGGTATTCATCAGATGTGGAATATTATAATAAAGAAATCGCACGCAGGGAGTGGAACGTTATTAGCCCAATGGGATTGTAAAATCTCTGGGAAAAGATTCTAACAACATCTTTCTTATCCGAACAACGAGCTGTTTCATATTGGCCAATAACGAGCAAAGAATCATTGTGTTGTTCGGTATTGGCGAATAACGAACAGCGAGCTGGTCTGTTATTCGGTATTCATCAGATATGGAATTAGTAATGTAATACAGGAACATATAATAATACTCAGTTTTCAAAGCCACATTACAATAATTTTTATGTGCCAAATACTGCCAAACAAAGTACAATTTCGACTCAATCACCAAGATAGAGGACGAAGACCACAGTTATTTCAGCCAAGGTTTCAGCCTCGTAATCCAGTTCGCGCAGCAAATAATCAACAATTTCGACCTAGTTTTCAAACCAATACTAGACCTCAGTTCAATTCTGGTCGGACAAAACAACATTGTTTTAGGTGTGGTAGTATTCAACATAGAGCCTCCTATTCATTTTGCTCTGCTTTAAACCAGTACTGTCATAAATGCAACAAACAAGGACACTTCGCACATGTATGTAAATCAGGTATCGATTCAGTAGTTCGTGTTAATCAGATGACAATCCTATCAGTGGATACAACATTTACGCCGCGGAAACTTCAGTGTGATATCTTAGTTGACAGTGTTCTCGTTAACTTTATTATCGACACAGGTTCACCGTTATCATTGTTGCATAAAGATATTTATGATAAATATTTTAGTAAGTATGAACTTAGGACCCCTACAACTACATTACGATCATATAATAGTACTCCTATAGATGTTGCTGGTGTTTTACAACTTCCTGAAGTGTTCCAAGATAGACAAGTATATGCAGATTTCTTTGTAGTTTATGCTGGAGATAATCTTTTAGGACTTGACTTAATAACCGCATTACAAATGACTATTTGTGTAAATACTCAACCGGTGTATGGTGCTTCCTTTGGACCAACAGTAAAATCTGAATTTGTTATCAATCGCATAGAAAGTTTTGATAAACTGAAAAAAGAGTTTCCTAAAGTGTTCGATGGGATTGGAAAAGCTATTAATTTCAAACACAAATCTATTATGAAGGATGATGCAATTCCTATAGCTCAAAACTGTAGACCTATACCTTATTCACTTGAAGATGAGATGAAAATAGAAATTGATAATCTACTACAGAAGAAAATAATAGAAAAAGCTGACCATGCAGAATGGGTAAGCCCAGTCGTAATTTCGCGTCGTAAAAATAACAAAATCCGTCTTTGCGTAGATTTAAGATGTGTGAATAAAAACATTCTCCCAGTTAAATATCCACTTCCAAATATTGAGACTTTGATCGGTTCAATAAAAAAGGCCAATTTTATTACTAAACTGGATATGAACTCTGCATACCATCAATTACCCCTTGATATTTCTACGCAGGAAATCACTACATTCATCACTCCTTTTGGTTTATTTCGCTACTTAACAGGAGCATTTGGATTATCAGATTTACCAGGAACATTCCAAAAAATGATGGACATTATTTTGACAGGTTGTGATGGTGTATATAACCTACTTGGCGACATTTTGATAGTTGCTGACACCGAAGATAAACATGATGTTCGATTACGTGAAGTTATGTTACGTTTACAAAAAAACGGTCTTACTTTAAGTCCGTCGAAATGCCACTTTAAAGTCAGTAAGGTGAATTGGCTTGGTTTTTGTATTTCGTCAGAGGGTGTCAATATACTAAATGAAAATATTGATGCTGTACAAGATATTTTGCCCCAAAAGAACGTTAAAGATGTACAGAGCATACTAGGATTTTTCAACCATTACTCAAAGTTTATTCCCAACTTCGCAAACCTTACAGAACCAATTCGTAAATTAGTTCGTAAAAATGTACCTTGGGACTGGTCAAAAGAACAAGAACATTCTTTTACTCAATTGAAGTCACTTCTGACAACATCCCCAATACTCGCATTTTATAGACCTGACTTGCCGACATATGTAACATGTGATGCATCAGATTATGCACTTGGTGCTGAATTATCACAACTACAAGATTCAGGTGATATTCGACCTGTTGCTTTCGCGTCTAAAATTCTTACAGATTGTGAAAGAAAATACAGCATAGGCGAAAAAGAAGCTTTAGCTTGTACGTGGGCAGTAAAGAAATGGGATCGTTATTTGCGAGGACGTCACTTTAAACTTGTCACCGATCACCGTTCATTAATAACATTGTTACAATCTACGGAAACAATTCCGGACATAAGCCAGCAAGAATAGCTCGCTGGGCAGCTTCGTTACTTGAGTATGATTTTATTATGGAATAAAAGAAGGGTACACACAATGTAATAGCTAATGGTTTATCAAGACTACAAGTATCTCACGAAAATACTTGTGCTTCTGAAATTTTAATTGATGAGATAAATTTGTGTAATTCGCTTACTATTTATCTACGTCCTGGCCTTCTAAAAAAGATATTTGCAATGATGTGCTTCCATACTACCGTCTGAAAGATGAATTATTTGTGTTCGGTAAAGGTTGCATTGGTCGAGGTGAAAGAACAGTAATTCCAAAAAGTCCTCAACGAGATGTTCTTAATTTAGCTCATGATGGACACTGTGGAATAGTCAAAACTAAATAGAAACTACGTTCAGTTGCTTATTGGATTGGTATGGATAAAGACATTGAAGATTTCATTTATAACTGTTATTTATGTGCATCTAGTGATAAATCGTCAAAATTAACTACTAGTCCGCTTAATCCAAGAAAACCGTCTGTTAGGCCATGGTGTGATATAGCTATTGATATTCAGGGACCCTTCGAAAATGCTCCGCAAGGCGCTAGATATCTTATAAATGTTATAGATTATTATAGTAAGTGGCTAGAGTCTTGTATGTCAGATTGTATAACTACTTCTTGTGTCATTGATTTTCTTGAATCATTATTTAATACATGGGGTATACCTTCTACAATAACTTCTGATAATGGACCTCAATTTGTTAGCTATGCATTTGTAAATTTCTTAGATAATTTGAGTATACATCATATCAGAACTCCTAATTATCACCCAGAATCAAATGGAGCCATAGAACGCCTAAATGGTACGATTAAGTCGTTGTTACAAACTAACGTTCGATCTAAAATTAGTTGGACTTCTGCTTTACGTAAAGTCTTGCAAACGATTAGATCTTCTAAGCATAATACAACCAATGAAACTCCTTATTTCCTCATGACGGGAAGGGAAATGATGACAAAACTCAGTATATTAAAACCTCCTGATAACTTTGATAATGTTGTAAACATGAATGATAACAATAATGCTTATAATGATACTGTTAGCAGAAATCAAAATAAAATGAAAACATGGTATGATAGTAAATACAGAGTTGTTAAACATAAGTTTAAGATTGGAGATATTGTAAGAGTTAAGTATAAGAGAATTCATGGAAATAAGCTAAGTTCTAATTTTTCAATGCCTACAGAAATTATTGAGATACAAGGTAATATTGTTACTGTAAAAGATGGAAAAAAGGTGGCATTCCAATGATGTTACTATGTATAAGGGTTCAAATGAAGAGATGTATATTGATGCTGAAAGAAATAATAGGAATCCTTACTTATGGTTTGATGTTCAAAATAATAATAATAATAATAATATTGTTAATCCTTTACAAGATGTAAATCCTGTACAAGTACGTAGATATCCAACGAGAAATAGAGTAATTCCTAGATACTTACAAGAATATACATAGTGAATTTACTTAAAACATGTTGATGAAAATTTCTATGTAAAATGTAATTCATATTTAAGATATATTAGTTAATGATATGAATTGTTTTAGATAAGTATTTTTATAAGGTATATAATGAGATATTATATTTCATTCCTTAGTTTCCATATTTTTCCAAGAGAGGGAAATATGTGGTGTCTTTAGTTTTATTATTGCTGTACATTGTTTCCGTATTTATTATGCAATGAGTTTGGACATGCGCAATAGGATAGAACGAGACATGTGGTTGAACGTTCGAGAATATGATTAGAGCCATGCATGAAGCTGTACTTACTTTATACTTAACTTACTGATGCTACTTATATATAATATATGTTGGAACAATAAACATGTAGAATGGAAGCCAAGAATCATTTTATTATAATAAAAACGAACGATACAATAATTATTCGGTCGTGGTGAAATGAACAATAAACCCACGATGAATTCGAAACATAATCGTACTTATCAATATTTTAGCCCTAATATTTAGGGATTTTCTTTGAAAAAATTCAAGAAACATTTTTACACAAATTTTAAAAATCCCTTATTTGGCCACGTGTTGTTCATTTTTTTGTAGAAAATATTCTCAGTATTCTCAATACATTTATACCGTCTGTCTTCCTTTTCTTGCAAATTTTAAAATGCTTCAGTCTCAAGTCGAAAGAAAATATTTTTAACGTACGAAGATTAGTCTTATTGCGATTTATAATGTCTGCATTGTTAAAAATATAATTACAACGCAAAATACGTATATATTTTTTTTTTAACATAACGCTATAAAAATACCACTGCGTTTTTTATACTATAAATTTACTGTGATTACTGTAAAAGATGGGTAAATTAACTTTAAAATTGTGGTTTTACAAATTATAACTGTATCTATTTTACATGTAACCTGTATTGATACAACTATGGTTGTTGACGTACATGTATGTTGTATTTTAACTGGTGTTATGTGTAATGTTATGGGTAATTCTACTATTCAAACATGTTTAAAAGCGGGATTTGTGAACAATTTACATCTCTTTAGAACGTTAACATTAATTGGCCTTTTAAAGCTTCGTTAATTTTCGCTTTGAGTCACGGTGGCTAAGTGGGTAAGACGCTGGATCACTAGTCTGGAGGTCGTGTATTCGATCCCTGCATTGACCAAGAAAGTTCATGCAGATTTTCAGGCGGGGTTCCCCCTAGTCGTTCAGATGGGACGAGACAGTGAGCTTTCAATGTACACACTGGCGTGTACGTAAAAGATCCATATTAAAGTGTTAAATTATATGTTATAAGTATACATAAAATATCACATAGTTTCTTAACTTACATTTAAAGCGATGTAAATGCACGTGAATACAAAGCTTATGTAAAATAACATCAAACTTAATGTAGAAATACAACCATATGTCAGTTTACTTTATGTAGGTTGTATAATAACAGAAATGGCATTTGAAATAGTATTTTTACAGCAAATTGTAAATTAACTGTCAAATAGTGGCCACATCGAAGATTACATGAAACGTAATGTAGATATACATATGGCAGTTTACATTATGTGAGCTATATATTAACAGAAATGCCATTTGAAATAGTATATATATTTTTACAACAAATTGTAAATTTACCGTCAAATAGTGTTCAAATCGGTTATTCCCTTCGAAAAATGATTACTATTATGTCAATAAAATTAGTCTATTTTAGAGAAATAGGTTAATAAAAATCTGAATGCACCTAACTGGGGTATGAACACAACGATATGCCATACATAGGGTTGTGTGGGACAATTTTTTTTGTATCACCCCTCCTACTCTTTCCATTGTATGAAACAGAACAACAAGACGCTAAACTTCATTTTATATAATTTCTTTCCATTATCGAATGGTGTTTTGCATGCTCGGCTGAAAGATCCACAAAACTTTATGTGTTTGTCAATTTACAGTGAGTGTAAGATAACTTTGAGGAAAATTTACAACCACAGTGCAAATTTACAGTGAATGTAAATTTATCTCACTTTCTATTTACAAGCCCAATGAAAATTTACATCGAAGTAATTTTACATAAATGGAAACAATTTTGCCTCCTGCATCAAAGACCAATTGGAAATTCTAATGGACGGATATGTAACATTTGATCGAGTTGTGCACTTCCGGAAAGAAGCATGAAAATTTGACAACGGGGGGTTTTGGGGTATGCTGATTTCAAAAATGTTGAAGTGGTTGAACTGCGAAGGTGTTTTTTATCCGTTGTTTTGGGTCGTGTTCATATCACTCTTTTCTTGCAACTTGCTGACTCTCTAGACTTTTGCTGCATTATACGGAACGTAACAAGTTTTACGTCATCTAGCCCTATGCTTTACCATCATTTTTACCATGTTATCGCTATCATCTAGTCGGGATATGTTTATATATAAGGACAACGTTTTCAATTCATGACAAGCATATAAATTAGTGACCAGAGACGTGTAACCTGTTGCTAATGCGTTTTAAGTGTTCCACCATGTTCTTGACATAGTTGGTCTGTTGAACAGATATAATTGTAGCACATACACGAGGAGCAAGTTTAAGTCTTTCGGACAAAGTAGGTGATTGATTAGATGACCATCACTTGTTTCTGAAAAATAGAATGATACTGATATCTTGTTTAACGTATTTTCACTGAATATATCGGATTCATGAAGAAAGTTCAGACGTTTATTGAATATTTTACAACAATATCGTGTGCTTATATAACATGGTGATTGACATGAAATTAAACTGTTTGTGTTTGACGAGTAATAGCTAGTTTCCACTAAAATATTTAGAAAACACTATGAAGGATGACATTATGAGTCTTCATATGTGTTTTTCTGGGTTTCTTGGCCACAATAACATAGGTATAGACATCAAGATCATTGAAATCGGGGCATTTATGGAAGAGAACGGGTTTAATGGCGGCCATTTTGAATTTCTCAATTTTTGGTGGGAACAGCTGGAGTGACGTCGTGGTTCCCGCCATTTTTGAAATCAGCACACCCCAAAACCCCTTGACCAAATTTTCATGTGACTAAGAACCTCCCCAATTACTCCCATTCTTTGGCTTCGCAAGGTTGACGATACTTTTGTAGTGCTTGAAGACGAAAATGATGAACCTATGTCCCTGCTTGAACACCTAAACAAACAGCGTCTTAGAATTAAATTTACTATTGAAATAGAAAAAGAAGAGACGCTACTATTCCTAGACGTACAAGTCATACAAGTTAATAATCAAATAAAAACTAAAATATACCGCAAACCAACACATACAGATCAACTCCAGTCATCCCCATTACATCAAAAGAGCCCTTATATCCACCTTAGCGAGCAGAGCAATTACCATTTGTGAACCCGAATTCCTGCAGGAAGAATTGGACAATTTACGCTACGTGTTTTGTAACCTGAATAATTATCCCCCTTACTAATGAATAAGCAGATCAACGAGACAATAAAAACCACCAGGACAGATTATCAAAAACCTGAAAAAAACAAACATTGATACAACATTTTCGGTTCCGACCACCCTGAAACAGATTTTGAAAGTCAAACGGCAAGGGAACATAGGTCCAACGCTGCCACTAATAATTCAGCAATAGCGGAACATCTCCAGAATCACCCACAACATAGAGTTAAATGGAGTGAGGTCCAGATACTAACAGCTAACCAACAGAACAAGAAAACCAGGAAGATCCTAGAGGCTATAAAAAAACAGAAGATATTCACCTGAACTTAATAGGGACTTAGGGCTTTACATCCCCATGGCACATGGTGATGTTATTAAGATGCATAATATAACTTAACCATTAAGCACCTTTATTGTAATACCCCCCCCCCCACTCCAGCAATAAGTGACATATATTACAGTCTCTCCTCAACGTGTCCCTTAATTTTCTTTTTTCTTATTTTCTCAGTTATATTGTGTATTGTTATGCATGTAGTTATATTAAGAAAATGCATACCTAATTTAACTTTATGGATATGGCCTCACTCATTGTTTATACATGGCACCCTTTGAAGGGACTCTAACTGTTAATAACCCCCTACTCATGCAGTATTGGTGTTTATTAGTAGCTAGTTACCTTGTTATGTTTGTTGTTTTTATTAAATATCCTTTACTCCTTATATGATTTCTATTACTGTTATTTTAATCCATGTAGATGGTTTCTTATTAATTTCATATATATTGACCTCAAGTTTATAAATTGACATATGTGCTTGATAACGATAAGAGGATGCTTGTCGAAACGTCGTGCTTTTAGAATAAAACTAGTGATTGTATCCCATAAAAACTGTGCTCTGTTAATGTGTGTTCCCGATCGCTAAATGCCACTAAAAGATTATGTTCAACGTCAATATGGGGATGTGGCAATTAAGTGAGTGCGCCTGATTAGTACACTTTAAGATAAATATATAAGAGTATATTAAGAGTGTGTAATAATTTAACCTTTCTCGTGAGATGTAGAGACAGTGAAATAGTGCCACAGGGATTAAAACTTAAAGGTCCAGTTAATTCTAATGCTGAAAATAAGATCTTACTTCAAGCTAGTAAATCTCTAGTACGTGAACGAATTCAACATCACCGGAATACTAAGCACCGACTTCTGCAAGAAAATGAATCATCACATCGGGAACTTAATGATCTAGTCACTACAGAGGATTTTAATTCCATCCGCAAGGCTCAGACTTCTACCAACCAAGCCATCGAAGGAAGAATTAAACACCGACACCTCAAAAAGTTTGAACAACTAAAGAATGATAATGTCACATCAAAGAAAACCGATACAGCTAAGCACACGACTGACCTCCTTACCAAGACAGTTGTCAACCTAAGCAGTAAAAAACTAACCGACGACCAAATCAGTTTACTTTTTAAGGGTCTGAAGTTTGCCCCATCCTGGACACCAAGTAATCGTGATGTATTTATCGTCAACATTGAGAAAGGTCTATGCCAACTAGCACTACGGTGTAAAGTTGATTTCCTTCGCCACCAGATAGCCAGCCTTATTTTCAAATCTACCACACAGAAGAACTCCCACAATATTACTACTAAAGGTGAGACTAAAGCCATACAAGATCTAAAAAATGACAAGTTTATAGTGATAATACCAGTCGATAAAGGGAAATCAACTGTCATTATGAACACCGATGAATACAATTCAACCGTCAACCAGCTGATCAATGATACCACAACCTACAGAAAAATCACGAAAAATCCAACAAGAACATTAGAAAAACAACTAAATGATAAGCTTAAAGAATTACGTGATTCCGAACAAATAACCAAAGATCTTTGTTACCAGTTGAAACCAGACCACCCACGCCCTCCTTATGCTCGAGCCACTATCAAGACTCACAAAAACCCGATCAAGGCCTGGGCCCTGTTTCACGAAATTTTAACTTAAGATAAAATCCAATTTTAGTAGATACTTCAATTTTGATTGGCTAAGCACTAAAATCAATCTGATATTATCCAATCAAATTACTAAAATTGGGATCTTATCTTAGTTAAAATTTCGTGAAATAGGCCCCAGGTTATTAGTCTGTTCAAGCGATTCAGTTTTTACAGCGTTGCTAAATACATGCCAAAACTACTTGCACCTTTAGGAACTTCCTCTACATCCTTTATCAAAGACTCTGGTGGCTTTTGCAACACAATTAGAGACCTAATCCGCCCTGGAAGAATTGTTTCGTGCGATGTTGTTGACCTGTTTACCAACGTTCTCCGTCAAGAAGTCATTGAAGTCGCCCGTACCCGAATAGATGAATTAGAAGTACGCCTAGAAAACAAGTTATCAACCGACAGTATACTGGAGTTAGTTACTACGTGCCTTGATTCGACATTTTTCACCTAAATTTGAAAATTGTGCGTTAAGAACCTCTTCCATTACTCCCATTCTTTGGCTTCGCAAGGTCGACGATACGTTTGTAGTGCTTGAGGAAAATGATGAACCTATGTCCCTGGTTGAACACCTGAACAAACAGCATCCTATAATTAAATTTACTATTGAAATAGAAAAAAAAAGAGACGCTACCATTCCTAGATGTACAAGTCATAAAAGTTTATAAACAAATGAAAACTAAAATATACCGCAACCCCACCCATACAGATCAATATATTAATTACAACTCCAGTCATCCCCATTACAAGAGCCCTTATATCCACGCTAGCGTGCAGAGCAATTACGATTTGTGAACCCCAATTCCTGCAGGAAGAATTGGACCATTTACGCTACGTAAATTAGATGTGTCCTAAATTCTGTCGGGCCAAATACAACCTTAAGACAACAATCTTTGTTAGACGTCGGTCTGTTTACAGCTACCTCTACTCCTAAATCTTCCGTAAATGATACTTAAACATGTCTTTAAGTAAAGTCCAAGATACCACATAATAGATTATAATAATATATAAAATCTATTGTGAATAATAACGTTTTTCATTGTCTCTTATATGTAATCTGCCCAGTATTTTCAATAACAGTTTAACCGTTGTTTGGCCTTTCATAAATTTAATAGTTGTATTTTGCAGTCTTCCTAAACGTGTATATCAAATAACCATATTGTGTATTGCTAATAGTCAATTTAAGATTACATTAATAAGTACATGTCATGACCGTATACTGTCTTCATCTTAGTTAAAATCGTATAGCATCAATAGTTTAGCATTACTTTGCATTTGGATTTTGTATAATGCAAACAATATATATATTTATATGTTCAATTTGAACATAGTACTAACGCGGGATTCTTTGAAGCTATTAAGTAACGAAAACGTTCGCGATAAAATCCAACTAAGTTGAAAACTCATTATAGCACAAGAATTCTACATAAGACATGTATAATGGTTAAATCACAAGAAAAGTCAATAAAATGAAACTGTGACCATATCATTTATGTATTACATGCATATATTCATCATATTTATATGATAATCTTTATATTATTGCTTAAGACTAGATGTCATATACTTACTGTATAAAAGGAACAATTAATATATGTTTAAATGTATAATATATTTACCTAAACATGCATTATGCAAGAGCTAAATCTGTCTATTTCAGGTCTTTCTTTAGGTCTGAAATGTTATCTAAATCATTAATTAAACATTAATTAACTTATATCAGGCCATAATCAACTCTGGATTACTTCAGTTCTCTCCGATATTAAATAGATTAAAACGGTTCAGTGATACTTTGATTTAATCAAATATGGAGGAACGTCTGAGACTTATCTTCGATCTACCAGGACGGTAGTTGAAATTATCGCACACGTCTGTCAAACATTCAAAGGCTAATATCTTTGCTTGCAATAGAGTAATTTGAATAAAATTTTCAAACTATTCATTTTACATTATCTACTTTCGAACTACATGTATTATAGCAAGAATGGCTAGTTCTTTATCTAAATCTTACATAATGTTTGTTTGATATGCAAAAACCCAATATGACTTTCAGTCATATCAATTGTCTACTTTCTATAATACAAAATTTGAAGAAAAAAATAGAAATAATAATGAAATAAAATCCTCTCCCAGGATTCTATCATTTCGGACACCACATGTGTCTTGTTAATGTAACAAACCATTGTAAATATAATCTTGTTGTTAATCAGCTCATGTATATATGTTCAAATGTCTCAAACAATTACTCTGTATTTGGAAATGTTATCACTTATAAATTATACAAACTATGTAATGTGTCGAATTGCCCTGTCCTGGTCATGTTCATAGTCTCCGATACACACGATTAAAGTGTATCATTACAGTATAAAGCAACAGGACAATCCGACACACGTCATAGCATATCAGGTAAATTTCCTAAAATATGTCTGTAATATATCTTTACTCCTAATTAAGACATTATTATTAAGGGGGTGTATTGAATTAAACCCAGGACCAGACGGAAAACGAATAGTCTCGAAAAACATATCAATTGTTCATAACAATGTATGTAGTATATTACCGAAAATATCAACAATTGAAGCAGAATTAAGTAATTATGATATTATATGTATAACTGAGTCACACTTAGATCATTCTATTCCTGATTCCAGAGTATGCTTACCAGGTTATCATACTCCTGTACGGTTAGATCGCAACAGACACGGTGGTAGTATAATAATATTTATAAAACGTAATCTTTCCTTTCATGTACGAGATGACCTGCGCCATAACGATTTAGAAATAATTTTCGTCAGTATCAGTAATTCTAAGAGTAATTTTCAATTAGGAGTACTATATCGTCCACCAAACACGCCAATTTCCTTTTGGGATTCATTTTACGATATTGTAAGTAAAGCCCCTTGATATTAACAGGGGATTTCAATATTAATGTTTTATCTAATTCCAGTAATGCCAAAAAACTAGACGTAATATTACAACGCTTTGATTTAGTAAATCTTATATATGAACCAACTAACTTTACAACCCATCCTGGTACATGCATAGATCTGTTTATTACAAATAAAAGGTGTCTTATTTCTAAATATACAGTATTGCACCCTATATGTAGTACTCGTTGGTTAATAACTGTAGAGATTAATTTTAAAACATATAAACAATTGTCATATAAACGGAAAATCAGAAATTATAATCAGGCTAATTTTGAAGGATTATGTAATTCTCTTAAACAAATAGAATGGTAATCTACGGTTTTCAATAGTAAGGATATAGATAAATTATATAATGATTTTAAAAATATCCTTGAAGAAAACGCATCCATATTCATCTCTATTAAAGAAGTCACAATTAGACCCAACGATAAACCTTTTATGAACAACTGCATCCGCCTAAAAATTCGACAAAGAAACCGAGCCCATAAGCGTGCCAAAAAAGTCAAATAACCCAAACCATTGGACAAAGTTCCGTAAAATTAGAAATGAGGTAATTTCAATCATACGTCAAGCGAAAGATGATTTTAAATCTAAAATCACTGATAAAATAAATAATCATAAAGTAACATCAAATCAGTGGTGGAAATTAGTAAAATCAGTTGTAAAAATGGAAAACATAAACAGTAATAATCAAACCACTATTAACCACAATGGCCAAATTTATTCTCATCCATTTGATAAAGCAACAGTATTAAATTCGTATTTCACATATGTTGCAAAACTAGACAAGTCGCACTAATTACCCCTATTGATGCACGCTCAGACATCACAATGGATGATTTTATCGTAACCAAACAAGAGGTCAAAGATCAATTAAAAATACTCGACTCTTCAAAGCCACCAGGACCAGATGCAATTAGCCCATTAATTCTAAAAAACATATCTCCCGCCATCGTAACTCCATTAACTCTTCTATTTAACCTGTGCCTTACAACTAAACAACTTCCAGACATATGGAAAACTTCACATGTCACAGCCGCCTTTAAAGGGAAGGATGATCCACAATTACCAGAAAATTATCGCCCCATTTCCTTAACGTGCACAATTTGTAAGATTTTTGAAAAAATTATCCTAAAACACACGTACAACTTTATTAAAAATAATGATCTATTATCTAAACGTCAGTGAGGATTTAAAAAAAAAAAACGATTCAACAATAAACCAACTTCTTGAGATATACAATATAATCATAAGTAATCTAGATAAAGGGAAAGAGCTTAGTTTTGTATTCTGCAAAATTTCCAAAGCGTTTGATAAAGTGTGGCACATGAGAATTATATATAAGCTGCGAAAGTATGGTATTAGTCTTAAAGGGACAATAACATTCTTGCTGGCTTGGTAGCTCCAGAAAATAAATAATACCCTTATTCTAAGTACTAGATGTTTAAGTGTCCTACCTGTTGTGTAAATTATCCATTACAACCTATTTTACTTGTCCATAGGGTTCGAAAATATCTTAAATCAAAGTCACATTTGAAAAGGTTTACGTTAGACTTTTCAAATCAATTAGTTGAATTTTTCCATTTTTTTAAATTAGGTGTGTTAAGATGAAATTTATATCATCAATTAATTGGAATATTGTAAAATAATACAATTTGTTGACCAGAATGAAGATTGGGACATATTATTAAGTTACAACAAGAGTGTTATTGGGGCTTTAACTTATGTGATGGGATATACAATTATTTAACAAATCGTAAACAATCTGTTGCCCTTGAAGGTTTTCAATCACCTTATTTGTCAGTTAAATCGAGGGTTCCCCAGGGATCAATACTCGGTCCTTTTTTTTAAATATACATAAATGATATTTCAGACAAACTAGATAACAATGTACGATTATTTGCTGACGATACGTCCTTATTTGCAATAGTAAATGATAAACCATTAGAAACTGTCAATTCAATCAATAGTGATCTAAAGCTTATATCAGTGTGGGCAAATAAATGGCAAATAAAATTTAACCCAAATAAAACTAAAAACTTAATATTCACACGTAAAAAACTAATCATCCTAATCTTATGTCTGAAAATAAAATTATTGATAAAGTTACCGCACACTGCCACCTGGGGCTAACATTTCATCTAAACGGAACATGGGCAGAACATATATCTAAAATTCACAAAGAAGCTTGCAGCAGACTCAACATACTACGCCAACCAAAATTCAAATTAAATAGATCTACGTTATGTACGATATTTACGTCATTTATACGTCCTCTTAGTCTTATAGAGTATGGGGATATTATATGGGATAATTGTAGAAATAAAGATTCAGAGTTACTTGAGAATATTCAACTTGAAGCAGGTTGAATCATAACTGGTCTGCGCCGAAACTCCCACACAAAATATGTTTATGATGAATTGGGGTGGGAATCACTGTTCAAACGCCATCAAAAGCGTAAACTTGTATATTTTTATAAAATCCTTAATTGCTATAGTCCCCAGTATTTGTCCGATATTCTAATAAAAATTCAACCCGAAACAAATTATTATAATCTTAGAAACCACAAACTGAAAATACCACAATGTAAAACTTCCTCTTATATAAAATGTTTTTTTCTCAACACAATAAAACTATGAAATAGTCTTCCAACACACGTGCAGTTATCACCGTCTCTCAATACTTTTAAATCCAGTCTCCTGAGTCAATATCCCATACATAGAAAACCTAGTTACTTTCATTATGGAAACCGCAAAGAAAATATCATTCACTGCCAACTAAGAAATAAATCTAGTAATCTCAATAATCACCTTTTCCACCAGTACCCATCTGAATCAAAAATATGTCCAAAATGCAATTCTGCGGATGAAGATAACCATCACTTTCTCTTCGCTTGCCCATCTTATTCAACTATTACAAACGAACTATTCAATTCATTAAAGGTGTTTACAGAAATTATTAATCTAGATTTAATTTTAAATGGCTCTACCGACCTTTCGAGCACCTCTAATATTTTAATTTTTGAAGCAGTCCATAATTTCATTAAATGCTGCAAAAGGTTCTGATTCCCTTTTACATTTTGTTTTACTATATTTCATATATATCATTTCCACATGAAACTGTATATATGTTCGGTTTTACCATTTATAGTATTTAATCTTATTTTTATGTTGAATAACGAATTTCGAAACTTCTAATACGGGCGGCTCGATGGCAAAAATATGTCGTAAAATAATCGATTTTGCTTTTCGAGTTTAAATAAGGAATAACGAGACCGGACGTGTTTCGTTATTCGTGATTCAAATGTTGAATAACAAATACCGCGACAGAGGTGTTTCATTATTCGGGATTAAAGACCACATATAATGGTCCAAAACTTTTCTCTGTACGTGTAGATAACAGTTACTATATCCATTTTACGGCAAGTTCAAACTAATCTGATTAAAATTAATTCAGTTATTAAGGTTTAAGTATCTGAGAGCCAAAAATAGTTTTCAAATTTTCAATTAAAACCTTAATCCGGTTGATTGGCTGGTGACGTCTCAGGCACTACACATACTATATACATCATATACATTGTCTATATCGTTAGCATCATTAAACTTCTTCCTGTTAATGTAAACCGATGATAAAACCCTTTTTTCAGAAACACCAGAGGGTCTACAAAAACTATTAGATTCACTGAATGATTACACCCTTAAATGGAATTTGACTGTAAAGGTCTCTAAAACTAAAATTGTCGTTTTTAGAAACGAAGGTAAATTAACAGGAAAAGATAAATGGCATTACAATGGTCTGAATATTGATACTGTCGATGAATTTAATTACTTAGGCCTGTTATTACATTTCAATGGTAAATTTCTAAAAACACAAAAGCATAGGGCTGACCAAGGTCGTAAAGCTTTATATGCTATTTTAAAAACATGTAACGAGAATTACTTTAACACTGAAACTAAAATCTCTATATTTGACACATACGTGTTTTAAGCTACGGATCTGAAATCTGGGGCTTCCACAAAGCGTCAGACGTAGAAAGAATTCACAGTTCATTTTGCAAAAGACTCATAAATGTTCGCCAATCCACAAACAATTGCATGATTTATTATGAACTTGGTCGTTATCCACTATATATTATTAGAAAAGTTAGAATATTCAAATATTTTATTAAGGTAGCTTCAACTACAAATGTATTGTTAAAATCATGTTAAATGAGTTAATAAGTAAAAAATGTACATGGATCTTAAATATAACAAGCCAACAGTGAGGCTGATGTCCCCCGCCGAAATCCCAAAATAAATAGAAGACACATATTAATTAATCGCACATTTATTTTTTTCAATGTATCGAGCAATCAAACTGTACACGAAGTGTCATCCAAAAGTGTTCTATAAAGAAAAATGCTAAAACCGACGAGAAAAATGAAAATGTACCTTGGTTAGGGGGACCCTAAAGGCAGACAAAAGGGCCCCTTTGGCCAAGGGAATGGGCCCTCGTGTCCAAGTCAATCGTTTCTATACACTGTTACTGTCGAATCGATTACTAAATGAGAATGCAGTCATTGTATTGGCATAAAAATCATCAATCAAGGTGAACCTAAGTTATCTTGTCCCAAAGTATCAACCAATCAAATTGCTTATCTCTGCTTACCCTAAGCGGAAAATGCTCATCTTCGAACTCCATCAAGGCATTGACCTAATAAGCATATACACCAAGTTTGAACATTTTAACTCAATTAGAAGGATAGTTATTGTGTTCCAAAGTCTCGACTACTCTCGATCAATCAAATTGCGTATCGCTCTGCTTACCTTGAGCAGAAAATGCTCATTATCGATCTTAGTCAAGGTATTACTGTAATGAAACTATACACCAAGTTTCATCACTCTCACTTAATTAGAACTAAAGTTATCGTGTCCCAAAGCATCAACCAATCAAATTGCTTATCTCTGCTTACCCTAAGTGGAAAATGCTCATCTTCGAACTCCATCAAGGCATTGACCTTATATAAGCATATACACCAAGTTTGAACATTTTCACTCAATTAGAAGAAGAGTTATTGTGTTCCAAAGGCTCGACCAATCAAATTGCGTATCGCTCTGCTTACCCTAAGCGGAAAATGCTCATCTCCGAACTCCATCAAGGCATTGACCTAATAAGCATATACACCAAGTTTGAACATTTTAACTCAATTAGAAGGAGGGTTATTGTGTTCCAAAGTCTCGACCAATCAAATTGCTCTGCTTACCCTGAGCGGGTAGTCAAGGTATTACTGTAATGAAACTATACACTAAGTTTCATCACTCTCACTTAATTTACAACTAAAGTTATCGTGTCCCAAAGCATCAACCAATCAAATTGCTTATCTCTGCTTACCCTAAGCGGAAAATGCTCATCTTTGAACTCCATCAAGGCATTGGCCTAATAAACACATACACCAAGTTTGAACATTCTAGCTCAATTAGGAAGAGAGTTATTGCGTCCCAAAAAGTGTGACGGACAGACAGACGGACGGACGAACCCATTTTAATAGTCCCCTAACTTTCTTCGAAAGGCGGGGGACAAAAAAACGAATTGTTTAATATGGGCCTCGGTTATATCTAGGAAAACAATCTTTTCAATCGGCAGTCATTTATACTAATTAAGAGTAGAGTTTTAGATATTTTTAAGCAAAATTTTTTAAATTTGTTCATCTCCTAAAGGCTACTGGTATCAGCATTGTATTTCTAATTTTTCTCTTCGGTATTACTTACGTAAATATATTAAAAATATTGCAAAAATTAGACTATCTGCACATAGTCTAAATATAGAAATTGGTAGGTGCAAAAATATAGAAAGACAAAAAAGATTCTGTGAATTATGTAGCCTATCTGAGATTGAGGACGAAACACATTATATCCTAGTATGCCCCTTTTTCAATGATATTCGCAAACGTTATATTAAACTCTATTATTTTACAAATCCAAGTGTATATAAACTGATCCAGCTGTTAAAAGCCAACAATTTCAAAGAACTGTGTAACCTTGGTATACTTTTATATTTAGCTTTTAAAAAAAGAGACAAACATTTAAAGAACTCGATAATCGACTTTATTTAGCCTACATTGTTCAACTCTCTACATTGTACAATTTTCTATGTTGTAAATAAGTTTGTAAATGTTTGTATTTATGTATCTGATTAGTCGTATGGCTCAAAGAATAAAAAACTTGAAACTTGATCATCTATACAATATATCACTGCCTGTCAATACACACTATTAGTTGACAAGCGTCTACTGACGGTCCAATCGCCACGTGACTTCCCTAATCATAATCACCATATTATTGTCTTACATTGTTATAGTTTAGACATTTGCGATTTGATTATTTTAGAGTGATTTTAAAATACCGTAGCATGCCGTAGATCCATTCAGCGTGCTTTATTTTAATAGGCCGCGTGACAAATGAAGACGACACATGCAATTTCCGATGACTGTATGCATATCATTAGATCGCCCTCATTTCTCAACCAATCAACGCTGGGAATCTTATCACCATGTACGGTTCCATGCACGATGGTAGAAGGTATTAAAATCGCTGCCTTGAGAGAAGAGAACTACCGTACATTATGAAACCATTCTAAATTGGATCATAAATTAAAATGAATTATTTCGTAGTCAGTTGTTTTATTTCATTGGGGAGGGGGGGGGGGGGTAAGGAATCAGTCAGACGACAATGAATACACACGCCGACTGTATATAGCGTCACGGCCGAAGGAATTTCAGTGCTTGCCCGTCCCGGACCTGTAATTCTATAGGCCGACCGAATTGCCGTCCTCTGAGTAGGAGAGAGAAACGGGGGAACGGAAGAGCTGGACTGCCGATCCTCGAGACGGCCGATGCGTGGCCTCGCGGCCGAGTCTCGGTGGGAATTCCTCAGGCCAAAGAGCTGGGCTGCCATTCCTCGAGACGGGAATTCCCTGGGCCGACCGAGTGCCCGTCTCGGAGTTGGAGAGAGTGTAATAATATGAGGTTATCTTAGTACTAAGAGGGGTGTCCTGCTTAATAAACAAATTCTTTACTTACATGAAGTATAACGAAAACCAGGGTAATGAAGTAGCTTGAATTAGTCTACCACTATCTTAGACTAACTGGCAGACAGATATGTCAGTATCCATTACTGGAAAGTAGGGTACTATCTTCCAGTCCTCACGTGTACAGATTAGTATAATTAACTAGAATAGAGTTGACGAAAAACGGTGCCTAAACAAAACACTTACCCAAAAATGGTCCCGCCCTAATAGATGACGCATTATACTTTATAGGAGAGAGCTGGGACAAAAGATTAGTAAAATTGAAAGCTTGGTAAAAGAAAATAAATGATTGTCTCCGGTCTTCGCAGAAATGGAGGGTTTGTGCGGTTGACGTAAAACTCCATAAGAATTATTCGGATGCATAGATCGTAATCTTATGAAGATTGAAGACTTGCTTTTTGTAAATTAATGTAATGTATTGTTTTGTTAAAGCTGAACTCCGATTACAAAACTACAGAAATAATTACATAAAAAAAATTACTGCCAAACATAATCGCCATACTTATTTTCAATTTGCAGAACAAGTATGGTGACTGTACGGTGTACGAAAACAGAGGCAGGCCACGCCCACATCCAGTCTATACTGTGTCAACCTCACTGTCCACATCCGACTAGCAATAGTTCAACTACCAATTACCTACTGACTGAGGGTTTTTTCTCTATAAGTTTACTGAAAATATTATTGCTACACAATTATTATGCCTGATCAGGTACATATTATTTTACTAATTAGACGAAATAAGTAAAGCCCGGTGTACTTTTGCTCTAAAAATGAAAGAAAACTGCCTTACTCCAAACAACAACAAATCTACGAACACCAGTCAATTCTATGTTGTTGACATAACATCAAGGGACATAACCACTTATGTCCCTTGGTCGTCATAAATAACAACAAGATGAAAAATATTTTGAAGTGAAGATATACTTCTTGTTGACATAACATCAAGGGACCACTTATGTCCCTTGGTCGTCATAAATAACAACAAGATTCAAAATATTTTGAAGTGAAGATATACTTCTTCGATGGAGAGAGTAGGTTTTTTTTATTGCTGCTTTGGATACATTTTGGAACGATAATACTGAACTTTATTATTTGGTGTTTCTACGCTGTTGTGCAAAAAATTTCTAGAAATAAGAAAAAATGGTTGGTTGTTGTTGGTAGATTTGTTGTTTGTTTGGGGTAAGACAATTTTTCCCAGGTTAGGTTACTTATTTAGTCTAATTAGTAAAATAATATGTACCTGATCAGACATAATAATTGTGTAGCAATAATATTTTCAGTAAACTTGTGGTTGACGCAGTGTATACTGTATGTGGGCGTGGCCTGCCTCTGTTTTCGTACATCGTACAGTCGCCATACTTGTTCTGCAAATTGAAAACAAGTATGGCGATTATGTATGGCAGTAATTTTTTGTAATCGGAGTTCAGCTTTAAGTAATGTACATGTATATGAACCAAGTATAAGGTTATAGCTTAATAAACTTGTGTAAATCGCAAGATAGCGTGTAGGTTTTAAGGTAAAGGAAAATGCCCAAGGAAAATTTAAAACTGAATGGCCCTTCTTTGCATTCGTGGGATAGGGTGTGGGTCGGTATAAGGTTTTAAATAAAAAGGTCAAGTGAAACACGGTTTCCTGCAATAGCTTTACCTTTAAGCAATGTGCCAGTTTCAAGATAAGTTAAAGTGAAACACGTTTACCTGCAATAGTGTGTAACTTTAAGCAATGTGCCAGTTTCAAGAACTTATTGTGATTTATTATGTGTGTTAACTAAGGAATATAAAAAAAACTTTCGAGTCATGGTTGATTTGTTATTATAACCAGGAATATAATACAATGAGGTTTTGAAATAAATATTGGTCACATTTGTTTCAAGGTGCTGTTTCGTTTGAATTCAGATAGAAGTGAAGTCACTAAAAGCTTTAAAATGTTAATAGGGAGCATCTATATGGAATTTAGAAAAAAGGCGTAGACTACCTGTCTTAATTTGATTTATTATCGTTGTGAGAACCTCTCGTCGGTTTTAGAGTATCTTATACGTTGGAATTCTATCTTATATACTCAGTGTTAACTTACACCAATTGGAATATCTTAAACAAAAACCAGATACCGTCGGGGTAATTAATTGGTTTACTAATGAGATAAAATGGTTCACCATTCTCAGATAATACTAATGGGTAAAGGTATTTAGTAAGCCAGGGAGAACATTAATGAGTTTCACTGTTATTAATTACTGTAGGTGATAAGTAGTAATTAAAATACTGCTAATATTTATAATGAGACAGATTAAGTTCTTTTTTTAATAGTTTACTCAGTTAATTTATTTAAAAGCAAACAGAACTAGACCTGCATAGCAGTTCTGAATCGGCTTTCAGGGTCCTTTATATCATTGCCATGCTTTTAAAGTTACCTTTATAGTCTAAACGACCGATAGGACTCGGGGTAACAGAAGTTTAAGAAGTGAAATAGAAGTAGTTTTCGAGATACACGAGTCTGAAAAGGCTCCAAAAAAAGAGGAAAATACTACATTTTCGGCATCTCATAATCTATTGCCTAACCATCGAATTTGTATCATTCTGATATCATATAAAAGTCCAAAAAGGAAAATACTAGATCTTCAGCGTCCCGTAATATTTGTCATTGAACACGCCATCTTGAGTCGGATCGCGCAAAATCTAATTTTGGAGTAAAATTATGTTTTGAAGTCTAAAAATACGCTTTTGCAAATATGACATTACTTCCGGTGATAATGGAATCAGATTATTGCAATCATAAATGGCATAAGGCATCACATGGTGAAAATTGTATGAAAATTGAATAATAATTGACACTTTTATAGACCAAAAAGCTTGAAAAGTGACTTGTAGAAAATCGTCTATTTCTCGGCAACCGTACAAGTTAGAAACTTTTTTGTGGTATCTGTAAATTGAATAATAATTGACACTTTTATAGACCAAAAAGCTTGAAAAGTGACTTGTAGAAAATCGTCTATTTCTCGGCAACCGTACAAGTTAGAAACTTTTTTGTGGTATCTGTATGATCGTATGGGTTCATGCTATTCGTTGATGGGATTCAAATATAATTTTAAGAAATATCATAAAAAGACTCATTTGAATAAAATATTTGTTTTTTAGGTTAAAAATACAGTTTTTGCCAAAATGACGTCATTTCCGGTAACAGTGAAACTGTAAAATTGGCTTAACCTAGTCCAAATTGGCATTAAGCATCGAATAAAAGAAAAATATTGAAAATCGGATAATAATTTACTCTTTTATAGGCAAAATAACGTGAAAAGTGATGCATGCAAAATTGCATATTTCTCGGCAACTGCTCATATTACGAACTATTTTTTGCATACATTCTCCTCGTCTGGATTATTACTACGAGTTTATGAAAGTTACGAATAAATAGTTCAAAATATGAAGACTCTGAATAGGTTGTAATAACTGAATTTTACCTTTTTTTTTACATTTTATTCGAAATTGCCCGAAAATGAAATTGAAATTTAAGAATCTAGGCCAAACATTTTTTGCGCCTTTACAGGGCGCATACTTTTTGCTATATCAGTTTTCGAAAAAAAATAATATTTGCTGTCAAAAAGTGGTACTTAACTCTCAAAATTGTAGTTTTTGTTAATATTACGCCACTTCCGTTGCGTGCAGAAAAATGTCACCGTAACAAAAAATATTACAATTGACATCACGAAGCATATGCACTTTGTTTTATTCAAATCGAACAATAAATAATTAATCTAGGTACGAAAAACTAAATTAGCTAATGGCGGATAACGCAAAATATGGAGACAAAATTCTATATCACTCCTGCTCAATCAGGGTGATACTTTAACCCTGTGTAAACTACCATCAAAAAATATTCATAAATAAAAAAGTTTTCTTTAAAAATGTAAAAAAAATTCAAATTATCGGAGATTTTTTCGACTACTTTCGGTTTTACGACCATTGTCGGAATAGCTTTAACAAGTTGATTAGATACTTAACTTTCTGTACCAGAAATGTCAGAAACATTCATTGAGTAGTTTTCGAAAAAAAGATAAATAAAAGAGCATTTTCAATAATTTAATGATTTTTCAACTTTTTTGAAAGATTGAGGTCATTTTTGGACCACCTATAATATTGCAACGCCTTTATCATTAAATGCACACGCTAGGCCACCGATAGGACTCTGAGTAAAAAATGTTTAAGAAAAATCGTAGGCGTCGTTTTCGAGAAAAAGGCGTCTCAGAATGCTCCAAAACGGAAAATTCGTGTTATTTAGATGTTATACGATCGTCTATCGATGGATTTATCCAACGACACTTTTATTGTTTTGGTCCGCTAATATGTGACGGAGAATTCGAACTTTTGGCAAGAGCTCCAATTTTTTTTCATCTTTTTTACGTTTTTCTTCGTTTTTTGAACTACTTCCGGTATACGAATCATTGTCGAGTAGTTTTCACATCCAGATTTGGAGTTTGCATGGGAACAGGGCTCTCTAATGATATACTACACTATACAATCAAATAAAATACTTCTGAGAAATCCTATGTTCAAAAGTGTTAAAAATGTCAAAATGTCAAAATATTGAAAATTAAATTTCAATAACTGCATACATATTATACATCATTAGACTCGTAATTAGGTCAGCTTTTTGAATATATATCTTTTTTTTTGAAAATCTCTTAAAATAAAAAAATAGTAGAGCATTTTCCAAAATTTCACGATTTTTTGACTTTTTTCAATTTTCAGTCTCTTTTTTGTCTTATTCCAATTATATAAAGGTCTTAATGGATGGATCCATGCTAAAGACTACCGGAAGGACCATCGATAGATAAAGTTTAAGAAAAATCGCTGGAGCAGTTTTCGAGTTAAAGGCGTCCAAAAACGCTCCAAATCAAAAAATGCTTGATTTTCAGCGTGTCATATTTTACTTCTGGATCATTGTATCTGTATGAATTGGGTATCATACGATACTCCAATTCCGATGTAAACCAATGATACCTTAATCCATTTGATCGGTTGATATGGGACGAAGAAATCACGTTTTTCCCAAAGCCCCCCTTTTTTTTCTTTTTTTTTTCAAAAAATCAGACATTATTTCGTCTACTTCCGGTTTACGAATCGTTGTTGAAATTGCTTTATGCAACTGTCTGGCAATATGGCTTTATGTTTCAGGTGTTTCAGAAATATCGTTTTATCCTTTCCAAAAAATATAAGGGTTACAAAATGGGCAGAAAATTCGAAAAATAAAGGGCGATAACTCTGAATGAAACTTATATTACTGGAATCGCATAGACTTCAGGAATCCAAAAATGTAGGTCAAATTTGCAAATTTTGAAAAATAACAAAAATTGTCTCATAAACAACGTCTTTTCAATTTTCGAACGATAGAAGTCATAGACGAATGTTCGAAATTGAAAAATGTGAGATAGCCATTATCTCGCAAAAGATTCAGGGTTTCCGAAAATGTCATTTGATTAAAAATGGGTAAAGAATTGACGAAATTATGGCCGATTTTCAATATCATGACAACCTACAAAGTTCGGCCATTTCCGGTGTGCGCAAAGTTTGAAAAATAGTTTATGCACTAGCCACCACATGTTTTCCCGATAGAAAAGTTTGTTCCAGATCGATATCTGTTTTCGATCATGGAGAAATAGGCTCCCGCGGAAAATAATAATAACTAGACCTGCATAGCAGTGCTGAATCGGCTTTCAGGGTCCTTTATATCATTGCCATGCCTTTAAATGTACATTTATACTCTAAACGACCGATAGAACTCGGGCTAACAGAAGTTTAAGAAGAGAAATAGAAATAGTTTTCGAGATAAACGAGTCTGAATAGGCTCCAAACATAGAAGAAAATGCTACATTTTCGGCATCTCATAATCTATTGCCTACCATTACATTTGTATCATTCTGATATCATATAAAAGTAAATTATCCGCGCTATTTAACGACACTCTATTTGTTTCGATTGGGTGAAATCTGCCGTAGAATTCACGTTTTTTTGCTAAGTCTACATTTATTTTACTTATTTATAGGTTTATTCAAAATATCGGATCATTTTTGGACTATTCCCGGTTTACAGATCATTGTTGAGATAATTTTAGCAAGTTGTCTGGATACTTAACTTCAAGTACTAGAATTTTCAGAAACATCCATTATGTAATATAAATCAAAAGGAAAATTAGTAAATAATTTGTGGCCTGATTCCATCCCACTTAGCACTAGTTATCTCCCTTACACCAATATTATAACTGTAGTTAAAAATACAACAATTTTTCTAATTTGTTCAAAGATTGTGGACCTTTTTGGATCAATTATACTATATAGAGGCTTTTTAATTTCGATTCACGCACTAGACCACAATTAGGATTCTAAGTAACAGAAGTGTAAGAAAAGAAATAAGACTACTTTTCGAGATAAAATCGTCTGAATAGCCTGAGAAATCGCAAATTTTGCAAGAGTACCAATTCTTCACTGTATTTTCTCAAAATATCAAATATTTTTTCCACTACTTCCGGTTTTTGGATCTTTGTCGGTATTTTTTTAACAAGTTGTTTACATACTTAACTTTCTTTCCCATAAGTGTCAGAAATATCTATTCAGTAGTTTTTGTAGAAAAGATAAATAAAAGAACATTTTCAATAATTTAACGATTTTTCAACTTTTTTCAAAGATTGAGGCCATTTTTGGACCACTTATATTATTTCAAACCTTTTCATGTTGGATTCACACAACAGACCACCGATAGGACTCTGCGTTAAAAAAGATTCAGAAGAATCGTAGGGGTCGTTTTCGAGAAAATAGCGTCTAAAAAGGCTCCAAAAAGGGAAAATACTAGATTTTCGACGTACCGTTATTTATTTTCTAACCATCGAAATCGTACCATTGAGATGCCATATAATAGTCCTTTAATGGGGCTATCCAAAGACACTTTACTTCTTTTGGTCCGGTAATATCTGTCGGCGAAATCAAGCTTTTCGGAAGAGCGCCTATTTTTAAACCTTTTTTTTTCATTTTTTTAATACTTTCGGTATGGAGATTATTTTCAGGATAGTTTTAATAACCGGGTTCGGCAATTATATAGCCGCAAGCCTCTGTAATAATATATTACATTATCTCTTCAGATAAAATGCCCCTGAGAAATCCTATGTTTAAAAGTGCCAAAAATGCAAAAATGTCAATATATTGAAAATTAAATTTCAATAACTGAATACATATTATACATTATTGGAATCGGCATTAGATGAGCTATCTAAATATAAAAACATTTTTTGAAAATCTGTAAAAAAAATAAATTTATAGAGCTTTTTTCAAAATTTCACGATTTTTCAACTTTTTTCGATTTTCAGTTCGGTATTTGACCTATTACAAATATTTCAAAGTCTTAACGGAATGTTTGATACACAAGACTACCGAAAGGTCTCTAGATAGAGACAGTTTAAGAAAAATCGCTGGAGCAGTTTTGGAGATAAAGGCGTCCAAAAACGCTCCAAATCAGAAAATACTTGATTTCCAGAGTGTCATATTTTGCTGCTTGGTCATAGTATCCGTATAAATTGGGCATCATACGACAGTCCATTCCCCGAGCCACTCAACGAAAGCTTAATTCGTTTAATCCATTGATATTGGACGGAGAAATCGGGGTTTTCCCCAAAACACCCATTTTTTGCGTTTTTTTCGAAATATCGGGCATTATTTCCACTACTTCCGGTTTACGGATCGTTGTTGAAATTGCTTTATAAAAAGGCCTGACTATATAGCTTTATGTACCAGAGCTTACAGAAATATCGGATTATTCTTTCCAAAAAATATAAGGGTTCGAAAAATGGCAGAAAATTCGAAAAAAATCGAAAAATAAAGGGCAATAACTCGGAATGAAACTTGTATTTCTGGAATCGGATGGTCTTCAGGTATCCAAAAATGTAGGTGAA
This sequence comes from Patella depressa, assembly GCA_948474765.1. Taxonomy (NCBI): domain Eukaryota; kingdom Metazoa; phylum Mollusca; class Gastropoda; family Patellidae; genus Patella; species Patella depressa. The sequence goes on along the minus strand of OX419720.1, from coordinate 42,014,494 downwards.
ATTTAAAAATTTTGAAAAATAACAAAAATGTCTCTTTTGTCTCTTTTTTTCAGTATTCGAACGCTAGAAGTCAGCGACGAAGTTTCAAAATTTCGAAATTTTCAACTGCTATCGTCCGAGAAAAGACTCAGGGTTTCCGAAAATGTCATTTGTATGAAAATAGGTACAGAATTGACGAATCTACGGCCGTTTTTTAATTTTTTGGTACTGCACGAAATTCTGTCACTTCCGGTCTGCGCAGAAGTTTCAAAAGTGATTTAATGAGTAGCCACCACCTAGTTTCCCGATAGAATATTTGGTTCCAGATCGATATCTGTTTTCGATCATGGAGAAATAGGCTCCGGGGATAAATAATAATAATAATAACTAGATCTGCTACTGTCCCATGCAGATATGAAAGCTTTCATATTCATCGTCACGTGTCATTTATTGTATCAAGTATCCTAAATAAAAGGATAAGAAGAAAAAATTATTAAAATTGGTCAAAAACTCGCGAAGTTACAAGTCTAAATATAGTATGAAACATTGCACCCAGGCATAACAATAATCTGAAAACTAAAGGGAAATAACTGAAACTTGTATTACTGTAATGAGACGGATGAGAAAATGAAATGAAAATGGCGGGAAAAAAAATAAAAATGGCAGGTTGGACAGGCGACCTTACTCCTTGTCACGTACAACCGGGCATTCGAAAACACGCTAGTTAACTCAATGACAGGCGCGCGTGCTAACCATTCAGCCACCCAACCCCCCTTTGAAATCAGACACGTGCAATATGTCATATAGGAAGAATAAGAAGTCGCTCACAACAAAATGGTAAATTAATGAGTTTAGGTCAAAAGGTTGAGCTACTGTTTTAGAGTACTTAATAGTTTTAAAGAGACACGTTAAGGGTTGTTCATAGTTAAATGAAAGTTTAATTTTAAATAAGACCAATAAAATTAGGATTTAATAATGCCAGACTAATATTTCCAATATGTTTGGTTATAAGTAGGAAATCGTGACGACTTCTTAAGCATGTTTTAAACAAAGGATCATGTTTGTTTAAACAAGAATGGCACTCTGCAATAAAAAAACTGGCCAAAGCAAGATTTCTATGCAGAAATTAAATAATTGCTAGAACCAGAAAAATATTTATCCACTATAATAAATAAGCAACATAGAGAAAATGAAATGAAATTGAATGGGGTTTAACGTCCGACTGTTCTGCTCCTAAAATGGGCTAATGAAGACGGGCATATGCCATAAAGTGTGCAATGAGGGAAATTTTACCCGGGCAGCGGCGGTTACGGCCTACGAGGTTGGACAGGCGACCATACTCCTTGTCACGTACAACCAAGAAATCGAAACAACGCCAGTTGACTCAATGACAGACGTTATGATACAGAGCGCACGTGCTAACCATTCAGCCACGCAACCTCCCTAAAATCGGCAAATTGCTGACCTACAGCGAGAAACATTTCAACCGGGCCAAATTTTCTATTGTAACAGTTTAATTTGCAAGGTACCTTTAGTTATCAACCGAATATTACAAAACTTTTAAAAATAAGCTCCCCCTGACCAGCTTAAGCGTTCGCAATAAACGTTTGCCCCTTAAAATCGGCAAATTGCTGACTTTAAAGTGAGAAACATTACAACCGGGCGAAATTTTCTGTTTTATCACTTTTACAGTACCTTTGATTACCAACCGATTATTACAAAACTTTAAAAATAAAAGAGAAAGAGAGAAATGCGGCCTAATGTCCATTCGACACAAACTAGGTCATTTCGGGACTAACATATGTTTTTAATTTTATTTAAAAAATCCCCTTGCGCTTACAGGTCTTTAGCCGTTGGGAGGAAACCGAAGGACACGGAGAAAACCCACGAGGTTGGACATCATACTTCATGTCACATGCAACCTGGAGATCGAAACGACGCCCGTTGACTCAATGACAGACGTTACGATACAGTGTGCACATGCTAACCATTCAGCCATTCAGCCTCCCTGAATTCAGAAAATTGCTGACTTATAGCAAGACACATTTCAACCGGGCGAAATTTTCTGTTTTAACAGTTTAATGTGCACGGTACTTTAATTACCAACCGATTATTACAAAACTTTTGAAAATAAGCTCCAACTGACCAGCTTAATCGTATGCAATAAACGTTTTCGCCTGAATTGAAAGTTCTGCACGGAGAAAGTTCATCTCGATTACCCGGCGTGGTTCCCCTTGTCAGTGAGGCAGAACGGAGGGCCTGACAAGCACAGCTGTCTAGTCATTCGGATGGGACGAAAAACCAAGGTCTCGTGTACACATTGGAGTGCACGTAAAATATCCCTAAGCAGCTGGAATTCGATACTGTTGAATAAGCTCTATACGATGACTAAATGTGTAGATTGTAGTCACCCACACTGCATGTTTCGCTTAACAATGAAAGGGTGCCGTTTTCAATGTTCGATCCTTTTGTTCTTCTACTCCTGATATGTTGGACTGTTGATCGTTGGTTTCATATACAAGACTACCAATAAGACTCTTTGTAGAAGAAGTTCCCAAAAAAAATTATGTTGACTTTACGAGAAAGACCTCTAAACATGCTCTAAATTGTAAAAATACGACTTTTTGGATTTTCAATCTCTTTTTTTCGGCTATCCCTGATATTTAGAAAAAATAATACAATGATTTCACACAACAGGCTAGCTATTAGACTCTGTATTGACAAAAGTTTCACCGCCCTCGCTTCATTATAACCGAAGTTATCGTGCCCTAAAGAATCAACAAATCAGCATGCTTATCTCTGCTTACCCTAAGCAGAAAATGCTCATCTTTAAACTCAATCATAACATTGACCTAGTGAACGTCTACACCAAGTTTGAATATTCTAGCTTAATTAGAAGGAGAATAATTGTGTTCCAAAGTCCCGACCCTTCAAATTGCTTCTATTTTTCATTTTCAATTCAAAATGGTGACCATCACGTGACCGAAATCAAAATTCTATTCGCGACATTTTTTAGGCCTTCCATCAAGGATTCAGAAAATATAACTCCCGAGTCTGTAAGTAAAATAGCAAAAAAGCCTTATTGATTTTTCACTTTTAAATATGGCGGCACTTCCGGTTCGATCGACAAACTCCATATTTTGCGTACAAATCAGTAATTACTTATCTAGTATCCAAAAAAAAAATCAGGTCATTCTGACCTATATTTCGACGATTTTTTTGAAAATTTTGATCCTTAATTTCGTCAAGGGGAGATAATTTAGAAAATTTCTAATTATATTTTTGAAGTCACATCGGTAAGATCTACTTAGATACTAAATTTCATGAAAATCGTACAACTATTAAAGAAGTTGTCAAATTGGTCTAAACTTCCGGTTCGAAATCACAGCGACGAATTTTCGAAATTCGAAAATCTGAAACTGCAGATTTATAGTAATTGTCTCAAGGTACTCAAAGAAAAAAGATTTAGTAAAATAGGTCAAATAGTCACAAAGTTACAGCATTGTAGGTCAAATGCATTCGTTCGTAAAATTCGGTGATTTCGGATACGTAAACGTTTTGAAAATATATTTAATCAACAGCCACCACCCATTTTTGGGGGGATAGGTAAAAGTTTCAGAACGATCCTATGGTTAGATTCTGAGAAATCCGATTTGTGGATAAAACACAAAAAAAAAAAATAATAATAATACTAGATCTGCTAAGCAGATATTAAAGCTTTCATATTCACGGTCAGTTTCTGTCGCATCTCAAGAGTTATATAAAGAATCTTAAAAAGGAAAAAGAATTAATGAAATCCGCCAAAAACTCACCGAGTTATAACGAGAAACAATTCAACCGGTTCAAATTCTACCTTAATTAGAAACAGAGGTGTTATGTTCCAATGTGATCTGTCAAATTGCTTATTGCTCCTAAATCTACGCAGAAATTCTCAACATCAAACTTAGTCAAGGTAATGACATAATGAATCTATATTTGGAATTTTGTCACTCTCACTTCATTATAACCAAAGTTATCGTGCCCCAAAGAATTAACCAATCAGATTGCTTATCTCTGCTTACTGTAAGCAGACAATGCTCATCTTCGCACTCCTTTATGGCACTGACCTAATGAACGCCTTCACCAAGATTGAACATTCTGCCCCAATTAGAAGGAGAGTTATTTTGTTTCAAATTCTCGACCAATCAAATTGCTCATCGCTCTGCTTATCCAGGGCAGACAATGCTCATTGTCGAACGTATTCAAGGTATTGATGTAATGAAACTATACACCAAGTTTCATCACTCTGACTGAAGTGAAAGTGTCCAAAATCATCAACCAATCTAATTGCTTATCTCTGCTTACCCTAAGCCTAATATGCTCATCTACGAACTCCGCGTTTTTAATGTATGGGGATCATGGTGGCTCAGTGATAAGAGACACTGATTAACTAACCAGTAGGTCCTGGGCTCTCTCCCGGGGTTTGACCAGAAAGTCAATTGTACAGGCTTGACTGCCCTTGTTAGCTGTACAGGACAGTAGGTCTGCCCGGTCTGACAGGGAATAGTGTCTAATTGTCGGGATGGGACGAAAAGCAATGTTCAGTGTGCACATTGGCGTGCACGTAAAAGATTCCTTGATAGAGTATATCGTGATACAGATGTCCGGGCAAAATCTACCTGTTTGTCTTCAATGGTCCAGTCGGTGTATAAAGTAGGACTTTTGCCCTACTCCGTATAAGATTTCATATCTTTGAAGTTTTAAGATAAGCATACCCGGACCCTGAAATCTTACATGGGGCTTGCTTTTTCGCCCTCTGTTCTGTACAGACTGGGCTAATACAGTAAAACATTGTAACAATCTACAGAAAGTAAATTTAACTTGTTGACTAAATAATCTTCAATACTTCTAATTAGCGGTATGTAGTGACAAGGATCGTGACCCAGATGGGATATACTTGAACTTTCTAGACAAGAAACCTGATATCTAATTTGGTAAAGCACTAATAAGTTTCATTACATACTAAATTTTTATATGATTGCTTATCGCACTTGGCATGCATACCCATAGGTCCATCTTTAAATTTAAAACTGGTAGAAATTACCGAGGGTTGAACATGGTATTGCATCGTCACTGTTGTATTATTGCTTATCGCCCTTGACATTGTATTAAAGGCAGTTTTATATTCATAGGGCCAGAACGGTAAATTATAAAAAGTGTAAATTATTACCCAGAGTTGAACATTACTTGTGATTTTGCCTGGTAACGCCAAAACTCGATCATGTACTAAATAATGGCGGCACAGTAAAATTTCTTGATTGTCAAGTTTTAAAGGCAGTTTTATATTCATAGGGCCAGAACGGTAAATTATAAAAAGTGTAAATTATTACCCAGAGTTGAACATTACTTGTGATTTTGCCTGGTAACGCCAAAACTCGATCATGTACTAAATAATGGCGGCACAGTAAAATTTCTTGATTGTCAAGTTTTTGGTTATAAATAAACCCTCGCGAATTTTTTTTTAGTATGGAATCAAATCTACGGCTATTTCTGTAAAACACATGTTTTTTTTTTCTTTTTCAGGCTTTCGTCGCTTTCGCTGCCTGTTTGACAGTAGCTGCTTCCCAATACATCGATGCTAAAATCGGACACGGTTTAGGACATGGTGTTGGTGTCTTTGCAAACGGAATTGGTAAAGGATATGGAAGAGGACATGCCGGTGTTGGACATGATCTTGTTAGTGTAGGAGCTATTGGCAACGGACTCAACCATGGTATTGGACATGGTATCCAAGGAAACCGACTCAGACACGGAATAGTAGCTGTTGGCAAAGTCGGTGTTATTGGTAACGGAATTGGTCATGGTATTGTTGGTAACGGTATTGGACACGGTATTGTTAGAAACGGAATTGGTCATGGTATCGTTGGTAACGGTATCGGACATGGTATCATTGGAAACGGAATCGGACACGGACTTATTGGACATGGAAAGATTGGTAACGGCATTGGGCATGACATCGTTGGTAACGGTATCGGACACGGTATTGTTGGACACGGAATTGGTCATGGTATCGTTGGTAACGGTATCGGACACGGTATTATTGGAAACGGATTTGTTGGACATGGAAAGATTGGAGCTTACAAACAATCATACAACTACAACGGGTACAACAACGGGCCATACAACCGATACAACAACGGACTATACAAGTACAACCAATACAATAATAAAGGATACAATAGTTACAACGGCCCCTACAATTACAACAACGGTTACAACAATGGCCACAATAACAACGAATATGGGAAGGGATATAACAACTACAATAACAACGGATACGGTAACGGATACAACAACTACAACCGTTATCCTTCTTACAATAACTGTCAAGGTTGCGGTTACAACAAATATTAAGACAATACGGCTATTTGATAGCATAATATTACCATAGCTTTAATACTTATAAATACTAGTATATAGTTTCTATTGTTCATGTATAATGTATATACGTAAATCAGGGAGTTAAGATATATATAAATTTAATAAAATAATATACATATAAACTCTTGTTATTTATCCGTTTATAGCTTACTACTAGTCCGGTCTATAGCTTGATAACCTCAATGTGCATATATACGTCACATCCTGTCTTCATTACGTTTGGTCAAAGGTCACGAGATGTAAATAGGGATATCGCTAATCCTAATCCTAACCCAAGACCTAACCTTAGCGCTTACCCTAACCCTAACCTACAATATCGCCTGTCCAATCTCCTGGGTTTATCCCGGGACCTGCGGTTCCCTCCCACTGTTAATATGCGCAAGCAGATTATTGAAATAAAATTAAACCATATGTTAGTCCCAAAATGACCTAGTTTGCGTCGAGTGGACGTTAAACCCCATTTCTCTCTCTCTCTCTCTCTCTCTCTCTCTCTCTCTCTCCGTGTCATGGTTATTCAGTGCATATAACTGTAATTTCGATATGTCAATTACTTCACGCAAACCTTAAAGTAATGTACGATTATTCCACCCTCGCATATTGTTTAGGGATTTTCCCACAAACAGGTCTCATCTTACCGCTCCTATGGAAGACAGCGAATAGAATGTAGCATACCTGGAATGCCGAATGATTCTTGAAGAAACGAGTGAGTTACCATTACTGGAAAAAACGGTATTATGTCAATAGTACTGTTAGTTCAAAAGCGTTTTATAGCTGAGGCGCTGGAGGCGCCAGCCTCCCCGCGAAAAAAATCAAAGCAGTTGAAAAAATAAAACGGGAGAAAAATGCTAAAACCGATGCGAAAAATGAAAATGTGCCCTAGTTAGGGAGGGCTCTAAAGACAGACAAAAGGGTCCGACGAATGACAAAAGGGTCCCTAGTGCCAAGGGAAAGGGCCCCCGAGTCCAACTCAATCGTTTTCTATACACTGTTACTGTCGAATCCACTACTGAATGAGAATGCAGCCATTGCATTGGGGTGACAATCATCAATCAAGAACCTCCCCTCGCGACAGAGGGCCCTCAAAATAGTACAGCCTCCGCCATGATAAACCTTAAAACGCCCCTATGCTAGTTCTGTAACTGAAAGTCAAAATGGTGAAAGATGTTATTTGGTCAACATTTATCTACACTAACACAGACATTTTCAGATGAGGCGTGTAATAAAGTGGCTTAAATATATGAAAATCTTGAAAGAACTCATCGCAACCTATACCCTGCATTTGTTAGGTGTGTGATTGCGAATGGGATATAGCGTCTTGTGCCACCACCCCCACCCCATCACACACACATATACCACCCCGATTCTTCAATCCAAACTGATTAGAACCTGAATCACAATCGATCTAGTAGCAATCATACACAGTCGATATCAAAAATTGATTTCCAATCTCAAAGACGGCTTATCTCCCCTGAAACTGTTGAGGAATACGCGATTCCCAATTCACACAACTTTCATAGATTTAAGGAAATGGAATGAACTGAACAGAAATGGTTTTAACGACCTATCTTTTTGCGCCGACTGAATTAACTAAAGTTTGATCGGACAGCGTCGTTACGGTCTTTTCTTTCGAATTCCAACTGTTAAGTAGTCTTTTACGGGCATGTAGATATTGCTCCTAGCCGGGCCATTTAGGTTTCAAATTTCACAGTGTATTGATAGCCTTCTGGTTTCTGCTATGATTCGTTCATTGTTTCGCTGTTTTTTCTACTATGAACTCGTCTACTATTAATTCGTTCATTGTTCCACTCTTATTTCGGCTATGATTTCGTTGAACGTTTCATTGTTATTTCTGCTACGAATTCGTTAATTGTTTCATCGTTATTTCTGCTACGAATTCGTTAATTGTTGAAGTGTTATTACTGCTATAAATTCGTTGATCGTTTCATTGCTATTTATGGGAATCACGGTGGCTAAGTGGGCAAGGCGCTGGCTCGTTAGCCTGAAGGTCGGGTGTTCGATCCTTGCATTGGCCGAGAAAGCTCATCTCGATTTTCCGGCGTTGTTTCCTCTTGTCAGTGATGCAGAAGGAGGGCCTGATAAGGACAGCTGCCTAGTCGTTCGGATGGGACGAAAAACCGAGGTCCCGTGTACACATTGGAGTGCACGTAAAATATCCCTTGCCCGGGCAAAAATTCCCTCATAGCACACTGTGTGGCGTATGGCCGTCTTCCATTAGCCCAGGTCAGGTGCAGAAGAGTAGGTCGTAAAACCCCATTTCATTTCTGCTATGAATTCGTTAAGTTTTGCACTGTTATTTCTGCTATGAGTTCGTTGATCGTTTCACTGTTATTTCTGCTGTGAACTCGATCAAGTTTAAACATTCTAGCTGACCTACAGCGAGAAACATTTCAACCGGGCCAAATTTTCTATTTTAACAGTTTAATTTGCCCGGTACCTTTAGTTATCAACCGAATATTACAAAACTTTTAAAAATAAACTCCCCCTGAACAGCTTAATCGTTCGCAATAAACGGGGTTGGACATCATATTTCATGTCACGTCCAACCTGGCGATCGAAACGACGCCCGTTGACTCAATGACAGACGTTACGATACAGCGCGCACATGCTAACCATTCAGCCATTCAGCCTCCCTGAATTCGGAAAATTGCTGACTTATAGCAAGAAACATTTGAACCGGGCGAAATTTTCTGTTTTAACAGTTTAATGTGCATGGTACTTTAATTACCAACCGATTATTACAAAACTTTTGAAAATAAGCTCCAACTGACCAGCGTAATCGTATGCAATAAAAGTTTGGCTTGAATTGAAAGTTCTGCACGGAGAAAGTTCATCTCGATTTCCCGGCGTGGTTCCCCCTTGTCAGTGAGGCAGAACGGCTGTCTAGTTCGGATGGGACGAAAATCACGGTCCCGTGTACACATTGGAGTGCACGTAAAATATCCCTAAGCAGTTGGAATTCGATACTGTTGAATAAGCTCTATACGATGACTAAATGTGTAGATTGTAGTCACCCCCACTGCATGTTTCGCTTAACAATGAAAGGGTGCCGTTTTCAATGTTCGATCCTTTTGTTCTTCTACTCCTGATATGTTGGACTGTTGATCGATGGTTTCATATAAAAGACTACCAATAAGACTCTTTGTAGAAGAAGTTCCCAACAAATATTATGTTGACTTTACGAGAAAGACCTCTAAACATACTCCAAGTTGTAAAAATACGACTTTTTGGATTTTCAATCTCTTTTTTTCGGCTATCCCTGATATTTAAAAAAAATGATACAATGATTTCACACAACAGGCTAGCTATAAGACTCTCTATTGACAAAAGTTTCACCGCCCTCCCTTCATTATAACCGAAGTTATCGTGCCCTAAAGAATCAACAAATCAATATGCTTATCTCTGCTTACCCTAAGCAGAAAATGCTCATCTTTGAACTTCATCATAACATTGACCTAGTGAACGTCTACACCAAGTTAGAACATTCTAGCTTAATTAGAATGAGAGTTATTGTGCTCAAAAGTCTCGGCCCTTCAAATTGCTTCTATTTTTGATTTTCAATTCAAAATGGTGACTCCCGGTTGACCTAAATCAAAATTCTGTTCGCGACATTTTTTAGGCCTTCCTACAAGGATTCAGAAAATATAACTCCCGAGTCTGTAAGTAAAATAGCAAAAAAGCCTTATTGATTTTTCACGTTTCAAGATGGTGGCACTTCCGGTTCGATCGACAAACTCCATATTTTGTGTACGAATCAGTAATTCCTTGTCTAGTATCGAAAAAAAAAAATTAGGTCATTCTGACCTATATTTCGACGATTTTTTTGAAAACTTTGATCCTTAATTTCACCAAGGGGAGATAATTTAGAAAATTTCTAATTATATTTTTGAAGTCACATCGGTAGGATCTACTTATATACTAAATTGAATGAAAATCGCACAACTATTAAAGAAGTTGTCAAATTGGTCTAAACTTCCGGTTCGAAATCACAGCGACGAATTTTCGAAATTCGAAAATGTGAAACTGCTGATGAAAATGATTTTTTTCAAGGTATTCAAAGAAAAAAGATTTAGTAAAATCGGTCAAAAAACAATAAAGTTACGACTATGCATTGTCCATTTTGTCGTTCGTAAATTTCGGTGATTTCGGATTCGTAAAACGTTTTGAAAATATATTTAATCAACAGCTACCACCAATTTTTGGGGGGGTAGGTAAAAGTTTCATAAAGATACTGTGGTTAGATTCTGAGAAATCCGATTTGTGGATAAAACACAAAAAAAAAAATAACAATAATAATCTTAACAGAAACAATAAGCTTTCATATGTAATATGAAAGCTTAATAATTTTAGTAAAAACAATAGTCTTTCAGACGAAAGTCTGAAAGCCTAACTAGACCTGCATAGCAGTGCTGAATCGGCTTTCAGGGTCCTTTATATCATTGTCATGCCTTTAAATGTACATTTATACTCTAAACGACCGATAGAACTCGGGCTAACAGAAGTTTAAGAAGAGAAATAGAAATAGTTTTCGAGATAAACGAGTCTGAATAGGCTCCAAAAATAGAAGAAAATGCTACATTTTCGGCATCTCATAATCTATTGCCTACCATTACATTTGTATCATTCTGATATCATATAAAAGTAAATTATCCGCGCTATTTAACGACACTCTATTTGTTTCGATTGGGTGAAATCTGCCGTAGAATTCACGTTTTTTTGCAAAGTCTACATTTATTTTACTTATTTATAGGTTTATTCAAAATATCGGATCATTTTTGGACTATTCCCGGTTTACAGATCATTGTTGAGATAATTTTAGCAAGTTGTCTGGATACTTAACTTCAAGTACTAGAATTTTCAGAAACATCCATTATGTAATATAAATCAAAAGGAAAATTAGTAAATAATTTGTGGCCTGATTCCATCCCACTTAGCACTAGTTATCTCCCTTACACCAATATTATAACTGTAGTTTAAAATACAACAATTTTTCTAATTTGTTCAAAGATTGTGGACCTTTTTGGATCAATTATACTATATAGAGGCTTTTTAATTTCGATTCACGCACTAGACCACAATTAGGATTCTAAGTAACAGAAGTGTAAGAAAAGAAATAAGACTACTTTTCGAGATAAAATCGTCTGAATAGCCTGAGAAATCGCAAATTTTGCAAGAGTACCAATTCTTCACTGTATTTTCTCAAAATATCAAATATTTTTTCCACTACTTCCGGTTTTTGGATCTTTGTCGGTATTTTTTTAACAAGTTGTTTACATACTTAACTTTCTTTCCCATAAGTGTCAGAAATATCTATTCAGTAGTTTTTGTAGAAAAGATAAATAAAAGAACATTTTCAATAATTTAACGATTTTTCAACTTTTTTCAAAGATTGAGGCCATTTTTGGACCACTTATATTATTTCAAACCTTTTCATGTTGGATTCACACAACAGACCACCGATAGGACTCTGCGTTAAAAAAGATTCAGAAGAATCGTAGGGGTTGTTTTCGAGAAAATAGCGTCTAAAAAGGCTCCAAAAAGGGAAAATACTATATTTTCGACGTACCGTTATTTATTTTCTAACCATCGAAATCGTACCATTGAGATGCCATATAATAGTCCTTTAATGGGGCTATCCAAAGACACTTTACTTCTTTTGGTCCGGTAATATCTGTCGGCGAAATCAAGCTTTTCGGAAGAGCGCCTATTTTTAAACCTTTTTTTTTCATTTTTTTAATACTTTCGGTATGGAGATTATTTTTAGGATAGTTTTAATAACCGGGTTCGGCAATTATATAGCCGCAAGCCTCTGTAATAATATATTACATTATCTCTTCAGATAAAATGCCCCTGAGAAATCCTATGTTTAAAAGTGCCAAAAATGCAAAAATGTCAATATATTGAAAATTAAATTTCAATAACTGAATACATATTATACATTATTGGAATCGGCATTAGATGAGCTATCTAAATATAAAAACATTTTTTGAAAATCTGTAAAAAAAATAAATTTATAGAGCTTTTTTCAAAATTTCACGATTTTTCAACTTTTTTCAATTTTCAGTTCGGTATTTGACCTATTACAAATATTTCAAAGTCTTAACGGAATGTTTGATACACAAGACTACCGAAAGGTCTCTAGATAGAGACAGTTTAAGAAAAATCGCTGGAGCAGTTTTGGAGATAAAGGCGTCCAAAAACGCTCCAAATCAGAAAATACTTGATTTCCAGAGTGTCATATTTTGCTGCTTGGTCATAGTATCCGTATAAATTGGGCATCATACGACAGTCCATTCCCCGAGCCACTCAACGAAAGCTTAATTCGTTTAATCCATTGATATTGGACGGAGAAATCGGGGTTTTCCCCAAAACACCCATTTTTTGCGTTTTTTTCGAAATATCGGGCATTATTTCCACTACTTCCGGTTTACGGATCGTTGTTGAAATTGCTTTATAAAAAGGTCTGACTATATAGCTTTATGTACCAGAGCTTACAGAAATATCGGATTATTCTTTTCAAAAAATATAAGGGTTCGAAAAATGGCAGAAAATTCGAAAAAAATCGAAAAATAAAGGGCAATAACTCGGAATGAAACTTGTATTTCTGGAATCGGATGGTCTTCAGGTATCCAAAAATGTAGGTGAAATTTAAAAATTTTGAAAAATAACAAAAATGTCTCTTTTGTCTCTTTTTTTCAGTATTCGAACGCTAGAAGTCAGCGACGAAGTTTCAAAATTTCGAAATTTTCAACTTCTATCGTCCGAGAAAAGACTCAGGGTTTCCGAAAATGTCATTTGTATGAAAATAGGTACAGAATTGACGAATCTACGGCCGTTTTTTAATTTTTTGGTACCGCACGAAATTCTGTCACTTCCGGTCTGCGCAGAAGTTTCAAAAGTGATTTAATGAGTAGCCACCACCTAGTTTCCCGTTAGAATATTTGGTTCCAGATCGATATCTGTTTTCGATCATGGAGAAATAGGCTCCGGGGATAAATAATAATAATAATAATAATTTTAGTAAAAACAATAGTCTTTCAGACGAAAGTCTGAAAGCCTAACTAGATCTGCTACTGTCCCATGCAGATATGAAAGCTTTCATATTCATCGTCACGTGTCATTGATTGTATCAAGTATCCTAAATAAAAGGATAAGAAGAAAAAATTATCAAAATTGGTCAAAAACTCTCGAAGTTACAAGTCTAAATATAGTATGAAACATTGCACCCAGGCATAACAATAATCTGAAAACTAAAGGGAAATAACTGAAACTTGTATTACTGTAATGAGACGGATGAGAAAATGAAATGAAAATGGCGGGAAAAACAAATTAAAAATGGCAGGTTGGACAGGCGACCTTACTCCTTGTCACGTACAACCGGGAATTTGAAAACACGCTAGTTAACTCAATGACAGGCGCGCGTGCTAACCATTCAGCCACCCAACCCCCCTTTGAAATCAGACACGTGCAATATGTCATATAGGAAGAACAAGAAGTCGCTCACAAGAAAATGGTAAATTGATGAGTTTAGGTCAAAAGGTTGAGCTACTGTTTTAGAGTATTTAATAGTTTTAAAGAGACACGTTAAGGGTTGTTCATAGTTAAATGAAAGTTTAATTTTAAATAAGACCAATAAAATTAGGATTTAATAATGCCAGACTAATATTTCCAATATGTTTGGTTATAAGTAGGAAATCGTGACGACTTCTTAAGCATGTTTTAAACAAAGGATCATAGACTGAATTATACAAGAATGGCACTCTGCAATAAAAAAACTGGCCAAAGCAAGATTTCTATGCAGAAATTAAATAATTGCTAGAACCAGAAAAATATTTATCCACTATAATAAATAAGCAACATAGAGAAAATGAAATGAAATTGAATGGGGTTTAACGTCCTACTGTTCTGCTCCTAAAATGGGCTAATGAAGACGGTCATATGCCATAAAGTGTACAATGAGGGAAATTTTACCTGGGCAGCGGCGTTACGGCCTACGAAGTTGGACAGGCGAACATACTCCTTGTCACGTACAACCAAGAAATCGAAACAACACCAGTTGACTCAAAGACAGACGTTATTCAGCCACGCAACCTCCCTAAAATCGGCAAATTGCTGACCTGCAGCGAGAAACAGTTCAACCGGGCCAAATTTTCTATTTTAACAGTTTAATTTGCACGATACCTTTAGTTATCAACCGAATATTACAAAACTTTTAAAAATAAGCTCCCCTTGTTCAGCTTAATCGTTCGCAATAAACGTTTGCCCCTTAAAATCGGCAAATTGCTGACTTTAAAGTAAGAAACATTACAACCGGGCGAAATTTTCTGTTTTATCACTTTTACAGTACCTTTGATTACCAACCGTTTATTACAAAACTTTAAAAATAAAAGAGAAAGAGAGAAATGCGGCCTAATGTCCATTAGACACAAACTAGGTCATTTCGTGACTAACATATGTTTTTTAATTTTATTTAAAAACTCCCCTTGCGCTTACTTGTCTTTAGCCGTTGGGAGGAAACCGAAGGACACGGAGAAAACCCACGAGGTTGGACATCATACTCCATGTCACGTGCAACCTGGAGATCGAAACGACGCCCGTTGACTCAATGACAGACGTTACGATACAGCGCGCACATGCTAACCATTCAGCCATTCAGCCTCCCTGAATTCGGAAAATTGCTGACTTATAGCAAGAAACATTTCAACCGGGCGAAATTTTCTGTTTTAACAGTTTAATGTGCACGGTACTTTAATTACCAACCGATTATTACTAAACTTTTGAAAATATGCTCCAACTGACCAGCTTAATCGTATGCAATAAACGTTTGGCCTGAATTGAAAGTTCTGCACGGAAAAAGTTCATCTTGATTTCCCGGCGTGGTTCCCCGTTGTCATTGAGGCAGAACGGAGGGCCTGACAAGCACAGCTGTCTAGTCGTTCGGATGGGACGAAAAAAAAAATATCCTTAAGCAGTTGGAATTCGATACTGTTGAATAAGCTGTATACGATGACTAAATGTGTAGATTGTAGTCACCCACACTGCATGTTTCGCTTAACAATGAAAGGATGCCGTTTTCAATGTTCGATCCTTTTGTTCTTCTACTCCTGATATGTTGGATTGTTGATCGATGGTTTTATATAAAAGACTACCAATAAGACTCTTTGTAGAAGAAGTTTCCAAAAAATATTAAGTTGACTTTACGAGAAAGACCTCTAAACATGCTCCAAATTGTAAAAATACGACTTTTTGGATTTTCAATCTCTTTTTTTCGCCTATCCCTGATATTTAAAATAAATGATACAATGATTTCACACAACAGGCTAGCTATTGGACTCTCTATTGGCAAAAGTTTCACAGCCCTCCCTTCATTATAACCGAAGTTATCGTGCCCTAAAGAATCAACAAATCAGCATGCCTATCTCTGCTTACCCTAGACAGAAAATGCTCATCTTTGAACTCAATCATGACATTGACCTAGTGAACGTCTACACCAAGTTTGAACATTCTAGCTCAATTAGAAGGAGAGTTGTTGTGTTTCAAAGTCTCGGCCCTTCAAATTGCTACTACTTTTCATTTTCAATTCAAAATGGTGACCATCACGTGACCGAAATCAAAATTCTGCTCCCTGCGATTTTTGGGCCATCCTTCAAGGATTCAGAAAATATAACTCCCGTGTCTGTAAGTAAAATAGCAAAAAAGCCTTAGGGATTTTTCATGTTTCAAGATGGTGGCACTTCCGGTTCGATCGACAAACTCCATATTTTGTGTAGGAATCAGTAATTACTTGTCGAGTATCGAAAAAATTTTTTAGGTCATTCTGACCTATATTTCGACGATTTTTTTGAAAACCTTGATCCTTAATTTCACCAAGGGGAGATAATTTAGAAAATTTCTAATTATATTTTTGAAGTCACATTGGTAAGATCTACTTGTATACTAAATTTCATGAAAATCGTACAACTATTAAAGAAGTTGTCAAATTGGTCTAAACTTCCGGTTCGAAATCACAGCGACGAATTTTCGAAATTCGAAAATCTGAAACTGCAGATTAAAACGATTTTTTTCAAGGTATTCAAAGAAAAAAGAATTAGTAAAATCGGTCAAAAAATAACAAAGTTACGACTATGCATTGTCAGTTTTTACGTTCGTAAAATTCGGTGATTTCGGATTCGTAAAACGTTTTGAAAATATATTTAAACAACGTTCGCACCCCATTTTTGGGGGGGTAGGTCAAAGTTTCAGAAAGATCCCATGGTTAGATTCTGAGAAATCCGATTTGCAGAAAATACACAAAAAAAAAAATAACTAGACCTGCAAGCAGCACTGAACCGGCTTTCAGGAATCATACAGGAAGTTTATTATACCATAGCCAACCCATTGAGCTACCGAACTAAACTTTAGTTGTTTTGCTTCAGTGACACCCTCTACCATATGTAAAAGTAATATTTGCTGGCGAAAAGAGCGGTCAAAATTGTAAATTATGGCAAAATTACGTCACTTCCGGAGCCGAAAGAAATTTTTATAGGTGAAAAATAAGTCAAAAATTTGCAACATACAAAATTTGTTTAATACATATCGGGCAATGGAAAATTAACCTATAACCCATAAACTGAAATTAAGAAGGTAAAATAATTAAAAGTGACCCTTTTAGAAGCCTTTTCTTGATATCAATATGATGGTATTGATTCAATCTTACTGCCCATTAAAGTCAGACGTTATAAAGTTAAACAAATAATAAATATAAATCCCTTCAAAAAAATGTTTGTTTTGAAGGCTAAAAATACGTTTTTTGCAAAAATTACATTACTTCCGATGATATTGAAAATGTTAACTTAGTTGATAGGCATCAAATGGTAAAAAAATGATAAAAATCGAATAATAATATTGACACTTTTATAGAGAGAGAGAGAGAAATGGGGTTTAACGTCCACTCGACACAAACTAGGTCATTTTGGGACTAACATATGGTTTCAGTTTTATTTCAATAATTCGCTTGCGCGTAGGGGTCTTTAGCAGTGGGAGGAAACCGGAGTGCCCGGAGGAAACCCACGAGGTTGAGAAGGCGCCCCCATCTCCATGCCACATACGCTCGCACCAGGGCTCGAAACCACAGCCGCAAGCCAGAGGTGACCGGCCAGCTAGAGGGCGAAGCGCGGCACTCTAGACCACTAGGCCATCCCAACCCCCCGACACTTTTATAGACCAAAAACCTTGAAATGTGACTTATAGAAGATCGCCTATTTCTCTGTAACCGTACAAGTTAGAAACCATTTTGTGGTGGTCGTATGGTTTCATTCTATTCGTTGATGGTAATCAAATATCATAATTTTAAAAATATTATAAGGCAGACTCATTTGAATAAAATATTTGTTTTTTAGGTTAAAAATACAGTTTTTGCAGAAATGACGTCATTTCCGGTCACAGTGAAAATGTAAAATTGGCTTGAACTAGTCCACATTGACATTAGGCATCAAATGGGAAAAAAATATTGCAAATCGAATAATAATTCACTCTTTTATAGGCAAAATAACGTGAATAGTGATGCATGCAAAATTGCATATTTCTCGGCAACTGCTCATATTTCAAACTAATTTTCGCATACATTCTCTTCGTCTAGATTATTGCTACGAGTTTATGAAAATCACAAATAAATATTTCAAAATATGAAGACGCTGAATGAATTGTAAATAATTGAATTTTACACTTTATTTTACATTTTATTCGAAATTGCCCGAAAATGAAATTGAAATTTAAAAAATCTGAGCTAAATATTTTATACACCTTTGCAGGGTGTATCCTTTTAGTTATATCAGTTTTAAAAAAAAAAATATTTGCTTTCAAAAAGTGGTACCGAACTGTCAAAATTGTAGTTTTTGTTAATATTACGTCACTTCCGTTGCCGACAGAAAAATTTCACCGTAACAAAAAAAATTGCAATTGGGACCACGGAGCATATGAACTTTGTTTTATACAAATCGAACAATAAATAGTTTTTCTGGAAATTGTAGAAAGAAAAAATTGTAGCGAAGGATAGGGACATTGATGTGGGGGGGGGGGGGGTGAATAGATATTTGAATTAGAAAGTAGTTTGGGACGCAACGCCAGAAAACTCAAAAAGCCTAACACGCACCGAAAGCTTGTAAGAATACTTTTATTTTAGCAGTTTCAATGTTATTGATTACACATTTCTCGCGTGACCCTGGGTTACCTATGGATTGTGCGAAGGAGATTAGGATGTGATCAAACTAGTAATAATCATTTTTCGCATATACAAGTTGTAATGGTGATTTGCAGAGCGGAAGCACATTCATTTCCGAGATTTGAAGCGTTTGGTTAGAGCTATATATTGATGAACTACTGAAAGTACAGACACATTTTTAATTTTAGGAAGATTGTCAATCCCAAACAAAAGTAAATTAATATTCTTGAAATGGTCATCCAATGTATCGATAGTGAGTCTGCGTTGGTCTATAAAAAAGCAACACTGAAAGAAATAATGTTCACTAGATTCACATCTGTTTCCACATAAACAGGATGGATCGTCAGATACATACATGAGGTATTTATGATGATTTAGGTCAGATTTAGAGTTGCGTAATTTAGAAAGAATAATTTGTAACGACCTGTCGCCAAAATTGAAGAGATCATTGTATTTAGGTTTGCCATATGTTTTTCTAATTTGAAATTTGAATGAAGAGATTGAATTTGAAGCTTTGACGTTTTCATCAAGACGATTCCATTCTTGTACTGATGATGGGAAAAACGAGTTTTGATAAAGATTAGATTTACAGTTAATACTCATTAGATTATTGGAGTTTCTGAGTTGATATGGTTTACTGGACGCTATAGATTGGGGGACTAAATCCAATAGATACGAGGGTGTTTGAAGATTGATAATTTTGAAAAATAAAACCATTTTATGTTCGTAGCGTCTTTTTAAAAGAGAGGAGAATCCAGATTCATTATAAAGTAAATTATGAGAAGTACCACGAGGAAGGCCTGTAATAGTTCGAATAGCGTCTAAATGTAGCGATTCTAGTTGGTCACTTTTTTCTTTAGTACAGTTGTTCCAGACACAATCAGCGTAGTCGAAAAGTGGTAGGATAAAAGATTTGAAGATGATTTCAAGGGTTTTACGTTTAAGTCGATATTTTAGTGAACGAAAGAAGTTAATGGTTTTGCTAATTTTAGTTACCATGTGGTTTATGTGGGTATCCCAAGTACAACAATTATTGAAATAAACGCCGAGATGTTTATAGGTGTTTTCGTCAGTTAGAATAACATTATTGAAATTTAGTTTAAGGGAAGTAGGTGATAGTTTCCTGGAGAAGGTAAGGCTAGTAGTTTTGGATGGATTGAATGTAACTTTCCATTGTAAAGCCCACTTGTAAATCGTTTCAAGATCAGCATTTAATTTATTTTGAGCAGAGACTTGGTTATCTATTATTATAAATAATGAGGTATCGTCAGCGAATAGGCGTATATTGGATGAAATGTTATTTGTTAGGTCATTAATATAAAGGAGAAATAAAAGCGGACCAATTATCGATCCTTGCGGCACACCCGCAGAGATATTTCTTGTAAGAGACTGTTGACCGTTTAAGACGACACATTGCTCGCGATCCTGGAGATAATTAGTAATCAATTTGTGGGTGTCATGACGGATACCATAGCTGTATAGTTTATGTAATAACCCGCGATGCCAAACTCTATCGAAGGCTTTACTAATATCGAAAAAGACAGATTTTACTTCGTGTCCCTTATCGAGAGCCTTACAAATATAGTTGTACATTTCAAGAAGATGGTAAATAGCGGAGTTGTTAGGGAGAAATCCGGATTGATGGGGAGTAATGATTTTAAGCCTAATGATGAAATTGAAAATATGATTATAAATAATCCGTTCGAAGACTTTGCCAAGAGAACTAAGGAGAGAAATTGGTCTGTAGTTTTTGCAGTCGTGGGGACATCCTTTTTTAAAGATGGGAACAACATTGGCTGATTTCCAGCAATTTGGAAAGATACAACAATCAGCTAGTATTGTAAACAGACGGCTGAGTGGAATTGCCAGGGATTTATGTAGTAATTTTAGAACAAAGTTGTTCACATTATCACGGCCACATGATTTTTTAGGGGTTAGAGAAGAAAGAGTATCTTCGACTAATTTGGGCGTAATTGTCAGGGAGGGAATTTCTATGGTAGAGAACGGTAAATCTGGAAGGGTGTCTTGATCTGAGTCTAAAATAGTTTGGGAAACAAAATAATCATTTAGGACGTTAGCTTTATCACAGTTTTCAAAATATATCTTATCGTTATATTTTAGAGGTGGAATTTCTTGGCTAGAGCATCCTTTCTTTAAAGAGATTTGTTTAACCAGAGACCACCATCTCGATTCATCGAAGTCATTATTATTTATTTTTGAGTCTATCTTTGAATAGTGCAAGGATTTTGATTTTCTTATTTCGGAGATGACAATGTTGCGGGATTTTCTAAAATTCTGCCAATCTAACTGTAAATTAGATTTTTTCGCTTTTTTATGAAGTCTATTTCGTTTGCGAATGAGAAGTCTGATTTTTCCACTCATCCATCTAGGATCATTTTTTCTTATTGTAACGGTTTTGTTTGGTATGAAATTCTTTAGTTCAGAAAAGATTGTTTTGGATATATTATCCGCAAGTGTATGAGGATTGTCATGTAGCTGGAAAAGGTTGTCCCAGTTGTAACTTGAAAAGTGATTATTAAGATCCGTGGAATTTAGTTTCGGGTAAGACCAAACAGTTCTTTGAAAGCATTGAGTTTTTGGAGTAGTGAAATTTAGATCTAAAATGATATGGCTGTGATCACTAAGGCCCGAATCAGAAACGCTTACATTCTTTACGAAGTCGGGGCAACTAGTTATGGCCAAGTCTAAAAGAGATCGAGAAGATGGTGTAATGCGAGTTGGCTCAGTTATCAGCTGATGAAAGTCAAAAAGACTAATTAGATCATGGATTTTGCTATTAAACGTTGTTAAGAAATCTATATTAAAGTCACCTAAAACAATTACATGAGAATTTGGAAAATTACAAACAGTTGAAAAACGATCTTCAATTAACTTCCAATAGTCAATTTTACTGGAAGGCGGCCTGTAAAAAGATCCAATCAGAATATGTTTAGAATTAAACTTAACTTCTACCCAGACATCTTCTAAGTTTTTAATAATCAAATCAGTGCGTGGTTTGAAGTATAGGTTATTTTTGACGTATATAGCTACTCCACCACCCCTACCATCTTCGCGATTTAACAAAACAGGAGGATGGTAACTATTAATGTGTAAATCAGATAGAGGAATGGAATCGTCAAGCCAGGTTTCGGAAAATGTTAGTACGTCATACTTATTTAGTTCTACAGTAATTTGATCAATCTTATTTCGTATGCTTCTCGTATTTAGATGCAGGACAGTTAAGTTTTGGGGTCCAGGATTTGGGTGAATATCACCGCATAATAATAACAATACGATAAGAATTAAACTTGGCATAATGTTAACTGTTGCGAAGGAAATGTGTATATTGGGTGTAGTAATACGTTTACCTACCCTTTGCGGACGACAGCAAATCTTAAAAACTATCATTATATAGGGTTTGCAGAAATCTGTTAATAGCTGTTGCGAAGCAAAGGGAAGGTATTAAAATAAAAGACAGAGATTGATGCGTGTTTTTCTGGGCATGGCGTCGCGTGGGGGTCCGATGTGGGAAAGGGGGCTTGGGTGTGATAATAAGTATAAGATTTAAACTAAGAACTAGAAAACCAAACATATTTACATGGTATATACAGATCGCTGGAAAACCTAACATAATTTCAAAATATGTACAGCTATATTTGGTATTGAACGTTAAATACGTTCTCGTTACGTGGTATCTTCATGCAAGTGACATGTTAAATATGAAAAAGCATAGGTGCGCGACATTTATTTACTATGTGGGCCAGAGAGAGAGAGAGGGAGAGAGAGAGACGAGATCATTATTTTATATACTAAAAATACAGAGAAGTCTCGTTTAATTAATCCAAGTTAATTGCTCATATATAATATAATTAGGTATATATATATATATATATATAGGTATTATAAGGTGTATGGGAGTGTCAAGATTTAATTTAATGTAGTAAAACTTTCAATGATTGATACTTTTACACAGCAAGTAGTCGAAAAAAACTCGAAAGTGTTATACTAATAAGTCTAGTACTAAAAGCTGAGGTTAAATACGATCAGTGTAATACAACTGATTGTGTTCATGGAGTGTTAACGAAAGCTCATGATGAGGTAGGGTGTATAGGTATATTTATCACATCACATCAACTTGAACTAATTTACGAAAAATACAGAGATATACCTTCATATAAGAATTTAGGTTACACATACGGAACAACAGTAATAAACCCTTAAATAAGTTTCACCTAACATCACACAGGGATATCTCCAAGTTATTGTACGTTTTATAGGGTTTATTAAGCATGAATACAGGTTTAATTTTGTATAGTAAGACCTTCAATTTGGGTAACTATAACTGTGCTACATAATGTTTCACAGAATTTCGTGTTAAAGTTCAATTTGTAGCCGAAAATACGAAAGTGTTATAGCCCCTTCTATAGTAGAAACAAGACCAGCACTAAAAGGAAAGGTGTCATTGAATCTACATATCAGATGTCATTTATTAAGGACAGCACATCTTGAACTAGTGTACTAAATAAAATATGGAGATGTCCCTTTTAGAATAAGAAGTTAGGTTACACATTAGAAACAATAGTTAAAGCCTTAATAAGTTTCATCTAAGATCTCAAAGAGAATCATCTCCCGACATTATTGCTTGTAATATAAGGTTTAATACATGTGTTCACAATTAATTTTGTGTTCACAATTAATTTTGTTAGACTTACAATACTAGAAGCTATAACTGTGCTACATAATTTTTCTCAGAATTTCATGTTAAAATTTAATTTGTAGCCGAAAAGACGAAAGTGTTATAGCTCCCTCTAAAGACTAACAAGCTCAGTGCTAAACGTAAAGGTGGCGTTGAATTAATATATCCACCGTCATTTAAAAACAGCCCATAGCTTTCAATCAATTGATGTAATAATAAATACTGTAACGTAAACGATAAGACGAATACAGTCTACAGTACTGATAATTTACTTAAAGCCACAGTCTTGACCTTGAAGTCCAGGTTGCGACTTTAAGATCAAAAACGTTAATTTATAGTAAATGGAAAGTTAATTACATATATTGAAAAAGGGTAGACTAAGATTATTCTATTACGTAATTGTCACTGATATACATTATATTATTTTAAGAATCTCATCAAACATTAATTTTACATTAAGAGAGAGTGTTCTTTTTGAAGAATAATTTCGAGAAAGCTTTTCTAATTTTATACATGTGTTCACAATTAATTTTGTGTTCACAATTAATTTTGTTAGACTTACAATACTAGAAGCTATAACTGTGCTACATAATTTTTCTCAGAATTTCATGTTAAAATTTAATTTGTAGCCGAAAAGCCGAAAGTGTTATAGCTCCCTCTAAAGACTAACAAGCTCAGTGCTAAACGTAAAGGCGGCGTTGAATCAATATATCCACCGTCATTTAAAAACAGCCCATAGCTTTCAATCAATTGATGTAATAATAAATACTGTAACGTAAACGATAAGATGAATACAGTCTACAGTACTGATAATTTACTTAAAGTCACAGTCTTGACCTTGAAGTCCAGGTTGCGACTTTAAGATCAAAAACGTTAATTTATAGTAAATGGAAAGTTAATTATATATATTGAAAAAGGGTAGACTAAGATTATTCTATTACGTATTGTCACTGATATACATTATATTATTTTAAGAATCTCATCAAACATTAATTTTACATTAAGAGAGAGTGTTCTTTTTGAAGAATAATTTCGAGAAAGCTTTTCTAATTTTAGGATTAGGGCTAACTTTTTATAATTCACAAATAACTTAACGGATAAGATTAAAGTTTAGTTTACATGACTAATTTATATTATTTCAATGCTTTTCATTTTGGATTCACTATATAGACAACCGATAGGACTTTGAGTAAGAAAAGTTTAAGAAAAATCTGCGGCGTTATTTTCGAGAAAAGGGCGTCTCAGAATGTTAAAAAATCGGAAAATACTAGATTTTTGGCATACAATAATTTATTTACTAATCATCGAAATCGTATTATTTAGACACCATATGATGGTCCATTAATAGGGCTATCCAGTGACACTTTAGTTCTTTTGGTCCGCTATTACCTAAGGGAGAAATCAAGTTTTTCGCAAGTGCGACAATGTTTTTAACATTATTTTTTCATTTTTTGAATACTTCCGGTATGGCTATTATTGTCGGAATAGTTTTAATAGGCGGTTTGGGCACTAAAATAGCCACAGGGCTCTGTAATGACATATTACATTATCTGATCAGATAAAATGCCCCTGAGAAATCCTATGTTCAAAAGTGCCAAAAATGCAAAAAAATTAAAATATCGAAAATTAAATTTCAAAAACTACATACATATTATACATCGTTAGAATCGTAATTAGGTCAGCTATCTGAATATACAATCTTTTTTTGAAAATCTCTTAAAATAAAAAAAAAGTAGAGCATTTTCCAAAATTTCACGATTTTTCGACTTTTTTCGATTTTCAGTCCGTTATTTCACCTATTCCAGATATTTCAAAGTCTTATTGGATGGCTTCATGCAAAAAACCTCCGAAAGGACTCTCGATAGAAAAAATTAAAAAAAAAGTTGCGGTTAAGTTTTCGAGATACAGGCGTCCAAAAATGCTAAAAATCAGAAAATACTTGATTTTCAGCGTGCCATATTTTGCTTCCTGCTAATCGTATCCTTACGAATTGGGTATCATTCAGTGGTCCAATCAGCGCCCAACCAAATGATACCTTAATTCGTTTAATCCGTTGATATCGGACGGAGAAATCGTGTTTTTACCCAAAACACCCATTTTTCACTTTTTTTTCAAAATATCGCATATTATTTCGACTACTTCCGGTTTACGGATTGTTGTTGAAATTGCTTTAAACGGTGGTTTGACCATATTACTTCATGTTCCAGGAATTTCAGAAGCGTCGATCTGGCCGTAAAACGAAACTTAAGCTCACAAAATGTGAAGAAAATTCGAAAAAAATCGAAAAATAAAGGGCGATAACTCTGAATGAAACTTATATTACTGGAACCAGATTGCCTTCAGGTATCCAAAAATGTAGGTCAAATTTTAAAATTTTGAAAAATAACAAAAAATGTGTCTTAAACAACATATTTTCATTTTTCGAACGCTAGAAGTCAGCGGCGAAGTTTCGAAATTGCAAAATTTTCAACTGCTATCGTCCGAGAAAAGACTCAGGGTTTCCAAAAATGTAATTTGTATGAAAATAGATACAGAATTGACGAATCTACGGCCGTTTTTTAAATATTTGGGACCGCACGAAATTCGGCCACTTCCGGTCTGCGCAGAAGTTTCAAATACAGTGGAAGGGATAGCCACCATATGGTTTCCTGATAGAAAATTATGTCCCAGATCTGTATCTGTTACAGACACTGAGAAATAGGCTCCCCCGAAAAATAAAATAATAATAATAAATAATAATTTTAGTAATCACAATAGGCTTTCAGACGAAAGTCTGAAAGCCTAATAATAATCTTAACAGAAACAATAAGCTTTCATATGTAATATGAAAGCTTAATAATTTTAGTAAAAACAATAGTCTTTCAGACGAAAGTCTGAAAGCCTAATAATAACACGCCATCTTGAGTCAGATCGCGAAAAATCTAATTTTGGAGTAGAGGCAAATTAGTAAATATATTGATGAGATGTTCTCAAAAATGAGTCTATAAATATACTAATAATAACTAGACCTGCAGACCTGCAGTGCTGAATCGGCTTTCAGGAATCAGACAGGAAGTGCGTCATACAATAGCCGATCAATCGAGCTACCAAACGATACTGTAGTTGTTATGATTCAGTGACACCCTCTATCAGATTTGTAAAAGTAACATTTGCTTGCAAATAAATACACCGGTCAAAATTGTAAAATCTGGCAAAAAAACTTAACTTCCGGTGCCAAAAGAAATCAATATCGATAACAAATTAGTTGAGAATTCGCAATTGAGAAATGTTTTATACATATCAGCCAATAACATAATAAACTTAGAACCCATAAACTGAAATTAAAAAGGTAAAAAACTTAAAAAGTGATCCTTAGAAAATTGGTTATTCCTCGACAAGGGAATATGCTAGAAGCAATTTTTTGATATCAGTATGATTATATTGATCCAATCTAAATGGCCATTAGAATCAAACGTTATAACGTTAAACAAATAATAAATATAACTCACTTCAAAAAAATATTTGTTTTGAAGTCTAAAAATACGGTTTTTGCAAATATGACATTACTTCCGGTGATAATGGAAACGTTAAATCAGATCATTGCAATCATAAATGGCATAAGGCATCACATGGTGAAAATTGTATGAAAATTGAATAATAATTGACACTTTTATAGACCAAAAAGCTTGAAAAGTGACTTGTAGAAAATCGTCTATTTCTCGGCAACCGTACAAGTTAGAAACTTTTTTGTGGTATCTGTATGATCGTATGTGTTCATGCTATTCGTTGATGGGATTTAAATATCATAATTTTTAAAATATTATAAAAGAGACTCATTTGAATAAAATATTTGTTTTTTTAGGTTAAAAATACAGTTTTTGCCAAAATGACGTCATTTCCGGTAACAGTGAAACTGTAAAATTGGCTTAACCTAGTCCAAATTGGCATTAAGCATCGAATAAAAGAAAAATATTGAAAATCGGATAATAATTTACTCTTTTATAGGCAAAATAACTTGAAAAGTGATGCATGCAAAATTGCATATTTCTCGGCAACTGCTCATATTACAAACTATTTTTGGCATACATTCTCTTCGTCTGGATTATGGCTACGAGTTTATGAAAGTTACGAATAAATAGTTCAAAATATAAAGACGTTGAATGGGTTGTAATAACTGAATTTTACCTTTTTTTTTTACATTTTATTCGAAATTGCCCGAAAATGAAATTGAAATTTAAGAATCTGAGCCAAACATTTTATGCGCCTTTACAGGGCGCATACTTTTTGCTATATCAGTTTTCGAAAAAAAATAATATTTGCTGTCAAAAAGTGGTACTTAACTCTCAAAATTGTAGTTTTTGTTAATATTACGCCACTTCCGTTGCGTGCAGAAAAATGTCACCGTAACAAAAAATATTACAATTGACATCTCGAAGCATATGCACTTTGTTTTATACAAATCGAACAATAAATAATTAATCTAGGTAAACTGAAATTAAAAAGGTAAAAAACTTAAAAAGTGATCCTTAGAAAATTGGTTATTCCTCGACAAGGGAATATGCTAGAAGCAATTTTTTGATATCAGTATGATTATATTGATCCAATCTAAATGGCCATTAGAATCAAACGTTATAACGTTAAACAAATAATAAATATAACTCACTTCAAAAAAATATTTGTTTTGAAGTCTAAAAATACGGTTTTTGCAAATATGACATTACTTCCTGTGATAATGGAAATGTTAAATCAGATCATTGCAATCATAAATGGCATAAGGCATCACATGGTGAAAATTGTATGAAAATTGAATAATAATTGACACTTTTATAGACCAAAAAGCTTGAAAAGTGACTTGTAGAAAATCGTCTATTTCTCGGCAACCGTACAAGTTAGAAACTTTTTTGTGGTATCTGTATGATCGTATGGGTTCATGCTATTCGTTGATGGGATTTAAATATCATAATTTTAAAAATATTATAAAAGAGACTCATTTGAATAAAATATTTGTTTTTTTAGGTCAAAAATACAGTTTTTGCCAAAATGACGTCATTTCCGGTAACAGTGAAACTGTAAAATTGGCTTAACCTAGTCCAAATTGGCATTAAGCATCGAATAAAAGAAAAATATTGAAAATCGGATAATAATTTACTCTTTTATAGGCAAAATAACTTGAAAAGTGATGCATGCAAAATTGCATATTTCTCGGCAACTGCTCATATTACAAACTATTTTTGGCATACATTCTCTTCGTCTGGATTATGGCTACGAGTTTATGAAAGTTACGAATAAATAGTTCAAAATATAAAGACGTTGAATGGGTTGTAATAACTGAATTTTACCTTTTTTTTTACATTTTATTCGAAATTGCCCGAAAATGAAATTGAAATTTAAGAATCTGAGCCAAACATTTTATGCGCCTTTACAGGGCGCATACTTTTTGCAATATCAGTTTTCGAAAAAAAATAATATTTGCTGTCAAAAAGTGGTACTTAACTCTCAAAATTGTAGTTTTTGTTAATATTACGCCACTTCCGTTGCGTGCAGAAAAATGTCACCGTAACAAAAAATATTACAATTGACATCACGAAGCATATGCACTTTGTTTTATACAAATCGAACAATAAATAATTAATCTAGGTACGAAAAACTAAATTAGCCAATGGCGACTAAAGAAAATTACTGAGACAAAATTCTTTCTCACTTATGCTCAAGTAGGGTGATACTTGAACTCTGTGTAAACTACCATCAAAAAATATTCATAAATAAAAAAGTTTTCTGTAAAAATGTAAAAAAAATTCAAAATATCGGAGATTTTTTCGACTACTTCCGGTTTTTCGATCATTGTCGGAATTGCTTTAACAAGTTGATTAGATACTTAACTTCCTGTAGCAGAAATATCAGAAACATTCATTAAGTAATTTTTGAAAAAAAGATAAATAAAAGAGCATTTTCAATAATTTAATGATGTTTCGACTTTTTTCAAAGATTGATGTCATTTTTGGACCACCTATAATATTGCAACGCTTTTATTATTAGATGCACACGCTAGGCCACCGATAGGACTCTGAGTAAAACATTTTTAAGAAAAATCGTAGGTGTCGTTTTCGAGAAAAAGGCGTCTCAGAATGCTCCAAAACGGAAAATACGTAGTTTTCAGGGTACCATAATTTATTTCCTAAGAATCAAATTCGTGTTATTGAGATGTTATACGATCGTCTATTAATGGAACTATCCAGCGACGGAGAATTCGAACTTTTGGCAAGAGCTCCAATTCTTTTTTATCTTTTTTACATGTTTCGTCGTTTTTTGAACTACTTCCGGTATACGAATCATTGTCGAGTAGTTTTCACATCCAGTTTTGGAGTTTGCATGGGAACTGGGCTCTCTAATGATATACTAACACTATACGATCAAATAAAATACTTCTGAGAAATCCTATGTTCAAAAGTGTTAAAAAATGTAAAAATGTCAAAATATTGAAAATTAAATTTCAATAACTGCATACATATTATACATCATTAGAATCGTAATTAGGTCATCTTTTTAAATATATATCTTTTTTTTGAAAATCTCTTCAAATACAAAAAAAGTGGAGCATTTTCCAAAATTTCACGATTTTTTTACTTTTTTCAATTTTCAGTCCCTTTTTTGTCTTATCCCAATTATATATAGGTCTGAATGGATGGATCCATGCTAAAGACTACCAGAAGGACCATCGATAGATAAAGTTTAAGAAAAATCGCTGGAGCAGTTTTCGAGATAAAGGCGTCCAAAAACGCTCCAAATCAAAAAATGCTTGATTTTCAGCGTGTCATATTTTACTTTTGGATCATCGTATCTGTATGAATTGGGTATCATACGATACTCCGATTCCGATGTAAACCAACGATACCTTAATCCATTTGATCGGTTGATATGGGACGAAGAAATCACGTTTTTCCCAAAGACCCCATTTTTTGAGTTTTTTTCAAAAAATCTGACATTATTTCGACTACTTCCGGTTTACGAATCGTTGTTGAAATTGCTTTATGCAACTGTCTGGCAATATGGCTTTATGTTTCAGGGGTTTCAGAAATATCGTTTTATTCTTTCCCAAAAATATATGGGGCACAAATGGGCAGAAAATTCGAAAAAATTCGAAAAATAAAGGGCGATAACTCTGAATGAAACTTATATTACTGGAATTGCATAGACTTCAGGAATCCAAAAATGTAGGTCAAATTTGCAAATTTTGAAAAATAACAAAAATTGTCTCATAAACAACGTCTTTTCAATTTTCGAACGATAGAAGTCATAGACGAATGTTCGAAATTGAAAAATGTGAGATAGCCATTATCTCGCAAAAGATTCAGGGTTTCCGAAAATGTCATTTGTTTAAAAATGGGTAAAGAATTGACGAAATTATGGCCGATTTTCAATATCCCGACAACCTACAAAGTTCGGCCACTTCCGGTATGCGCAGAAGTTTGAAAAATAGTTTATGCACTAGCCACCACATGTTTTCCCGATAGAAAAGTTTGTTGCAGATCGATATCTGTTTTCGATCATGGAGAAATAGGCTCCCGCGGAAAATAATAATAATAATAACACGCCATCTTGAGTCAGATCGCGAAAAATCTAATTTTGGAGTAGAGGCAAATTAGTAAATATATTGATGAGATGTTCTCAAAAATGAGTCTATAAATATACTATCTATCGACACAAAAGATCAAAATAGCAATAAAAGATTTTAGAACACCTTTATTTGAACGTTTTGTAAGAGTACCGTATTTTTAAATCTGTCCTATTTCTTAAAATTCTCGGCGAAATTATGTTTCTTCGCTCGCTATGGAACGACCTATGCAGACCTGCAGTGCTAAATCGGCTTTCAGGAATCAGACAGGAAGTGCGTCATACAATAGCCGATCCATCGAGCTACCAAACGATACTGTAGTTGTTATGATTCAGTGACACCCTTTATCAGATTTGTAAAAGTAATATATGCTTGCAAATACACCGGTCAAAATTGTAATATCTGGCAAAATTACTTCACTTCCGGTGCCAATAGAAATCATTATCGGTAAGAAATAAGTTGAGATTTCGCAATTGAGAATTGTTTTATACATATCAGGCAATAAATAATAAACTTGGAACCCATAAACTGAAATTAAAAGGTAAAAAAACTTAAAAAGTGATCCTTAGAAAATTGGTTATTTCTCGACAAGGGAACATGCTAGAAGCAATTTTTTGATATCAGTATGATTATATTGATCCAATCTAAATGGCCATTAGAATCTAACGTTATAACGTTAAACAAATAACAAATATAACTAACTTTAAAAAAATATTTGTTTTGAAGTCTAAAAATACGGTTTTTGCAAAAAAGACATTACTTCCGGTGATGATAAAAATCTTAAATTAGTTTAATGCAATCATAAATGGCATAAGGCATCAAATGGTGAAAATTGTATGAAAATTGAATAATAATTGACACTTTTATAGACCAAAAAGCTTGAAAAGTGACTTGTAGAAAATCGTCTATTTCTCGGCAACCGTACAAGTTAGAAACTTTTTTGTGGTATCTGTATGATCGTATGGGTTCATGCTATTCGGTGATGGGATTCAAATATCATAATTTTAAAAATGTTATAAAAAAGACACATTTGAATAAAATATTTGTTTTTTAGGTTAAAAATACAGTTTTTGCCAAAGTGACGTCATTTCCGGTCACAGTGAAACTGTAAAATTGGTTTAAACTAGTCCAAATTGGCATTAAGCATCGAATGAAAAAAAAATATTGAAAATCGGATAATAATTTACTCTTTTATAGGCAAAATAACGTGAAAAGTGATGCATGCAAAATTGCATATTTCTCGGCAACTGCTCATATTACGAACTATTTTTTGCATACATTCTCCTCGTCTGGATTATTACTACGAGTTTATGAAAGTTACGAATAAATAGTTCAAAATATGAAGACGCTGAATGGGTTGTAAATAACTGATTGTTACACTTTTTTTTTACATTTATTCGAAATTGCCCGAAAATGAAATTGAAATTAAAAAATCTGAGCTAACGATTTGTGCCCCTTTACAGCGCGCATTCTTTTTGCTATATCAGATTTCGAAAAAAATAATATTTGCTTTCAAAAAGTGGTACTGAACTGTCAAAATTGTAGTTTTTGTTAATATTACGCCACTTCCATTGCGTGCAGAAAAAATTCACGTTAACAAAAAAAATTACAATTGAGACCACGGAGCATATGCACTTTGTTTTATACAAATCGAACAATAAATAATTAATCTAGGTACGAAAAACTAAATTAGCCAATGGCGACTAAAGAAAATTACTGAGACAAAATTCTTTCTCACTTCTGCTCAAGTAGGGTGATACTTTAACTCTGTGTAAATTACCATCAAAAAATATTCATAAATAAAAAAGTTTTCTGTAAAAATGTAAAAAAAAATCAAAATATCGGAGATTTTTTCGACTACTTCCGGTTTTACGATCATTGTCGGAATAGCTTTAACAAGTTGATTAGATACTTAACTTCCTGTACCAGAAATGTCAGAAACATTCATTGAGTAATTTTCGAAAAAAAGATAAATAAAAGAGCATTTTCAATAATTTAATGATTTTTCAACTTTTTTCAAAGATTGAGGTCATTTTTGGACCACCTATAATATTGCAACGCTTTTATTATTAAATGCACACGCTAGGCCACCGATAGGACTCTGAGTAAAAAATATTTAAGAAAAATCGTAGGCGTCGTTTTCGAGAAAAAGGTGTCTCAGAATGCTCCAAAACGGAAAATACTTAGTTTTCGGCGTACCATAATTTATTTCCTAAGAATCAAATTCGTGTTATTTAGATGTTATACGATCGTCTATTAATGGAACTATCCAACGACACTTTAATTGTTTTGGTCCGCTAATATGTGACGGAGAATTCGAACGTTTGGCAAGAGCTCCAATTTTTTTTCATCTTTTTTACATTTTTCGTCGTTTTTTGAACTACTTCCGGTATACGAATCATTGTCGAGTAGTTTTCGCATTCAGTTTTGGAGTTTGCATGGGAACAGGGCTCTCTAATGATATGCGACACTATACGATCAAATAAAATACTTCTGAGAAATCCTATGTTCAAAAGTGTTAAAAATGTCAAAATGTCAAAATATTGAAAATAACATTTCAATAACTGCATACATATTATACATCAATAGAATCGTAATTAGGTCAGCTTTTTAAATATATATCTTTTTTTTTGAAAATCTCTTAAAATAAAAAAATAGTAGAGCATTTTCCCAAATTTCACGATTTTTCGACTTTTTTCGATTTTCAGTCCCTTTTTTGTCTTATTCCAATTATATAAAAGTCTTAATGGATGAATCCATGCTAAAGACTAGCGAAAGGACCATCGATAGATAAAGTTTAAGAAAAATCGCTGGAGCAGTTTTCGAGATACAGGCGTCCAAAAACGCTCCAAATCAGAAAATACTTGATTTTCAGCGTGCCATATTTTGCTGCCTGATCATAGTATCCGTATGAATTGGGTATCATACGATAGTACAATTCTAGTGCAGTCCAATGGCACCCCAATTTCTTTAATCCATTGATATCGGGCGGAGAAATCGCGTTTTTTCCAAAAATATCAATTTTTTGCATTTTTTTCAAAATATTGCACATTATTTCGACCACTTCCGGTTGAAGGATTCTTGTCGAAATTACTTTATAAGTTGGTATTGGACTATAACTTCATGTTCCAGAAGTTTCAGAAACGTCAATTCTGCCATAAACTGAAACCCGAGCTCACAAAATGGGAAGAAAATTCGAAAAAAATCGAAAAATAACGGGCGATAACTCCGAATAAAACTTATATTACTGGAATCAGATGGACTTCAGGTATCCAAAAATGTAGGTCAAATTTGAAAATTTTGAAAAATAACAAAAATTGTCTCGTAAACAACATGTTTTCAATTTTCGAACGATAAAAGTCATAGACAGTTGTTCGAAATTGAAAAATGTGAGATAGCCATTGTCTCAGAAAAGATTTAGGGATTCTAAAAATATAATTTGTTTGAAAATGGATAAATAAATTGACGAAACTATGGCCGATTTTCAATTTTTAGACAACGTACAAAGTTCGGTCACTTCCGGTATGCGCAGAAGTTTGAAAATTAGTTTATGCAGTAGCCACCACATGTTTTCCCAATAGAAAAGTTTGTTCCAGATGGATATCTGTTTTTGATCATGGAGATCTAGGCGCCCGCGGTAAATAATAATAATAATACTAATTTTAGTAATCTCAATAGGCTTTCAGACGAAAGTCTGAAAGGCTAATAACTAGATCTGCTACTGTCCCATGCAGATATGAAAGCTTTCATATTCATCGTCACGTGTCATCGATTGTATCAAGTATCCTAAAAAAAAGGATAAGAAGAAAAAATTATCAAAATTGGTCAAAAACTCGCGAAGTTACAAGTCTAAATATAGTATGAAACATTGCACCCAGTCACAACAATAATCTGAAAACTAAAGGGAAATAACTGAAA
Source organism: Patella depressa (assembly GCA_948474765.1). NCBI lineage: Eukaryota > Metazoa > Mollusca > Gastropoda > Patellidae > Patella > Patella depressa. Next base: position 41,979,673 of record OX419720.1, on the reverse strand, counting down.
CGTGTATTACTGTAATGAGACGGATGAGAAAATGAAATGAAAATGGCGTGAAAGAACTAAAAATGGCAGTTTGGACAGGCTACCTTACTCCTTGTCACGTACAACCGGGCATTCGAAAACACGCTAGTTAACTCAATGACAGGCGCGCGTGCTAACCATTCAGCCACCCAACCCCCATTTTAAATCAGAGACGTGCAATATTTCATATAGGAAGAATAACAAGTCGCTCACAACAAAATGGTAAATTAATGAGTTTAGGTCAAAAGGTTGAGCTACTGTTTTAGAGTATTTACTTGTTTTAAAGAGACACGTTAAGGGTTGTTCATAGTTAAATGAAAGTTTAATTTTAAATAAGACCAATAAAATTAGGATTTAATAATGGCAGACTAATATTAAAATAAAGTTTTAAATTAAGAATAATTAATTATTGGTCTAATGCAATGAAATGTTTGATTTGACGGATGAAATGTACGATGGGTGTCCACACTATGTGGCTAAGGCGTTGGCTTGCTAGCCAGGAGGTCGGGTGTTCGATCCCTGTATTGGCCGAGAAAGTTCATCTCGATTTTCTGGCGTGTCCCCCCACCCGCCGTGTACACATTGGAATGCACGTAAAATATCCCTAAGCAGTTGGAATTCGATACTGTTGAATAAGCTCTATACGATGACTAAATGTGTAGATTGTAGTCACCCACACTGCATGTTTCGCTTAACAATGAAAAGATGCCGTTTTCAATATTCGATCCTTTTGTTCTTCTACTCCTGATATGTTGGACTGTTGATCGATGGTTTCATATAAAAGACTACCAATAAGACTCTTTGTAGAAGAAGTTACCAAAAAATATTATGTTGACTTTACGAGAAAGACCTCTAAACATGCTCCAAATTATAAAAATACGACTTTTTGGATTTTCAATCTCTTTTTTTCGGCTATCCCTGATATTTAGAAAAAATAATACAATGATTTCACACACCAGGCTAGCTATTAGACTCTCTATTGACAAAAGTTTCACCGCCTTCCCTTTATTATAACCAAAGTTATCGTGCCCTAAAGAATCAACAAATTAGCATGCTTATCTCTGCTTACCTTAAGCAGAAAATGCTCATCTTTGAACTCAATCATAACATTGACCTAGTGAACGTCTACACCAAGTTTGAACATTCTAGCTTAATTAGAAGGAGAGTAATTGTGTTCCAAAGTCCCGACCCATCAAATTACTTCTATTTTTCATTTTCAATTCAAAATGGTGACCATCACGTGACCGAAATCAAAATTCTATTCACTACATTTTTTAGGCCTTCCTACAAGGATTCAGAAAATATAACTCTGTAAGTCTGTAAGTAAAATAGCAAAAAAGCCTTATTGATTTTTCACTTTTAAATATGGCGGCACTTCCGGTTCGATCGACAAAATCCATATTTTGTGTACAAATCAGTAATTACTTATCTAATATCAAAAAAAAATCAGGTCATTCTGACCTATATTTCGATAATTTTTTTGAAAATTTTGATCTTTAATTTCGTCAAGGGGAGATAATTTAGAAAATTTCTAATTATATTTTTGAAGTCACATCGGTAAGATCTACTTATATACTAAATTTCATGAAAATCGTACAACTATTAAAGAAGTTGTCAAATTGGTCTAAACTTCCGGTTCAAAATCACAGCGACGAATTTTCGAAATTCGAAAATGTGAAACTGCAGATGAAAATGATTTTTTTTAAGGTATTCAAAGAAAAAAGAATTAGTAAAATCGGTCAAAAAATAACAAAGTTACGACTATGCATTGTCATTTTTTTCGTTCGTAAAATTCGGTGATTTCGGATTCGTAAAACGTTTCGAAAATATATTTAATCAAGGTTCGTACCCCATTTTGGGGGGGGGGGGGGTAGGTCAAAATTTCAGAAAGATCCTATGGATAGATTCTGAGAAATCCGATTTGCAGAAAACACACAAAAAAAAAATAATAACTAGATCTGCTACTGTCCCATGCAGATATGAAAGCTTTCATATTCATCGTCACGTGTCATTGATTGTATCAAGTATCCTAAATAAAAGGATAGGAAGAAAAAATTATTAAAATTGGTCAAAAACTCGCGAAGTTACAAGTCTAAATATAGTATGAAACATTGCACCCAGGCATAACAAAAATCTGAAAACTAAAGGGAAATAACTGAAACTTGTATTACTGTAATGAGACGGATGAGAAAATGGTATGAAAATGGCGGGAAAAAAATTAAAAATGGCAGGTTGGACAGGCGACCTTACTCCTTGTCACGTACAACCGGGCATTCGAAAACACGCTAGTTAACTCAATGACAGGCGCGCGTGCTAACCATTCAGCCACCCAACCCCCCTTTGAAATCAGACACGTGCAATATGTCATATAGGAAGAATAAGAAGTCGCTCACAACAAAATGGTAAATTAATGAGTTTAGGTCAAAAGGTTGAGCTACTGTTTTAGAGTACTTAATAGTTTTAAAGAGACACGTTAAGGGTTGTTCATAGTTAAATGAAAGTTTAATTTTAAATAAGACCAATAAAATTAGGATTTAATAATGCCAGACTAATATTTCCAATATGTTTGGTTATAAGTAGGGAATCGTGACGACTTCTTAAGCATGTTTTAAACAAAGGATCATGTTTGTTTAAACAAGAATGGCACTCTGCAATAAAAAAAACTGGCCAAAGCAAGATTTATATGCAGAAATTAAATAATTGCTAGAACCAGAAAAATATTTATCCACTATAATAAATAAGCAACATAGAGAAAATGAAATGAAATTGAATGGGGTTTAACTACCGACTGTTCTGCTCCTAAAATGGGCTAATGAAGACGGGCATATGCCATAAAGTGTGCAATGAGGGAAATTTTACCCGGGCAGCGGCGGTTACGGCCTACGAGGTTGGACAGGCGACCATACTCCTTGTCACGTACAACCAAGAAATCGAAACAACGCCAGTTGACTCAATGACAGACGTTATGATACAGAGCGCACGTGCTAACCATTCAGCCACGCAACCTCCCTAAAATCGGCAAATTGCTGACCTACAGCGAGAAACATTTCAACCGGGCCAAATTTTCTATTGTAACAGTTTAATTTGCACGGTACCTTTAGTTATTAACCGAATATTACAAAACTTTTAAAAATAAGCTCCCCCTGACCAGCTTAAGCGTTCGCAATAAACGTTTGCCCCTTAAAATCGGCAAATTGCTGACTTTAACGTGAGAAACATTACAACCGGGCGAAATTTTCTGTTTTATCACTTTTACAGTACCTTTGATTACCAACCGATTATTACAAAACTTTAAAAATAAAAGAGAAATGCGGCCTAACGTCCAATCGACACAAACTAGGTCATTTCGGGACTAACATATGTTTTTAAATTTTATTTAACCCCCCCCCCCCCCCTTGCGCGTACTGGTCTTTAGCCGTTGTGAGGAAACCGAAGAACACGGAGAAAACCCACGAGGTTGGACATCATACACCATGTCACGTGCAACCTGGAGATCGAAACGACGCCCGTTGACTCAATGACAGACGTTACGATACATTGCGCACATGCTAACCATTCAGCCATTCAGCCTCCCTGAATTCAGAAAATTGCTGACTTATAGCAAGAAACATTTCAACCGGGCGAAATTTTCTGTTTTAACAGTTTAATGTGCACGGTACTTTAATTACCAACCGATTATTACAAAACTTTTGAAAATAAGCTCCAACTGACCAGCTTAATCGTATGCAATTGAAAGTTCTGCACGGAGAAAGTTCATCTCGATTTCCCGGCATGGTTCCCCTTGTCAGTGAGGCAGAACGGAGGGCCTGACAAGCACAGCTGTCTAGTCATTCGGATGGGACGAAAAACCAAGGTCCCGTGTACACATTGGAGTACACGTAAAATATCCCTAAGCAGTTGGAATTCGATACTGTTGAATAAGCTCTATACGATGACTAAATGTGTAGATTGTAGTCACCCACACTGCATGTTTCGCTTAACAATGAAAGGGTGCCGTTTTCAATGTTCGATCCTTTTATTCTTCTACTCCTGATATTTTGGACTGCTGATCGATGGTTTCATATAAAAGACTATGGATAAGACTCTTTGTAGAAGAAGTTCCCAAAAAATAGTATGTTGATTGAAGAGAAAAGGACCTTTAAAAATGCTCAAAATCGTAAAAATACGACTTTTTGGATTTTCGATCTCTTTTTTTTCTGCTATCCCTGACATTCAAAAACAATGATACAATGATTTCACACAACGGGCTAGCTATTAGACTCTCGATTGGCAGGAGTTTCACCACCCTCTCTTCATTATAACCGAAGTTATCGTGCCCTAAAGAATCAACAAATCAGCATATTTATCTCTGCTTACCCTAAGCAGAAAATGCTCATCTTTAAACTCAATCATGACATTGACCTAGTGAACGTCTACACCAAGTTTGAACATTCTAGCTTAATTAGAAGTGTTTCAAAGTCTCGGCCCTTCAAATTGCTACTACTTTTCATATTCACTTCAAAATGGAATCAATCAGTAGACCTAAAACAAAATTCTGCTCCCAGCGATTTTTAGGCCAACCTTCAAGGATTCAGAAAATATAACTCCAGTGTCTGTAAGTAAAATAGCAAAAAAGCCTTAGGGATTTTTCACGTTTCAAGATGGTGGCACTTCCGGTTCGATCGACAAACTTCATATTTTGTGTACAAATCAGTAATTACTTATCTAGTATCCAAAAAAAAATCAGGTCATTCTGACCTATATTTCGATGATTTTTTTGAAAATTTTGATCCTTAATTTCGTCAAGGGGAGATAATTCAGAAAATTTCTAATTATATTTTTGAAGTCACATGGGTAAGATCTACTTGTATACTAAATTTCATGAAAATCGTACAACTATTAAAGAAGTTGTTAAATTGGTCTAAACTTCGGGTTCGAAATCACAGCGACGAATTTTCGAAATTCGAAAATGTGAAACTGCAGATGAGATTGATTTTTTTCAAGGTATTCAAAGAAAAAAGAATTAGTAAAATCGGTCAAAAAATAGCAAAGTTACGACTATGCAATGTCAGTTTTTTCGTTCGTAAAATTCGGTGATTTCGAATTCGCAAAACGTTTTCAAAATATATTTAATCAACAGCCACCACCCATTTTTTTTTGGGGGGGGGGGGGTAGGTCAAAGTTTCAGAAACATCCTATGGTTAGATTCTGCGAAATCCGATTTGCAGGAAAAACACAAAAAACAAATAATAATAATCTTAACAGAAACAATAATAATAATAATAATAATTTTAGTAAAAACAATAGTCTTTCAGACGAAAGTCTGAAAGCCGAATTAAGGATTACTACAGGCGTATTCCAATGAAATAAATGCAGGTTTAATTTTAAATAAACTTAATGGTAAGAATATGATTAAGTAAGATACAATCGTATCCAATCAATATTAAAGTAAATGTTATTAATTAAGGGTAAAGTAATTGAATTATTAGTGGTCTGATTAAGCAACTACACCGGTTGTTTACGGGAAGTAATGTACTTTATCTTAATGCCCAGCAAAGACGAACCGGTTGAGAGAATTCCAGTATGCAAGAAGATATGGTTCTGGAGCTTGCAGAAGTGTTAACTTAGCGGATCACCATATTTACAGTGCAAGAAACAGACTTATTCCGAATAGGACATGCAATTATGCAGTGTTATAAACATTGAACATATTGACATTGAAAAAGTGAACTTCTTTAAATTAAAAACAGTTTTTTATTGTGTTGGAACTTATAACCATGTATTTTTATGACAGTTAATCAGTGAACTTATATAAACTATGGCAGCATGTTTATCAGTATAATGGTATTTTATAATTAGGACATATACAGAGCTTTTATAATATTGTATTTAATGCATGTTAGATAACAACGTTAATCAAGCAACATTGATTATTTAACGCATTGCAAAGTGGCGTATGTAACAATATGCGGGTACCTTAGTACTAAGAGGGGTGTCCTGATTCATATATAAATTCTTTATCTGCATGATGTGTGACGAAAACTAGGGTAATGGAGTAGCTTGCATTATTCTACTACTATCTTAGACTAACTCGCAGACAAATATGTCAGTATCCATTTCTGGAAAGTAGGGTACTATCGTCTAGTAATCACGTGCACAGATTAGTACAATTAACTAGAATAGTGTTGACGTAAATCGGTGCCTAAACAAAACACTTACCAAAAAATGGTAATTGTCCCGCCCCAATAGATGACGCATTATACTTTATAGGAAAGAACTCGTCTGATTTACGCTCAGACATCATTCGAAAGGTCCAATGGGAAGTTCATACCATGAGCTGCCCTGGCTTACAGGCCGGACGCAGCCGTCCTGATGAGACCGTAGACGGGACGATATAGAGGGCCCTGCGGGAGACGGTTGGGCGAAATAGCCAGGGTAGACATAGGTTTTAATCGTGGTTAACGGTTAAATACCTAAAGAACAATTATTGTGTCGATGTCGTAGAATATATTATTGTAACCTATAAAGATACATGTATATCCAGAGTACAGAAAAGAGTTAGAAATTTTATTTATCACAACGGCAAGTCCTACCTAGACACACGATAGTGTGACACAAGATTTGGCCGTCCGGACACAGAGTACGTTGAGTCCAAGACAGGCCTAGATGACAGTCACGTCAGACACCGTAGTGTCACAAGAGAAGCGGGGAAAAACAAGACGGCCGATGCGTGGCTTCGCGGCCGAATCGCGCTCTCGAGGAATTAGAACCACAATACTCTTCTGACGAAAATGTATCTCTAGTCTTTTGGACTGGTAGGGGGATTCTATTTCGTAGTCAACTGTTTTATTTAATTAAGGGGATTAAGGAATCAGCCAGGCCATAATGAATATACACATCGGCTGTATATTGGTAATTAAGGAATAAACATTCCGAATAAGCATTCGGTCACTGTGACGTCACTGGCGTCTGAGGGGATTAAGAATGCTCTTGATAATTGTTTTGATTATTTACCAACACGGGACCTTGTGTTTTGACCATTCCAATGGACTATGCAACGTTCCTTTTCAGGACCCCGTCACCCACGACAATCAAGAGAGAACCACTTAGAAAAATTCGGATGACCAAACTCGTGACTTCATTAGTGTCCATTTGTGAAGTAAACTGGGGTTTTTCAAACCATTTATAAGAAATCATATTTTCACTTCCATGTCATACATGTATAACAATCGATTTTGCTTTTCAAGCTTGAATAACGAATAATTATTAACAAAACAGGAAGTGTTTCGTTATTCGAGATTCAAGTTTTGAATAATGAACAACGAGACAGGACGTTTTTCGTTATTCGGGATTGAAATAAAATATCTATATTTTCTTAGCAATTCTAGATCATTATTGTCCATGTGTGAAGTAAACCTTTTTTTATTTAATTGACTTATAAGATGGATGCCTAAACAGTAAACAATCGCATTTTGTTTTTGTTTTTTTAGGGGGGGGGGGGGGTCGCTTCTTCTTGTGTTTTATTAGTATCCAAATAAAACCATAAATAAGCAGTGTTCTATTTACCTTGTCGGGCCCAATTTATGATGTTGCCATCTGCAGCACCCTCTTCGTTATCAGTATGGTCTAGTACTATATCTGTCTGAGTTGTAGCTGAAATAATTGTTATAACTTTCATTTTCTATAACAAATTGACATATAAAATGAAATATAAAAACATACCACTGACACTTAATTCGACGTGGTATTCAAATTATTGAGCAACATAATGTGACAAATATGTCATGAAGCCTATTACTCCAGATCCACATGTGACTTACGCGTAACAGGGCAATGGTCTCTTAGACGAATTTACTAGTTGGTTTGGGAAATGAATAATATTGAAGAGGCTGTATGATTCCATATATTGTTCGGGATAGAAGATAATCTCAATTTTATGACAATCATCTATTTAGTATAAACAACAAACGTCACAAAACTCACAGAGCTCCCAATTCAATGAGGCCGGCTTCTAGCTGGAGACCACGTTTTTGCAGAACGAAAATCTAGCCATCCGGTTACATATAATACATGACGTGGACCATGCAAGTTTGATCCAAATAAAGTATCTGGATACCGCACACTCCCCCTGTTGACCTGTACTAGTCAATATAATCCTTGTATCTAAACAGAAAATAACATTATAATACTGATGAAAGGTATGTGTTAATACACAAAAATGAGAGTTCATTTCAATATGTGGATTTAAACAAAGAGTTCGAATACACTATTGTCATTTAGCATAGAATAAGTAACATCTTCGCAGAGCCGAGTTTGAAGCTAAAGTCCATCTAGGCAGAGTTCATTCCGACAGAAACTATTCCAAAATAGAGTCCAATTCCAAAGAACTTCAATACAACACAGAATATACTTCCAAGAATTAAGTAAACACGATTAGATTCACGAATTGAGTTCATTCAGAACACTGTAGTTCCCGTATCCACTGCCTTCGTAACCTATCTCCAACTACAGCAGCAGTTCGTCTTAATCGATTATCATTAGAGTTAGAGTCATTGACATGCACCGAACACGATGATTCTTGATCAATTTCAGGTTCCACTTGAGTTATAGATTTAGATTCCATCTCTTGATCCTCCATCTCCAATTCCTCAGAGGTATTTGATGAGACTTCTAAAGGATATAAAAGTTGAACTGGTCTCTGAAGTGTGTAAGTCTTACCAGTTTTCGTTTGAATTTTGACAGTAGCTCCTCTAGCTTGACCATCCTTCCCTTCAATAAGCTTCTCAATTTTACCGAGTTTCCAAAATCCCCTTGGACTTTGATCATTATGAACAAGTACCAATGAGGTACCGGCAGAACTAATCCGCCCGGTGGCGCTGTAAGAAAGTAGGACATCTCCGTAGCGACAAGCAGACGCTAAAAAATGGCTGACTTCGAAAACAACTCATACTGCGATAAAACGTTATCAGAACTTAAGGAAATTCTTCGCGTACGAAAATTGAAAGTTGCCGGGAAAAAGAAAGATTTGGTTGAACGGTAAGTGATAATTAATCCGATGTTATCTTTAGATTTATAAATGCTACACACTCGGGTGAACGATAGTCGATAGCTTAGTCCAAAGCCTAGATATAAACAAACAAACACGCGAACTAATCAACTATGAGGGCCGGGAGGCCCTGTATTTGTTTACGTAATTCGTTGATTGTTATTGTTTCCCGTGGATCCTGATTATAATTTATACAATTAATGACTGTAATAATTAGTAATAAGTTATTGTAATGAAACAATATATGGTGGAAATGAAGACACAATAATAAATAAAAATACTGGTACTTTCATCAAATTTGCTATTCCCCAGCACGGCAGCAGACAACTGCCACGGCACTGTATTATTATGCTGCTAGCCATCTATGCGATACTATATTACCACATTCTTACTCTGTGATATTACTATGTCAAATTTTAATTTTAGTCTTTCATTAAATTCTAGATTGATATTTGATGACCGAAATTCACGTAAAAATGAACCTGCTCCAGAATTCCATATGTGTCTACCTGCAATGACTGATTATACAGATGTCCATGCTGATCATTTACAGAACTTCCCTCATGTGACCGAACAGAGAGTACTGGATTTTCTACAATTAAGTGACCAAAAGTTAAATGAAAAAATTGAACTTCTTTATGCGCAGAGGTAACTTTCTTTTAAACGTAGGTGTCACATCATCATAAGGTGTTGACAGCACAATCATGTAACTATTGAGTGGAGTTATACATAATGACTTTTACAACTTCGTGTAGTAAGCTTCTTATGTACCCATCTACACTAAATATAGGGAAAAAAATTTACAACTTATCCTTTATTTTTACAACACTTTTGTATCTATTTTAGGTATCTAAGATATGTTCGTATAGCCATTAATGATACAACATATATAACTTCAAATGTTTGGGCAGAAATGAAGAAATCAACAAGTTACAAAGTGGACATTAGTATTGATAGAAATGCAGTAATCCAGCAAACCCAGTGTGAATGTGCAGTAGGACAAGGGCCATTGACTCATTGTAAACATGTTGGGTGTGTTTTATTTGGTCTTGTGAATTACTGCACATCTGGGAACATTTTAACAGAAGTAACATGCACACAGGTATATATTTATATATTAATAATATTATCTCTAATTATGGTGTGTCATATCATAGCCGCAAAGCAAATATTTACCACTTATCCTTTATTTTTACAACACTTTTGTATCCATTTTAGGTATCTAAGATATGTTCGTATAGCCATTAATGATACAACATATATAACTTCAAATGTTTGGGCAGAAATGAAGAAATCAACAAGTTACAAAGTGGACATTAGTATTGATAGAAATGCAGTAATCCAGCAAACCCAGTGTGAATGTGCAGTAGGACAAGGGTGTAAGGCATGGATGTTTGACTGACATTGCCTTTTAATTATAGTGTTATACAATTACTAGTTAATACCTAATCATGATTGGATGCCCTGACGTCATCTACCATAAGGAAATGCTGGTCTGTGACATCTCCCTAGGTGGAAACAGACCTGAAGACCCATTAACTGAGATAATGATGAAAGCTCGTGGGGAGTCCAGATAAATTGACATTGGATGTAAAACACATTTTTTTTGTATATAATACATTCATTCAAACATGGAATAAAGATTATAATTTATATGAAATTCATTAATGATATTTTGCATTCATTTCAGGTTTTACAAAGATTTCACAGAGGTAAGCCCATGAAAGGTAGCCCATTGAGAACCAAGAACCTGAGTGGAGTCAGAGGTAATGTAAGGCCTTCGATCTATGATCCTAGGCCAGGCCGTTTGATAAATTCTTTAAAAAATGAACAAAACATGAGAAACATGGTACTTAACCGGCAGGTGAGCTATTTATATAATTTGTTGGTTTTCATATTTGATCGATTTTACTATTTTTGACAGATTTATGTTATTATAAAAAATAAATCATAACTGGATCATCCTGTACTATGACAACCTTTTCTGTTTCAGGGAAAATCAAAATGGCCAGTACTACAATTATATGAATCAGCTAATATTAGAGCTTTAGCAGCTGACCATGACTACATGGAGCTGACTATGGGGGATCACTTTCTCAGGACTGAAAAGGTATTAATTTAGTTTTAAACAGTTATTTGCTATTGGATAATTTACTGTCTAGTACTTTTTTCAAGATCGCAAACGATTTGACTGTAACATTAATTAGATTATTATTCCTCAATAAAAACATGCATTATGTATTATCTAAATCTGCATATTGGTGGTCTTTCTTTGGGCCTTAAATGTTATGTGAATTAATAACCTCTCGATGCCATTGGATGACTTCAATTTTAAGTACATTAGAACAGTTCTGCCATTAAATGATTAATTTTATAAAGAGGCCACGACAGTAGTAAGCATGGTACTCTGGAGCATATTTGGAATTCCAGACATTCCAATGGCGTGACGTCACAAATTCCAAAGGTATGACATCAGAGCATTCCACAGGGGTTCTATTTATAGTTTGAATATGGTTATTGTTGACTGAACAATGAGGTTATGAATAATAAAAAAGGTATTGTTGTGCAGGTGTTTTATCCTTTGATCTCCTTTGACTTTTTGTAACCAGGGTATGGGGTCCCCGAATTGTTTATTGAGGGGTGGGGGGGATATTTCGCTTTATAGTCAGGTGTGTAGGGTTCACGTTCAGGTCGACTGTAGATAAGGGATAATGACCTCCGCTATTTAAATTGACAGGTGATTTTGGCGGTTTTGTACTAAACCAATAGTTTTAATCTACATATTTGGTGGGGGGTTTGTTAAATTTTGGTTCTAAGTTTCGAAAATCTAGGTATAAAAGGTGACTACACGTTCAAATGTAGAATTGCTTTATGAAGTTGAACAAGAGGTTAACATCATGAGTAACGACTTGTATCGAAAGGATATTGGAAATGATTATTTGGTTGTAAAATGTATTTGGCAAGAAGATTTGTGTTATCACCTCAGATTGTATGGTTACGGTTTTAAGGGTGATAGATATCCAACCCCCAATGGTATCATGTTTTTCGAGCAGCAATGGCAAACATTGATGAACACTGTCTCCGAGATAGATGAGTATTTACAAAAAAACATTGTAAAGAAATCAGTACCTATTGGTAATGATGTGTACGTAACGATTGACAACAAATACCCTGGAGTCAACATTCGTAAATTTTGGTGGTGTGAAGAGGAACGAATGCCAAAACCTACCCGAAAGGGTGTTCATTTAAACTTGAAACAATGGGAGGCTTTGAAAGTTAGCTTCAAAGAGCTGTGTGAAAATAATTTTACGTGTGAGGAACCACCCCTAGGTGTGGTAGGCTTAGCAAAGGCGGAGACTTGTGTATAATTTCTGTCAAACGTTTTTTTTATTGGTCGGCGTTCTGCTGCATATTTGACATTCCACAAGTGTTCTATTTATAACTTGAATATGGTTATTGTTGACTGAACAATGAGGTTATGAATAATAAAAAAGGTATTGTGTGCAGATGTTTATTCTTTGATCTTGTTTGACTTTTGTAACAAGGGTATGGGGTCAACGAATTGTTTATTGGAGGGGGGGGATATTTCGCTTTATAGTCAGGTATGTAGGGTTCACGTTCAGGTCGCATGTAGATACACAGTTAAGGGATAATGACCTGCGCTATTAAGGTTGACAGGTACCAGTGTTGCAATTGTTTATCCGTGGTTGTTTATACCCACACCCCAAGCTCCATATACCCTCCACCCAACCAACCCCCAACCAAACCCCAAACCCCATTTCAACTGTCTACACTCTTCAATTAGTGTCGATTCTAAGAAACCAACAATAGCCTTTTTTATAATATTTTTATTTATTGGTAAGGTTATATATATATATATATATATATTTTATGGCCAATTAATGTGACGGCATATTCCAGTCCGCCAACTCCCTATAAGTGTCGAGAACGGTGATTATTTTTTTGAACGCATGGTTCGATTCTTCAACCATTCTCAAGCGTGCCAGGATGTAATCGGTAAAAGCTAATAATCTACAGAAAAGAACGAATCAGATAGGTATTGGTAAAATAAAACAATATTAATATTGAAAGAATTGCATTGTCTACCTCCGAAACCCACCCCCTCTATATCCCAATCCAAGTACACACAAACACCTACAAATGAGTAGAAATGAAACGGAGTGAAACATTTAACTACCTCAGTGTTGTGGGCTATACCTGAACTAATGAAAATCAGTGCCTATTGAATTGAGACACGGTGCCAGCGTACACATCATTAGTGTAATTATGCTTTGTAAGTATGTGTGACCCTGGACAAGACTGTACCTTAAACGTCAAAAAATATAATATTATAATTTATATTAAGAATATTTTCACAGTAAAATATTAATAGGTTGGTTAATACCAATAGATGTGCACATTGCTTTCAACATAAAGTTCACGGTCTCAACGTATATACAAGGTTGGGGAGGGAGGAAGTTGGGGATGGCGGGAGAAATATTTACGAGTTGTAATATTACGGACACCTAGGGTTTGACAGCTGTCTACACCGTAATATAGCATCTTACGCTCCTAACGGGGATAATATTTGTTGAATATGTTTGACGAATATGGTTGCTTAGGTATGAACAGTTTTAAAAATAAACAAAACAGGCGAAAGTAGTATATTAATCTCAGTTGTTAGGAGAGCGATTTAGCTAATTTGCAGGTGTCTTTAATTACGCACAACGAAGACTGTCCTCCGTGGGCCGTGTGAAAGTAAGCACTTAACATGAAACCCTGTTTTTAAAGTAGGTGATGCAAGGTTCTTAGATACATTGAGTCTGGGTATGTCGCGTAACACCCTGTCTTTTAGTATACGCATAACAATTATTGGACAAATTCGGAAAATAAGGTCCGAAATTCCAGGGATATACCAAACATTCAAAGCTGTATAGAAATATTCCTTCAAATACTACATGTATAGTTCCACACAAACACCTCCATGTAGTGTGTAATAAGTGAAAAGAATAGTTTACCCGATCAGATAAAATCCTTGCATACTATTAAAAAAACCTAATTAACTAATGATGATATTTTATTACCCCCCAAAATATTTACACCAGAAAATATAATCCAGTCTAAACTGCGTTACAATAAAAGTAACATCGCTTACCTGTTCCCTGCGGTCAATAGATATAGACCGCACGGTATATCATTTGTTAAACTGTTTTGTCGATGATAGGTTTCGAACTATAAATAAATGACCGAATAGTTTTCATTTCAAAACTATAACCAATATAAAATATAAAATACTAGCTGCATCAATTACTTTCTCTGTTCACGTGTATCTGACCCGGCAAAAACATCATACGTAGCAATAACTATCAAATTTACATACATATACGATTAAAATAATTATAAAAATATCGTACAGCTAATTGAATTATGAAGTGTACATATTATAATTGTATTTTGTAGTATGTTTTGTAACATGGCTGCAAATTAGTACCAGATTTGAACTTGTTTATGAATGTTTACCGCTTTAACAATGCATATATGTTTCATTCACGACTGGAGTGTCCACATTTCTTCGATCTGGAGGAAGATTTGAAATTGAGTGTCTATTTGTAGTAATTTTATACCATTGAGAACTAAGCAATATGAACGTTTGAGTTGTGACGTTTGCAAATAATTAAATGATTTTGATTGTCGAAATCACTTACTCGTTTGGTCATTTATCATTTAAATGAAAGGATTTTTATTTATTTTCTATTTTTGGGGATATTTTACACGTCTTGCCAAAGTATATAATATAGACAAAAGAAATTTTGAAATTGTCGAAAGTTTGAAAACTAGCTAATCTTATTTAAATCTGGCACAAGGGGTGATTTGATTAATAACAATAATGGCTTTAAGGTTGGATCGCATGTTTGATGGGGTCTATTCAACTAGGCAAATGGTGAAAAGACACACAACTTGCTATCCTGCACAGTCCCCCAACCCTTCTCTCTGTCTCTCTGTCTGTCTCTCTCACACAAACTCACAACCCCCTTCTCTCTAACTCATTAAACTCTCTCTCTCACACACAAACTCACCCCCCCTCTCTCTCTAACTCATTAAACTCTCTCTCTCACTCTCTCTCACACACAAACTCACAACCCCCCTCTAACTCATTAAACTCTCTCTCACTCTCTCTCTCTCACACACACACGTACTGTCCCTCTCTCTCTCTCTCTCTCACTCATTAAACCCTCTCTCTACCACTCTCTTCTTACAAATAATATCTTTTCATGCTGTTTATTTAAAAAATGTTTATATATATCCTCAGCCCCTTTTGCTTAATATGTATACCAATCTTACTACCCCATTTTTTCACTCAAAAATGGTGATTAGCACAGACAACCAACCATCCACACAGCCACTCTCTTCTTACAAATAATATCTTTTCATGCTGTTTATTTAAAAATGTATATATATTTCTTCAGACCCTTTTGCTAAATATGTATACCAATCTTACTGCCCCCTTTTTTTCACTCAAAAATGGTGATTAGCGCAGATAACCAACCATCCACACAACCACGTCTCTCGCATGTCCCACACACACACACACACGATCACACGCCACCACGGGCTATGTTTACCGCCGCGTGAATAATATCTTTGCATGTTGTTTATTACAAAATGCATATATTATTTCCACACCCCCGGTCATTTATTTTAAAAAATATGTATACCAACCCGACTCTTTTTTCCCCTCAAAAATCGGTGATTAGAACGCTCAGTTATTCACGTCATTGGTTTTTTGTCTTTATGTATTAATATCTATTTGAACTCTCTCTTTTCGGCCAGAAAAACGGAACTTATTTTATTCTTGAAATACCCCAAGTAAATGATATAGACGTGTGTGAAACTACCGTATCGTTAAGTTTCGTGTATAATATTCATTTTGAGCGGTAATATCCCCGTGAATAATATTGTATAAAATACTAAATTATTCAATATACTGTATATCCCCCAAACCTGTACGAAATAATTTCTTAATTGTCATCCGTGCTTATACGGGAAAAGTGTTCATTTTATTGTATGTCATACTTGGTCATTTTTGAGAGTGGGTAGTAGTTTTATCAATAACTTTCTCAAATTACATCAACCGTACACCAAACGTCAAAATATTACAGACCCACACAAAATTGCGATTAGCTTATCAAGCGGGGACATTTGTTGCAATAACAAGTACCTATATTCCCCCATTGATTTACTATAACATTGATGCGTCCGCAATAAAAGAACGTTAACAGTAACTTCTGTAGATATGGAAAAAAAACGATATCGATTACATAGAAATACCAAAATTATATTCCAAAAATGGCAGATTAAACATACATTATGCAAGTCAAAGCTAAATCTGCCTATTACAGGATTTTCTTTAGGACTGAAATGTTTTCTAAATTATTAATTAGACATTAATTACTAGTCCAAAGACCATAATCAACTTGCGATTGCATCGGATTTCTCCGATATTGAATAGATTAGAGCGGTTCGACCATATTTTAATTTAATTTGATAGGTGGTGGTAGCAATTATTGCACACGTCTTGTCAGACCACCAAAGGTTAATATCTTTACCCCCGTAATGCAATAATTGGAATGAAAATTTTAAATTTTTCATTTTACATTATATATTTTCAAACTGTTATAGCAAGAATGGCTATCTCTTTATCTAAATGTTACATGGTGTATCTTTAAGTTTAGGGTTCATGCGTGAATTTATAGATAAAAAGTTACATGTTCTTTGTATGTAATTTTACAATTTTATAATAATGTGCCGGGAATATACATAACGGGGATAAAGCATAACGTTTCCCCGGTATAATAACCCCGTAACCGAACAAACAACACTTCAAAATGCATATATATAACGTTCATGAAAACATCTTACCATTCGACACATAGATACGGTGGGGATTTATTAAAAACACATATAATATAACATATGTAACTGGTCAAAAATATTACTATATGATATATATGTCGAGATGCCAAAAGTCTTTTTTTTTCAAAATGAAATAATAAAATATTGACGGTGGAACTCTGTAAGAGGCATATAAGTATTATCGCTCTTTTTATTTCGAACAGAATATAAAAACATCTCGTTGGAAAGATTAAACATTAGTGACATGGATATATTTCATCAGTTAATTATACTAAAAATATGTATAATGATTTATGTAGTTATTTTCGAATGATATGTACTCGTGAAGTAAGGTTGGTTAATAAATAAGCTCTTTCAGTATTTAATCAATTGTAACAATGATTTGTCAAGTCGTTTGCCTGAAACATTGAGTTTTAAATATGTTTCGTACTAGATAGAGTAACGGAATATATATTTATGTACAAACAAAAAAGTTTCTTTGAATTATATTTCGGTAATTGCACTTTTAGTAAAAACCATTCAGAAACCGTTGCTATAAAAACGGAATTCAGCTGTGTTACGTTATGGGGAAATGGAAGTACAAGTACATGTATAAGGTATTAGACTGGGAAAGATTTGTGAATGAATGTGGGTGAAGGGGGAAATTTCCAAGTGATGTTCATATAAGCTGTGAATAAAAGAGATAACTTATCCCCCACGATATAACTCTTATTACCGGGATCATCTCAATGTGAGTAAATAATCGACTAATAATGTGTTAAAGCAAATATAGCCTCATACAACAGAATGACTATATGTCCAGACGGGGAAAATGCCTCTTCAGACTGAAGTAATAGAATATCTGCAGTCTTGTAGTCCGGTTAAGCTTATCCCCAAGAAAGCTTATCCCCAACAAATAACGACCCCTCCCTCCCCACCAAACACACACCAATTCGAATACTCACAATCTCAAACAAGCCAAACAGTTTGAAAGGTATATTATTTGGGTGCTGACGATATCAAATGGGAGTACTAAAATCGTTAACGTATGTCGAATGTACAGGCGTCTGTTGTCAACAAAATGAAGACAGGGTATCCCCCCCACCCTTATAGTAGTAAACCAAGTATCCATTTTTTTTTTAAAAATGCGGTTCTTAACTCAAAAAAGCGAAGAATTAAAAATTAATTTATGAAATTAAAAATTAATTTATGAAATTAAAAATTAATTTATGAAATTAAAAATTAATTTATGAAATTAAAAATTAATTTATAAAATTAAAAATTAATTTATAAAATTAAAAATTAATTTATAAAATTAAAAATTAATTTATAAAATTAAAAATTAATTTATAAAATTAAAAATTAATTTATAAAATTAAAAATTAATTTATAAAATTAAAAATTAATTTATAAAATTAAAAATTAATTTATAAAATTAGAAATTAATTTATAAAATTAAAAATTAATTTATAAAATTGAGAAAAAATTTACAAAATTGAAAACAAATTTACGAAATTAAAAATTATTCTTCAAATTTCTTTTTGTTTTACAAAATTAATTATTCTTCTATATAATTAAAAATTATCGCAAAAATAAAAATTATTTTTCAAAAATAAAAATTATTTTTCAAAAATAAAAATTATAAAATTATTTTTCAAAAATAAAAATTATAAAATTATTTTTCAAAAATAAAAATTATAAAATTATTTTTCAAAAATAAAAATTATTTCGCAAAAATAAAAATTAAACGTTGTAGTCTTCCAGTTTGAGCTGGGGGTTCAATTAAGGTGCTTGAAATTTATTCTGACAACGCCCACAATTATTTCTATATTACACTGGTAATGCAACCTTTTGTTCGTCAAGTGCTGACGGCTATGTGATAAACATTGTGTAGAATATGTTTTTCGGTGTCGGTGCATCTAAAATATGGAATAAACGTCTAGATACTCACTTCGTCTTTGTTGTGTCATTAGTAACAGTGAACAGACTGGGTGGACAAGAAAACAAACACAATATATGCATTCAAACAACGTCTTTATTATACACATTACAGTCTCAGAAATTTAAATCGAAAATCTTATGTCGAGTATATAAAAACAATGCAATATGCGCACCAGTATGACAAAATGTGTTTTGTTTCGAATTCGCTTTAGGTATGCCACCACAGAATATCGTTGGATTTCGTAATGGGGTTCTATTAGCTTTAAAAGACTTGTTGTCGCAGTATCTCCATTTTAAGCTTATGTTCATCCACAATAGCATTAATCTTAGCATTTAACAATGCCAATCTTAGATCATGGACAGCTGTCCTATTATTTACACCGAATGGTTCGGAAACGATGTCGAGGGGTTGCTGACTGATTACATTCGGATCTACATTACTGACGTCGCGACCGTAGTTGTATTCAGTAATATCTGAAAAAAGAAAATATCAAAATCGTTTAACAAGGACATGTCAATACTTAAATAATGTGAATAACTTATGTTGTTGTGAATAACTTATGTATCTTTATCTTTCAGGTACAAAAACGTTGTATCTAATTTGTCGTTTTAACATAGTATAGTGTTTTAATTACTTACCAGAATAAGCCTCATTTTCTACGCATTCACCCGGCCTTTTCTTTGACGTTCTTGTTAACTTCATTTCGTTTCTTTTAAGACGACGCCAATAATTCTTTAGTTGAGTCGAACTTCTAACGGAGAAATTTTGCTGTTTGCTGAAACGTCTTTCAATTTCTTTCCAAGCCTGCTCTTTGAGAGAAACCGACTCAACATCCCTTCGCTTATTATCAAGTATATTTAGGAAATCTTTTACCACGTTCAATAGAAATTGTTTCTCGAAATCTGTCATTGAAGGGGAGCGGCTTCTTGGGGTATCCATCACGTACAAATTATATATGTTGTACTGAGAAAACTTACCACAACTCTACTTTATAAATAATCACAATAATACAATAATAGCAGCATTGCAACAGCAATTGGCCAGAAGGTAGTAAACGATAGTTGTGTACAATATACACAAGATACGCTATGACACCCAATATCTTTCAATGCGGCTTTTGCCGACAACGATGACATTTCTTCCACACCGTCAGTTGTTTCTCCTGGACAAAAACCGAATGCATTGGCGTTGCTAAGAAAGCCGTCGTCATCTTTATTGATAGTATGGGTAGCGCCTATTTATTCCTGACAGAGTGGAATTGCAAAGAAGATAAAATCAAATAGTGGGATATAGATAACACGTCAGCCGAAACACATGATTTCGAAACTTATTTGTTGAAACCCTGAATTAACACTAAATCTGTCTATGATCTAAGATTGGCATTGTTAAATGCTAAGATTAATGCTATTGTGGATGAACATAAGCTTAAAATGGAGATACTGCGACAACAAGTCTTTGAAAGCTAATAGAACCCCATTACGAAATCCGACGATATTCTGTGGTGGCATACCTAAAGCGAATTCGAAACAAAACACATTTTGTCATACTGGTGTGCATATTGCATTGTTTTTATATACTCGACATAAGATTTTCGATTTAAATTTCTGAGACTGTAATGTGTATAATAAAGACGTCGTTTGAATGCATATATTGTGTTTGTTTTCTTGTCCACCCAGTCTGTTTACTGTTACTAATGACACAACAAAGACGAAGTGAGTATCTAGACGTTTATTCCATATTTTAGATGCACCGACACCGAAAAACATATTCTACACAATGTTTATCACATAGCCGTCAGCACTTGACGAACAAAAGGTTGCATTACCAGTGTAATATAGAAATAATTGTGGGCGTTGTCAGAATAAATTTCAAGTACCTTAATTGAACCCCCAGCTCAAACTGGAAGACTACAACGTTTAATTTTTATTTTTGCGAAATAATTTTTATTTTTGAAAAATAATTTTATAATTTTTATTTTTGAAAAATAATTTTATAATTTTTATTTTTGAAAAATAATTTTATAATTTTTATTTTTGAAAAATAATTTTTATTTTTGAAAAATAATTTTTATTTTTGAAAAATAATTTTTATTTTTGCGATAATTTTTAATTATATAGAAGAATAATTAATTTTGTAAAACAAAAAGAAATTTGAAGAATAATTTTTAATTTCGTAAATTTGTTTTCAATTTTGTAAATTTTTTCTCAATTTTATAAATTAATTTTTAATTTTATAAATTAATTTCTAATTTTATAAATTAATTTTTAATTTTATAAATTAATTTTTAATTTTATAAATTAATTTTTAATTTTATAAATTAATTTTTAATTTTATAAATTAATTTTTAATTTTATAAATTAATTTTTAATTTTATAAATTAATTTTTAATTTTATAAATTAATTTTTAATTTTATAAATTAATTTTTAATTTCATAAATTAATTTTTAATTCTTCGCTTTTTTGAGTTAAGAACCGCATTTTTAAAAAAAAAATGGATACTTGGTTTACTACTATAAGGGTGGGGGGGATACCCTGTCTTCATTTTGTTGACAACAGACGCCTGTACATTCGACATACCTTAACGATTTTAGTACTCCCATTTGATATCGTCAGCACCCAAAACTGTTTGGCTTGTTTGAGATTGTGAGTATTCGAATTGGTGTGTGTTTGGTGGGGAGGGAGGGCTCGTTATTTGTCGAGATTGAGTTACTTTCTTGGGGATAAGCTTAACCGGACTACAAGACTGCAGATATTCTATTACTTCAGTCTGAAGAGGCATTTTCCCCGTCTGGACATATAGTCATTCTGTTGTATGAGGCTATATTTGCTTTAACACATTATTAGTCGATTATTTACTCACATTGAGATGATCCCGGTAATAAGAGTTATATCGTGGGGGATAAGTTATCTCTTTTATTCACAGCTTATATGAACATCACTTGGAAATTTCCCCCTTCACCCACATTCATTCACAAATCTTTCCCAGTCTAATACCTTATACATGTACTTGTACTTCCATTTCCCCATAACGTAACACAGCTGAATTCCGTTTTTATAGCAACGGTTTCTGAATGGTTTTTACTAAAAGTGCAATTACCGAAATATAGTTCAAAGAAACTTTTTTGTTTGTACATAAATATATATTCCGTTACTCTATCTAGTACGAAACATATTTAAAACTCAATGTTTCAGGCAAACGACTTGACAAATCATTGTTACAATTGATTAAATACTGAAAGAGCTTATTTATTAACCAACCTTACTTCACGAGTACATATCATTCGAAAATAACTACATAAATCATTATACATATTTTTAGTATAATTAACTGATGAAATATATCCATGTCACTAATGTTTAATCTTTCCAACGAGATGTTTTTATATTCTGTTCGAAATAAAAAGAGCGATAATACTTATATGCCTCTTACAGAGTTCCACCGTCAATATTTTATTATTTCATTTTGAAAAAAAAAAGACTTTTGGCATCTCGACATATATATCATATAGTAATATTTTTGACCAGTTACATATGTTATATTATATGTGTTTTTAATAAATCCCCACCGTATCTATGTGTCGAATGGTAAGATGTTTTCATGAACGTTATATATATGCATTTTGAAGTGTTGTTTGTTCGGTTACGGGGTTATTATACCGGGGAAACGCTATGCTTTATCCCCGTTATGTATATTCCCGGCACATTATTATAAAATTGTAAAATTACATACAAAGAACATGTAACTTTGTATCTATAAATTCACGCATGAACCTTAAACTTAAAGATACACCATGTAACATTTAGATAAAGAGATAGCCATTCTTGCTATAACAGTTTGAAAATATATAATGTAAAATGAACAATTTAAAATTTTCATTCCAATTATTGCATTACGGGGGTAAAGATATTAACCTTTGGTGGTCTGACAAGACGTGTGCAATAATTGCTACCACCACTTATTAAATTAAATTAAAATATGGTCGAACCGCTCTAATCTATTCAATATCGGAGAAATCCGATGCAATCGCAAGTTGATTATGGTCTTTGGACTAGTAATTAATGTCTAATTAATGATTTAGAAAACATTTCAGTCCTAAAGAAAATCCTGTAATAGGCAGATTTAGCCTTGACTTGCATAATGTATGTTTAATCTGCCATTTTTGGAATATAATTTTGGTATTTCTATGTAATCGATATCGGTTTTTTTCCATATCTACAGAAGTTACTGTTAACGTTCTTTTATTGCGGACGCATCAATGTTATAGTAAATCAATGGGGGAATATAGGTACTTGTTATTGCAACAAATGTCCCCGCTTGATAAGCTAATCGCAATTTTGTGTGGGTCTGTAATATTTTGACGTTTGGTGTACGGTTGATGTAATTTGAGAAAGTTATTGATAAAACTACTACCCACTCTCAAAAATGACCAAGTATGACATACAATAAAATGAACACTTTTCCCGTATAAGCACGGATGACAATTAAGAAATTATTTCGTACAGGTTTGGGGGATATACAGTATATTGAATAATTTAGTATTTTATATAATATTATTCACGGGGATATTACCGCTCAAAATGAATATTATACACGAAACTTAACGATACGGTAGTTTCACACACGTCTATATCATTTACTTGGGGTATTTCAAGAATAAAATAAGTTCCGTTTTTCTGGCCGAAAAAAGAGAGTTCAAATAGATATTAATACATAAAGACAAAAAACCAATGACGTGAATAACTGAGCGTTCTAATCACCGATTTTTGAGGGGAAAAAAGAGTCGGGTTGGTATACATATTTTTTAAAATAAATGACCGGGGGTGTGGAAATAATATATGCATTTTGTAATAAACAACATGCAAAGATATTATTCACGCGGCGGTAAACATAGCCCGTGGTGGCGTGTGATCGTGTGTGTGTGGGGGGGACATGCGAGAGACGTGGTTGTGTGGATGGTTGGTTATCTGCGCTAATCACCATTTTTGAGTGAAAAAAAGGGGGCAGTAAGATTGGTATACATATTTAGCAAAAGGGTCTGAAGAAATATATATACATTTTTAAATAAACAGCATGAAAAGATATTATTTGTAAGAAGAGAGTGGCTGTGTGGATGGTTGGTTGTCTGTGCTAATCACCATTTTTGAGTGAAAAAATGGGGTAGTAAGATTGGTATACATATTTAGCAAAAGGGGCTGAGGATATATATATAAACATTTTTTAAATAAACAGCATGAAAAGATATTATTTGTAAGAAGAGAGTGGTAGAGAGAGGGTTTAATGAGTGAGAGAGAGAGAGAGAGAGGGACAGTACGTGTGTGTGTGAGAGAGAGAGTGAGAGAGAGTTTAATGAGTTAGAGGGGGGTTGGGAGTTTGTGTGTGAGAGAGAGTGAGAGAGAGAGTTTAATGAGTTAGAGAGGGGGGGGGGGGTGTGAGTTTGTGTGTGAGAGAGAGAGTTTAATGAGTTAGAGAGAAGGGGGTTGTGAGTTTGTGTGAGAGAGACAGACAGAGAGACAGAGAGAAGGGTTGGGGGACTGTGCAGGATAGCAAGTTGTGTGTCTTTTCACCATTTGCCTAGTTGAATAGACCCCATCAAACATGCGATCCAACCTTAAAGCCATTATTGTTATTAATCAAATCACCCCTTGTGCCAGATTTAAATAAGATCTGCTAGTTTTCAAACTTTCGACAATTTCAAAATTTCTTTTGTCTATATTATATACTTTGGCAAGACGTGTAAAATATCCCCAAAAATAGAAAATAAATAAAAATCCTTTCATTTAAATGATAAATGACCAAACGAGTAAGTGATTTCGACAATCAAAATCATTTAATTATTTGCAAACGTCACAACTCAAACCTTCATATTGCTTAGTTCTCAATGGTATAAAATTACTACAAATAGACACTCAATTTCAAATCTTCCTCCAGATCGAAGAAATGTGGACACTCCAGTCGTGAATGAAACATATATGCATTGTTAAAGCGGTAAACATTCATAAACAAGTTCAAATCTGGTACTAATTTGCAGCCATGTTACAAAACATACTACAAAATACAATTATAATATGTACACTTCATAATTCAATTAGCTGTACGATATTTTTATAATTATTTTAATCGTATATGTATGTAAATTTGATAGTTATTGCTACGTATGATGTTTTTGCCGGGTCAGATACACGTGAACAGAGAAAGTATTTGATGCAGCTAGTATTTTATATTTTATATTGGTTATAGTTTTGAAATGAAAACTATTCGGTCATTTATTTATAGTTCGAAACCTATCATCGACAAAACAGTTTAACAAATGATATACCGTGCGGTCTATATCTATTGACCGCAGGGAACAGGTAAGCGATGTTACTTTTATTGTAACGCAGTTTAGACTGGATTATATTTTCTGGTGTAAATATTTTGGGGGGTAATAAAATATCATCATTAGTTAATTAGGTTTTTTTAATAGTATGCAAGGATTTTATCTGATCGGGTAAACTATTCTTTTCACTTATTACACACTACATGGAGGTGTTTGTGTGGAACTATACATGTAGTATTTGAAGGAATATTTCTATACAGCTTTGAATGTTTGGTATATCCCTGGAATTTCGGACCTTATTTTCCGAATTTGTCCAATAATTGTTATGCGTATACTAAAAGACAGGGTGTTACGCGACATACCCAGACTCAATGTATCTAAGAACCTTGCATCACCTACTTTAAAAACAGGGTTTCATGTTAAGTGCTTACTTTCACACGGCCCACGGAGGACAGTCTTCGTTGTGCGTAATTAAAGACACCTGCAAATTAGCTAAATCGCTCTCCTAACAACTGAGATTAATATACTACTTTCGCCTGTTTTGTTTATTTTTAAAACTGTTCATACCTAAGCAACCATATTCGTCAAACATATTCAACAAATATTATCCCCGTTAGGAGCGTAAGATGCTATATTACGGTGTAGACAGCTGTCAAACCCTAGGTGTCCGTAATATTACAACTCGTAAATATTTCTCCCGCCATCCCCAACCTCCTCCCTCCCCAACCTTGTATATACGTTGAGACCGTGAACTTTATGTTGAAAGCAATGTGCACATCTATTGGTATTAACCAACCTATTAATATTTTACTGTGAAAATATTCTTAATATAAATTATAATATTATATTTTTTGACGTTTAAGGTACAGTCTTGTCCAGGGTCACACATACTTACAAAGCATAATTACACTAATGATGTGTACGCTGGCACCGTGTATCAATTCAATAGGCACTGATTTTCATTAGTTCAGGTATAGCCCACAACACTGAGGTAGTTAAATGTTTCACTCCGTTTCATTTCTACTCATTTGTAGGTGTTTGTGTGTACTTGGATTGGGATATAGAGGGGGTGGGTTTCGGAGGTAGACAATGCAATTCTTTCAATATTAATAGTGTTTTATTTTACCAATACCTATCTGATTCGTTCTTTTCTGTAGATTATTAGCTTTTACCGATTACATCCTGGCACGCTTGAGAATGGTTGAAGAATCGAACCATACGTTCAAAAAAATAATCACCGTTCTCGACACTTATAGGGAGTTGGCGGACTGGAATATGCCGTCACATTAATTGGCCATAAAATATATATATATATATATATATATATATAACCTTACCAATAAACAAAAATATTATAAAAAAGGCTATTGTTGGTTTCTTAGAATCGACACTAATTGAAGAGTGTAGACAGTTGAAATGGGGTTTGGGGTTTGGTTGGGGGTTGGTTGGGTGGAGGGTATATGGAGCTTGGGGTGTGGGTATAAACAACCACGGATAAACAATTGCAACACTGGTACCTGTCAACCTTAATAGCGCAGGTCATTATCCCTTACCTGTGTATCTACATGCGACCTGAACGTGAACCCTACATACCTGACTATAAAGCGAAATATCCCCCCACCCTCCAATAAACAATTCGTGGACCCCATACCCTTGTTACAAAAGTCAAACAAGATCAAAGAATAAACATCTGCACACAATACCTTTTTTATTATTCATAACCTCATTGTTCAGTCAACAATAACCATATTCAAGTTATAAATAGAACACCTGTGGAATGCCAAATATGCAGCAGAACGCCGACCAATAAAAAAAACGTTTGACAGAAATTATACACAAGTCTCCGCCTTTGCTAAGCCTACCACACCTAGGGGTAGTTCCTCGCACGTAAAATTATTTTCACACAGCTCTTTGAAGCTAACTTTCAAAGCCTCCCATTGTTTCAAGTTTAAATGAACACCCTTTCGGGTAGGTTTTGGCATTCGTTCCTCTTCACACCACCAAAATTTACGAATGTTGACTCCAGGGTATTTGTTGTCAATCGTTACGTACACATCATTACCAATAGGTACTGATTTCTTTACAATGTTTTTTTGTAAATACTCATCTATCTCGGAGACAGTGTTCATCAATGTTTGCCATTGCTGCTCGAAAAACATGATACCATTGGGGGTTGGATATCTATCACCCTTAAAACCGTAACCATACAATCTGAGGTGATAACACACATCTTCTTGCCAAATACATTTTACAACCAAATAATCATTTCCAATATCCTTTCGATACAAGTCGTTACTCATGATGTTAACCTCTTGTTCAACTTCATAAAACAATTCTACATTTGAACGTGTAGTCACCTTTTATACCTAGATTTTCGAAACTTAGAACCAAAATTTAACAAACCTCCCACCAAATATGTAGATTAAAACTATTGGTTTAGTACAAAACCGCCAAAATCACCTGTCAATTTTAATAGCGGAGGTCATTATCCCTTATCTACAGTCGACCTGAACGTGAACCCTACACACCTGACTATAAAGCGAAATATCCCCCCCACCCCTCAATAAACAATTCGGGGACCCCATACCCTGGTTACAAAAAGTCAAAGGAGATCAAAGGATAAAACACCTGCACAACAATACCTTTTTTATTATTCATAACCTCATTGTTCAGTCAGCAATAACCATATTCAAACTATAAATAGAACCCCTGTGGAATGCTCTGACGTCATACCTTTGGAATGTGTGACGTCACGCCATTGGAATGTCTGGAATTCCAAATATGCTCCAGAGTACCATGCTTACTACTCACGACACAAATGACCAGTATGATTGTTGCGATCAATGCACACATCTTGTCAGAACTAAAACGATTGACTTTATTTAAAGTTAAAGATATTTATTTACATTACAACTTACAAGCCCATAATCAACTATGGGGGGTCAACTTCTGTGCCTTCGATTTCCTGGTTCCTTCCACTGCTAAAGACCCTACGCGCAAGCGAATTATTGAAAAAAAATTAAACCATGTTGTTAGTCCCCGAAGTGACCTATTTTGTGTCAAGTGGACATTAAACTCAATTTCTCTCTCTCTCTCTATAATCAACTCTATACCACAAGATTTAAAATAAATAATCATAGTCATGACTTAAGAGTTGGTTGTCGAGTTCCAGTTCTACGATTAAACGACCTGCACTGCATTTTCAAACAGTCATAACTTTGCCCAGAAAAAAGTAATTTGAAATAAATTTCCAATATTTCTTTTTTTTAAGCAAGATCTAAATCTTACATAATACATCATTAAGTTAAATGTCATTCGGATAATAATTTATTGTATTTACTGTAATTTCAGGTATCCTGTATTTCAAAGGCTGAAATCTATGAAATTGAGCAGCAAACCAAATCCCAAAGTGCATGTGACAGGTGGACAGTAGAAAGATGTAAACGAATTACATCTTCTAATTTTGGAAATATATGCAAGGCCACTATAAAGCGAGACATTGATATGCTGCTGGGGTCTATTACAGCCAGTAAATCTTAAAACTAAACAAACTATGTATGGGAGCCAATATGAAAGTATGGCAGTGGAGAGTTTTGAATCATTGACAAACACAACAACTAAGAGTTGTGGACATTTTGTTAGTGAGACACACACCCTATGCTTGCTGCCTCACCAGATAGAGTCATTGACGGCGAAACTCTGGTAGAGGTTAAGTGCCCGTATTCAGCACGAAATCAATTAATTTCTGAACTGACGGTTCCATATCTGACGCTAACTGATGGGAAGTTAACTCTAAAAAAAACACATAACTATTACTATCAAATACAAGGGCAGTTGTTTTGTGCTGATAGGAGACAGTGCAAGTTTATTGTTTTTAGTTTGACAGACTTAAAAATCATGGACATCTCTTTTGATCATGAGTTTTGTTATGGAAATGCTGAATAGACTATCCAGTTTCTACGATTTACATTTTTAAGAATGCCATTTTGAATAAATATTTATTTAAAAAATAAAACTATATCAGAGTTAAATGTTTTATTCAATCCAATGTTACAAGAGCAACAAATGTCAACCTAGGCATCATTGTTGACAATGGCTGGTCTAAAATTACATAAATAAAAACAAACTGAAATAATTGCATCTGATAAATTTGATTCTGTATTATTTAGCGGTTTTTTCATTATTTTAAATGTCTTGGCTAGTCTGATAATTCGTTCAACGTGCACTCGTTTGCTTGCTATTTTACGATCGTTTGCTACTGATTTACCAGACATCCTGTTCTTTTTCTTAAAAAAATTCTGGAATGTTAATTTCCACATTTGATGGTATGAACAGATCTTGAACAATAAACACCTTATCAGCCATGACAGAGTCACCAGATTCACACAAATTCATGAGACAGCTTCTCTCGCATATCTGCCTATCACTGGCTGCACCACCAAATGCATCGGACACATAACTCACAAGACCACCTGGTGTAATACCTACAAGAACCTTAACCGTATTTCTGTTTTTATATGTGGAAAATGTGCCCTGCTGAATAATGGGTTGTTTTGGCCTTTGTATTGGTATTTCCGTACCATCAATTATTACCCTTGTTGTCGGAAACTTAGACTTAAAGTCTGCAGGACTGTAAAACTTAACCAAGTCTTTGGATGGCCACCAGTTAATTTCCTTAAAGTGAAAATACATGAAATTTATCTATGTTATAAAAATGTTCATAAGCTCTTTTTCGCATATTTCAAATGTGTCAGACAACTCAAAATTGCTCCTCCCAAGTCTAAGTTTAAACAAAGTCAGAAAAAACTGGTCCTCTGTTGACATCTTAGGTTTTGTCCCATAAAAATAAATAAGTTCATCAACTACTGCCCCAAAGGAGTAAAACAAACACATAAATGCATCATAGCTTTCTAGTCCAGTATAATATAGAAATTTGTCTGCATTCAACATGTATTTTCGGGCACAGAAGCGCATTGTCATTGACATATCAACTTGAGTAGCAGAGTCTTTTGTATCAGGTTCACTTTTAACTGAAACAAAAAAGAAAACAATTTTTTTTTAAAATTTTGTATTTTCCTGGTCATAAAGATTGTGATATCTGAAATTGACATTACGGTACATTATCCAAAAGAATTTATAATTACTATCGAGCATAATATCAGATTAGGGGGTATGGGCCAGGGCATGGGCTAGTGGTATTATCACTTAAAGAGTCCTATGCATTGTAATTTGTACAGTCCCGGGTCTTTAGGTGGGGTTGGACGGCCGAATGGTTAGATAAGGTTATCATAAAGCCTGTCATTGAGTCATCTGGTGTGGTTTCAAATCCCTGGTTGTACGTGACAAGAAGTAGGGCGCCTGTCCAACCTTGAGGGTTTTCTCTGGGTCCTTCGGTTTCCTCCCACGGCTAAAGACCTCAACGTGCAATCAAATTATTGAAATAAAAGTAAACCATATGTAAGTCCCAAAATGACCTAGATTGTGTAGAGTGAACGTAAAATCCCATTTCTATCGTAAAATCCTATTTCTATCGCCCGGGTCGATAAGTTTAACTGTCTTTCAAAACAGTACCACAATTAATGTACAAATCCTAGTTTAATTCACAAAACAGATAAGAATTTCTCTTCATTTTTTTTCTTGTAAGAATTTCCCTTTATTTTTTTTAATCCTAAAGGACAGGCTAGTCATCACATCCAAAACTTTGTAAGTTAAACCTACCTTCGATAGGAATAAAGTCCTCTTCGATGTCTTCAATTTCAACTTCATTTCCCACATTTTCAGAAATTGACAAGCTTTCCAGTCCCTCCATTTTGTTAATACTTTGTTGTTTATATAGGGCTCTTTCTATGCGCCTTCTACCTGACAAACTTGTTCCTGGCTTCAATATACTATTCACCATTTGATCCTCTGGAATAATATTAAAAAATACAATAAAATACCGGTAGACTTAATGGTAGTCTAAGTAGTACCAAAAAAATCATCTGAATAGAGCCAGAGGCATCTAAAGGCAGGCCTAATAAATAGGCTAAATATGAGAATTATTCCTACTCTGAGGCCTTGTAGTCTTGTACTTTTGCAACGGCATTTTACCATACACATGATCTGTTTCCTATTTTCCGGTAGACTTAACGGTAGTCTAGTACAACAAAAACAAATTACCAGAAATCCGAATAGGAATTGGCCTAATACTGTAATAGGCTAATAATAATAGCCTAAATTTCGATTAAATAGAATCATTCCCAGGCCTTGTAGTTTTGCAACGGTATTTTACCATACACATGATCTGTTTCCTATTTAGGCCTAGTAAGAGTAGATTGCCGCTGCTGTCCTTTGGCTGAGACGTGACACTTGTTTTGATGATAGGCCTAAAATAGTTATTAGTAATATAAAATTTGTTGTTACTCGTACTCGTACTGTCGTGGTGCGAACGCCGAAATTGTAATCCTTAAAACTTTCGACTAGATCAAACTAATTGAAAATATTTCTCAATCTGATAATATCTAAAAGAGTCAAAATATAAAAAGGTATTTTGTCAACTTACTTTCCTTAGTTTCGGAAATGTAGTCAGAAGAATCAAAATGCGATCGACAAACAATACTCCACTTAGACGGTGTCTAGTCAGTTTCTGCTCTTTTTACGGCCTGAATCCATCGCCGTCTCTCAACAGGGTCTTGTGGAAATTTATGACCACCTTTCCCATTACACATCGGTACGCAACAATGAGCTGGCATTATTAAATTCACACACAAAAACCAAAAACGGGCGCTGAGAATGAAACTGGTTGTGGGTGAAAAGACAGCTGACGACGATCAGCGAAGAGCAGACGAGACTGTCACTTCCGTCCTACTTTCTTTGCGCGCCACCTAGCTTCCGGTTAAAAACTGCCGGTACCTCATTCGCCAACTGATACAGATTTATGACCTGTAGGTTTACGCTTGTGTGAATTCCTCAATTCCAAAAGATATTCATTCTTCCATCTATTCCAGATGGGAGTAAGTACTCCTTTAACATGTTTCATCCTTCTTGTTAAATCATCTGTAGTAACCTCAGGATTGAATTCAAATCATCATCTCGTGGTATCCCAGGTAGACTCAGAATTCTATGACCAGTAATCAAATGTGACGGAGTGAGTGGTTCGTCCAGATCGTCAACGGATAAGTAGGATAATGGTCTCGAATTCAAAATAGACTCTACTTCGGTTATGCAGGTTAACAGCTCATCATAGGACAGTTTGGCTTTACCAATTGTTTTCTTCAGGAAGACCTTGACTGACATCACTAACCTTTCGTAGAAACCTCCCCACCAGGGTGCCTTGGCAAGGTTGAACATCCACTTGATTCTTTGACTAGAAAACAAACATCGTACAGACTTCTTCTTCATAATTGAGACTACTTCCCTTGATACAGGTTTGAAAGTTGTAGCGTTATCCGAGACTACAATAGAGGGCCTGATCTATTAGCTGTAAATCTCTGAAAGCATCTTAAGAAAGCGTCTGGTGTAAGATTAGGTACCAATTCCAGATGCACTGCTCTAGTCACGCAGCATGTGAACAGACAAATCCATACTTTACTAGAATCCTTAAGAAAGAGTGGACCGATGTAATCTAGTCCGACATAAGTAAATGCAGGTGCCTCCTTCACACGAAATTCAGGAAGTAGAGGTGATTCTGGTGCCCTAAATGGCTTACCACTAAATCTGCGGCAGATTGTACAATTGAAGACCAGTTTCCCTATGAACTGACGTCCGCGAAGAATCCAAAACCTTGATCGGACATCTGTAAGAGTTGTCTCTACTCCGCCATGCATTGTTGTGAGATGAGACTTCCTAACTATGAGTGTAGTAAACCAATGACCTGAATCTAGCAGAATGGGAAACGTTAATGGGTAAGGCAGTTCTGAATTCTCAAGTCTTCCACTACATCTCAATATTCCGGATTCATCGCTGAAAAGACCTCAATGAATTCTGTGCGTCCCTAATCCATAACTTCTCAGCTGAATCAATTTCTTGACTTGTTATCTGTAACCCTTCGAATCTAACTGCCCGTGATTTGAAAGAATTGACGAAATCAAGAACAAAGCAAGTTACTCTCAAAAGTTTATCTAAGTTACTGAAGTTTTCACAAGTAATGAGATTGTTTATGTTCTGAGTGTTAATGTTCATAAGAAGTACAAAGTCTGAATTCAATCCATCTTGACGCGTTTTCTCTTTCTGATTGGCCTTTAATTCAATGAAACAATCTTCTTCAACTTCATCAAAATTTAAGTATTCTTGATCATAATCCGTTGAATCTGATAACCACCTTGGACCATTCCACCATAACTGATTTGAAGCCAATCCGCAGGGATTACTTCCCCTTGATAAAATATCTGCAGGATTGTCATGTCCAGAGCAACCAATGTATTGATGTGATAGAACGAATTTCATTTACTCGATTCTGCACGAATTGTTTCCATTCCTTATTTGGTTGTTGGACCCAGTAGAGTATGACCTTTGAGTCTGAATAACATAGTGGATCTTGAAGTTTAATGACAGGTTCAAGAGCAGATCTCACGCTGACCAACAATCTAGATAGAATTGAGTGCAAACAAAAGTTCAAGTCTGGGTATAGATAAATGTGCAATTGCAGAGACCCGAGTCGTTGAGGCTATAAATTCTACATAAACGCCACTAGTCTCAATAACTCTAAGATATACAACAGGCCCATAAGCTAACATAGACGAATCGTTGAGGTTATAAATCTTACATAAACGCCACTAGTCTCAATAACTATAAGATATACAACAGGCTCATAAGCTAACATAGACGCATCGCAAAATCCCACAAGTTGGCATGAAATGATGTTCGATTTAGAATTAAAGTAACATTTTGTCAGTCTTACAGGGTTTCATAAGACACAAATTAATTTCTGCCATGTAGTAAGAACACTTCCTCCCAGAGGCGAATCCAAATCCTGCTTATTACGACAAAGTTTAAATTGAATGATAATCGGAGAAAGAAAACCCATAGGGTCATAGAATCTGGATGCGATACTTATGACATTCCTTTTGGTAGGTTCGATTTCTTGACCTTGATTCGAAACATCCTGTAGATTAAGTACAACTTCATCAGTCACAGTCCCAACATATTCCTAATATCTTCTGCTCACTGATTAATGAGCTATCTGTCTTATTACCAAGAAAACTCTTTGTGTAAGTGTCATCTTCTTCCTGTACTGAAGATTTACCTGGTTCAGAATTCAATGGAGTAAAAATAGTTTCATTTTTGCTAATTAATTCTCTGAGTTCCCTTGAATTAGAATGAAATATTCTCAAATAAAACCTAGCTTCTGACAGTCTATAGATTTCAAATGCAGTATCAACATTATCTGCCCCCAAACTCAAGTCGTCCACATAAATAGAGTTCATAAAGAGTTCGACAAAATCAGGATCTTCTTTCAGGTAAGTTTCGATGTGATGCTTGACAGTTGCGTTCAATAAAAACTGACTGGATTAGACTCCGAAAACAACTCTTGAAAACATCAATACGTTAATTGATGGTTGTTTATTGAAAATACTATCAATCTAGTGAAATCTTAAACAGTCTCTATCTTCCTCGGCTATTCGAACCACCAAGAAAGCCTTTTCAATATCTCCTGTCAGAGCGATTGGATAAGAGCGAAATCTTAAGATGATATCTAAAATCTTTTGTGACAAAACAGGTCCAGTGTATAGACGATCATTTAGAGAAGGCCCTGACGACTTCGCTGATGCATCGTACACTATTCGTAGTTTTGTCATGGACTTGTCTCGTCAGAGTACCGCGCGATGTGGGATATAATGAACATTTCCAACTTCAACCTTACTTAATGTCGACGATGGTACAACTTCAACAATACCATTTTGAATCTGGTCCCTTATAACTGAATCATATTCCATCAGGATTTCTGGAGTCTGGCGTAGACGCCTTAAGAGGTTTAATAATCTTCGTTGACTTAATTCATAATTTTCAGGAAGCATCTCTTGAGGACACTACCATGAAAGGTTGACGGTATA
The DNA here is from genome assembly GCA_948474765.1 of Patella depressa. Classification (NCBI taxonomy): domain Eukaryota; kingdom Metazoa; phylum Mollusca; class Gastropoda; family Patellidae; genus Patella; species Patella depressa. Next base: position 41,944,447 of record OX419720.1, on the reverse strand, counting down.
ATGACGACCGTTGAAAGTTATTTTCTGGAGAAACTCTTCATACACTGGGGTTGGCTTGATTCCTATTGATTCTAAGTCCCAGAATTTGTTCAAGTCCTGGTCCAGATTATCTCTTTCAGATGCTGATATCTTGAGTACATGAGTCGTAACCATATTACTGCTATGAATCTCCTTTCCCATGATTCCCATCGTTTGACCTGGGAGAAACCATCCTAATTTGGTTTGGATGGCGATTGGTCCTTCCTCCCCCCGTTTGACTCTACCAGTTACAAAGGCCCAATACTGATCAGATCCTATTAACATGTCGACAGTAACATCTGCTAATTTTAAATCGGAATGATGCTGATAAAAGTTCTTGGATTCAATTACCGCCTGATTCTGTATCGGATCACATATGAAAGGTACAACATAAGCAGTCAATTCTATTTCTCCTCCATCCACAGTTAAGACATTAAGTTTGACATTATCAACAGTCTGGAGTGATTCTTGATCTGACCCGAAGGTTTTAATCATGACAGTTTGCTGACCAATAGAAGGTAGATTCAATCGTTTCTTAACTTGAATTTTGAGGTAAGTGCGCTGTCTTCCGGAGTCAAAGATGATGCGAAAATTCAATCTCAAATTAGGACAATTTGTATTGAATGCCATAGCCGTGGCTGTCTGAAGTAAGACTGGTGCAGCTGAACTAGTATATAGTGCTGTGCTTGGTACATTGGTTGATGCATTTTCAGACTGACTTCTTGACTGGGAAGAATTAACAGGTTGGTTCCCCATGTGATAGCTTGACTGGTAATTCCGGGATGGGTATGCAGGCCGTAGCTAGCCCAAAATTTTAAGGGGGGCAAAGGCTTCCGGGGGCACCGATGGGGTTTCTGGGGTCGCCGATGTACCTACACCGCGGAAGGGTTTATAGAGTGCTCTCCATAGGCGTACGGGGCTCGATATAAGAGTAGGTCGTAGCGCAGCTGCCCGGGCAAACTTTCCCTCATAGCACACTGTATGGCGTATGCCCGTCTTCCATTAGCCCAGGTAAGGTGCAGAAGAGTAGGACGTTAAACCCCATTTCATTTTCCTCGCAATGTTTCGTTTGATTGGAGCTAATCACACTTAACACTGTTGTAATGGAAGCAAATTTCAATAGCTAACTTCGTAACAATGCCATTACGCTTTAAACATAGATCCAAATTAGACCAAACATATTTATATAACGTTACGTCATGGCTCATGATTCAATATACCCAATTAATCAGTGCATGTAATATAACATTGCAAAAAAGTAATTATGTGACAAACGGGGATACCTAAACGGATACAATACCTTAAATCACTGTCCAAATTTTATAGGAAAGACCACAGATTAAACGAAGGGCTGCCATGTTGCTGGCCAGAGAGGGATTTCACGGGCCGTTATTGTAGTTGAATTCACAAAAAATAATCAACGCCCGAAAAATGTGGCACAAAGTAGGGTGGTTCCAGACAAAATGTTCTAATTCATAGTCAATTTAGTACAAATTCGCGGTATTCAATTAAAAGACTACGGGCACTTTATTTTGCCAACCAGATGAAATAATACTTTTATCCGAAAAGTCAGATTGCCTATGGTGCCCCCCCCCCCTCCCCCCGAGAGAATTTTAGAAAATAGGGTTTGCACCTGAAAATAACGGAGAATTTCTATTTTAAAGCTGAATTTATGATATTGGCGAATTATGATACTTGGATATGAACAATATCAACATTTGTAATGCCCCCGTCAGACCGGAGTGGTGACCCTACTGCGCTCTGAGACCGAACGGCGGCCTGGAAATACACAAGGTCGTCGGCAAGCGTGAACACAACGCGGAAAAATGTCCCAAAATTACAAGCTTAAAAAAGTCGCGTTCTTACTGCGACCTGTGCGTTTATATAGCATTCTCGCGGCGGGTTCGTCACGATCTCTCCGCGCTTATGGCGTTTCGATTGAGATCTATAAGCGGTCATCGCGAACCCGCGTCGATCAACTACACGTCTTATCTGGACTACACGTGCGTTTCCACCACGTGATCACGGCGACTATGCAAGCTGGTTTGATTTTTTTTCGAAATTTCAAGATGACCTTTGAATCGTCCGTTTTCAAAGCAAGTCTTGCATGAAATGCATGGTCGCCATAAGCGAATAATGCAAGCTTGGTAACCGCGCCATGGTCGTATTAAGAACTCCATACACGTTGTGGGAACCTCATAAAATCGCACTATGCTTAAGAGGTGGCCCCATGAGGTCGTGATGCAGTCGCGCAACAGTGGTGGAATCATCGTAACATCGCCATGACAACGCCATAAGGACTCAGAGCGCTGGGTGGGGTCGCGGTCAACGCGCCAGGGTTGTGGTGAAGACGCCATGAAGGCACCGTTGCAAATGTTACAATTTTCGCAGCGTCTTTTCCACGTGTGTACTACGCGTGTGCTACGTTCATAGAGATGTTACCACGCTTATCGCGCGACCCTCGCGACCCACCCCGTTCTCTCGGTTTTCAATATCATATGACAGGACCTTGGCGTTTGCTTTGAACATACTCAAAACAAACGCCGTGACTGCGATCATTGGCGACCATGGAGACCACAGAACGATATCTCGCGTTTCCACAGCGCTCAGGGTGATCTTGGCACGCTCTGGAAACGGTTTTTGTCGCCGTAGCAGCGTAATAACGACTTTTGCGACCACATCACGTTCTCGCAGCTTTCCAGATCATATGCGCATGTTCAAAACAAACGTCGTGGCTCGGCGATCATTGGCGACCATGGAGACCACAGCACGATATCTAGTGTTTCCACCGCGCTGTTACCACGCTTATGACGATCTTGACTCGCTCTGAAACCATTTTTTGTCGCAGTAGAAGCGCAGTAAGGACGCAACTCCGGTCTGACGGGGGTATAAGGAAGGAATGCGACTTTAACGTACCTATAATAATATAATATGAGAAAAATGAAAAGTGCGGAATCGGGTTAGAGTGCGACTTGTTACGATTTTGAAGATATCACGCCATTGTCGGCGACCAATTCATTAGTGGGCGCCTATCTAATCTCACTGGCGTTATATGATGGTCGCCTTACTATTCTCTTAAATTAGAAATTACATGAATGGAAGTTAGAAGTTACATGAATGGAGGTTAGAAATTACATGAACAGAAGTAAGAAATTAGACGATAGCATGTTAGACTTGAACTTGAAGATTGTGTTAAATTATCAGGATCAGAATTTTCCAGAACTTGTTGATCAATGCTTTCATGATCCACGACAGATTCAATGCAGGGGCGTTTTAAGGTTTATCATGGCGGAGGCTATACTATTTTAAGGGCCCTCTTTGGGGGGGGGTGTCAGAAGGTCAAGAAATCTTGCAAAATAGAAATCATTTTGGTGCATTCTGACATATCCTCCAGGCCCTTCGAGTCCGGTTTAATCTGAGGACCGGGGCCTAATTAGATACTCGTCTGAAGCCTGAATGCGAAACAAATCACGTGTACGTATCGGGGAGCTCAATCAAATAATAATTAATGGAATATGTTGGAGAGGGCCTATTGTGCAAGCAACACGCATAATCCCGGAAATCTATTCAGTAAAGAAATGATCGCTCCGCCAAGCCAGGCTACACTGAATAACTTATTAGTAGGTTTTCAGAAAAGGTGATTTCTTGATTGATGATTTTCATGCCAATGACATGACTGCACACTTATTCAGTAGTGGATTGATTCGGATTTGGGGACCTTTTCCCTTGACCAGAGGGGCCCTTTTGTCGGACGTGGGGCCCTTTTGACTGCGTTTAGGGCCCTCCCTAACTAGGGTACATTTTCATTTTTCTCGTCGGTTTTAGCCCTTTTCCCCCCGTTTTATTTTTTCAACTTCTTTGATTTTTTTCGCGAGGAGGCTGGCGCATCCAGCGGCGCCTCCAGCGCCTCAGCTGTAAAACGCCTCTGGCTGGAGGCCACGTTTTTGCAGAACGAAAATCTAACCATGAATATCCGGTTACATAAAATACATGACGTGGACCATTAAAATACATGACGTGGACCATGCAAGTTTGATCCAAATAAAGTATCTGGATACCGCACATATATAGGGTGCCCCGAGCTAACAAAACTCTCGAAAACTATTTACAGTTATGGCATTATATCTATACAAACAACAACCTCAGATAATCCTTTATTATAAACTGCCAAGAAACTGTACCTGCGTGCTATATTTCACAAGATATATCCATTCGGCTTTACAATAAAATACACTGCTTTTGTGTACTGGCGGCGGACATATTATTTGAGGTTTTCATTGTTGACGGAGTTATATTTTCTAGGTTATTCAGAATTATGGATTTCTTTTCCGATAAGAATTAACCACCACTACCATTCGGGACTATTCGTTTAAATCGTAATTTGCTATTTAACAAAATCTGCTCCACATATCGATTGCATTTCAGATCTGAGCCTGCGCAACATAGTTCAGTTTTGGATCGGTCATTCCTGTGTAATTTATATGCGTGTGCAGTCCAATTTAAATTTATCTAAGTTTTTGTTGATATAATGGACCGATCTATTTATATTTTTTATATACCCATAGACACGCGGGTCTATTTATATTGGTATTTATATGTGAACGTGCCTTTGTAAATTTATATTTGATGTCCCATTTAAGAAGTAATGTTTGGAAGTATGTTTATCGAAGGAAAGTTTTATGAAATAATTAGGGTATTAAATAAATAATGACAGACTATTTTAATCAATCTGAATGAAAAAATATGCAATAGCTGATCAAGTTATGTACAGATTTGAGATGTTCATTGACATTTTGAAGTTGGGTTGGAATAAGTGAATACAAACTAGAAGATACCTTATTAAGAACAAATTCAAACTCGGGATCACGTTCCTTCTTGCATGATAGCATTTACACAAGAATAAATATGCTGATTATATTCATATATATTTCCCATAACTTTATAGGGACTGAAAGCGACCAATAACATTAACAAAAACACATATCATCGTGACCAACGCCCTAAGTCAACATGCCTGTATGTAAGATCTTCTTTCGTAACGGCATGTCGTTTATTACAACACCCTTTAATCATATACATTTATATTATGTACATTAGAACATCTGTCTTAGCAGATGTTTTTTTTATAAAACAGACAATATTATCTTGTCAGCAATTATACGACAGACATACGGGTTTTCCCAAAGATAAATAGGTTAAAAATTAAGGTAATCAGCGCATGTGTATTCACTTTACCAAACAATGCATAACTCAAATCTTACCAAAAAACACGATCTGTTACGACATTTCACAAATTGATTGATAATAAATAATATATAGTCATTATTTACCAAACAAAGATATGTATTTTAGAACTAATCTGCAGTAAACATATAATCTCAACTCTTCCCGTTGAGACAAAATAAAAAGTTTTAGTTTTACTTAGAGTATGTCAAAGGCAACTTTTCAAACACGATATCAAAGCAGATCTACAGTAGTAGGCGTATTTTGTAAAATAAATTGCTACCGGAAAATTAACCACTTGGTTTCAAGAAACAGTTATTAAATAATGAATTGTTAAAATACTCTGAGAAATGTCGGAATATCGGTCTGCTGGGACGTCTGGATTGACAAATAAATTAGAAACAAAGAATGAAGAAATTGTATTTTTAATAACCGCTAAAAACAGGCATTGAAAGTTTTTGCCGGTTAGGTAGGATCAGCCAGGTCAATTAATTTTTGTAAATTTGCTTTTAAAACTGGAATCGAGTGTTCCTTACCGGCGACAGAAAAAACAAAATAGAGACTTATTGGAAACTTGCTGATTTATAACATACCTACGAAACCGGAGCTGTGCTTTTAGTGCCTCTTTCATTTCCCTAACTGTAAGTTGTAAAAGCCCTTTTCCATACCCTCTTTACTTTTCCAAAGACCCACCCCGACAATTTCTGTTGTAAGGCGCTCTTTTTTCCTAATCTCACGTTTCCCCTTTTCTAACAATTCATTCTTTTTGGCCAAAAGAACCGCTAGCTTTTTTCTTTCGATTTCTTCCCGTCTTTGCCTAAATTTAGAAAGTTGATTTTTTGTTATCGTTTGAGCATCCATTAAGACCGAATTACGTTTATCAGGTGAAAGATTTTTTAGCCATTCATCAGATTTATTCATTTTATATAAAATGCCAAAAATATTAGACGAGGGCGCGATCCTCATTAATCTATAATATCGAGATGACTGAACACGGTTTCTGGTAATTTGTTGTGAGGCATGGCAGAACTCGAACACGAAGGATTTAAATTATCTCGATACTCAAGTAAAATTTTTGCAATATACTTTCTGAACTCGGCAAAGAGGACTTCCAAAACATGGACCAGGGTTGAATTAATAGTTAAATCAGAATTAATTGCCGTCAGGTTAGCAAGGACCGAATCATTTTCAATTTTGATTAGAGATTCGAATGGGTGTGATTTACCTTCGACAAAATTTTGAATATTCGAGTTTTCGAAAAAATCATGTAATTTTTGATAAATAGTTTTCATGTCAAGTGCATCAATGCCGCTTTCTAATATGCGCCACAGTGGAGCACTAATTAATTTATCCATCAAGCCCAAAGCCTGGCACTCAATGTGAAATAACGGAATGCTTTGGGTCAATCTATTTTCTTAGGCTTGGCCATATAATTTACAATTGTTGCATTGTGGAAAATGATATTAAACCGCTTACCATGAAATGGCGTTAGCGGTAATTTTGAAATCCCAAGGAACTTGAGATATAACTTAAAAGGCAAATAACAACCCGACTTTTCATCCCCACCATGCGTACAGGCCTTACAGATGGTCCGAATAAATCGAACACGCCCAGGTTCGTTTGGCAAAAATGAAGAAGCGGTTTTAAACGTTTGGGCCGAATACGTTTTAAAATACATTTCCTCAAATTTCTTTAATTCAGACGCACTTTTATCGGCCAAACCAGTTAGTAGATGAAGACCGCAAAAGAAATGATTTATATTTAGGTGAATATTTCGCTCTGAATCCGATAAATCTGACCAGTTTTCTACTAATTTAGAGCAAATATTGCCTCTGCACTGTCTAAAAATAGTGTTAAAAAGCTTTTCGGTGCTGGCTCTGTCTGACATTGTATTTCTAATTTCGAAAATTACGGATTTACATGGGCCCAGCTCAACGCCGGATTAACCATGGTGGGGGCCCGGGGGCCTGGAACATGTGTGGGGGGGGGCTGATCACTGACTGCGAGCGCCAAAGGCGCGAAGCCCCGCATAGGGGGGGGGGGGGGTCTGGGGATACCAATCCATGCGAGTACTATGAAATGATGACATTTCTAGAGGAGGGGACTGTAAGTGGGCAGAGCGACATCAAAGCTAATTTTGAAGTCGCTCAGTGATAAATAACGGGGTTACTTGATTCGGAATCGTATTATACCCCCACGATGATTTGATGAATGGAGGCCGTAACGTTACGACCAAGCCGGACTCGATGTTTCACAAACAAAATGGTAATACGAGATTTAATCAAGAAATATGAATATTTCGTGTGATCATGGTGTGCATCTCATCAAATTCAGCTTATAGCCACAACAAATATCAATAACAACAACAACTACAGCTTATATACAATCGTACGTCAAACTGAGGCAAAATTCGCGCTACTCGAAATGATGGGGACGTGTCAGTTGTTCGAGTTATACGATAATTCGAGTTAGACGATGGTCGATCCGATAGAAGATCTCACGACAATAAAAAAAACATGTGTTACACCCACCACCGGATTACACCGAATTCTCGGATGTCGATCGCAACACACCATGGAGGGCCGTCGAAGCATCGGAGGGGCCCCGTCACCAGGTCCGACCATGCCCGAGGCCCGCAACTGAGATTTTTGTGGGGGGGCCCCCTAATGTGGTGGGCCCTGGGGCCTGTGCCCCATGGTGCCCCATGGATAATCCGGCTTTGGCCCAGCTATATCATCAAGATTGCCACAATTTCATTTAAAGTTGTAGTTTGCACAGATTTATCAGCCATGTAGTTTCGTCCGTATAAAAGTGGTGTTTTTCGCTGACTTTAGGGTTTCCGAAACATGTTTTAAAGATACACCGACGCGCTCAAATGATATTCTTTGAACTGTAGTTTTTGTTGGAGTGTAATTTGGGTCCCGCGACAGCCAAACGGCGACGTTCCTATCGGAAACGTTGAGGTTTTTTAGTTGCATGACCACATTATGGCATTCTGAAGTGTATCTTTGATTTTCGACATCATACAAAATTACTTCTTCCCCACGAGGTTGGGACTTACAACCAGTTTTTTTTTATTTGTCAAAACTTTATTATTATTATCCTTCGTGCGAATCAATTCTTTTGAGATCTTCCTTAGTCGATTTGTTAAACGAAAAATTGTTTTTTTATACCTATTGATCCTACTTACTAAATTCCTATTTTTCCTATTTAATTTGGTCAAAGTCATCGACAGATGTCTGTGTCTCTCTATTAATTAAATGGTTCTCGCTGGTATCTGCCGCTGGTGTCTGGTCAACTCTCCCGGGGAAAAAAGGACTGTCGAGATAATCATCGTATAATTTTAAAGATTTATTAGAACTATTTTTATTTTCACCCAGCTTTCTAGTCTTTGTCTTCAGTCTGGCCAGCCTAGTTCGAATAACTTTCTCATCAAACGTCATGCAGTCGTCATGTAAAGCAGTAATTATAGACTGGTGCTCCGTATTGGTCGGAAATTTATTCATAATGCCGAGTACTAGCCTATTTGTAATTCTTGCGAAGGGAAGTTTAGTTATTGTACTGAGATCATAGTCATCGCCCAAACCAATGCTGGATAGTAATTCATCGTTGGACGTCTTGCCTGCTTATAGAATAGATTGACAATAGATTAAAAAAGTCCGTCGGTCAATTCCTAAAATATTAAAAAGATTTATTTCCCTTTAACCCTAAAAGTCGATAGTCTCGAACAGTAAACTATCGTGGGTTTCGATTAAATCCCGGTAGCAAATTTTGTTTATTTTCTAATTTGATGTCACATGTCTAAGTAATTCCACAAAGATTTTAGGAATCTTGAAAAATTAAAAGATAAATCCGTTTTTACTCTTATCTCGACTGACACAAGTGCTACGGAGATGGGAAATCGCCGAAACTAAATTACAACACTCTGTAGATAAATAGCGAATTGAAAAATAAAAACGACAATGCTTTTTAGAATTTTGAACGTAGCTTGCGATCAAATAATATCTAAAAACAAACGCGTGGTGAGAATAATTTAAACTCGTCTTTATATACCATTTGAGGTTGTGACAATACCACGTGCATGGCCATATAGTCAATATTTGCTGCGGTGAATTACTCGCACGTGCTTTAGTGGGTCCGGCGCTATTTCGTTATCATTCAGAAATTCGTCTTTGGACAGTCAACAACTATCCAAGGTGAGGCCAAATTTCTTAGCGGATAAATTATTGTTGCATGGGACATCCATATATATTGTTATATGATTACCGTCAGAAGTGGGTTTTATTGACATTGACGTTGAATCTGAAAACAAAGATAAAATGACCATTATTCAAATCCATATGCATATCGATTTCTAAACGGTATACATATTCAAATACAAAGTTACGTTAATATATCGGATTCAGTTATCTGTGACAATAGGCAGATTGTCATAATTCGTCAATTAGAACTATAATGACAATATTCTAACGAACCACGAAATGCTTCCAAGCCCATTTGTCACAGGTAAGCATTTTGCGTATTGATATATACTTTGTAAATAATCTTAATTAAATAAACCCACCATAATGTCATGTATTAGCTGATGCATTGTACGTTAAATTTGTAATAAAAAATAGATAAGAAAATAGTTCAGAACATTGTAGGATAGGTCACACTTTTTGTCTGAATTTCCGAAAGAAACTTTGCTTAACCATACAAACCAAAAGCCATTTTAGTGGGCGTTCACACTAATCCATGTCTGTTCACTTCCTGATCCTTCCGCGCCAAAATCATGAATATCAACCCAAACCTGACAGAAAATGGAATTTAAAACCCGTCTTCGATTCTTATGGAGCCCTTTAAATGCACGATTCCACTCTTATAAATCTTTTTTATGCATGATTCCCCTCCACTCTTTTATAATTATTTCGTTTAAAGGAACTATCAATTCAACTAAACATAATATTCATTTGTTATAACGAAATATTCATTTGTTATAACGAAATATTCATTTGTTATAACGAAATATTAATTCCTTTCTACGAAATATTAATTCTTTTCTACGAAATAATAATTCCTTTCAACGAAATATACAGGGCGTCATAGAAAACGCAACACCTTTTTTACTCAAATATTTTGTCACTAGGTGGTTTTGTATGTATAATATTATGCAATACTATGAACTATTGTTTCACACAATGTTTCACACAAACGCAAAAAATATTGGCCCGTGTGCACAAAAAATAATTGCACGAAATGCACATGAAAACCCCAATATTCACGCGTAGCATTGTGTGTGAGCCCTTTCAAAGCGTGTTTTCAAATTAATGTGCAGTACATGAACTGTGAAACGTCAATCTGTCGTAATTTGTTGTTGAACGTGTGAAGGAATCGAGCTAGAGATGCCGAGACTTACTGAAAATCAGCGGAATGAAGCCATGGGAATGTCCAGGGTTGGCATGTCTACACGTGCTATTGCTAGACACTGCAATTGTCATCAGTCAGCCATTGTAGGTTTGGTGGAACGTGTTCGAGTTACTGGATTAACACATGACCATCAACGTCCTGGTCCACAACGCGTTACATCCCAGGCTCAAGACCGCTACATCCGGGTCACTCATCTGCGTGACAGATTCCGCCCAGCGACTCGAACAGGTGCAGCCGTCGTCGGAAGACATGGAACAGTGCCAACACCGTAAGACGTCGTCTAAGAGAGTTAGGACTCCGTACACGACGACCTTATGTCGGAGATATCCTCAGGGATCATCACCGTCAGCGGCGTTTGATATGGGCCCAAGGACACCAGACATGGAGAAGAGTAGACTGGCAAAGTGTGCTCTTCAGTGATGAGAGTTGCTTTCGTCTTTATCACGCTGATGGCCGTCAACGTGCGTGGAGACGTCTTCGGGAACGTCTTGCCGACTGCTGCGTCTTCAAAACAGATCGATGGGGTGGGGGAAGTGTAATGGTGTGTGTGTGGAGGGGGGGGGGCTTCACGTTTCATCACCGGACCCCCCTACACATTTGCAAGGGTCGCGTTAATGATGTAGCCTACCGTGATAATGTCTTGCAACCAATTGTTGCTCCGATGTTTCGAGCGCACCCACAACTTCAGCACTTCCAACAGGAAAATGCACGTCTGCATACCGCCCGTGTCAGTATGGACTACCTGGCTGCTAACAACTCCAATGTCTTGGACTGGCCAGCCATGTCTCCGGACATGGCACCGATAGAAGATGTCTGGGATGAAATTGGACGCCGTCTGTATCGGAGACCACTGATGCACACCATTGCTGCTTTAGAAGCTGCCCTTGTCCAAGAATGGAATAATTTGTCCCAGGCCTTCTTTCAAACATTGGTTAATTCCATGCGACATCGCTGCATAGCGTGCGTAAGAGCCCTTGGAGGACACACGCCCTACTGACATATGTGTCGTACTTTTGGTTTATTCCCATCTGACTTTGTACTGTTCATTACAGATTAAACATTCATAAGTGTACAAATGTGTTGTTATTGATGTGTTCCCATTTGAATATTGTTCACAATAAGCAGTAAAATAAATAGGATATGTTTACAGGATCATTTTGTTATACTAAAAACTAAGTGGTGCGTTTTCCATGGCGCTTAGTATATTAATTCCTTTCAACGAAATATTAATTCCTTTAAACGCAATATCCATTCCTTTAAACGAAATATCCATTCCTTTAAATGAAATATTCTTTCCTATAAATGAAATATTCTTTCCTATAAATGAAGTATTAATTCCTTTAAATAGGTACCGGCAGCTAAATTTTCAAACTTCAGAAATGTTGATATTTTTATCATATATTTACTCATTTGTGACCCAAATAGAAGCACAGCAAATTTGAGTCAATTATCTTTAACAGTTTTTGAGATATGGGGGTAGGTATTTCGTGCCCCCGCCCAGGAGTGTCAAAATATCACGAAGTGGCGTTTACAACCAGCACAAGGTAAAGTTTCACCCGACTGGTGTGTTTTGTAACCTAACCACTGTGGAGAGATGGAAGTGGATATAGAATACGTCTGCTGTGGATGCCAACCAGCTTTTTGTATTTCCACAAGAATTGTAAGTTTAAAGCATTAAAATATAATAAATAAAAACAGTAACGCCAATGAAATCAAACAATTTTTACAATATGAAATATGTATAAACAAAAATATTTCATGTTAAAGATACATTAGGTAAAATTTAGATAAACTCTTATTGCTATTATCGTCGAAGTTATGTAATGTTAAAAAATGAATAATTTCATTCAAATTACTCTATTGAAGAAATTAGCCTTTGTTGATCGAAGCTAATTCTCGCTCCTCCATTTTTAAATTAAATGAAAATATGATTGAAACATTCTAGTCTCTCAGAGAAATCCTGTGCCATCGAGAGTTCATTATGGCCTAGATCAGTTATCTAATAATATCAATAGGCAGATTTAGCTCTAGCATAATGTATGTTTAAATATTATTGTAAATATCTCTTCTGCAGGAAATGGATCAGTTGATTTTGGATCAAAATGTTATAGCTATTTCCGATGGTTACTTCAGGGATATGATGGGTAGACATAATGAAAGAACGGTACGGTAAACTAAAACAAAACCGCACGCTACACAGCATACAGAAACTTCACGTTATGGAGACATGGACGTCTTGGTTCAGGCATCAGAAGAGTTGTACCAAGCTGTGTAACTATGCGCATCAGACAAACGTTCCCAAGTGCAACAGGACGATATACCCATTTTAGACACAGTAATAGATATCAGTAATAGCTGTATGATTTAGAATGTCAGAAATTCTAATTATAACCCTTGGAATTAACTAACCAAATCTCGATTTTTTTTTTTTTTTTTTTTTTTTTTTTTTTTTTTTTTAATAATCCCAGATCTAATATGGTAATGCCAGGGATGGGGCCCTGACTTATTACCTTACATGTTTTTCCCTATACAATTTTAATTATCAATAGTACTAATTAATATACAATTATATATCATACAATGTACAAGGTAATAGCAACGTTAATAATACAAAGAAGTAGAATAGTCATTCTCTATTAATATGTTAAGAAGTTATTATTCGTCTGATAATAGAGAATCAATTACTGACAATTTTTCTAACTTTTTTGAGGTATAATGAGCTATAGCAGATTGGTACCCAAAATAAGATAGGAGTGAGGATAGGTTCAAAGTTTGGTTTTTCTTTGCTGAAACATATATATGAAATTTAGATAGAAGTATTATTAAATTTATGGCGTCTTTATATTTGTGAGTGTGTAGTCCAAAAAGAATAGTTTTAGGTTCAAAAGTAACTTCAATATTAAGATTATTTTTAATTAATAGTTTTAGACTTTCCCATAGTTCTTGGACTATTTTACAGGATGTGAAAAAATGAATTAAGTCTTCCGTTGAATCTTGGCAAAAAGAACATAGGTCTGTATCTTTTATTTTAGTTTTTTTAGGTAAGAGTTGAGAGGTAAAATTCGATGCAATAGTCTGTACTGAAACCACTGTAAATTTGTATCATTTGTTAGTAAAAAGACGTTGCTAAATGTTGTTTGCCAATCATTTGGTTCCAAATCTAAAAGTTCCTGCCATTTTATTGTTGAAGTAGGAATAACATTTGTATTTAGTAAAAGTTTATAGAAATCATTGCAACCTTTTAGGTTTGTTTGTAATTTTTGAACAATTGTTGGAACATACGGTCTTTCTAATTTTATACCTAAAGTGTCTGTTTCATTTTTATTTAAAAATTCTTTTAAGGAAGAATATAGGCTCTGAAATTTTAAAAAACAAATTTGAGGTAATTTAAATTTTGTTTCCAATTCAATTTTTGATAGTATTTCACCATTGTCATCGAATAGATCGCCTAAAACTGTAATTCCGTTATTGTACCATGATTTGAAATATATAGGTTTTTTATCAATTTTAATTTTCGAGTTATACCAAAGAGGAGATTTGGGTAAGTCAGTGTTAATATCTCGATTTTTTTATTGCAACAAGTTCTTTTGTTGGCGGAGGTGACACAACTGCAAAGTTTCTTTTTATTTTTCTTGGATCATCATCCGAAAGTGGAAATATTTGAGGAATGGGACCCTGGTGATTCCTAATTCTATCCAAAATTTCACTAAGGATATTATCCATGTATTTGTATTCTTTTTCAACCTTTACAGGCACAGCACTCCAGGTACTTTTTCTTTTAGACTATAGCCTGTGAAACCTGTAAAAATTTTAATTTTGTAGTATATTGTTTTAATTTTGTAATCTATTGTATTAGCAATTAATGAATATATGAGAATAACATTTGTATTTTATTATGTCGAGAATGGGGAGAGAGAATAACATTTGTATTTTGTTATGCCAAGAATGGGGTGAGAGGGGGGAGGATGTTGCACACTTGACACAATTTAGGTCATTTCTTGACTAAAATTTAATAAGGTATTATTTTGTCAGGAGCAGTGGAAGGAAACTTGTTTGGGGGATGGGGGGAATGGTAATCGACCCTACTCCGTATAAAGTCAGCTTCGTATCGAAACCACACAACTTGACTCAATAAACAGACTTTATCTAAATAGCACTTGTTAGATTGTCTAATTGTATATTCAACCACCACATAAGCTCCTACACCATAACAAGGCAAACTCACCTCGGATTCCCGCCCTTGTCAAGGGCTTATCCTCTCTCTTTGTGTCGCTGGTAGTCTATAGCTGCCAAATAGTTTTTCTAGCCTTGTACATAGGGTAGCTACAACAATACAAAGCCAGAATTTAAAGATATGGAACACCATCAAAATAAATTTGGAGATTTATTCAGTCTACATACAAAATTAATGACATACCTATATGAAAAAACATCAAAATAAATTTTCATTTTGGGATTTATTCATTCCAACAATATACAATGACATACCCACATGTATATGAAAATCGTTTTGCAGCATACATTAAAATATGTTGGTGGAAGCTTTCTAATTCCCCTGTATGTCTGAAAAAAAATAATCCTAATTATATTATAAGCCATAATTTGTCTCATTGAGTCATTGTAAAAACATTTTAAACTTCATTGCATCCAGGCTAATGAAGATAGGCAGTGCAAAAAGCCACATTTTGCCCAGACAGCGGCCCTATGACCTACTCTCATTTTGAATTTCACTGTCAAGTATCCTTTATTTTTACATGTCAATGTGTACACTGACTGCAGACCTACACCAATTTGCCTATAATTAAAAAAAATGATTGATATTCATCAGCACACATTCTACTGTATGTAATAAATTTTGAAAATTAACATCGATTCACAGGAATTGTGTCTGCATTTGCAACAAATACATATAAATCTACAATGCATAAAATAAAGATCGCAATATCTTACGAAATTAGCATGGTTTACACTTACATTTGATAAACATATTTAGCTTTTGTAGAACTCTGCATAGGGACAGATCTACCTTTCAGTTCTTTCTCTTTGTGTTGGTTCCTAAAATATATAAATGAATAAATGTATATTTTACTTATCTTTTATGAAGCTCTGGAAAGTTGGGATATTTGTAACAACTAGTTGCGTTTAAAGAGTGTCAATTAGGTACAACCACGGGCCTTATATTATTTTATCCAGTTGATAGGCCTATACAAATAGCATACATGTAAATGTATATGGTAAAAGTGAAATGGTCAACATGGAATCAAATAGCCCGAAAAGCATTGGCAATGTTTACTTTTTTTTTGACGCCTACATCTTGCAAAAAAAGAGAATCGTCAACATCATTAATATTCAGTCAACATAAACTATAAACACAAAATGCTCTTTAGAAAATGAAAATTAATATAATTCAATAATTAGGTCTATATCCCAAACGAAACCTACAACGAACTTCAATAAAAGAAATCGAAAGCAAGCCAAAGTAGGAGATAACATGAAAACTTACCAACATTCAATCAGCATATAGACACGACTTCCCGATCCCGTTTAAGATTGTATTTCTCTTTAATCGCTATCCATTTACCATAAATGTCGAAGCCTAAGTAAATTCTTGGATTATCTTCTGCCCATTTCTTTCTCCGCAGTTTAATCTCTGTATCTGTTGTGCGTCTTAGTCTTTCATCTCTTCCACGTCTACTCGCCATTACGCTTGTCAACAAGAGTGCACTACACATTGAGTGCTCCCTCTTGTCTTGAACTCATACAACCTGCGCGCGCATCCCTTCGCGCCACGCGTGTGGGAACCACTATTGATCGGGTTGACGATTAAGGATATCCTGAGATTTTCGCCCAGTGCTTGGCCCATGTGTGTTTTTCAGGGGATTCATTATTTTTCTAGTAAGATTGGATGTTTCTTCTTTCCATCCATACCAAAATTGCCATACTTTTATTGGAAATAAGCACTCGATAAATATTTTACTGGGAAAGAATCTTTAATATTTCGTTATAAAACGAATTAATATTTCGTTGAAAAACGAATTAATATTTCATTAAAGCGAATTAATATTTCCTTAAAGCGAATTAATATTTCATTAAAGCGAATTAAAATTTCATTAAAGCGAATTAATATTTCGTTAAAACGAATTAATATTTCTTTAAAACGAATTAATATTTCGTTTAAAGGAATTAATATTTTGTTTAAAGAAATATTTCGTTTAAAAGAATTAATAATTCATTTAAAGGAATTGATATTTCGTTTAAAGGAATTGATATTTCCTTTAAAGGAATTAATATTTCCTTTAAAGGAATTAATATTTCGTTTAAAGGAATCCACATTTCGTTTAAAGGAATATGAGTGGAATCATACACGAAAAATTTATATAAGAGTGGAATCATGCTGTTAAAAACTATTGCTTCTATCGAGTTTCTATTTTCGTAATGCGAATCAATTATTTCGTTTGAACTAATCAACATTTCGTTTAAACGAATTTAGTATATCGGAATGACTATTTCGTTTAAAAGAATGACTATTTCGTTTAAAGGAATGACTATTTCATTTAAAGGAATATTTCATTTAAAGAAATGAATATCTCATTTAAAGAAATGAATATTTCATTTAAAGGAATGAATATTTCATTTAAAGGAATTAATATTTCATTTAAAGGAATTAATATTTCGTTTAAAGGAATTAATATTTCGTTTAAAGGAATTAATATTTCGTTGAAAGGGATTAATATTTCTTTGAAAGGGATTAATATTTCGCTGAAAGAGCAAATTCGAAATTTTGAAATATTCAAATACCAAATATTAGACTGTCAGGCTATTCAGAAAAGTTTAATTGCGGAAATAGGACACGAATTCAACAAACTACTAATGCTTTTTTTTATATTTTTCACTATTTTTCAAAATCAATTCAAAATGGTGACCACCATTTGACCAAAAATCAAAATTCTGCTCCGATAGATTTTTTGGCATTCCTCCAAAGATTCCGTAATCAAAATATCGCAAAAGCCTTAGGTATTTTTTACATTTCTAGATTATGGCACTTCCGGTTCGATCGACAAACTCTATATTGTGTGTACGCATCAGTAATTTCATATCATAGCTAGTACAGACAAAAACTCACATACCAAATACAGGCTATTGAGCAAAGTCTTGATTGCAGAAATAGGACACGAATTCAACAAACTACTAAGGCCTATTCTGTTTAGATTTTTCACTTTTTGTCACATTCAATTCAAAATGGTGACCGAAATCTAAATTCTGTTCCGATAGATTTTTAGTTATTCCTTCAAAGATTCTGTTAGTAAAATATCGCAAAAGCCTTAGGTATTATTATCGTTTCAAGATGATGGCACTCTCGGTTCGATCGACAAACTCTATATTTTGTCAATATTTTTGAAAATTTGATCCTTTATTTCGATGACATCTTTCAAGTGATATCGGTCCGATCGACTTACATAACAAATTTCATGAAAACCGTTCAAATATTAAAGAAGCTGTCAAGTTCGTCTCAACAACCGGACCGAATTTCGAAATTCAAAATCATAAATTGCAGGTGAAAATATTACCCGAATTAGAAAAAACACAAAGTTATGACTATGCATTGTAAGTTTTTCCGTTCGTAAATTTCGGTGATTTTGAATTCGTAAAACGAATTGAAAATATATTTAATCCACAGCCACTACCCATTCCTGGAGGGTGTAGATCAAAGTTTTAGAAAGATCTCAAGGTTAGATTCTGAGGTAGGCTATAAAGTTTGTGGGAAATAACAAAACAAATCAATAATTAGATCTACCAGGCCGATATGAAATCTTTTATATTCACGGTCACGTCAAGTCACGTGTCAATGGTTGTATGAAGAATCTTAACAAGAAAAGTAATTATTAAAATCGCTTAAAAATTTGTTATCAGTTTAAATATAGCGAGAGCCATTTCAGCCGGGTGAAAATATAATCTGTAAAAGAAAAGGAAATAACCGAGACTTGTATTGCTATAATCTGATGACTTCTAGTTTCAGAAAATGAATAAAAATGGCGGGAAAATATTCAAAAATGAAATGATGTAATTCTGAATAGAACTTATATTTTTTGAATCAAATTGACCTCAGTTGTTCGAATATGTGGGTCAAAGCTTTAAATGTTAAAGATAAGGAAAAAATTGTCTGCCCCAAAAAAGGGTCAAAGGTGAAAGTCGAAATTTTCAAACATCAAAAATTCGACTAGATTGCCGGCTATCCCAAAATGTATTTATTTCGGAAATAGGAGAGGTATTCTTCAAACACTGGCCTATTCATTTCATTTTCACTTCCCTTAACGTAGATTTTTCACTTTTTGTCATCTTCTACTCAAAATGGTGACCATCAGTTGACCGAAATTAAAATCGTTTTCTGATAGATGTTTAGGCATTCCTTCAATGATTTGTAAAATGTAACTCCCATGTCTGTAAGTATGATCTCGCAAAAGCCTAAGGGATTTTTCACGTTTCAAGATGGTGGGACTTCCGATTCGATCGAGTAACTCCATATTTTGTGTGCGCAGAAACAAAAATTCAAGGCATTCTGACCTTCTTTTTTTCGATTTTTTTTTCAAAACTTTGCCCTCTAATTTCTCCAATGGAAGATCAGTTAGGAAATTTCTAATGATACATCAATTTGATTTTACTTCCGGGACTAAATGTCAGTGAGCAATTTTCGAAATTCGGAAATAGTACATTTGAAGTAAATGTTTCAGGGCCTTCAAAGGAAGAAGTAAAAAAGCTAACAAGTCACAAAGTTACAGTAATGTAGGTCAACCACTTTCGTTTGTAAAATTATGTGATTTCCGATTCGTAAATCGTTTTGAAAATAAATTAATTCCACAGCAGCCACAAACATCAATTTGATTTTACTTCCGGGACTAAATGTCAGTGAGCAATTTTCGAAATTCGGAAATAGTACATTTGAAGTAAATGTTTCAGGGCCTTCAAAGGAATAAATAAAAAAGCTAACAAGTCACAAAGTTACAGCAATGTAGGTCAACCACTTTCGTTTGTAAAATTATGTGATTTCCGATTCGTAAATCGTTTTGAAAATAAATTAATTCCACAGCAGCCACAAACATCAATTTGATTTTACTTCCGGGACTAAATGTCAGTGAGCAATTTTCGAAATTCGGAAATAGTACATTTGAAGTAAATGTTTCAGGGCCTTCAAAGGAATAAGTAAAAAAGCTAACAAGTCACAAAGTTACAGCAATGTAGGTCAACCACTTTCGTTTGTAAAATTATGTGATTTCCGATTCGTAAATCGTTTTGAAAATAAATTCATTCCACAGCAGCCACAAACTTCTTGTCACTTGTCAATAATGAAAAAATAATTATTAAAACTCGGCCAATTTACAGCGCGAAACAATTCACCGGGGCGAAAAAAAAATCTGAGACTTGTCTTGCTGCATAAGCTGAAATTCGAAGTTTTGAAATTTTCAAACATCAAAAAGTTCGATCCTGATCCGGGCTATCCAAAAATGTATTCATTTCGGAAATAGGAGAAGTATTGTTTAAACTGCGGCCTGCTGTGTTCTGTTTCGCGTCTATTAACGTGGATTTTTCATATTCAATTCCAAATGGTGACCATCGGTTGACTGAAATCAAAATTATGTTTCGATAAATATTTAGGCATCCCTTCTAGCATTCAGAAAATGGGTCAGGTACAAAACTCGGAAAACTCGGAAATCTCGGAAAACTCGGAAAATATTTTCCGACTTTTCTCCTCTCCGAGTTTTATGAATTGACTCGATTGAAAACACAAAACTCGGAAAACTCGGAAAAAATTGTCCGACTTTTTGTTTCAAACTGAAAAGTCGGAAAATATTTTCCAAGTTTTCTATTCAAACAAAAAAGTCGGACAATTTTTTCCGCGTTTTCCGAGTTTTGTGTTTTCAATCGAGTCAAATTATAAAACTCGGAAAAAGAAAAAGTTGGAAAAATATTATTTTTTTAAGTTGGAAAAATATTATTTTTTTAAATTGGCGAAAGTAGTTGTAGTAATACATCTATTTAATAAGTTGGACATAATCTGTAACTTTTCAGTTATATTTTAACCAAAATAATGCAATATGGCAGTTATAATCGAATATCCGAGTTTTCCGAGTTTTGTATTTTGGCCTATACGAAAACACAAAACTCGGAAAACTCGGAAAGTGGTCAAAAGGTATCAAAATAAAATTTAATTATAACTGCTATATTGCATTATTTTGGTTAAAATCTAACTGAAAAGGTTATAGATCATGTCCATCTTATTAAATAGATGTTACTGTCATAATCATAATTATCCAATGAAAAATAGTTTATTTGGATATCTTTTTACCACTTTCCGAGTTTTGTATTTTCGTATAGGCGAAAATACAAAACTCGGAAAACTCGGAAATTTAATTATAACTGCTATATTGCATTATTTTGGTTAAAATCTAACTGAAAAGGTTATAGACCATGTCCAGCTTATTAAATAGATGTGTTACTGTCACTCCTTTCGCCAATTTTATTTCTAAAAGTTAGGTAGGCCTATTCTCGACACGACGTATATAGTATGGGAGAACGGGGCAGGTTCGGCCTCGAGGCCATGTGTCAAATTGAAATTATATACACACCTCGTTTTAATCATTTCATCTTTTGGATGTCCGAGTTTTCAATCTCACCCAAGTTACCCCCGTAAAGGCAAGTTTAGTTCCTTTGTACATATTACAACCCTTACACACCATATCCAATGAAAAATAGTTTATTTTGATATCTTTTTGCCACTTTCCGAGTTTTCCGAGTTTTATATTTTCGTATAGGCGAAATTACAAAACTCGGAAAACTCGGAAATTTAATTATAACTGCTATATTGCATTATTTTGCTTAAAATCTAACTGAAAAGGTTATAGATCATGTCCAAACTTATTAAATAGATGTCTTACTGTCACTCCTTTCGCCAATTTTATTTCTAAAAGTTAGGTAGGCCTATTCTCGACACGACGTATATAGTATGGGAGAACGGGGCAGGTTCAGCCTCGAGGCCATGTGTCAAATTGAAATTATATACACACCTCGTTTTAATCATTTCATCTTTTGGATGTCCGAGTTTTCAATCTCACCCAAGTTATCCCCGTAAAGGCGAGTTGAGTTCCTTTGTACATATTACATTTACAACCCTTACACACCATATCCAATGAAAAATATTTTATTTTGATACCTTTTGACCACTTTCCGAGTTTTCCGAGTTTTGTGTTTTCGTATAGGCCAAAATACAAAACTCGGAAAACTCGGATATTCGATTATAACTGCCATATTGCACTATTTTTGATAATTTTCCAACTTTTTCTTTTTACGAGTTTTATAAATTGACTCGATTGAAAACACAAAACTCGGAAAACTCTGAAAAAATTGTCCTACTTTTTTGTTTGAATAGAAAACTCGGAAAATATTTTCCGACTTTTCAGTTTGAAACAAAAAGTCGGACAATTTTTTCAGAGTTTTCCGAGAGTTTTCCGAGATTTCCGAGTTTTCCGAGTTTTGTACCTTAGCCAGAAAATGTAACTCCAATGTCTGTAAGTAAAATATCGCAAAAGCCTTCGGGGTTTTTTTTTTATTTACGTTTGAAGATGGTGGCACTTAACTTTGATCGACAAACTCCATATTTTGTGTACGAATGAGTTATTTCTTACCTAGTACAGAAATAAAATATCAAGGCATTTTGACCTTTTTTTTAAGTCTTTTTCAAAATGTTGCCCCTTAATTTCTCAGAGGAGATATAAGTTAGGACATTTCTATAGATATCGTTGAAGATGGGTCAATGATATCTATGAACGTTACAAATATAAGGAAAATCGTACTAATATTGAAGAAGTCTGCAATTTGGTTTTACTTCCAGGACGAAATCTCAATGACGTAATTTTTGAAGATCAAAAATCGTAAATAGCAGATTCCAAGTAAAAAAGTCACAAAGTTATAGATAAGTACGTAGAAAAAATTTGTGCGTAAAATTCGGTGATTTCGGATTCGTAAAACGTTTTAAAAATATATTTTATCAAAATTTACCACCCATTTGGGGCAGGGAGTGGGGACAATATTTCAGAAACACCCTATGGTTAGTTTCTGAGAAATCCGATTTGCAGGAAATACACAAGAATCTGAAAAAGGAGAAAATGATATTTGAAATCGCTCAAATGGTTGTTTGTATCCTAAAGGCCCATTCTCACGGTGCGACTTGTAGTAACTACTTGTAGTATCTACCCGAGTTGCAGCGTGAGAACACCCTAGTCGTACCAACTTTTACAAGCTTCCAACCAGTTGAAAGCGAGTTGGGTGAAATAGAAACTTCCCTATTTCAGCCAACAGATCGTATGAAATTGACCAATCAGAGACGTCGAGTATTAGTACAAACCCGAGTTCTCTCCCCTTGTTGTTTGTAAACATGGACGCGAAGCGCACCCATCAAGAGCCGCTCAGCAAAACTGAGACAGAGAATTTTGTCAATTTTTACCTCGCACAACCTAACCCAGACGGATTTGGGTTTTCTCTTTTTCTTTTTGTTCTTATTTATCAAATGTAGGGCAATAATAGCCAGTGTCTCTTCGTCGCTTGATAACGCCATTATGCTAAGTTGAAAACACTTTTTATACTGCATCATTAGTAGACAAATCATGTTAAGCCAATTTGCTTGTGCTGTGGTTGAAGCCGAATATACCAAAGGAGGCTAAAGTTAATATCCGATTGGCTTTAAATTTATTCACAGTGTTTAAGGCCAATTCTGATAATTACTGTCAGAGTTATGGCCCTTGATTAATTCAAAAATTCTTGAGGATGCTCTAGAGGCCAAAGTTAATATCCGATTGACTTTAAATTTATACAGTTTTAATGTCATGAGCCAAAGAAGCCTGTTGATTTTAAGCGATTTCCGATAATTACTGCCAGAGTAATGGCCCTTGATCACTTCAAAAAATCTTGTTGACAGTCTAGAGGCCAAAGTTAATATCCGAATGACTTTAAATTGATACACAGTGTTTAAGGTCGGCCACGAGACGAAGAAGTCTATTGATTTTCAGACATTTCCGATAATAACTCCCAAGTTATCTCAACCTTGTGGATTCTCTAGAGGCCAAACTTATCATTCGATTGACCCCAGATTGATAGACAGGGTTTAAGGTCTTTTATCTAACAAGTATATTGAACAGCTAACTCCATGTTATTAACTTGTCGTAAACTAAACCTTAACATGGAGAAGAACCTTATGGAAACCAAACAAATTCTAATGATTTTCTGATAATTACTTAATGACTTATACTCTCAATCAGATTTTAGTGTATTAAGAATGTTTCAGTACCGAAAAAAGTAAAAAAATAAGCGACAACTCTTGTTGACTGCCCTGACGATTTAGCTGCTGTGGGCTTATGTTTCGTTGCCTGTCAACCTATCTTTTATAAATCTTATCGTCTCTTGTATCACTTGTATCATTACTAGCCATTTCTCTACACTGGTAGTCATTTGATTCTCAAAGAAGTCTCCTAATATACTATTCAAAAAAAGTAGGGGATATTTGATTTTGGGGGCATAATACTAAAATATGCAAATGACTACGAAAAAAGTCACTATAGAACCTAACAAAAGAAACATTCCCAGTTACATGTGACGCCCAAACGCACCAATAGCTACCGCATGGAATGCAGGTGATGCTTGGGATCATCATGGGGGTCCAACCCAAGATTTGCACGACTCTGACTTTGAATGTTACAGTCATTGTGGCATTGAATTCCAGGGTGGAAACATCAGTTTAATTGTTTTAGTGACCAGAAAACAAAATTTAATATGCGTCGGCTTACCCAAAATGAAAGGTTACGTGCCCTTGGCATGCTACATATCGGCGCGGACGATGAATGTTTCTCAGTCTGTCATAAGCAGGCTATGGTCCAGATACCGTGATACACAATCTGTACAGGACAGACCACGCTCAGGTCGACCAAGGGCGACAACTCAAGCCCAGGATCGATTTATCCGTACCTTGGCCTTGAGAAATCGTGTCATCACAGCAAATCAGATCAGCGCTCATCTTCAAACAGACACTGGTGTGAGAGTGAGTGGCCAGACGATTCGGAATCGACTGCATAGGGCTCACCTTCGCGCCCGACGTCCTGGCGTGATCCCTTGTTTGAGAGATCATCACATTCAGGCAAGACGTCGTTGGTGTAGGGATCGTCAACACTGGGATAATCGACGCTGGAGCAATGTGATGTTTTCAGATGAGTCGAGGTTCACTGTTGATTGTTTGGACAGACGTAGGAGGGTGTGGCGTCGTCGAAACGAGCGCTTCCAAGATGTTAACGTCATCAGACATGATCGATTTGGGGGTGGTTCTGTTATGGTGTGGGGAGGCATCACTGTTGCTGGAGGAACGGCTTTATATGTTGTTGCAGGGCGTGTTACAGGCCAGTACTACCGGGACAACATCTTGGCAGTCCATGTTGTGCCGTTCGCACGACGTCATGGCCGCCGTTTCATCTTCCAGGATGACAACGCAAGATGTCACAGGGCCAGGATCGTTACAGGTTACCTCCAACAACAGAACATCACCACATTACCTTGGCCAGCACTGAGTCCCGACCTCTATGGCGGTATATTAGTGCCAAAATTCTAAAATGCTATCGTCTAATTTCTTACTTCTATTCATGTAATTTCTAACCTCCATTCATGTAACTTCTAACTTCCATTCCTGTAATTTCTAATTTAAGACAATGTATAACCCAACTTCTTTATTTGTTCAGTTTAAATTTTAATTCTGTTCCAACTTGTTTCTATTATTTAAACGAAAAATGTCTCCTTAATAGATGCTTTACATGTTTAGCATCAACATCAACGAATTTAGAATTTATACATTTCTGCCTAGCAACCATCATTATGAAGACGTTTGGTGTCGCCACTGCGTGCTCAATTGGGTGATTGCGCACCTGATCGGGACTATTATTTGGTATAAACGAACCATTCTTCGTTTTGTTGAAGGTTGGAAGGCGTGCTGAGAGAGAGAGAGAGAGAGAGAGAGAGAGAGGTCACTTAGTATCTGTGTAGGCCTATCTAAACATTTATACTCTGTGTTAATATAGACCAACTGCATATAAATATTAATTATTGGCTCAACCGTAAAAAAAATAAAATAAAATTCTCCAAATCCCGTTTAGCTTATATTTGAAATAGAAAATGAAATGAAATAGTAAGAGGGTTTAACGCCCTACTGTTCTGTTCCGAACCGGGCTAATGGAGACGGACATACGCCATACATTGTGCTTTAGGGAAATATTGCCCGGAGAGCGGACTACGACTTGGACTTATATCGAAGTCTAACGGTCACGGGATCTTTTACGTGCACGCCAACATGTATATGGAACCTCGGGTTTTCATCCCATCGGAACGACAAGACACTAATAAGGGGGAACCACGCCAGAAAATCTGGATGAACTTTTTTCGACCCATGCCGGGATCGAACTCCCGACCCACAGCCTAGCGAGCCTGCGTCTTACCCACTTAGCCACGGTATTCGAAATAGTATTTGCAAACCATACATTTATATCACGTTCAATGTTGTTTAGAGGGTAGGATGGCCGAATGGTTAGCACGTGCACGCTGTAACATAAGGTCTGTCATTGAATAAACAGGCGTGATTTCGATTTCCCGTTTTTACGTGACATGGAGCAGGGCCGCCTTTCCAACCTCGTGGGTTTTCTCCGGGTCCTCCGGTTTCCTCCCACTGCTAAACACTCCTACGCGCAAGCGAATTATTGAAATACAATTGAACGGTGTTAATACCGAAATGACCTGGTTGGTGTCGAGTGGATGTTAAACCCCATGTCCCCTTCTCTCTCTCCCGATGTTATTTTCAATTCTAACACCCAGGAAAGCCACTCAATCTGACGAAGAGTGAGTCGTTTGTATCAATAGAATGGTCCCGATCAGTTGCTCAAATAGAATTGATATTTACAATGAACAAATAAAGAAGTTGAATTATACATTGTCTTAATTTAGAAATTACATGAATGGAAGTTAGAAGTTACATGAATGGAGGTTAGAAATTACATGAATAGAAGTAAGAAGTTAGACGATAGCATGTTAGAATTTTGGCACTAATATACCGCCATAGACCTCTCCCCCATCGAGCATGTCTGGGACATGCTTGGACAGAGGTTACGTCAACGTCAACAACGTCCTGCCAATGTCCAAGAACTTGCTGCTGCGTTGCAACAGGAATGGGACAATCTCGACCAAAATGACCTTAGACGTCTCATTATGAGTATGCCACGTCGGATCAATGCTTGTCTGGCAAACAGAGGGGGATTTACCCGTTACTGACTTTGTTGTGATGCTGTGGTAACTTTGCTGTTTGACCCCGGGTATCATTTTACCCTTATAATAGTCAGTCTGTGCCTTACTTAGTCTAACGATCATTTGGAATAAATCGATGAATGTGAACTTCATTTCATTTTGTCATTTGTTTCTTCGTCAGTTTCATTAGGTGACTTTAATAACACTTAAAAATCAAATATCCCCTACGTTTTTTTAATAGTATATTTGGCCGTAGCATAATAAGGGACGTATCCCATTTGTTGTTGACTACCCTGACGATTTAGCTGCTGTGGGCTTATGTTTCGTTGCGTGTCAACCTATCTTTTATAAATCTTATCGTCTCTTGTATCACTTGTATCATTACTAGCCATTTCTCTACACTGGTAGTCATTTGATTCTCAAAGAAATTTAACTTTTATAGAAGTCTCCTAATATTTGGCCGTAGCATAATAAGGGACGTATCCCATCTATAAGTTATTTGTTAATTCATATGCAATACAGAGTTGACTGGGTAATATTGGTGTTATAACACATATTGTTACATCACATTATTCCCAGATTGTTTATTGATAGGACAGAAAATAAAGACCGTTACAGTGATTTTCAGAGTGAATTAATCTGATTCTAATCAAATTTGGGATCACGGTGGGGAGGATGCTGGCGCACTAACCTGGAGGTCGGGTGTTCATCCAGATTTTCCTGCGTGGTTACCCCTTGCCAGTGATGCAGGACGGGGGGGGGGTGCAAGTAAAATATCCCTTTGCAGTTGGAATTCGATATAAGTGTAAACCGTAGCGCCACTGCCCGGGTAAATATGTCCCTCATAGCACACTGTATGGCGTATGTCCGTCTGTATTAGCACAGTTTAGAAGCAGAACAGTAGGACGTCAAGCCCCATTTCATTTTATTTCTAATCAAAATTTAATCATTCTTTCATTGACCTCTATGTTAGCAAGTTATCTACAACCATGCAGTGACCTTGACCAGTAAGGACATTATTTTTTTTACACCCATCACGCTTCAGTGTGGGTGTTTTATGTTGTCACCCGGCCCGTCGGTCCGTCCGTCCGTCCGTCAATAATGTTTTTGTGAATGCGGTAGAGGGTACGTTTTTTGGCTGATTCTTTTCAAATTTGGCTTGAAGCATCGTGAACGCGATATAAGTTACAGTTTTAACCGATTGGATGGTGGTGCGATAGAGGCTACAGTCTTTGACGGATAATTTTCAAATTTGGTGTAAAGAATCGGGAACATGAGAGGACGAACCCTTTCGATTGACAAGAGAGTTTTGTCCCTTATTCCAAAAACCTTATGAACCCGACATAGGCTATATTTTTGAACAGATTGTTTTCAAATTTTGTGGGACGCGAGTATGGATCAACCGAAATATAGCTTTATGTACTTAATCAGAAAAACCTTGTGAGCACGATCTGTTTCATATTTGGTCATCATTTTTGATCATCATTTGATATTCAGAATTCACAGCCTCCCGTTTCTGACTGAATCCCCTCGGCCGAAAACCTTGTGAACGCGATAGAGGCTATAGATTTTAACAGATTTTCTTTTCAAATTTGGTTGGAAGCGATTGAGTGGCACGAGGACGAAACCTATAGATTAGAATTATTCAAGGATCCTAGATCCTTATCAGATTTGCTAAACATCCAAGTTTCCCTTTCGGATAAGCTGCAGTTGAGACAAAGCTGCTGCATGGGTGTATTCCACGCTTTGCTTGTCTACCCGAGCGTTTCTCAGTATGTGTATGACTATTAAAATATAGAGGTAAATCTTGAATCATTTTTTAGCGGAATTATTTTTCAAATTCGATGTGAAACATTGTGGGCGTATCTGACATGGTAACCGCTTGTTTGATTTATTGATAAAAATGAAAATAAGTGTTTGTAGCATTACCATTTCCGTTATAAAAAAAATTATCTCCAATTTGTGTCAAACACAAAATTCAAAAATGTACAAAATAATGGCTTCAATTATGAGGTTTATGGAATGTGATATTCTGGGGATGGAAAATAATATTCTAGAGCAATCCAATAATTTTTTGTGCTATTTAAAGATATATGTGATTAGATAAAGAGGTAGTAGTTCTCACTATAATAGTTAAAAACTGGATAATGTATAGATTTGCTGAAAATTTCAATCAAATTGATCCACTATGAACCACGATTTAAGCGATTGAAATTTCCCCTAGTCAGTACGATAAAAAGCATAGTCTCGATTATCCATTTTTTTATTTAATTATCAATGATCGTTAAGCAGTATATAGGATTCTAATCCAGCCAGTATCGAAGGTTAGCTTTAATTTTCGAGAGTTCATTATGGTCTGGATATGTTGATTAATGTCTAATAACAATTTACATAAAATTTCAGTCCTAAAGAAAGACCTATATTAGGCAGATTTAGCTCTCTTGTATAATGCATGTTTAATAAAAACTCAATGAAATCCCTGGAAATCTATACCTTTCGATGGTAAAGTAGTGCCTGTCAGTATAAAATCCCCGGGTTCCTTGCTTTTGCCTTCACCGCTGTTTAACTGTACCCCTTCTGAATCTGAAATACATGAAATAGATCATTACTTATTTAAATCTAATTAAAACTAGATATGCCAGGCAGATTTGAAAGCTTTCATATACACGACTATTTCCTGTCTCATGTTATGAATTATATAAAGAATCGCAAAAAGGAAAAAATAATTATTAAAATCGGTCAAATATTATCAAGTTATAAGCTAAAAAGAATTGCGAGAAACATTTCACCCAGGTGAAAAAAATTCATGTGAAAAATAAAGGTGATAACTGAAACTTATATTGTTTTGATTGGAATGATTTCCAGTTCCAGAAATTTCAGAAAAATCAATTAACCGTTTAAAAACTAGAGGAAATGAAATGAAAATGGCGAGAAAGAACTAAAAATTGATGGGAAAAATAATGTGAGATAACATTGAATGAAAATTATATTTTTGGGGATCGAATTAAACAGTTAAACAGCAATTTCAAAAAAATCAATTAACCATTTAAAAACGAGAAGAATCAGAAAATGAAATGAAAATGGCGAGAAAGAACTAAAAATGGACAGGAAAAATATTTTAATATAACATTGAATGAAAATTTTAATTTTTGGAATCAAATTAAACTCACCTGTTCGAATATTAAGGTTAAATTTGTAAATTTTGAAAGGTAACGAAAATATTGGCCTGTAAACACTTTTGTCAACACGAAATGCTTTAAAGTAGAAATTCGAAATTTTGAAGTTATCATGTACCAAAAATTCGACCCTGAGTCAGGCTATCTATAGATGTATCAATTCGGAAATGGGAAAAGAATTTACCAAACGGCGACCTATTATGATTATTCTAAAGCTGTTAATGCAATTTTTCACTCGTAAACAACTTTGTCGTCAAAGTGAAATTCGAAATAGTTAAATGCCCAAAATTCTACCCTGATCCAGGCTATCCAAAAATGTATTCATTTTAGAATAAATAGGGGATGAATTCTCCAAACTACAGTCTATTCTGTTTATTTTTACGCCCGTTAACGCCAATGTTACACTATTTTGTATTCAATTCAAAATGGTGACCATCAGTTGACCTGAATCAAAATTAGATTTTGAAAATATATTCATTCCACAGCCACACCCATTCTTGGGAGGGCAGGTCAAAGTTTCAGAATAATCTATTGGTTCGATTCTGAGATATAAGCCTGGCAGGAAAACACACACAAATAATAATAACTAGATCTGCTAAGCAGATATTAAGGCTTTCATATTCACAGTCACTTCCTGTCACATGTCATGGGTCATATGAATAATCCGAAAAAGAAAAAATAAATCATTAAAAGTTAATGTCATTTTTCACTCGTAAACAACTTTATCGGCACGAAAAACATCAGCGGCAAAATTCGAATTTATGAAATGGTTCAATACGGAAAATTCGACCCGTATCCCGGCTATCCTGAAATGTATTAATTTCAGAAATAGGAGGCGCATTGAACATACTTTGCCCTATTGTGTTTGTTTACAAGCCCGCAAATGTCGATTTTTCGCTATTTTTCATATTCACTTCAAAATGGCGACCATCAGTTGATCTAAATCAAAAATTCTGTTCTGAACTTTTTCCAGGCATTCCTTCAAGTGCAATATCGCAAAAGCCTTATGGGCTTTTCGCGTTTCAAGATGGTGTCACTTCCGGTTCGATCGACAAACACCATATTTTTTGAGTACGAATCAGTAATTACTTGTCTAGTTTCGAAAAATTTTTTTAGGTCATTCTGACATATATTTCGATAATTTTTTTTTAAATTTTGATCCTTAACTTCATTAAGGGCAGATAATTAGAAAATTTATAATCATATTTTTGAATTTGCATCGGTAAGATCTACTTACATGCTAAATGTCATGAAAATCGTACAAATATTAAAGAAGTTGTCAAATTGGTCATAACTTCCGGTTCGAAATCACAGCGACGAATTTTCGAAATTCGAAAATTTGAAACCGCAGATTTGAAGTAATTGTCTCAAGGTACTCAAGGAAACAAGATTTAATAAAATAGGTCAAATAGTCACAAAGTTACAGCATTGTAGGCCAAATGCATTCGTTCGTAAAATTCAGTGATTTCGGATTCGTAAAACGTTTTGAAAATATATTTAATCAACAGCCACTACCCATTTAAGGGGATATGTAAAAGTTTCAGAAAGATCCTGTGTTAGATTCTGAGAAATCCGATTTGTGGATAAAACACAAAAAAAAAATTATAATAACTAGATCTGCTACTGTCCCATGCAGATATGAAAGCTTTCATATTCACAGTCACTTCCTGTCACATGTCATGGGTCATATGAATAATCCGAACAAGTAAAAAAAAATCATTAAAATCTGTCACAATCTAGTGAAGTTAATGTGATTTTTCACTCGTAAAGAACTTTGTCGGCACGAATAACATCAAATGCAAAAATTGAATTTTTGAAATATTCAAATACCAAAAAATCGACCCGTATCCCGGCTATCATAAAATGTATTAATTTCAGACATAGGAGACGCATTGAACATACTATGCCCTATTGTGTTTGTTTACAAGTCCGTAAATGTCGATTTTTCACTATGTTTCATATTCACTTCAAAATGGTGACTACCAGTTGACCTAAATCAAAATTCTACTCTAAATGTTTTTAGGCCTTCCGTCAAGGATTCAGAAAATATAACTCCCAAGTCTGTAAGTAAAATAGTAAAAAAGCCTTACAGACTTTTCACGTTTCAAGAGGGTGGCACTTCCGGTTCGATCGACAAACTTCTTATTTTGTGTACAAAACAGTAATTACTTATCTAGTATCAAAAAAAAATTAGGTCATTCTGACCTATATTTCGCTGATTTTTTGAAGTCGCATCGGAAAGATCTACTTATATACGAAATTTCTTGAAAATCGTACAACTATTAAAGAAGTTGTCAAATTGGTCTAAACTTCCGGTTCGAAATCACAGCAACGAATTTTCGAAATTCGAAAATGTGAAACTGCTGATGAAAATGATTTTTTTCAAGGTATTCAAAGAAAAAAGATTTAGATAAATCGGTCAAAAAACGACTATGCATTGTCCATTTTGTCGTTCGTAAATTTCGGTGATTTCCGATTGGTAAAACGTTTTGAAAATGTATTTAATCAATAGGGGGATAGGTAAAAGTTTCATAAAGATACTGTGGTTAGATTCTGAGAAATCCGATTTGTGGATAAAACACACAAAAAAAATAATAACTAGATCTGCAAAGCAGAACAAATAACAATATTTCGACCCTGATCCCGGCTATCCAGAAATGTATTCACTTTGGAAATAGGAGACATATTCTCCAAACGGCCTATTGCTTTCATTTACGTACTCGTTAATGTCGATTTTTCACCTTTTCTCATATTCAGTTCGAAATGGTGACCATCACGTGACCGAAATCAAAATTCTGATCTGATAGATTTTTAGGCATTCCTTCAAGGATTCCGAAAATGTAACTCCCATGTCTGTAAGTAAAATATCGCAAAAGCCTTAATGATTTTTCACGTTTCAAGATGGTGGCACTTCCGGTTCAAGTCACAAACTCAATATTTGGTGTACGAATCAGTATTTACTTATCTAGTAGGCAAAGAAAAAATCAGGTCATTCTGACCTATATTTCTTCGATTTTTTTTTAAACTTTGATCCTTAATTTCACCAAGGGGAGATATTTTAAAAATTTCTAAGGACATCTTTAAAGTTGCATCGGTAAGATCTACTTACCTACTAAATTTCATGAAAATCGTACAACTATTAAAGAAGTTGTCAAGTTGGTCTCAAATTCCGGTTCGAAATCACAGCGACGAATTTTCGAAATTCGAAAATCTGAAACTGCATTTGAAAAAGATTTTTGTCAAGGTACTCACAGAAAAAAGAATGAGTAAAATGGGTTAAATAGTCACGGAGTTACAGTAATGCAGGTCAAATTCATTCGTTCGTAAAATTCGGTGATTTCGAATGCTTAAAACGTTTTGAAAATATATTTAATCAATACTCACCACCCATTTTTGGTGGGGTAAGTCAAAGTTTCAGTAACATCCTATGGTTAGATTCTGAGAAATCCGATTTGCAGGAAACACATGTTGACTTTACGAGAAAGACCTCTAAACATGCTCGAAATTGTAAAAATACGACTTTTTAAGCTATCATATTACATATCAAAGCTTATTGTTTCTGTTAAGATTATTAAGCTTTCATATGTATTACATATGAAAGCTTATTGCTTCTGTTTAAGTTATTATTTTTTTTTTCTGTGTGTTTTCTGCAAATCGGATTTCTCAGAATCTATCCATAGGATTTTTCTGAAATTTTGACCTACCCCCCCCCCCCCAAAAAAAAGTGGGGTGCGAACCTTGATTAAATATATTTTCAAAACGTTTTACGAATCCGAAATCACCGAATTTTACGAACGAATGCAATTGACCTACAATGCTGTAACTTTGTGACTATTTGATCTATTTTACTTATTCTTTTTTCTTTGAGTATTCTAAGACATTTACTTCAAATCTGCAACTTCGGAGTTTCGAATTTCGAAAATTCGTCGCTGTGATTTCGAACTGGAAGTTTACACCAATTCGACAACTTCTTTAGTAGTTGTACGATTTTCATGAAATTGAATATGTAAGTAGACCTTAATAATGCGACTTGAAAATTGACTTTAGAAATTTTCTAACTTATCTCCCCTTGGAGAAATTAAGCATCAAATTTTTCAAAAAAATTGACGAAATATAGGTCAGAATGACCTAATTTTCTTTTCGATACTACACAAGTAATTACTGATTCGTACACAAAATATGGTGTTTGTCGATCGAACCGGAAGTGCCACCATCTTAAAATGTGAAAAATCCCAAGGCATTTTTGCTATTTTATTTACAGACACGAGAGTTATATTTTCTGAATCCTTGAAGGATGGCCTAAAAATTGTTCACAGCAGAATTTTGATTTAGGTTAATTGATGGTTGCCATTTTGAAGTGAATATGAAAAGTAGTAACAATTTGAAGGGCCGAGACTTTGAAACACAATAACTCTCCTTCTTATTGACCTAGAATGTTCAATCTCGGTGTAGATGTTCACTAGGTCAATGTCATGATTGAGTTCAAAGATGAGCATTTTCTGCCTAGGGTAAGCAGAGATAAGCATGCTGATTTGTTGATTCTTTAGGGCAAGATAACATCGATTATAATGAAGGGAGGGTGGTGAAACTCTTGTTAATCGAGAGTCTAATAGCTAGCCTGTTGTGTGAAATCGTTGTATCATTTTTTTTAAATATCAGGGATATGGAGCATCTTTTCTCTTAAAGTCAACATAATATTTGTGGGGAACTTCTTCTACAAGGAGTCTTGTCGGTAATCTTTTATATGAAAACTTCGATCAACAGTCCAAAATATCAGGAGTAGAAGAATAAAAGGATCGAACATTGAAAACGGCACCCTTTCATTGTTAAGCGAAACATGCAGCGTGGGTGACTACAATCTGCACATTTAGTCATCGTATAGAGCTTATTCAACAGCATCGAATTCCAACTGCTTAGGGATACTTTACGTGCACTCCAATGTGTACACGGGACCTTGGTTTTTCGTCCCATCCGAACGACTAGACAGCTGTCCTTGTCAGGCCCTCCGTTCTGCCTCACTGACACGGGGGAACCACGCCGGAAAATCGAGATGAACTTTCTCGATGCAGAACTTTCAATTCAGGCCAAACGTTTATTGCATACGCTTGAGCTGGTCAGTTGGAGTTTATTTTCAAAAGTTTTGTAATAATCAGTTGGTAATTAAAGTACCGTGCAAATTAAACTGTTAAAACAGAAAATTTCGCCCGGTTGAAATGTTTCTTGCTATAAGTCAGCAATTTCCCGATTTTAGGGAGGCTGAATGGCTGAATGGTTAGCATACGCGCGCTGTATCGTAACGTCTGTCATTGAGTCAACCGGCGTCGTTTCGATTTACAGGTTGCACGTGACATGGAGTATGGTGTCCAACCTCGTGGGTTTTCTCCGTGTCCTTCGGTTTCCTCCCACGGCTAAAGACCCGTACGCGCAAGGGAAGTTTTTAAAAGAAATTTAGAAAATTATGTTAGTCCCGAAATGACCTAGTTTGTGTCGAATGGACGTTAAGCCGCATTTCTCTCTTTCTCTATTATTTTTAAAGTTTTGTAATATTCGGTTGGTAATCAAAGGTACTGTAAAAGTGATAAAACAGAAAATTTCGCCCGGTTGTAATGTTTCTCACTTTAAAGTCAGCAATTTGCCGATTTTAGGTGGCAAACGTTTATTGCGAACAATTAGGCTGGTCAGGGGGGAGCTTATTTTTAAAAGTTTTGTAATATTCGGTTGATAATTAAAGGTACCGTACAATTAAACTGTTAAATAGAAAATTTCGCCCGGTTGAAATGTTTCTCGCAATTTGCCAAATTTAAGGAGGTTACGTGGCTGAATGGTTAGCACCTGCGCTCTGTATCGTAACGTCTGTCATTGAGTCAACTGGCGTTGTTTCGATTGAAATGCCCGGTTGAAATGTTTCTTGCTATAAGTCAGCAATTTCCCGATTTTAGGGAGGCTGAATGGCTGAATGGTTAGTGTTACCGGGGTCGTAGATTATCAAAGATAATCCTGACTTTAGACAGGGTGAGGGTACAACAGGAGTGACGTTTCAGCCTGTGGGGAAAGAAACAAAACAGATGTCATTAGATTTGGTGTTTATTGAGCTGGCTGGCTGGATGACAAACATAATGCATCCTCGTAACAATTCTCAATTACAATAACATTTTATAACATGAACACTCATATCAATAATCTATTCTAGGCTTAAGGCCTAGACGTCAAACACTAATTAGCACATTGTCAATGTAATGTTGGAAAATGAATAGTATGAATATGATCTCTTGGCTAATTAAATCATACTAGTAATAGTACTGAACTATGACAGCTACATGACATTAATTACTTATAATATTAGTTATGTTATATGGCTAGGCTTAATATTGGCAAGATGGCTGCCATGACAAAAACCATGTGCTTTTGAGATTTCTAAGTATTTCAACTAAGACTGCTCATTACTTAAAATATTGACAATAGCAATATCATTAAGAATTACCATGAACACCTATTAGCTCCTTTAATACAAGTTATAGTGATGGTAAACTAAATAATTACCTGTGGGGAAAGAAACAAAACAGATGTCATTAGATTTGGTGTTTATTGAGCTGACTGGCTGGATGACAAACATAATGCATCCTGGGAAAGAATTATCTCCCCTTAACATACCTTGCAAAACTGTAGTTGTCTCCCTTCTACCACTAACCTAACTCAAAAAATACCCCCCTATCCTCACTCTGTCAAACTTTCCCCCACAAAACTAAATGTCGTCCCGACATTTCAATTATTAAAATAAAACTGGGCAACGTTAGTTAAATCAATCAACAGTCGAAGTTATGATAACATCAAGATATTTCTAGGTACCTTTAAATACCGTAATGATAAAGTATCACAGGTGATCAGTCTGTTTACTCTGTTATAGTGTATCTTTGTATATATTGTATTATATGATTTTAGTTAAAGTAGTAATTGACCAATGTCCGAATTGATATCCTACTAATCTTTCAAGTCTATTAACTGTTTGAGTTTATACTTAATGTAACGATATATATATATTACGTAATTATAGTTAACGAGCATTCTGGTTATGTCCAATTCTTCTTCTGTATTTAAACATCTGTTTCATATGTTCAATTTAACATCTTATCAAATATCATTATATAATTATTTTAATCCTAAGCTTGTATATATGTTCTATATTCTACTGTAACTTCAGTCTGGTGACCGGCTCGCCCTAGCGATACCTATCTCGTTATTGTGACCGTTAGCCAGTTTTAAACATTCGTTTATTAAAAGTACAATTTTAGCTATTTATCTGAGTTTTCGTCGTCAGTGTTGGAATAAGCTACAACCCCCAGAAATCAACACTACGGCAATTGGTGGAGAAAGCGGGCAAAGTATTTAGTTACTCATATTTTCCGTTAAACCCTCACTGCGAGTCAAGTCACAACGACATGGATATGGAACGCTATTTTCCAGCAGCAGCTTTAGCCGTCATCAGGTATATGGACACGTTACCAGTAACTTGGAGCCTGAGACAGGATAACAGTACCACAGAAATATGTTTTAAGTGGAGCAATTCAACTCATCGTAATCCGGAGAAGAAGCATCGTTCTTCAGCAAAGAAAGAGCGTGATCAACGGCGTCGTCAAGAATTTCTTACTAGGAAAAGTGACTCTCAGCAGGTATCGTTAATTTCTTCTAAACGAAGTGATACAAATAGGCCCAGGGTGCCTAAAACTGTTGAAGTAGCCGTTGAGACCGACTCATTGCCTTTGGTTTCGGTGGGAACAATGTGTTCTGTGGAAAGTGAGAATCAAAGTTGCCAAACGGACATCGGAGGACCAGCGAACACAGACAGCGTTTGTCTGAATTTAAATCGATGGACTAAGAGCCAAAATGTGAATGCTGATGTAAACCATCTCCGTAAACGGGACACAACAACCAAATCAACTCAGGAAGTTATCAGAAAACGAATAAAAAGGGACAAACAAGAATATTTTATTCGTTTGAATGGTTTCCCGACAGCGACGAATTCTTGGGTGCCAGAGAAAGATTTGGATGACATTGCTAAAATATATATTAAGGACCATGCGAAGGAAATACCTGGACCTAAGTTAAGTGACCCGTCTAACGCTCGATATAACCAGCATGTTGCATATCTGCAACATCACCGTGCACGAATGCGGCAGAAGGTGTGTCATAATGGGCGAACGTTTCCATAATGTGATAGACAATTTGTGTAAATATATTGCAATATTAGTGTTTCTCTTAAAAATGTGATTTAATGTTTATTCGTATATTTATGCATTTTTTTTATGGCGCTCCCTTGATTTAATTATTTTAAATCCATATACATTATTTTATTGGCTTTTAGGGTCAAAAGCTCGTTGAAGTCGAAGGGTGTTGTTATAGTGTATCTTTGTATATATTGTATTATATGATTTTAGTTAAAGTAGTAATTGACCAATGTCCGAATTGATATCCTACTAATCTTTCAAGTCTATTAACTGTTTGAGTTTATACTTAATGTAACGATATATATATATTACGTAATTATAGTTAACGAGCATTCTGGTTATGTCCAATTCTTCTTCTGTATTTAAACATCTGTTTCATATGTTCAATTTAACATCTTATCAAATATCATTATATAATTATTTTAATCCTAAGCTTGTATATATGTTCTATATTCTACTGTAACTTCAGTCTGGTGACCGGCTCGCCTTAGCGATACCTATCTCGTTATTGTGACCGTTAGCCAGTTTTGGACACTCGTTTATCAAAAGTACAATTTTAGCTATTTATCTGAGTTTTCGTCGTTAGTGTTGGAATAAGCTACAACCCCCAGAAAACAACACTACGGCAACTCTATACTTAAATAACATTTAAGATCAATATCATGTTAACATCTATAATCTATATATATTATGTCTCCGAAAGCTATTGATTTAACATCGAATATAGAACACAAAACTTATGTTACAAAGTTAACTCATTTAACTAAACAAAGTCATACAGTGGTAATCAAACTTACAGTATTCATTATTTGGATACTCTAACTAATGACGGTTCTCCGAACGAATCGTAAGTCAAACGATTTGGCGGACGCACCAAACGTCGTTGGCGATTTACTGGTTCGGGGTCTTCAAATTCCACTGAAGTATGGTAAGTTTCAGAGTCATTAGACTGTTCATTACTGATGTCTTCAATTACA
The DNA here is from genome assembly GCA_948474765.1 of Patella depressa. Lineage (NCBI taxonomy): Eukaryota > Metazoa > Mollusca > Gastropoda > Patellidae > Patella > Patella depressa. Next base: position 41,905,102 of record OX419720.1, on the reverse strand, counting down.
GCTGGGTTTATTTGTTCATCCAGCGAAGGACATGGTACTACAGGGATAGATGGCTCAGCCTCCGGGTTTAGATATGACTCTGGTGGTTCTGGACGAACAATACAAATTTCGTCACTTTCATCAGTGTTAGATCCTGTAGGTTCATCGTCAACTTTAGAGTCATTCCCATCACTTTTCTTGACAGATTTTTTCTTGATAACTGTTTTCTTAAGTGTTTTCGGTGCATTGGAGTAAGAGATTTCAATGTAACAGCCGAATTTCCCCTTTGTAGTTTTCGGGCCGTACTTCGTATACCGGCGAATTACCGTCCATTCGCTTGACTACAAGATGGATTTCTTTCTCCCAATAGTTTCTCAACTTGCCTGGTCCACCACGTTCACTTAAATTTCTCACCAAGACCCTATCTCCTGTAACTAACACAGCACTTTGTGGTTTAGCGTCACGTCTAAACTTCGCACGAGAACCTGCCTTACGGGCATTATTTGCTGCTTTCTCGTAAGCTTCTCGCATACACTCAGTCCATCTGGCTACATAATCCTTGTAGCTGGTTTGCCCTTCAGGTTCGTCTAGGTTGAACATGGCATAAATAGGTAGTCGAGGTTGTCTACCAAATAATAAAAAGTGTGGAGAGTAACCAGTCGATTCGTTTCTAGTGCAGTTGTATGCGTGAGTCATTTTAGACACATGACTTTTCCAATCTGACTTGAAACCTTCAGGAAGAGTCTTCAACTTCGACAGTAATGTCCTGTTCAGACGTTCTACTTGACCGTTACCCTCTGGATGGTATGGTGTGGTTCGAGAATGCTGAATTCCACAATACTTCTGCATTCTGGTAAAGAAGTCATTTTCGAACTCCCTTCCTTGGTCATGATGGAGTTTCTCTGGAAATCCGAATTTGGGGACGTAATCGTTAAATACTCTGTCTGCAGCCGTACGTCCAGACTTATTGGTAGTAGGGTAGGCGACAGCATAACGAGTGAAATGATCCACAACAAGCAGAATGTATTGGTAACCTCCCTTGCATGTCTCCAAATGTAGGAAGTCAATTGAAACCATGAGTAGGATGAGTAGTCTCTATAGGCTTTAGTGGTGCATAGGTTTTACGATGAGGAACTTTGGATTTGATGCATGAACACAATCGACTTATATAATGTTGGACATCGGAGGCCATTTTTGGCCAAAAGAAACGTTGTTGGACCAATGACAAGACTTTATCTGCACCCTCATTATGAAGCTGATGTAGTACCAATTCTCTATACTTCCTCGGGAGTACCAGTTGGCGAATCGGGTTGGTGTTGTTTATGAACCTTAATCGTCTAAGCAAACCATGCTGATCAATCTCGAGTACTGACCACTCTCTGAGCAATCTTCCAGCTTCTTCTGGACATGATTTCCTATCAGCTGATGTAGGTTTAAGTCGATTTTTCACGAGATTCTTAACAAAAGCTATTGATTCATCTTGGTCTTGGTTAAAACATATATCTTCCTTACTTAAGCTACCGAGGTTGTCACAGCTGGCTCGGTCTTTGACTTCTGCGAGACTCGAACACCAAACAAAACTTTTTTCATCTTGGATACTTATGGATTTAGTCACTGTCGAGAAAATGTCAGTCTTAGTAGATTCTGTACAATGAACTTAAATTTCTCGAAGTCCAGTGGCATTCGACTCAACCCATCCGCATCGTTATTCAATCTCCCTGGCTTGTATTTTATGGTAAAGTTAAAATCTGATAATTCAGCAACCCATCTTAATCTAGCTGCGTCCAACCGCGGTGTATGCATCAAATAACTCAGCGGACTGTTGTCACTGAAAATAGTAAAGTGAGGACAGTAATAAAGGGAATCTCCAAAACGACCAACCACAGCCCACTTAAGAGCAAGGAATTCTAATTTTCCGGAATGTGAATGGTAGTTTTGTTCTGCTGGAGTCAACGTACGAGAGGCATAAGCTACTACCCGGGGTCTTCCATCGTCATCATCTTGGTAAAGAATAGCCCCTAAGCCATCTGCACATGCATCAACATGAAGAGAAAAGGTTTGGTCAAAACGTGGGTACGCCATGATGGGTGGAGTTATCAAAAAATCAACCAACTCATTAACAATATTCTGAAGTGCAGTATTCCAAACGACCCTCGCACTGGATGAGGCATGTCCTCCCTTTGCCTTCTTCATATTACTTCCTGGTTTTAACAAATTGTACAATGGTTTGGCACGCCGCGCAAAATCAGGAATATACCGGCGGTAATAGCTAAGGAACCCTAATAGTTTCCTGAGGTCACCAACATTTTTGGGTACTTTCTCTCTTAATTCTGTCACAGATTTCTTATCATCGAGATCTACTGTATATCCATCTGCCGTTACAAGATGTCCAAGATAACGAACCTGTTGACGGAACATTAGACACTTCTGTGGTTTGAGTTTAACTCATTTCGATTTCAGTCTTTCAAATACAAGACTCAGATGTTTGATGAGCTCTGAAAAAGTCTTGCTATACACTAAAATATCATCCAAGTAAGGTAGACAACATTTATCTCGGAGTCCTTCTAGGCATTCATTCATAAAGGATTGGAAGGCGGCTGGGGCTCCAGAAAGTCCAAATGGAATCCGTTTCCATGAATAGTGTCCCCTTGGTGTGACGAAGGCAGTGTATGGTTTACTTCTCTCACTCATTATTCCTCACTCATTACCTTGATCCAATAGAGAAAAGTAGCGACTGCCCCCTAAACTATCCAGGGCATCTTGGATTCTTGGTAATGGACTGCTGTCAATGACGGACTTCTGATTTATTTTACGATAGTCAATGCATAGTCTAAGTTCACCATTCTTTTTCCTAAGACAAACCAATGGGCTAGAGTATGGTGATTTTGATTTACAAATATAGCCTTTGGCGATCAGATTGTTTATGTAATCTTTAACTTCATCATATAGTGGTGCTGGAATAGATATGTAAGCTTGCTTCACTGGAATTTGATCTTTTAACTGTATATCCAACTCCAAGTCTGGGATAAAACCAATATCATCATCAGACTTAGAAAACACATCTGAGTGTCTGGTTAAAGGGTCTGAACAAGTGACTTTTCGGATTCTTTTAAATTACTTTCACTAAGGTCGACAGAGGGAGGGTTAGCAAATGAAATATTACAAGTTTTTACAGAAGTTGGTTCACTGTTATCTTGAGTAAAAGCTGGTGTTATGGAGTTGATAACCTGCAATGTACCTATAAACGATTTACGATGTAAAAGAACATTAGAACAACTTGAATTAGTTACAACAAGATTAATATGGTTCTGTTTTCCAACTGTCACTAACAACTCTTGTAATTCCAAAACTTGATTTCCTGAAAATTCTAAAGTTGGTACAAACAAACAATTTACAATTGAATTATCACTCTTAGCACCTGTCCGTATACTTACACGAATGACTTTAGAACCTTTAGCGGGAATTACAATGTTTCGATGACCACTGTTTACATTACATATTGGTTTATCTGTTTTCAATAATTTCATAAGCTTATTCATACCATGCACATTTAAAGTTGGGATACAGTTATACAAAGTTCCATCAAATTGTTTACAATAGTATTTTATAAGATTGTAACCAATTATTGGACAATTCATATTATTATACTGAGTAACTAAAAATGGAGCATTGATTCCAGAATTTGAATTTAATTGTAACGTAAGCTCAGTCCAACCCTCAAAGGGTATGTCAGACCCATTTGCGGCACTAACACTAAGGCCATTGCTAACCCATTCATGCACATCTTTGATAACAGAATCAGGAAAATGTTTATTTAACCAATCTTTACTCACTAAACATATTTGGGAACCAGTATCCCACAAGACGTTAAATGATTTACCATTAAGAAGACAATTTACATTACAGACTTCTCCGACTAACTTAATCATTTTATTCTTATCACTCGGAGATATATTCATAACATGTCCCTTTAAATCAGGTGAAATATTATTACTATTAATACTATTAACTGATAATTCTTTGATTTTGTTACAAATAACCTTATGGGCATTGTAATGTGATTTTTGACAATTTTCAGAACAATAATACGAAATATTACATGCAGAACATAATTTCAAATTTTGAACAACAAGGGGAGTCGCCATTTTGAGTCACAAGACCCCCTTTCCCAGTGACTCTATCTAGTTTTCCGACTGGGTAGTTTGTTTCGGAGACTTATGGAAATTCTTAAAATGCTCTGAACTTCCACATGTCCAACAATGTCGACAAAGGTGACTTTTGCTATTTTCTATACAGGATGCACAACCCATCTTATGCTGACGAAACCCCCTAGGCCTATTAGACTGGAAAGCTTGGGCTAAAGCAGCTACTTCTGCTCTGAGACTATTAAGTTCCGTGAACAATTTTTTTCTGTGCTTGACTTTTCGAAGTATCATTATTATTCATATCATTTTCATTACAGTCGATTTTATTTACAGCTTTGAATTTATGTTTACTAATGTTACTACATTTATTTAATTTATGTTCTCTTTCTTGCACTTTCTGTGATATGACTGTTAATTCTGTCAGAAGAACTTCGTCTGGTTCTTCTCTGTCAATGAAAGGTTTAAGATCAGTTCTTATAACTTCTGAGATGAAACCAGTAGATAGATTTCTGCGAAACATAGAATTTACTAATTTAGAGTCATAAGGCACACTTCCCGATTCTTTCGATGCAAAGATTATCTTCTGTCTGAGATCCATACATTTTATTAAGAATTCTTGTGGGTCTTCTTTTCCTGATTGTGTAGCAGAGCTTGATTCTTGAAAGAGTTCAGTGCCTGATTTTTCATGGTAGTGGGCTCTGAGGATAGCTCTCAGAGCATTGAGGCTAAGAGATGGTCTTCCCTCTAAGTAATTACGAATATAAGAGCCAGGTAACATTGCCTTTAGAACTGCCTCAACGATTTCATGATCTGGGTAATCTTTTTGGCCTGCTGAATCAATTTGTCGAATCACACTCATAAATGAAATTCCCTTATTTTCATTAATTTGACCCTGAATTTTAAATTCTCTCTTCCACACTTCAACTTTTGAAGACGCAAAACTTGAACTGGAAGTAACTGGATCTGAGTTATTTTTATCAGGTGGTGTTGGTATCTTGTCCGTCTCAGTAGAAACAGTTTCAGTAGCTATACCCGTCGGACATTGTTTTACAGGTAAAATCTTCTGTAGCCGATCTAAGTTTTCTGCCAGCTCATCGGTGTGTCGATTTGTTTGATGGCATCAGAACGACTTTGGACATCTTTTGTCTTAAGTTTTAGTTGTTTTAAGATGGTTAACAAGCTCTGGTAATGACAGCTGATACAGATCTCTTCTAATGTCAAACAATGTTTCTTCCATGTTGAAAAATGGGTGAATTCCGTTCTTCTCCTGGTGTAGGTGCTGTCTATCCCGGACAAAGCCCCCAAATGTTACCGGGGTCGTAGATTATCAAAGATAATCCTGACTTTAGACAGGGTGAGGGTACAACAGGAGTGACGTTTCAGCCTGTGGGGAAAGAAACAAAACAGATGTCATTAGATTTGGTCTTTATTGAGCTGGCTGGCTGGATGACAAACATAATGCATCCTCGTAACAATTCTCAATTACAATAACATTTTATAACATGAACACTCATATCAATAATCTATTCTAGGCTTAAGGCCTAGACGTCAAACACTAATTAGCACATTGTCAATGTAGTGTTGGAAAATGAATAGTATGAATATGATCTCTTGGCTAATTAAATCATACTAGTAATAGTACTGAACTATGACAGCTACATGACATTAATTACTTATAATATTAGTTATGTTATATGGCTAGGCTTAATATTGGCAAGATGGCTGCCATGACAAAAACCATGTGCTTTTGAGTTTTTTAAGTATTTCAACTAAGACTGCTCATTACTTAAAATATTGACAATAGCAATATCATTAAGAATTACCATGAACACCTATTAGCTCCTTTAATACAAGTTATAGTGATGGTAAACTAAATAATTACCTGTGGGGAAAGAAACAAAACAGATGTCATTAGATTTGGTGTTTATTGAGCTGGCTGGCTGGATGACAAACATAATGCATCCTGGGAAAGAATTATCTCCCCTTACCATACCTTGCAAAACTGTAGTTGTCACCCTTCTACCACTAGCCTAACTCAAAAAATACCCCCCTATCCTCACTCTGTCACATTAGCACGTAACGTCTGTCATTGAGTGAACCGGCGTCGTTTCGATTTCCAGGTTGCACGTGACATGGAGTATGGTGTCCAACCTCGTGAATTTTCTCCGTGTCCTTCGGTTTCCTCCCACTCCTGAAGACCCGTACGCACAAGGGAAGTTTTTAAATAAAATTAAAAAACATATGTTAGCCCCGAAATGACCTAGTTTGTGTGGAATGGACGTTAAGCCGCATTTCTCTCTTTCTCTTTTATTTTTAAAGTTTTGTTATAATCGGTTGGTAATCAGAGCTACTGTAAAAGTGATAAAACAGGAAATTTCGCCCGATTGTAATGTTTCTCACTTTAAAGTCAGCAATTTGCCGATTTTAGGGGGCAAACGTTTATTGCGAACGATTAAGCTGGTCAGGGGGGTCTTATTGTTAAAAGTTTTGTAATATTCGGTTGATAATTAAAGGTACCGTGCAAATTAACCTTTTAAAATAGAAAATTTCGCCCGGTTGAAATGTTTCTCGCCGTAGGCCAGCAATTTGCCAAATTTAGGGAGGTTGCGTGGCTGAATGGTTAGCACCTGTACTCTGTATCGTAACGTCTGTCATTGAGTCAACTGGCGTTGTTTCGATTGAAATGCCCGGTTGAAATGTTTCTTGCTATAGTTCAGCAATTTCCCGATTTTAGGGAGTCTGAATGGCTGAATGGTTAGCATGTGCGCGCTGTATCGTAACGTCTGTCATTGAGTCAACCGGCGTCGTTTCGATTTCCAGGTTGCACGTGACATGGCGTATGGTGTCCAACCGCGTGGGTTTTCTCCGTGTCCTTCGATTTCCTCCCACGCTAAAGACCCGTACGCACAAGGGAAGTTTTTAAATAGAATTAAAAGACATATGTTAGTCCCGAAATGACCTCGTTTGTGTCGAATGGACGTTTCTCTTTTATTTTTAAAGATTTGTAATAATCGATTGGTAATCAATGGCACTGAAAAATTGATAAAACAGAAAATGTCGCCCCGTTGTAATGTTTCTCACTTTAAAGTCAGCAATTTGCCGATTTTAAGGGGCAAACGTTTATTGCGAAAGATTAAGCTGGTCAGGGGGAGCTTATTTTCAAAAGTTTTGTAATGTTTGGTTGATAATTAAAGGTACCGTGAAAATTAAACTGTTACTGAAAAATGGTACTGAAAAATTGATAAAACAGAAAATTTCGCCCGGTTGTAATGTTTCTCACATTAAAGTCAGCAATTTGCCGATTTTAAGGGGCAAACGTTTATTGCGAACTATTAAGCTGGTCAGGGGGAGCTTATTTTTAAAAGTTTTGTAATATTCGAAAATTCGTCGCTGTGATTTCGAACCGAAAGTTGAGACCAACTTGACAACTTCTTTAATAGTTGTACGATTTTCATGAAATTTAGTATGTAAGTAGACATTACTGATGTGACTTGAAAAATGACTTTTAAAATTTTCTAAATTATCCCCCCTTGGTGAAATTAAGAATCAAATTTTTCAAAAAAAACGTCGAATAAATGTCAGAATGACCTAATTTTTATACTCGATACTAGACAAGTAATTACTGATTCGTACTCAAAACATGGAGTTTGTCGATCTAACCAGAAGTGCCACCATCTTGAAACGTAAAAAAAACAATAGAACTTTTGCGATATTGCACTTACAGTCGTAGGAGTTACATTTTCTGAATTTTTGATTTAGGTCAGCTGATGGTCGCCATTTTGAAGAGAATATGAAACATAGTGAAAAATCGACATTTACGGACTTGTAAACCAACACAATAGGGCATAGTATGTTCAATGCGTCTCCTATGTCTAAAATTTAATACATTTCAGGATAGCCGGGATACGGGTCGAATTTTTGGTATTTGAATATTTCAAAAATTCGAATTTCCCCTTTGATGTTTTTCGTGCCGACAAAGTTGTTTACGAGTGAAAAATCACATTAATTTCGCTAGATTGTGACCGATTTTAATGATTTATTTTTTCTTGTTCGGATTATTTATATGACCCATGACAGGAAGTGACTGTGAATATGAAAGCTTTCATATCTGCATGGGACAGTAGCAGATCTAGTTAAGCTTTCATATTACATATGAAAGCTTATTGTTTCTGTTAAGATTATTATTTCAACTATTAAGCTTTCATATTACATATGAAAGCTAATTGTTTCTGTTAAAGTTATTATTAAAGTGCACATAAAATGGTCCTGAAAATTTCTCTATGTGAGCAGTCCATGGTTATTTTATCCACATTACGGCAAATTCTACTACTACTACTACTACCTGATGTTTTAACGTCCGCTTCCACAGAAGTGATATCGCAGACAAGACATAGGAGAGCCGAGGCTTCTTCCTGTTTTTAGAATATGATTTTGCAATCTTTCCATTTGCGGCCTTGAACCATGGAATAGGTTTAGTGAGAAGTTCTTCCCTTTATTTAATAAAACACATATTGTTTGGTAGTTGATCTGTAGGGACAGCATTTATGCAGACATATATGTGTCTCGTCTCTGGATTGGTAGAAGTCATCTTTTGAGGTATAGTGTTTAGGTGCCAGGCCCGTCTTATCGTGGCCTCCCCTTACTCCACTTATCCCACTTTGTAGGTTTGGTGTTTTTCTAGTGGATTAGTGTTTAGATGCCGAGCCCGTCTTACCGTGACCCTCCCTTACTCCACTAGCCCGCTACTTTGGTGTATATCCCTATGTAGTTTAGTGTTTAGATGCCGAGCTCGTCTTATCGTAGCCCCCTCTTACTTCACTATTCTACTTAATCCAACGGTGTTCATTAAATCGTGGATTAGTTCGAAGATTTGCAGCTTCAGATCGGGTCTTGGAAAGAGTAGGTTCTTAGTGTTGAGCGGTATGTTGTTGGTCTCCATCATCTCCACTAGTTCCGTTCTCTCTTCCTTGAATACCTCGCAGTCTACCAGGACATGGTTGGTGGTACATTCTTCTCCGCACTCACAGACGATGACTTGGTGTTTGTAGTCTCGCAGCCGCTCTTTCACCCTTAGTTTCGATATAAGTTTGCATATATCTCTTCTAGGGTGATTGATAGCTGTCTTCGTGTAGATCTTGTCATCCAGCCGGAATCTGTATGTGTCAAGTTCAACGAGCTTTAATTCCCAGAGTGAATTGACCTGTCTTTTTACCATACTGTAGATTTCCGTGGTGCTGTATTCTATGGTGCGGAGTGGTGCTGTGTCCCCGAGACCTTCATTTGCGAGTCGATCTGCTTCCTCGTTTCCTCTAATGTTCACGGCAAATTCACATCAATCCGACTAAAATTAATTCAGCTATCTTCATTCAAAGTCGTAAAAATAGACCTCCCGTAAAAACTACTTTGCAAATTATTGAAAACACTCTTAATCCCCTCAGACGCCAGTGACGTCACAGTGACCGAATGCATATTCGGAATGTTTATTCCTTAATTACCTATATACAGCCGACGTGTGTATTCATTAACGCCTGACTGATTCCTTAATCCCCCTAATTAAATAAAACAATTGATACGGAATAATTTGTTTTATAATTCATTTTAATTCAAGATCCAATTTAGAATTTGTTTCATAATGTACGGTCGTTCTGTTTTCTCACGGCAGCAATTTTAATAAACTCTACCATCGTGTACGGTCTAAACGACTCGAGATACATTTTCGCCAGAAGTTTATTGTTCGAATTTAGAATCTCTTCCATTATGTACGGTCGTTCTGTTTACTCACGGCAGCGATTTTAATACAATCTACCATCGTGTGCAGTCCAAACGATTAGAGATACATTTTCGTCAGTATTGTGGTCCTAATTTAGAAGGGTAATTATCATTTTTTGTTACACCGACCAGATCAATTTGTAATAATGAATATCAAATACACTTGAACAAATGTGGAGTTCCTGGTGCCGTTTGGCGAGAGATTAAATATGGATCTTGAATTAAAATGTATTACAAAACAAATTATTCCGTAGTCAATTGTTTTATTTAATTAGGGGGGTTAAGGAATCAGTCAGGCGTTAATAAATACACACGCCGGGTGTGTATAGGTAATTAAGCAATCGTTCGTGCATATCACTGTTGTGACTGTAGGTTGCCAATTAGGATTTGAATTGTTTACAAACGCATTCCATTCTTTCCGTACGATTTCATCCTTGGGAAATTTATGAAACGCCGGTACATTATTCCCATTTCCCTTGCTGGAAATTCCACAACTCTCAATAACACAACGGTAATATGGCATCTTGAAATACACTCGGTAATATTCTTGTCACAAATACATAATCTATTACAACTCAAGACGAGAAAGGTCGGCTTTTGAAAATAGTGATATGTAGCTTACATGTAAATAATTACGCGTTAATGATTACGGCAGTCAAATGTTTATTGGACCGACCAAATACACACGTGTCAACTGGCTGTGTGTATATACAGTGATATAATTGCACGGGCAGTGATATATTGTATAGATGATGTGTATACTATGTGTAGTGCCTGCGACGTCACCAGCCAATCAACCGGATTAAGGTTGTAATTGAAAATGTGAAAACCGTTTTTGAAAAGTCGGATACTAAAACGTAAATATCTGAATTAATTTTAATCAGATTAGTTTGATCTTGCCGTAAAATGGATTTTGTAACTATTGAGTACCCGTACGTAAAAATTTTCTGAATCATTTGATGTGGTCTTTAAGGTTCATCCAGTAGCTTACATTTTTTCCACAAAAATCCTCACAACTGCTCAATACGTTGGTTATGATTGCTTGAACCATCTCCATCAACAAGATTTGTAAAACTTCAAAATAATTTTGTGGATACCCTAACCTAACCGAACCCAAATCCTTTAAAAAATATCAGAAAACAAAAAAATATTTTAAAACTTAACCACTTGGGCCTAAAAGCGTTAAATATGCCGGTACACTTACCAAGGAAAGTTAAAACAGTTTCATTGGTTTTCTGTTGGTTTTCGACTTCATCCATCCCAGATCCAGATCCAGCCCCTGATATGACCACAGCATCCTCGTCATCAGTGTCTGTTTTCACGTCATTGTTTTTTGTTGGTTTAGTGGTCGTTGTGGTTGTATCTTGGATACTTATTTTAACACCCAGCTTGTTGTTGCTCAGAGAAGGGGCGTCTTTAGAGTCGGCAACGTGATATCCAAACACTTCGTCCAGATCGAAAAACTCTTCCATCGTTTCATCGTGGTGATTGGCATTGTTTTCTGGAATATATAATATGAAAAATCGGTTGCCAGGCAACGAAACATACGCCCACCAGCAGCTAAATCGTTCGGGTAGTCAACAAGAGTTGTCGCGTCTTAAGTAATTATAAAAAATCATTAGAATTTGCTTGGTTTTTTATAAAGTTCTGCCCCATGCTAACGTTTAGTATAGAAACATTTAATATTATGGATTTAGCTGTACAATTATCAAAATTCATTAAAAATCAATATACTTGTTTGTCTCAAGACCTTAAACTCTGTTTCAAGTTTCATCAAAACCAAATTAAAATTATGACCTCTACAGGTCCACAACCTTGGTATACAATATTGTTACACTTTTCGCGTACAATCGGCGGCCATTTTATCCGGCAATTTTGGTCCGAAATTGGAACTCAACCTTTATTAAGGTGTAACGGTGATATAATCAAATCGGATAATAATTGCGACCTCAGGGGAACCACAAGCCATAAAAAGCGATTTTTCGGACAATCAAGGGCCTTAATTCAGGAAGTTACAATCCGATATGCGCAAATATGGAAAGATACCAAGATCTTTAGGTTATAAACATGCATTTTAAGTTTTATCAGAATCAAATTAAAATTGTGACCTCTATAGGGTCCACAACTTCGATATAACATATTTTTACACTATACGCGTACAAACGACGGCCATTTTGTCCGTCAATTTTGGTCCGATTTTCACGAATGTCGAACTCAACGTTCATTACCAAGCATCAGTGATATAATCAACCTTTTTTTAATCGGATAATACTTTTTATCTTCAAAAGGACCACAATCTAAAAAGGGTGATTTTTATACGTCCACATTCATAATGTAGACGTATTATGCCGTCGCCTGTGTGTGTGTGTGCGTGGGTGTGGGTGTGTGTGTGTGTGTGTCCATTTTTACTTCGTGTCTGTGTGTGTTACCTACGGTCCACGATTCTTAATGGATCGTCTTTAAACTTGGGATATATATTCCTTATAGCCTAAGGATGACAACTGCATACCCTGACCCCCAGAGGCAAGCCACGCCCAATTTTTGTGTTTGTTTTTTACAATTCTGAATGAATCGGCTTGGTACTTTGCATTTGTATTCCTTATAGCCTGAGGGCATCCACTACTGATTTTGATGAATGTCCCGATTCCCAGGGGCAGAGCCACGCCCACTTTTTGCCTTCAGCGCCTGCAAGGCACAATTCTGAATGGATTATCTTGGTATACTTATTCCTTATACTCTTAAGGACGGCAACTATTGATGTTGTTGCACGACCTTCAACGCTAAATAAACCAAACCCTAGCCTTCTTGACAAAGTACCATATCAATCAAAGCAGGAAGGTGGACGTATATTGTAGCGTTAGCGTTATGTGTAGAACAAACAGGGGTCATAATTCAGGAAGTTATGATCCGATGGGCGCAAATATCGACAGGAACTAGGATCGTTGGGTTATAATCATACATGTCAATTTTCATCAAAATCGGTTCAATATTGTGTCCTCTATAGGGTCCACAAGCTAAAAGCGTGATTTTTCGTACAATAAGGGGTCATGATTCAGGATGTTATGCAGATATGCGCAAATATCGAAAGGAACCAAGATCTTTGAGTTATAGACATGTATTTCAAGTTTCATCAAATTCGGTTCAAAATTGTGACCTCTACAGTGTTCACAACCTTGACATACCATATTTTTACACTTTTCGCGTACAAGCGGCGGCCATTTTGTCCGTCAATTTTGGTCCGATTACGGTGTAACGGTTTTGGCCTCAAGAGGGACCACAAGCTAAAAAGGGCGATTTTTCGTACAGTCAGGGGCCATAATTAAGGAAGTTACGATCCGATATGCGCAAATATCGAAAGGAACCAAGATCTTTGAGTCATAAACATGCATTTCAAGTTTCATCAAAGTCGGTTCAATATTGTGACCTGTACAGTGTTCACAAGCTAAAAACGTGATTTTTCGTACAATCAGTTACATGAAGTTACAGTCTGATACATGCCAATATCGAAAGGAACCGAGACCAAGTTTCATTGAAATCGGATAAAAGTTGTGACCTGTAGACTGTTCACAAACAATTGTGGACGGACGGACGGGGGCGACGACAATATACGTCCACATGAAAATGTTGGCGTATAAAAACGATTAATGAAATTTAAGGTCATTGCAATATACCGTGTTAAGTACATTTTATTATACGCCCACATTTTCATGTGGACGTATTATGTCGTCGCCCCTGTCCGTCCGGACGTCCGTCCGTCCACAATTTGTTTGTGGACTCTCTACAGGTCACAATTCTTATCCGATTTTGACGAAACTTGAAATATAGGTTTATCCCCATAAGATCTCGGTTCCTTTCGATATTGGCATGTATCGGATCAAAACTTCATGGATTATGGCCCCTGATTGTACGAAAAATCACGTTTTTAGCTTGTGGACCCTATAGAGGTCACAATTTTGAACCGATTTTGATGAAACTTGACATGCATGTTTGTAACCCAAAGATCTTGGTTCCTTTCGATATTTGCGGCTATCGGAATGTAATTTCCTGAATTATGGCCCCTGATTGTCCGAAAAATCACCCTTTTTAGCTTGTGGTCCCTCTGGAGGTCACAATTATTATTCGATTTATAAAACCGTTTGATTATATCACCGTTACACCCTATGGAAGGTTGAGTTCGAATTTCGGGAAAATCGGACGAAAATTGCCATACAAAATGGCCGCCGTTTGTACGTGAATACTGTTAAAAAATGGTATATCAAGGTTGTGGACCCTGTGGAGGTCACAATTTTGATTTGATTTTGATGAAACTTCAAATTCATGGTTATAACCCAAAGATCTTGCTTCCTTTCGATATTTGCGCATATCGAATCGTAACTTCCTGAATTATGGCCCCTGATTATACGCAAAATCGCCTTTTTTTTAGCTTGGAGGTCACAATTATTATTCGATTTAAAAAACCGTTTGATTATATCACCGTTACACCCTAAGGAAGGTTGAGTTCGAATTTCGGGAAAATCGGACGAAAAATGCCATACAAAATGGCCGCCGTTTGTACGCGAATACTGTTAAAAAATGGTATATCAAGGTTGTGGACCCTGTGGAGGTCACAATTTTGATTCGATTTTGATGAAACTTGAAATTCATGGTTATAACCCAAAGATCTTGCTTCCTTTCGATATTTGCGCATATCGGATCGTAACTGCCTGAATTATGGCCCCTGATTATACGCAAAATTGCCTTTTTTTTAGCTTGGAGGTCACAATTATTATTCGATTTAAAAACACGTTTGATTATATTACCGTTACACCGTAAGGAAGGTTGAGTTCGAATTTCGGGAAAATCAGACCAAAATTGCCACACAAAAATGGCTGCCGTTTGTACGCGAATACTGTTAAAAAATGGTATATCAAGGTTGTGGACGCTGTAAAGGTCACAATTTTAATTCGATTTTGATGAAACTTGAAATTCATGGTTATAACCCAAAGATCTTGGTTCTTTTCGATATTTGCGCATATCGGATCGTAACTTCCTGAATTATGGCCCCCGGTTATACGCAAAATCCCCCTTTCTTTAGCTTGTGGTCCCTCTGGAGGTCACAATTATTATCCAATTTAAAAAAACGTTTGATTATATCACCGTTACACTGTAAGGAAGGTTGAGTTTGAATTTCGGGAAAATCGGACCAAAATTGACAGACAAAATGGCCGCCGTTTGTACGCGAATACTGTTAAAAAAAATGATATATCATGATTGTGGATCCTGTATAGGTCACAATTTTAATTCGATTTTGATGAGGATGGTTGAGTTCTAATTTCGTGAAAATCGTACCAAAAATTGCCGGACGAAATGGTCGCCGTTTGTACGCGAATAGTGTAAAAATATGGTATATCATGGTTGTGGACTCTCTACAGGTCACAATTCTTATCCGATTTTGATGAAAAGTCACATTTCTAGGTTGTGTACTGTCACACCATAATCATTGTCGGTTTCGAATTTCATTAATGTCAGACTGGAACTGACCAACTAAATGGCTGCTCCCAATACAGTATGAAATACAGGACTTAAAGATGTAGGAAAAATCACTTTCGGTATTGCTTTTTCTCTGTCCATCTCTCGAAAATGTGGGCGTATCCTGCCTGGCAGTGCCAGCCTATCTTTTGTTTTGTTTTAGCTATGAAAACATGATTTTCGGTAAACCGAGACATGTTATTTGCGTTTTGTCTAGTAGAATTAGCTTAAATAAAGTCTAACCCAAAACAAATTTGCAACGCAACAGTTATCTTTTGATTATCAGTCAGTAGGGTATCCTGCGTGTGCAAACAAAGGAGGTCATCTCGTTATGCCCATCCCCCTCGCTATTGATTTTAACATTCCATCATTCACAAAACAATTCTCATTCAATTTCTTTTCATAGCATCGTAAATACAGCTACAGCTACGACCCACTAGATTAATCTAGTGTAGGTCCTAAGGCAATTTAAGCAATCAGATGACGCTCCAAATAAGACCCCCTAGAAAAAAAACTCAAAACCCCCGATATTATATATACAGTATTACCCTATGATTCAAGTAATTAACAAAAAAAAAGAACAACAACAAAAAATCTAAAAGAAAATATCAACTCATTTCATCCCTAATGTCATGGAAAGAAGAACATTCTAAACGTATCTATAAAACAAATATCTTCGTGTAGGCCTACAATGGTGGAAGATGGTCAATTTCTTGGTATTAGAAGGACCAAAGGCCTATAGCACAACACTAGACATGTCATATGCAAAGTATTTACTCACATGATTTGGGGGTTACGATGATTTGTAAAAATATAAATCAATCTCAAATGTTGTAGACCTATTTGATATTAAATTTTAATATCATAAATTTATTATTCTTAATGAAGGCTGACAATAATACTACAACGTAAATCAGAGAAGTGTTAGGAGCCAAAGGTTTTTTACCTTGGTAAAAAAACACTTTACTTTATTAAGATAGACAGGCGTTATCCAATAGTGACTGTGGCACTTTGGCATTTCCAAAGTATCATTGAAAGGGTATATGGGGCTGAAATTTCTAATCTAGACATCGGAACATAAGCTATTTGATATATTGGTTTAAATACTTATGAAATTCTACAATAATAATATACAGTCTAGTTTAGTCGTTTTAGACACAAATACCACGTGTTTGTAATAATTCTCAATAGTTTCTGTTTTCCAAAATACCATGAAACAACGACATTCAAACGATTTAGTTTATCGATTCGTAGCCTGCGAGTAAATCAAATGCTAAAGCCACAAAAGCAGCATGCAAGTTCACGGCCACCCACCGATACATTTCTAAACGATGAAAACTCAATAAACTCATATATTTCATCTCTCTTTGTGACTGTCTTGCCATGAGCGTATGAAACTCCTCCCATTGGTATTGCAATCGTTAGTTCAACTGGTGAATAGATTTCATTTCCGAAGCGTAAATTTCCATAAACATTGCACTTTAACCTACAAATACCAAAAAATTGGACCCGGATCCCGGCTATCCAGAAATGTATTCGTTTCGGAATTAAGAGAGGTATTCTTCAAACTGCGGCCTATTGTGTTCATTTTCACGCCGCTAACTTGGTTTTACACATTTTTTCATATTTTATTCAAAATGGCGACCATCAGTTAACCGAAATCAAAATTCTGCCCCGATAGAATTTTAGTAGGGGGTGGTGTTATTTTACAAATTTTGATGTTCAAATACGGGGCCCCCTCCAAAAGTTGTAGTTACCCTTTCCATGTATGAATATATGATTTTTATTTCTTTCTGGTCCCTTTAACCCCCCTGTACATGCCCCCTGAAGGGAGTGGGGGGTAAACTGATGGTGATAATTTAGATTTTATTAAAAAAAATCTTCATTATTTTTCCCTGTATAACCTCATCTTGACTCAATATTTATGTTTCCGGGGTCGCTGAGTTCATAGGTGATGTTAAATTTAACATTTGAAAATCCAAGATGGCGGAAATCCAAGATGGCAGTAATATTTCCACATGTGTTAATATTTTCTCGGTGTTTAACGACATGTGTAACATTTTACTGTTACATTTTCTTGTCTTTAAAACGTTTTCCCGAGGTTGCTGAGTTCATTGGTGATGTTAAAATTAACATTTGAAAATCCAAGATGGCGGAAATCCAAGATGGCGGAAATCCAAGATGGCAGTAATATTTCCACATGTGTTGATATTTTCTCGGTGTTTAACGACATGTGTAACATACTGTTTCATTTTCTTGTCTATAAAACCTTTTTATGTATACTTGTAAGTTATCTATATTTGTCTATATATACTCACATATGTGTGTTTATTGTGTGCTTGCACTTGCAGACTAAAGTAATACCATAATGACCTCGTCAAAACCTAAAGCAACTCGCCCCTTTTAGGGGAGGCATTGCATATAGAAACAGCTGGATTTGCCACTTGACTCCTACCTTTTTAACATGATATCATAAATAACATGGTGTATCTGATGAGAACTGCTAGGGCTGGTTAAAGTGGATGTTCTAAAAAAATGCAGCTCTAGTTTTGGGATATGTGCTTTGAGAACACTGATTATTTTGCAACGTAGTATTAGTATAGGCTATACTATCACTACCAAATATATCAAAACGAATATACTAACTCCTTACCCAAGATTTTGAAATCTCACTCAAAAGCGCCAAGCAAGGAAAACTTAAGAGGATGTTCTAAAAAAAATGCAGCTCTAGTTTTGGCATATGTGCTTTCAGAACACTGGTTATTTTGCAACGCAGTATTAGTATAGGCTATACTATCACTACCAAATATATCAAAACGAATATACTAACTCCTTACCCAAGATTTTGAAATCTCATTCAAAAGCACCAAGCAAGGAAAAATTAAAAATATAAAGAGAATGTTAAACTATTTAACACTGAAGATTCTCAACTGTTTGATATCTATTGTGACGATACAGAGGTTAGAAAGCGCTTAGTTTTCATGGTGTGAAAATGACCTTAATGGGGACATTTAAAAGGTGTAAGAGAAGCGTACTAAGAAGAAGAAGTAACTTCTCTACTTCGAAATTATGGAAAGTTTGGTCCATTGGACCTTTCACTATTTCATCTAATACAACCATTTCGATGCTTTTACCAGTCACAAGTCTGTTTGAACGTTATTACCGACTAAACTTCCAATAATTTTGAAGTAGAACGTTATTACCGACTAATCTTCCAATAATTTCGAAGTAGATAAGTTCCTTCTTCTCCTGCTTGCTAGCACGCTTCTCTAATGTCTCAATGTCTCCATAGATTTCATTCATCAATGAAGTTTTCACTTACCATTTTCCTCTCACATGGTTAATCTTCAAAGAAATCAAATTCCACTGAGGGTTTTATTCACACCATGAAA
This sequence comes from Patella depressa, assembly GCA_948474765.1. Classification (NCBI taxonomy): domain Eukaryota; kingdom Metazoa; phylum Mollusca; class Gastropoda; family Patellidae; genus Patella; species Patella depressa. The sequence continues at coordinate 41,886,309 of OX419720.1, read as the reverse complement.
ACTAGGCACTTTCTAACCTTTGTATCGTCACAACAGATATCAAACAGTTGAGAATATTCAGTATTAAATAATTTAACATGCTCTATATATTTTTCATTTTTCCTGCCCTGGCGCGTTTGGATGAGATTTTCGAACCGAGCGAAGAGAGTAAGTATATTCATTTTGATATGTTTGGGTGAGATTTCGAAATCTTGGGTAAGGAGTTAGTATATTCGTTTTGATATGTTTGGCAGTTATAGTATATACTATACGTTGCAAAATAACCAGTGTTCTTTAAGCACATATGCCAAAACTAGAGTTGCATTATTTTTTGAACGTACACTTTGACCAGCTCTAGTTGGTATTATCAGATACATCATTTTAGTTTTGGTATCTTTTTAAAAGGTAGGAGTCCACTGTCAAATCCAGCTTTTTCTACAATTCATCCCCTAACTGTTTTCGCACCAAAGAGCGTGTTTCTTTAGGTTTGGGCGAGGTCATTACGGTACTTTAGTTTGCAAGCATACAATAAGCACATATATGTGAGAATATAGACAAACATAGCCTAAATATGTGAGAATATAGATAAATATAGGTGAGTATGTAGATAAGTACACATAAAATGTTTTATAAACGGTAAATGTTAAGACAGGTCGCTAATAACTGAGAAAATATCAACACGTATGAAATTTGTAGAAATATAGCCGCCATCTTGGATTTACGCTATTTCGGTTTTTTAAATCTTAAACTTAAGATCACCAATGAACTCAGCTACCCGAAAACCTCAATATAGAGTAAAGATGGGGTTTATACAGGGAAAAATAATGAAGATTCTTAATAAAATTTCAATTATCACCACCAGTTTAACCCCAACGATCTTCAGAGGGTATGTACAGGGGGGTTACGAGGATCAGAAAAATTTTTAAAAAATATCTTCATACATGGGTAGGGTAACTACAACTTTTGGAGGGGCCCCCGAAAAAATCCATATTTAACACCACCCCCTAATTTTAGGCATTCCGTCAAGGATTCAGAAAATGTAACTTTAAATATCGCAAAAGCCTTAGGGATTTTTCACGTTTGAAGATGGTGGTACTTCCGATTCAATCGACAGACTTCATATTTTGTCTACACACCAGTCGTATCTTAGCTAGTACACAAAATAAATTTCAAGGCAATCTGAAATTGTTCAAGTCCCATCAGTCAAAACTATTTACATTCCGAATTTCGTGCATGCAAATATTAAAGAAAGTTGTCAAGTTGGTGTCAACTTCCAGGTCGAAATCACAGTGACGAATTTTCGAAATTCGAAAAACTTTACAAACAAAAATAGATTAAGGCACTCTAAGAAAAAATAATGAATAAAATAGGTCAAAAATGAACAAAGTTACGGCTATGCATCGTCAGTTTTTCTTCCGTAAATTTCAAATTCGCAAAACGTTTTCAAATTATATTTATGCGAAAGCCACCACCCATTTTTGTTGGGGTAGGTCAAAGTTTCAGGAAGATTCTATGATTAGATTCCAAGAAATCCTATTTGAGGACAAAACACGCAAACAAATAACTGTCTCATGAAGATGTGAAATCTTTCATATTCATCGGCATGTGCCATGGATTATATCAAGAATCTTAAAAGAAAAAATAACAAGAAAAGGTAATTAGTAAAATCGGTCGAAATGAGACACATATTGCAACTGGGCCAAAAAATAATCTGAGAAATAAATGAAAATGACTTGTATTGATGTAATCGAATTAAAATGGGGCAGATGAGAAAATGCAATGAAAATGGCGTGAAAAAAATTGGCCTACTTTTTGTCGGTTTTTTTTAAACGTTGATCCCGAATTTCTCCAAGGGGAGATAACTTACATTTCCAATTTCATGAAAATCCTAGTAATATTCAAGAAGCTCTCGTGTTGGTTTTTACTTCCAGGACGAAATGTCGATTTGAATTTCGAAATTGAAAAATAGCAGACTTAAAGTAAATGTCTGACGATCTGGCTCCGGGAGAGCGGGGGGGGGGGGTCGACTAACGTGACATCAAATCTTACCCATAAGGGTAAAAAACCTAAAAATTCAATAATTCAATTGTGTTTTTAGTAGTTGTTTGTCTTTAAATGCAACTACATTATGTACTGATTACAATGAAGCCCACACGTTTCATAGCTCCGTTTCTGGTAGGCCGTGGACTGGAGCGAGTTATTGTTTACTCTCGTGGAAAGGCTCAAGACCCGTATTTTTTCTGCCCAGACTGATTTAAAAATACATAAAATGAATAATGACATTCCTTCGCGTCTCCATTTCCATAACGGACTGCTTGAAAATATTTTTATAACTTTTAATTATTTTGTTTTCGCGGACTTGATCTTTTTCACCGTCATATTAACGCGCGAGGTTAAAGGTTGGGAGAATTTGCGACTGAAAGTTCTGCATCCGGGGTTTCAGCCAATCAGCAAACAGGAAAATCGTCATTACGGGCAGTGATATGAACAAAGACACTTGTTTATTTTTTCGTCGTTTTGACAAAGTTTCTCGATGTACAAAGTGCCTATTCACCAAGCAAAATCTCGAGGGAGAAGAGCAGAAAATTGCCGTTTCTTATCGTAATGTGTTTGAAGGTGAAGTAGGCCTTATTATTTTTCTCTCTTTTTACAGCGAAATGACTACGGATTCTTTATGGTCCCTTTCTTACACCGAAATGACTACAGATTCTTTATGTCTGTGAGTCTATGCCTTATTCAAACAGACACAGTTTGGTTTAAACAGTATATATTTAGCATATATTTGCATACAAAATTATATATGAATTCGGAAACAACCTACATGTATATGCTGGTAGCTTATTAATCTGTCTCGGCAAATGGAAATAAACAAAATAAAATATGAATGGCATGTTGGAGATAAATGTTTAAAGCAATATCTAAGTTTATTTTGATATTGGGGGGGGGGGGTGGCCTAGTGGTCTAGAGTGCCGCGCTTCGACCTCTAGCTGGCCGGTCACCTCTGGCTTGCGGTAGTGGTTTCGAGCCCTGGTGTGAGCGTATGTGGCATGGAGATAGGGGCGCTTTCTCAACCTCGTGGGTTTCCTCCGAGCACTCCGGTCTCCTCCCACTGTTCAAGACCCCTACGCGCAATCGAATTATGGAAATAAAGTTAAACCATATGTTAGTCCCGAAATGACCTAGTTTGTGTTGAGTGGACGTTAAACCCCATTTCTCTCTCTCTCTCTCTTATTTTGATATTGCAGTTGATCTATTTCATACTGACTAGATACTGCATTTATTTTTTTCAAAATATAAACTTTATTCGAAGGTGGGCTGTAATTTTTAACTTTTTGTAGACTCAAAACAGAAGTATTGAAGGTGTACTGTAATCTCTCCAAATGTTATTCTCGCTTCTGTGCTAAACAACGGACCCTTGAAAAGTGCAGCACCCGAGACCCAACAAAATAGTCCTTCAACTCCTTCACCAAAAAGATTAAGATCCCATCGACCGTTATCATGTACAGTCACGTCTTCTACCAGCGGTGTTCTTCCATCTGTTTTTATCATATGCAAGAAAGTCGACTCGTATATCAAAGTTGCTGGAAAGCGAACCAAAGATTTATTATATCAAACACAGACTTTGGATGCTGGTAAGTAATTGTTTACAATGTTAGACTATCAGCTCAACTTCTCATTCATGTGACACAATTGCCATGCTGATTAGGTAGCGCATTTCGATCCCGCGTCATTTCGGACTCAACACAAACGTCGTATGACGACTTTTTGGACTCGGTGAAGCAACTTTTCGAACTCGGGCTGGCGACGTTTCGAACTCTATAAAACTTGAAAAATTGTGTGTATACTATATATTTGTAATAACCGTTTTTATACACCCACATTTTCATGTGGACGTATATTGTCGTCGCCCCTGTTCGTCCGTCCGTCCGTCCGTCCACAATTGTTTGTGAACAGTCTACAGGTCACAATTTTTATCTGATTTCAATGAAACTTAAAATATAGGTTTATCACCCTAAGATCTCGGCTTCTTTCGATATTGGCATGTATCGGGGGAGAGAGAGAGAAATGGGGTTTAACGTCCACTCAACACAAACTAGGTCATTTCGGGACTAACATATGGTTTAATTTTATTTCAATAATTCGCTTGCGCGTAGGGTTCTTTAGCAGTGGGAGGAAACAGGAGAGCCCTGAGGAAACTCACGAGGTTGAGAAGGCGTCCCTATCTCCATGCCACATACGCTCACACCAGGGCTCGAAACCACAGCCGCAAGCCAGAGGTGACCGACCAGCTAGAGTTCAAAACGCGGCACTCTAGACCACCAGGACTGTAACTTCATGGGTCATGGCCCCTGATTGTACGAAAAATAACGTTTTTAGCTTGTGAACAGTGTAGAGGTCACAATTTTGTGTGACACTCCTAAGGACAAGTTACTGCCAAATCTTTGTGTCACACTGTCGTTTGTCTAGGTGATCAATAAAAATTCAACTCTTTTCTGTACCCTTGAGATATTCTTTATAATTAATATATTCTACAGCACAGATACAACTATTGTTCTCTAGGTATGTAAACGTTAACCACGATTACAACCTATGTTGTCTACCCTGGCTATTTCGCCCAACCGTCTCCCGGGAAAACGCACTCGTCTAATTTATATAAAAAGGTGAGGGGCGTCCACTATCAGGGCGGATCCTTGACCATATTTGGACTAGTACGGCAGTAGAGCACGTCATTACGTCAACCCTAATTTTATGAAATTGGGCTAACTTGTACTTTACCAAAGGTGTGTAGACCTCTGACCTGATGTCTGATCGTTAGCGTAATAGGATATCATTTTTAACTAACTGTGACACAACAGTAGCCCTCTTCCAGAAATAACTGGTAGCAGGAACCGTGAGTCAGTCTAAGAAAAATGAAGGAATACTACCAGCGTACAGCCTGCATTGTGTCACACTCGCCCCTCATTAATTTTCGTTTAAGAGTTCAACACAAACGTGCATGGGTAGGCTTTAACATAACCGGCCAGTTTCTATATTTATATGTATATGCATCAGTCAACATTCATTAACCCTTTCTGACCCAGGAGTGCCAATTGGCAAGCACATATTTAGTACAAAGCTTAGAAAATTTAAGTTTAAATATTCATGATTTGAATGTCTTATTATGTTAACTGCAATCAAATGATGCCATCTGGCCGGTGTCATGTACCCAAAGGATACAATGTTGTACATTGTATGTCAAACAACAATGGCTGCCTCAATGGAAAAGTTGTAATCTAAACCTTTACTACAAAAACTGGTAAGTTGTTCTTTATAATAATCTACTGTCACATAGATAACTTTTATAATGTTGATTTATCATCTAGAGAATCTGTTTAGCATATAAACTGCCCAGTACGTACCATACATAGGCATGCATGCTGGAGTTAATATTGATGATGCCAATCGGCATCACTGGGTCATGATGTATGTTTTAAGGCAGGTGAACCAGCGATGCCAATTGGCATCACTTGGCATCGCAGGATCGTGATGTATATTTTCAGATAGATTTTTATTGGACATAGCGTTATTTTGAGTTGATCATAAAGTTTTTAATAGTTTTCTCGTTTAAACTTTGTTTGCAAGTAATTTTTCGCCTAAATTCTCTCCTGGGGATTTGTATTTTTAGCTGTGTGGATTTGGTCTGGGTGATTAAAGGGACATTCCCATTTTCGTTGTAACAATGAAAATATGTCTCAATCTTCATTTTGATTAATAAATTGTAGTAATATAAGATATTTCAATGTATTAGTGCTATATATTTCATCTGAATTAACCTAATTTTCAAAATAATTGGAACAATTACGGCTTTATCTAGAAATACAAAAACTTAAAGTTAGTAAAAGCGACTGGTACAGAAAAATACATTTTATTTAGTGAGCAAGAGTGGGATTGTTGCTTTAATTCATTTTTATATTCATGTATTTAAAGATTTATTGTTTATGTTTCAGAGTTCAAATATGTTAAGAGCTGCAAACTTGATACAGAGAGCACAGTCGCGTCTGACTGTGGATGATGTCATTGCTGCAATACCAGATGGTGATGTATTAGAATATGAAAGTGATTCCGATGACAGTGATGATGGTTGGTATCCTGATTCTCAGCAGTCTGTAGAAAGTGGTGAACTTGAGGAAGAAACACTGCCCACTGGTGATTCAAGGCGACATCGGACATTTGAATTGATTAATGATGTCGATACCTTGCCATGTGATGAGGAAGTGGCACCGACTACTTTTCAGACAACTGCTAAAACTGCTGCAAAACCCCAAAAACCTAAGATTTTGGTATGGCGTGCTACAGAACTACCAACCAGTGATACTACATGGAAGGGATCTTTACGCAATGACCCAGTTGAACCAAAAACCCCATTGGAGTATTTTTTAGAGATAATCGGTGATGACATTTTACAATACATTGCTGAACAGACAAATATATATGCTCATGAGAAAAGTGGGATAGCAATCAATACCAATCTTGAAGAAATGCGCAAATTCCTTGGAATCCTTATGCATACCTCTATTGCTGGATTTCCATCAAAGAAAATGATATGGGATCGTCGAACCCGCTATGCACCAATTGCCGACTGTATGGCAAGAAACCGATTTGATTTGTTGTTTCGTCATTTACACGTAAATAACAATGCCAATATGGTTGAACGTGGTCAACCCGGATATGATAAGATATACAAGGTACGACCCCTGCTGGAGCATGTGAGAAAAAACTGTAACAAAATAGAAGCAGAGGAACATCAAGCTATTGATGAACAGATTATCCCCTTCACGGGACGCAGCTCATTAAAACAATACAATAAGAACAAACCCCACAAGTGGGAGTACAAAGTATTTTCGCGAGCAAGTCACTCAGGCATTATTCATGACTTTGAACTATATCAGGGAAAAGGTACAATTCCAAATACCGCTGTCGTTAATAATGACCTTGGAGTCGGGGGTCAAATTGTTCAGCGTCTCACGCAGGGTCTTGAAGGAAAAAATTACAAAGTCTTCCAAGACAACTGGTTCAGCAGTGTCGAACTGATTAGCGACATGAAAGATAAAGGTATACTCTCCGTTGGAACAATCCGTCGAGATCGCCTTAGAGGTTGTCTGATGAAAAGCGAAAAAGAGCTAAAAGTTTCAGGCAGGGGATCGTATGATTCTAAATTAGCCATTGATAAAAATGTTCTGGCTGTCAGCTGGTACGACAACAAAGTGGTTACCCTGGTATCGTCATATGTAGGAGCCGAGCCAACTACTAAAGTTAAGCGTTATGACAGACAAAAAAAGCAACATGTAATGGTGGATAGGCCAAATATTGTACAAGAGTACAATAGGTTTATGGGCGCCGTAGATTTGTGCGATATGCTTCTAGAGCTTTATCGCATAAATCTGCGGTCACCTAGATGGTATATGCGCATATTGTTTTACTTGTTTGATTTAGGGGTCACTAATTCATGGTTACTGTACAGGAGAGAATTCGATAGAATTCCACCCGACAGTCGACCCAAAAAAGCCCTTGCACTTGTGGATTTTAAGCTAGAAATAGCCAATGGATTAATTCGCGCCAAACCGAAACGAGGCAGACCAAGCGTTGACGTCGATGAGTTAGCCCTACCTACTGCCCCAAAAAGAATTATGCCTAATCCAGTCAATGATGCTAAGTACGATGGGTACTGACACTGGCCAGAGCACAGTGAGGCTCGGTTAAGATGTAGGTTCTGTCAGAGAGCTCAGACCCGCACAAAGTGTATGAAATGTAAAATCGGATTATGTCTCAACAAAGACAATAACTGTTTCTACTTGTATCACAAAAAATGAGTCTGTATTCTTACTGTTGTATTACTATAACTAAATTGAATAATGTTATGGATGTTAATAAAAGTTTTGAAACCTTTGTTACTTTTGATTTTTTTATGTCCCATACCCGGTGATGCTAATTGGCATCATTTCAAATATACCCGAAAATTTTTACATTGACGAAAATAACTTATTTTTCCTTTGAAAGTATGCTATTCCTGATATATTTGCAAAGGGAAATAATTTTTGTTAATGCCGTTCTGTTCTTGGGTTCGAAAGGGATAAGAGGGTTGAACTGTTTTCACCCGGATGTGTACCTTGTTAATTTCAAATAGCCAGGGATATTTGTATGGGATATAATATAGATATTGATATAGGATATAATATGGTTATACTATAGGGGATTACAACATGGATATTCATAGCACAATGCACTGTAAGTATATATATATTAGATACGTGGTTAAAGTATATATATAATAGATAGACAGCAAATGTTTATCGTTATTCACAACATGTTTATCGTTATTCACAAAAAGAAAACCGCACACAGTAGGTTCTGGCACACACAAACAAAGTTTTATTTTCACAGAGTTTATGAATCACCATAATGTTTTCTCACTGTTGGTACACCAATTATATTAATTAAGGTCCAGTCATCTGCCACGTTTGGATGCATTCGGTGCAGGAAAAACTTTCTGCAAATCTTCCGTTGCCAATTCAGGGCTCATTTTGTCCATAACCGCTTGTGTACCAACTGGCAAAGATGTGACACCAGTCGGAGCTGTCATGTAGATTGTGGGTTCCATGGACGTTGATGGTAAGGTGACTTCACGAGATCCTTCATCTGCTCTGAACACCATCTGGACATCGGTTTCGTGCACTGTGCGTTCTGTAACTTCTCTGTGGTTTCTACTATTTCTCTTAAAACAATGGCTTATTAAATGATTAAATTTTGGGTTGTATTTATAACAACTAGCAACAATCAGAATTACAAATATGACTGTTGCTCCTATGCCAATAATGATATAGTACCAAATGGGCTGCGATTTGTCTTCATTAATCGAACTAAGAGTATTCAACTCATAAACCAAGCTATCTAGCGGAATTTGATCAACTTCCTTCAAACGTGGGGGTAATTCTGTTAGAGTATAATTTGCTAAAACCGCTTCAAGAGGCTTCCATAAGTTTTCTAAAGTTTTGTTAAACGATTGGATAAGCTTTTCAAAAGACACATTTTTTATAATCGTACTTTCATGTTCAAAAAATGCTGGTAAAATTATGTCATCACCTGTCGCCGTACAGGTCATATTTAGTTGTATTATATTTAACGGTGGAGTTACGTCAACTGTCAAATGGCCAGGGTTCGAATCGTGACAAACTATTGTCAAACGGAACTTACTTCGAGTTGTAACTACCCATAATCCATTGTTTAAATGTTCGGCTATCGGAATTACTGGTCGGTTTCACATTAATCTTGCATAAATCTTCTATCCGTGTTTCGTCCTGCATGAACATAGCTACTACACATAGTCGATTTAAATTTATTGGATATATTGGACTTTGAATTTGACAAAATTTAAGTTGCGGATCGTTACATTGATCAATTTCGTCTTTACCCAACCGAACGTATTTTGTACGATCCACACTAATAGCTAAGTATGGTGTCTCTAAGCTATAGTGAGCAACCATTTTATGGGTGGCATTGGATTTACTTCCCATAAGTTGTGAATTCATAGGTATTGGTAAATTGTGCGCGTGAAAAAAGTCATACGCACCGCTAGAATCTAACAGTGGAATAGACATTATGATCAAAATACGACTAGAGTCCAAAACACTAGTACACGTTACCGTTTTATAATAATTAAATAAGTTTTCCGTCGGATTATAGGGTAATTTTACGCTGTTTGGAATATATTCTCGAATTCCGAGCAACAATGTCTTTAATGACGATGGAGAAATACTTGCTGATGACAAATGCCCAAGACTAAGCATATTTAATTCTTGTCGCAAGTCTTCTACATATAATTCAGCTCTTAATATCACTAACTTTATATCGTCCACAACCAAATTTAAGCGCAAGTACAAATGAATAAATTTTTCCAGTTGAAAGAGGTGGTTTTTAAACCCTTTCACTATATCGGCGACCTTTCTATCCAGCATTCCTAACGCATCTCGCAGTCTTGAAATCGCTAAGCGATTTATATTTATCTCCATTCGGGATACATTAAGAAGTGACAGTCTCTTCCTTACCACATGTGTTATGGCCTGTTGATTGTCTGACAGACTTTCAATATTGTGTCTAATTGTGTCTAACTCACTTTCAGAAACTGTTCCAAATAAAAAGCTCAAAGCCTTGCCTACAATAGGAATTAAAGATCGTTTTACTCTAGTACTATCACTCAGAGTGCCAAACTCTAATACGGTTTCTAACAGTTCACTATGGGATTGTTCTATTGTTAAATTTTCCATTCTCAACTTAAGAAATGTTTCTTTGAAATCCGTCGTCTCGGTAGTATTATATGCTGCTAGAATTTCGTCTACTTCGGCGAGACTTCGTTCTAGATCAAGTGAAAGGATTGATATGAACCTATCGAAGGGCACTAAATCATGTATTAACGTAACTAACCAGCGTATCTTGTTAATGTTAATTGGTCGAAAAATTACATTTTCTTTTATCAACAACCCCACACTTAAGTGCACCAAGCCAAGAAGCAGAAATAAAAGTAGAAACTCCATGCTCAACCTAAAATATATTGTAACAAAGGACATTAACCTCTGTCCAAAATATCAGGAGTAGAAGAATAAAAGGATCGAAAATTGAAAACGGCACCCTTTCATTGTTAAGCAAAACATGCAGTGTGGGTGTCTATAATCTGCACATTTAGTCATTGTATAGAGCGTATTCAACAGTATCGAATTCCAACTGCAAAGGGATCTTTTACGTGCACTCCAATGTGTACACGGCGGGGGGGGACACGCCAGAAAATCGAGATGAACTTTCTCGGCCAATGCAAGGATCGAACACCCGACCTCCTGGCTAGCAGGCCAACGACTTAGCTACATAGTCTGGACACCCATCGTACATTTCATCCGTCAAATCAAAGCATTTCATTGCATTAGACCAATAATTAATTATTCTTAATTTAAAACTTTATTTTAATATTAGTCTGGCATTATTAAATCCTAATTTTATTGGTTTTATTTAAAATTAAACTTTCATTTAACTATGAACAACCCATAACGTGTCTCTTTAAAACAAATAAATACTCTAAAACAGTAGCTCAACCTTTTGACCTAAACTCATTAATTTACGATTTTGTTGTGAGCGACTTGTTATTCTCCCTATATGACATATTGCACGTGTCTGATTTCTAAGGGGGGAGGGGTGGCTGAATGGTTAGCACGCGTGCCTGTCATTGAGTTAACTAGCGTGTTTTCGAATGCTCGGTTGTACGTGACAAGGAGTAAGGTCGCCTGTCCAACCTGCCATTTTTAGTTCTTTCCCGCCATTTACATTTCATTTTTTCATCCGTCTCATTACAGTAATACAAGTTTCAGTTATTTCCCTTTAGTTTTCAGATTATTGTTTTGCCTGGTGCAATGTTTCATACTATATTTAGACTTGTAACTTCGCGAGTTTTTGACCAATTTTGATAATTTTTTCTACTTATCCTTTTATTTAGGATACTTGATACAATCGATGACACGTGACGTTGAATATGAAAGCTTTCATATCTGCATGGGACAGTAGCAGATCTAGTTATTATTATTTTTTTTTTTTGTGTGTGTTTCCTGCAAATCGGATTTCTCAGAATCTATCCATAGGATCTTTCTGAAATTTTGACCTACCCCCCCCCCCCCAAAAAAAAAATGGGGTGCGAACGTTGTTTAAATATATTTTCAAAACGTTTTACGAATCCGAAATCACCGAATTTTACGAACGAAAAAACTGACAATGCATGGTCGTAACTTTGTTATTTTTTGACCGATCTTACTAATTCTTCTTTCTTTGAATACCTTGAAAAAAATCATTTTCATCTGCAGTTTCACATTTTTGAATTTCGAAAATTCGTCGCTGTGATTTCGAACCGGAAGTTTAGACCAATTTGACAACTTCTTTAATAGTTGTACGATCTTCATGAAATTTAGTATATAAGTAGATCTTACCGATGTGACTTCAAAATTATAATTAGATATTTTCTAAATTATCTCCCCATGACGAAATTAAGAATCAAATTCAAATCAGAGAAATATAGGTCAGAATGACCTATTTTTTTTTTCGATACAAGACATGTAATTACTGATTCGTACACAAAATATGAAGTTTGTAGATAGAACCGGAAGTGCCACCATCTTGTAAATGAAAGCAATGGGCCGTAGTTTGGAGAATATGTCTCCCATTTCCAAAATGAATACATTTCTGGATAGCCGGGATCCGGATCGAAATATTGTTATTTGAAAATGTCACATTTTCGAATTTTGTGTTTGATGTTTATCGTGCCGATAAAGTTGTTTACGAGTGAAAAATCATAAAAGCTTCGCTATATTTTGACCGATTTTAATGATTTTTTTTCATGATGAGATTATTTACATGACCTATGACATGTGACAGGAAGTGACTGTGAATATGAAAGCTTTAATATCTGCTTTGCAGATCTAGTTTTCTATTATTTTTTTTTGTGTGTTTTATCCACAAATCGGATTTCTCAGAATCTAACCATAGGATCGTCCTGAAACTTTTACCTATCCCCCCAAAAATGGGTGGTGGCTGTTGATTAAATATATTTTCAAAACTTTTTACGAATCCGAAATCACCGAATTTTAAGAACGAATGCATTTGACCTACAATGCTGTAACTTTGTGACTATCTGACCTATTTTACTAAATCTTTTTTCTTTGAGTACCTTGAGACAATTACTTCAAGTCTGCAATTTCAGATTTTCGAATTTCGAAAATTCGTCGCTGTGATTAAGACCAATTTGACAACTTCTTTAATAGTTGTAAGATTTTCATGAAATTTAGCATGTAAGTAGATCTTACCGATGCGACTTCAAAAATATGATTAGAAAGTTTTCAAAAAAAATCGTCGAAATATAGATCAGAATGACCTAAAAAAAAATTGATACTAGACAAGTAATTACTGATTAGTACACAAAATATGAAGTTTGTCGATTGAACCGGAAGTGCCACCATATTGAAAAGTGAAAAATCCCTAAGGCTTTTGCGATATTGCATTTACAGACGTGGGAGTTATATTTTCTGAACCCCTGAAGGATGGCCTAAAAAACGTTGAGAGCGGAATTTTGATTTAGGTCAACTGATGGTCATCATTTTGAAGTGAATATGAAAAATATTGAAAAATCGACATTTACGGGCTTGTAAACAAACACAATAGGGCATAGTATTTCAATGCGCCTCCTATGTCTGAAATTAATATATTTCAGGATAGCCGGGATACGGGTCGAATTTTTGGTATTTGACTATTTCAAAAATTCGAATTTTGCCTTTGATGTTTTTCGTGCCGACAAAGTTGTTTACGAGTGAAAAATGACATTACCTTCACTAGATTGTGACCGATTTTGATGATTTATTTTTTCTTCTTCGGATTATTTATATGACCCATGACATGTGACAGGAAGTGACTGTGAATATGAAAGCTTTAATATCTGCTTAGCAGATCTAGTTCTTATTATTATTATTCCAATTCCACTTTGAGTAGATCTCAGCAACTGTTTGTCGTATCGTTACAATTTCTTCGGTTTTACTGGGAAAGTGGGTGTGACTTAGGGGATAAAACTATTTTGAACGTTCTGCGACAATGCGAAATGCCCAAAATCCCCGAAGCTATTGGGGTTTTTTTTACAAATATTGCAGTAATTTTAACAATAATCATTGGATTTTAACTTTCGATACATTTTGGCATAGCCGGAGACAGGGCACATAGCTACGCTACTTTTGATTTTTTATTTTCGGCAAATCTTCGAAGATATTAGGCGCAAAATTTCGAAAATTTAAATTTTTACAAAAAACGTTTTTATTTATGAATATTTTGTGGTCGTGTTTTATGTAGAATTAAAGAGTCATCTGACTTGAGCAAAAAGGAGGTATGTTTTCTTGGCCGCCATTGGCCAATTCAGTTTTTCAGCCCTAGATTAATTATTTATTGTTCGATTTGTTCATATGCTCCGTTGTCTCAATTCTCATTTGTTTTGTTACCAATGGTGTTAGCTGTCGGCAACGGAAGTGGCGTAAATTTACCAAAAACTTCCAAAAACTACAATTTTGACAGTTAAGTACCATTTTTCAAAAGAAAATATTATTTTTTGTTAAAACTGATATAACTAAAACAGCGTGCCATTGAAAGGCACAAAAAAGTGTGAGCTCAGTTTTTTTTAATTTCGATTTCATTTTCGAGCAAATTGGATTAAAAGACGAAAAGGGGTGTAAAATTGACCTATTTACAACCCATTCAAGCTTTTCAGATTTTAAAATATTTCTACGTAACTTTTATAAACTTGTAGCTATAATCCATACGAAGAGAATATATGTTAAAATTAGTTTGTAATATAAGCAGTTGCCGAGAAATGGGCAGTTTTGCATAAGTCAATTATTCATGGATATTCACAAATGAGATATCATTTGAACCCATGCGTCATATCAAGTTGATTATATTTTAAAATTGACAACGGAAGTGACGCTATTTGGTCAAAAATTGCATTTTTAACTTTTAAAATCGATATTTTTTTCAACCAAGAATTATTTAATATGTAATGATAAAATTAACTTTTGGTTTAAATTCACATATTAACTCATACGGTCATATAGATATCGTAAAATTGTTTCTAACTTGTTCCGTTGCCGAGATATAGGCGGTTTTCTAAAAGTCACTTTTGAAGGCTTTTGGCCCATAATTCGATTTTCATACAATTTTCACCATTTGAGGCCGAATGTCATAGACGATGTTAAAAAAAACTAATTTAACGTTTTAGTATCACCGGAAGTAATGTCATTTTGGCAAAACCTGTATTTTTAGCCTTTAATGTATCACTCTCTATACCAAATCTAAAACGTAGTCTATGAAGAAAAATAGAATGGTCAACAGTGTCAAATGCTGCAGATAGATAGCAAAAACACACACTTTTTATCATCTAATTCAAGAAGAATATCATTGGATACCCTTGTGACGGCAGTTTCAGTATTGTGGAATTGCTTACATGCACTTTGAAATGGCTCATCTAGGTAGTTGTCTTCTATATGGCTCTTTAGTTGGATTGCAATTAATTTTTCAGGTAATTTTGAAATAAAACTAAGGTTCGAAACTGGTCTGTAATTTTTAAAAATATTAGGGTCCATTACGACACCTCAAATATCACACAGAATAACACTAAAAAGAAGTTTCATTTAAGTAAGTGTTGGTGGTGGGCGTGGGGGGGGGGGGGGGGTATTCAAACGTGAAAATACGGGTTATCGTGTATTGCATGGGCGGAAAGTATATATTTATATATTTCTTTACCCCTTTTCAATATATTACGTATTCCTGGCACATTCATAATTCCGTGATTTAGAAGAGATAAAACACCCTTTTATTTGAGCAAAGAAATATGTCGCTGTCAGACAAACTCTAATTTTTGAAAATAGACTACTTTCAATCTGTTTTCTTTCTCGAAGGCCCAGTACGATTAGCCATACACGTGGTTTCACTTGGGTCGCGGTTATCGATCGATATTATTATTGTATATGTTTATTAGATTCTCCTTTGTTGTATGGTGACTTATTGCCTACCAGGTTGACTTGCGCTCATGACGTGATAATGTTCCGGTTCGATGAATTTAGAGAAATGTTTTTGAAGAAATGTTAATGAAGAAATGTTTTTGGAGAAATGTTTTTCAATATTTATATTTGGAGATTTAAATTCGAAATTCGTTTTTCCAGATTCGTTTTTTGTTGTATTTCTCTAATAAAATGTAAATGTGGGCTAACTTTTGATTTTCTAAAATAAATTTTATCATTATATTAAAACACATTTAAAATACATTTTGCAAATCTGATATTATGACAAATGTCTGATTTATAAAACAAATATTGATTTTAAGATACAAATGTTAATTTTGGTATGCAAATGTCGGAATACGACTACAAATGAAGAAATAAGAATTAGAGACTATGAATTATGAATTAAGAAATAAGGAGTAAGACCATTGAATAGTATCACGGGCCGTGTCACAAGGTGGAAGTAATTCATAATTCAACTATTTAACGACACACCATAGTGTTATATGACAAGGACAGCTATCCAGTCGTTAGGATGGGACGGAAACCCCCATTTCATTTCTAATAAATAGGGAATCTCCTACCAGTCTTTTTTCTATCGAAAAATATCAACAAAAGTCGATAAAGTAAAAATAAACAAGGCATTCCTAAGTATCTTTTTTTTTACTTTATCGCCGAGTGTGGACATTTGTTATCACCCAAACCTTTCTTAAGCGCACAAATAGATAAATATAATTCTTTGGAATAGAATAAATTTTACTGAACCATGGCCCCGTTTCACTAAACCTTAAGCTAAAATCACTAAAATGGATTTTTAACTAAAATCAAAATGAAATTTCAAATTTTATGCGTTTCACAAAAATCAACACTTTAGGATGTAAGGAAATAAGCTTCGAAACTGCAAACTCTTGACAGTTACGGGTTAATGAGGAGAGTTTCATGCGTTGTTGTAACGTTTATACATGGTCAGATAATCGTAGAGAGGTGAATTAAATAAGAAGGTGACGACAATCCTAACTTAAAATTGACATTAGTACGCCACTATTTTATGTTTAGATAAAAATTTTAATTAAAATATTATTTTAGTGGATTTTAATTAAAATGTTTAAAATTATTTTGTAATACTCATCTATCGTAAGTTAGGATGAAAGTTTTATTAAGATGATTTTTAAGGAGATTTAAGTTTTTGTAAAAGAGGACCCTGGTTACATTACGGCGTAGTGTTACATCAATTTTTGAAAGCAAGTCAGCCGTTGCAAAGTCCTGTATCATTGACCCGGTGTTTCCTTTGCGGTTATGTGGAGTAGTGTAATTGTTTATGGTAATTGAGAACTTTTCTCGAACAATATTACTGGATCCAAATAGTATCTCCTTTTTAATTGACCAATCAAATTCATATTCTAATAGGAGATATCGCTCAGTAAATCATGAAAGCTATTACTGTAGTATGTGTTATTGGGTGATAATATTATTTTAAAACATATAACGTCTTATGATATAACCAATTCTTAGAGTTATAGGCGAAAAGAGTACACCCAGGAATATGTAGTTTTGCTATTTATATCATTTGACCTTAAAGGACAATATTGGTGCCAGTCATTATCACATATGTGATAGAACTGATTAAACACTTTCCAAATATAATATTAACACAGAGATCATCGCTACCATAGAGGAATAATAAAGGATTCATGAATCGGAAGTGACGAACGCCAAAGGAAAACACGAGTTATCTCTCTATGTGAATGACTGAAGTGACGAGTGATAACAGATAAACGCCCGAATTTCTGGTCACTAATAATTCCTTCGAAGACAAAAAGTAGTTATATGTGACCGCAAGAGGATATCTGACGATTCAATAAAGTAATTAAGTGTCATAAGATAAGAGAACACGGGGAAAAATAGAAATACTCCGTACAGCCCCTTATTTTTATTCATTCTATAGGGGATACCGGGGCACATTGAACCATTTTGTTCACATACATGTCTGTCCTGATTTCATATCAAATGTTTTTATTCGAAGATCTCTTTATTTTATTGTATTGTTTAAAGACATATCATAGTTGCTATTCCCCCCCCCCCCCGCCCAAAAAAAAGAAAAAAAAGAAAAAAAACATATGTTAATCCTCTTGACCGTAATGGTTCAGTGTATCCCTCTTACAAAATAGTCGGGGCAGGTTTAACCAAATAATTGGGAAATTGAACACCGATAAAAATTCCATGTTAACATAGATCTGGATTTAGATCTTAAACCTACTCACTTATTTCGTAGTAATCTAATGAATCTGCAAACAATCAGCAGTGTATAGCTAAAAACAAATATCAACAGATTTGACATCGGTGCAACGACCGAAACAAGCAGGAGTCTGGATTCCCTAGGCTCCTACAAATCGCCGTAAAATGCACATAAGTTGGTAGTTTGGTGGGATCAATTCAACTCTTATAGTGATTCAAACAAAAGTTGGTCCAATATTCAGACAGCCTGATTTGCTGACGAGCGACTCTAGTCCGGGAGACCCATTGCGCCAATGCATGGCACAGCCAAGTTTCGAACAAGTTTAATTCCTTTTATACGATAGGCCTACAGAGTTGGATAAACTGATATTCTAAATCTTTTGTTTTTATTTTCAAAGATATTTTTAAAAAATTCAAAATGGATCAAGCCCTTGTTTATATGGATTGTAGATTACACATACAAGAATTTCTTAGGCTAAACAAATTATTAAATGATATATAGTTTATGATTTCACTGGGGACCATTGAACCACGGTTCAAAGTACCCCGCTGACAGTGGTTCAATCTGCCCCATCACAGTTTCATGATCAAAATTTAAAAAAAAAAATCAATATGCCCTCTTATATGGATCAAACCCGGATTTATCTGGATTGAATAGTTTAGACATATATGAACTTATTTTAAATACAAGAATTTCCTAGGCTAAGAAGTTAACATGTATGGAAAATTTTTCTCTTTTAAGCGCTTTTTTGAAAAATTCACTGCCTATGAAAATAATTGACAGCATGTGGCTTATTGATGGAGAAATGGTTCTAAGAAGTTATCTCACTTCTGTATAGTGTTGGGTTGTATAGTATTATTTATAAAGGATATCTCCATGGTGGTTCAATGTGCCCCGGTCTCCCCTACCTTATAAAAACATGGTAATGCACCGAATTTTTTCTGTTTTTCTTTCGTGTTCTCTTATCTAGCGGCAGTCGATTCTTTTTATGAATTGTAAGATATTCTCTCACAGTGTCACACAGCAACTTTAGGTCTTCGAGGGAATTATTAGTGAGCATATATTCGCCCATGTATCTGTTATCACTAGTCACTTCAGTTAGTTATATAGAGGAATAACTCGTGTTTTCCTTTGGCGTTCGTCACTTCCGATTCATGAATCCTTTATTACTCCTCTATGGTAGCGATCTCTGTGTTAATATCATATTTGGAAAGTGTTTAATCAGTTCTATCACATATGTGATAATGACTGGCACCAATATTGTCCTTTAAACATACATTATGCAAGAGATAAATCTGCCTATTGTAGATTTTTCTTTAGGCCTGAAATGTTATCTAAATTATTAATTAAGCATTAATTAACTGATCCAGACCATAATCCACTCTCGGTAGCATAGGATTTGTCCGATTTGAAATAGATTAGAACCATATCTTGATTGATTTAGAAATGGACGAGCGAGACTTAGCTTCGAACAAACAGGTCGGAAGTTTCAATTATCGCGGACGTCTTGTCATACCTTCTAAGACTAACATCTTCGCTCACAATAGAGTAATTTGGACAAAATTTTCAAATTAATCATTTTACATTATCTATTTTCTAACTATTATAACAAGAATGGCCAACGCTTTATTAAACTCTTAACTAATGAATCTTTAAGTGTCAATCCTAGCTGTATCAAAACGTAATATTTCCTACGAAATAAAACAATACACCATTATCAACGTCATATGAAAAAATATACCGTATGAAATTGTATATGCGGTTATTGTGTAAAATTTTAATTAAATGACCATTAAACTAGCCTTGAAATGCGAGATTGTTATTATTCTATATTTCCTTTTCGAGCGATACATTCCAATAATATACCAATTCTTATAACTATTTTAGGTTTTTTATAAGACGTAAACATGCAGATACTCACGTTGTTAATTGCAGACACGATTTAGAAGATTATAAACACACACATATATATATAATATATATATATATATATATATAATATACATTAACCCGCCATCTTACCTGCACTGACGAATATAATGGAAACTCTAAATATCAGGAACCAGACAGACACTAAATATAGTCTCATTTTTACCTCCTTATTAGGCAATATTCCAGCTGTAAATACACGCGTGTCAGCGTAAATAACACTTCAGTTTGGTATCAAAACAAATGCCCAATGTAAGTATTAGGTCTATCCGTGGCACATTAATATAAGCATTTGTCAGAATTTCACTCCATCGAATCTCTCTGTCTCTCTCTCTCTCTCTCTGGAAACCAAGTGGCGTTGAAAGCGTGCGTTATGACTGTACTAAAAGGAATGGACGACCAATGGAACGAGGCGAGCAACGGACGAGATGGTATTGATCGAGCGACACCTAGCCACCGGTACTAAGCATTAGCGATGGAGTAAGTTTTACAAACCAAATCGATCGAATCTAAATGGGTGTTAAGCTTCATTTTATAGCAATGTGTCGGAATAAAGGCTGCCAGAGCTATACTTAAAGTTATTACACTTTTATCGGATTATTACAGAGAAAAAAAAACTCTGTACAACTAATATTGTTGCAATTTTTAATTCAATAGATTATGAAATTAGCAATATATTCTTGTATGGAAACATTCATAAACATTTATCCTGTGATCCTAGTCGTAAATAATACTTTTGATATTAGATATTATATAAATTATGTTAATAGAAATTTCATCGGTTACTCATTGGCAATTTTGAAATTTTAGACAGTATGAATGTTATGCTAGAACCAAATTATAGAAGCCTACATGTATAACTACCATTCATAATTTCTACTTTTCGCCCATTCAAAACACGAAAACGGTATACAAGCCAAAATGAACTCGAAAATAGGAAATTAAGAAATAATACACTGCGATAATAGCGCCTCACGTTATTTCCTAATTTCTTATTTTCGACCTGCATTTTGGCTTGTGTATCATCTTGTTGACTTTCAACTTAGTCATATTTTTGGATTTATTGATAGTAAGAAGGCAACAATACGCATACCAAGCCAAAATGCAACTCGAACAGTATAGCAGAAATTAGGAAATAATTAGCGACCTATCATTTTGGCTTGCTGTCGTACTGTCCCTTTTAACACATTTAATAAAGGACACATACTTTTGTGTATAGACATTGTGTTTGGAGCCTCAGATAAGTATGTTCTCTTAAACTGAAAGCTTTTTTACATTGTTGATGGATTTTCTTCGAGAAAATAGTAAATTACTTATTGATGTCAGTGAGGAGACAACAACACGCATACCAAGCGATAATGTAACTCGAAAGTAGAAATTAGGAAATAAACACAAGGCGGCTATTAGCGACCTATCATTTTGGCTTGCTGTCCTACGGTCCTTTTTATACGCCCACATTGAAATGTGGTCGTATATTGTCGTCGCCCCCGTCCGTCCGTCCGTCCGTCCGTCCGTCCGTCCGTCGGTCCGTCGGTCCGGCGTCCACAATAGCCTGTGGACGCTCTACAGGCTAAAGGTTATATCCGATTGACTTTAAATTTATACACAGTGTTTAAGGTCATGAGACGAAGAAGCCTATTGTTTTTCAGCGATTTCCGATAATAACTACCAGAGTTATGGCCCTTGATCACTTCAAAAAATCTTGTGGACGCTCTAGAGGCCAAAGTTAATATCCAATTGACTTTAAATTTACACACAGCGTTTAAGGTCATAAGACGAAGACGCCTATTGATTTTCAGCGATTTCCGATAATTAGTGCCAGAGTTATGGCCCTTGATCACCTCAAAAAATCTTGTGGACGCTCTGGAGGCCAAAGTTAATATCCGATTGACTTTAGATTTATACACAGTGTTTAAGGCCATGAGACGAAGAAGGCTATTGATTTTCAGCGATTTCAAATAATTACTGCCAGAGTTATCTCCCTTGATAACTTCAAAAATTCTTGTGACGCTATAGAGGCCAAAGTTACCATCCGATTGACTTCAGATTGATACATAGAGTTTAAGGTGTTGAAACGAACAAGTATTTTGATTTTCAATGAATTTAGATAATTGAACAGCTAAATCCATGATATTAAATGTTTCATGTATATACTAATTGTTAGCGTGGGGTAAAACTTTATAAAAAGCAATCAAATTCTAATGATTTTCTGATAATTACATAATGAGTTATTACTCTTAATCAGTTTTTAGTGTATTACAAATGTTTCATTAGCGAAAAAAGTAAAAATATGCGACAACCCTTGTTGACTGCCCGGACGATTTAGCTGCTGTGGGCGTATGTTTCGTTGCCTGGCAACCTATCTTTAACACATTTAATAAAAGACACGTACTTTTGTGTATAGACATTGTATTTGAAGCCTCAGATAGTATGCTCTCTTAAACTGAAACCCTTTTTGTATCTCCCGTGAGTAGTATGGAGGGCGGACTGGTGCATATTTGGAATTCCAGACATTCCAAAGGTGTGACGTCACACATTCCAAAGGTGTGACGTCAGAGCATTCCACAGGTGTTCTATTTATAGTTTGAATATGGTTATTGTTGACTGAACAATGAGGTTATGAATAATAAAAAAGGTATTGTGTGCAGATGTTTATCCTTTGATCTCGTTTGACTTTTGTAACAAGGGTATGGGGTCCACGAATTGTTTATTGGAGGGTGGGGGGATATTTCCCTTTATAGTCAGGTATGTAGGGTTCACGTTCAGGTCGCATGTAGATACACAGTTAAGGGATAATCACCAGCGCTATTAAGGTTGACAGGTACCAGTGTTGCAATTGTTTATCTGTGGTTGTTTATACTCACACCCCAAGCTCCATAAATTTATATTAAGAATATTTCCACAGAAAAATATTAATAGGTTGGTTAATACCAATAGATGTACACACTGTGCAGACTAGGTACCAAAAATGGGCTAAATTTTGGATGTTTGTGTTGTGTTGGGTTCACTGACATTTAATTGCTTGGTATGTTAAACTAAACAGTGTGTCCCACTTGAGTAGATTACTGTGATATAAATTGTTTTATTAGATGAATGTTGACATCTATAAACCTGCCTGCCATTGGAAGTATCAAATGACAACATTTTGATTTACAAAATAAAAAGCTCTTTTTATATAAAGTCTTTGATATCATTTTATCAATAAAGAATCGACATCTTTTAACAAAGGTGGACTATTCATAACTATAATTATATTTTTCAAAATATTTTTCTGTAATTAGATGTATTATGTTTAATTGAACAAGATTTTGCAAGTTTCACCCCAAGTACATGCACTATAGTAGTGTGTGTGTTTTCGTCCAGAATTTGCAAACATACTTAATAAGATAAAAATTTTATTGTGCATTTTATATAAGAATTATAGTAACATTTGTTAAACTGCCATTAACATTTTAAACACATGCATAGTGAACTAATTTAATGGTAAATCAACATTGATAGATAACAGCTTAACACTGTTACATAAGAATATTGACTGGAGGCAGACAAATTGTTTAATCATCACTTGAATAGATTATATCAACAAATGCAAAACTGGATACTAATTAAAAGGTAAGTTTCTTTACTTATTGTATGTAAAATATTCTAAGTTTATTACTCAATATTGTATGAATAGTGTAAGAATAAGATTTGATATTGATTTGATACGATATTTTATAGCATCGGTAAACTGCATGAATGATAGAAGTTATATTCCATACTTCTAGTTTACAGTCGTGGCCAAAAGAATAGGACCACGCTTGAAATTGGTTGGATTTCTTCCGTCTAAATTCATGTGATCATATATCTGCCACCTGAAGGCCGATTTTAACAAATGAGGTATCGATGGATAGGGTATGTGAAGTATGTTCATCATACATGCACATGCATGTTTGAACAATGACGTCATCAAGACTATGACGTCATGGCAGTGTACTGAAAATTTAGAATTTAGCAACATCGGGATGGTGGGGAGAAATTATTACCAAACTGAGATAAAATTCGATCAAGGACCACTTATTTCATGTCTCAATGATTAGTTAACATGCAAACTAACATCGGTGATGATCAGTAGTCAATACTTCGTGTGTCCCCCACCGTTGGCTTTAAAAGGTGCTTGCTTCCGCTCCGATTTAGGGCGTCGTTGATGACGTCATAGCTGTGATGACGTCATCATTCAAACATGCATGTGCATGCGTAATGAGCATACTTCACATAACCTGGTAAACGTTTTTTACCGTCCACCGGAGCCTGGTCTTATGACGTCATATGTGGATTGTGGGTTAGGATAAGGGTTAGGCTTGGCCCAGGGTTAGGGTTAGGGCTAGCCCTGTCTACATCTCGAGACTGTGACGAAATCTGCAGGCCACAGCCCTTATCCTAACCCTTATCCTAACCCACAATCCTCATATGACGTCATAAGACCAGGCTCCGGTGGACGGAAAAAAATGCTTACCACATAACCTATCCATCGATACCTGATTTGTGCTAATCGGCCTTTAGGTGGCAGATATATGATCAAATGAATTTCTAAACCAAGTAAGAAGTCCAACCATTTTCAAGTGTGGTCCTATTCTTTTGGCCACGACTGTATACTACTTGTATCAAATACGATATCTGATAGGAGTCTTTTTAGGTATCAAAAATGCAAAACAAGTCGATGAAGTAAAAATAAACCTAGACCCTTGCTCCTTCACCAATGTTTATATAAACTGAAAATTGTATTTAAACGAAACATAAGTCCTACTTGCATATTTATACATTTACATGATTTATTAACATTATTAAAAGAATGAAGGTGTTTAAAGGGCTATTTTGAGTAAATTCTTAATTTAAAACTGACAATGCTTTATAAACTTGGGGGCAGATATATATCCCACAAAGCGAGTTATATTTAATAGAGACTTTTGACAAGCGTAAATTCCTTGGGCCTATTTCACGACATTTTAACTAAGATAAGATCCCAATTTTAGTAATTTGATTGGATAATATTAGATTGATTTTAGTGCTTAGCCAATCAAAATTGAAATATCTACTGAAATTGGATTTTATCTTAAGTTAAAATTTCGTCAAACATGGCCCTGGAATGTTTTGCCATGTTGTTTTTATGAATCTATGTGTATCCTTAAACATGAAGGTGTATATTTGCTGTGATTTAAAACATGACAACTGATTTTTATTTAAAGGATACAAAAATGACATTTTCGGAAACCCTGAGTCTTTTCTCGGACGATAGCAGTTGAAAATTTCGAAATTTTGAAACTTCGTCGCTGACTTCTAGCGTTCGAAAACTGAAAAAAAGAGACATTTTTGTTATTTTTCAAAATTTTCAAATTTCACCTACATTTTTGGGTACCTGAAGACCATCCGATTCCAGAAATACAAGTTTCATTCCGAGTTATTGCCCTTTATTTTTCGATTTTTTTCGAATTTTCTGCCATTTTTCGAACCCTTATATTTTTTGGAAAGAATAATCCGATATTTCTGTAAGCTCTGGTACATAAAGCTATATAGTCAGACCTTTTTATAAAGCAATTTCAACAACGATCCGTAAACCGGAAGTAGTGGAAATAATGCCCGATATTTCGAAAAAAACGCAAAAAATGGGTGTTTGGGGGAAAAACCCGATCACTCCGTCCAATATCGATGGATTAAACGAATTAAGCTTTCGTTGAGTGGCTCGGGGAATGGACTGTCGTATGATGCCCAATTTACACGGATACTATGACCAAGCAGCAAAATATGACACTCTGGAAATCAAGTATTTTCTGATTTGGAGCGTTTTTGGACGCCTTTATCTCGAAAACTGCTCCAGCGATTTTTCTTAAACTGTCTCTATCTAGAGACCTTTCGGTAGTCTTGTGTATCAAACATTCCGTTAAGACTTTGAAATATTTGTAATAGGTCAAATACCGAACTGAAAATCGAAAAAAGTCGAAAAATCGTGAAATTTTGAAAAAAGCTCTATAAATTTATTTTTTTTACAGATTTTCAAAAAATGTTTTTATATTTAGATACCTCATCTAATGCCGATTCCAATAATGTATAATATGTATTCAGTTATTGAAATTTAATTTTCAATATATTGACATTTTTGCATTTTTGGCACTTTTAAACATAGGATTTCTCAGGGGCATTTTATCTGATCAGATAATGTAATATATTATTACAGAGCCTTGCGGCTATATAATTGCCGAACCCGGTTATTAAAACTATCCTGAAAATAATCTCCATACCGGAAGTATTAAAAAAATGAAAAAAAAGGTTTAAAAATAGGCGCTCTTCCGAAAAGCTTGATTTCGCCGACAGATATTACCGGACCAAAAGAAGTAAAGTGTCTTTGGATAGCCCCATTAAAGGACTATTATATGGCATCTCAATGGTACGATTTCGATGGTTAGAAAATAAATAACGGTACGTCGAAAATCTAGTATTTTCCCTTTTTGGAGCCTTTTTAGACGCTATTTTCTCGAAAACGACCCCTACGATTCTTCTGAATCTTTTTTAACGCAGAGTCCTATCGGTGGTCTGTTGCGTGAATCCAACATGAAAAGGTTTGAAATAATATAAGTGGTCCAAAAATGGCCTCAATCTTTGAAAAAAGTTGAAAAATCGTTAAATTATTGAAAATGTTCTTTTATTTATCTTTTCTACAAAAACTACAGAATAGATATTTCTGACACTTATGGGAAAGAAAGTTAAGTATGTAAACAACTTGTTAAAAAAATACCGACAAAGATCCAAAAACCGGAAGTAGTGGAAAAAATATTTGATATTTTGAGAAAATACAGTGAAGAATTGGTACTCTTGCAAAATTTGCGATTTCTCAGGCTATTCAGACGATTTTATCTCGAAAAGTAGTCTTATTTCTTTTCTTACACTTCTGTTACTTAGAATCCTAATTGTGGTCTAGTGCGTGAATCAAAATTAAAAAGCCTCTATATAGTATAATTGATCCAAAAAGGTCCATAATCTTTGAACAAATTAGAAAAATTGTTGTATTTTAAACTACAGTTATAATACTGATGTAAGGGAGATAACTATTGCTAAGTGGGATGGAATCAGGCCACTAATTATTTACTAATTTTCCTTTTGATTTATATTACATAATGGATGTTTCTGAAATTTCTAGTACTTGAAGTTAAGTATCCAGACAACTTGCTAAAATTATCTCAACAATGATCTGTAAACCGGGAATAGTCCAAAAATGATCCGATATTTTGAATAAACCTATAAATAATTAAAATAAATGTAGACTTTGCAAAAAAACGTGAATTCTACGGCAGATTTCACCCAATCGAAACAAACAGAGTGTCGTTAAATAGCGCGGATAATTTACTTTTATATGATATCAGAATGATACAAATGCAATGGTAGGCAATAGATTATGAGATGCCGAAAATGTAGCATTTTCTTCTATTTTTGGAGCCTATTCAGACTCGTTTATCTCGAAAACTACTTCTATTTCTCTTCTTAAACTTCTGTTAGCCCGAGTTCTATTGGTCGTTTAGAGTATAAATGTACATTTAAAGGTATGGCAATGATATAAAGGACCCTGAAAGCCGATTCAGCACTGCTATGCAGGTCTAGTATTGTTTCTGTTAAGATTATTATTAAGCTTTCATATGTATTACATATGAAAGCTTATTGTTTCTGTTAAAGTTATTATTAAGATTTCATATTACATATGAAAGCTTATTGTTTCTGTTAAGATTATTAAGCTTTCATATTACATATGAAAGCTTATTGTTTCTGTTAAGATTATTAAGCTTTCATATTACATATGAAAGCTTATTGTTTCTGTTAAGATTATTATTATTTTTTTTTTTGTGTATTTTCTGCAAATCGGATTTCTCAGAATCTAACCATGGGATCTTTCTGAAACTTTGACCTACCCCCCAAAAAATGCGGTGCGAACGTTGTTTAAATATATTTTCAAAACGTTTTACGAATCCGAAATCACCGAATTTTACGAACGAAAAAACTGACAATGCATAGTCGTAACTTTGTTATTTTTTGACCGATTTTACTAATTCTTTTTTCTTTGAATACCTTGAAAAAAATCGTTTTCATCTGCAGTTTCACATTTTCGAATTTCGAAAATTCGTCGCTGTGATTTCGAACCGGAAGTTTAGACCAATTTGACAACTTCTTTAATAGTTGTACGATTTTCATGAAATTTAGTATACAAGTAGATCTTACCGATGTGACTTCAAAAATATAATTAGAAATTTTCTAAATTATCTCCCCTTGGTGAAATTAAGGATCAAAGTTTTCAAAAAAATCGTCGAAATATAGGTCAGAATGACCTAAAAAAAAAATTCGATACTCAAAAAGTAATTACTGATTCCTACACAAAATATGGAGTTTGTCGATCGAACCGGAAGTGCCACCATCTTGAAACATGAAAAATCCCTACGGCTTTTTTGTTATTTTACTTACAGACACGGGAGTTATATTTTCTGAATCCTTGAAGGATGGCCCAAAAATCGTAGGGAGCAGAATTTTGATTTCGGTCACGTGATGGTCACCATTTTGAATTGAAAATGAAAAGTAGTAGCAATTTGAAGGGCCGAGACTTTGAAACACAATAACTCTCCTTCTAATTGAGCTAGAATGTTCAAACTTGGTGTAGACGTTCACTAGGTCAATGTCATGATTGAGTTCATAGATGAGCATTTTCTGCTTAGGGTAAGCAGAGATAGGCATGCTGATTTGTTGATTCTTTAGCGCACGATAACTTCGGTTATAATGAAGGGAGGGCTGTGAAACTTTTGTCAATAGAGAGTCCAATAGCTAGCCTGTTGTGTGAAATCATTGTATCATTTATTTTAAATATCAGGGATAGGCGAAAAAAAGAGATTGAAAATCCAAAAAGTCGTATTTTTACAATTTGGAGCATGTTTAGAGGTCTTTCTCGTAAAGTCAACTTAATATTTTTGGGGAACTTCTTCTACAAAGAGCCTTATTGGTAGTCTTTTATATAAAACCATCGATCAACAATCCAACATATCAGGAGTAGAAGAACAAAAGGATCGAACATTGAAAACGGCATCCTTTCATTGTTAAGCGAAACATGCAGTGTGGGTGACTACAATCTACACATTTAGTCATCGTATACAGCTTATTCAACAGTATCGAATTCCAACTGCTTAGGGATATTTTTTTTCGTCCCATCCGAACGACTAGACAGCTGTGCTTGTCAGTCCCTCCGTTCTGCCTCACTGACAACGGGGAACCACGCCGGGAAATCAAGATGAACTTTTTCCGTGCAGAACTTTCAATTCAGGCCAAACGTTTATTGCATACGGTTAAGCTGGTCAGTTGGAGCATATTTTCAAAAGTTTAGTAATAATCGGTTGGTAATTAAAGTACCGTGCACATTAAACTGTTAAAACAGAAAATTTCGCCCGGTTGAAATGTTTCTTGCTATAAGTCAGCAATTTTCCGAATTCAGGGAGGCTGAATGGCTGAATGGTTAGCATGTGCGCGCTGTATCGTAACTTCTGTCATTGAGTCAACGGGCGTCATTTCGATCTCCAGGTTGCACGTGACATGGAGTATGATGTCCAACCTCGTGGGTTTTCTCCGTGTCCTTCGGTTTCCTCCCAACGGCTAAAGACCAGTAAGCGCAAGGGGAGTTTTTAAATAAAATTAAAAAACATATGTTAGTCACGAAATGACCTAGTTTGTGTCTAATGGACATTAGGCCGCATTTCTCTCTTTCTCTTTTATTTTTAAAGTTTTGTAATAAACGGTTGGTAATCAAAGGTACTGTAAAAGTGATAAAACAGAAAATTTCGCCCGGTTGTAATGTTTCTCACTTTAAAGTCAGCAATTTGCCGATTTTAAGGGGCAAACGTTTATTGCGAACGATTAAGCTGGTCAAGGGGAGCTTATTTTTAAAAGTTTTGTAATATTCGGTTGATAACTAAAGGTACCGTGCAAATTAAACTGTTAAAATAGAAAATTTGGCCCGGTTGAACTGTTTCTCGCTGCAGGTCAGCAATTTGCCGATTTGCTGAATAACGTCTGTCTTTGAGTCAACTGGCGTTGTTTCGATTTCTTGGTTGTACGTGACAAGGAGTATGTTCGCCCGTCCAACTTCGTAGGCCGTAACGCCGCTGCCCGGGTAAAATTTCCCTCATTGCACACTTTATGGCATATGCCCGTCTTCATTAGCCCATTTTAGGAGCAGAACAGTAGGACGTTAAACCCCATTCAATTTCATTTCATTTTCTCTATGTTGCTTATTTATTATAGTGGATAAATATTTTTCTGGTTCTAGCAATTATTTAATTTCTGCATAGAAATCTTGCTTTGGCCAGTTTTTTTATTGCAGAGTGCCATTCTTGTATAATTCAGTCTACGATCCTTTGTTTAAAACATGCTTAAGAAGTCGTCACGATTTCCTACTTATAACCAAACATATTGGAAATATTAGTCTGGCATTATTAAATCCTAATTTTATTGGTCTTATTTAAAATTAAACTTTCATTTAACTATGAACAACCCTTAACGTGTCTCTTTAAAACTATTAAATACTCTAAAACAGTAGCTCAACCTTTTGACCTAAACTCATTAATTTACCATTTTCTTGTGAGCGACTTCTTATTCTTCCTATATGACATATTGCACGTGTCTGATTTCAAAGGGGGGTTGGGTGGCTGAATGGTTAGCACGCGCGCCTGTCATTGAGTTAACTAGCGTGTTTTCAAATGCCCGGTTGTACGTGACAAGGAGTAAGGTCGCCTGTCCAACCTGCCATTTTTATTTCATTTTCTCATCCGTCTCATTACAGTAATACAAGTTTCAGTTATTTCCCTTTAGTTTTCAGATTATTGTTATGCCTGGGTGCAATGTTTCATACTATATTTAGACTTGTAACTTCGCAAATTTTTGACCAATTTTAATAATTTTTTCTTCTTATCCTTTTATTTAGGATACTTGATACAATCAATGACACGTGACGATGAATATGAAAGCTTTCATATCTGCATGGGACAGTAGCAGATCTAGTTATTATTTTTTTTTTTGTGTATTTTCTGCAAATCGGATTTCTCAGAATCTAACCATGGGATCTTTCTAAAACTTTGACCTACCCCCCCAAAAATGGGGTGCGAACGTTGTTTAAATATATTTTCAAAACGTTTTACGAATCCCAAATCACCGAATTTTACGAACGAAAAAACTGACAAAGCATAGTCGTAACTTTGTTATTTTTTGACCGATTTTACTAATTCTTTTTTCTTTGAATACCATTAAAAAAATCATTTTCATCTGCAGTTTCACATTTTCGAATTTCGAAAATTCGTCGCTGTGATTTCGAACCGGAAGTTTAGACCAATTTGACAACTTCTTTAATAAATGTACGATTTTTATGAAAATTAGTATCTAAGAAGATCTTACCGATGTGACTTCAAAAAAATAATTAGAAATTTTCTAAATTATCTCCCCTTGACGAAATTAAGGATCAAAATTTTCAAAAAAATCATCGAAATATAGGTCAGAATGACCTGATTTTTTTTTGGGATACTAGATAAGTAATTACTGATTTGTACACAAAATATGGAGTTTGTCGATCGAACCGGAAGTGCCGCCATATTTAAAAGTGAAAAATCAATAAGGCTTTTTTGCTATTTTACTTACAGACTCCGGAGTTATATTTTCTGAATCCTTGTAGGAAGGCCTAAAAAATGTAGCGAATAGAATTTTGATTTCAGTCACGTGATGGTCACCATTTTGAATTGAAAATGAAAAATAGAAGCAATTTGAAGGGTCGGGATTTTGGAACACAATTACTCTCCTTCTAATTAAGCTAGAATGTTCAAACTTGGTGTAGACGTTTACTAGGTCAATGTTATGATTGAGTTTAAAGATGAGCATTTTCTGCTTAGGGTAAGCAGAGATAAGCATGCTAATTTGTTGATTCTTTAGGGCACGATAACTTCGGTTATAATGAAGGGAGGGCGGTGAAACTTTTGTCAATAGAGAGTCTAATAGCTAGCCTGTTGTGTGAAATCATTGTATTATTTTTTCTAAATATCAGGGATAGCCGAAAAAAAGAGATTGAAAATCCAAAAAGTCGTATTTTTATTATTTGGAGCATGTTTAGAGGTCTTTCTCGTAAAGTCAACATAATATTTTTTGGGAACTTCTTCTACAAAGAGTCTTATTGGTAGGCTTTTATATGAAACCATCGATCAACAGTCCAACATATCAGGAGTAGAAGAACAAAAGGATCGAACATTGAAAACGGCACCCTTTCATTGTTAAGCGAAACATGCAGTGTGGGTGACTACAATCTACACATTTAGTCATCGTATAGAGCTTATTCAACAGTATCGAATTCCAACTGCTTAGGGATATTTTACGTGCACTCCAATGTGTACACGGGACCTTGGTTTTTCGTCCCATCCGAATGACTAGACAGCTGTGCTTGTCAGGTCCTCCGTTCTGCCTCACTGACAAGGGGAACCACGCCGGGAAATCGAGATGAACTTTCTCCGTGCAGAACTTTCAATTCAGGCGAAAACGTTTATTGCATACGATTAAGCTGGTCAGTTGGAGCTTATTTTCAAAAGTTTTGTAATAATCGGTTGGTAATTAAAGTACCGTGCACATTAAACTGTTAAAACAGAAAATTTCGCCCGGTTGAAATGTTTCTTGCTATAAGTCAGCAATTTTCTGAATTCAGGGAGGCTGAATGGCTGAATGGTTAGCATGTGCGCACTGTATCGTAACGTCTGTCATTGAGTCAACGGGCGTCGTTTCGATCTCCAGGTTGCACGTGACATGAAGTATGATGTCCAACCTCGTGGGTTTTCTCCGTGTCCTTCGGTTTCCTCCCAACGGCTAAAGACCTGTAAGCGCAAGGGGAGTTTTTAAATAAAATTAAAAAATATGTTAGTCCCGAAATGACCTAGTTTGTGTCGAATGGACATTAGGCCGCATTTCTCTCTTTCTCTTTTATATTTAAATTTTGTAATAATCGGTTGGTAATCAAAGGTACTGTAAAAGTGATAAAACAGAAAATTTCGCCCGGTTGTAATGTTTCTCACTTTAAAGTCAGCAATTTGCCGATTTTAAGGGGCAAACGTTTATTGCGAACGCTTAAGCTGGTCAGGGAGAGCTTATTTTTAAAAGTTTTGTAATATTCGGTTGATAACTAAAGGTACCGTGCAAATTAAACTGTTACAATAGAAAATTTGGCCCGGTTGAAATGTTTCTCGCTGTAGGTCAGCAATTTGCCGATTTTAGGGAGGTTGCGTGGCTGAATGGTTAGCACGGGCGCTCTGTATCATAACGTCTGTCATTGAGTCAACTGGCGTTGTTTCGATTTCTTGGTTGTACGTGACAAGGAGTATGGTCGCCTGTCCAACCTCGTAGGCCGTAACCGCCGCTGCCCGGGTAAAATTTCCCTCATTGCACACTTTATGGCATATGCCCGTCTTCATTAGCCCATTTTAGGAGCAGAACAGTCGGACGTTAAACCCCATTCAATTTCATTTCATTTTCTCTATGTTGCTTATTTATTATAGTGGATAAATATTTTTCTGGTTCTAGCAATTATTTAATTTCTGCATAGAAATCTTGCTTTGGCCAGTTTTTTTTATTGCAGAGTGCCATTCTTGTTTAAACAAACATGATCCTTTGTTTAAAACATGCTTAAGAAGTCGTCACGATTTCCTACTTATAACCAAACCTATTGGAAATATTAGTCTGGCATTATTAAATCCTAATTTTATTGGTCTTATTTAAAATTAAACTTTCATTTAACTATGAACAACCCTTAACGTGTCTCTTTAAAACTATTAAGTACTCTAAAACAGTAGCTCAACCTTTTGACCTAAACTCATTAATTTACCATTTTGTTGTGAGCGACTTCTTATTCTTCCTATATGACATATTGCACGTGTCTGATTTCAAAGGGGGGTTGGGTGGCTGAATGGTTAGCACGCGCGCCTGTCATTGAGTTAACTAGCGTGTTTTCGAATGCCCGGTTGTACGTGACAAGGAGGAAGGTCGCCTGTCCAACCTGCCATTTTTAATTTTTTTTCCCGCCATTTTCATTTCATTTTCTCATCCGTCTCATTACAGTAATACAAGTTTCAGTTATTTCCCTTTAGTTTTCAGATTATTGTTATGCCTGGGTGCAATGTTTCATACTATATTTAGACTTGTAACTTCGCGAGTTATTGACCAATTTTAATAATTTTTTCTTCTTATCCTTTTATTTAGGATACTTGATACAATCAATGACACGTGACGATGAATATGAAAGCTTTCATATCTGCATGGGACAGTAGCAGATCTAGTTAAGCTTTCATATTACATATGAAAGCTTATTGTTTCTGTTAAGATTATTAAGCTTTCATATTACATATGAAAGCTTATTGTTTCTGTTAAGATTATTATTATTTTTTTTTTGTGTATTTTCTGCAAATCGGATTTCTCAGAATCTAACCATGGGATCTTTCTAAAACTTTGACCTACCCCCCCAAAAATGGGGTGCGAACGTTGTTTAAATATATTTTCAAAACGTTTTACGAATCCGAAATCACCGAATTTTACGAACGAAAAAACTGACAATGCATAGTCGTAACTTTGTTATTTTTTGACCGATTTTACTAATTCTTTTTTCTTTGAATACCTTGAAAAAAATCATTTTCATCTGCAGTTTCACATTTTCGAATTTCGAAAATTCGTCGCTGTGATTTCGAACCGGAAGTTTAGACCAATTTGACAACTTCTTTAATAGTTGTACGATTTTCATGAAATTTAGCATACAAGTAGATCTTACCGATGTGACTTCAAAAATATAATTAGAAATTTTCTAAATTATCTCCCCTTGGTGAAATTAAGGATCAAAGTTTTCAAAAAAATCGTCGAAATATAGGTCAGAATGACCTAATTTTTTTTTTCGATACTAGACAAGGAATTACTGATTCGTACACAAAATATGGAGTTTGTCGATCGAACCGGAAGTGCCACCATCTTTAAACGTGAAAAATCAAAAAGGCTTTTTTGCTATTTTACTTACAGACTCGGGAGTTATATTTTCGGAATCCTTGAAGGAATGCCTAAAAATCTATCGGATCAGAATTTTGATTTCGGTCATGTGATGGTCACAATTTTGAATTGAAAATGAAAAATAGAAGCAATTTGAAAGGCCCGGACTTCGGAACACAATAACTCTCCTTCTAATTAAGCTAGAATGTTCAAACTTGGTGTAGACATTCACTAGGTCAATGTTATGATTGAGTTCAAAGATGAGCATTTTCTGCTTAGGGTAAGCAGAGATAAGCATGCTGATTTGTTGATTCTTTAGGGCACGATAACTTCGGTTATAATGAAGGGAGGGCGGTGAAACTTTTGTCAATAGAGAGTCGAATAGGTAGCCTGTTGTGTGAAATGATTGTATCATTTTTTTTAAATATCAGGGATATTGAAAATCCAAAAAGTCGTATTTTTACAATTTGGAGCATGTTTAGAGGTCTTTCTCGTAAAGTCAACATACTATTTTTTGGGAACTTCTTCTACAAAGAGTCTTATTGGTAGTCTTTTATATGAAACCATCGATCAACAGTCCAACATATCAGGAGTAGAAGAACAAAAGGATCGAACATTGAAAACGGCACCCTTTCATTGTTGAGCGAAACATGAAGTGTGGGTGACTACAATCTACGCATTTAGTCATCGTATAGAGCTTATTCAACAGTATCGAATTCCAACTGCTTAGGGATATTTTACGTGCACTCCAATGTGTACACGGGACCTTGGTTTTTCGTCCCATCCGAAGGACTAGACAGCTGTGCTTGTCAGGCCCTCCGTTCTGCCTTACTGACTATGGAACCACGCCGGGAAATCGAGATGAACTTTCTCTGTGCAGAACTTTCAATTCAGGCAAAACGTTTATTGCATACGATTAAGCTGGTCAGTTGGAGCTTATTTTCAAAAGTTTTGTAATAATCGGTTGGTAATTAAAGTACCGTGCGCATTAAACTGTTAAAACAGAAAATTTCGCCCGGTTGAAATGTTTCTTGCTATAAGTCAGCAATTTTCCGAATTCAGGGAGGCTGGATGGCTGAATGGTTAGCATGTGCTCGCTGTATCGTAACCTTTGTCATTGAGTCAACGGGCGTCGTTTCGATCTAGAGGTTGCACGTGACATGGTGTATGATGTCCAACCTCGTGGGTTTTCTCCGTGTTCTTCGGTTTCCTCCCAACGGCTAAAGACCAGTACGTGCAAGGGGAGTTTTTAAATAAAATTAAAAAACATATGTTAGTCGCGAAATGACCTAGTTTGTGTCGAATGGACGTTAGGCCGCATTTCTCTCTTTCTCTTTTTAAAGTTTTGTAATAATCGGTTGGTAATCAAAGGTACTGTTAAAGTGATAAAACAGAAAATTTGGCCCGGTTGTAATGTTTCTCACTTTAAATTCAGCAATTTGTCGATTTTAAGGGGCAAACGTTTATTGCGAACGATTAAGCTGGTCAGGGGGATCTTATTTTTAAAAGTTTTGTAATATTCGGTTGATAACTAAAGGTACCGTAAAAATTAAACTGTTAAAATAGAAAATTTGGCCCGGTTGAAATGTTTCTCGCTGTAGGTCAGCAATTTGCCGATTTTAGGGAGGTTGCGTGGCTGAATGGTTAGCACGTGCGCTCTGTATCATAACGTCTGTCATTGAGTCAACTGTCCTTGTTTCGATTTCTTGGTTGTACGTGACAAGGAGTATGGTCGCCTTACCAACCTCGTAGGCCGTAACGCCGCTGCCCGGGTAAAATTTCCCTCATTGCACACTTTATGGCGTATGCCCGTCTTCATTAGCCCATTGTAGGAGCAGAACAGTAGGACGTTAAACCCCATTCAATTTCATTTCATTTTCTCTATGTTGCTTATTTATTATAGTGGATAAATATTTTTCTGGTTCTAGCAATTATTTAATTTCTGCATAGAAATCTCTGGCCAGTTTTTTTTATTGCAGAGTGCCATTCTTGTATATTGCAGTCTATGACCCTTTGTTTAAAACATGCTTAAGAAGTCGTCACGATTTCCTACTTATAACCAAACATATTGGAAACCATAATTATATAACATATCTTGGAAGCCCGATTACAGCTATACAAGTTTCAGTTATTTCCCTTTAGTTTAAAGATTATTTTTTTGCCCGGGTGCAATGTTTCTCACTACATTTAAATTTGTAACTTTGTGAGTTTTTGACCGATTTTGATATTATGTCTTTATAATTTTCCAAATCTACATATTTAACGTACATATGCAAACAGTTGAGTTCAACCTGATTCAAAAAGTTTTAGTTTTGTTCAAAGTTATCTCATTCATTCCGATTACAGCAACACAAGTATCAGTTATTTCCCTTTAGTTTTCAGATTACTCAATGTTTCATACTATATTTAGACTTGAAACTTCGCGAGTTTTTGATCAATTTTGATAGTTTGTTATTCTTATCCTTTTATTTGAGATACTTGATATAATCGATGACACGTGACGATGAATATGAAAGCTTTCATATCTGCATGGGACAGTAGCAGATCTAGTTATTAAGCTTTCATATTACATATGAAAGCTTATTGTTTCTGTTAAGATTATTATTATTTTTTTTTTGTGTATTTTCTGCAAATCGGATTTCTCAGAATCTAACCATGGGATCTTTCTAAAACCTTGACCTACCCCCCCCAAAAATGGGGTGCGAACGTTGTTTAAATATATTTTCAAAACGTTTTACGAATCCGAAATCACCGAATTTTACGAACGAAAAAACTGACAATGCATAGTCGTAACTTTGTTATTTTTTGACCGATTTTACTAATTCTTTTTTCTTTGAATACCTTGAAAAAAATCATTTTCATCTGCAGTTTCACATTTTCGAATTTCGAAAATTCGTCGCTGTGATTTCGAACCGGAAGTTTAGACCAATTTGACAACTTCTTTAATATTTGTACGATTTTCATGAAATTTAGTATACAAGTAGATATTACCGATGTGACTTCAAAAATATAATTAGAAATTTTCTAAATTATCTCCCCTTGGTGAAATTAAGGATCAAAGTTTTCAAAAAAATCGTCGAAATATAGGTCAGAATGACCTAATTTTTTTTTTCGATACTAGACAAGGAATTAATGATTCGTACACAAAATATTGAGTTTGTCGATCGAACCGGAAGTGCCACCATCTTTAAACGTGAAAAATCAAAAAGGCTTTTTTGCTATTTTACTTACAGACTCGGGAGTTATATTTTCGGAATCCTTGAAGGAATGCCTAAAAATCTATCGGATCAGAATTTTGATTTCGGTCATGTGATGGTCACAATTTTGAATTGAAAATGAAAAATAGAAGCAATTTGAAAGGCCCGGACTTCGGAACACAATAACTCTCCTTCTAATTGAGCTAGAATGTTCAAACTTGGTGTAGACGTTCACTAGGTCACTATCTTGATTGAGTTCAAAGATGAGCATTTTCTGCTTAGGGTAAGCAGAGATAAGCATGCTGATTTGTTGATTCTTTAGGGCACGATAACTTCGGTTATAATGAAGGGAGGGCGGTGAAACTTTTGTCAATAGAGAGTCTAATAGGTAGCCTGTTGTGTGAAATGATTGTATCATTTTTTTTAAATATCAGGGATAGCCGAAAAAAAGAGATTGAAAATCCAAAAAGTCGTATTTTTACAATTTGGAGCATGTTTAGAGGTTTTTCTCGTTAAGTCAACATACTATTTTTTTGGAACTTCTTCTACAAAGAGTCTTATTGGAAGTCTTTTATATGAATCCATCGATCAACAGTCCAACATATCAGGAGTAGAAGAACAAAAGGATCGAACATTGAAAACGGCACCCTT
The DNA here is from genome assembly GCA_948474765.1 of Patella depressa. Classification (NCBI taxonomy): domain Eukaryota; kingdom Metazoa; phylum Mollusca; class Gastropoda; family Patellidae; genus Patella; species Patella depressa. Next base: position 41,847,664 of record OX419720.1, on the reverse strand, counting down.
TCATTGTTGAGCGAAACATGAAGTGTGGGTGACTACAATCTACGCATTTAGTCATCGTATAGAGCTTATTCAACAGTATCGAATTCCAACTGCTTAGGGATATTTTACGTGCACTCCAATGTGTACACGGGACCTTGGTTTTTCGTACCATCCGAAGGACTAGCTAGACAGCTGTGCTTGTCTGGCCCTCCGTTCTGCCTTACTGACAAGGGAACCACGCCGGGAAATCGAGATGAACTTTCTCTGTGCAGAACTTTCAATTCAGGCAAAACATTTATTGCATACGATTAAGCTGGTCAGTTGGAGCTTATTTTCAAAAGTTTTGTAATAATCGGTTGGTAATTAAAGTACCGTGCACATTAAACTGTTAAAACAGAAAATTTAGCCCGGTTGAAATGTTTCTTGCTATAAGTCAGCAATTTTCCGAATTCAGGGAGGCTGGATGGCTGAATGGTTAGCATGTGCTCGCTGTATTGTCATTGAGTCAACGGGCGTCGTTTGGATCTCCAGGTTGCACATGACATGGTGTATGATGTCCAACCTCGTGGGTTTTCTCCGTGTTCTTCGGTTTCCTCCCAACGGCTAAAGACCAGTACGTGCAAGGGGAGTTTTTAAATAAAATTAAAAAACATGTTAGTCCCGAAATGACCTAGTTTGTGTCGAATGGACGTTAGGCCGCATTTCTCTCTTTCTCTTTTTAAAGTTTTGTAATAATCGGTTGGTAATCAAAGGTACTGTAAAAGTGATAAAACAGAAAATTTGGCCCGGTTGTAATGTTTCTCACTTTAAATTCAGCAATTTGTCGATTTTAAGGGGCAAACGTTTATTGCGAACGATTAAGCTGGTCAGGGGGAGCTTATTTTTAAAAGTTTTGTAATATTCGGTTGATAACTAAAGGTACCGTGCAAATTAAACTGTTAAAATAGAAAATTTGGCCCGGTTGAAATGTTTCTCGCTGTAGGTCAGCAATTTGCCGATTTTAGGGAGGTTGCGTGGCTGAATGGTTAGCACATGCGCTCTGTATCATAACGTCTGTCATTGAGTCAACTGGCCTTGTTTCGATTTCTTGGTTGTACGTGACAAGGAGTATGGTCGCCTTACCAACCTCGTAGGCCGTAACGCCGCTGCCCGGGTAAAATTTCCCTCATTGCACACTTTATGGCGTATGCCCGTCTTCATTAGCCCATTGTAGGAGCAGAACAGTAGGACGTTAAACCCCATTCAATTTCATTTCATTTTCTCTATGTTGCTTATTTATTATAGTGGATAAATATTTTTCTGGATCTAGCAATTATTATACGCCCACATTTTCATGTGGACGTATTATGTCGTCGCCCCTGTCCGTCCGGACGTCCGTCCGTCCACAATTTGATTGTGGACTCTCTACAGGTCACAATTCTTATCCGATTTTGACGAAACTTGAAATATAGGTTTATCCCCAAAAGATCTCGGTTCCTTTCGATATTGGCATGTATCGGATCAAAACTTCATGGATTATGGCCCCTGATTGTACGAAAAATCACGTTTTTAGCTTGTGGACCCTATAGAGGTCACAATTTTGAACCGATTTTGACGAAACTTGACATGCATGTTTGTAACCCAAAGATCTTGGTTCCTTTCGATATTTGCGGCTATCGGAATGTAATTTCCTGAATTATGGCCCCTGATTGTCCGAAAAATCACCCTTTTTAGCTTGTGGTCCCTCTGGAGGTCACAATTATTATTCGATTTAAAAAACCGTTTGATTATATCACCGTTACACCCTAAGGGAGGTTGAGTTCGAATTTCGGGAAAATCGGACGAAAATTGCCATACAAAATGGCCGCCGTTAGTACACGAATACTGTTAAAAAATGGTATATCAAGGTTATGGACCCTGTGGAGGTCACAATTTTGATTCGATTTTGATGAAACTTGAAATTCATGGTTATAACCCAAAGATTTTGCTTCCTTTCGATATTTGCGCATATCGGATCGTAACTTCCTGAATTATGGCCCCTGATTATACGCAAAATCGCCTTTTTTTTAGCTTGGAGGTCACAATTATTATTCGATTTAAAAAAACGTTTGATTATATCACCGTTACACCCTAAGGAAGGTTGAGTTCGAATTTCGGGAAAATCGGACGAAAATTGCCATACAAAATGGCCGCCGTTTGTACGCGAATACTGTTAAAAAATGGTATATCAAGGTTGTGGACCCTGTGGAGGTCACAATTTTGATTCGATTGTGTTGAAACTTGAAATTCAAGGTTATAACCCAAAGATCTTGCTTCTTTTCAATATTTGCGCATATCGGATCGTAACTTCCTGAATTATGGCCCCTGATTATACGCAAAATCGCCTTTTTTTTTAGCTTGGAGGTCACAATTATTATCCGATTTAAAAAAACGTTTGATTATATTACCGTTACACCGTAAGGAAGGTTGAGTTCGAATTTCGGGAAAATCAGACCAAAATTGCCATACAAAATGGCCACCGTTTGTACGTGAATACTGTTAAAAAATGGTATATCAAGGTTGTGGACCCTGTAAAGGTCACAATTTTAATTCGATTTTGATGAAACTTGAAATGCATGGTTATAACCCAAAGATCTTGGTTCCTTTCGGTATTTGCGCATATCGGATCGTAACTTCCTGAATTATTCGAATTTCGTGAAAATGGTACCAAAATTGCCGGAAGAAACGGTCGCCGTTTGTACGCGAATAGTGTAAAGATATGGTATATCATGGTTGTTGACTCTGTACAGGTCACAATTCTTATCCGATTTTGACGAAAAGTCACATTTCTAGGTTGTGTACCGTCACACCATAATCATTGTCGACTTCGAATTTCATGAATATCAGACTGGAACTGACCAACAAAATGGCTGCTCCCAATACAGTATGAAATACAGGACTTAATGATGTAGGAAAAATCACTTTCCGTATTGTTTGTTCTCTATCCATCTCTCGAAAATGTGGGCGTATCCTGCCTGGCAGTGCCAGCCTATCTTTTAATTTCTGCATAGAAATCTCTGGCCAGTTTTTTTTTTATTGCAGAGTGCCATTCTTGTATATTGCAGTCTATGACCCTTTGTTTAAAACATGCTTAAGAAGTCGTCACGATTTCCTACTTATAACCAAACATAATAATATTGGAAACCATAATTATATAACATATCTTGGAAGCCCGATTACAGCTATACAAGTTTCAGTTATTTCCCTTTAGTTTAAAGATTATTTTTTTGCCCCGGTGCAATGTTTCTCACTACATTTAAATTTGTAACTTTGTGAGTTTTTGACCGATTTTGATATTATGTCTTTATAATTTTCCAAATCTACATATTTAACGTACATATTCAAACAGTTGAGTTCAACCTGATTCAAAAAGTATTAGTTTTGTTCAAAGTTATCTCATTTAATTTTTCGATGTTTTCTTACCATTTTCATTTCATTTTTCTGAAAGTTTTGAAATCGGAAGTCATCCCGATTACAGCAACAAAAGTATCAGTTATTTCCCTTTAGTTTTCAGATTACTCAATGTTTCATACTATATTTAGACTTGTAACTTCGCGAGTTTTTGACCAATTTTGATAGTTTGTTATTCTTATCCTTTTATTTGAGATACTTGATATAATCGATGACACGTGACGATGAATATGAAAGCTTTCATATCTGCATGCGACAGTAGCAGATCTAGTTATTGTTATTTTTTTTTTTGTGTTTTATCCACAAATCGGATTTCTCAGAATCTAACCACAGTATCTTTATGAAACTTTTACCTATCCCCCCAAAAATGGGTGGTAGCTGTTGATTAAATATATTTTCAAAACGTTTTACGAATCCGAAATCACCGAAATTTACGAACGACAAAATGGACAATGCATAGTCGTAACTTTATTGTTTTTTGACCGATCTTACTAAATCTTTTTTCTTTGAATACCTTGAAAAAAATCATTTTCATCAGCAGTTTCACATTTTCGAATTTCGAAAATTCGTCGCTGTGATTTCGAACCGGAAGTTTAGACCAATTTGACAACTTCTTTAATAGTTTTGCGATTTTCATTCAATTTAGTATATAAGTAGATCCTACCGATGTGACTTCAAAAATATAATTAGAAATGTTCTAAATTATCTCCCCTTGGTGAAATTAAGGATCAAAGTTTTCAAAAAAATCGTCGAAATATAGGTCAGAATGACCTAATTTTTTTTTTCGATACTAGACAAGGAATTACTGATTCGTACACAAAATATGGAGTTTGTCAATCGAACCGGAAGTGCCACCATCTTGAAACGTGAAAAATCAATAAGGCTTTTTTGCTATTTTACTTACAGACTCGGGAGTTATATTTTCTGAATCCTTGTAGGAAGGCCTAAAAAATGTCGCGAATAGAATTTTGATTTAGGTCAACCGGGAGTCATCATTTTGAATTGAAAATGAAAAATAGAAGCAATTTGAAGGGCCGAGATTTTGGAGCACAATAACTCTCATTCTAATTAAGCTAGAATGATCAAACTTGGTGTAGACGTTCACTAGGTCAATGTTATGATGGAGTTGAAAGATGAGCATTTTTTGCTTAGGGTAAGCAGAGATAAGCATGTTGATTTGTTGATTCTTTAGGGCACGATAACTTCGGTTATAATGAAGGGAGGGCGGTGAAACTTTTGTCAATAGAGAGTCTAATAGCTAGCCTGTTGTGTGAAATCATTGTATCATTTTTTTAAATATCAGGGATAGCCGAAAAAAAGAGATTGAAAATCCAAAAATTCGTATTTTTACAATTTGGAGTATGTTTAGAGGTCTTTCTCGTAAAGTCAACATAATATTTGTTGGGAAATTCTTCTACAAAGAGTCTTATTGGTAGTCTTTTATATGAAACCATCGATCAACAGTCCAACATATCAGGAGTAGAAGAACAAAAGGATCGAACATTGAAAACGGCACCCTTTCATTGTTAAGCGAAACATGCAGTGTGGGTGACTACAATCTACGCATTTAGTCATCGTATAGAGTTTATTCAACAGTATCAAATTCCAACTGCTTAGGGATATTTTACGTGCACTCCAATGTGTACACGGGACCTTGGTTTTTCGTCCCATCCGAAGGACTAGACAGCTGTGCTTGTCAGTCCCTCCGTTCTGCCTCACTGACAAGGGGAACCACGCCGGGAAATCGAGATGAACTTTTTCCGTGCAGAACTTTCAATTCAGGCAAAACGTTTATTGCATACGATTAAGCTGGTCAGTTGAAGCTTATTTTCAAAAGTTTTGTAATAATCGGTTGGTAATTAAAGTACCGTGCACATTAAACTGTTAAAACAGAAAAATTCGCCCGGTTGAAATGTTTCTTGCTATAAGTCAGCAATTTTCCGAATTCAGGGAGGCTGGATGGCTGAATGGTTAGCATGTGCTCGCTGTATCGTAACGTTTGTCATTGAGTCAACGGGCGTCGTTTCTATCTCCAGGTTGCACGTGACATGGTGTATGATGTCCAACCTCGTGGGTTTTCTCCGTGTTCTTCGGTTTCCTCCCAACGCAAAGACCAGTACGTGCAAGGGGAGTTTTTAAATAAAATTAAAAAACATATGTTAGTCCCGAAATGACCTACTTTGTGTCGAATGGACGCTAGGCCGCATTTCTCTCTTTCTCTTTTTAAAGTTTTGTAATAATCGGTTGGTAATCAAAGGTACTGTTAAAGTGATAAAACAGAAAATTTGGCCCGGTTGTAATGTTTCTCACTTTAAAGTCAGCAATTTGTCGATTTTAAGGGGCAAACGTTTATTGCGAACGATTAAGCTGGTCAGAGGGAGCTTATTTTTAAAAGTTTTGTAGTATTCGGTTGATAACTAAAGGTACCGTGCAAATTAAACTGTTAAAATAGAAAATTTGGCCCGGTTGAAATGTTTCTCGCTGTAGGTCAGCAATTTGCCGATTTTAGGGAGGTTGCGTGGCTGAATGGTTAGCACGTGCGCTCTGTATCAAAACGTCTGTCATTGAGTCAACTGGCCTTGTTTCGATTTCTTGGTTGTACGTGACAAGGAGTATGGTCGCCTTACCAACCTCGTAGGCCGTAACGCCGCTGCCCGGGTAAAATTTCCCCAATTGCACACTTTATGGGGTATGCCCGTCTTCATTAGCCCATTGTAGGAGCAGAACAGTAGGACGTTAAACCCCATTCAATTTCATTTCATTTTCTCTATGTTGCATATTTATTATAGTGGATAAATATTTTTCTGGTTCTAGCAATTATTTAACTTCTGCATAGAAATCTCTGGCCAGTTTTTTTTTATTGCAGAGTGCCATTCTTGTATATAGCAGTCTATGACCCTTTGTTTAAAACATGCTTAAGAAGTCGTCACGATATCCTACTTATAACCAAACATATTGGAAACCATAATTATATAACATATCTTGGAAGCCCGATTACAGCTATACAAGTTTCAGTTATTTCCCTTTAGTTTAAAGATTATTTTTTTGCCCGGGTGCAATGTTTCTCACTACATTTAAATTTGTAACTTTGTGAGTTTTTGACCGATTTTGATATTATGTCTTTATAATTTTCCAAATCTACATATTTAACGTACATATTCAAACAGTTGAGTTCAACCTGATTCAAAAAGTTTTAGTTTTGTTCAAAGTTATCTCATTTAATTTTTCGATGTTTTCTTACCATTTTCATTTCATTTTTCTGAAAGTTTTGAAATCGGAAGTCATCCCGATTACAGCAACACAAGTATCAGTTATTTCCCTTTAGTTTTCAGATTACTCAATGTTTCATACTATATTTAGACTTGTAACTTCGCGAGTTTTTGACCAATTTTGATAGTTTGTTATTCTTATCCTTTTATCTGAGATACTTGATATAATCGATGACACGTGACGATGAATATGAAAGCTTTCATATCTGTATGGGACAGTAGCAGATCTAGTTAAGCTTTCATATGTATTACATATGAAAGCTTATTGTTTCTGTTAAAGTTATTATTATTATTATTTTTTTTTTTGTGTGTTTTCTGCAAATCGGATTTCTCAGAATCTATCCATAGGATCTTTCTGAAATTTTGACCTACCCCCCCAAAAATGGGGTGCGAACCTTGATTAAATGTATTTTCAAAACGTTTTACGAATCCGAAATCACCGAATTTTACGAACGAAAAAACTGACAATGCATAGTCGTATCTTTGTTATTTTTTGACCGATTTTACTAATTCTTTTTTCTTTGAATACCTTGAAAAAAATCGTTTTCATCTGCAGTTTCACATTTTCGTATTTCGAAAATTCGTCGCTGTGATTTCGAACCGGAAGTTTAGACCAATTTGACAACTTCTTTAATAGTTGTACGATTTTCATGAAATTTAGTATACAAGTAGATCTTACCGATGTGACTTCAAAAATATAATTAGAAATTTTCTAAATTATCTCCCCTTGGTGAAATTAAGGATCAAAGTTTTCAAAAAAATCGTCGAAATATAGGTCAGAATGACCTAAAAAAAATTTTCGATACTCGACAAGTAATTACTGATTCCTACACAAAATATGGAGTTTGTCGATCGAACCGGAAGTGCCACCATCTTGAAACATGAAAAATCCCTAAGGCTTTTTTGCTATTTTACTTACAGACACGGGAGTTATATTTTCTGAATCCTTGAAGGATGGCCCAAAAATCATAGGGAGCAGAATTTTGATTTCGGTCACGTGATGGTCACCATTTTGAATTGAAAATGAAAAGTAGTAGCAATTTGAAGGGCCGAGACTTTGAAACACAATAACTCTCCTTCTAATTGAGCTAGAATGTTCAAACTTGGTGTAGACGTTCACTAGGACAATGTCATGATTGAGTCCAAAGATGAGCATTTTCTGCCAAGGGTAAGCAGAGATGGGCATGCTGATTTGTTGATTCTTTAGGGCACGATAACTTCGGTTATAATGAAGGGAGGGCTGTGAAACTTTTGTCAATAGAGAGTCCAATAGCTAGCCTGTTGTGTGAAATCATTGTATCATTTATTTTAAATATCAGGGATAGGCGAAAAAAAGAGATTGAAAATCCAAAAAGTCGTATTTTTACAATTTGGAGCATGTTTAGAGGTCTTTCTCGTAAAGTCAACTTAATATTTTTTGGGAACTTCTTCTACAAAGAGTCTTATTGGTAGTCTTTCATATAAAACCATCGATCAACAATCCAACATATCAGGAGTAGAAGAACAAAAGGATCGAACATTGAAAACGGCATCCTTTCATTGTTAAGCGACACATGCAGTGTGGGTGACTACAATCTACACATTTAGTCATCGTATACAGCTTATTCAACAGTATCGAATTCCAACTGCTTAGGGATATTTTTTAGAATCTAACCATAGGATCTTTCTAAAACTTTGACCTACCCCCCCAAAAATGGGGTGCGAACCTTGATTAAATATATTTTCAAAACGTTTTTCGAATCCAAAATCACCGAATTTTACGAACGAATGCTTTTGACCTACAATGCTGTAACTTTGTGACTATTTGACCTATTTAATTAATTCTTTTTTCTATGAGTACTTTGAGACATTTACTTCAAATCTGCAATTTCGGATTTTCGAATTTCGAAAATTCGTCGCTGTGATTTCGAACCGGAAGTTTAGACCAACTCGACAACTTCTTTAGTAGTTTTACGATTTTCATGAAATTTAATATGTAAGTAAACCTTAATGATGCGACTTGAAAAAATACTTTGGAAATTTTCTAAATTATCTCCCCTTGGAGAAATTGAGGATCGAAATTTTCAAAAAAATCGACGAAATATAGGTCAAATCATCTTGAATTTTTTTTTTAGGTACTAGCTACGAGACCACTGATTAGTACACAAAAAATGGAGTTTGTAGCTCAATCCGGAAGTGCCACCATCTTGAAATGTAAAAACCTCAAACGCCATTTTGCTATTTTACATACAGACACGGGGGTTATATTTTCTGAATCCTTGAAGGGATGGCTATAAAATGTTGGCAGTAGAATTTTGATTTAAGTCAATGGATAGTCACCATATTGAATTGAATATCAGAAATAGTGAAAAATGGACATTAACGGGCATGTAAATTATCAGAACAGACCGTAGTTTGTTGAATTCGTTTCTTATCTTTGAAATTAATACATTTGGGGATAGCCTAGCTCATTGTCGAATTTTTGGTATTTGCAAATTTCAAAATTTCAAATTTCGCCTTTGATGTTTTCCGTGCCGACAAAGTTGTTTTCGCGTGAATAACTCCGATTAACAGCTTGAAAATAATCAAATGGATCGCAGTTTCGCGATTTTGTCTCAAATCTGGGAAATCAATACATTTCTGGTTAGCCTCCTTTCAAAAATGGGTGGTGGCCTTGGAATCAATATATTTTCAAAACGTTTTGCGAATCCAAAATCACCGAAAACAACTGATGAAAAAATTGACCTTGACAGCTGTGTTACTTCGTGATTTTGTGATCTATTTTACTTTTCTGGTTAGCCTCCTTTCAAAAATGGGTGGTGGCCTTGGAATCAATATATTTTCAAAACGTTTTGCGAATCCAAAATCACCGTAAATAACTGATGAAAAAATTGAGCTTTGATGGAAACTATATAGAAAAATAAAAGGAAACATCAACAATATATAGGTCTTGCACACATAGGCTTAGAACTTTGCAGCCAGTCCTCATATTAATTGAAATTGAATAGGTTTGATTTGATATAATTATTTGTTTTCTATTTTAAAACTATCTAAAAAAAATATTTTTAATCATTTATGTTATTGATTTAGATTAATACTGTTTATATTGTGTACATTTTAACACCTTCATCGATTAATAATGGTTTGCATAGTCATCGTATAGAGCTTATTCAACAGTATCGAATTCCAACTGCTTAGGGATATTTTACGTGCACTCCAATGTGTACACCGGACCTTGGTTTTTCGTCCCATCTATATGTTAGTTTGTGTCGAATGGAGGTTAAGCCGCATTTATCTCTTTCTCTTTTATTTTTAAAGTTTTGTAATAATCGGTTGTACTGTACTGTAAAAGTGATAAAACAGAAAATTTCGCCCGGTACTAATGTTTCTCACATTAAAGTCACCAATTTGCTCATTTTAGGGGGCAAACGTTTATTGCGAACAATTAAGCTGGTCAGGGGGGGGGGGGGCTTATTTTTAAAAGTTTTGTAATATTCGGTTGATAATTAAAGGTACCGTGCAAATTAAACTGTTAAAATAGAAAATTCCGCCCGGTTGAAATGTTTCTCCTTGTAGGTCAGCAATTTGCCAAATTTAGGGAGGTTGCGTGGCTAAATGGTTAGCACCTGCGCACTGTATCGTAACGTCTGTCATTGAGTCAACTGGCGTTGTTTCGATTGAAATGCCCGGTTGAAATGTTTCTTGCTATAAGTCAGCAATTTATCGATTTTAGGGAGCCTGAATGGCTGTATGGTTAGCATGTGCGCGCTGTATCGTAACGTCTGTCATTGAGTCAACCGGCATCGTTTCGATTTCCAGGTTGCACGTGACATGGAGTATGGTGTCCAACCTCGTGGGTTTTCTCCGTGTCCTTCGGTTTCCTCCCACGGCTGATTTCAGATTATTGTTATGACTGGGTGCAATGTTTCATACTATATTTAGATTTGTAACTTCGCGAGTTTTTGACCAATTTTGATAATTTTTTCTTCTTATCCTTTTATTTAGGATACTTGATACAATCAATGACACGTGACCATGAATATGAAAGCTTTCATATCTGCATGGGACAGTAGCAGATCTAGTTATTATTATTTTTTTTTTGTGTGTGTTTTCTGCAAATCGGATTTCTCAGAATCTATCCATAGGATCTTTCTGAAATTTTGACCTACCCCCCCAAAAATGGGGTGCGAACCTTGATTAAATGTATTTTCAAAACGTTTTACGAATCCGAAATCACCGAATTTTACGAACGAATGCATTTGACCTACAATGCTGTAACTTTGTGACTATTTGATCTATTTTACTAATTCTTTTTTCTTTGAGTATCCTAAGACATTTACTTCAAATCTGCAATTTCGGATTTTCGAATTTCGAAAATTCGTCGCTGTGATTTCGAACCGGAAGTTTACACCAACTCGACAACTTCTTTAGTAGTTGTACGATTTTCATGAAATTTAATATGTAAGTAGACCTTAATGATGCGACTTGAAAAATGACTTTAGAAATTTTCTAACTTATCTCCCCTTGGTGAAATTAAGGATCAAAATTTTCAAAAAAATCGTCGAAATATAGGTCAGAATGACCTAGTTTTTTTTTTCGATATTAGACAAGGAATTACTTATTCGTACACAAAATATGGAGTTTGTCGATCGAACCGGAAGTGCCACCATCTTTAAACGTGAAAAATCAATAAGGCTTTTTTGCTATTTTACTTACAGACTCGGGAGTTATATTTTCTGAATCCTTGTAGGAAGGCCTAAAAAATGTCGCGAATAGAATTCTGATTTAGGTCAACCGGGAGTCACCATTTTGAATTGAAAATGAAAAATAGAAGCAATTTGAAGGGCCGAGACTTTGGAGCACAATAACTCTCGTTCTAATTAAGCTAGAATGTTCGAACTTGTTGTAGGCGTTCACTAGGTCAATGTTATGATTGAGGTCAAAGATGAGCATTTTCTGCTTAGGGTAAGCAGAGATAAGCATGCTGATTTGTTGATTCTTTAGGGCACGATAACTTTGGTTATAATGAAGGGAGGGTGGTGAAACTTTTGTCAATAGAGAGTCTAATAGCTAGCCTGTTGTGTGAAATCATTGTATCATTTTTTTTAAATATCAGGGATAGCCGAAAAAAAGAGATTGAAAATCCAAAAAGTCGTATTTTTACAATTTGGAGCATGTTTAGAGGTCTTTCTCGTAAAGTCAACATACTATTTTTTGGGAACTTCTTCTACAAAGAGTCTTATTGGTAGTCTTTTATATGAAACCATCGATCAATAGTCCAACATATCAGGAGTAGAAGAACAAAAGGATCAAACATTGAAAACGGCACCCTTTCATTGTTAAGCGAAACATGCAGTGTGGGTGACTACAATCTACGCATTTAGTCATCGTATAGAGGTTATTCAACAGTATCGAATTCCAACTGCTTAGGGATATTTTACGTGCACTCCAATGTGTACACGGGACCTTGGTTTTTCGTCCCATCCGAACGACTAGACAGCTGTCCTTGTCAGGCCCTCCGTTCTGCTCACTGACAAGGGGAACCACGCCGGAAAATCGAGATGAACTTTCACGTTGCAGAACTTTCAATTCAGGCCAAACGTTTATTGCATACGATTAAGCTAGTCAGTTGGGGCTTATTTTCAAAAGTTTTGTAATAATCGGTTGATAATTAAAATACCGAGCGAATTAAACTGTTAAAACAGAAAATTTCGCCCGGTTAAAATATTTCTTGCTATAAGTCAGCAATTTCCAGATTTTAGGGAGGCAGAATGGTTAGCATACGCGCGCTGTATCGTAACGTCTGTCATTGAGTCAACCGGCGTCGTTTCGATTTCCAAGTTGTACGTGACATGGAGTATGGTGTCCAACCTCGTGGGTTTTCTCCGTGTCCTTCGGTTTCCTCCCACGGCTAAAGACCCGTACGCGCAAGGGAAGTTTATAAATAAAATTAAAAAACATATGTTAGTCCCGAAATGACCTAGTTTGTGTCGAATGGACGTTGAGCCGCATTTCTCTCTTTCTCTTTTATTTTTAAAGTTTTGTAATAATCGGTTAGTTATCAAAGGTACTGTAAAAGTGATAAAACATAAAATTTCGCCCGGTTGTAATGTTTCTCACTTTAAAGTCAGCAATTTGCCGATTTTAGAGGGCAAATGTTTATTGCGAACAATTAAGCTGATCAGGGGGAGCTTATTTTTAAGGGAGGCTGAATGGCTGAATGGTTAGCATGTGCGCGCTGTATCGTAACGTCTGTCATTGAGTCAACGGGCGTCGTTTCGATTTCGAGATTGTACGTGACATGGACATGCATACGATTAAGCTGGTCAGTTGGTGTTTATTTTCAAAAGTTTTGTAATAATCGGTTGGTAATTAAAATACCGTGCGAATTAAACTGTTAAAACAGAAAATTTCGCCCGGTTAAAATGTTTCTTGCTATAAGTCAGCAATTTCCAGATTTTAGGGAGGCTGAATGGTTAGCATACGCGCGCTGTATCGTAACGTCTGTCATTGAGTCAACCGGCGTCGTTTCGATTTCCAAGTTGCACGTGACATGGAGTATGGTGTCCAACCTCGTGGGTTTTCTCCGTGTCCTTCGGTTTCCTCTCAACAGCTAAAGACCAGTACGCGCAAGGGGAGTTTTTAAATAAAATTTAAAAAACATATGTTAGTCCCGAAATGACCTAGTTTGTGTCGAATGGACGTTTAGCCGCATTTCTCTCTTTCTTTTTTTTATTTTTAAAGTTTTGTAATAATCGGTTGGTAATCAAAGATACTGTAAAAGTGATAAAACAGAAAATTTCGCCCGCTTGTAATGTTTCTCACTTTAAAGTCAGTAATTTGCCGATTTTAAGGGGAAAACGTTCATTGCGAACGATTTAGCTGGTCAGGGGGAGCTTATTTTTAAAAGTTTTGTAATATTCGGTTGATAACTAAAGGTACCGTGCAAATTAAACTAATAAAATAGAAGATTTCGCCCGGTTGAAATGTTTCTGTCTGTAGGTCAGCAATTTGCCGATTTTAGGGAGGTTGCGTGACTGAATGGTTAGCACGTGCACTGTGTATCATAACGTCTGTCATTGAGTCAACTGGCGTTGTTTCGATTTCTTGGTTGTACGTGACAAGTAGTATGGTCGCCTGTCCAACCTCGTAGGCCGTAACGCCGCTGCCCGGGTAAAATTTCCCTCATTGCACTCTTTATGGCGTATGCCCGTCTTCATTAGCCCATTTTAGGAGTAGGACGTTAAACCCCATTCAATTTGATTTCATTTTCTCTATGTTGCTTATTTATTATAGTGGATAAATTTTTTTCTGGTTCTATTAATTATTTCATTTCTGCATAGAAATCTTGCTTTGACCAGTTTTTTTTTTATTGCAAAGTGCCATTCTTGTATATTGCAGTCTATGACCCTTTGTTTAAAACATGCTTAAGAATTTGTCACGATGTCCTACTTATAACCAAACATATTGGAAACCATAATTATATAACATATCTCTAATTTTGGAAGCCCGATTACAGCTATACAAGTTTAGGTTATTTCCCTTTAGTTTAAAGATTATTTTTTTGCCCGGGTGCAATGTTTCTCACTACATTTAAATTTGTAACTTTGTGAGTTTTGACCGATTTTGATAATTATGTCTTTATAATTTTCCAAATTTACATATTTAACGTAAATATTCAAACAATTGGGATCAACCTGATTCAAATTTTTTTTTAGTTTTGTTCAAAGTTATCTCATTTAATTTTTCTATGTTTTCTTACCATTTTCATTTCATTTTTCTGAAAGTTTTGAAGTGGGAAGTCATCCCGATTACAGCAACACAAGTATCAGTTATTTCCCTTTAGTTTTCAGATTATGCAATGTTTCATACTATATTTAGACTTGTAACTTCGCGAGTTTTTGACCAATTTTGATAGTTTGTTATTCTTATCCTTTCGTTTGAGATACTTGATATAATCGATGACACGTGACGATGAATATGAAAGCTTTCATATCTGCATGGGACAGTAGCAGATCTAGTTATTTTTTTGTGTTTTTTCTGCAAATCGGATTTCACAGAATCTAACCATAGGATGTATCTGAAACTTTGACCTACCCCCCAAAAAATGGGTGGTGGCTGTTGATTAAATATATTTTGAAAACGTTTTGCGAATTCGAAATCACCGAATTTTACGAACGAAAAAACTGACAATGCATAGTCGTAACTTTGCTATTTTTTGACCGATTTTACTAATTCTTTTTTCTTTGAATACCTTGAAAAAAATCAATTTCATCTGCAGTTTCACATTTTCGAATTTTGAAAATTCGTCGCTGTGATTTCGAACCCGAAGTTTAGACCAATTCGACAACTTCTTTTATAGTTGTACGATTTTCATGAAATTTAGTATATAAGTAGATTTTACACATGTGACTTCAAAAATATAATTAGAAATTTTCTAAATTATCTCCCCTTGGTGAAATTAAGGATCAAAGTTTTAAAAGAAATCGTCGAAATATAGATCAGAATGACCTAAAAAATTTTTTCGATACTCGACAAGTAATTACTGATTCCTACACAAAATATAGAGTTTATCGATCGAACCGGAAGTGCCACCATCTTGAAACATGAAAAATCCCTAAGGCTTTTTTGCTATTTCACTTACAGACACGGGAGTTATATTTTCTAAATCCTCGAAGGATGGCCCAAAAATCGCTGGGAGCAGAATTTTGATTTAGGTCAACTGATGGTTGCCATTTTGAAGTGAATATGAAAAGTAGTAGCAATTTGAAGGGCCGAGACTTTGAAACACAATAACTCTCCTTCTAATTGAGCTGGAATGTTCAATCTTGGTGTAGACGTTCACTAGGTCAATGTCATGATTGAGTTCAAAGATGAGCATTTTCTGCCTAGGGTAAGCAGAGATAAGCATGCTGATTTGTTGATTATTTAGGGCACAATAACTTCGGTTATAATGAAGGGTGGGTGGTGAAACTTTTGTCAAAAGAGAGTCTAATAGGTAGCCTGTTGTGTGAAATCATTGTATCATTTTTTTAAATATCAGGGGTAGCAGAAAAAAGAGATCGAAAATTCAAAAAGTCCTATTTTTACGATTTGGAGCATTTTTAAAGGTCCTTTTCTCTTAGAGTCAACATAATATTTTTGGGGAACTTCTTCTACAAAGAGTTTTATCGGTAGTCTTTTATATGAAACCATCGATCAACAGTCCAAAATATCAGGAGTAGAAGAATAAAAGGATCGAAAATTGAAAACGGCACCCTTTCATTGTTAAGCAAAACATGCAGTGTGGGTGGCTACAATCTGCACATTTAGTCATCGTAAGGAGCTTTTTCAACAATATCGAATTCCAACTGCTAAGGGATCTTTTACGTGCACTCCAATATGTACACGGCGGGTGGGGGGGCATGAACTTTCTCGGCCAATGTAGGGATCGAACACCCGACCTCCTGGCTAGCAGGCCACCGCCTTAGCCACATAGTGTGGACACCCATTGTACATTTCATTCGTCAAATCAAATCATTTCATTGCATTAGACCAATAATTAATTATTCTTAATTTAAAACTTTATTTTAGTATTAGTCTGGCATTATTAAATCCTAATTTTATTGGTCTTTTTTAAAATTAAACTTTCATTTAACTATGAACAACCCTTAACGTGTCTCTTTAAAACAATTAAATACTCTAAAACAAAAAAAATCAATAACCGGGTCAATTCAGGTAAGTATAACTACGGGTTCTGTCCACCTTCTCTCGTCTACGGCCATACCACGTTGAAAACACCAGTTCTTTTCCGATTACTGAAGTTAAGCAACGTCGGACCCGGTTAGTACTTGGATGGGTGACCGCCTGGGAACACCGGGTGCTGTAGCGCCTTTTTGCACTGATTCTTCGTGAAAAAATCAATTTTCCGCCAATCAGACCACAGCGCGCACTCTTTTGCACCACTCCAGCTCTCCGCTCGGTCCGTCTCCCAAGGAAAAAAGAAACAAAAAGAATTTGAGTAAGCACAAGTATGGGTTCTGTCCACCTTCTCTCGTCTACGGCCACACCACGTTGAAAACACCAGTTCTCGTCCGATCGCTGAAGTTAAGCAACTTCGGGCCCGGTCAGTACTTGGATGGGTGACCGCCTGGGAACACCGGGTGCTGTAGACGCCTTTTTAACCCCCCCCCCAAAAAAAAGATAGGTTGCCAGGCAACGAAACATACGCCCACAGCAGCTAAATTGTCCGGGCAGTCAACAAGGGTTGTCGCATATTTTTACTTTTTTCGGTAATGAAACATTTGTAATACTCTAAAAACTGATTAAGAGTAACAACTCATTATGTAATTATCAGAAAATCATTAGAATTTGATTGCTTTTTATAAAGTTTTACCCCACGCTAACAATTGAATTAGTATATATACATGAAACATTTAAAATCATGGATTTAGCTGTTCAGTTATCCAAATTCATTGAAAATCAATATACTTGTTCGTTTCAACACCTTAAACTCTGTGTATCAATCTGAAGTCAATCAGATGATAAGTTTGGCCTTTAAAGCGTCCACAAGATTTTTTGAAGTGATCAAGGGCCATAACTCTGGCACTAATGGTTAGTACTTGGATGGGTGACCGCCTGGGAACACCGTGTGCTGTGGACGCCTTTTTGCCTTAAACTCATTAATTTACCATTTTGTTGTGAGTGGCTTGTTATTCTTCCTATGTGACATATTGCACGTGTCTGATTTCAAAGGGGGGGTGGGGTGGCTGAATGGTTAGCACGCGCGCCTGTCATTGAGTTAACTAGCGTGTTTTCGAATGCCCGGTTGTACGTAACAAGGAGTAAGCTCGCCTGTCCAACCTGCCATTTTTAATTTTTTTCTGGCACTTTTCACTTCATTTTCTCATCTGTGTCATTACAGTAATACAAGTTTCGGTTATTTCCCTTTAGTTTTCAGATTATTGTTATGCCTGGGTGCAATGTTTCATACTATATTTAGACTTGTAATTTTGCGAGTTTTTGACCAATTTTGATAATTTTTTCTTCTTATCGTTTTATTTAGGATACTTGATACAATCGATGACACGTGACGATGAATATGAAAGCTTTCATATCTGCATGTGACAGTAGCAGATCTAGTTAGGCTTTCAGACTTTCGTCTGAAAGCCTATTGTGATTACTAAAATTATTATTATTTATTAGGCTTTCAGACTTTCGTCTGAAAGCCTATTGTGATTACTAAAATTATTATTATTTATTATTATTATTTTATTTTTCGGGGGAGCCTATTTCTCAGTGTCTGTAACAGATACAGATCTGGGACGTAATTTTCTATCAGGAAACCATATAGTGGCCATCCCTTCCACTGTATTTGAAACTTCTGCGCAGAACGGAAGTGGCCGAATTTTGTGCGGTGCCAAAAAATTAAAAAACGGCCGTAGATTCGTCAATTCTGTACCTATTTTCATACAAATTACATTTTTGGAAACCCTGAGTCTTTTCTCTGACGATAGCAGTTGAAAATTTTGCAATTTAGAAACTTCGCTGCTGACTTCTAGCATTCGAAAAATGAAAATATGTTGTTTAAGACACATTTTTTGTTATTTTCAAAATTTTCAAATTTGACCTACATTTTTGGATACCTGAAGGCAATCCGGTTCCAGTAATATAAATTTTTTTCAGAGTCATCGCCCTTTATTTTTCGATTTTTTTCGAATTTTCTTCACATTTTGTGAGCTTAAGTTTCGTTTTACGGCCGGATCGACGTTTCTGAAATTCCTGGAACATGAAGTAATATGGTCAAACCACCGTTTAAAGCAATTTCAACAACAATCCGTAAACCGGAAGTAGTCGAAATACTATGCGATATTTTGAAAAAAACGTGAAAAATTGGTGTTTTGGGTAAAAACACGATTTTTCCGTGCGATATCAACGGATTAAACAAATTAAGGTATCATTTGGTCGGGCGGTAATTGGACCACTGAATGATACCCAATTCGTACGGATACGATCAGCAGGAAGCAAAATATGGCTCGCTGAAAATCAAGTATTTTCTGATTTGGAGCGTTTTTAGATGCCTGTATCTCAAAAACTGCTCCACAGTTTTCTATGAAACTTTCTCTATCGAGAGACCTTGCAGTAATCTTGTGTACGAAACATTCCATTACGACTTTGAAATATCTGGAAAAGGTGAAATAACGGACTGAAAATCGAAAAAAGTCGAAAAATCGTGAAATTTTGGAAAATGCTCTGCTATTTTTTTATTTTAAGAGATTTTCAAAAAAAAATTGTATATTCAGATAGCTGACCTAATTACGATTCTAACGATGTATAATATGTATGTAGTTATTGAAATTTAATTTTCGATATTTTAAATTTTTTGCATTTTTGGCACTTTTGAACCTAGGATTTCTCAGGGGCATTTTATCTGATCAGATAATGTAATATATCAATACAGAGCCCTGTGGCTATTTTAGTGCCTAAACCGGTTATCAAAACTATATCGACAATAATAACCATACCGGAAGTATTCAAAAAATGTAAAAAAAAGGTTAAAAACATTGTCGCACTTGCAAAAAACTTGATTTCTCCCTTAGGTAATAGCGGACCAAAAGAACTAAAGTGTCGTTGGATAGCCCTATTAATGGACCATCATATGGTATCTAAATAATACGATATCGATGGTAAGGAAATAAATTATTGTGTGCCAAAAATCTAGTATTTTCCGATTTTTTAACATTCTGAGACGTCCTTTTCTCGAAAACGACGCCGCAGATTTTTCTTAAACTTTTCTTACTCAAAGTCCTATCGGTTGTCTATATAGTGAATCAAAAATGAAAAGCATTGAAATAATATAGGTGGTCCAAAAATGGCATCAAACTTTGAAAAAATTGAAAAATCGTTAAATTTTTGTAAACGCTCTTTAATTTATCTTTTTTTTCAAAACTGCTCAATGGATGTTTCTGACAATTCTGGTACAGAAAGTTAAGTATCCAAAGAACTTCGTAAAGGTATCACAACAACGATCGTAAAACCGGAAGTAGTCGAAAAAATGTCCGATATTTTGAAAAAAAATATTTTTTTTACGAAAATCTTTTTTATTTATGAATATTTTTTGATGATATTTTACACAGGGTTAAAATATCATCCTACTTGAGCAGAAATGAGAAAAAAAAATTGTCTCGGTAATTTGTGTTAGCCGCCATCGGCTAATTTAGTTTTCCGTACCCAGAAAAAATATTTATTGTTCGATTTGTATAAAACAAAGTTCATATGCTCCGTGGTCCCAATGGTAATTTTTTTGGTTACGGTGAAATTTTTCTGTCGGCAACGGAAGTGACGTAATATTAACAAAAACTACAATTTTGACAGTTCGGTACCACTTTTTGAAAGCAAATATTATTTTTTTTCAAAACTGATATAACTAAAAGGATGCACCTTGAAAAGGTGCACAAAATCCTTAGCTCAGATTCTTTAATTTCAATTTCATTTTCAGGCAATTTCGAATAAAATGTAAAATAAAGTGTAAAATTCAGTTGTTTACAATTCTTTCGGCGTCTTCATATTTTGAAATATTTATTTGTTATTTTCATAATCTCGTAGCATTAATCCAGACGAAGAGAATGTATGCGAAAATTAGTTTGTAATATGAGCAGTTGCCGAGAAATATGCAATTTTGCATGCATCACTTTTCACGTTATTTTGCCTATAAAAGAATGAATTATTATTCGATTTGCAATTTTTTTCCCCATTTGATGCTTAATGCCATTTTGGACTAGGTCAAGCCAATTTTACATTTTCATTGTGACCGGAAATGACGTCATTTGGGCAAAAACTGTATTTTTAACCTAAAAAACAAATATTTTATTCAAATGAGTCTGCCTTATAATATTTTTAGAATTATGATATTTGATTCCCATCAACGAATAGAATCAAGCCATACGACCATACAGATGCCACAAAATGGTTTCTAACTTGTACGGTTACAGAGAAATAGGCGATCTTCTATAAGTCACTTTTCAAGGTTTTTGGTCTATAAAAGTGTCAATTATTATTCGATTTTTATAATATTTTTACCATTTGATGCCTTATGCCATTTATGACTTCAATGAACTAAGTTAACATTTTCAATATCACCGGAAGTAATGTAATTTTTGCAAAAAACGTATTTTTAGCCTTCAAAACAAAACATTTTTTTGAAGGGATTTATATTTATTATTCAATTAACTTTATAACGTCTGACTCTAATGGGCAGTAAGATTGAATCAATACAATCATATCGATATCAAGAAAAGGCTTCTAGCATGTTCCCTTGTCGAATAATAGCCAATTTTCCCAGGGTCACTTTTAATTTTTTTACCTTCTTAATTTCAGTTGATGGGTTACAGGTTAGTTATTTATTGCCCGATACGTATAAAACAAAGTTTGTATTTTGTATGTTACGAATTTTCGACTTATTTTTCCCCTATAGAAATTTCTTTCGGCACCGGAAGTGACGTAATTTTGCGATAATTTACAATTTTGGCCCGTCTTTTCGCCAGCACATATTACTTTTATATATGATAGAAGGTTTCACTGTAGCAAAACATCTAAAGTATAGTTCGGTAGCTCAATGGATCGGCTATGGTATAATAAACTTCCTGTATGATTCCTGAAAGTCGGTTCAGTGCTGCTTGCAGGTCTAGTTATTATTTTTTTTTTTTTCGCCGGAGCCTATTTCTCAGTGCCTGTAACAGATACCGATCTGGGACCTAATTCTCTATTGGGAAACCATGTGTTGGCTACTTGATAAACTATTTTTGAAACTTCTGCGCAGACCGGAAGTGGTCGAATTTTGTGCTGTGTCAAAAAATTAAAAAACGGCCGTAGATTCGTCCATTCTGTACCTATTTTCATACAAATGACATTTTCGGAAACCCTGAGTCTTTTCTCGGATGATAGCAGTTGAAAATTTCGATATTTCGAAACTTCATCGCTGACTTCTTGCGATCAAAAAATGAAAAATGTGGTTTGAGAGACAATTTTTGTTATTTTTCAAAATTTTCAAATTTGACCTACATTTTTGGATACCTGAAAACCATCCGATTCCAGAAATATAAGTTTCATTCCGAGTTATCGCCCTTTATTTTTCGATTTTTTACGAATTTTCTACCCATTTTGTGAGCTCAGGTTTCGTTTTATGGCAGAATTGACGTTTCTGAAACTTCTGAGGCATGAAGCCAAATGACCATTGCAAGGAATAAAGCAATTTCAACAATAATCTGTACACCGGAAGTGGTCGAAATAATGTCCGATATTTTGAAAAAAATGCTAAAAATGGGTATTTTGGGGAAAAACGCGATTTCTCCTTCCAATATCAATGGATTAGACAAATTAGGGTACCATTGGATTGCACTAGGATTGTGCTATCGTATGATACCCAATTCGTATGGATACGATGAGCAGGCAGCAAAATATGGCACGCTGAAAATCAAGTATTTTCTGATTTGGAGCGTTTTTGGATGCCTGTATCTCGAAAACTTAACCACAGTTTTTTTTTAAATTTTGTCTATCGAGAGTCCTTTCGGAGGTATTTTGCATGAAGCCATCCAATAAGACTTTGAAATATCTGGAATAGGTGAAATAACGGAGTGAAAATCGAAAAAAGTCGAAAAATCGTGAAATTTTGGAAAATGCTTTGCTATTTTTTTATTTTAAGAGATTTTCAAAAAAAGATTGTATATTCAGATAGGTGACCTAATTCCGATTCTAACGATGTATAATATTTATGTAGTTATTGAAATTTAATTTTCGATATTTTTATTTTTTTGCATTTTTGGCACTTTTGAACATAGGATTTCTCAGGGGCATTTTATCTGATCAGATAATGTAATATATCATTACAGAGCCCTGTGGCTATTTTAGCACCCAAACCGGCTATTAAAACTATTCCGACAATAATAACCATACCGGAAGTATTCAAAAAATGAAAAAAAAAGGTTAAAAACATTGTCGCCCTTGCGAAAAACTTGATTTCTCCTTTAGGTAATAGCGGACCAAAAAAACTAAAGTGTAGCTGGATAGCGCTATTAATGGACCACCATATGGTATCTAAATAATACGATTTCGATGGTAAGGAAAAAAATTATTGTATGCCAAAAATCTAGTATTTTCCCTTTTTTTTAACATTCTGAGACGCCCTTTTCTCGAAAACGACGCCACAGATTTTTCTTAAATTTTTCTTGCCCAAAGTCCTATCGGTTGTCTATATAGTGAATCCAAAATGAAAAGCGTTGAAATAATATAAGTGGTCCAAAAATGGCCTCAAACTTTGAAAAAAATTGAAAAATCGTTAAATTTTTGGAAACGCTCTTTAATTTATCTTTTTTTTCCAAAACTACTCAATGGATGTTTCTGATACTTCTGGTACGTAAAGTTAAGTATCCAAAGAACTTCGTAAAGCTATCACAACAACGATCGTAAAACCGGAAGTAGTCGTAAAAATGTCCGATATTTTGAAGAAAATTAATTCTTTTACGAAAACTTTTTTTATTTATGAATATTTTTTGATGATATTTTACACAGGAATTATTGATATAAAATTAAACCATGCTAGTCCCGAAATGACATAGTTTGTGTTTAGTCGACGTTAAACCCCATTTCTATCATCTCGGTAGTACCGGTTAATTTGAGATATAGTTTGTCTCCCTTTAAGTTTTTTACCTTTTTAATTTCAGTTTATGGGTTCTAAGTTTATTATTTATTGCCTGGTGTGTATAAAACAATTCTCAATTGCGAATTCTCAACTTATTTGTTACCGATAATGATTTCTTGTGGCACCGGAAGTGAAGTAATTTTGCCAGATTTTACAATTTTGACCGGTGTATTCGCAAGCAAATATTACTTACAAATCTGATAGAGGGTGTCACTGAATCATAACAACTACAGTATCGTTTGGTAGCTCGATGGATCGGCTATTGTATGACGCACTTCCTGTCTGATTCCTGAAAGCCGATTCAGCACTGCAGGTCTACAGGTCTGCAGGTCTAGTTAAGCTTTCATATGTATTACATATGAAAGCTTATTGTTTCTGTTAAAGTTATTAAGCTTTCATATTACATATGAAAGCTTATTGTTTCTGTTAAAGTTATTATTATTATTTTTTTTTTGTGTGTGTTTTCTGCAAATCGGATTTCTCAGAATCTATCCATAGGATCTTTCTGAAATTTTGACCTACCCCCCCCCCCCCCCAAAAAAAAATAGGGTGCGAACCTTGATTAAATATATTTTCGAAACGTTTTACGAATCCGAAATCACCGAATTTTACGAACGAAAAAAATGACAATGCATAGTCGTAACTTTGTTATTTTTTGACCGATTTTACTAATTCTTTTTTCTTTGAATACCTTTAAAAAAAAAATCATTTTCATCTGCAGTTTCACATTTTCGAATTTCGAAAATTCGTCGCTGTGATTTCGAACCGGAAGTTTAGACCAATTTGACAACTTCTTTAATAGTTGTACGATTTTCATGAAATTTAGTATCTAAGTAGATCTTACCGATGTGACTTCAAAAATATAATTAGAAATTTTCTAAATTATCTCCCCTTGACGAAATTAAGGATCAAAATTTTCAACAAAATCATCGAAATATAGGTCAGAATGACCTGATTTTTTTATTTGATACTAGATAAGTAATTACTGATTTGTACACAAAATATGGAGTTTGTCGATCGAACCGGAAGTGCCGCCATATTTAAAAGTGAAAAATCAATAAGGCTTTTTTGCTATTTTACTTACAGACTCGGGAGTTATATTTTCTGAATCCTTGTAGGAAGGCCTAAAAAATGTCGCGAATAGAATTTTGATTTCGGTCACGTGATGGTCACCATTTTGAATTGAAAATGAAAAATAGAAGCAATTTGAAGGGTCGGGACTTTGGAACACAATTACTCTCCTTCTAATTAAGCTAGAATGTTCAAACTTGGTGTAGACGTTCACTAGGTCAATGTTATGATTGAGTTTAAAGATCAGCATTTTCTGCTTAGGGTAAGCAGAGATAAGCATGCTAATTTGTTGATTCTTTAGGGCACGATAACTTCGGTTATAATGAAGGGAGGGCGGTGAAACTTTTGTCAATAGAGAGTCTAATAGCTAGCCTGTTGTGTGAAATCATTGTATTATTTTTTCTAAATATCAGGGATAGCCGAAAAAAAGAGATTGAAAATCCAAAAAGTCGTATTTTTACAATTTGGAGCATGTTTAGAGGTCTTTCTCGTAAAGTCAACATAATATTTTTTGGGAACTTCTTCTACAAAGAGTCTTATTGGTAGTCTTTTATATGAAACCATCGATCAACAGTCCAACATATCAGGAGTAGAAGAACAAAAGGATCGAACATTGAAAACGGCACCCTTTCATTGTTAAGCGAAACATGCAGTGTGGGTGACTACAATCTACGCATTTAGTCATCGTATAGAGTTTATTCAACGGTATCGAATTCCAACTGCTTAGGGATATTTAACGTGGACTCCAATGTGTACACGGGACCTTGGTTTTTCGTTTTCGTCCCATCCGAAGGACTACACAGCTGTGCTTGTCAGGCCCTCCGTTCTGCCTCACTGACAAGGGGAACCACGCCGGGAAATCGAGATGAACTTTTTCCGTGCAGAACTTTCAATTCAGGCAAAACGTTTATTGCATACGATTAAGCTGGTCAGTTGGAGCTTACTTTCAAAAGTTTTGTAATAATCGGTTGGTAATTAAAGTACCGTGCACATTAAACTGTTAAAACAGAAAATTCGCCCGGTTGAAATGTTTCTTGCTATAAGTCAGCAATTTTCCGAATTCAGGGAGGCTGGATGGCTGAATGGTTAGCATGTGCTCGCTGTATCGTAACGTTTGTCATTGAGTCAACGGGCGTCGTTTCGAT
The DNA here is from genome assembly GCA_948474765.1 of Patella depressa. Taxonomy (NCBI): domain Eukaryota; kingdom Metazoa; phylum Mollusca; class Gastropoda; family Patellidae; genus Patella; species Patella depressa. The sequence continues at coordinate 41,822,117 of OX419720.1, read as the reverse complement.
CTCCAGGTTGCACGTGACATGGTGTATGATGTCCAACCTCGTGGGTTTTCTCCGTGTTCTTCGGTTTCCTCCCAACGGCTAAAGACCAGTACGTGCAAGGGGAGTTTTTAAATAAAATTAAAAAACATATGTTAGTCCTGAAATGACCTAGTTTGTGTCGAATGGACGTTAGGCCGCATTCCTCTCTTTCTCTTTTTAAAGTTTTGTAATAATCGGTTGGTAATCAAAGGTACTGTTAAAGTAATAAAACAGAAAATTTGGCCCGGTTGTAATGTTTCTCACTTTAAAGTCAGCAATTTGTCGATTTTAAGGGACAAACGTTTATTGCGAACGATTAAGCTGGTCAGGGGGAGCTTATCTTTAAAAGTTTTGTAATATTCGGTTGATAACCAAAGGTACCATGCAAATTAAACTGTTAAAATAGAAAATTTGGCCCGGTTGAAATGTTTCTCGCTGTAGGTCAGCAATTTGCCGATTTTAGGGAGGTTGCGTGGCTGAATGGTTAGCACGTGCGCTCTGTATCATAACGTCTGTCATTGAGTCAAATGGCCTTGTTTCGATTTCTTGGTTGTACGTGACAAGGAGTATGGTCGCCTTACCAACCTCGTAGGCCGTAACGCCGCTGCCCGGGTAAAATTTCCCTCATTGCACACTTTATGGCGTATGCCCGTCTTCATTAGCCCATTGTAAGAGCAGAACAGTAGGACGTTAAACCCCATTCAATTTCATTTCATTTTCTCTATGTTGCTTATTTATTATAGTGGATAAATATTTTTCTGGTTCTAGCAATTATTTAATTTCTGCATAGAAATCTCTGGCCAGTTTTTTTTTATTGCAGAGTGCCATTCTTGTATATTGCAGTCTATGACCCTTTGTTTAAAGCATGCTTAAGAAGTCGTCACGATTTCCTACTTATAACCAAACATATTGGAAACCATAATTATATAACATATCTTGGAAGCCCGATTACAGCTATACAAGTTTCAGTTATTTCCCTTTAGTTTAAAGATTATTTTTTTGCCCGGGTGCAATGTTTCTCACTACATTAACATTTGTAACTTTGTGAGTTTTTGACCGATTTTGATATTATGTCTTTATAATTTTCCAAATCTACATATTTAACGTACATATTCAAACAGTTGAGTTCAACCTGATTCAAAAAGTTTTAGTTTTGTTCAAAGTTATCTCATTTAATTTTTCGATGTTTTCTTACCATTTTAATTTCATTTTTCTGAAAGTTTTGAAATCGGAAGTCATCCCGATTACAGCAACACAAGTATCAGTTATTTCCCTTTAGTTTTCAGATTACTCAATGTTTCATACTATATTTAGACTTGTAACTTCGCGAGTTTTTGACCAATTTTGATAGTTTGTTATTCTTATCCTTTTACTTGAGATACTTGATATAATCGATGACACGTGACGATGAATATGAAAGCTTTCATATCTGCATGGGACAGTAGCAGATCTAGTTATTATTATTATTTATCCCCGGAGCCTATTTCTCCATGATCGAAAACAGATATCGATCTGGAACCAAATATTCTATCGGGAAACTAGGTGGTGGCTACTCATTAAATCACTTTTGAAACTTCTGCGCAGACCGGAAGTGACAGAATTTCGTGCGGTACCAAAAAATTAAAAAACGGCCGTAATTCGTCAATTCTGTACCTATTTTCATACCAATGACATTTCCGGAAACCCTGAGTCTTTTCTCGGACGATAGCAGTTGAAAATTTCGAAATTTTGAAACTTCGTCGCTGACTTATAGCGTTCGAAAACTGAAAAAAAGAGACAAAAGAGACATCAAATTTCACCTACATTTTTGGATACCTGAAGACCATCCGATTCCAGAAATACAAGTTTCATTCCGAGTTATTGCCCTTTATTTTTCGATTTTTTTCGAATTTTCTGCCATTTTTCGAACCCTTATATTTTTTGGAAAGAATAATCCGATATTTCTGTAAGCTCTGGTACATAAAGCTATATAGTCAGACCTTTTTATAAAGCAATTTCAACAATGATCCGTAAACCGGAAGTAGTGGAAATAATGCCCGATATTTCGAAAAAACCGCAAAAAATGGGTGTTTGGGGGAAAAACCCGATTTCTCCGTCCAATATCGATGGATTAAACGAATTAAGCTTTCGTTGAGTGGCTCGGGGAATGGACTGTCGTATGATGCCCAATTTATACGGATACTATGACCAAGCAGCAAAATATGACACTCTGGAAATCAAGTATTTTCTGATTTGGAGCGTTTTTGGACGCCTTTATCTCGAAAACTGCTCAAGCGATTTTTCTTAAACTGTCCCTATCTAGAGACCTTTCGGTAGTCTTATGTATCAAACATTCCGTTAAGACTTTGAAATATTTGTAATAGGTCAAATACCGAACTGAAAATCGAAAAAAGTCGAAAAATCGTGAAATTTTGAAAAAAGCTCTATAAATTTATTTTTTTTACAGATTTTCAAAAAATGTTTTTATATTTAGATAGCTCATCTAATGCCGATTCCAATAATGTATAAAATGTATTCGGTTATTGAAATTTAATTTTCGATATATTGACATTTTTGCATTTTTGGCACTTTTAAACATAGGATTTTTACAGGGGCATTTTATCTGATCAGATAATGTAATATATTATTACAGAGCCTTGCGGCTATATAATTGCCGAATCCGGTTATTAAAACTATCCTGAAAATAATCTCCATACCGGAAGTATTAAAAAAATGAAAAAAAAAAGGTTTAAATATAGGCGCTCTTCCGAAAAGCTTGATTTCGCCGACAGATATTACCGGACCAAAAGAAGTAAAGTGTCTTTGGATAGCCCCATTAAAGGACTATTATATGGCATCTCAATGGTACGATTTCGATGGTTAGAAAATAAATAACGGTACGTCGAAAATCTAGTATTTTCCCTTTTTGGAGCCTTTTTAGACGCTATTTTCTCGAAAACGACCCCTACGATTCTTCTGAATCTTTTTTAACGCAGAGTCCTATCGGTGGTCTGTTGCGTAAATCCAACATGAAAAGGTTTGAAATAATATAAGTGGTCCAAAAATGGCCTCAATCTTTGAAAAAAGTTGAAAAATCGTTAAATTATTGAAAATGTTCTTTTATTTATCTTTTCTACAAAAACTACTGAATAGATATTTCTGACACTTATGGGAAAGAAAGTTACATACTTGTTAAAACAATACCGACAAAGATCCAAAAACCGGAAGTAGTGGAAAAAATATTTGATATTTTGAGAAAATACAGTGAAGAATTGGTACTCTTGCAAAATTTGCGATTTCTCAGGCTATTCAGACGATTTTATCTCGAAAAGTAGTCTTATTTCTTTTCTTACACTTCTGTTACTTAGAATCCTAATTGTGGTCTAGTGCGTGAATCGAAATTAAAAAGCCTCTATATAGTATAATTGATCCAAAAAGGTCCACAATCTTTGAACAAATTAGAAAAATTGTTGTATTTTAAACTACAGTTATAATATTGGTGTAAGGGAGATAACTATTGCTAAGTGGGATGGAATCAAGCCACTAATTATATACTAATTTTCCTTTTGATTTATATTACATAATGGATGTTTCTGAAAATTCTAGTACTTGAAGTTAAGTATCCAGACAACTTGCTAAAATTATCTCAACAATGATCTGTAAACCGGGAATAGTCCAAAAATGATCCGATATTTTGAATAAACCTATAAATAAGTAAAATAAATGTAGACTTTGCAAAAAAACGTGAATTCTACGGCAGATTTCACCCAATGGAAACAAATAGAGTGTCGTAAAATAGCGCGGATAATTTACTTTTATATGATATCAGAATGATACAAATGCAATGGTAGGCAATAGATTATGAGATGCCGAAAATGTAGCATTTTCTTCTATTTTTGGAGCCTATTCAGACTCGTTTATCTCGAAAACTACTTCTATTTCTCTTCTTAAACTCCTGTTAGCCCGAGTTCTATCGGTCGTTTAGAGTATAAATGTACATTTAAAGGCATGGCAATGATATAAAGGACCCTGAAAGCCGATTCAGCACTGCTATGCAGGTCTAGTTAAGCTTTCATATTTCATATGAAAGCTTATTGTTTCTGTTAAGATTATTATTATTTTTTTTTTGTGTGTTTCTCCTGCAAATCGGATTTCACAGAATCTAACCATAGGATGTTTCTGAAACTTTGACCTACCCCCCCAAAAATGGGTGGTGGCTGTTGATTAAATATATTTTCGAAACGTTTTGCGAATTCGAAATCACCGAATTTTACGAACGGAAAAATTAACAATGCATAGTCGTAACTTTGCTATTTTTTGACCGATTTTACTAATTCTTTTTTCTTTGAATACCTTGAAAAAAATCATTTTCATCTGCAGTTTCACATTTTCGAATTTCGAAAATTCGTCGCTGTGATTTCGAACCGGAAGTTTAGACCAATTTTACAACTTCTTTAATAGTTGTACGATTTTCATGAAATTTAGTATTTAAGTAGATCTTACCAATGTGACTTCAAAATTATAATGAGAAATTTTCTAAATTATCTCCCCTTGGTGAAATTAAGGATCAAAGTTTTAAAAAAATTCGTCGAAATATAGGTCAGAATGACCTGAAAATTTTTTTCGATACTCGACAAGTAATTACTGATTCCTACACAAAATATGGAGTTTGTCGATCAAACCGGAAATGCCACCATCTTGAAACATGAAAAATCCCTAAGGCTTTTTTGCTATCTTACTTACAGACACGGGAGTTATATTTTCTGAATCCTTGAAGGATGGCACAAAAATCGCAGGGAGCAGAATTTTGATTTAGGTCAACTGATGGTTGCCATTTTTAAGTGAATATGAAAAGTAGTAGCAATTTGAAGGGCCGAGACTTTGAAACACAATAACTCTCTTTCTAATTGAGCTAGAATGTTCAATCTTGGTGTAGACATTCACCAGGTCAATGTCATGATTGAGTGCAAAGATGAACATTTTCTGCCTAGGGTAAGCAGAGATAAGCATGCTGATTTGTTGATTCTTTAGGGCACAATAACTTCGGTTATAATGAAGGAAGGGTGATGAAACTCTTGTCAATCGAGAGTCTAATAGCTAGCCTGTTGTGTGAAATCATTGTATCATTTTTTTTTAAATATCAGGAGTAGCAGAAAAAAGAGATCGAAAATCCAAAAAGTCGTATTTTTACGATTTGGAGCATTTTTAAAGGTCCTTTTCTCTAAAGTCAACATAATATTTTGGGGGAACTTCTTCTACAAAGAGTCTTATAGGTAGTCTTTTATATGAAACCATAGATCAACAGTCCAAAATATCAGGAGTAGTAGAATAAAAGGATCGAAAATTGAAAACCGCGCCCTTTCATTGTTAAGCAAAACATGCAGTGTGGGTGGCTACAATCTGCACGTTTAGTCATCGTATAGAGCTTATTCAACAATATAGAATTCCAACTGCTAAGGAATCTTTTGCGTGCAATCCAATGTGTACACGGCGGATGGGGGGACACGCCAGAATATCGAGATGAACTTTCTCGGCCAATGCAGGGATCGAACACCCGACCTCCTGGCTAGCAGGCCAACGCCTTAGCCACATAGTGTGGACACCCATCGTACATTTCATCCGTCAAATCAAAGCATTTCATTTCATTAGACCAATGATTAATTATTCTTAATTTAAAACTTTATTTAATATTAGTCTGGCATTATTAAATCCTAATTTTATTGGTCTTATTTAAAACTAAACTTTAATTTAACTATGAACAACCCTTAACGCGTCTCTTTAAAACAATTAAATACTCTAAAACAAAAAACAAAACAAAAAATCAATAAGCGGGTCAATTCAGGTAAGTATAACTACGGGTTCTGTCCACCTTCTCTCGTAAGTATAACTACGGGTTCTGTCCACGTTCTCTCGTCTACGGCCACACCACGTTGAAAACACCAGTTCTCGTCCGATCACTGAAGTTAAGCAACGTCGGGCCCTGTCAGTACTTGGATGGGTGACCGCCTGGGAACACCGGGTGCTGTAGACGCCTTTTTAAAACCGACCCCCCCCCCCAAAAAAAAAAAATCAATAAACGGGTCAATTCAGGTAAGTATAACTACGGGTTCTGTCCACCTTCTCTCGTCTACGGCCACACCACGTTGAAAACACCAGTTCTTGTCCGATCACTGAAGTTAAGCAACGTCGGGCCCGGTTAGTACTTGGATGGGTGACCGCCTGGGAACACCGGGTGCTATAGACGCCTTTTTAAAACCGACAAAAACCGCCCCAAAAATCAATAAGCGGGTCAATTCCGGTAAGTATAACTACGGGTTCTGTCCACCCCCTCTCGTCTACGGCCATACCACGTTGAAAACACCAGTTCTCGTCCGATCACTGAAGTTAAGCAACGTCTGGCCCGGTCAGTACTTGGATGGGTGACCGCCTGGGAACACCGGGTGCTGTAGGCGCCTTTTTAAAACCGACAAAAAACAAAAAAAAAATCAATAAGCGGGTTCTGTCCACCTGCTCTCGTCTACGGCCACACCACGTTGAAAACACCAGTTCTCGTCCGATCACTGAAGTTAAGTAACGTCGGGCCCGGTCAGTACTTGGATGGGTGACCGCCTGGAACACCGGGTGCTGTAGACGCCTTTTTAAAACCGACAAAACCCCCCAAAAAAATCAATAAGCGGGTCAATTCAAGTATGTATAACTACGGGTTGTGATTTAAAAGTATTTATTCAGAATTCTTATATACAACGATGGAGGGAATAATATGAATAAATTGAATACAGTAACAAGCAACTAAATGCTTATATAAAACTGCTTCCAGAATAGTATGTATTGAATATAAATTTTAAATGATCAGCTGGCAGTGTAATAAAATAAAAATTATTATCTAGATTAGGGTTTCATAGTTAACGGTGGAAAGAAGAAAATGTGTTGAGTAAAAAAAAATAAGGAAAATCGAATAAAATAAGAGAAAGAAAAAATTGTAGCGAAGGATAGGGACATTGATGTAGGGGGGGGGGGGTGAATAGAGATTTGAATTAGAAAGTAGTTTGGGACGCAACGCCTGAAAACCCAAAAAGCAAAACACGCACCAAAAGCTTGTAAGAATACTTTTATTTTAGCAGTTTCAATGTTATTGATTACACATTTCTCGCGTGACCCTGGGTTACCTATGGATTGTGCAAAGGAGATTAGGAGGTGATCAAACTAGTAATAACCATTTTTCGCATATACAAGTTGTAATGGTGATTTGCAGAGCGGAGGCACATTCATTTCCGAGATTTGAAGCGTTTGGTTAGAGCTATATATTGGTGAACTACTGAAAGTACAGACACATTTTTAATTTTAGGAAGATTGTCAATCCCAAACAAAAGTGAATTAATATTCTTGAAATGGTCATCCAATGTATCGATAGTGAGTCTGCGTTGGTCTATAAAAAGGCGACACTGAAAGAAATAATGTTCACTAGATTCACATCTGTTTCCGCATAAACAGGATGGATCGTCAGATACATACATGAGGTATTTATGATGATTTAGGTCAGATTTAGAGTTGCGTAATTTAGAAAGAATAATTTGTAACGACCTGTCACCAAAATTGAAGAGATCATTGTATTTAGGTCTGCCATATGTTTTTCTAATTTGAAATTTGAATGAAGAGATTGAATTTGAAGCTTTGACGTTTTCATCAAGACGATTCCATTCTTGTACTGATGATGGGAAAAACGAGTTTTGATAAAGATTAGATTTACAGTTAATACTCATTAGATTATTGGAGTTTCTGAGTTGATATGGTTTACTGGACGCTATAGATTGGGGGACTAAATCGAATAGATACGAGGGTGTTTGAAGATTGATAATTTTGAAAAATAAAACCATTTTATGTTCGTAGCGTCTTTTTAAAAGAGAGGAGAATCCAGATTCATTATAAAGTAAATTATGAGAAGTACCACGAGGAAGGCCTGTAATAGTTCGAATAGCGTCTAAATGTAGCGATTCTAGTTGGTCACTTTTTTCTTTAGTACAGTTGTTCCAGACACAATCAGCAACTACGGGTTCTGTCCACGGGTTCGTCCGATCACTGAAGTTAAGCAACGTCGGGCCCGGGTAGTACTAGGATGGGTGAACGCCTGGGAACACCGGGTGCTGTAGACGCCTTTTTGCCCTAAACTCATTAATTTACCATTTTGTTGTGAGCGGCTTGTTATTCTTCCTATATGACATATTGCACGTGTCTGATTTCAAAGGGGGGTTGGGCGGCTGAATGGTTAGCACGCGCGCCTGTCATTGAGTTAACTTGCGTGTTTTCGAATGCCCGGTTGTATGTGACAAGGAGTAAGGTCGCCTGTCCAACCTGCCATTTTTAATTTTTTTCCGGCAATTTTCATTTCATGGGACAGTAGCAGATCTAGTTAAGCTTTCATATGTATTACATATGAAAGCTTATTGTTTCTGTTAAGATTATTAAGCTTTCATATTACATATGAAAGCTTATTGTTTCTGTTAAGATTATTATTGTTATTTTTTTTTTTGTGTTTTATCCACAAATCGGATTTCTCAGAATCTAACCACAGTATCTTTATGAAACTTTTACCTACCCCCCTAAAAATGGGTGGTAGCTGTTGATTAAATATATTTTCAAAACGTTTTACGAATCCGAAATCACCGAAATTTACGAACGACATAGTCGTAACTTTATTGTTTTTTGACCGATTTTACTAAATCTTTTTTCTTTGAATACCTTGAAAAAAATCATTTTCATCAGCAGTTTCACATTTTCAAATTTCGAAAATTCGTCGCTGTGATTTCGAACCGGAAGTTTAGACGAATTTGACAACTTCTTTAATAGTTGTGCGATTTTCATTCAATTTAGTATATAAGTAGATCCTACCGATGTGACTTCAAAAATATAATTAGAAATTTTCTAACTTATCTCCTCTTGGTGAAATTAAGGATCAAAGTTTTCAAAAAAATCGTCGAAATATAGGTCAGAATGACCTAATTTTTTTTTTTTGATACTAGACAAGGAATTACTGATTCGTACACAAAATATGGAGTTTGTCGATGGAACCGGAAGTGCCACAATCTTTAAACGTGAAAAATCACTAAGGCTTTTTTGCTATTTTACTTACAGACTCGGGAGTTATATTTTCTGAATCCTTGTAGGAAGGCCTAAAAAATGTCGCGAATAGAATTTTGATTTAGGTGGGAGTCACCATTTTGAATTGAAAATGAAAAATAGAAGCAATTTGAAGGGCCGAGACTTTGGAGCACAATAACTCTCATTCTAATTAAGCTAGAATGTTCAAACTTGGTGTAGACGTTCACTAGGTCAATGTTATGATGGAGTTCAAAGATGAGCATTTTCTGCTTAGGGTAAGCAGAGATAAGCATGTTGATTTGTTGATTCTTTAGGGCACGATAACTTCGGTTATAATGAAGGGAGGGCGGTGAAACTTTTGTCAATAGAGAGTCTAATAGCTAGCCTGTTGTGTGAAATCATTGTATCATTTTTTTTTAAATATCAGGGATAGCCGAAAAAAAGAGATTGAAAATCCAAAAAGTCGTATTTTTACAATTTGGAGCATGTTTAGAGGTCTTTCTCGTAAAGTCAACATAATATTGGTTGGGAACTTCTTCTACAAAGAGTCTTATTGGTAGTCTTTTATATGAAACCATCGATCAACAGTCCAACATATCAGGAGTAGAAGAACAAAAGGATCGAACATTGAAAACGGCACCCTTTCATTGTTAAGCGAAACATGCAGTGTGGGTGACTACAATCTACACATTTAGTCATCGTATAGAGCTTATTCAACAGTATCGAATTCCAACTGCTTAGGGATATTTTACGTGCACTCCAATGTGTACACGGGACCGTGGTTTTCGTCCCATCCGAACTAGACAGCTGTGCTTGTCAGGCCCTCCGTTCTGCCACACTGACAAGGGGGAACCACGCCGGGAAATCGAGATGAACTTCCTACGCGCAGAACTTTCAATTCAAGCCAAACTTTTATTGCATACGATTAAGCTGGTCAGTTGGAGCTTATTTTCAAAAGTTTTGTAATAATCGGTTGGTAATTAAAGTACCGTGCACATTAAACTGTTAAAACAGAAAATTTCGCCCGGTTGAAATGTTTCTTGCTATAAGTCAGCAATTTTCCGAATTCAGGGAGGCTGAATGGCTGAATGGTTAGCATGTGCGCGCTGTATCGTAACGTCTGTCATTGAGTCAATGGGCGTCGTTTCGATCTCCAGGTTGCACGTGACATGGGATATGATGTCCAACCCCGTTTATTGCGAACGATTAAGCTGTTCAGGGGGAGCTTATTTTTAAAAGTTTTGCAATATTCGGTTGATAACTAAAGGTACCGTGCAAATTAAACTGTTAAAATAGAAAATTTGGCCCGGTTGAAATGTTTCTCGCTGTAGGTCAGCTAGAATGTTCAAACTTGGTGTAGACGTTCACTAGGTCATTGTCTTGATCGAGTTCACAGCAGAAATAACAGTGAAACGATCAACGAACTCATAGCAGAAATAACAGTGCAAAACTTAACGAATTCATAGCATAAATAGCAGAAATGAAATGGGGTTTTACGTCCTACTCTTCTGCACCTGACCTGGGCTAATGGAAGACGGGCATACGCCATACAGTGTGCTATGAGGGAATTTTTGCCCGGGCAGCGGCGTTACGGCCTACTCTTATATCGAATTCCATCTGCCAAGGGATCTTTTACGTGCACTCCAATGTGTACACGGGACCTCGGTTTTTCGTCCCATCCGAACGACTAGGCAGCTGTCCTTATCAGGCCATCCTTCTGCATCACTGACAAGAGGAAACCACGCCGGAAAATCGAGATGAACTTTCTCGGCCAATGCAAGGATCGAACACCCGACCTCCAGGCTAACGAGCCAGCGCCTTGCCCACTTAGCCACCGTGATTCCCATAAATAGCAATGAAACGATCAACGAATTTATAGCAGTAATAACACTTCAACAATTAACGAATTCGTAGCAGAAATAACAATGAAACGTTCAACGAAATCATAGCCGAAATAAGAGTGAAACAATCAACGAATTAATAGTAGACGAGTTCATAGTAGAAAAAACAGTGAAACAATGAACGAATCATAGCAGAAACCAGAAGGCTATCAATACACCGTGAAATTTGAAACCTAAATGGCCCGGCTAGGAACAATATCTACATGCCCGTAAAAGACTACTTAACAGTTGGAATTCGAAAGAAAAGACCGTAACGACGCTGTCCGATCAAAATTTAGTTAATTCAGTCGGCGCAGAAAGATAGGTCGTTAAAACCATTTCTGTTCAGTTCATTCCATTTCCTTAAATCTATGAAAGTTGCGTGAATTGGGAATCGCGTATTACTCAACAGTTTCAGGGGAGATAAGCCGTCTTTGAGATTGGAAATCAATTTTTGATATCGACTGTGTATGATTGCTACTAGATCGATTGTGATTCAGGTTCTAATCAGTTTGGATTGAAGAATCGGGGTGGTATATGCTGACAATCAAACCACGTGATGTAAATAATTAGCCATGCGGTGTGAATTGGTCCACAGCGGACTGTTCAGTGTGAGTGAATTTACGCGACGGCTTTGTGTACTAAACGTTAAAAAAACATAAATTCGTGTTTATAATATCCTAACAAACAGTCCATTTCATCAGATTTTTGGCCCAAGGACGGGACGTGAATACAATACATCAGTAAACTTATGCCAAATCTGTATGCTTTCTATAGAGCCCAGTGAGCGTGTTGAACCAACTATGTCTCTTCCGGTTTTAATGAAAATTAATTTCTCGTTCACAAAAACTTTTTTACTTTTTTTACAGTGGGGATTCTTTCTGAATATATATTTCAGATTTATGGAAACCTTGTTGAAAATCGTTGGTCTTCCCCTTTAACAGTGGGAGGAAACCGCAGGTCCCGGGGTAAACCCAGGAGATAGGACAGGCGAGATTGTAGGTTAGGGTTAGGGTAAGCGCTAAGGTTAGGTCTTGGGTTAGGATTAGGATTAGCGATATCCCTATTTACATCTCGTGACCTTTGACCAAACGTAATGAAGACAGGATGTGACGTATATATGCACATTGAGGTTATCAAGCTATAGACCGGACTAGTAGTAAGCTATAAAACGGATAAATAACAAGAGTTTATATGTATATTATTTTATTAAATTTATATATATCTTAACTCCCTGATTTACGTATATACATTATGCATGAACAGTAGAAACTATATACTAGTATTTATAAGTATTAAAGCTATGGTAATATTATGCTATCAAATAGCCGTATTGTCTTAATATTTGTTGTAACCGCAACCTTGATAGTTATTGTAAGAAGGATAACGGTTGTAGTTGTTGTATCCGTTACCGTATCCGTTGTTATTGTAGTTGTTATATCCCTTCCCATATTCGTTGTTATTGTGGCCATTGTTGTAACCGTTGCTGTAATTGTAGGGGCCGTTGTCACTATTGTATCCTTTATTATTGTATTGGTTGTACGTGTATGGTCCGTTGTTGTTGTATCGGTTGTATGGCCCGTTGTAGTTGTATGATTGTTTGTAAGCTCCAATCTTTCCATGTCCAACAAGTCCGTTTCCAATTATACCGTGTCCGATACCGTAACCAACGATGTCATGCCCAATGCCGTTACCAATCTTTCCATGTCTAATAAGTCCGTGTCCGATTCCGTTTCCAATGATACCATGTCCGATACCGTTACCAACGATACCATGACCAATTCCGTTTCCAACAATACCGTGTCCGATACCGTTACCAACGATGCCATGCCCAATGCCGTTACCAATCTGTCCATGTCCAATAAGTCCGTGTCCGATTCCGTTTCCAATGATACCATGTCCGATACCGTTACCAACGATACCATGACCAATTCCGTTTCCAACAATACCGTTTCCGATACCGTTACCAACGATACCATGACCAATTCCGTTTCCAACAATACCGTGTCCGATACCGTTACCAACAACACCATGACCAATTCCGTTACCAATAACACCGACTTTGCGAGGGTTTATTTATAACCAAAAACTTGACAATCAAGAAATTTTACTGTGCCGCCATTATTTAGTACATGATCGAGTTTTGGCGTTACCAGGCAAATCACAAATAATGTTCAACTCTGGGTAATAATTTACACTTTTTATAATTTACCGTTCTGGCCCTATGAATATAAAACTGCCTGTAATACAATGTCAAGGGCGATAAGCAATAATACAACGGTGACGATGCAATACCCTGTTCAACCCTCGGTAATTTCTAGCAGTTTTAAATTTAAAGATGGACCTATGGGTATGAATGCCAAGTGCGATAAGCAATCATATAAAAATTTAGTATGTAATGAAACTTATTAGTGCTATACCAAATTAGATATCAGGTTTCTTGTCTAGAAAGTTCAAGTATATCCCATCTGGGTCACGATCCTTGTCACTACATACCGCTAATTGGAAGTATTGAAGATTATTTAGTCAACAAGTTAAATTTACTCTCTGTAGATTGTTACAATGTTTTATTGTATTAGCCCAGTCTGTACAGAACAGAAGGGCGAAAAAGCAAGTCCCATTTAAGATTTCAGGGACCGGGTATACTTATCTTAAAACTTCAAAGATTTGAAATCTTATACGGAGTAGGGCAAAAGTCCTACTTTATACACCGACTGGACCAATGAAGACAAACAGATAGATTTTGCCCGGACATCTACATTACGATATACTCTATCAAGGAATCTTTTACGTGCACGCCAATGTGTACACTGAACATTGCTTTTCGTGCCATCCTGACAATTAGACACTATTCCCTGTCAGGCCGGGCAGACCTACTGTCCTGTACAATTGACTTTCTGGTCAAACCCCGGGAGTGAGAGAGAGAGAGAGAGAAATGGGGTTTAACGTCCACTCAACCCAACCAGGTCATTTCGGGACTAACATATGGTTTCAATTTTATTTCAATAATTCGCATGCGCGTAGGGGTCTTTAGAGGTGGGAGGAAACCGGAGTGCCCGGAGGAAACGCACGAGGTTGAGAAGACGCCCCTATCTCCATGCCACATACGCTCACACCGGGGCTCGAAACCACAGCCGCAAGCCAGGGGTGACCGGCCAGCTAGAGGTCGAAGCGCGGCACTCTAGACCACTAGGCCACCCCCCCCCCACCCCGCGGAGAGAGCCCAAGACCTACTGGTTAGTTAATCAGTGTCTCATATCACTGAGCCACCATCATGATCCCCATACATTAAAAACATGGAGTTCGAAGATGAGCATTTTATGCTTAGGGTAAGCAGAGATAAGCAATTAGATTGGTTGATGATTTCGGACACTTTCACTTCAGTCAGATTGATGAAACTTGGTGTATAGTTTCATTACATCATTACCTTGAATACGTTCTACAATGAGCATTGTCTGCCCTGGATAAGCAGAGCGATGAGCAATTTGATTGGTCGAGAATTTGAAACAAAATAACTCTCCTTCTAATTGGGGCAGAATGTTCAATCTTCGTGAAGGCGTTCATTAGGTCAGTGCCATGAAGGAGTGAGAAGATGAGCATTGTCTGCTTACAGTAAGCAGAGATAAGCAATCTGATTGGTTGATTCTTTGGGGCACGATAACTTTGGTTATAATGAAGTGAGAGTGACAAAATTCCAAATATAGATTCATTATGTCATTACCTTGACTAAGTTTGATGTTGAGAATTTCTGCGTAGACTTAGGAGCAATAAGCAATTTGACTGATCACATTGGAACATAACAACTCTAATGTGAACCGGTGGAATTGTTTCTCGTTATAACTCGGTGAGTTTTTGGCGGATTTCATTAATTCTTTTTCCTTTTTAAGATTCTTTATATAACTCATGAGATGCGACAGAAACTGACCGTGAATATGAAAGCTTTAATATCTGCTTAGCAGATCTAGTTATTGTTATTTTTTTTTTGTGTTTTATCCACAAATCGGATTTCTCAGAATCTAACCACAGTATCTTTATGAAACTTTTACCTACCACCCCAAAAATGGGTGGTAGCTGTTGATTAAATATATTTTCAAAACGTTTTACGAATCCGAAATCACCGAAATTTACGAACGACAAAATGGACATTGCATAGTCGTAACTTTATTGTTTTTTGACCGATTTTACTAAATCTTTTTTCTTTGAATACCTTGAAAAAAATCATTTTCATCGGCAGTTTCACATTTTCGAATTTCGAAAATTCGTCGCTGTGATTTCGAACCGGAAGTTTAGACCAATTTGACAACTTCTTTAATAGTTGTGCGATTTTCATTCAATTTAGTATATAAGTAGATCCTACCGATGTGACTTCAAAAATATAATCAGAAATTTTCTAAATTATCTCCCCTTGGTGAAATTAAGGATCAAAGTTTTCAAAAAAATCGTCGAAATATAGGTCAGAATGACCTAATTTTTTTTTTTGATACTAGACAAGGAATTACTGATTCGTACACAAAATATGGAGTTTGTCGATGGAACCGGAAGTGCCACCATCTTTAAACGTGAAAAATCACTAAGGCTTTTTTGCTATTTTACTTACAGACTCGGGAGTTATATTTTCTGAATCCTTGTAGGAAGGCCTAAAAAATGTCGCGAATAGAATTTTGATTTAGGTCAACCGGGAGTCACCATTTTGAATTGAAAATGAAAAATAGAAGCAATTTGAAGGGCCGAGACTGGAATGTTCAATCTTGGTGTAGACGTTCACTAGGTCAATGTTATGATGGAGTTCAAAGATGAGCATTTTCTGCTTAGGGTAAGCAGAGATAAGCATGTTGATTTGTTGATTCTTTAGGGCACGATAACTTCGGTTATAATGAAGGGAGGGCGGTGAAACTTTTGTCAATAGAGAGTCTAATAGCTAGCCTGTTGTGTGAAATCATTGTATCATTTTTTTAAATATCAGGGATAGCCGAAAAAAAGAGATTGAAAATCCAAAAAGTCGTATTTTTACAATTTGGAGCATGTTTAGAGGTCTTTCTCGTAAAGTCAACATAATATTGGTTGGGAACTTCTTCTACAAAAAGTCTTATTGGTAGTCTTTTATATGAAACCATCGATCAACAGTCCAACATATCAGGAGTAGAAGAACAAAAGGATCGAACATTGAAAACGGCACCCTTTCATTGTTAAGCGAAACATGCAGTGTGGGTGACTACAATCTACACATTTAGTCATCGTATACAGCTTATTCAACAGTATCGAATTCCAACTGCTTAGGGATATTTTACGTGCACTCCAATGTGTACACGGGACCGTGGTTTTCGCCCCATCCGAACTAGACAGCTGTCCTTGTCAGGCCCTCCGTTCTGCCTCACTGACAAGGGGGAACCACGCCGGGAAATCGAGATGAACTTTCTACGTGCAGAACTTTCAATTCAAGCCAAACTTTTATTGCATACGATTAAGCTGGTCAGTTGGAGCTTATTTTCAAAAGTTTTGTAATAATCGGTTGGTAATTATAGTACCGCGCACATTAAACTGTTAAAACAGAAAATTTCGCCCGGTTGAAATGTTTCTTGCTATAAGTCAGCAATTTTCCGAATTCAGGGAGGCTGAATGGCTGAATGGTTAGCATGTGCGCGCTGTATCGTAACGTCTGTCATTGAGTCAATGGGCGTTGTTTCGATCTCCAGGTTGCACGTGACATGGAATATGATGTCCAACCCCGTTTATTGCGAACGATTAAGCTGTTCGGGGGGAGCTTATTTTTAAAAGTTTTGTAATATTCGGTTGATAACTAAAGGTACCGTGCAAATTAAACTGTTAAAATAGAAAATTTGGCCCGGTTGAAATGTTTCTCGCTGTAGGTCAGCTAGAATGTTCAAACTTGGTGTAGACGTTCACTAGGTCATTGTCTTGATCGAGTTCACAGCAGAAATAACAGTGAAACGATCAACGAACTCATAGCAGAAATAACAGTGCAAAACTTAACGAATTCATAGCATAAATAGCAGAAATGAAATGGGGTTTTACGTCCTACTCTTCTGCACCTGACCTGGGCTAATGGAAGACGGGCATACGCCATACAGTGTGCTATGAGGGAATTTTTGGCCGGGCAGCGGCGCTACGGCCTACTCTTATATCGAATTCCAACTGCCAAGGGATCTTTTACGTGCACTCCAATGTGTACACGGGACCTCGGTTTTTCGTCCCATCCGAACGACTAGGCAGCTGTCCATATCAGGCCATCCTTCTGCATCACTGACAAGAGGAAACCACGCCGGAAAATCGAGATAAACTTTCTCGGCCAATGCAAGGGTCGAACACCCGACCTCCAGGCTAACGAGCCAGCGCCTTGCCCACTTAGCCACCGTGATTCCCATAAATAGCAATGAAACGATCAACGAATTTATAGCAGTAATAACACTTCAACAATTAACGAATTCGTAGCAGAAATAACAATGAAACGTTCAACGAAATCATAGCCGAAATAAGAGTGAAACAATCAACGAATTAATAGTAGACGAGTTCATAGTAGAAAAAACAGTGAAACAATGAACGAATCATAGCAGAAACCAGAAGGCTATCAATACACCGTGAAATTTGAAACCTAAATGGCCCGGCTAGGAACAATATCTACATGCCCGTAAAAGACTACTTAACAGTTGGAATTCGAAAGAAAAGACCGTAACGACGCTGTCCGATCAAAATTTAGTTAATTCAGTCGGCGCAGAAAGATAGGTCGTTAAAACCATTTCTGTTCAGTTCATTCCATTTCCTTAAATCTATGTAAGTTGCGTGAATTGGGAATCGCGTATTACTCAACAGTTTCAGGGGAGATAAGCCGTCTTTGAGATTGGATATCAATTTTTGATATCGACTGTGTATGATTGCTACTAGATCGATTGTGATTCAAGTTCTAATCAGTTTGGATTGAAGAATCGGGGTGGTATATGCTGACAATCAAACCACGTGATGTAAATAATTAGCCATGCGGTGTGAATTGGTCCACAGCGGACTGTTCAGTGTGAGTGAATTTACGCGACGGCTTTGTGTACTAAACGTTAAAAAAACATAAATTCGTGTTTATAATATCCTAACAAACAGTCCATTTCATAAGATTTTTGGCCCAAGGACGGGACGTGAATACAATACATCAGTAAACTTATGCCAAATCTGTATGCTTTCTATAGAGCCCCGTTAGCGTGTTGAACCAACTATGTCACTTCCGGTATTAATAAAAATTAATTTCTCGTTCACAAAAACTTTTTTACTTTTTTTACAATGGGGATTCTTTCTGAATATATATTTCAGATTTATGGAAACCTTGTTGGAAATCGTTGGTCTTCCCCTTTAACAGCGGGAGGAAACCGCAGGTCCCGGGGTAAACCCAGGAGATAGGACAGGCGAGATTGTAGGTTAGGGTTAGGGTAAGCGCTAAGGTTAGGTCTTGGGTTAGGATTAGGATTAGCGATATCCCTATTTACATCTCGTGACCTTTGACCAAACGTAATGAAGACAGGATGTGACGTATATATGCACATTGAGGTTATCAAGCTATAGACCCGACTAGTAGTAAACTATAAAACGAATAAATAACAAGAGTTTATATGTATATTATTTTATTAAATTTATATATATCTTAACTCCCTGATTTACGTATATACATTATGCATGGACAGTAGAAACTATATACTAGTATTTATAAGTATTAAAGCTATGGTAATATTATGCTATCAAATAGCCGTATTGTCTTAATATTTGTTGTAACCGCAACCTTGATAGTTATTGTAAGAAGGATAACGGTTGTAGTTGTTGTATCCGTTACCGTATCCGTTGTTATTGTAGTTGTTATATCCCTTCCCATATTCGTTGTTATTGTGGCCATTGTTGTAACCGTTGTTGTAATTGTAGGGGCCGTTGTAACTATTGTATCCTTTATTATTGTATTGGTTGTACTTGTATGGTCCGTTGTTGTATCGGTTGTATGGCCCGTTGTAGTTGTATGGTTGTTTGTAAGCTCCAATCTTTCCATGTCCAACAAGTCCGTTTCCAATTATACCGTGTCCGATACCGTAACCAACGATGTCATGCCCAATGCCGTTACCAATCCTTCAATGTCTAATAAGTCCGTGTCCGATTCCGTTTCCAATGATACCATGTCCGATACCGTTACCAACGATACCATGACCAATTCCGTTTCCAACAATACCGTGTCCGATACCGTTACCAACGATGCCATGCCCAATGCCGTTACCAATCTGTCCATGTCCAATAAGTCCGTGTCCGATTCCGTTTCCAATGATACCATGTCCGATACCGTTACCAACGATAACATGACCAATTCCGTTTCCAACAATACCGTTTCCGATACCGTTACCAACAACACCATGACCAATTCCGTTACCAATAACACCGACTTTGCGTGGGTTTATTTATAACCAAAAACTTGACAATCAAGAAATTTTACTGTGCCGCCATTATTTAGTACATGATCGAGTTTTGGCGTTACCAGGCAAATCACAAATAATGTTCAACTCTGGGTAATAATTTACACTTTTTATAATTTACCGTTCTGGCCCTATGAATATAAAACTGCATTTATAACCGAAGTTATTGTGCCCTAAAGAATCAACAAATCAGCATGCTTATCTCTGCGTACCCCAGGCAGAAAATGCTCATCTTTACACTCAATCATGACATTGACCTAGTGAACGTCTAACCCAAGTTTAAACATTCTAGTTTAATTAGAAGGAGAGTTATTGTGTTCCAAAAACTCGGCCCTTCAAATTGCTTCTATTTTTCATTTTCAATTCAAAATGGTGACTCCCAGTTGACCTAAATGAAAATTCTACTCCCGACGTTTTTTAGGCCTTCCTCCAAGGATTCAGAAAATATAATTCCCGTGTCTGTAAGTAAAATAGCAAAATGGCGTTTGAGGTTTTTACATTTCAAGATGGTGGCACTTCCGGGTTGAGCTACAAACTCCATTTTTTGTGTACGAATCAGTGGTCTCGGAACTAGTAACCAAAAAAAAATTCAAGATGATTTGACCTATATTTCGTCGATTTTTTTGAAAATTTCGATCCTCAATTTCTCCAAGGGGAGATAATTTAGAAAATTTCTGAAGTCATGTTTCAAGTCGCATCATTAAGGTTTACTTACATATTAAATTTCATGAAAATCGTACAACTACTAAAGAAGTTGTCGAATTGGTCTGAACTTCCGGTTCGATATCACAGCGACGAATTTTCGAAATTCGAAAATCCGAAATTGCAGATTTGAAGTAAATGTCTCAAGGTACTCATAGAAAAAAGAATTAATTAAATAGGTCAACTAGTCACAAAGTTACAGCATTGTAGGTCAAATGCATTCGTTCGTAAAATTCGGTGATTTCGGATTCGTAAAACGTTTTGAAAATATATTTAATCAAGGTTCGCACCCTATTTATGGGGGGGGAGGGTAGGTCAAAGTTTCAGAAAGATCCTATGGTTAGATTCTGAGAAATCCGATTTGCAGAAAATACACAAAAAAAAAAATAATAATAATAATAACTTTAACAGAAACAATAAGCTTTCATATGTAATATGAAAGCTTAATAATAACTTTAACAGAAACAATAAGCTTTCATATGTAATATGAAAGCTTAATAATAACTTTAACAGAAACAATAAGCTTTCATATGTAATATGAAAGCTTAATAACTAGATCTGCTACTGTCCCATGCAGATATGAAAGCTTTCATATTCACAGTCACTTCCTGTCACATGCCATGGGTCATATGAATAATCCGAACAAGGAAAAAAAATCATTTATATCGGTCACAATCTAGTAAAGTTAATGTGATTTTTCACTCGTAAAGAATTTTGTCAGCACGAAAAACATCAAAGGCAAAAATAGAATTTTTGAAATATTCAAATACCGTATCCCGACTATCCTGAAATGTATTAATGTCAGACATAGGAGACGCATTGAACATACTATGCTCTATTGTGTTTGTTTACAAGTCCGTAAATGTCGATTTTTCACTATGTTTCATATTCACTTCAAAATGGTGACTACCAGTTGACCTAAATCAAAATTCTACTTCGAACTTCATCAAGACATTGACCTAGTGAATGATTATACCAAGTTTGAACTTTGTACCCCAATTAGAAGAAGAGTTATTGTGTTCCAGAGTCATCAAGGTATTGGCCTAATAAACACCCACACCAAGTCTAGCTGAATTAGAAAGCGAGTTATTGTGTCCCAAACTAGATCATTTCGGGACTAACATATAGTTCGATTTTATTTCAATATTTCGCTTGCGCGTAGAGGTCTTTGGCAGTGGAAGGAAACCGGAGGAAATGAAGAAAACCCACCAAGATGGACAGGCGACCTTACTCCTTGTCAGGTACGACCGGAGATTCGAAAACACGCTAGCTGACTCGATGACAGGCTTTATGATACAGCGCGCGCGTGCTAACCATTCAGCCACCAAACTCCCCTTTGAAATCAGACACGTGCAATATGTCATATAAGAAGAATAACAAGTCGCTCACATACAAAATGGTAAATTAATGAGCTTAGGTCAAAAGGTTGAGCTACTATTTTAGAGTATTTAATTGTTTTGTTAAGAGACACGTTAAGGGTTGTTCATAGTTAAATGAAAGTTTAATTTTAAATAAGACGAACGTCTACCAATAAAATGAGGATTTAATAATATTAAAATAAAGTTTCAAATTAAGAATAATTAATTATTGGTCTAATGCAATGAAATGCTTTGATTTGACGGATGAAATGTACGATGGGTGTCCACACTATGTGGCGAAGGCGTTGACCTGCTAGCCAGGAGGTCGGGTGTTCGATCCCTGCATTGGCCGAGAAAGTTCATCTCGATTTTCTGGCGTGTCCTCCCACCGGCGTGTACACATTGGAGTGCACGTAAAAGATTCCTTAGCAGTTGGAATTCGATAATGTTGAATAAGCTCTATACGATGACTAAATGTGCAGATTGTAGCCACCCACACTGCATGTTTTGCTTAACAATGAAAGGGTGCCGTTTTCAATTTTCGATCCTTTTATTCTTCTACTCCTGATATTTTGGACTGTTGATCGATGGTTTCATATAAAAGACTACCGATAAGACTATTTGTACAAGAAGTTCCCCAAAGATATTATGTTCACTTTAAGAGAAAAGGACCTTTAAATATGCTCTAAATCGTAAAAATACCACTTTTTGGATTTTCGATCTCTTTTTTCTGCTATCCCTGATATTTAAAAAAAATGATACAATGATTTCACACAACAGGCTAGCTATTAGACTCTCGATTGACAAGAGTTTCACCACCCTCCCTTCATTATAACGGAAGTTATTGTGCCCTAAAGAATCAACAAATCAGCATGCTTATCTCTGCTTACCCTGGGCAGAAAATGCCCATCTTTACACTCAATCATGACATTGACCTAGTGAACGTCTACCCCAAGTTTAAACATTCTAGCTTAATTAGAAGGAGAGTTATTGTGTTCCAAAAACTCGGCCATTCAAATTGCTACTATTTTTCATTATCAATTCAAAATGGTGACTCCCAGTTGACCTAAATGAAAATTCTACTCTCGACGTTTTTTAGGCCTTCCTCCAAGGATTCAGAAAATATAATTCCCGTGTCTGTAAGTAAAATAGCAAAATGGCGTTTGAGGTTTTTACATTTCAAGATGGTGGCACTTCCGGGTTGAGCTACAAACTCCATTTTTGTGTACGAATCAGTGGTCTCAGAACTAGTAAACAAAAAAAAATTCAAGATGATTTGGCCTATATTTCGTCGATTTTTTTGAAAATTTCGATCCTCAATTTCTCCAAGGGGAGATAATTTAGAAAATTTCTGAAGTCATCTTTCAAGTCGCATTATTAAGGTTTACTTACATATTAAATTTCATGAAAATCGTACAACTACTAAAGAAGTTGTCGAGTTGGTCTAAACTTCCGGTTCGATATCACAGCGACGAATTTTCGAAATTCGAAAATCCGAAATTGCAGATTTGAAGTAAATGTCTCAAGGTACTCATAGAAAAAAGAATTAATTAAATAGGTCAACTAGTCACAAAGTTACAGCATTGTAGGTCAAATGCATTCGTTCGTAAAATTCGGTGATTTCGGATTCGTAAAACGTTTTGAAAATATATTTAATCAAGGTTCGCATCCCATTTATGGGGGGGTAGGTCAAAGTTTCAGACAGGAAGTGCGTCATACAATAGCCGATCCATTGTAAAATCTGGCAAAAAAACTTAACTTCCGGTGCCAAAAGAAATCATTATCGATAACAAATAAGTTGAGAATTCGCAATTGAGAATTGTTTTATACATATCAGCCAATAACATAATAAACTTAGAACCCATAAACTGAAATTAAAAAGGTAAAAAACTTAAAAAGTGATCCTTAGAAAATTGGTTATTCCTCGACAAGGGAATATGCTAGAAGCAATTTTTTGATATCTGTATGATTATATTGATCCAATCTAAATGGCCATTAGAATCAAACGTTATAACGTTAAACAAATAATAAATATAACTCACTTCAAAAAAATATTTGTTTTGAAGTCTAAAAATACGGTTTTTGCAAATATGACATTACTTCCGGTGATAATGGAAATGTTAAATCAGATCATTGCAATCATAAATGGCATAAGGCATCACATGGTGAAAATTGTATGAAAATTGAATAATAATTGACACTTTTATAGACCAAAGAGCTTGAAAAGTGACATGTAGAAAATCGTCTATTTCTCGGCAACCGTACAAGTTAGAAACTTTTTTGTGGTATCTGTATGATCGTATGGGTTCATGCTATTCGTTGATGGGATTTAAATATCATAATTTTCAAAATATTATAAAAGAGACTCATTTGAATAAAATATTTGTTTTTTAGGTTAAAAATACAGTTTTTGCCAAAATGACGTCATTTCCGGTAACAGTGAAACTGTAAAATTGGCTTAACCTAGTCCAAATTGGCATTAGGCATCAAATAAAAGGAAAATATTGAAAATCGGATAATAATTTACTCTTTTATAGGCAAAATAACTTGAAAAGTGATGCATGCAAAATTGCATATTTCTCGGCAACTGCTCATATTACAAACTATTTTTGGCATACATTCTCTTCGTCTGGATTATGGCTACGAGTTTAAGAAAGTTACGAATAAATAGTTCAAAATATAAAGACGTTGAATGGGTTGTAATAACTGAATTTTACCTTTCTTTTTACATTTTATTCGAAATTGCCCGAAAATGAAATTGAAATTTAAGAATCTGAGCCAAACATTTTATGCGCCTTTACAGGGCGCATACTTTTTGCTATATCAGTTTTCGACAAAAAATAATATTTGCTGTCAAAAAGTGGTACTTAACTCTCAAAATTGTAGTTTTTGTTAATATTACCCCACTTCCGTTGCGTGCAGAAAAATGTCACCGTAACAAAAAATATTACAATTGACATCACGAAGCATATGCACTTTGTTTTATACAAATCGAACAATAAATAATTAATCTAGGTACGAAAAACTAAATTAGCCAATGGCGACTAAAGAAAATTACTGAGACAAAATTCTTTCTCACTTATGCTCAAGTAGGGTGATACTTGAACTCTGTGTAAACTACCATCAAAAAATATTCATAAATAAAAAAAGTTATCTGTAAAAATGTAAAAAAAAATCAAAATATCGGAGATTTTTTCGACTACTTCCGGTTTTTCGATCATTGTCGGAATTGCTTTAACAAGTTGATTAGATACTTAACTTCCTGTAGCAGAAATATCAGAAACATTCATTAAGTAATTTTTGAAAAAAAGATAAATAAAAGAGCATTTTCAATAATTTAATGATTTTTCAACTTTTTTCAAAGATTGATGTCATTTTTGGACCACCTATAATATTGCAACGCTTTTATTATTAGATGCACACACTAGGCCACCGATAGGACTCTGAGTAAAAAATGTTTAAGAAAAATCGTAAGTGTCGTTTTCGAGAAAAAGGCGTCTCAGAATGGTCCAAAACGGACCATAATTTATTTCCTAAGAATCAAATTCGTGTTATTGAGATGTTATACGATCGTCTATTAATGGAACTATCCAGCGACACTTTAATTGTTTTGGTCCGCTAATATGTGACGGAGAATTCGAACTTTTGGCAAGAGCTCCAATTCTTTTTTATCTTTTTTACATTTTTCGTCGTTTTTTGAACTACTTCCGGTATACGAATCATTGTCGAGTAGTTTTCACATCCAGTTTTGGAGTTTGCATGGGAACAGGGCTCTCTAATGATATACTACACTATACGATCAAATAAAATACTTCTGAGAAATCCTATGTTCAAAAGTGTTAAAAATGTCAAAATGTCAAAATATTGAAAATTAAATTTCAATAACTGCATACATATTATACATCATTAGAATCGTAATTAGGTCAGCTTTTTAAATATATATCTTTTTTTTGAAAATCTCTTCAAATACAAAAATAGTGGAGCATTTTCCAAAATTTCACGATTTTTTGACTTTTTTCAATTTTCAGTCCCTTTTTTGTCCTATTCCAATTATATATAGGTCTTAATGGATGGATCCATGCTAAAGACTAGCGGAAGGACCATTGATAGATAAAGTTTAAGAAAAATCGCTGGAGCAGTTTTCGAGATAAAGGCGTCCAAAAACGCTCCAAATCAAAAAATGCTTGATTTTCAGCGTGTCATATTTTACTTCTGGATCATCGTATCTGTATGAATTTGGTATCATACGATACTCCAATTCCGATGTAAACCAACGATACCTTAATCCATTTGATCGGTTGATATGGGACGAAAAAATCACGTTTTTCCCAAAGATTCCATTTTTTGAGTTTTTTTCGAAAAATCGGACATTATTTCAACTACTTCCGGTTTACGAATCGTTGTTGAAATTGCTTTATGCAACTGTCTGGCAATATGGCTTTATGTTTCAGGGGTTTCAGAAATATCGTTTTATCCTTTCCAAAAAATATATGGGGCACAAAATGGGCAGAAAATTCGAAAAAATTTGAAAAATAAAGGGCGATAATTCTGAATGAAACTTATATTACTGGAATCGCATAGACTTCAGAAATCCAAAAATGTAGGTCAAATTTGCAAATTTTGAAAAATAACAAAAATTGTCTCATAAACAACGTCTTTTCAATTTTCGAACGATAGAAGTCATAGACGAATGTTCGAAATTGAAAAATGTGAGATAGCCATTATCTTGCAAAAGATTCAGGGTTTCCGAAAATGTCATTTGTTTAAAAATGGGTAAAGAATTGACGAAATTATGGCCGATTTTCAATATCCCGACAACCTACAAAGTTCGGCCACTTCCGGTATGCGCAGAAGTTTGAAAAATAGTTTATGCACTAGCCACCACATGTTTTCCTCATAGAAAAGTTTGTTGCAGATCGATATCTGTTTTCGATCATGGAGAAATAGGCTCCCGCGGAAAAAAATAATAATAATAATAATAACTAGACCTGCTTGCAGGACTGAAGGCTTTCACCTTACCCAAGGCAGCACAAAATGCCCACCACTCACCCCTTAAAAAATACCCACACACACTTAAACAACTCAGATATTGACACTATTTGTGCATGCGCATCACGATAGAAAGAAAGTGAAAAATATAGTTGAATAATTTCCAACATAATGAACTTGGATCGGTAGAATCGCACAGACATCGGAAATCTAAGCACGCAATCAAAAACCCAAAAATTCCAAGAAATTTTAATTTTAGTACATTTTCAAAATATTCAAGAAAAAAGAGAACGACGTGGTATCTCAATTCGATCGTTATCGCATCCGCAATATCCCCCGCTGTACAAAAATACAACTTTTTCGAAAATCGGTTGGGAATTGACATAATAAGGACCGATTTTCATTCGCGCACGTTAAAGATTTACATAACTTCCGGTCTGTTCACAACTTCCGCAATAGATCTAAGTACTAAATGTTTAAAACATAGAAAAAAAACAATATTCAGAACTCTTATCAGTTTTAGTTTCAGAAATCTAAACGACTATAGAAAAAAACAGTTTTCCGAATGAGACAAAAAAATACCTTAAGTATAAGGTAATAACCAAAACTCAAAATCGCACCTTTCAACATTAATTTTTCAACATTGTAATTCAGGGGTACCTTATTTATAAATAGCTTCATTAGAGAGCTTCATTTTCACTGGTGTCAAATGATGACGTCATGTAGACAAAAAACCTGGGATATTAATTTCAGGAGTAACTGTTAATTACTAAAATAATTATTTTCATTCTAGAAGCACCGGTACCAGATATTGGTTACCATTCAAACACCCTTAGTTCAAATATTGCCAGTTTTAAAAAAAAAAGCTCTCTATATATGCTTTATACGTATGCAAAACGTTCCATTTATAACCAATTCGGACTTTTGTCGATGTCACACCAATGTGTTACACGGGACTTAGGAATCGCGTTTTCATATCAGCTACTCAAATATGTAACTGGTTCTAAAATTGATTGAATATTCAATGAAATATCGTCAATTTTCTGATTTCGTGCACGTTAAAGATTTGACGTCACCAACATACAAAACTTCGATATTTATTACAGAGTCCATGCTCAAACTACATTACACTTTCTATGACCGGTGCAATATTCGTACTTCTGCACGATACTACTGCAAGATACAACTGCAACCTCTTAAATATTGGATTTGCTTATAAACAGCGCGAGTCGTCGATTTATGTCGAGATGATTACGGTTATGAGATAATTGTGACAAAGAAGAAACAATATTAATTCAAAGAATAATCATTACACGCAGCAATCAACTATTTCTGTTACAGGGCCATTAAACCCAAATTTTGAATAAAAGTAAACACTCAAAGTTGAAATGCTATTAGCTCAAATATCGTCACGAATATGCTCTAAACGTATGTAATACGTACAGATTGTATCAACTGTTACTGCATGTTTCGCTTAACAATGAAAGGTGACGTTTTCAATTTTCGATCCCTTTGTTCTCATACTCCTGATATTTTTAACTGTTGCGCAATGGTTTCATACCTTAGACTACCGATCAAACTCTCTGTAGAAGAAGTTCAACCAAAAAAATTACGTTGACTCTTCGAGAAAAAGACGTTTAAAAATGCTCCAAATGGTAAAAATACGACGTTTTGGATTTTTAATCTCGTTTTTCGACTACTCATGACATCTAGAGAAATTGTACAATGGTTTCACACAATACACCACCTATAAGACTCTCGAATGAGAAAGTTTAAAAAAAATCGTAGGCGGCGTTTCCGAGAAATACGCGTCTAAAGTTGATTGAAATAGCAAAATACCTTAATTTTCAAACTCAGATAACTTTTTTATTTTTTCATAGAAACTTGTCGCTATAGTACCATCTTGTAGATAATTCACGTGGCTATCAATTCATATAATACTTTAACTACTCGGTAAACAACCAATCGATACATCTTCTTTGGCGCACAGGCACCCATTTTTCTGAATTTTGTCAAAGTTTGGATACCTTTCTTGACCACTTCCGGTGATTAGAGGATTTTCATTTATAGTTCATCGACTGGTTTGGACCTTCGACTATATATTCAGTAAGTTTCAGAAAAATCGTAGGCGCCGTTTTAAAAAAATAAGAACTCTACGATTTGACCAAAATGCGAAAAAAAGTGAAAAATCAAAGTTAACATTTCAGAACAAAACTTATATTGTTGGAATCGGATCGATGTCAGCAATACAAAAATATAAGCAGAAATT
The DNA here is from genome assembly GCA_948474765.1 of Patella depressa. Taxonomy (NCBI): domain Eukaryota; kingdom Metazoa; phylum Mollusca; class Gastropoda; family Patellidae; genus Patella; species Patella depressa. Next base: position 41,793,376 of record OX419720.1, on the reverse strand, counting down.
CAAAATTCCAAAAAATAAAAATTTTGGAAAATTTTGAAAATTTTCCAATTTTCACCAAAAAAATGAAAGCGACAGAGTTTGTAAATTCGACATTTTTGAACTGCTATCGGCTAAGAAATGTCTCCAGCTATCCAAAAATGTAAATATCAGAAAAATTGGTTGAGAATTAAAAAAATTATGGCCGATTTTCAATTTCCGTGTACGTTAAAGATTTGACGCATTTCTGCTATGCGCACAAATTTCGTTTTACATTTAAGCACTAGCCACCACCCAGTTTCTGAAGAGAAAACTAAATTTCAGACCTCTATCTCTTATAGTTGCTGAGAAATAGGCAAAGTGGAAAAAAAAAATAATAACTAGATCTGCTAAGCAGATATTAAAGCTTTCATATTCACGGTCAGTTTCTGTCGCATCTCAAGAGTTATATAAAGAATCTTAAAAAGGAAAAAGAATTAATGAAATCCGCCAAAAACTCACCGAGTTATAACGAGAAACAATTCAACCGGTTCAAATTCTACCTTAATTAGAAACAGAGGTGTTATGTTCCAATGTGATCTGTCAAATTGCTTATTGCTCCTAAATCTACGCAGAAATTCTCAACATCAAACTTAGTCAAGGTAATGACATAATGAATCTATATTTGGAATTTTGTCACTCTCACTTCATTATAACCAAAGTTATCGTGCCCCAAAGAATCAACCAATCAGATTGCTTATCTCTGCTTACTGTAAGCAGACAATGCTCATCTTCGCACTCCTTTATGGCACTGACCTAATGAACGCCTTCACCAAGATTGAACATTCTGCCCCAATTAGAAGGAGAGTTATTTTGTTTCAAATTCTCGACCAATCAAATTGGTCATCGCTCTGCTTATCCAGGGCAGACAATGCTCATTGTCGAACGTATTCAAGGTATTGATGTAATGAAACTATACACCAAGTTTCATCACTCTGACTGAAGTGAAAGTGTCCAAAATCATCAACCAATCTAATTGCTTATCTCTGCTTACCCTAAGCCTAATATGCTCATCTACGAACTCCGCGTTTTTAATGTATGGGGATCATGGTGGCTCAGTGATAAGAGACACTGATTAACTAACCAGTAGGTCCTGGGCTCTCTCCCGGGGTTTGACCAGAAAGTCAATTGTACAGGCTTGACTGCCCTTGTTAGCTGTACAGGACAGTAGGTCTGCCCGGTCTGACAGGGAATAGTGTCTAATTGTCGGGATGGGACGAAAAGCAATGTTCAGTGTGCACATTGGCGTGCACGTAAAAGATTCCTTGATAGAGTATATCGTGATACAGATGTCCGGGCAAAATCTACCTGTTTGTCTTCAATGGTCCAGTCGGTGTATAAAGTAGGACTTTTGCCCTACTCCGTATAAGATTTCATATCTTTGAAGTTTTAAGATAAGCATACCCGGACCCTGAAATCTTACATGGGGCTTGCTTTTTCGCCCTCTGTTCTGTACAGACTGGGCTAATACAGTAAAACATTGTAACAATCTACAGAAAGTAAATTTAACTTGTTGACTAAATAATCTTCAATACTTCTAATTAGCGGTATGTAGTGACAAGGATCGTGACCCAGATGGGATATACTTGAATTTTCTAGACAAGAAACCTGATATCTAATTTGGTAAAGCACTAATAAGTTTCATTACATACTAAATTTTTATATGATTGCTTATCGCACTTGGCATGCATACCCATAGGTCCATCTTTAAATTTAAAACTGGTAGAAATTACCGAGGGTTGAACATGGTATTGCATCGTCACTGTTGTATTATTGCTTATCGCCCTTGACATTGTATTAAAGGCAGTTTTATATTCATAGGGCCAGAACGGTAAATTATAAAAAGTGTAAATTATTACCCAGAGTTGAACATTACTTGTGATTTTGCCTGGTAACGCCAAAACTCGATCATGTACTAAATAATGGCGGCACAGTAAAATTTCTTGATTGTCAAGTTTTTGGTTATAAATAAACCCTCGCGATTTTTTTTTTAGTATGGAATCAAATCTACGGCTATTTCTGTAAAACACATGTTTTTTTTCTTTTTCAGGCTTTCGTCGCTTTCGCTGCCTGTTTGACAGTAGCTGCTTCCCAATACATCGATGCTAAAATCGGACACGGTTTAGGACATGGTGTTGGTGTCTTTGCAAACGGAATTGGTAAAGGATATGGAAGAGGACATGCCGGTGTTGGACATGGTCTTGTTAGTGTAGGAGCTATTGGCAACGGACTCAACCATGGTATTGGACATGGTATCCAAGGAAACCGACTCAGACACGGAATAGTAGCTGTTGGCAAAGTCGGTGTTATTGGTAACGGAATTGGTCATGGTATTGTTGGTAACGGTATTGGACACGGTATTGTTAGAAACGGAATTGGTCATGGTATCGTTGGTAACGGTATCGGACATGGTATCATTGGAAACGGAATCGGACACGGACTTATTGGACATGGAAAGATTGGTAACGGCATTGGGCATGACATCGTTGGTAACGGTATCGGACACGGTATTGTTGGACACGGAATTGGTCATGGTATCGTTGGTAACGGTATCGGACACGGTATTATTGGAAACGGATTTGTTGGACATGGAAAGATTGGAGCTTACAAACAATCATACAACTACAACGGGTACAACAACGGGCCATACAACCGATACAACAACGGACTATACAAGTACAACCAATACAATAATAAAGGATACAATAGTTACAACGGCCCCTACAATTACAACAACGGTTACAACAATGGCCACAATAACAACGAATATGGGAAGGGATATAACAACTACAATAACAACGGATACGGTAACGGATACAACAACTACAACCGTTATCCTTCTTACAATAACTGTCAAGGTTGCGGTTACAACAAATATTAAGACAATACGGCTATTTGATAGCATAATATTACCATAGCTTTAATACTTATAAATACTAGTATATAGTTTCTATTGTTCATGCATAATGTATATACGTAAATCAGGGAGTTAAGATATATATAAATTTAATAAAATAATATACATATAAACTCTTGTTATTTATCCGTTTATAGCTTACTACTAGTCCGGTCTATAGCTTGATAACCTCAATGTGCATATATACGTCACATCCTGTCTTCATTACGTTTGGTCAAAGGTCACGAGATGTAAATAGGGATATCGCTAATCCTAATCCTAACCCAAGACCTAACCTTAGCGCTTACCCTAACCCTAACCTACAATCTCGCCTGTCCAATCTCCTGGGTTTATCCCGGGACCTGCGGTTCCCTCCCACTGTTAATATGCGCAAGCAGATTATTGAAATAAAATTAAACCATATGTTAGTCCCAAAATGACCTAGTTTGCGTCGAGTGGACGTTAAACCCCATAGAATGTAGCATACCTGGAATGCCGAATGATTCTTGAAGAAACGAGTGAGTTACCATTACTGGAAAAAACGGTATTATGTCAATAGTACTGTTAGTTCAAAAGCGTTTTATAGCTGAGGCGCTGGAAAAAATCAAAGCAGTTGAAAAAATAAAACGGGAGAAAAATGCTAAAACCGATGCGAAAAATGAAAATGTGCCCTAGTTAGGGAGGGCTCTAAAGACAGACAAAAGGGTCCGACGAATGACAAAAGGGTCCCTAGTGCCAAGGGAAAGGGCCCCCGAGTCCAACTCAATCGTTTTCTATACACTGTTACTGTCGAATCCACTACTGAATGAGAATGCAGCCATTGCATTGGGGTGACAATCATCAATCAAGAACCTCCCCTCGCGACAGAGGGCCCTCAAAATAGTACAGCCTCCGCCATGATAAACCTTAAAACGCCCCTATGCTAGTTCTGTAACTGAAAGTCAAAATGGTGAAAGATGTTATTTGGTCAACATTTATCTACACTAACACAGACATTTTCAGATGAGGCGTGTAATAAAGTGGCTTAAATATATGAAAATCTTGAAAGAACTCATCGCAACCTATACCCTGCATTTGTTAGGTGTGTGATTGCGAATGGGATATAGCGTCTTGTGCCACCACCCCCACCCCATCACACACACATATACCACCCCGATTCTTCAATCCAAACTGATTAGAACCTGAATCACAATCGATCTAGTAGCAATCATACACAGTCGATATCAAAAATTGATTTCCAATCTCAAAGACGGCTTATCTCCCCTGAAACTGTTGAGTAATTCACACAACTTTCATAGATTTAAGGAAATGGAATGAACTGAACAGAAATGGTTTTAACGACCTATCTTTTTGCGCCGACTGAATTAACTAAAGTTTGATCGGACAGCGTCGTTACGGTCTTTTCTTTCGAATTCCAACTGTTAAGTAGTCTTTTACGGGCATGTAGATATTGTTCCTAGCCGGGCCATTTAGGTTTCAAATTTCACAGTGTATTGATAGCCTTCTGGTTTCTGCTATGATTCGTTCATTGTTTCGCTGTTTTTTCTACTATGAACTCGTCTACTATTAATTCGTTCATTGTTCCACTCTTATTTCGGCTATGATTTCGTTGAACGTTTCATTGTTATTTCTGCTACGAATTCGTTAATTGTTTCATCGTTATTTCTGCTACGAACTCGTTAATTGTTGAAGTGTTATTACTGCTATAAATTCGTTGATCGTTTCATTGCTATTTATGGGAATCACGGTGGCTAAGTGGGCAAGGCGCTGGCTCGTTAGCCTGAAGGTCGGGTGTTCGATCCTTGCATTGGCCGAGAAAGCTCATCTCGATTTTCCGGCGTTGTTTCCTCTTGTCAGTGATGCAGAAGGAGGGCCTGATAAGGACAGCTGCCTAGTCGTTCGGATGGGACGAAAAACCGAGGTCCCGTGTACACATTGGAGTGCACGTAAAATATCCCTTGCCCGGGCAAAAATTCCCTCATAGCACACTGTGTGGCGTATGGCCGTCTTCCATTAGCCCAGGTCAGGTGCAGAAGAGTAGGTCGTAAAACCCCATTTCATTTCTGCTATGAATTCGTTAAGTTTTGCACTGTTATTTCTGCTATGAGTTCGTTGATCGTTTCACTGTTATTTCTGCTGTGAACTCGATCAAGTTTAAACATTCTAGCTGACCTACAGCGAGAAACATTTCAACCGGGCCAAATTTTCTATTTTAACAGTTTAATTTGCCCGGTACCTTTAGTTATCAACCGAATATTACAAAACTTTTAAAAATAAACTCCCCCTGAACAGCTTAATCGTTCGCAATAAACGGGGTTGGACATCATATTTCATGTCACGTCCAACCTGGCGATCGAAACGACGCCCGTTGACTCAATGACAGACGTTACGATACAGCGCGCACATGCTAACCATTCAGCCATTCAGCCTCCCTGAATTCGGAAAATTGCTGACTTATAGCAAGAAACATTTGAACCGGGCGAAATTTTCTGTTTTAACAGTTTAATGTGCATGGTACTTTAATTACCAACCGATTATTACAAAACTTTTGAAAATAAGCTCCAACTGACCAGCGTAATCGTATGCAATAAAAGTTTGGCTTGAATTGAAAGTTCTGCACGGAGAAAGTTCATCTCGATTTCCCGGCGTGGTTCCCCCTTGTCAGTGAGGCAGAACGGCTGTCTAGTTCGGATGGGACGAAAACCACGGTCCCGTGTACACATTGGAGTGCACGTAAAATATCCCTAAGCAGTTGGAATTCGATACTGTTGAATAAGCTCTATACGATGACTAAATGTGTAGATTGTAGTCACCCCCACTGCATGTTTCGCTTAACAATGAAAGGGTGCCGTTTTCAATGTTCGATCCTTTTGTTCTTCTACTCCTGATATGTTGGACTGTTGATCGATGGTTTCATATAAAAGACTACCAATAAGACTCTTTGTAGAAGAAGTTCCCAACAAATATTATGTTGACTTTACGAGAAAGACCTCTAAACATACTCCAAGTTGTAAAAATACGACTTTTTGGATTTTCAATCTCTTTTTTTCGGCTATCCCTGATATTTAAAAAAAATGATACAATGATTTCACACAACAGGCTAGCTATAAGACTCTCTATTGACAAAAGTTTCACCGCCCTCCCTTCATTATAACCGAAGTTATCGTGCCCTAAAGAATCAACAAATCAATATGCTTATCTCTGCTTACCCTAAGCAGAAAATGCTCATCTTTGAACTTCATCATAACATTGACCTAGTGAACGTCTACACCAAGTTAGAACATTCTAGCTTAATTAGAATGAGAGTTATTGTGCTCAAAAGTCTCGGCCCTTCAAATTGCTTCTATTTTTGATTTTCAATTCAAAATGGTGGCTCCCGGTTGACCTAAATCAAAATTCTGTTCGCGACATTTTTTAGGCCTTCCTACAAGGATTCAGAAAATATAACTCCCGAGTCTGTAAGTAAAATAGCAAAAAAGCCTTATTGATTTTTCACGTTTCAAGATGGTGGCACTTCCGGTTCGATCGACAAACTCCATATTTTGTGTACGAATCAGTAATTCCTTGTCTGGTATCGAAAAAAAAAATTAGGTCATTCTGACCTATATTTCGACGATTTTTTTGAAAACTTTGATCCTTAATTTCACCAAGGGGAGATAATTTAGAAAACTTCTAATTATATTTTTGAAGTCACATCGGTAGGATCTACTTATATACTAAATTGAATGAAAATCGCACAACTATTAAAGAAGTTGTCAAATTGGTCTAAACTTCCGGTTCGAAATCACAGCGACGAATTTTCGAAATTCGAAAATGTGAAACTGCTGATGAAAATGATTTTTTTCAAGGTATTCAAAGAAAAAAGATTTAGTAAAATCGGTCAAAAAACAATAAAGTTACGACTATGCATTGTCCATTTTGTCGTTCGTAAATTTCGGTGATTTCGGATTCGTAAAACGTTTTGAAAATATATTTAATCAACAGCTACCACCCATTTTTAGGGGGGTAGGTAAAAGTTTCATAAAGATACTGTGGTTAGATTCTGAGAAATCCGATTTGTGGATAAAACACAAAAAAAAAAATAACAATAATAATCTTAACAGAAACAATAAGCTTTCATATGTAATATGAAAGCTTAATAATATTAATCTTAGTAATAACAATAGTCTTTCACCATTTTCAATGGTGAAAGCCTAACTAGATCTGCTACTGTCCCATGCAGATATGAAAGCTTTCATATTCATCGTCATGTGTCATTGATTGTATCAAGTATCCTAAATAAAAGGATAAGAAGAAAAAATTATCAAAATTGGTCAAAAACTCGCGAAATTACAAGTCTAAATATAGTATGAAACATTGCAATCAGGCATAACAATAATCTGAAAACTAAAGGGAAATACCTCAAACTTGTATTACTGTAATGAGACGGATGAGAAAATGAAATGAAAATGGCGGGAATAAAGATTAAAAATGACCGGTTGGACAGGCGACCTTACTCCTTGTCACGTACAACCGGGCATTCGAAAACACGCTAGTTAACTCAATGACAGGCGCGCGTGCTAACCATTCAGCCACCCAACCCCCCTTTAAAATCAGACACGTGTAATATGTCATAGGAAAAATAACAAGTGGCTCACAAAAAATGGTAAATTAATGAGTTTAGGTCAAAAGGTTGAGCTACTGTTTTAGAGTATTTTTTTATGTTTTAAAGAGATACGTTAAGGGTTGTTCATACTTAAATGAAAGTTTAATTTTAAATAAGACCAATAAAATTAGGATTTAATAATGCCAGACTAATATTAAAATAAAGTTTTCAATTAAGAATAATTAATTATTGGTCTAATGCAATGAAATGCTTTGATTTGACGGATGAAATGTACGATGGGTGTCCACACTATGTGGCTAAGGCGTTGGCCTGCTAGCCAGGAGGTCGGGTGTTCGATCCCTGCATTGTAGGAGAAAGTTCATCTCGATTTTCTGGCGTGTCCCCCCACCCGCCGTGTACACATTGGAGTGCACGTAAAAGATCCCTTAGCAGTTGGAATTCGATACTGTTGAATAAGCTCTATACGATGACTAAATGTGCAGATTGTAGCCACCCATACTGCATGTTTTGCTTAACAATGAAAGGGTGCCGTTTTCAATGTTCGATCCTTTTGTTCTTCTACTCCTGATATGTTGGATTGTTGATCGATGGTTTTATATAAAAGACTACCAATAAGACTCTTTGTAGAAGAAGTTCCCAAAAAATATTATGTTGACTTTACGAGAAAGACCTCTAAACATGCTCCAAATTGTAAAAATACGACTTTTTGGATTTTCAATCTCTTTTTTTCGCCTATCCCTGATATTTAAAATAAATGATACAATGATTTCACACAACAGGCTAGCTATTGGACTCTCTATTGACAAAAGTTTCACAGCCCTCCCTTCATTATAACCGAAGTTATCGTGCCCTAAAGAATCAACAAATCAGCATGCCTATCTCTGCTTACCCTAGGCAGAAAATGCTCATCTTTGAACTCAATCATGACATTGACCTAGTGAACGTCTACACCAAGTTTGAACATTCTAGCTCAATTAGAAGGAGTGTTATTGTGTTTCAAAGTCTCGGCCCTTCAAATTGCTACTACTTTTCATTTTCAATTCAAAATGGTGACCATCACGTGACCGAAATCAAAATTCTGCTCCATACGATTTTTGGGCCATCCTTCAAGGATTCAGAAAATATAACTCCCGTGTCTGTAAGTGCAATATCGCAAAAGTTCTATTGTTTTTTCACGTTTCAAGATGGTGGCACTTCCGGTTCGATCGACAAACTCCATATTTTGTGTAGAAATCAGTAATTATATGTCGAGTAGCGAAAAAATTTTTTAGGTCATTCTGACCTATATTTCGACGATTTTTTTGAAAACTTTGATCCTTAATTTCACCAAGGGAAGATAATTTAGAAAATTTCTAATTATATTTTTGAAGTCACATCGGTAAGATCTACTTGTATACTAAATTTCATGAAAATCGTACAACTATTAAAGAAGTTGTCAAATTGGTCTAAACTTCCAGTTCGAAATCACAGCGACGAATTTTCGAAATTCGAAAATGTGAAACTGCAGATGAAAACGATTTTTTTCAAGGTATTCAAAGAAAAAAGAATTAGTAAAATCGGTCAAAAAATAACACAGTTACGACTATGCATTGTCAGTTTTTTCGTTCGTAAAATTCGGTGATTTCGGATTCGTAAAACGTTTTGAAAATATATTTAAACAACGTTCGCACCCCATTTTTGGAGGGGTAGGTCAAAGTTTCAGAAAGATCCCATGGTTAGATTCTGAGAAATCCGATTTGCAGAAAATACACAAAAAAAAAAAATAATAATAATCTTAACAGAATGTAATATGAAAGCTTAACTAGATCTGCTACTGTCCCATGCAGATATGAAAGCTTTCATATTCATCGTCACGTGTCATCGATTATATCAAGTATCTCAAATAAAAGGATACGAATAACAAACTATCAAAACTGGTCAAAAACTCGCGAAGTTACAAGTCTAAATATAGTATGAAACATTGCATAATCTGAAAACTAAAGGTAAATAACTGATACTTGTGTTGCTGTAATCAGGATGACTTCCGACTTCAAAACTTTCAGAAAAATGAAATGAAAATGGTAAGAAAACATCGAAAAATTAAATGAGATAACTTTGAACAAAACTAAAACTTTTTGAATCAGGTTGAACTCAACTGTTTGAATATTTACGTTGAATATGTAGATTTGGAAAATTATAAAGACATAATTATCAAAATCGGTCAAAAACTCACAAAGTTACAAATTTAAATGTAGTGAGACACATTGCACCCGGGCAAAAAAATAATCTTTAAACTAAAGGGAAACTTGTATAGCTGTAATCGGGCTTCCAAAATTAGAGATATGTTATATAATTATGGTTTCCAATATGTTTGGTTATAAGTAGGAAATCGTGACGACTTCTTAAGCATGTTTTAAACAAAGGATCATGTTTGTTTAAACAAGAATGGCACTCTGCAATAAAAAAAACTGGCCAAAACAAGATTTCTATGCAGAAATTAAATAATTGCTAGAACCAGAAAAATATTTATCCACTATAATAAATAAGCAACATAGAGAAAATGAAATGAAATTGAATGGGGTTTAATGTCCGACTGTTCTGCTCCTAAAATGGGCTAATGAAGACGGGCATATGCCATAAAGTGTGCAATGAGGGAAATTTTACCCGGGCAGCGGCGGTTACGGCCTACGAGGTTGGACAGGCGACCATACTCCTTGTCACGTACAACCAAGAAATCGAAACAACGCCAGTTGACTCAATGACAGACGTTATGATACAGAGCGCACGTGCTAACCATTCAGCCACGCAACCTCCCTAAAATCGGCAAATTGCTGACCTACAGCGAGAAACATTTCAACCGGGCCAAATTTTCTATTGTAACAGTTTAATTTGCACGGTACCTTTAGTTATCAACCGAATATTACAAAACTTTTAAAAATAAGCTCCCCCTGACCAGCTTAAGCGTTCGCAATAAATATGGCACGCTGAAAATCACGAATTTTCTGATTTTTAGCATTTTTGGACGCCTGTATCTCGAAAACTTAATCTACAATTTTTTTTTAATTTTTTCTATCGAGAGTCCTTTTGGAGGTATTTTGCATGAAGCCATCCAATAAGACTTTGAAATGTCTGGAATAGAATAAAAAAGGGACTGAAAATCGAAAAAAGTCGAAAAATCGTGAAATTTTGGAAAATGCTCTACTATTTTTTTATTTTAAGAGATTTTTAAAAAAAGATTGTATATTCAGATAGCTGACCTAATTACAATTCTAACGATGTATAATATGTATGTAATTATTGAAATTTAATTTTCGATATTTTAAATTTTTTGCATTTTTGGCACTTTTGAACATAGGATTTCTCAGGGGCATTTTATCTGACCAGATAATGTAATATATCATTACAGAGCCCTGTGGCTATTTTAGCGCCCAAACCGGCTATTAAAACTATTCCGACAATAATAACCATACCGCAAGTATTCAAAAAATGAAAAAAAAGGTTAAAAATATTGTCGCACTTGCGAAAAACTTGATTGCTCACTTAGGTAATAGCGGACCAAAAGAACTAAAGTGTCGTTGGATAGCCCTATTAATGGACCATCATATGGTATGTAAATAATACGATTTCGATGGTAAGGAAATAAATTATTGTATGCCAAAAATCTAGTATTTTCCGATTTTTTAACATTCTGAGACGCCCTTTTCTCGAAAACAACGCCTACGATTTTTCTGAAACTTTTCTTACTCATAGTCCTATCGGTTGTCTATATAGTGAATCCAAAATGAAAAGCATTGAAATAACATAAGTGGTCCAAAAATGACATCAAACTTTGAAAAAAATTGAAAAATCGTTAAATTTTTGTAAACGCTCTTTAATTTATCTTTTTTTCCAAAACTACTCAATGGATGTTTCTGACACTTCTGGTACAGAAAGTTAAGAGACAAAAGAGACAAAAGAGACAAAAGAGACATTTTTGTTATTTTTCAAAATTTTCAAATTTCACCTACATTTTTGGATACCTGAAGACCATCCGATTCCAGAAACACAAGTTTCATTCCGAGTTATTGCCCTTTATTTTTCGATTTTTTTCGAATTTTCTGCCATTTTTCGAACCCTTATATTTTTTGGAAAGAATAATCCGATATTTCTGTAGGCTCTGGTACATGAAGCTATATAGTCAGACCTTTTTATAAAGCAATTTCAACAACGATCCGTAAACCGGAAGTAGTGGAAATAATGCCCGATATTTCGAAAAAAACGCAAAAAATGGGTGTTTGGGGGGAAAACCCGATTTCTCCGTCCAATATCAATGGATTAAACGAATTAAGCTTTCGTTGAGTGGCTCGGGGAATGGACTGTCGTATGATGCCCAATTTATACGGATACTATGACCAAGCAGCAAAATATGACACTCTGGAAATCAAGTATTTTCTGATTTGGAGCGTTTTTGGGCGCCTTTATCTCGAAAACTGCTCCAGCGATTTTTCTTAAACTGACTCTATCTAGAGACCTTTCGGTAGTCTTGTGTATCAAACATTCCGTTAAGACTTTGAAATATTTGTAATAGGTCAAATACCGAACTGAAAATCGAAAAAAGTCGAAAAATCGTGAAATTTTGAAAAAAGCTCTATAAATTTATTTTTTTTACAGATTTTCAAAAAATGTTTTTATATTTAGATAGCTCATCCAATGCCGATTCCAATAATGTATAATATGTATTCAGTTATTGAAATTTAATTTTCAATATATTGACATTTTTGCATTTTTGGCACTTTTAAACATAGGATTTCTCAGGGGCATTTTATCTGATCAGATAATGTAATATATTATTACAGAGCCTTGCGGCTATATAATTGCCAAACCCGGTTATTAAAACTATCCTGAAAATAATCTCCATACCGGAAGTATTAAAAAAATGAAAAAAAAAGGTTTAAAAATAGGCGCTCTTCCGAAAAGGACTATTATATGACATCTCAATGGTACGATTTCGATGGTTAGAAAATAAATAACGGTGCGTCGAAAATCTAGTATTTTCCCTTTTTGGAGCCTTTTTAGACGCTATTTTCTCGAAAACGACCTCTACGATTCTTCTGAATCTTTTTTAACTAAGAGTCCTATCGGTGGTCTGTTGCGTGAATCCAACATGAAAAGGTTTGAAATAATATAAGTGGTCCAAAAATGGCCTCAATCTTTGAAAAAAGTTGAAAAATCGTTAAATTATTGAAAATGTTCTTTTATTTATCTTTTTTACAAAAACTACTGAATAGATATTTCTGACACTTATGGGAAAGAAAGTTAAGTATGTAAACAACTTGTTAAAAAAATACCTACAAAGATCCAAAAACCGGAAGTAGTGGAAAAAATATTTGATATTTTGAGAAAATACAGTGAAGAATTGGTACTCTTGCAAAATTTGCGATTTCTCAGGCTATTCAGACGATTTTATCTCGAAAAGTAGTCTTATTTCTTTTCTTACACTTCTGTTACTTAGAATCCTAATTGTGGTCTAGTGCGTGAATCGAAATTAAAAAGCCTCTATATAGTATAATTGACCCAAAAAGGTCCACAATCTTTGAACAAATTAGAAAAATTGTTGTATTTTAAACTACAGTTATAATATTGATGTAAGGGAGATAACTAGTGCTAAGTGGGATGGAGTTGGGCCATTAATTATTTACTAATTTTCCTTTTGATTTATATTACATAATGGATGTTTCTGAAAATTCTAGTACTTGAAGTTAAGTATCCAGACAACTTGCTAAAATTATCTCAACAATGATCTGTAAACCGGGAATAGTCCAAAAATGATCCGATATTTTGAATAAACCTATAAATAAGTAAAATAAATGTAGACTTTGCAAAAAAACGTGAATTCTACGGCAGATTTCACCCAATCGAAACAAATAGAGTGTCGTTAAATAGCGCGGATAATTTACTTTTATATGATATCAGAATGATACCAATGCAATAGTAGGCAATAGATTATGAGATGCCGAAAATGTAGCATTTTCTTCTATTTTTGGAGCCTATTCAGACTCGTTTATCTCGAAAACTACTTCTATTTCTCTTCTTAAACTTCTGTTAGCCCGAGTTCTATCGGTCGTTTAGAGTATAAATGTACATTTAAAGGCATGGCAATGATATAAAGGACCCTGAAAGCCGATTCAGCACTGCTATGCAAGTCTAGTTAGGCTTTCAGACTTTCGTCTGAAAGACTATTGTTTTTACTAAAATTATTATTATTATTATTATTATTATTATTATTATTATTATTTTTTACCGCGGGAGCCTATTTCTCCATGATCGAAAACAGATATCGATCTGGAACCAACTTTTCTATCGGGAAAACATGTGGTGGCTAGTGCATAAACTATTTTTCAAACTTCTGCGCATACCGGAAGTGGCCGAACTTTGTAGGTTGTCATGATATTGAAAATCGGCCATAATTTCGTCAATTCTTTACCCATTTTTAATCAAATGACATTTTCGGAAACCCTGAATCTTTTCCGAGATAATGGCTATCTCACATTTTTCAATTTCGAATATTTGTCTATGACTTCTATCGTTCGAAAATTGAAAAGACGTTGTTTATGAGACAATTTTTGTTATTTTTCAAAATTTGCAAATTTGACCTACATTTTTGGATTCCTGAAGTCTATGCGATTCCAGTAATATAAGTTTCATTCAGAGTTATCGCCCTTTATTTTTCGAATTTTTTCGAATTTTCTGCCCATTTGGTAACCCTTATATTTTTTGGAAAGGATAAACCGATATTTCTGAAACCTCTGAAACATAAAGCCATATTGCCAAACCGCTGCATAAAGCAATTTCAACAACGATTCGTAAACCGGAAGTAGTCGAAATAATGTCTGATTTTTTGAAAAAAACTCAAAAAATGGGGGCTTTGGGAAAAACGTGATTTCTTCGTCCCATATCAACCGATCAAATGGATTAAGGTATCGTTGGTTTACATCAGAATTGGAGTATCGTATGATACCCAATTCATACAGATACGATGATCCAGAAGTAAAATATGACACGCTGAAAATCAAGCATTTTTTGATTTGGAACGTTTTTGGACGCCTTTATCTCAAAAACTGCTCCAACGATTTTTCTTAAACTTTATCTATCGATGGTCCTTCCGATAGTCTTTAGCATGGATCCATCCATTAAGACCTTCGTATAACTGGAATAAGACTAAAAAGGCACTGAAAATTGAAAAAAGTCAAAAAATCGTGAAATTTTGGAAAATGCTCTACTATTTTTTTATTTTAAGAGATTTTCAAAAAAAAAATATATATTTAGAAAGCTGACCTAATTACGATTCTAATGATGTATAATATGTATGCAGTTATTGAAATTTAATTTTCAATATTTTGACATTTTGACATTTTTAACAATTTTGAACATTGGATTTCTCAGAAGTATTTTATTTGATCATATAGTGTCGTATATCATTAGAGAGCCTTTGTCCCATACAAACTCCAAAACTGGATGTGAAAACTACTCGACAATGATTCGTATACCGGAAGTAGTTCAAAAAACGAAGAAAAATGTAAAAAAGATGAAAAAAAAAATGGAGCTCTTGTCAAAAGTTCGAATTCTTCGTCACATATTAGCGGACCAAAACAATTAAAGTGTCGTTGGATAGTTCCATTAATAGACGATCGTATAACATCTAAATAACACGAATTTGATTCTTAGGAAATAAATTATGGTACGCCGAAAACTAAGTATTTTCCGTTTTGGAGCATTCCGAGACGCCTTTTTCTCGAAAACGACGCCTACAATTTTTCTTAAACATTTTTTACTCAGAGTCCTATCGGTGGCCTATCGTGTGCATTTAATAATAAAAGCGTTGCAATATTATAGGTGGTCCAAAAATGACCTCAATCTTTGAAAAAAGTTGAAAAATCATTAAATTATTGAAAATGCTCTTTTATTTATCTTTTTTTCGAAAACTACTCAATGAATGTTTCTGACATTTCTGGTAAAGGAAGTTAAGTATCTAATCAACTAGTTAAAGCTATTCCGACAATGGTCGAAAAACCGGAAGTAGTCGAAAAAATCTCCGATATTTTGAATTTTTTTTACATTTTTACAGAAAACTTTTTTATTTATGAATATTTTTTGATGGTAGTTCACACAGAGTTAAAGTATCACCCTACTTGAGCAGAAGTGAGAAAGAATTTTGTCTCAGTAATTTTCTTTAGTCGCCATTGGCTAATTTAGTTTTTCGTACCTAGATTAATTTTTTATTGTTCGATTTGTATAAAACAAAGTGCATATGCTCCGTGATGTCAATTGTAATATTTTTTGTTACGGTGACATTTTTCTGCACGCAACGGAAGTGACGTAATATTGACAAAAACTACAATTTTGAATGTTAAGTACCACTTTTTGACAGCAAATATTATTTTTTTTCGAAAACTGATATAGCAAAAAGTATGCGCCCTGTAAAGGCGCATAAAATGTTTGGCTCAAATTCTTAAATTTCAATTTCATTTTCGGGCAATTTCGAATAAAATGTAAAAAAAAAGGTAAAATTCAGTTATTACAACCCATTCAACGTCTTTATATTTTGAACTATTTATTCGTAACTTTCAGAAACTCGTAGCCATAATCCAGACGAAGAGAATGTATGCCAAAAATAGTTTGTAATATGAGCAGTTGCCGAGAAATATGCAATTTTGCATGCATCACTTTTCAAGTTATTTTGCCTATAAAAGAGTAAATTATTATCCGATTTTCAATATTTTTCTTTTATTTGATGCCTAATGCCAATTTGGACTAGGTTAAGCCAATTTTACAGTTTCACTGTTACCGGAAATGACGTCATTTTGGCAAAAACTGTATTTTTAACCTAAAAAACAAATATTTTATTCAAATGAGTCTCTTTTATAATATTTTTAAAATTATGATATTTGAATCCCATCAACGAATAGCATGAACCGTTACGATCATACAGATACCACAAAAAAGTTTCTAACTTGTACGGTTGCCGAGAAATAGACGATTTTCTACAAGTCACTTTTCAAGCTTTTTGGCCTATAAAAGTGTCAATTATTATTCAATTTTCATACAATTTTCACCATTTGATGCCTTATGCCATTTATGATTGCATTAAACTAATTTAAGATTTTTATTATCACCGGAAGTAATGTCTTTTTTGCAAAAACCGTATTTTTAGACTTCAAAACAAATATTTTTTTTAAGTGAGTTATATTTATTATTTGTTTAACGTTATAACGTTTGATTCTAATGGCCATTTAGATTGGATCAATATAATCATACTGATATCAAAAAATTGCTTCTAGCATATTCCCTTGTCGAGGAATAACCAATTTTCTAAGGATCACTTTTTAAGTTTTTTACCTTTTTAATTTCAGTTTATGGGTTCTAAGTTTATTATGTTATTGGCTGATATGTATAAAACAATTCTCAATTGCGAATTCTCAACTTATTTGTTATCGATAATGATTTCTTTTGGCACCGGAAGTTAAGTTTTTTTGCCAGATTTTACAATTTTGACCGGTGTATTTATTTGCAAGCAAATATTACTTTTACAAATCTGATAGAGGGTGTCACTGAATCATAACAACTAGAGTATCGTTTGGTAGCTCGTTGGATCGGCTATTGTATGACGAACTTCCTGTCTGATTCCTGAAAGCCGATTCAGCACTGCAGGTCTGCAGGTCTAGTTATTATTATTATTATTATTATTATTATTATTTTTTACCGCGGGAGCTTATTTCTCCATGATCGAAAACAGATATCGACCTGGAACCAACTTTTCTATCGGGAAAACATGTGGTGGCTAGTGCATAAACTATTTTTCAAACTTCTGCGCATACCGGAAGTGGCCGAACTTTGTAGGTTGTCATGATATTGAAAATCGGCCATAATTTCGTCAATTCTTTACCCATTTTTAATCAAATGACATTTTCGGAAACCCTGAATCTTTTCCGAGATAATGGCTATCTCACATTTTTCAATTTCGAATATTTGTCTATGACTTCTATCGTTCGAAAATTGAAAAGACGTTGTTTATGAGACAATTTTTGTTATTTTTCAAAATTTGCAAATTTGACCTACATTTTTGGATTCCTGAAGTCTATGCGATTCCAGTAATATAAGTTTCATTCAGAGTTATCGCCCTTTATTTTTCGAATTTTTTCGAATTTTCTGCCCATTTGGTAACCCTTATATTTTTTGGAAAGGATAAAACGATATTTCTGAAACCCCTGAAACATAAAGCCATATTGCCAAACCGCTGCATAAAGCAATTTCAACAACGATTCGTAAACCGGAAGTAGTCGAAATAATGTCTGATTTTTTGAAAAAAACTCAAAAAATGGGGGCTTTGGGAAAAACGTGATTTCTTCGTCCCATATCAACCGATCAAATGGATTAAGGTATCGTTGGCTTACATCAGAATTGGAGTATCGTATGATACCCAATTCATACAGATACGATGATCCAGAAGTAAAATATGACACGCTGAAAATCAAGCATTTTTTGATTTGGAACGTTTTTGGACGCCTTTATCTCAAAAACTGCTCCAACGATTTTTCTTAAACTTTATCTATCGATGGTCCTTCCGATAGTGTTTAGCATGGATCCATCCATTAAGACCTTCGTATAACTGGAATAAGACAAAAAAGGCACTGAAAATTGAAAAAAGTCAAAAAATCGTGAAATTTTGGAAAATGCTCCACTATTTTTTTATTTTAAGAGATTTTCAAAAAAAAAATATATATATTTAAAAAGCTGACCTAATTACGATTCTAATGATGTATAATATGTATGCAGTTATTGAAATTTAATTTTCAATATTTTGACATTTTGACATTTTTAACAATTTTGAACATTGGATTTCTCAGAAGTATTTTATTTGATCGTATAGTGTCGTATATCATTGGAGAGCCTTTGTCCCATACAAACTCCAAAACTGGATGTGAAAACTACTCGACAATGATTCGTATACCGGAAGTAGTTCAAAAAACGAAGAAAAATGTAAAAAAGATGAAAAAAAATGGAGCTCTTGTCAAAAGTTCGAATTCTTCGTCACATATTAGCGGACCAAAACAATTAAAGTGTCGTTGGATAGTTCCATTAATAGACGATCGTATAACATCTAAATAACACGAATTTGATTCTTAGGAAATAAATTATGGTACGCCGAAAACTAAGTATTTTCCGTTTTGGAGCATTCCGAGACGCCTTTTTCTCGAAAACGACGCCTACGATTTTTCTTAAACATTTTTTACTCAGAGTCCTATCGGTGGCCTAGCGTGTGCATTTAATAATAAAAGCGTTGCAATATTATAGGTGGTCCAAAAATGACCTCAATCTTTGAAAAAAGTTGAAAAATCATTAAATTATTGAAAATTCTCTTTTATTTATCTTTTTTTCGAAAACTACTCAATGAATGTTTCTGACATTTCTGGTAAAGGAAGTTAAGTATCTAATCAACTAGTTAAAGCTATTCCGACAATGATCGAAAAACCGGAAGTAGTCGAAAAAATCTCAGATATTTTGAATTTTTTTTACATTTTTACAGAAAACTTTTTTATTTATGAATATTTTTTGATGGTAGTTCACACAGAGTTAAAGTATCACCCTACTTGAGCAGAAGTGAGAAAGAATTTTGTCTCAGTAATTTTCTTTAGTCGCCATTGGCTAATTTAGTTTTTCGTACCTAGATTAATTATTTATTGTTCGATTTGTATAAAACAAAGTGCATATGCTCCGTGATGTCAATTGTAATATTTTTTGTTACGGTGACATTTTTCTGCACGCAACGGAAGTGGCGTAATATTGACAAAAACTACAATTTTGAGAGTTAAGTACCACTTTTTGACAGCAAATATTATTTTTTTTCGAAAACTGATATAGAAAAAAGTATGCGCCCTGTAAAGGCGCATAAAATGTTTGGCTCAGATTCTTAAATTTCAATTTCATTTTCGGGCAATTTCGAATAAAATGTAAAAAAAAAGGTAAAATTCAGTTATTACAACCCATTCAACGTCTTTATATTTTGAACTATTTATTCGTAACTTTCATAAACTCGTAGCCATAATCCAGACGAAGAGAATGTATGCCAAAAATAGATTGTAATATGAGCAGTTGCCGAGAAATATGCAATTTTGCATGCATCACTTTTCAAGTTATTTTGCCTATAAAAGAGTAAATTATTATCCGATTTTCAATATTTTTCTTTTATTTGATGCCTAATGCCAATTTGAACTAGGTTAAGCCAATTTTACAGTTTCACTGTTACCGGAAATGACGTCATTTTGGCAAAAACTGTATTTTTAACCTAAATGTCACGATTTGGCACCTGACCAATTGCCACTCGTGCAAACTACTCCCCAGTTGCGTCTTCAAAATCATAAAGAAAACGAAATGGCATTAATAGTATAATTTAATACTTTATATATATATATATCAAATCAGTAAAACAACAATCAATCAATTTTCAGAGTTCGATATGTCCATAGGTCACTTCCGGTGGGAATCAAACCATCAATTCACAAAAACACCATTCGTCCAACGAAAACATTAAACATAGGCCTGCAATGCCTATTCTGATTTAAGTTATTCGTAAAACATTTAAACACCGCACAGTTCTCCACAACACAGTTGAGATAATTATAGGCCTGTGGATCCTATTCTGGGATCATCTCAAATGTTCTGTTCACGATATAAGCTACGGCTAAACTTGGCCCCAACGTTGCTCCATACCAAACGTTGCCCAACAATAAACTACACACATAAAAGTTTCACCTCCTGGGCGTAATCAAACATGGCCCAGTTCCAATGTACCTCTGATTTAATTAAACATGGTCCAATATTCACTACAGTTATGAATTCAAAGAAGAAAGGTTAAATTGGCCCCCTCCTACATAATCGATCCGATTCGGCCTGAACGAACCTTACTAACAGACTGACTGACTGACTGACTCTGATGTGCCATCCACATCTGCTTATATAGCCATATTGTGCACATGCTGCATGCCTCAGATGCAGTTGATAATCAAGATGAGTTTGGGGGATACAGCTTAGACAATTGAAATTGAGTTTGGGGGATCAAACTCAGACAAATAGGATGTGAACATAAATATTTATAAATTCGGATGTAAAGAAAAAATATGATATTTGATTGTGACACTAAAAAACAAATATTTTATTCAAATGAGTCTCTTTTATAATATTTTTAAAATTATGATATTTGAATCCCATCAACGAATAGCATGAACCCATACGATCATACAGATACCACAAAAAAGTTTCTAACTTGTACGGTTGCCGAGAAATAGACGATTTTCTACAAGTCACTTTTCAAGCTTTTTGGCCTATAAAAGTGTCAATTATTATTCAATTTTCATACAATTTTCACCATTTGATGCCTTATGCCATTTATGATTGCATTAAACTAATTTAAGATTTTTATTATCACCGGAAGTAATGTCTTTTTTGCAAAAACCGTATTTTTAGACTTCAAAACAAATATTTTTTTTTAAGTGAGTTATATTTATTATTTGTTTAACGTTATAACGTTTGATTCTAATGGCCATTTAGATTGGATCAATATAATCATACTGATATCAAAAAATTGCTTCTAGCATATTCCCTTGTCGAGGAATAACCAATTTTCTAAGGATCACTTTTTAAGTTTTTTATCTTTTTAATTTCAGTTTATGGGTTCTAAGTTTATTATGTTATTGGCTGATATGTATAAAACAATTCTCAATTGCGAATTCTCAACTTATTTGTTATCGATAATGATTTCTTTTGGCACCGGAAGTTAAGTTTTTTTGCCAGATTTTACAATTTTGACCGGTGTATTTATTTGCAAGCAAATATTACTTTTACAAATCTGATAGAGGGTGTCACTGAATCATAACAACTACAGTATCGTTTGGTAGCTCGATGGATCGGCTATTGTATGACGCACTTCCTGTCTGATTCCTGAAAGCCGATTCAGCACTGCAGGTCTGCAGGTCTAGTTATTATTATTTTTTTCCGCGGGAGCCTATTTCTCCATGATCGAAAACAGATATCGATCTGGAACAAACTTTTCTAACGGGAAAACATGTGGTGGCTAGTGCATAAACTATTTTTCAAACTTCTGCGCATACCGGAAGTGGCCGAACTTTGTAGGTTCTCATGATATTGAAAATCGGCCATAATTTCGTCAATTCTTTACCCATTTTTAATCAAATGACATTTTCGGAAACCCTGAATCTTTTCCGAGATAATGGCTATCTCACATTTATCAATTTCGAACACTTGTCTATGACTTATATCGTTCGAAAATTGAAAAGACGTTGTTTATGAGACAATTTTTGTTATTTTTCAAAATTTGCAAATTTGACCTACATTTTTGGATTCCTGAAGTCTAGGCGATTCCAGTAATATAAGTTTCATTCAGAGTTATCGCCCTTTATTTTTCGAATTTTTTCGAATTTTCTGCCCATTTGGTAACCCTTATATTTTTTGGAAAGGATAAAACGATATTTCTGAAACCCCTGAAACATAAAGCCATATTGCCAAACAGCTGCATAAAGCAATTTCAACAACGATTCGTAAACCGGAAGTAGTCGAAATAATGTCTGATTTTTTGAAAAAAACTCAAAAAATGGGGGCTTTGGGAAAAATGTGATTTCTTCGTCCCATATCAACCGATCAAATGGATTAAGGTATCGTTGGTTTACATCAGAATTGGAGTATCGTATGATACCCAATTCATACAGATACGATGATCCAGAAGTAAAATATGACACGCTGAAAATCAAGCATTTTTTGATTTGGAACGTTTTTGGACGCCTTTATCTCGAAAACTGCTTCAACGATTTTTCCTAAACTTTATCTATCGATGGTCCTTCCGATAGTCTTTAGCATGGATCCATCCATTAAGACCTTCGCATAATTGGAATAAGACAAAAAAGTCAAAAAATCGTGAAATTTTGGAAAATGCTCTACTATTTTTTTTATTTTTAGAGATTTTCAAAAAAAATATATATATTTAAAAAGCTGACCTAATTACGATTCTAATGATGTATAATATGTATGCAGTTATTGAAATTTAATTTTCAATATTTTGACATTTTGACATTTTTAACAATTTTGAACATAGGATTTCTCAGAAGTATTTTATTTGATCGTATAGTGTCGTATATCATTAGAGAGCCTTTGTCCCATGCAAACTCCAAAACTGGATGTGAAAACTACTCGACAATGATTCGTATACCGGAAGTAGTTCAAAAAACGAAGAAAAATGTAAAAAAGATGAAAAAAAATGAAGCTCTTGCCAAAAGTTCGAATTCTCCGTCACATATTAGCGAACCAAAACAATTAAAGTGTCGTTGGATAGTTCCATTAATAGACGATCGTATAACATCTAAATAACACGAATTTGATTCTTAGGAAATAAATTATGGTACGCCGAAAACTAAGTATTTTCCGTTTTGGAGCATTCCGAGACGCCTTTTTCTCGAAAACGACGCCTACGATTTTTCTTAAACATGTTTTACTCAGAGTCCTATCGGTGGCCTAGCGTGTGCATTTAATAATAAAAGCGTTGCAATATTATAGGTGGTCCAAAAATGACCTCAATCTTTGAAAAAAGTTGAAAAATCATTAAATTATTGAAAATGCACTTTTATTTATCTTTTTTTCGAAAACTACTCAATGAATGTTTCTGACATTTCTGGTACAGGAAGTTAAGTATCTAATCAACTTGTTAAAGCTATTCCGACAATGATCGAAAAACCGGAAGTAGTCGAAAAAATCTCCGATATTTTGAATTTTTTTTACATTTTTACAGAAAACTTTTTTATTTATGAATATTTTTTGATGGTAGTTCACACAGAGTTAAAGTATCACGCTACTTGAGCAGAAGTGAGAACGAATTTTGTCTCAGTAATTTTCTTTAGTCGCCATTGGCTAATTTAGTTTTTCGTACCTAGATTAATTATTTATTGTTCGATTTGTATAAAACAAAGTGCATATGCTCCGTGGTCTCAATTGTAATTTTTCTTGTTACCGTGAAATTTTTCTGCACGCAACGGAAGTGGCGTAATATTAACAAAAACTACAATTTTGACAGTTCAGTACCACTTTTTGAAAGCAAATATTATTTTTTTCGAAATCTGATATAGCAAAAAGGATGCGCGCTGTAAAGGGGCACAAATCGTTAGCTCAGATCTTTTAATTTCAATTTCGCTTTCGGGCAATTTCGAATAAATGTAAAAAAAAGTGTAACAATCAGTTATTTACAACCCATTCAACGTCTCCATATTTTGAACTATTTATTCGTAACTTTCATAAACTCGTAGTAATAATCCAGACGAGGAGAATGTATGCAAATATAGGTCGTAATATGAGCAATTGCCGAGAAATATGCAATTTTGCATGCATCACTTTTCACGTTATTTTGCCTATAAAATAGTAAATTATTATCTGATTTTCAATAAATTTTTTTCATTCGATGCCTAATGCCTATTTGGACTAGGTTAAGCCAATTTTACAGTTTCACTGTGACCGAAAATGACGTCATTTTGGCAAAAACTGTATTTTTAACCTAAAAAACAAATATTTTATTCAAATGAGTTTTGTTTATAATATTTTTAAAATTATGATATTTGAATCCCATCACCGAAATGCATGAACCCATACCATCATACAGATACCACAAAAAAGTTTCTAACTTGTACGGTTGCCGAGAAATAGACGATTTTCTACAAGTCACTTTTCAAGCTTTTTGGTCTATAAAAGTGTCAATTATTATTCAATTTTCATACAATTTTCACCGTGTAATGCCTTATGCCATTTATGATTGCAATGATCTGATTTAACATTTCCATTATCACCGGAAGTAATGTCATATTTGCAAAAAACGTATTTTTAGACTTCAAAACAAAATTTTACTCCAAAATTAGATTTTGTGCGATCCGACTCAAGATGGCGTGTTCAATGACAAATTTTACGGGACGCTGAAGATCTAGTATTTTCCTTTTTGGACTTTTATATGATATCAGAATGATACGAATTCGATGGTTAGGCAATAGATTATGAGATGCCGAAAATGTAGTATTTTCCTCTTTTTTTGGAGCCTTTTCAGACTCGTTTATCTCGAAAACTACTTCTATTTCACTTCTTAAACTTCTGTTACCCCGAGTCCTATCGGTCGTTTAGAGTATAAAGGTAAATTTAAAAGCATGGCAATGATATAAAGGACCCTGAAAGCCGATTCAGCACTGCTATGCAGGTCTAGTTAGGCTTTCAGATTTTCGTCTGAAAGACTATTGTTTTTACTAAAATTATTATTAAGCTTTCATATGTATTACATATGAAAGCTTATTGTTTCTGTTAAAGTTATTATTATTATTTTTTTTTTGTGTGTGTTTTCTGCAAATCGGATTTCTCAGAATCTATCCATAGGATCTTTCTGAAATTTTGACCTACCCCCCCAAAAATGGGGTGCGAACCTTGATTAAATGTATTTTCAAAACGTTTTACGAATACGAAATCACCGAATTTTACGAACGAATGCATTTGACCCACAATGCTGTAACTTTGTGACTATTTGATCTATTTTACTAATTCTTTTTTCTTTAAGTATCCTAAGACATTTACTTTAAATTTGCAATTTCTGATTTTCGAATTTCGAAAATTCGTCGCTGTGATTTCGAACCGGAAGTTTACACCAACTCGACAACTTCTTTAGTAGTTGTACGATTTTCATGAAATTTAATATGTAAGTAGACCTTAATGATGCGACTTGAAAAATGACTTTAGAAATTTTCTAACTTATCTCCCCTTGGTGAAATTAAGGATCAAAGTTTTCAAAAAAATCGTCGAAATATAGGTCAGAATGACCTAGTTTTTTTTTCGATACTAGACAAGGAATTACTGATTCGTACACAAAATATGGAGTTTGTCGATCGAACTGGAAGTGCCACCATTTTTAAACGTGAAAAATCAATAAGGCTTTTTTGCTATTTTACTTACAGACTCGGGAGTTATATTTTCTGAATCCTTGTAGGAAGGCCTAAAAAATGTCGCGAATAGAATTCTGATTTAGGTCAACCGGGAGTCACCATTTTGAATTGAAAATGAAAAATAGAAGCAATTTGAAGGGCCGAGACTTTGGAGCACAATAACCCTCATTCTAATTAAGCTAGAATGTTCAAACTTGTTGTAGACGTTCACTAGGTCAATGTTATGATTGAGTTCAAAGATGAGCATTTTCTACTTAGGGTAAGCAGAGATAAGCATGCCGATTTGTTGATTCTTTAGGGCACGATAACTTCGGTTATAATGAAGGGAAGGCGGTGAAACTTTTGTCAATAGAGAGTCTAATAGCTAGCCTGTTGTGTGAAATCATTGTATCATTTTTTTTAAATATCAGGGATAGCCGAAAAAAAGAGATTGAAAATCCAAAAAGTCGTATTTTTACAATTTGGAGCATGTTTAGAGGTCTTTCTCGTAAAGTCAACATACTATTTTTTGGAAACTTCTTCTACAAAGAGTCTTATTAATAGTCTTTTATATGAAACCATCGATCAACAGTCCAACATATCAGGAGTAGAAGAACAAAAGGATCGAACATTGAAAACGGCACCCTTTCATTGTTAAGCGAAACATGAAGTGTGGGTGACTACAATCTACGCATTTAGTCATCGTATAGAGTTTATTCAACAGTATCGAATTCCAACTGCTTAGGGATATTTAACGTGCACTCCAATGTGTACACGGGACCTTGGTTTTTCGTTTTCGTCCCATCCGAAGGACTAGACAGCTGTGCTTGTCAGGCCCTCCGTTCTGCCTCACTGACAAGGGGAACCACGCCGGGAAATCGAGATGAACTTTTTCCGTGCAGAACTTTCAATTCAGGCAAAACGTTTATTGCATACGATTAAGCTGGTCAGTTGGAGCTTATTTTCAAAAGTTTTGTAATAATCGGTTGGTAATTAAAGTACCGTGCACATTAAACTGTTAAAACAGAAAATTTCGCCCGGTTGAAATGTTTCTTGCTATAAGTCAGCAATTTTCCGAATTCAGGGAGGCTGGATGGCTGAATGGTTAGCATGTGCTCGCTGTATATTAACGTTTGTCATTGAGTCAACGGGCGTCGTTTCGATCTCCAGGTTGCACGTGACATGGTGTATGATGTCCAGCCTCGTGGGTTTTCTCCGTGTTCTTCGGTTTCCTCCCAACGGCTAAAGACCAGGGGAGTTTTTAAATAAAATTAAAAAACATATGTTAGTCCCGAAATGACCTAGTTTGTGTCGAATGGACGTTAGGTCGCATTTCCCTCTTTCTCTTTTTAAAGTTTTGTAATAATCGGTTGGTAATCAAAGGTACTGTTAAAGTGATAAAACAGAAAATTTGGCCCGGTTGTAATGTTTCTCACTTTAAAGTCAGCAATTTGTTGATTTTAAGGGGCAAACGTTTATTGCGAACGATTAAGCTGGTCAGAGGGAGCTTATTTTTAAAAGTTTTGTAGTATTCGGTTGATAACTAAAGGTACCGTGCAAATTAAACTGTTAAAATAGAAAATTTGGCCCGGTTGAAATGTTTCTCGCTGTAGGTCAGCAATTTGCCGATTTTAGGTAGGTTGCGTGGCTGAATGGTTAGCACGTGCGCTCTGTATCATAACGTCTGTCATTGAGTCAACTGGCCTTGTTTCGATTTCTTGGTTGTACGTGACAAGGAGTATGGTGGCCTTACCAACCTCGTAGGCCGTAACGCCGCTGCCCGGGTAAAATTTCCCTAATTGCACACTTTATGGGGTATGCCCGTCTTCATTAGCCCATTGTAGGAGCAGAACAGTAGGACGTTAAACCCCATTCAATTTCATTTCATTTTCTCTATGTTGCATATTTATTATAGTGGATAAATATTTTTCTGGCTCTAGCAATTATCTAATTTCTGCATAGAAATCTCTGGCCAGTTTTTTTTTATTGCAGAGTGCCATTCTTGTATATAGCAGTCTATGACCCTTTGTTTAAAACATGCTTAAGAAGTCGTCACGATTTCCTATTTATAACCAAACATATTGGAAACCATAATTATATAACATATCTTGGAAGCCCGATTACAGCTATACAAGTTTCAGTTATTTCCCTTTAGTTTAAAGATTATTTTTTTGCCCGGGTGCAATGTTTCTCACTACATTTAAATTTGTAACTTTGTGAGTTTTTGACCGATTTTGATATTATGTCTTTATAATTTTCCAAATCTACATATTTAACGTACATATTCAAACAGTTGAGTTCAACCTGATTCAAAAAGTTTTACTTTTGTTCAAAGTTATCTCATTTAATTTTTCGATGTTTTCTTACCATTTTCATTTGATTTTTCAAAACTTTCAGAAAAATCAAATGAAAATGGTAAGAAAACATCGAAAAATTAAATGAGATAACTTTGAACAAAACTAAAACTTTTTGAATCAGGTTGAACTCAACTGTTTGAATATGTACGTTAAATATGTAGATTTGGAAAATTATAAAGACATAAGTCATCCCGATTACAGCAACACAAGTATCAGTTATTTCCCTTTAGTTTTCAGATTACTCAATGTTTCATACTATATTTAGACTTGTAACTTCGCGAGTTTTTACCAATTTTGATAGTTTGTTATTCTTATCCTTTTACCTGAGATACTTGATATAATCGATGACACGTGACGATGAATATGAAAGCTTTCATATCTGCATGGGACAGTAGCAGATCTAGTTAGGCTTTCAGACTTTCGTCTGAAAGACTATTGTTTTTACTAAAATTATTAAGCTTTCATATGTATTACATATGAAAGCTTATTGTTTCTGTTAAAGTTATTATTATTATTATTTTTTTTTTTGTGTGTTTTCTGCAAATCGGATTTCTCAGAATCTATCCATAGGATCTTTCTGAAATTTTGACCTACCCCCCCAAAAATGGGGTGCGAACCTTGATTAAATATATTTTCAAAACGTTTTACGAATCCGAAATCACCGAATTTTACGAACGAAAAAAATGACAATGCATAGTCGTAACTTTGTTATTTTTTGACCGATTTTACTAATTCTTTTTTCTTTGAATACCTTGAAAAAGATCATTTTCATCTGCAGTTTCACATTTTCGAATTTCGAAAATTCGTCGCTGTGATTTCGAACCGGAAGTTTAGACCAATTTGACAACTTCTTTAATAGTTGTACGATTTTCATGAAATTTAGTATATAAGTAGATCTTACCGATGTGACTTCAAAAATATAATTAGAAATTTTCTAAATTATCTCCCCTTGACGAAATTAAGGATCAAAATTTTCAAAAAAATCATCGAAATATAGGTCAGAATGACCTGATTTTTTTTTTGGATACTAGACAAGTAATTACTGATTTGTACACAAAATATGGAGTTTGTCGATCGAACCGGAAGTGCCACCATCTTTAAAAGTGAAAAATCAATAAGGCTTTTTTGCTATTTTACTTACAGACTCAGGAGTTATATTTTCTGAATCCTTATAGGAAGGCCTAAAAAATGTCGCGAATAGAATTTTGATTTAGGTCAACCGTTAGTCACCATTTTGAATTGAAAATGAAAAATAGAAGCAATTTGAAGGGCCGAGACTTTGGAGCACAATAACTCTCATTCTAATTAAGCTAGAATGTTCAAACTTGTTGTAGACGTTCACTAGGTCAATGTTATGATGGAGTTCAAAGATGAGCATTTTCTGTTTAGGGTAAGCAGAGATAAGCATGTTGATTTGTTGATTTTTTAGGGCACGATAACTTCGGTTATAATGAAGGGAGGACGGTGAAACTTTTGTCAATAGAGAGTCTAATAGCTAGCCTGTTGTATGAAATCATTGTATCATTTTTTTTAAATATCAGGGATAGCCGAAAAAAAAGAGATTGAAAATCCAAAAAGTCGTATTTTTACAATTTGGAGCATGTTTAGAGGTCTTTCTCGTAAAGTCAACATAATATTTTTTGGGAACTTCTTCTACAAAGAGTCTTATCGATAGTCTTTTATATGAAACCATCGATCAACAGTCCAAAATATCAGGAGTAGAAGAACAAAAGGATCGAAAATTGAAAACGGCAACTTTTACTGTTCAGCGAAACATGCAGCGTGGGTGACTACAATCTGCACATTTAGTCATCGTATAGAGCTTGTTCAACAGTATCGAATTCCAACTGCTAAGGAATCTTTTACGTGCACTCCAATGTGTACACGGTACCTTGGTTTTTCGTCCCATTCGAACGACAAGACAGTTGTCCTTGTCAGGCCCTTCGTTCTGTCTCACTAGCCAGCCTGCGCCTTACCAACTTAGGTGGTGATATTTTATACCGAATATCTAATATTAATAAGAATTGAACCGGTTAGAACTGTCGTTCGGCTAAGTTAAATCAACGAATAGTAGAGATGAAGACGTGTTTTGTTGCAAAGCTATTGTATATTTGAAAGGAGAAAGATGGATATCCACAGATCACTTCCTGCCATGCCATGTTCACCGTCACGTGTCACCGATAATATTAAGCGTCTTTTAAAAAAGAACAAATAAATATGATTATTTCTATACCACTTTGAATGGCACGCACAAAACACAATTACACGGTCTGTAATACAAGAAAAATTACATAATGTCAGTTCCGAATGGCAATGCACGGAAATGACAAATAACGGCGTGGAACTGTATATCAAGTGAAATCGCTGCTAGACGCCTAGATCGACTGAGTTAACTTCACAGAAAAGGATCAAGGGTTACCCCAGTCTCCGCCCTAGATCTTTTAGGCTACCGTGAAGCTTTGATCTGGAATTTGAATTTTTTTCTCCTTTTGTCATAAACCGCGGGGCACTCTGGGCCGGGCCTGGCCCCTCCGGCCCATGCCTAAGCTTGGCCCTGTTTTAGATTATACTTCAAAAGTGTCCTAAAATTAGAGGAAAAAGTGGATTCTCCAAAATAAAAGCTACACATGTATATATGTTTCATTTAAACAGTTTGTGGTGTATATAATTATATACAATAAGATACTTTGCACTTTAGGTTTATATGTAAAACTTTGCAAATGCTTGGCCCATACCTCAATCTTTTTTGTGGTGAATGTAATGTATATGTAAATCTATACATTAATTGATGAGACTGCCCCACAAAAGAGAACGGCAGTATCTGCAAAATATAATAGTCATTTTGAGAAAATCGACTTTAATGTTTGTCACTTTCCTGTACTCATAGTTTTGTATAAAATAATGTGATTTCTTCAACGTAAGGAAATATTTTGGTTCTCTTTCGATATATCTTGTCGATTTTCGTATATTTCTTTGAGGGACTAAGATAATGCAGATACTGCTCATTTTATGGCTCGGGACCTTTTGCTGTGCCCATTGTAAAACCAAGGTACAGAGCAGCATCTACACATGCTCTCTAATTGTTTCTGTTATAAACAGACAGTTTACAAACTGCATATTTATGCATAAACATTGTTCTGGGCATTTCTCCATTCAGTAGAGTCCAAATCCTTGACATTATATACAGTTTTTTACCTTAGTTATTCCAGGTCACTTTACATTTTCTGCCAGCACCTTATCTTAAGGTACATACATGTCCCAAGGAGAACGGTAGTATCTACACTTACTGCTTTTCTCCTTAGTTATATAAGAGAAATTTGCATTTACTGCCAAAATTTCGCTCTGGGTTGTAATAAATGTATCAAGGAGAACGACAGTATCTACACTTACTGCTTTCATCCTTAGTTATACCAGGGCAATTTATATTTACTGCCCAAATCGACACTATAAATCTCTTTACCTAATTGAAATATAGCAATGGAATTTTTACATGTGATAGAGCTGATACTGCCGATCACAATGATAGCAAAAACGTATTTTGGCCAAAAGTGTAGATACTGCCTTCTTCCTTTGCGCGGCGGAATAGGGTTAATCCTGAGGTGTACTGCTATTGTTATAATAAATAAAATGAGGTTTTAGGTCCCACTTTTCTGTTCCAGTTTGGCTAATGATGTTCAAGTGTATATTTTGTAATCAAGGCATAATGAATAAAAAAACATTGTCAATATAAAAGACCCCCCACCAGCACAATCCCATGTACTACAAAAGCTTACAATTTTGTCACAAGTATATCACTAGTAGTATTTTCATTTTCTCTTTGGGGCATCTAATACCACTTCTCATTGACGTGTTAACACAGCTACTAGTTTTTGTATGTTGTGTAATCTTTATTCAGTATAAATCAGCTTATACACATAAAAAAAAATATTTGGATTGATGAAATTATTTTTTGACAGTTATTCTTACAGATATCATAATAGGAGGGTCTAGAACACAAGTGATCTAACTACTCACAGCTTTAGAAAGTTGTTTGAGCGCTGTGCTCTAGACCATCCAATCCCAACTTTAATATACATAATAATGTGTATTTTAATTTAAAATAAAACAATAATGATTTCTGTACAATAATAGTAACAATACAACATTTCAATTCACAATAATTTCTTTTGTTCCTGTACCCAGTTGATCAACAACCTGATTATATTTGCAATTTATTCCACGCGATGTCTTAAAAGTGGCTTATCTAAGAGATTATACCATGTAGTCTTATCTTAACAGAATATAGTACCATGACACACAATAGCAAATTGTAATCATTTCCATTATTTGTTTCAATAATTTGACACTGTGTTATTTATGTATATATACACAACATATGGCAAGAGTGGATTAAGTTATTTTAGATTGATAGAAATATCTGGTAGAAATAAGTATTGTATATTGGTTTATAGAAAAATAATTCGTACAGATAATGTAACTTCTAGCAACACACCAGAGCATGTACCATAATACAACTGACTTTCTATATTTTAATACAATTAATTTACATTGAGTATAAATAATATAGTATTAAACAGATTAGTTATTGTATACAACATTAAATTAATTTCATAGCAACATTTTACACTGTTGTTATGGTATTTTTTGTTTTGTCTTTATTAGCCCAGTGAGTGCAAAACAATAGATTGTTAAATCCCATTTCATTTTATTAATAATAGTATTCATCTAGAATACAAATATGACTATTTATATTGGTATGACACTTCAAAGATATAACAATAACATTAGCAAAAGTATGTATAAATCATCAAGTTCTCTATAGTATCTTATCCTTCATAAATAGTCAAACTATTCATTATCATTATCTTTTCTCCTTTTACACATTTATTTGGTGACAAAGCAACATTACACATTTCTATTTTTTTATTTATCATAGGATTGTACACTGCACATCATTATATAACACACGATTAACACACGATTGTAAAAGTTATCTCCCTTACAACAATATTTATAGTTCGTATGCAAAACTGCATTAATGGCTGAATGTGTAGAAATGTACAAACTATACACAGAAATATTCTAAATCAATAACGACGTGGATCAATAAATCTTTAAAAATCTTAGTATGTTTATAAAAAACATTAATGTTTTGAAATAGTTTTAAAATACATGTAGAATACAAATAATACATGAATAATTATAACATCATGTATCAAACCAAACCATATCTATTCAATTTCAATAAATATGAGGGCTTGCTTTAAAGTTCTAAGAATATATGTGAAAAGTCAATTGTTTCCATTTATTTTTTTACAGTCCCCTTCCAGATGTACACACTTATGTAAACAATATTGCAAGGCCTGGATGCTGGTCACAAACAAATTATCTTCGGTCACTCAAAAAAATGCATTCACATCTGACATGACGTCATTATAAGTAGGAAAATCATGACCTGATAATTCCAAATTGGGTGAGCAGAATGGACTGTCCGATAAGTTTGAATTCACAACCATAGATCATTGAAATGGAGCATTGCTTTGAAGGAACAGGATGCCTTTATAGTATCTTCCATTCATAGTCAGGTTGTCATCAGCAGAATACCCTTGAAATCATACACAAGAGAACCCATCACCTTTCCAGCAGACGGAGCAGACCTGGTTTCTTTGAAGGGCTTGTGACACTGGATGTTCCATTTGACTGAATTTAGGATTCTCGTTGACACTGATGAATCCAGGTCTCCTCCATGGTTAAAAATCTGGCTAATAAATTATCAGGATATGTTCAAAACAGCACAGATTGTCACTGGATGTCAGGAATCTGACAAATTTGTGATCCACAGTCAAGATCTTTGGTACCATCATGCAGAAATATTTTTCATTCATATTCATTGGCGATAATGTGCTTAACCCTCTCATGAGAAATGCCCATAACACTGACAAAATGTTGTGTTGCTAATCTACATAGGTTATAGTCAAAATCCACCACACTTAAATTCTGCAGAATCTCCTTTAATGTGGAAGGTGTGTCTTTCCCTAAATTTGCGAAAATGTTAGTCCTTTCAGTTGCAGGTCCTTGATGACTGTCCTGTAGCCAGATTTGTCCCATTTGTGGAGATTTCAATGGGTAAGTTCACAAGATGGTCTGGTGCAAAGGCAATAATTAAACTACATTTGCAGTTCTTATCTCTATGATTCATTTAATGATTTTACTTGTTGGTAGTAAAATAGTGTTTAAATCCAACTGAACTATCCTTAAAACTTTCCAGCCAGCCATTGTATTTTAGTATATTGACACAATAACAAAGTTGAACAGAGAAAAAATATTATAACATCATAAATCTATAAAATGATAGGTATTCATATTTCAATCAACAAAATCAAATGTATTGATACAAATATATATCTATGTATACAAATATATCTGTACAAATGTATAAATACTTCCACAATTCAAAACAAAGCTATTCAATTATTACCAATATTACCAATAAGTTTAGTAATTTGAAATTTTAATTGACAAGTTATATTTTTTGTTTTTGTCGCAAGTTACCAACACCGTAAAAAGCAACCATAGTAATTTAAGATGTGTGGATATCTGTACATTTGATAAATATAATTTGCATCCACTCCAACACCCCCACCCCCAATAAGAAATCATTAGGATATATCACTATGAAAATACTGTTTCATAATGTTTAGATATTTACACAGATGCTAAATACAACATGTTGGTAAATATTCAGTGGTTAGATAGTATTTTAAACCTTTTGCACTAGGTAAATGTAAATATTGACTACACTGGTAAAAATCAATTTTACACTGCATTTTGTAGTTTAAATTTCAATATTATTAAAGCATGTATTAAGACAAACCTACTTATTTGAAAAACTATTACGGTGTATCCACACAACAAAAAATTATTACAAATTATAGTACATATGCAAATGTATATATGAATACTAGCAGAAATTATTAAATAATTTTGTCAATTTGCAAATGTAATTGACTGTTTATAATTTCATTATTAAAAATTATCAACAACGTGAATCCTGCTAGATTCTCATTTTCCCTTAAAAAAAAAAGCAACCATACTAACTTAAGATTTGTGGATATCTGTACATTTCATAGCATTAATTTGTATCTACTCCATCACCCCACCCACATCCAATCAAACATTTGGATGCATCACTATTTTTGTCAAAAGTGACAAACAATGTGAAAAGCAAACAAACTAATTCCAGGTGTGGATATTTGCACATTTGCTAAATATAATTTGCATCCACTCACAACACCCCAACCCCATCCACTTCCAATAAAAAATCATTGGGGAAACAGGTTTGGATATTTGTACATTTGATAAAAAAATTGCATCCAATACCAACAGTCCAACCCCACCACCCCAACCAATAACAAATCATTAGGGAAAGGGGTTTCACATAAGCTAAGCATGTGTTCCCCCAATCCAATTCAGACATCCTGAATAAAAATATTGTTAATATAAAAAAATCATTAGGATATATCAAAATGAAAAATTGTATGTTAAAATATTACACTGATGAAAATCTCAATACAGCATGAAGAAAAAAGTAGATAGTATCTTATTCATTGAGAACTTGATAAATATTTTGAATGTGTTGTGTAGATAGCATCTTAATCTTTCGCATCTGGTAAATATTATTATTGACTTGCGCAGGTTCACTGAAAAAAAAAATAAGAGAAAAGTGATTTTTTTTTTAACATTTCTTTAATTTTGTCTTTATCAATTTCATCTATCAATTTCATTTATCTAATCTTGTCTTCATCGCTTTCATTTATCTTTATCATATCTTCATCAATTTTATTATTCAACTTATTCCAATGGCAATTGCATTATGATAACTGAAATATGTCTGCAATATTTTTAGCTTCAAAGTACTAACATTAAAATTCTTCACAAAAATAAGATCTAAAATCGTATTACCATCAGTTGTAATTTCTGTGACACACTGCTTATAAAAATTCCTCTCCATACATTGTTGTATTCCAGCTTTACCTTTTAAAATATCTTCATTAAAATCACCCATTATCATGACACTACCTCCAAAATCATCAAGTTCATCTAATAATTTCTGTAAATATGTAACAAATAAATCAATCTTATAACATGGTGGCCTGTATATGACAACTATAGTTAAATTTATGTCTGGTAAACCAAATGCAACATGCTCAATATTAAATACACCTAAATTATATAAATGACATATTCTATTTTTTCTGTAATATAAGCCAACCCCACCATGAAGTGTGTTTCTTAATTCTGTAAAAATCTGAGAATTATCATAAGATGCCTGTCTTGATTTACTGTGTAAACTAAAATCATTAAGTTCAAAATTTCTGCCTTCAACCTCATTTAGCCAGGTTTCAGTTAAACATATATAATCAGACTCAGTAAATCTATAGTCATTTTTTAAATCTTCAAAGTGAGAGTTTAAACCTTGTATATTATGGAGAATTAGCATAGTTTTTGAACGTTCTTCAGTACTTGGTTCAATGTAGAGGGGCATTTCATTCAATGAATCGGTTATAGTCTTATCACAATATATAAGCTTCTCATTAAAATCTTTAACGACAAGTCCATTCAAAGATGTAACTCGAGACAACGCCACATAACTTTGGCCTGGTGCAAAAACTTTTTTTAATGAAACAACAGCATTTGAAAGAGAGAGGCCTTGAGTTTTATGAATCGAACAGCCATATGCCAGTTTCAATGGAAATTGACGTCTTATGTCATTGCGGTAATTTATTTTCTCCTCTTGTCTGCCAATTGGAATACAATTAATTTGTACATTCTCTGGCAAAACTGTGTCTTTTCGAATTTTGGCTCCAACTCTTTTATTATCAAATTCTACATAAATTAGTTTTACATTTTCATCATTATCAAAAGCAATATGACGAATATAACCAAATACACCATTACATAATCCATCTGATACATCCAGGTTTTTCGTTAGTAAAACTCTTGCACCTTCAGCAATATTTATTACATTACTTAAACAGGTATCTACATCTTTTGAAGTTATTGTATTTATCTTAGTCATTTTACCTGTTCTTTCATCCTTTGAGAAGTCATTTGCATCAATACGAATTAGTCTGTCACATAGTTTCCTCAGCATCTTAGTGTTATGTTCATCGACCAAAGCATTAGTAGCAAATATATGTAGAACATTTTCATCATAGTCTTCGAGCTCTCGGGTTTTAAACAAACTAACATCTTTTGGACTAAGAGATTCGCCCTTCTGCCTTGTTCTTATTCTATTCAAAGCTTGTGCAAAAGTCAAATCATCTTTTTGTCTCATTATGTCTTGTAATTCAACAATTTTAAAATTATTCTGCCACAAATTGGTAAGGTCATCAGTATTCCTATACAGTGGTTTTGCTTTTACAGGTGGTAATTGATAGAAATCTCCTACAGCTATTATACAAACATTTCCAAAAGGTGTAAAGTCAGCACACTGTTTTATTTGTCGAAGCCTTCCATGGATATAACATAATAACTTTGGGCTCACCATAGAAATCTCATCTATAATAAGTATTTGTAAATGACCTAAATCTGCTCTTAAACCATTTATCTTGTCTAAACCTAGTCCAACATAGGGTAACTTTATATCAGTTCGGATCTTCAAAGAATTATGAATTGTACTGCATCCTAGATTCATAGCAGATACGCCGGTCGGTGACATCATGAGAACTGTCTGTTCATCTGGATTATCTGTTATTTGAGATAATAATCTATTAGCTTCATAGTATATACTCTTAATAACATAGCTTTTTCCAGTCCCAGCTCCTCCAGACAAAAATAACATAAATTGTTCTGGATTTTTCCTATGTATCTTGTTCAAACAAAATTCTCTTACTTTATAAAATACATCCATTTGTAATTTGTTCAGTGATCTTAACATAGGTATAGCTTCTGTTCTACTTACAATAGTATTGTATGCTTCCTTTTTGACATTTTTGTTTTTTTGGAGCCCTATCAAATCTGGTATTTCAATTTCCTCAACGTCATCGTGTATATTCTCATCTGGTATGTCAAGACATTCAAGATTACCAACTTGATTTTCTATATCCAATGATGACCAAGCATCTTTTAAGTTTGTTCCACATTTTTCTATTATGTCAGTCGCAGCATCAATATTTACTTTTCTTTTTCAAATAAGCTACGATTACTATCAACAATACCTTTGACATCGTCAGTTTTTTTACATATTTTAACTGAGCCAGATTTATAAAATGCTTCATATGTCTCAAATCCTATTGGTTTTAACTGTTTATCTATACGATGTGGTAAAAATAGTTGTAAAGTACTTAGGTAATATTTTTCTGGCTCTTTGGTTGATGAGAATCTAGCATATCGGATTACAGCTGGTTTAGATCTTGTACGTTTAATGATATAACCTAAATCTTTCTGAAGTTTATATGCTGGATTTTTTTCAGAATTTTCATTAATTCTTTCAGACTTGGACATAACTCGATATTCAGAACAAAATGTAGCCAAACACATATTATTGAATTGTTCTGTCTTAGGTCGTGCTTTATATCTATCTGTAATACTGGTCATAAACATATCCTCATCACTCAAAACTTTTTCTTTTGATTTCTTCTGTAAAAGTTTTAAAGGCAATGTAAGTCTGACATTATTTTCACCAGTTGGAATAAACTGAACCTTTCGAGATGATTCTCGTAATCTTAAATTACATACTCTATAAGCACTTTCTTGTGCAGAAACTTCTCTACAATGTAGATATGTACTTGATATTTTTTTTAAACTTTCTTTTGCCGTCAAATTTCCGCCTTTAGCCTCTTCTTGTGCATCTGATAAAACTAAACCCATTTCACGTTCTGATTTCGATATATATGAAACTATATAAACTATACAAGAATAGGCATCAAATACATACTGTATATCCATGTTTGCATCCCAAGCTCTCAACAAATTTGGATTATAAGGATTTATCCATACATCTTTTGGATTTCGTTTTAATATAACATTATTTTTCTTTGATAGCACTTCACAAGCTTTCTGAAATAATTCCTGTGTCATACCAAGATCATTATATAATTCATCAATAGATGTATAATTTTTCTCTTCATCTGATAATGCTTTCCATAATGCTTCAAGAAGGCTTTTTGCAGTGTTCTGGGTAATCTTATCATTGTTACATGTATTGTCTCCATTTTCATTTTCATCTTGCTCTGGAATGTTTGTATCATAATTATCTATTGAACGACATATGAAACTTTGTTTTGATGGAGGCCTAGGAAAATTAAATCTGCAAACCGTTTTGTTTTTCTTACAACTCTTTGTATGTTTATAACTATGTCTCTGCACACTATTAACAATCTCATGTAACTCTGGGTCATGATCTTTATCAGGTAATTCAGATGATATATATTTATCTATAAAATCAACCACATCTTCATCCTTATCTTCATCAATTTTGGGTGAATTCTCAATCCAAAATAAACAATGTGCATGAGGCGTTCCACGTGCTTGAAATTCTAATCTATAAAAATAATCAATTACTTTACCAATTGGCTCGGCATCTGACATAATAACATTCTTTAGAAAATAGTGAAATCTATGGTCAAACATTCTAGCAGTAGTAATAGGATTACTTCTAAGTATTTCACATTTTTCAGCCCAATCTAAGTCACAAGCCTTTCTATTATCACCTTGCTGTTTCAAAATACATTCTATTACATAACCGCCACGCGTTTCGCTATACGAAAAAGTAGAAAAGAAAGACGGAATTCCCAATTGCCTTAACATTGCAAATAATCCTTTCTGTGTACTCTGCCAATAAGGAGGTGTACCTCTAATAGGAGTCATAAATTTATAGCCTTCATCATTTCTGAAAATATTTTTTAATGGCTCTTTTGTTGTCAACATGTCTGATGTTATATTATTTAAGTTATTTAAACCAGATTTTCCTTTTCGCAAGGCAATAGACATATTTGATATAATCTGACTTAATTCAGAAATATACTGAGAGTAAAATATGTAGTCTGTGTTTTGTGCAAATCTATTGTCAGCATTCATCAATCGACAATGTAAATATCGTGACAAGGTGATTCTCTCTTCATGGTTATCATGGTATGTAGCAGAGCCATTAGGAAATAGTGTTGGAAAACATTTGGCTTCATTAGTTTCATCAGTCAATATTCTAATAGGGCTATTACCTTCAGCGGGAGAAATAGAAAATATACTATCAAAATGGTTATCTAATGTTTCACTTACAATGTCAAGAGGTTGTAAACATGTAGCTAATTCTGGACCATTTAATTTCTCTTCTTCAGCATCAATGTCGGGTAAATCATCTTTTTCATCCATGTTAGACAAGTTGTCGTCTTTTTCATCTATGTCAGGTAACTCATCTATTTCATAATCTGAATGGTTTGAAGCCAACTCTTTTAAAACAGAGTTATCTCCCTCTAACACCTCATCTATGTTTGAAATATCAACCCAATCGTCATTAAATTCTATATCTGAATAATATTTATTATTATGTTTAAGATAATGTAAAGCATCTTTCATTTTTTTCTTACTTATGTATTGATATTGATAATAGCCTTTTTGGGTTTTACGTCTTTTAAGTTTTATCCTGAGAAGTTGAGTATCATTTTCAATTCTTGGCAACATACTTGTTGTTTTAGTTATATTAGATGGTACACAAACTGTAGCTCCAGAAACCTTATGTTGTTTGAATTTTGATAAATTAACCATTTTCATGAAAGGAATATGTAGTGATACCAAATGAGTTTCTAATGAATTCAGTGCTTTTAGCTCATCAACTATTGGACCAGGATCTAAATTATTAGTCATCGATTCTTGTGGCTTTTTTCCTGATTTGATTTTTCTGTCACATGTAAAACATATCCATAAAGATTTCCAATTTTCAGGATGAGCACATCCATTTTGGCATGTGTTTGAACAGTCGTATAAGTATTTTTTAGATATACATTCACTTGCTATCTGTTTAACTTTGGCAGATTTATAAAGTTTTTCATTACAACAAGTTACTTGATTATTAAATAACAATCTGTGACACACACAGCAGATATATTCTGGGCCATTTTTTTTTTCTTTTTTGAAATCATTGATAACAATATCTATTTTACTCATTTCTATTC
This sequence comes from Patella depressa, assembly GCA_948474765.1. NCBI lineage: Eukaryota > Metazoa > Mollusca > Gastropoda > Patellidae > Patella > Patella depressa. The sequence goes on along the minus strand of OX419720.1, from coordinate 41,752,364 downwards.
TTTTTATTTCTTTCCTTTCTTTGTTTTGTTTTTTAATAACATCTCTATGGTTTTTATCGGTTCTATACTTAATTTGACTTCTGGACTTTACATCAGACTGAAATTGTTTATTTGTCTTATATTTGTATTTACTTTGATCTTTTAGGCTTGTCTTAAATTCTTCATTTGATTCATATTTGTATTTACTTTGATCTTTTAGGCTTGTCTTAAATTCTTCATTTGTTTCATATTTGTATTTACTTTGATTTTTAACATAGTCCTTGAATTCTTCATTTGTTTCATATTTCTGACTACTAACAGATTTAAGGTGGTCTCGATACATACTATTAGATTTATATTTCATAATTTCATATTTCTTCAATTTCTCTCTGTAATCATTATTTAACCTATACCTTTCTTTGTTCTTCTTGATTAAATTATCTTTGAATATTTGACAGAATCTGTATTTATGTTTCAATTTATCACCAATATTAGCATATTCATTCTTTAATCTATAGTTCATATTCCTTCTTGACTTAAGAATTTGCTTAAATCTATAATCTTTATTATATTTGTATTTAAATCGTCTGTTATTCTCTCTATACATTGCACCTTTGTCTGATCTGACAGCATCTTCATTTCTTATAAATGTCCAATATCTATCATATTCAGATTTCTGTTTGTCCATTATTTTGTCAGTATCAAGTTGTGTTATATATGTGTATTTCTTTCTAGAAGTCCAATTGTTTCCCCTTCGCTTACGTTTTCTACACTTTTGTTTTCCAGGGTCTTTAAATTCTGTTTCATCTGGTTTTAAAGGGATGTCATTATCACAATCAATATCTTTATTAAAAACTTTACCTTGCGACTGCACATCATTATCGCTATTTGTATTACACGATTCAACATTCAACACTACTTCATAGTGAACCTGATTGGCGTGGTTAATATAAATCCCCTCATTACTACTTGATTCATCATGCAATATCTGTAATTTAGAAAATTTCAACCATCTTTTATTACTATAAGTATATATATCTACTTGTAACAAATCAGCACAAACATATATTTCAAGTTCTGTAGCCCATGACCCTAAATTTCTCATTCTTGATCTTTTTAAATAGTCATCAACAGACAAAAAGCCAGCTCTAAGATATGGTGTAAAAATAACTGCATTGTTTTTTAAATGATTAACTATAGCTAACCTGACAATTCTATGATTCTCTTCTGTACCAGATATAGCATATGATACTGATCTAAAATAACAATTACCATCTCCACTAATACTTTTAATTTGTGATGGTTGATTGATTGGACATCTATTTACATTACTATAATTACTGTCAAGTCTATTTACAATATTAAGTTGTGTACATATTCTGATTTGCTCATCCAAACCCAATGTATGAAAGAAAAAATTGCTTGTTTCAACATGAGATAAAAATACATCACCACCTATTTCATTTAAGACTTTATCACTGGAAATTTCACTACTATTTTCATTAATTGATAATTCATCATGTTCATGTATGGCATCTTTAATGACATTTATACCTGTTACTTCAAACTGTGTATTCACACCGATTTCCATTGATTCAGCTAAATTACAGCAGTGTGTATAAACATCTATAATACCTTTATATTCAATCAGCACTGATGTTCCATCTGCAGTTAATAGACCCACTGAACTTCTGGAATGGCTATCAAATATATAATACATTTCATTTCTTTTCATGATTACAAAAGTATTACCACCAAAAGTTATAAAGCATGACTCATATTGTAAAAGACATGTCTGCAAAGCTTCATACAATGTCATAGATACTTCATTATATTCAAAAGTACTGTCTCCATTTCGCATCAGTCCTACTACAGAATCCAGCTGAATATCTATATTAAACAGTTTTTCAAAAACAATAAGGCTTCTTGGCAATTCAGATATCAAAATATACCTATTATGCATTGATGAAGAAGATTGCAAAAAACTATACAATTCATTACCAGCTATTAAAATCTTATCCAAGTCGTTTGTATTCCAGATATGAACAGGTTTAATACAAGAAAATAAAACAGCAACTAAAGAATTTCCAGTACATTGTGTGCCACTAAATACACCAAATCTTACATCTGCCTGATGAAAACTACCATAAACATATTTATAATTTACCTTGTACTTACATATTTCCTTCCTACATGAAGTTTCATTACCTGTATCTGATTTCATAATAGTCTGTAAATATTTTTGTGCTGTATTCTCACCATTGGTACTTGATGTTTCTTTTGCTGTCATATCACTCTCAACTTTATTATTTTTTGCAAAGTGCTTCAAATTCAAAATGGCATTCAACTTGGACTTTTTCTTTCGAGGCATAATTCAGATTTCACAGTGAAAATTGGAGTTATTTCCCTTTAGTTATACTTTAATAAAAAAGGGATTCTACTTCCTTCTGAATAATAAAAAAAAAGATATTTCTTTTCTATTTGTTTCTTTTCTATTTGTTTCTTATATTTTTCTTGATATTTGCTTCAATAGTTTTCTTCGAAAAATGACTTTCCTAAGACAATAGAACGTCACAATCCTATTGAATAGCAGATTTGTGTATAAGACAGTGGTGCCAAGCACTGAATGTTTCTTAGTTAAATAGCAGATTCGTATATAAGACAGTGGTGCCAAGCACTGAATGTTTCTTAGTTAAATAGCAGATTGCTTCAATGTATACCAGTTTGCAAAGCTGATAAACAAGCTGAGTTAATTGGCTGTTAAAATCAAAGTAGAACAGTTAGCCAACCTGTTATACTGTCCGTCAAATTACTAACACTAACTAATGAACCAAAGTTTAACCAGACTGAAGCCTCATATCTGAAAATATACAAAAATAAACATTATGAATATTGGTTGACCATTTTAAGTCTGTGTGCGTATTACAATTGAGTGAAAATCTAATCTCTAAAAAAATATTCTCCCAAACTTGTCAAATCCTTACAATGTTTACAATAAGATGAATACAAATTTCAATATTCACCATACACTGCAGTCTGTAGACAATATGTGCTTTTTTATAGGAATGAGATTGAGATTACTTACAGTTCAGAAAGAAATATTAATTGTATTTAAAGTTTAGCAATTTATAAATTTTAGCAACCGGTATATAAAATGTTAAGAAGCTGATGATAAGACTGCTGTCACATGGCTCAAACCCAAAGTAGTGGATTCCTAAATTACATATTTATACGTTTTACAGCATCTAGAAATCAAATTATTAATCACTCCACATATCCTAAGCAGGAAAACTCTATTAATGAATTTAATCACGGTTTGATAATTCTGAGTACAATTACAATCAGAGACATTGTCTTCCAATGTATGAAAAATAGGTTGCCAGGCTTTGAAACATACGCCCACCAGCAGCTAAATCATCCAAGCAGTCAACATGAGTTGTCGCATATTAAATAATTATCAAAAAATCATTAGAATTTTGGGGGTTCTTATAAAGTTCTGCCCCATGCTAACGTTTAGTATACAAAACAATTAATATATTGGATTTAGCTGTTCAATTATCAAAATTCATTGAAAATCAAGCTCAACCATCATTAATGTGTAACGGGGATTTAGTCAAACGCTTTTTAATTAGACAAGAGTATATTGCTTAAGGCTGTGATAATACAAACTCAATTATGTTTCACTCAAAGGTCACGAGAGGTTCCACTCAGCTTATCGCTTCAGGTGAGAATTTTACTTTTTCGACTATATAATGAGAATGAGATATTGGATTTCGTTAAAACTTTCAGGAACATTTTATGTTGGCATTTCAGATATAATAATAATAAAATATAAGTAGAAAAGTAGGATGTTCAATGCATTTCATTTAGAAAATGAAACATCCTGCTAAAAATTATAGTAAAAATAAAATATTTTGAAGACTAGGTGTTTGTTGGTTATTTAGAATTATTTTGTTAGTAGTCTTGAAAAAAGGATAAAAGAAATACTGGGTAAATAGGAATATTTGAATTATATAGAATTACACATGTGTATTGTAACTAATAACGAATGTTCTGTTTTAATACAGAAAACTTGTTGGCTTTTCATCATTTGTGTTCTGAGCCGATCTACCTCTGTATGCTGCCTGATTTAAATACATATCTATTTTTAAAGTTAAATTTCTAAAGGATAAGCGATATTTTTATGTTTTTCATACCTTGGAAGACAATGTCTCTGGTTTAAAAGAGAGAGAAATGGGTTTTAGTCCACTCAACACAAACTATGTCATTTCAGGACTAACATGATTTAATTTCATTGCAATAATTTGCTTGCGCATAGGGGTCTTTACCAATGGGAGGAAACCGGAGTACCCAGAGAAAACCCAAGAGGTTAGAGAGGCAACCCTACTCCTAGTTCAGCTCTGAACGTCGATCTCATTACACTCGCCCTGAACGTTCAGAAACTGTCCCATTCAATCAATGTCGAAGGAAAATTTTCGCCCCAGTAAATTTTACTGGGCAACTTTTCACTGCTAAACGATGGGGTGTCAATCCGTGTGGACGCATGTAAAACGTAAACGAACATCTTAGTGAGAAAATAAGACCTTGCTTACTTCGCTAGAGTCAGTATGAGCGAAACAACATGCTGTTAAAAATACGTCCCCTCCTATCAAGTTACAATTTCGCAGCCATGACACTCTTACTGTAGGTTAACGTCCACTTCAGGAATGTCAGTCATACAACACGAAACTAAATGTACAGGCTTTACATTGTACAGGCTTTCACTCGGATTGACACCCCGTCGTTAAGCAGTGAAAAGTTGTCCAGTAAAATTGACTGTTCTCCAACTTTTTTCGACATTGATTCAATGGGACAGTCCCTGGACTACCCTACTCCTTGCCACCATGCAGTAAGAAAAATCGGAGGACTGCCCAGACAGAAACACTACAGCTTACTGTCAAATGACAAGGATGCATAACAATCATACAATGTATACATGTCATATAAAAAAACACAGGATACCAACTAATTGCATAAGCTTGTTAAATGCAAGATGACCATTGTAGATGGTGATATGAAATTAAGTTTGTTTACAGTGTTGTGAATGTTATATTTATCAATATTACTCTTTGGTGTCCAAAATTGAAAAATTGTTTATAATTTTAATCTTATCAATTATTGGTCTCTCTATCATTTAAAATAGAATAAATTTTTCTAAGATTATAATATAACCTACTTTTCCCCCTGGACACCTAAATTTCGTTCTATTTTCCTATCGCTGATCGCTGATGCTTAAAGGAGCTAAATAGCTAACATTGCTCTACTTTCAAATCAGTTATGTTCCGCAAAATAAGTCAACAAGATTAGTGAAATGATACATATTGACATAGATAAAAAAAATTCATCTGTCAACTCTCCTAAATGTTTTTAGCTACGTTCTCGTGGCTAATACTAACACGTGTTTTCAATTTCAAATCAACAAATTATCTTAGTCCAGCTATATTTTGATTGCATATCATTTTAAACACACATTTTTTACATCGGGAATCATTGGAACGTGCTGTACATAATATATACGGTGCACCATACACTTGGATTCTTTCTTCTTCGCCATAAAAAAAACACTATTTTGCTGAAAAAAAAATAATAGCTGCCATACTTACATAACATGAGATAGCGGAAGGGTCTATTCTTTTGGAATGTAACGTCTCTCCGGTTATAGTCAGTGTCAGTACTCTTTTTTTTATCTCACACAATCATACCCTTTGATTGAGATCAGTCGAGTGTGAAATTCCTTCACACATCTTCAAGACGACAGGTGCTGATCAAAAACAATGACGCACTAGCGTATTCGAATAAAGCAATTTTAAAAATATACATATAATGCGAAATAACTCAACGTTTATGATCCTGTGAACAGCTAAATGTGACTTGATGATCGCGATTTACTTTCCATCAATGACGTATATATATACGTCATTGCTTTCCATCATTGCGGTCAGCCGTCGACATTCCTCGCGAGGTGGCGTAGGGGCATAGATTTATGGGTTATGAACTATGAACATAACGGCCATAAACCATAACGGCCTAAACATTTGGTCATAATGGCCAAAATATTTAGTCAAAACGGCCCCCAACTATTTTTTACATGCAGGAAATGATATTTCTTCACAATACTAGGGCCGTTTTGACCAAACTGTTTTCTACCGTTATGGCTACTTCCCGAAACCTCACCTGTTAAAAAATGCATGATGGGTTCTGTCAAACTGATCCCGCGGTGAATATTCGCTTGGCCGCTGTAATATCCTCATATCTACTCATAATCAAGCACTGTGCCTTTAAGTATCTATAAATAGCTCACATGACCTATCACATGATCTATTGTACACTGGAGGCCTAGTGGTCACAAGACCAGGGGCATCCATATTGTTTTTACTAATAAAAGCACATGTTCCACAGTCAGTAAAGCCTTATGAATATCTATAGACTATAATGAGCTAATAGACCATTACATTGGCGACGAGGATCATTGGAAAGTTAAGAAGAGGAATCCTGCCACCTAATAAAGCTAAGTTTGTCTTAGAAAAGTCGACTTTGAAGGTTAAAAATTGAACCCAAAGTTTGAAACTGAAATTTCGTGTAGAAAAAAAATTAAAATGGATTCTGTCTTGCCAATCTTCCCAGTCTTTCAAATTGACAACACTGATCCTAACAAAACAAATGTTGGAAAAAGATGGAATAAGTATGTGCAAAGACTTGAGAATATGTTCACAGGTATGGCAATCACAGATGATGAGCGACGTAGAGCCTTACTCCTTCATTATGCCGGTGAAGACGTCTTTGATGTTTATGACGCAAATAAAGGTGAAACCGAAGAAACATATGATGACACTGTAGAAGTACTCAATGGTGTTTTTGAGTCAAAGAAGAATGACACCATGGCTGAATACAACTTCCAGAATTGTAAACAAAAAGATGGTCAAACTTTTGATGAATTTGTGACAGAACTTAGAGCTTTGGCCAAAGATTGTCCCTTTGAAGACACCCATAAAAGAATTCGTTCACAACTTATACAAACCTGCAAATCAAATGACATTCGTAGAAAAGTATTCGGTGAACCAGAGAAATATGACACGCTTGAGAAAGTCATTAAATTAGGCAAAGCTATGGATTCTGCTAACAGTCACATTGCAGAAATAGAGAGAAACCAAGGATTTGTGAATAAGGTTAATAGGCCTACACCAGATGAAAGGGGTCGACTAAAGACTAGACCAAATGTGGGCAGTCGATACAAAAGCGAATCGAAGCGAAGATTTCGTACACCAAGAAGTACCAACTCTAACAAATGTTTCAGTTGTGGGTTAGACTGGCCTCACAAGGAAAAGTGTCGCGCTAAACAAGCCAAATGCTATCACTGTGGAAAACGTGGTCATTTTTCACATGTGTGCCGAGATAAAACATCTGGAAAGAAACAGATTAAGAAAATTAATAGTCACGAAGATTATGGTGAAGAATCCGGAACGGATGAAGATACCGAATACTGTTATGGAATAGGCCTAACAGAAGCAAAAAGTCACAGAAATGGAAAGAGATCACCAAGGGTCAACCTGACCTTGGAAGGCAGGCGAGAAGAGTTGTTAGTTGATTCGGGTGCAACAGTTGATGTGTTAGACGAATGTACTCACAAAAGAATTGGATCTCCTACAATAAACAAAGACAGAAAGTCAAAACTTGTGACATACGGAGGAGAAACAATAGAAACTAAAGGCACATGCACAGTTGTTGTTGAAGAAGCGGACCAATACAAACTTGTCGAATTTAATGTCGTCGAAGGAAATCATGGATCTTTAATTGGATTTAAGACTGCATCAGACTTAGGACTAATCAGGATTATCAACAATATTGACGAACCATTTGAGACACACAGCAAGCTTTTTAACGGAATTGGTAAATTGCGTGGGCGTACAGTTAAGCTCCACATCGATGAAACGGTAAAACCAGTCGCAGTCAAAAACAGAAGAACGCCTTTCCATTTGAGGAAGAAAGTGGCAGCTGAAATCGAGAAGCTGTTAAAGGAAGACATAATCGAAAAAGTCGAAGGTATTCCTACACCATGGATCTCTGGGATTGTCACCCCACCGAAGAAGGATCCAGAAGAAATTAGACTTTGTGTTGACATGCGAGAGGCCAATAAGGCAATTTTACGTGAAAGACATCTTTTACCTACCATGGAAGAACTCATTTATGATTTGAATGGGGCTAAAATCTTTAGTAAGCTAGATCTGAGATCAGGATATCACCAATTGGAACTAGATGCTGACTCCAGGTATATAACTGCCTTTAATACTCACATGGGTATTTACAGATATAAAAGGCTGAATTTCGGTATATCATCAGCCTCAGAAGTGTTTCAAGAAACAATTCGAGGAATAATTCAAGATATCCCTGGTACAAAGAATATCTCAGATGATATAATAATTTTTGGTGCAACCAAAATTGATCACGACAGAGCATTAGAGGCAACATTTAAAGCACTTGAAGAAGCTGGTTTAACTCTGAACAAGAAGAAATGTGAATTTCACCAATCCAAGATATCGTTCTTTGGAGTTATTTTCTCGGGGAATGGAACGTCTCCCGATCCCGAAAAAGTCAAAGCCATCAGAGAAACAAGACAACCAGAAACAGTAAAGGACCTAAGAAGTTTTCTGGGTATGACCAGTTATTGCTCAAGATTTATCAAAGATTATGCAACAATCAGCGAGCCTCTGCGAAGATTGACACACAAGAACGTCGAATGGGAATGGTCAGAAGACCAAGATGCTGCTTTCGACAAACTCAAAGAGAAACTCTCTGAAGAAACTGTAATTGCTTACTTCGATCCAAGGAAGAAGACAGAATTAATAGTTGATGGGAGTCCTGTAGGACTAGCAGCAATTTTAACCCAAGACACTAAAGTTATCGCTTATGCAAGCCGGGCTTTAACTCATGTAGAATCCAGATACAGTCAAACTGAACGTGAAGCACTAGGTGTTGTATGGGGATGTGAGCATTTTGATACTTACCTCCGTGGTTCCCCTCATTTCTCAATCATCACTGACCATAAGCCGCTTGAACGGATCTGGCAGAAACCAAAACCACCTCTAAGAATAGAAAGGTGGGGACTTCGTCTACTTCCATATAAATTTACCATAGTCTACAAGCCTGGAACAGAGAATATAGCAGATTACATGTCAAGACATCCAGTTGAAGGTAGCTCAAAACAAGGAGCATTAGCAGAAGAATATGTTAACTTTCTTGCTGAGTCTGCGGTACCAAAGGCGATGACATTAGATGAAGTAAAACAAGAAACTGCGAAGGACCAGACTATTTTGAAAGCCATTGAATTTGCAAGGAATGGTAGATGGTACCTTGCTAAGGACTTGAATATTAATGATGGAATCAATTTAGAAGAGCTGAACGCCCTAAAATCGGTTCAAGATGAATTAGTTGTCCACCAAGACAATATACTGCTTCGAGAAGGAAGAATAGTTCTACCAAAATCGTTACGAGAAAAAGCAATCGAACTTGCCCATGAAGGTCATCAGGGTATGACAAGAACAAAATCATTTATAAGATCAAAAATATGGTTCCCAGACATAAACCAACTAGTGGAAGAGAAAATTATGAAGTGCATTGCTTGTCAAGCGACAACAGGTACTCGAGATCGTAAGCATAAAGAACCTCTTAAGATGAGTGATCTACCAGACAAACCATGGTCAAACCTAAGCGCTGATTTTTGTGGACCTCTGCCAAGTGGTGATTATTTGTTCGTAGTAATTGATGAATACACAAGGTATCCTGTGGTGGAGATAATGAAATCTACTTCAGCGAATGCAACGATTCCTGTTTTGGACAAAATCCTGAGCACGTTCGGAATTCCTAAAATTATCAAGACTGATAATGGTAGTCCATTCAACAGTTACCAGTTCGAGAAATATGCTGAAAACATTGGTTTTAGGCACAGAAGGATAACTCCCTGTTGGCCCAGAGCAAACGCACAAGCAGAAGCTTTTAACAAGCCATTGATGAAAATAGTACGAGCAGCTACAATTGAAAAGCGTAATTGGAAACAAGAAGTGTGTAGATTTTTACGCCAATACAGAGCTACACCACACAGCTCTACGGGTTTTACACCACATCGTTTATTATTCGGAAGAGAGCCGAATACTAAACTCCCTTCTGTAACAGAATCTCGATACAATACAATTATCGATGAGATTGTCAGAAACAATGACAGCCAAGCAAAATACAATATGAAGACGAGAGCCGATGAATTGGTAAAAGCTAAACCAAGTAACTTGAAGACTGGAGATACAGTAATGCTGAAAAGTGAAGAAAAGGGAAAATTAGTTCCTACGTATCAGCCAGAAACCTACGACATCATAAAACGTAAAGGTAGCATGATAACTGCACAAAACGAGAAGAAGACAATAACCAGAAATTCCTCAAGATTTAAGAAAGTGAGATTTAACATTCCTGTTGAAGAAAAGGAAGAAGATCTGGAATTGGAACCAAATAACTTACCGTTATACTTACCTAAAGCACCCAATAAACTGGTTCCGATACCGACTGAGAAATCCACATGTAAAACAAGTGCGTCTAAACCAATAAAGTTACGAACAAGTCATCGGAAAAGAAATAAACCGTTTTACTTACAAGACTATAAATGTGATTAAAACGCACAAGTGTTAAATAGGGCATAATAATCCCTTTGTGCATTAGACCTATATAAGGTCAGAAATCTGTTAATATGTGTTAGAAATGTGTTAGAAGTGTTATGTTGACATATGTGTGAACAAGGGCTTGGTAATCCATACATACGCTGGATTCAAAAAGTTCCTACAACTGTACCTGGCATAAATCAAAGACTAAGTCACTAAGACACTAAAAAAAAACAAAACTTCAAAACATTTTCATAAATTGTTTAATATGATATTTTCTGTTTAGATACTTCACGGTATAGTGCTTGTATTCTTTTCATTTTATTTGGGGAGGGATGTAATATCCTCATATCTACTCATAATCAAGCACTGTGCCTTTAAGTATCTATAAATAGCTCACATGACCTATCACATGATCTATTGTACACTGGAGGCCTAGTGGTCACAAGACCAGGGGCATCCATATTGTTTTTACTAATAAAAGCACATGTTCCACAGTCAGTAAAGCCTTATGAATATCTATAGACTATAATGAGCTAATAGACCATTACAGCCGCTACAATCAATGACGTCTATATTAACTACAATCACTGATAAGCATCACATCAACGAGGCTTAATAAGTACGGCATATTAACTTTTTTACTCCGACAAATTAAATTCTCAAACATTTTTTTGAGGTAAAAGAAAAATAAATAAAGACGTTTGAAGTATTTGAAGTTAAAAAATATTTCCTATTTAGTGTAAATGGGTATTAAAATGAGTAAAATGCATCCTTTTGCCCGAAGCAGTTAGGTGTTAAGTAAACATTGCACGAGCAGTTGAGCCAATGACTGGCGCGGTGAGCAGTCAACGCACGTGCTGTGGACACTAATCTGTTACAGAGTTAATTCGTAAGTAATTCTCTGTGAAACAGATTGGGGATCTGTAGCCCGACTAATGATCAGACATTACCGGAATTCATTTACAATCATCGAAATTATCCTATTAACACCATACATGTAAAATATTAAACATGCCATATTTATTTTATTTTATAAAATTCAAAGTTTGTTTCGACTCCATTCTATATTGTGTTTGTAATTAAATGCCATACAAATACGGTTTAAATCTATTTATGTTATTTCAGTAAGTTTCACAAATTTCAAAACCAACACGACCAATACAGTACCATAACAGAAATATGTTATTACGAATAAATGATGTATAGAAAAGCAACTAGGTGTTTTATCCACAAATCGGATTCCTCAGAATCTAACCATAGGATCTTTCTGAAATTTTTACCTATCCCCCCCCCCCCAAAAAAAAAAAAAATTGGCTGGTGGGTGTTAATTAAATACCTATCCCCCAAAAAATGGGTGGTGGCTGTTGATTAAATATATTTTCAAAAAGTTTTACGAATCCGAAATCACCGAAATTTACGAACGACAATGCATAGTCGTAACTTTATTTTTTTTTGACCGATTTTACGAAATCTTTTTTCTTTGAATACCTTGAAAAAAATCATTTTCATCAGCAGTTTCACATTTTCGAATTTGTAAAATTCGTCGCTGTGATTTCGAAACGGAAGTTTGGACCAATTTGACAACTTCTTTAATAGTTGTACAATTTTCATGAAATTTAGTATATATAAGTAGATCTTACCGATGCGACTTCAAAAATATGATTAGAAATTTTCTAAATTATCTCCCCTTGACGAAATTAAGGATCAAAGTTTTCAAAAAAATCAACGAAATATAGGTTTGTCGATCGAACCGAAAGTGCCACCATCTTGAAACGTGAAAAGTCCGTAAGGCTTTTTTTGCTATTTTACTTACAGACTTTGGAGTTATATTTTCTGAATCCTACAAGGAAGGCCTAAAAAACATTCAGAGTAAAATTTTGATTTAGGATTTAGGTCAACTGGTAGACACCATTTTGAAGTGAATATGAAACATAGTGAAAAATCGACATTTAAGGACTTGTACACAAACACAATAGGGCATAGTATGTTCAATGCGTCTCCTATGTCTGAAATTAATACATTTCAGGATAGCCGGGATACGGCTCGAATTGATGTTTTTCGTGCCGACAAAGTTCTTTACGACGAGTGAAAAATCACATTAACTTCACTTGATTGTGACCGATTTTAATGATTTTTTTTTCTTGTTCGGATTATTCATATGGCCCATGACATGTGACAGGAAGTGACTGTGAATATGAAAGCTTTCATATCTGCATGGGACAGTAGCAGATCTAGTTATTATTATTATTCTTATTATTATTATTTTTTTCCGCGGGAGCCTATTTCTCCATGATCAAAAACAGATATCGATCTGGAACAAACTTTTCTATCGGAAAAACATGTGGTGGCTAGTGCATAAACTATTTTTCAAACTTCTGCGCATACCGGAAGTGGCCGAACTTTGTAGGTTGTCATGATATTGAAAATCGGCCATAATTTCGTCAATTCTTAACCCATTTGTAATCAAATGACATTTTCGGAAACCCTGAATCTTTTGCGAGATAATGGCTATCTCACATTTTTCAATTTCGAACATTCGTCTATGACTTCTATCGTTCGAAAATTGAAAAGACGTTGTTTATGAGACATTTTTTGTTATTTTTCAAAATTTACAAATTTGACCTTCATTTTTGGATTCCTCAGGTCCAAGCGATTCCAGTAATATAAGATTCATTCAGAGTTATCGCCCTTTATTTTTCGAATTTTTTCGAATTTTCTGCCCATTTTCAAACCCTTATATTTTTTGGAAAGGATAAAAAGATATTTCTGAAACCTCTAGAACATAAAGCTATATAGTCAGACATCCGGATAAAGCAATTTCAACAACGATCCGTAAACCGGAAGTAGTCCAAATAATTTCTGATGTTTGGAAAAAAATGCAAAAAATGGGTGCTTTGGGGAAAAACGTGATTATTTCGTCCGATATCAACGGATTAAAGAGATTAGGGTATCGTTGGGTTGCACGGGAATTGAAGTATCGTATGATACCCATTTCATAAAGATACGATGACCCGGAAGTAAAATATCGCACGCTGAAAATCAAGTATTTTCTGATTTGGAGCGTTTTTAGACGCCTTTATCTCGAAAACTGCTCCAGCGATTTTTCTTAAACCTTCTCTATCGAGAGTCCCTTCGGTGGTCTTTAGCATGAAGCCATCCATTAAAATCTTCCAATAATTGGAATAGGACCAAAAACGGACTGAAAATCGAAAAAAGTCGAAAAATCGTGAAATTTTGGAAAATGCTCTACTATCTTTTTATTTTAAGAGATTTTCAAAAAAAAGATGTATATTTAAAAAGCTGACCTAATTACAATTCTAATGATGTATAATATGTATGCAGTTATTGAAATTTAATTTTCAATATTTTGACATTTTTACATTTTTAACATTTTTGAACATAGGATTTCTCAGAAGTATTTTATTTGATCGTATAGTGTAGTATACCATTAGAGAGTCCTGTTCCCATGCAAACTCCAAAACTGGATGTGAAAACTACTCGACAATGATTCGTATACTTTGTACGTCGTCTAAAAATTGAAAATAGGCCATAGTTTCGTCAATTCTTTACCCATTTTAAAACAAATGACATTTTCGGGAATCCTGAATCTTTTCGGAGATAATGGCTATCGCACATTTTTCGATTTCGAAAATTCGTGTAGGATTTCTATCGTTCTAAAATTGAAAACACGTTGTTTATGACACAATTTTTGTTATTTTTCAAAATTTTCAAATTTGACCTACATTTTTGGATTCCTGTAGTCTATGCGATTCCAGTAATATAAGTTTCATTCAGAGTTATCGCCCTTTATTTTTCGAATTTTTTCGAATTTTCTGCCCATTTTGTAACCCTTATATTTTTTGGAAAGGATAAAACGATATTTCTGAAACCCCTGAAACATAAAGCCATATTGCCAGACAGTTGCATAAAGCAATTTCAACAACAATTCGTAAACCGGAAGTAGTCGAAATAATGTCAGATATTTTGAAAATAACTAAAAAAATGGGGGCTTTGGGAAAAACGTGATTTCTTCGTCCCATATCAACCGATCAAATGGATTAAGGTATCGTTGGTTTACATCGGAATTGGAGTATCACATGATACCCAATTCACACAGACGCGATGATCCAGAAGTAAAATATGACACGCTGAAAATCAAGCATTTTTTTATTTGGAGCGTTTTTGGACGCCTTTATCTCGAAAACTGCTCCAGCGATTTTTCTTAAACTTTATCTATCGATGGTCTTTAGCATAGATCCATCCATTAAGACCTTCATATAATTGGAATAAGACAAAAAAGGCACTGAAAATTGAAAAAAGTAAAAAAATCGTGAAATTTTGGAAAATGCTCTACTATTTTTTTATTTTAAGAGATTTTCAAAAAAAAGATATATATTTAATAAGCTTACCTAATTACGATTCTAATGATGTATAATATGTATGCAGTTATTGAAATTTAATTTTCAATATTTTGACATTTTGACATTTTTAACACTTTTGAACATAGGATTTCTCAGAAGTATTTTATTTGATCGTATAGTCTCGTATATCATTAGAGAGCCCTGTTCCCATGCAAACTCCAAAACGGGATGCAAAAACTACTCGACAGTGATTCGTATACCGGAAGTAGTTCAAAAAACGAAGAAAAATGTAAAAAAGATGAAAAAAAATTGGAGCTCTTGCCAAAAGTTCGAATTCTCCGTCACATATTAGCGGACCAAAACAATTAAAGTGTCGTTGGATAGTTCCATTAATAGACGATCGTATAACATCTAAATAACACGAATTTGATTCTTAGGAAATAAATTATGGTACGCCGAAAACTAAGTATTTTCCGTTTTGGAGCATTCTGAGACGCCTTTTTCTCGAAAACGACGCCTACGATTTTTCTTAAATATTTTTTACTCAGAGTCCTATCGGTGGCCTAGCGTGTGCATTTAATAATAAAAGCGTTGCAATATTATATGTGGTCCAAAAATGACCTCAATCTTTGAAAAAAGTTGAAAAATCATTAAATTATTGAAAATGCTCTTTTATTTATCTTTTTTTCGAAAATTACTCAATGAATGTTTCTGACATTTCTGGTACAGGAAGTTAAGTATCTAATCAACTTGTTAAAGCTATTCCGACAATGATCGTAAAACCGGAAGTAGTCGAAAAAATCTCCGATATTTTGATTTTTTTTTACATTTTTACAGAAAACTTTTTTATTTATGAATATTTTTTGATGGTAGTTTACACAGAGTTAAAGTATCACCCCACTTGAGCAGAAGTGAGAAAGAATTTTGTCTCAGTCATTTTATTTAGTCGCCATTGGCTAATTTAGTTTTTCGTACCTAGATTAATTATTTATTGTTCGATTTGTGTAAAACAAAGTGCATATGCTCCGTGGTCTCAATTGTAATTTTTTTTGTTACCGTCAATTTTTTCTGCACGCAACGGAAGTGGCGTAATATTAACAAAAACTACAATTTTGACAGTTCAGTACCACTTTTTGAAAGGAAATATTATTTTTTTCGAAATCTGATATAGCAAAAAGAATGCGCGCTGTAAAGGGGCACAAATCGTTAGCTCAGATTTTTTAATTTCAATTTCATTTTCGGGCAATTTCGAATAAATGTAAAAAAAGTGTAACAATCAGTTATTTACAACCCATTCAACGTCTTCATATTTTGAACTATTTATTCGTAACTTTCATAAACCCGTAGTCATAATCCAGACGAAGAGAATGTATGCGAAAAATAGTTTGTAATATGAGCAGTTGCCGAGAAATATGCAATTTTGCATGCATCACTTTTCAAGTTATTTTGCCTATAAAAGAGTAAATTATTATCCAATTTTCAATATTTTTCTTTTATTCGATGCCTAATGCCAATTTGGACTAGGTTAAGCCAATTT
This sequence comes from Patella depressa, assembly GCA_948474765.1. NCBI lineage: Eukaryota > Metazoa > Mollusca > Gastropoda > Patellidae > Patella > Patella depressa. The sequence continues at coordinate 41,735,805 of OX419720.1, read as the reverse complement.
TACAGTTTCACTGTTAAAGGAAATGACGTCATTTTGGAAAAAACTATACTTTTAACCTAAAAAACAAATATTTTATTCAAATGAGTCTTTTTTATAATATTTTAAAAATTATGATATTTTGAATCCCATCAGCGAATAGCATGAACCCATACGATCATACAGATACCACAAAAAAGTTTCTATCTTGTACGGTTGCAGAGAAATAGACGATTTTCTACAAGTCACTTTTCAAGCTTTTTGTATTATAAAAGTGTCAATTATTATTCAATTTTCATACAATTTTCACCATGTGATGCCTTATGCACTTTAGGATTGCAATGATCTGATTTAACATTTCCATTATCACCGGAAGTAATGTCATATTTGCAAAAACCGTATTTTTAGACTTCAAAACAAATATTTTATTCAAATGAGTCTGATTTGTAATGTTTATACAATTATGATATTTGATTCCAATCAACAAATAGATTAAACCCATGCGATCATATAAATACCAAAAAATGGTTTCTAACTTGTACGGTTGCCGAGAAATAGACGATTTTCTACACGTCACTTTTCAAGGTTTTTAGTCTATAAAAGTGGCAATTATTATTCGATTTACATAACATTTTCACCATGTGATGCCTTATGCCATTTATGATTGCAATGTTCTGATTTAACATTTCCATTATCACCGGAAGTAATGTCATATTTGCAAAAACCGTATTTTTAGACTTCCAAACAAAATTTTACTCCAAAATTAGATTTTGCGCGATCCGACTCAAGATGGCGTGTTCAATGACAAATATTACGGGACGCTGAAGATCTAGTATTTTCCTTTTTGGACTTTTATATGATATCAGAATGATACAAATTCGATGGTTAGGCAATAGATTATGAGATGCCGAAAATGTAGTATTTTCCTCTTTTTTTAGGGTTTCACACTGCGAAGCTTGTGTGAAACACTATTGTTTTTGTTAAAATTATTATTCTTATTATTATTATTATTCTTCTTTTGTTTTGAGTAGATCTCAGCAACTGCTTGTCGCATCGTTGCGATTTCTTCGGTTTTACTGGGAAAGTGGGTGTGACTTAGAGGATAAAGCTATTTTGAACGTTCTGCGACAATGCGAAATGTCCGAAATCACCGAAGTTATCGTTTTGGAAAATATTGCAGTAATTTTAACAATAATCATTGGATTTTAACTTTCGATACATTTTGGCATAGCCTGAGACAGGGCACATAGCTACGCTACTTTCGATTTTTGATTTTCGGCAAATCTTCGAAGATATTAGGCGCCAAATTTCGAAAATTTAAAATTTTACAAAAAACTTTTTTATTTATGAATATTTTTTAGTCGTATTGTGCACAGAATTAAAGAGTCATCTGCCTAGTGCAAAAATGTTAAAAATTTTTGTCTCAGTAATTTTCCTTGGCCGCTATTGGCTAATTCAGTTTTTCAGTCCTAGATTAATTTTTTATTGTTCGATTTCTATAAAACAAAGTTCATATGCTTCGTTGTCTCAATTGTCATTTTTTTTGTTACCGGAAGTGTTATCTGTCGGCACCGAAAGTGGCATAATTTTACCAAAAACTACAATTTTGACAGTTAGGTACCATTTTTCGAAAACAAATATTATTTTTTGGAAAAATTATTTGACTCAAAAAGTGTGCCCTTTCAAGGCGCAAAAAATGGCGGAAGCAGTTTTTTTAATTTCGATTTCATTTTCGAGCAAATTCGATTAAATGGCTAAAAATGGTGTAAAATTGACCCATTTACAACCTATTCAGGCTTTTCAGATTTTAAAATATTTCTTCGTAACTTTTATAAACTTGTAGCTATAATCCATACGAAGAAAATGTATGTTAAAATTAGTTTGTAATATAAGCAGTTACCAAGAAATGGACAGTTCTGTACAAGTCACTGTTTTCGTTATTTTGCCTGTAAAATAGTCAATTATGATTGGATTTTTATAAAAGTGACATCATTTGATTCAAAAAGCATGTAGCGTCATATCAAGTTGATTACAATTTAAAATTGACACCGGAAGTGACGTCATTTTGTCCAAAACTGCATTTTAAACTTTTTAAATCAATGTTTTATTCAACCAAGAATTACTTAATATGTATTAATAATTTTAACTTTTGGTTTAAATTCACATATAAACACAACTCATATGGTCATATACATATCATAAAATTGTTTCTAACTTGTTCGGTTGCCGAGAAATAGACGGTTTTCTACAGGCCACTTTTGTAGGTTTTTGGGCCATAAAAGTGTCAATTATTATTCGATTTTCATAAACGTTACACCATGTTATACCTAATGCCATTTAGGATTTCATACAAGTAATTTAAGATTTTCATTATCACCGGAAGTAACATCATTTTGGCAAAAACTGTATTTTTAGCCTTCAAAACAGATATTTTATTCAAATGAGTCTGTTTTGAAAGGTTTTTCTAATTATGGTATTTGATGCCAATCAACAAATAAAATGAACCCATACGATCATACAGATACCACAAAATGGTTTCTAACTTGTACGGTTGCAGAGAAATAGTCGATTTTCTACAAGTCACTTTTCAAGTTTTTTGGTCTTTAAAAGTGACAATTATTATTCGATTTACATAAAATTTTTACTATATGATATCGTATGCCATTTCTGATTTCATAAAAGTAATTGAACACTTTCATTAACACCGGAAGTAATTTAATTTTGTCAAGATCATTTACAAGTAACAAATGTATAAAATGACTTGATATTGCTGGATTGATTGGTTGATTCTACGTCCATTTTATTTGTGTGCAATGTTAATTTGGAAACCTGTTTAGTGGTTTCGTTGGTACCGGAAGTGACATATGTTCAAGTGTAACTTGGCACCGAAAGTGACATGTTTAAGAGTAACTTGGCACCAGTGAAACCCGTCATTCCTGCATGCAGGTCTAGTTTTGGAGCCTTTTCGGACTCTTTTATCTCGAAAACTACTTCTATTTCACTTCTTAAACTTCTGTTACCCCGAGTCCTATCGGTCGTTTAGAGTATAAAGGTAAATTTAAAAGCATGGCAATGATATAAAGGACCCTGAAAGCCGATTCAGCACTGCTATGCAGGTCTAGTTATTAGGGTTTCACACTGCGAAGCTTGTGTGAAACACTATTGTTTTTGTTAAAATTATTATTCTTATTATTATTATTATTCTTCTTTTGTTTTGAGTAGATCTCAGCAACTGCTTGTCGCATCGTTACGATTTCTTCGGTTTTACTGGGAAAGTGGGTGTGACTTAGAGGATAAAGCTATTTTGAACGTTCTGCGACAATGCGAAATGTCCGAAATCACCGAAGTTATCGTTTTTGAAAATATTGCAGTAATTTTAACAATAATCATTGGATTTTAACTTTCGATACATTTTGGCATAGCCTGAGACAGGGCACATAGCTACGCTACTTTCGATTTTTGATTTTCGGCAAATCTTCGAAGATATTAGGCGCCAAATTTCGAAAATTTAAAATTTTACAAAAAACTTTTTTATTTATGAATATTTTTTAGTCGTATTGTGCACAGAATTAAAGAGTCATCTGCCTAGTGCAAAAATGTTAAAAAATTTTGTCTCAGTAATTTTCCTTGGCCGCTATTGGCTAATTCAGTTTTTCAGTCCTAGATTAATTTTTTATTGTTCGATTTGTATAAAACAAAGTTCATATGCTTCGTTGTCTCAATTGTCATTTTTTTTATTACCGGAAGTGTTATCTGTCGGCACCGAAAGTGGCATAATTTTACCAAAAACTACAATTTTGACAGTTAGGTACCATTTTTCGAAAACAAATATTATTTTTTGGAAAAATTATTTGACTCAAAGAGTGTGCCCTTTCAAGGCGCAAAAAATGGCGGAAGCAGTTTTTTTAATTTCGATTTCATTTTCGAGCAAATTCGATTAAATGGCTAAAAATGGTGTAAAATTGACCCATTTACAACCTATTCAGGCTTTTCAGATTTTAAAATATTTCTTCGTAACTTTTATAAACTTGTAGCTATAATCCATACGAAGAAAATGTATGTTAAAATTAGTTTGTAATATAAGCAGTTACCAAGAAATGGACAGTTCTGTACAAGTCACTATTTTCGTTCTTTTGCCTGTAAAATAGTCAATTAGGATTGGATTTTTATAAAAGTGACATCATTTGATTCAAAAAGCATGTAGCGTCATTTCAAGTTGATTACAATTTAAAATTGACACCGGAAGTGACGTCATTTTGTCAAAAACTGCATTTTAAACTTTTTAAATCAATGTTTTATTCAACCAAGAATTACTTAATATGTATTAATAATTTTAACTTTTGGTTTAAATTCACATATAAACACAACTCATATGGTCATATACATATCATAAAATTGTTTCTAACTTGTTCGGTTGCCGAGAAATAAACGGTTTTCTACAGGCCACTTTTGAAGGCTTTTGGGCCATAAAAGTGTCAATTGTTATTCGATTTTCATAAACGTTACACCATGTTATACCTAATGCCATTTAGGATTTCATACAAGTAATTTAAGATTTTCATTATCACCGGAAGTAACATCATTTTGGCAAAAACTGTATTTTTAGCCTTCAAAACAGATATTTTATTCAAATGAGTCTGTTTTGAAATGTTTTTCAAATTATGGTATTTGATGCCAATCAACAAATAAAATGAACCCATACGATCATACAGATACCACAAAATGGTTTCTAACTTGTACGGTTGCAGAGAAATAGTCGATTTTCTACAAGTCACTTTTCAAGTTTTTTGGTCTTTAAAAGTGGCAATTATTATTCGATTTACATAAAATTTTCACTATATGATATCGTATGCCATTTCTGATTTCTTAAAACTAATTGAACATTTTCATTAACACCGGAAGAAATGTAATTTTGTCAAGATCATTTACAAGTAACAAATGTATAAAATTAATTGATATTGCTGGATTTGGTTGATTCTGCATCCATTTTTTTTTGTGTGCAATGTTAATTTGGAAACCTGTTTAATGGTTTCGTTGGTACCGGAAGTGACATATGTTCAAGAGTAACTTGGCACCGGAAGTGACATGTTTAAGGGTAACGTGGCACCAGTGAAACCCGTCATTCCTGCATGCAGGTCTAGTTATTATTATTATTTTTTTTTACCGCGGGAGCCTATTTCTCCATGATCGAAAACAGATATCGATCTGGAACAAACTTTTTTATCGGGAAAACATGTGGTGGCTACTTGTTAAACTATTTTTCAAACCTCTTCGCATACCGGAAGTGGCCGAACTTTGTACGTCGTCTAAAAATTGAAAATAGGCCATAGTTTCGTCAATTCTTTACCCATTTTAAAACAAATGACATTTTCGGGAATCCTGAATCTTTTCGGAGATAATGGCTATCGCACATTTTTCGATTTCGAAAATTCGTGTAGGATTTCTATCGTTCTAAAATTGAAAACACGTTGTTTATGACACAATTTTTGTTATTTTTCAAAATTTTCAAATTTGACCTACATTTTTGGATTCCTGTAGTCTATGCGATTCCAGTAATATAAGTTTCATTCAGAGTTATCGCCCTTTATTTTTCGAATTTTCTGCCCATTTTGTAACCCTTATATTTTTTGGAAAGGATAAAACGATATTTCTGAAACCCCTGAAACATAAAGCCATATTGCCAGACAGTTGCATAAAGCAATTTCAACAACAATTCGTAAACCGGAAGTAGTCGAAATAATGTCAGATATTTTGAAAATAACTAAAAAAAATGGGGGCTTTGGGAAAAACGTGATTTCTTCGTCCCATATCAACCGATCAAATGGATTAAGGTATCGTTGGTTTACATCGGAATTGGAGTATCACATGATACCCAATTCACACAGACGCGATGATCCAGAAGTAAAATATGACACGCTGAAAATCAAGCATTTTTTTATTTGGAGCGTTTTTGGACGCCTTTATCTCGAAAACTGCTCCAGCGATTTTTCTTAAACTTTATCTATCGATGGTCCTTCCGGTAGTCTTTAGCATAGATCCATCCATTAAGACCTTCATATAATTGGAATAAGACAAAAAAGGCACTGAAAATTGAAAAAAGTAAAAAAATCGTGAAATTTTGGAAAATGCTCTACTATTTTTTTATTTTAAGAGATTTTCAAAAAAAAGATATATATTTAATAAGCTTACCTAATTACGATTCTAATGATGTATAATATGTATGCAGTTATTGAAATTTAATTTTCAATATTTTGACATTTTGACATTTTTAACACTTTTGAACATAGGATTTCTCAGAAGTATTTTATTTGATCGTATAGTCTCGTATATCATTAGAGAGCCCTGTTCCCATGCAAACTCCAAAACGGGATGCAAAAACTACTCGACAGTGATTCGTATACCGGAAGTAGTTCAAAAAACGAAGAAAAATGTAAAAAAGATGAAAAAAAATTGGAGCTCTTGCCAAAAGTTCGAATTCTCCGTCACATATTAACGGACCAAAATATTTAAAGTGTCGTTGGATAGTTCCATTAATAGACGATCGTATAACATCTAAATAACACGAATTTGATTCTTAGGAAATAAATTATGGTACGCCGAAAACTAAGTATTTTCCGTTTTGGAGCATTCTGAGACGCCTTTTTCTCGAAAACGACGCCTACGATATTTCTTAAATATTTTTTACTCAGAGTCCTATCGGTGGCCTAGCGTGTGCATTTAATAATAAAAGCGTTGCAATATTATAAGTGGTCCAAAAATGGCCTCAATCTTTGAAAAAAGTTGAAAAATCATTAAATTATTGAAAATGCTCTTTTATTTATCTTTTTTTCGAAAATTACTCAATGAATGTTTCTGACATTTCTGGTACAGGAAGTTAAGTATCTAATCAACTTGTTAAAGCTATTCCGACAACGATCGTAAAACCGGAAGTAGTCGAAAAATTCTCCGATATTTAGAATTTTTTTTACATTTTTACAGAAAACTTTTTTTTTATGAATATTGTTTGATGGTAGTTTACACAGAGTTAAAGTATCACCCTACTTGAGCAGAAGTGAGAAAGAATTTTGTCTCAGTAATTTTCTTTAGTCGCCATTGGCTAATTTAGTTTTTCGTACCTAGATTAATTATTTACTGTTCGATTTGTATAAACCAAAGGGCATATGCTCCGTGATCTCAATTGTAATTTTTTTTGTTAACGTGAATTTTTCTGCACGCAACGGAAGTGGCGTAATATTAACAAAAACTACAATTTTGACAGTTCAGTACCACTTTTTGAAAGCAAATATTATTTTTTTCGAAATCTGATATAGTAAAAAGAATGCGCGCTGTAAAGGGGCACAAATCGTTAGCTCAGATTTTTTAATTTCAATTTCATTTTCGGGCAATTTCGAATAAATGTAAAAAAAAGTGTAACAATCAGTTATTTACAACCCATTCAACGTCTTCATATTTTGAACTATTTATTCGTAACTTTCATAAACTCGTAGTAATAATCCAGACGAGGAGAATGTATGCAAAAAATAGTTCGTTATAATGAGCAATTGCCGAGAAATATGCAATTTTGCATACATCACTTTTCACGTTATTTTGCCTATAAAAGAGTAAATTATTAGCCGATTTTCAATTTTATTTTTCATCATTCGATGCTTAATGTCAATTTGGACTAGTTTAAGCCAATTTTACAGTTTCACTGTGACCGGAAATGACGTCATTTTGGCAAAAACTGTATTTTTAACCTAAAAAACAAATATTTTATTCAAATGTTTCTTTTTTATAATATTTTTAAAATTATGATATTTGAATCCCATCACCGAATAGCATAAACCCATACGATCATACAGATACCACAAAAAAGTTTCTAACTTGTACGGTTGCCGAGAAATAGACGATTTTCTACAAGTCACTTTTCAAGCTTTTTGGTCTATAAAAGTGTCAATTATTATTCAATTTTCATACAATTTTCACCATTTGATGCCTTATGCCATCTATGATTGCATTAAACTAATTTAAGATTTTTATTATCACCGGAAGTAATGTCTTTTTTGCAAAAACCGTATTTTTAGACTTCAAAATAAATATTTTTTTGAAGTGAGTTATATTTGTTATTTGTTTAACGTTATAACGTTTGATTCTAATGGCCATTTAGATTGGATCAATATAATCATACTGATATCAAAACATTGCTTCTAGCATGTTCCCTTGTCGAGAAATAACCAATTTTCTAAAGAATACTTTTTACGTTTTTTTACCTTTTAATTTCAGTTTATGGGTTCCAAGTTTATTATTTATTGCCTGATATGTATAAAACAATTCTCAATTGCGAATTCTCAACTTATTTGTTACCGATAATGATTTCTTTTGGCACCGGAAGTGAAGTAATTTTGCCAGATTTTACAATTTTGACCGGTGTATTTGCAAGCATATATTACTTTTACAAATCTGATAAAGGGTGTCACTGAATCATAACAACTACAGTATCGTTTGGTAGCTCGATGGATCGGCTATTGTATGACGCACTTCCTGTCTGATTCCTGAAAGCCGATTTAGCACTGCAGGTCTGCAGAGGTCGTTCAATAGCGAGCGAAGAAACATAACTAATTTCGCCGAGAATTTTAAGAAATAGGACAGATTTGAAAATACGGTTCTCTTACAAAACGTTCAAATAAGGGAGTTCTAAAATCTTTTTTTGCTATTTTGATCTTTTGTGTCGATAGATAGTATATTTATAGACACATTTTTGAGAACATCTCATCAATATTTTTACTTATTTGCCTCTACTCCAAAATTAGATTTTGCTCGATCCGACTCAAGATGGCGTGTTCAATGACAAATATTACGGGACGCTGAAGATCTAGTATTTTCCTTTTTGGACTTTTATATGATATCAGAATGATACAAATTCGATGGTTAGGCAATAGATTATGAGATGCCGAAATTAGATTTTGCGCGATCCGACTCAAGATGGCGTGTTCAATGACAAATATTACGGGACGCTGAAGATCTAGTATTTTCCTTTTTGGACTTTTATATGATATCAGAATGATACAAATTCGATGGTTAGGCAATAGATTATGAGATGCCGAAAATGTAGTATTTTCCTCTTTTTTTGGAGCCTTTTCAGACCCGTTTATCTCGAAAACTACTTCTATTTCACTTCTTTAACTTCTGTTACCCCGAGTCCTATCGGTCGTTTACAGTATAAAGGTAAATTTAAAAGCATGGCAATGATATAAAGGACCCTGAAAGCCGATTCAGCACTGCTATGCAGGTCTAGTTCTTCTTCTTATTATTTTTTTCCGCGGGAGCCTATTTCTCCATGATCGAAAACAGATATCGATCTGGAACCAACTTTTCTTTCGGGAAAACATGTGGTGGCTAGTGCATAAACTATTTTTCAAACTTCTGCGCATACCGGAAGTGGCCGAACTTTGTAGGTTGTCATGATATTGAAAATCGGCCATAATTTCGTCAATTCTCTACCCATTTTTAATCAAATGACATTTTCGGAAACTCTGAATGTTTTGTAAGATAATGGCTATCTCACATTTTTCAATTTCGAACATTCGTCTATGACTTCTATCGTTCGAAAATTGAAAAGACGTTGTTTACGAGACAATTTTTGTTATTTTTCAAAATTTGCAAATTTGACCTACATTTTTGGATTCCTGAAGTCTAGGCGATTCCAGTAATATAAGTTTCATTCAGAGTTATCGCCCTTTATTTTTCGAATTTTTTCGAATTTTCTGCCCATTTTGTAACCCTTATATTTTTTGGAAAGGATAAAACGATATTTCTGAAACCCCTGAAACATAAAGCCATATTGCCAGACAGTTGCATAAAGCAATTTCAACAACGATTCGTAAACCGGAAGTAGTCGAAATAATGTCTGATTTTTTGAAAAAAACTAAAAAAATGGGGGCTTTGGGAAAAACGTGATTTCTTCGTCCCATATCAACCGATCAAATGGATTAAGGTATCGTTGGTTGACATCGGAATTGGAGTATCGTATTATACCCAATTCATACAGATACGATGATCCAGAAGTATATCAAGCATTTTTTGATTTGGAGCGTTTTTGGACGCCTTTATCTCGAAAACTGCTACAGCGATTTTTCTGAAACTTTATCTATCGATGGTCCTTCCGGTAGTCTTTAGCATGGATCCATCCATTAAGACCTATATATAATTGGAATAAGACAAAAAAAGGACTGAAAATTGAAAAAAGTCAAAAAATCGTGAAATTTTGGAAAATGCTCCACTATTTTTTTACTTGAAGAGATTTTCAAAAAAAAGATATATATTTAAAAGCTGACCTAATTACGATTCTAATGATGTATAATATGTATGCAGTTATTGAAATTTAATTTTCAATATTTTGACATTTTGAACAATTTTGAACATAGGATTTCTCAGAAGTATTTTATTTGATCGTATAGTGTCGTATATCATTAGAGAGCCTTTGTCCCATGCAAACTCCAAAACTGGATGTGAAAACTACTCGACAATGATTCGTATACCGGAAGTATTTCAAAAAACGACGAAAAATGTAAAAAAGATAAAAAAGAATTGGAGCTCTTGCCAAAAGTTCGAATTCTCCGTCACATATTAGCGGACCAAAACAATTAAACTGTCGTTGGATAGTTCCATTAATAGACGATCGTATAACATCTAAATAACACGAATTTGATTCTTAGGCAATAAATTATGGTACGCCGAAAACTAAGTATTTTCCGTTTTGGAGCATTCTGAGACGCCTTTTTCTCGAAAACGACGCCTACGATTTTTCTTAAACATTTTTTACTCAGAGTCCTATCGGTGGCCTAGCGTGTGCATCTAATAATAAAAGCGTTGCAATATTATAGGTGGTCCAAAAATGACCTCAATCTTTGAAAAAAAGTTGAAAAATCATTAAATTATTGAAAATGCTCTTTTATTTATCTTTTTTTCGAAAATTACTCAATTAATGTTTCTGATATTTCTGGTACAGGAAGTTAAGTATCTAATCAACTTGTTAAAGGTATTCCGACAATGATCGAAAATCCGGAAGTTGTCGAAAAATTCTCCGATATTTTGAATTTTTCTTTACATTTTTACAGAAAACTATTTTATTTATGAATATTTTTTGATGGTAGTTTACTCAGAGTTAAAGTATCACCCTACTTGAGCAGAAGTGAGAAAGAATTTTGTCTCAGTAATTTTCTTTAGTCGCCATTGGCTAATTTAGTTTTTCGTACCTAGATTAATTATTTATTGTTCGATTTGTATAAAACAAAGTGCATATGCTCCGTGGTCTCAATTGTAATTTTTTTTGTTACCGTGAAATTTTTCTGCACGCAACGGAAGTGGCGTAATATTAACAAAAACTACGATTTTGACAGTTCGGTACCACTTTTTGAAAGCAAATATTATTTTTTTCGAAATCTGATATAGCAAAAAGGATGCGCGCTGTAAAGGGGCACAAATTGTTAGCTCAGATTTTTTAATTTCAATTTCATTTTCGGGCAATTTCGAATAAATGTAAAAAAAAGTGTAACAATCACTTATTTACAACCTATTCAACGTCTTCATATTTTGAACTATTTATTCGTAACTTTCATAAACTCGTAGTAATAATCCAGACGAGGAGAATGTATGCAAAATATAGTTCGTAATATGAGCAATTGCCGAGAAATATGCAATTTTGCATGCATCACTTTTCACGTTATTTTGTCTATAAAAGAGTAAATTATTATCCGATTTTCAATATTTTTTTTTCATTCGATGCCTAATGCCAATTTGGACTAGGTTAAGCCAATTTTACAGTTTCACTGTTACCGGAAATAACGTCATTTTGGAAAAAACTATACTTTTAACCTAAAAAACAAATATTTTATTCAAAAGAGTCTTTTTTATAATATTTTAAAAATTATGATATTTTGAATCCCATCAACGAATAGCATGAACCCATACGATCATACAGATACCACAAAAAATTTCTAACTTGTACGGTTGCCGAGAAATAGACGATTTTCTACAAGTCACTGTTCAAGCTTTTTGGTCTATAAAAGTGTCAATTATTATTCAATTTTCATACAATTTTCACCATTTGATGCCTTATGCACTTTAGGATTGCAATGATCTGATTTAACATTTCCATTATCACCGGAAGTAATGTCATATTTGCAAAAACCGTATTTTTAGACTTCAAAACAAATATTTTATTCAAATGAGTCTGATTTGTAATGTTTATACAATTATGATATTTGATTCCAATCAACAAATAGATTAAACCCGTACGGTCATATAAATACCAAAAAATGGTTTCTAACTTGTACAGTTGCCGAGAAATAGACGATGTTCTACACGTCACTTTTCAAGGTTTTTAGTCTATAAAAGTGGCAATTATTATTCGATTTACATAAAATTTTCACCATGTGATGCCTTATGCCATTTATGACTGCAATGATCTGATTTAACATTTCCATTATCACCGGAAGTAATGTCATATTTGCAAAAAGCGTATTTTTAGACTTCCAAACAAAATTTTACTCCAAAATTAGATTTTGCGCGATCCGACTCAAGATGGCGTGTTCAATGACAAATATTACGGGACGCTGAAGAGTTAGTATTTTCCTTTTTGGACTTTTATATGATATCAGAATGATACAAATTCGATGGTTAGGCAATAGATTATGAGATGCCGAAAATGTAGTATTTTCCTCTTTTTTTGGAGCCTTTTCGGACTCGTTTATCTCGAAAACTACTTCTATTTCACTTCTTAAACTTCTGTTACCCCGAGTCCTATCGGTCGTTTAGAGTATAAAGGTAAATTTAAAAGCATGGCAATGATATAAAGGACCCTGAAAGCCGATTCAGCACTGCTATGCAGGTCTAGTTAGGCTTTCAGACTTTCGTCTGAAAGACTATTGTTTTTACTAAAATTATTATTATTTATTATTATTATTTTATTTTTCGGGGGAGCCTATTTCTCAGCGCCTGTAACAGATACCGATCTGGGACCTAATTCTCTATAGGGAAACCATGTGTTGGCTACTTGATAAACTATTTTTGAAACTTCTGCGCAGACCGGAAGTGGTCGAATTTCGTGCTCTGTCAAAAAATTAAAAAACGGCCGTAGATTCATCAATTCTGTACCTATTTTCATACAAATGACATTTTCGGAAACCTTGAGTCTTTTCTCGGACGATAGCAGTTGAAAATTTCGATATTTCGAAACTTCATCGCTGACTTCTTGCGATCGAAAAATGAAAAATTTTATTTGAGAGACAATTTTTGTTGTTTTTCAAAATTTTCAAATTTGACCTACATTTTTGGATACCTGAAGGCAATCTGGTTCCAGGAATATAAGTTTCATTCCGAGTTATCGCCCTTTATTTTTCGATTTTTTTCGAATTTTCTTCACATTTTGTGAGCTTAAGTTTCGTTTTACGGCCGGATCAACGTTTCTCAAATTCCTGATACATGAAGCAATATTGTCAAACCACCGTTTAAAGCAATTTCAACAACAATCCGTAAACCGGAAGTAGTCGAAATAATATGCGATATTTTGAAAAAAACGTGAAAAATTGGTGTCTTGGGTAAAAACACGATTTCTCCGTCCGATATCAACGGATTAAACAAATTAAGGTATCATTTGGTCTAGCGGTGATTGGACCACTGAATGATACCCAATTCGTACGGATACGATGAGCTGGAAGCAAAATATGGCACGCTGAAAATCAAGTATTTTCTGATTTGGAGCGTTTTTGGACGCCTGTATTTCGAAAACTGCTCCAGCGATTTTTCTTAAACTTTATCTATCGATGGTCCTTCCGGTAGTCTTTAGCATGGATCCATCCATTAAGACTATTATATAATTGGAATAAGACAAAAAAGGGACTGAAAATCGAAAAAAGTCGAAAAATCGTGAAATTTGGGAAAATGCTCTACTATTTTTTTATTTTAAGAGATTTTCAAAAAAAAGATATATATTTAAAAAGCTGACCTAATTACGATTCTAATGATGTATAATATGTATGCAGTTATTGAAATTTAATTTTCAATATTTTGACATTTTGACATTTTTAACACTTTTGAACATAGGATTTCTCAGAAGTATTTTATTTGATCGTATAGTGTCGTATATCATTAGAGAGCCCTGTTCCCATGCAAACTCCAAAACTGGATGTGAAAACTACTCGACAATGATTCGTATACCGGAAGTAGTTCAAAAAACAAAGAAAAATGTAAAAAAGATGAAAAAAAATTGGAGCTCTTGCCAAAAAGTCGAATTCTCCGTCACATATTAGCGGACCAAAACAATTAAAGTGTCTTTGGATAGTTCCATTAATAGACGATCGTATAACATCTAAATAACACGAATTTGATTCTTAGGAAATAAATTATGGTACGCCGAAAACTAAGTATTTTCCGTTTTGGAGCATTCTGAGGCGCCTTTTTCTCGTAAACGACGCCTACGATTTTTCTTAAACATTTTTTACTCAGAGTCCTATCGGTGGCCTAGCGTGTGCATTTAATAATAAAAGCGTTGCAATATTATAGGCGGTCCAAAATTGACCTCAATCTTTGAAAAAAGTTGAAAAATCATTAAATTATTGAAAATGCTCTTTTATTTATCTTTTTTTCAAAAATTACTTAATGAATGTTTCTGATATTTCTGCTACAGGAAGTTAAGTATCTAATCAACTTGTTAAAGCAATTCCGACAATGATCGAAAAACCGGAAGTAGTCGAAAAAATATCCGATATATTGATTTTTTTTTACATTTTTACAGAAAACTTTTTTATTTATGAATATTTTTTGATGGTAGTTTACACAGAGTTAAAGTATCACCCTACTTGAGCATAAGTGAGAAAGAATTTTGTCTCAGTAATTTTCTTTAGTCGCCATTGGCTAATTTAGTTTTTCGTACCTAGATTAATTATTTATTGTTCGATTTGTATAAAACAAAGTGCATATGATTCGTAATGTCAATTGTAATATTTTTTGTTACGGTGACATTTTTCTGCACGCAACGGAAGTGGCGTAAAATTAACAAAAACTACAATTTTGAGAGTTAAGTACCACTTTTTGACAGCAAATATTTTTTTTTTCGAAAACTGATATAACAAAAAGTATGCGCCCTGTAAAGGCGCATAAAATGTTTGGCTGGGATTCTTAAATTTCAATTTCATTTTCGGGCAATTTCGAATAAAATGTAAAAAAAAGGGTAAAATTCAGTTATTACAACCCATTCAACGTCTTTATATTTTGAACTATGTATTCGTAACTTTCATAAACTCGTAGCCATAATCCAGACGAAGGGAATGTATGCGAAAAATAGTTTGTAACATGAGCAGTTGCCGAGAAATATGCAATTTTGCATGCATCACTTTTCACGTTTTTTTGCCTGTAAAATAGTAAATTATTATCCGATTTTCAATAATTTTTTTTCATTCGATGCCTAATGCCAATTTGGACTAGGTTAAGCCAATTTTACAGTTTCACTGTGACCGAAAATGACGTCATTTTGGCAAAAACTGTATTTTTAACCTAGAAAACAAATATTTTATTCAAATGAGTCTTGTTTATAATATTTTTAAAATTATGATATTTGAATCCCATCACCGAATAGCATGAACCCATACCATCATACAGATACCACAAAAAAGTTTCTAACTTGTACGGTTGCCGAGAAATAGACGATTTTCTACAAGTCACTTTTCAAGCTTTTTGGTCTATAAAAGTGTCAATTATTATTCAATTTTCATACAATTTTCACCATGTGATGCCTTATGCCATTTATGATTGCAATGATCTGATTCAACATTTCCATTATCACCGGAAGTAATGTTATATTTGCAAAAACCGTATTTTTAGACTTCAAAATAAAATTTTACTCCAAAATTAGATTTTGCGCGATCCAACTCAAGATGGCGTGTTCAATGACAAATATTACGGGACGCTGAAGATCTAGTATTTTCCTTTTTGGACTTTTATATGATATCAGAATGATACAAATTCGATGGTTAGGCAATAGATTATGAGATGCCGAAAATATAGTATTTTCCTCTTTTTTTGGAGCCTTTTCAAACTCTTTATCTCGAAAACTACTTCTATTTCACTTCTTAAACTTCTGTTACCCCGAGTCCTATCGGTCGTTTAGGGTATAAAGGTAAATTTAAAAGCATGGCAATGATATAAAGGACCCTGAAAGCCGATTCAGCACTGCTATGCAGGTCTAGTTATTATTATTATTATTTATCCCCGGAGCCTATTTCTCCATGATCGAAAACAGATATCGATCTGGAACCAAATATTTTATCGGGAAACTAGGTGGTGGCTACTCATTAAATCACTTTTGAACTTCTGCGCAGACCGGAAGTGACATAATTTCGTCCGGTACCAAAAAATTAAAAAACGGCCGTAGATTCGTCAATTCTGTACCTATTTTCATACAAATGACATTTTCGGAAACCCTGAGTCTTTTCTCGGACGATAGCAGTTGAAAATTTCGAAATTTTGAAACTTCGTCGCTGACTTCTAGCGTTCGAAAACTGAAAAAATGAGACAAAAGAGACATTTTTGTTATTTTTCAAAATTTTCAAATTTCACCTACATTTTTGGATACCTGAAGAACATCCGATTCCAGAAATACAAGTTTCATTCCGAGTTATTGCCCTTTATTTTTCGATTTTTTTTCGAATTTTCTGCCATTTTCCGACCCTTATATTTTTTGGAAAGAATAATCCGATATTTCTGTAAGCTCTGGTACATAAAGCTATATAGTCAGACCTTTTTATAAAGCAATTTCAACAACGATCCGTAAACCGGAAGTAGTCGAAATAATGTCTGACATTTTGAAAAAAACTAAAAAAATGGTGACTTTGGGAAAAACGTGATTTCTTCGTCCCACATCAACCGATCAAATGGGTTAAGGTATCGTTGGTTTACATCGGAATTGGAGTATCGTATGATACCTAATTCATACAGATACGATGATCCAGAAGTAAAATATGACACGCTGAAAATCAAGCATTTTTTTGATTTGGAGCGTTTTTGGACGACTTTATCTCGAAAACTGCTCCAGCGATTTTTCTTAAACTGTCTCTATCTAGAGACCTTTCGGTAGTCTTGTGTATCAAACATTCCGTTAAGACTTTGAAATATTTGTAATAGGTCAAATACCGAAGTGAAAATCGAAAAAAAGTCGAAAAATCGTGAAATTTTGAAAAAAGCTCTATTAATTTTTTTTTTTTACAGATTTTCAAAAAATGTTTTTATATTTAGATAGCTCATCTAATGCCGATTCCAATAATGTATAATATGTATTCAGTTATTGAAATTTAATTTTCAATATATTGACATTTTTGCATTTTTGGCACTTTTAAACATAGGATTTCTCAGGGGCGTTTTATCTGATCAGATAATGTAATATATTATTACAGAGCCGTGCGGCAATATAATTGCCGAAACTGGTTATTAAAACTATCCTGAAAATAATCTCCATACCGGAAGTATTAAAAAAATGAAAAAAAAAAGTTTAAAAATAGGCGCTCTTCCGAAAAGCTTGATTTCGCCGACAGATATTACCGGACCAAAAGAAGTAAAATGTCTTTGGATAGCGCCATTAAAGGACTATTATATGGCATCTCAATGGTACGATTTCGATGGTTAGAAAATAAATAACGGTACGTCGAAAATCTAGTATTTTCCCTTTTTGGAGCCTTTTTAGACGCTATTTTCATCGAAAACGACTCCTACGATTCTTCTAAATCTTTTTTAACGCAGAGTCCTATCGGTGGTCTGTTGCGTGAATCCAACATGAAAAGGTTTGAAATAATATAAGTGGCCAAAAATGGCCTCAATCTTTGAAAAAAGTTGAAAAATCGTTAAATTATTGAAAATGTTCTTTTATTTATCTTTTTTACAAAAATACTGAATAGATTTTTCTGACACTTATGGGACAGAAAGTTAAGTATGAAAACAACTTGTTAAAAAAATACCGACAAAGATCCCAAAACCGGAAGTAGTGGAAAAAATATTTGATATTTTGAGAAAATACAGTGAAGAATTGGTACTCTTGCAAAATTTGCGATTTTTCAGGCTATTCAGACGATTTTATCTCGAAAAGTAGTCTTATTACTACTACTACTACCTGATGTTTTAACGTCCGCTTCCACAGAAGTGATATCGCAGACAAGACATAGGAGAGCCGAGGCTTCTTCCTGTTTTTAGAATATGATTTTGCAATCTTTCCATTTGCGGCCTTGAACCATGGAATAGGTTTAGTGAGAAGTTCTTCCCTTTATTTAATAAAACACATATTGTTTGGTAGTTGATCTGTAGGGACAGCATTTATGCAGACATATATGTGTCTCGTCTCTGGATTGGTAGAAGTCATCTTTTGAGGTATAGTGTTTAGGTGCCAGGCCCGTCTTATCGTGGCCTCCCCTTACTCCACTTATCCCACTTTGTAGGTTTGGTGTTTTTCTAGTGGATTAGTGTTTAGATGCCGAGCCCGTCTTACCGTGGCCCTCCCTTACTCCACTAGCCCGCTACTTTGGTGTATATCCCCTATGTAGTTTAGTGTTTAGATGCCGAGCTCGTCTTATCGTAGCCCCCTCTTACTTCACTATTCTACTTAATCCAACGGTGTTCATTAAATCGTGGATTAGTTCGAAGATTTGCAGCTTCAGATCGGGTCTTGGAAAGAGTAGGTTCTTAGTGTTGAGCGGTATGTTGTTGGTCTCCATCATCTCCACTAGTTCCGTTCTCTCTTCCTTGAATACCTCGCAGTCTACCAGGACATGGTTGGTGGTACATTCTTCTCCGCACTCACAGACGATGACTTGGTGTTTGTAGTCTCGCAGCCGCTCTTTCACCCTTAGTTTCGATATAAGTTTGCATATATCTCTTCTAGGGTGATTGATAGCTGTCTTCGTGTAGATCTTGTCATCCAGCCGGAATCTGTATGTGTCAAGTTCAACGAGCTTTAATTCCCAGAGTGAATTGACCTGTCTTTTTACCATACTGTAGATTTCCGTGGTGCTGTATTCTATGGTGCGGAGTGGTGCTGTGTCCCCGAGACCTTCATTTACGATTCGATCTGCTTCCTCGTTTCCTCTAATGTTCACATGTGATGGAATCCACACGAGCTCTAATTTGCTCCCCTTCTCTAGGACCCTCTGGTACAGCTGTCTGATTTCCAAAATAACTTCTGGTCTTGAGTCCGAGTTGTCATTTTGGATTGAAATCAGACTGCTCAGAGAGTCGCTTGGGATGACGAACTTACTAGTCTTTTGATAAGAGATCCATGATATAGCATCACGGATGGCCACAATCTCTGCAGTGTACACCGAACAGTTATTGGGCAGTTTCCTGCTTATTCCCTGTTCCCCGTTTGGCAGGTATATTCCAAACGAGCTGGTGCCCCTTTCAGGATTGCGTGAGCCATCCGTATAAACATGTTCCCAGTCATCCGACGGCCAGTTGTCTTCCAGGTGTTCCAGAGAGAGAGTCCGTGCTGCAGTGGGGTTGTTTTTCTTGTCGGTTTTCTGTAGCAGATCTAGATTGACCGGTGGTATTGTGAGTGTCCAAGGAGCGATCGATGGTGGGTCGTGTTCGTTTATCACGAGCTCCTCCAGTCGTAGTTCCTTGACTGTTTCCCTGATACCCTGGCCGAAGCTTTTCTTTCTAGGATCTCTTACATATCTTGTCTTCTTTAGGCTGACAAAGGCCGGGGATCTCTCGCCCAATTGCGAGATCTTAGCCCAATACCTTGTTGCTAGTTCTTTTCTTCTTAGGGATAGGGGCAACTCTCCGGCTTCCTGTAGTAATGCCTCTCTCCTGGTCCCAAGCCCTACGCCAGTCGCAATACACAGAGCTTTGTATTGGATGGTGTCAAGCTTACTTAAGAGTGTTGGCGCGCAGTTCATGAAGACCAAAGATCCGTAGTCTAATACAGACCGTATTAGAGCACGATACACCATTATAAGTGTAACTCTATTGGCTCCCCAGGTGCTACCCGTTATTTTTCTCATTAAGTTTAGGACTTTGAAGCATCTATCTACAGTCCAGTCGATGTGCGGTTTCCAGGTCAGCCTTCGATCAAAGATTACGCCAAGGAACTTGGTTTGGTCTTTAAACTCGATGGTTTTCCCGTTCATACACAGAGTCATTCTGCTTATCCCTCTATCCCTGCACACAAGCATGCCGACTGTTTTCTTCTCTGAGACCTTAAATCCCCAGTCGTTTGCCCATGTCATGAATTTGTCTAACGCCTTTTGCATATTCTTTTGAAGTTCACAGAACCTCGTCCCTTTCCTCCATATTGTGCTGTCGTCAGCAAATTTTGCTAGCTCAGTTCTGGCGTCGAGATATGAAGATTTCTGTATGTCGTTGATCATAATATTGAAGAGAGTGGGACTGATGACCGAACCCTGAGGCGTGCCATTTTCTAATGTTTGCTCGGCACTCAGGAATCTGCCAACATTCACCTGTATCCTTCTATCGCTCAGAAAGCTTTTGATCCACCGAAACATTGTGCCCGTTATTCCGATACGTCCCAGCTTGAAAAGCAGCCCGTCCAACCAAACTAAATCGAAAGCCTTGGTTAAATCTACAAACACGGCACATAGCAGGTGCCCCGAGAGGAGTGCCTGAGACATGACTTGCTGTAGTCGCACCAAGTGGTCCATTGTTGATCGTCCCTTCCTGAACCCGCTTTGATTTTCGTCGATCAGTCGGTTACTCTCCAGGTAGAACTGAAGTCGGATGTTAACCATTGTCTCCGAGGTTTTGCACAGTGTGGAAGTCAAGCTTACTGGTCGATAGGACTCTGCCTTTGTTCTCTCTTTCCCTGGTTTCGGAAGAGGGATGACGTTGGCTTTCCGCCATTCTTTAGGTACCTCCCCTGTCAACCAAGATGTGTTGAAGAAGTTCAGTAGTATCTTTTTGGCATTTCTGGGCAGATGTTTGAGCATTGGGTACTTTACTTTGTCCTCACCAGCCGCACTATCCTTCTTGAGGGAAAGAGCCTTATTTAACTCTTCCTCTGAGAAGGGCAGATTGATTGGTTCAGCCTCTACATTAGATTCAATTACTAATGAAGGGTGCTGTGAGTAAAAGATTGCTTTCCTCTTCATGAATTCTGGTGGTTGGTTTTCATCCTTACTTGCATCTGCAAATGTCTTAGCAAGTAAATCTGCCTTTTCATTGCCGTTGGTGACCTCTGGGGGTGCATAGACATTCACTATTGTCAACTTTAATTTATTGCTCAATGTGATGGCTATGCCCATTGCTTCTAGGGGGTTGGTTACATTCAGTGGAACAGAAATGTAATTTATGTTGTCACTGACGTAAATGGCAAGGCCGCCGCCACGTGTCGTGCTGTCCGGTCTGTCCCTTCTCTGACAAGTATATCCGTTGGTAATAGCTTGGTTTCCTGGAGGCATATTACATCTTTGGGGTTGCGGTTTATGTATCTTCTCAGTTCAGCACACCTGGGAGCCAGTCCATTGATATTAAGTTGTAGGACTTTTACCTGGCCTGCCATGATGACTGCCTGGATGGATGCCTCTCAGTCTTGTGGGGTTTACTGATCTATCGGCGTCTCACATTCCGTAGTAGGTACCTCATTAGTGTTCGCCTTTGGTGTTAACACCGGCAAGCAACTGGGCATATCGCCAGTGCTGTAGTGACGAACATGCGATATCCTTCTACGGAGCGCGAGATTTACTGATTGATCGGCTTTTATAGATTCTTCTTCGTCTTCTTCTCTTGATCTTTTTTTGACTGTATTGATGGAGTTAATCATTACAATCAGTACATCGGCGTTGACCATGTACGTTCGTAGCTTACCGAGGAGACTGGCCATTTTTGTTGTTTGGTCGTCATTGGACACAGCCACCCTCAGGAACTCGATCATGAAGCTCATGAACCCACTCTCCGATTTAAATTTCGGGACGAAGTGGCCTTCATCAGCTTTCGTTTTCGGTTCCCCCTCTTTCATCTTGGGTTTTGTCTTTTTCTTGGGTGTGGTTGGTTGTAGTTCTGGGCGGGGTGCCGCGATTGGTTCCTTCGGCAGTACTTGCGGTGTCGAGGGAATCGGCTCCGGGATTGGTTTTGCGACCGGAGCCTTATTCCTGACCTCTTTGGACTTCCCCTCCTTCTTTTTCAGGATTAATGAGGCTTCATTAAAACTTACTTTTTCTTTCACCTGTATTTTTAAGGCTGCCTTGGTATTTTGAATCTTTGGGCATTCGGGTGAGTTCGCTGCGTGACCGCCTTTGCAGTTCGAACATTTATTTGGTATGCCCGCCCTGCAATCAGTCGCCGCATGACTCCCCCACACTGGGCGCACACAGTCTTTCCCTTGCAGTACTTGACTGTGTGTCCCAGTTTCTGGCAGTTGGCACACTGCCTCACCCTCTGAACATACGGGTGGGTACGTCTTTTCAGGTACACGATTTTTAGGGCCTCGGGCGCTGTTCCTTTCTTGAAGGACAGGGCGACGCTTCCCTGGTCCTTCCCCTCGGCCACTTTAAACCGGTACACCTCGGTTGTCTGGTACCCCCTCTCTGTCAAGTCTTCCAGAATTTCATCCCCGGTATATTCGGCTGGTATCCCATGGACAACCACCTTGTCTATTGACAAGGTGATCGGTTCGGACACCATCACGGACATACCAAGAAGTGCCTTCTGTCCCAATGCCATATCCATGTCAGACCTGCTTTTTGGGCTAGTCTGAGATGGCCTGGCACTGCTATCTTGATATCGGGTATGCTGGTGATACCCCACTTACTTTTTATCTCCTTCCCCACAGCCGTAAGTTTGGCCCCTTGGAAGGACTTGCCTTCAAGTGGCTTCACTAGAACGACGTGGGTCTGTTCCTCTCTCCTTTTTGTCACAGGAAAGAACTTTGGTGCAGGGCTGCTTTTAAAAGCGTCAGCCATGGACATGGTTGAGCTAGCCTCTGACGCCATCGTTCTTATGCTGTCGAAATAATCAAAAAACAAAAGGAGGGACCGAACAGTGTTGATTGGAGTTTAAAGCTGTTGTTAATTAAGCTTGTAACCTGATTTAACTGTTGTTAACCCTTTCCACAGAGAGCCGCTAGTTAATTAATGTTATTTAAAGCTAATTAACTATGGGCTCTTATTGCCTGTGTGAGTTTACTTCACAGTTGTCAGGCTTGTTAACTGTAAGAATAGTTTAGCTTGTTCTTGTTTTTATTAAGAAGCTTGTTATGAGTACAATCAGTTGATTGGCTTGTTCACTGAGCTTTTCGACTAATGAGTGATGGATGGTAAGACAAAAAGAATAAATAAAAAGAAAAAGTAACTAAATAGCGTAGATTATAAATGAGAGATGGGTAAAACTAGTATAATAAAAAAAAGCCTATATATGTTGAATAAGTAAGAAGAGATATTATCCTATTAATAAAGCAAGGAAGAAGGGAAATTTGACAAAAGAAAAATGAAATTAACAAAAAAGAAAAAAAGGTAAATAGTAATGAACAGAAAAAAAAGTAGAGAAAAATAAAAGAAAATAAAGGCTTATACCTTGTGAGGGTATAAAAATAAAAACAACCTTAAATTACTTAGGACTGGAAGATCTTTGCAGTATCTAGTAGTCTTTCTGGATTTGAGGAGTCTTTGGATTCTTGAGTCTTGGCTAGGCTTCTTTATCTATGATAAACTCAGCAATAGCTTTGGAGCTCTGGAGCACAGATGTTAACAGGGCGAACGCTAATTAACGACTTATAACACAATGACATATGTCATAGAGGCGTCCTGCCATATTAAAATACGTGTTAGTGATTGTAACATAAACCTGTTGCTATCAAGACCCGGCTGGAGATCTTGGTAGTATTCCTTATGTCATTGCGTAACTATAACTTGTTGTTGGCATGTCTTATCTAACTTTCTTTGTCTGATAAACTATATTGAATGTTAAACCTTCATATGATGCTTGATACATTAGACAGGTGTCTAATGAGCTCCTTTGTCTCGAATACGTTTATAAACTCAGAACAGAAACGAATCATCAGTCAGGTCCAGGAGGCCATGCTAGGCGGGCGCCTAGTCAAGGTACCTCAGGAGTACTATAGTCAGGTCTAGGAGTCGGAGACGAGACGAGAGCTTCTGGAGTTAGCACACTGGTGCTAAGCCAAGCCAATTAAGTCATGACTCCTTCCATATAGTTAGTTCTACGGTCGTTTACATCACGATGTTTGTACCTATTGTAAGAAGCTGAATAAAACTATTATTAGATGTATATACCAGTGTTGTCATCCAGAACCTGATTAAAGAACGAAATACTGTCACATATTAATTGATGCCGTAGACCAGAGCAACGCTTGAAGTCTTATACCACTAGACGACCACAGGCTACAGATTTTAGTATTCACAGGTAAGTCTTTTCTAAATCCTACCATGGCGACGGTTCATAAATGACATAAGTGCTATGGATTAAAATTTAACTGGGAAACCAGCAGTTTATCATCACGCGTCATTCAACATCATGGTGTAGTTACTAAATTTAATATATTTTATCGTCTTTCAAGCTAGTAGTGGAACAATCTTTAACTATATGTAGGAAAATTACTGAAACAAAATTGTATATATATTATTTGTTTTAAAATGGGTCATGCTGTTTTTAAAAAGATTATAAATTATCATTGTTTGTTTTTGAACACAAATCTTGGCATTTAAAATTAGTATTGAGAGGTTTATATTGCGGAGTAAAATGTTTTGTGATTGTTTAACTAGAGTTAACAATATCGTAATTAGGAATTTAACATTCAAAAGGTATTAACGCGTTTATCTCTAAGTTTTTTTTTGTTTTGTCTATACGTATATTTTAGCCCAAATATTTAATGGGAAATGCCCGATATTTACGGAAGAGATTTTTAATTGTAATACCCCAAATATTTAATGGGAAATGCCCCGATATGTAACGGGAGAAACTTTATGTGAAGTGGTTTAACCCCAGGAGGGTTGTGCTCGGATTTAGAGCGAACGTACTGTCTTGTTTTGTGTTGTGTTTAAAAATTATAGAGATAAACCGTTAGTTCTTCTTTCAAAAATATCTTATTTAAGATTTGTTAAACGTGTTCAGATCATTCATTATTTCTTGAGATAAAACAATATGACTCCCTAATTTCAATTGTATCCATGTAAATAATACTGTAAATATCGTTAGATCGTTATCTAAAGTCAAGTCTGTTCCACTTGCTAATTTGATTAACTATTAATTAAGTTCACTCCATGATGTATATGATAAGCAGATGATAAAACTTCGGCACGGGTGGCAGTTAATACTCTTCATGGCACATGTCAGAACACGCCGTTTTGCCAGACGGTATGGAAAATGAAAAGACTACCGGTCAACAACAATAGTTGAACTAAACGGAGCAGGGAAAATTCTGACCCCTCAACACTACTGAAACGAGGAAGGGCATCATTTGTACCCCACCCCTACAGTTGTCTACGACAGTACAGTAGCGGTCTAAGAAGATAATTACAGTAGTTTGTGTTCGCGACAGGGGCGTGGTGAGGGCAATTATTGAGAAGAAATTATGAGTAACAAAAAAGATTTTGGCACAAAAACCCTTTTACTGACCGCGGAGCTGTGGCCGGTGAAGCCGGCCACCGCGAGCGCCGAAGGCGCGGGCCCGCGGCGGGGGGTCTGGGGGGCCCTCCCCCGGGAAAATTTCGAAAATTAGAAGCCCAGAAACGCAATCTCCAGCAATCCGAGACAAGAAATACGGTAATAAAATATGATTAAATTTTCCAACTTGACTCTTTCAAAATTTTTTTAATTGGGTCAGATGAAACAATTTTTCCACTTACAAATGTTTTTCATTTTTTGAGTAATTTGATTGTGATTTTGGCGCAAAAACTTTTTGGCGCATGAGTATGGCTACTCATGAACTCATTCTCACCACGCCCCTGGTTCGCGATTCCACCAAATAATCGGTCTAAGAAGATTAGTTCGTGTTCGCGATTCCACCATTTATGTGAATAATAAGAGTAAGTCTGTGTTTGTGATTCCAGGATCTCGTTTGTTTTTTTTCCATTGACTCGCGTGTGTGACCGATTGTGTGTATATAACTTTTAAGTTCGTGTGTTTTTCATTGACCTTTTCATTTTGTTTAAAGACATTTTTGGATATTATGACATTTTACAAGTATATATAACTTTTAAATTCGTGTGTGTTTCATTTACCTTTCCTTTTTGTTTATAGACATTTTTGTATACGACATTTTACAAGTGTTGTTTGTTTTTATATGTCTTTTCATTATTATTATTGTTGTTTATATCTTAATAAGGGTAGTAATTATCGACTCCATAGGTATCTAATTTTGTAATAGTCTTTAAAAGTTATTTCATATAATTCATAACTTTATTCAAACAAAGAGAGGGATATAACACAATGACATATGTCATAGAGGCGTCCTGTCATATTAAAATACGTGTTAGTGATTGTAACATAAACCTGTTGCTATCAAGACCCGGCTGGAGATCTTGGTAGTATTCCTTATGTCATTGCGTAACTATAACTTGTTGTTGGCATGTCTTATCTAACTTTCTTTGTCTGATAAACTATATTGAATGTTAAACCTTCATATGATGCTTGATACATTAGACAGGTGTCTAATGAGCTCCTTTGTCTCGAATACGTTTATAAACTCAGAACAGAAACGAATCATCAGTCAGGTCCAGGAGGCCATGCTAGGCGGGCGCCTAGTCAAGGTACCTCAGGAGTACTATAGTCAGGTCTAGGAGTCGGAGACGAGACGAGAGCTTCTGGAGTTAGCACACTCGTGCTAAGCCAAGCTAATCAAGTCATGACTCCTTCCATATAGTTAATTCTACGGTCGTTTACATCACGATGTTTGTACCTATTGTAAGAAGCTGAATAAAACTATTATTAGATGTATATACCAGTGTTGTCATCCAGAACCTGATTAAAGAACGAAATACTGTCACACACTTCTGTTACTTAGAATCCTAATTGTGGTCTAGTGCGTGAATCGAAATTAAAAAGCCTCTATATAGTATAATTGATCCAAAAAGGTCCACAATCTTTGAACAAATTAGAAAAATGGTTGTATTTTAAACTACAGTTATAATATTGGTGTAAGGGAGATAACTAGTGCTAAGTGGGTTGGAATCAGGCCACTAATTATTTACTAATTTTCCTTTTGATTTATATTACATAATGGATGTTTCTGAAAATTCTAGTACTTGAAGTTAAGTATCCAGACAACTTGCTAAAGTTATCTCAACAATGATCTGTAAACCGGGAATAGTCCAAAAATGATCCGATATTTTGAATAAACCTATAAATAAGTAAAATAAATGTAGACTTTGCAAAAAAAAAACCCCGTGAATTCTACGGCAGATTTCACCCAATCGAAACAAATAGAGTGTCGTTAAATAGCGCGGATAATTTACTTTTATATGATATCAGAATGATACAAATGCAATGGTAGGCAATAGATTATGAGATGCCGAAAATGTAGCTTTTCCTCTATTTTTGGAGCCTATTCAGACTCGTTTATCTCGAATACTACTTCTATTTCTCTTCTTAAACTTCTGTTACCCCGAGTTCAATCGGTCGTTTAGAGTATAAATGTACATTTAAAGGCATGGCAATGATATAAAGGACCCTGAAAGCCGATTCAGCACTGCTATGCAGGTCTAGTTATTAGGCTTTCAGACGAAAGTCTAGATTTAGTAATCTATTGAGATTACTAAAATTATTATTAGGGTTTCACACTGCGAAGCTTGTGTGAAACACTATTTTTTGTTAAAGTTATTATTAGGGTTTCACACTGCGAAGCTTGTGTGAAACACTATTGTTTTTGTTAAAATTATTATTCTTCTTATTATTATTATTATTATTCTTTTGTTTTGAGTAGATCTCAGCAACTGCTTGTCGCATCGTTACGATTTCTTCGGTTTCATTGGGAAAGTGGGTGTGACTTAGAGGATAAAGCTACTTTGAACGTTCTGCGACAATGCGAAATGTCCGAAATCACCGAAGTTATCATTTTTGAAAATATTGCAGTAATTTTAACAATAATCATTGGATTTTAACTTTCGATACATTTTGGCATAGCCGGAGACATGGCACATAGCTACTTTCGATTTTTGATTTTTGGCAAATCTTCGAAGATATTAGGCGCCAAATTTTGAAAATTTAAAATTTTAAAAAAAAATTTTTTATTTATGAATTTTTTTTAGTCGTGTTGTACACAGAATTAAAGAGTCATCTGACTTGCGCAAAAATGTTAAAAAATTTTGTCTCAGTAATTTTCCTTGGCCGCCGTTGGCTAATTCAGTTTTTCAGTCCTAGATTATTTTGTTATTGTTCGATTTGTATAAAACAAAGCTCATATGCTTCGTTGTCTCAATTGTCATTTTTTTTATTACCGGAAGTGTTATCTGTCGGCACCGGAAGTGGCATAATTTTACCAAAAACTACAATTTTGACAGTTATTTACCATCTTCAAAAACAAATATTATTTTTTTGAAAAATTATATGACTCAAAGAGTGTGTCCTTTCAAGGCGCAAAAAATGGCGGAAGCAGTTTTTAAATTTCTATTTCATTTTCTAGCAAATTTGATTAAGAGGTGAAAAGATAGGTTGCCAGGCAACGAAACATACGCCCACAGCAGCTAAATCGTCCGGGGAAGTCATTATTTGAAATCGATGAAAATCAGTAGGCTTCTTCCTCTCAGGACCTTAAACAGTGTGTGTAAATTTAAAGTCAATCGGATATTAACTTTGGCCTCTAGAGCGTCCACAGGATTTTTTGATGTGACCAAGGGCCATAACTCTGGCACTAATTATCGGAAATCGCTGAAAATCTATAGGCTTCTTCGTCTTATGACCTTAAACACTGTGTATAAATTTAAAGTCAATCGGATATTAACTTTGGCTTTTAGAGCGTCCACAAGATTTTTTGAAGTGATCAAGGGCCATAACTCTGTCATTAATTATCGGAAATTGCTGAAAATCAATAAGCTTCTTCGTCTAGTGACCTTAAACACTGTGTATAAATTTAAAGTCAATCGGATATTAACTTTGGCCTCTAGAGCGTCCACAAGATTTTTTGAAGTCGTCAAGGGCCATAACTCTGGTAGTTATTATCGGAAATCGCTGAAAAACAATAGGCTTCTTCGTCTCATGACCTTAAACACTGTGTATAAATTTAAAGTGAATCGGATATTAACTTTAGCCTCTAGAGCGTCCACAAGCAATTGTGGACGCCGGACCGACGGACGGGGGCGACGACAATATACGACCACATTTCAATGTGGGCGTATAAAAAGGCGTAAAATTGACCTATTTACAACCCCTTCAGGCTTTTCAGATTTTAAAATATTTTTACATAACTTTTATAAACTTGTAGCTATAATCCATACGAAGAGAATGTATGTGAAAATTAGTTTGTAATATAAGCAGTTGCCGAGAAAAGGGCAGTTTTGCATAAGTCACTGTTTTCGTAATTTTGCCTGTATAATAGTCAATTATTAATGAATATTCACAAAAGTGACATCATTTGATTCAAAAAGCAAGTATACGTCATATCAAGTTGATTATAATTTAAAATTGACACCGGAAGTGACATCATTTGGTCAAAAACTACATTTTTAACTTTTAAATCGATATTTTTTCAACCAAGAATTATTTAATATGTAATAAGAATATTAACGTTTGGTTTAAATTCACATACTAACAAAACTCATACGGTCATATAGATATCAAAAAATTGTTTCTAACTTGTTCGGTTGCCGAGATATAGGCGGTTTTCTAAAAGTCACTTTTGTAGGTTTTTGGCCCATAAAAGTGTCAATTATTATTCGATTTTCATAAAATTTACACCCTTTGAAGCCCAATGTCATAGAGAATGTTATAAAACTAATTTAACGTTTTTAGTGTCACCGGAAGTAATGTCGTTTTGGCAAAAACTGTATTTTTAGCCTTCAAAAAAGATATTTTATTCAAATGAGTCTGATTTGTAATGTTTTTTAAAATTATGATATTTGATGCCAATCAACAAATAGGATGCACCAATACGATCATACAGATGCCACACAATTGTTTTTAACTTGTACGGTTGCCGAGAAATAGCCAATTTTCTACACGTCACTTTTCAAGGTTTTGGGTCTATAAAAGTGGCATATATTATTCGATTTGCATAAAATTTTCACCATGTGATGCCTTTTGCCATTTCTGATTTCATAAAAGTAATTGAACATTTTCATTATCACCGGAAGTACTATACACTTACATGCAACAAATGTATAAAATGAATTGATATTGCTGAGTTTGGTTGATTCTATGTCCACTTTATTTGATGTGTGCAATGCTTATGTGGAAACCAGTTTATTGGTTTCTGTGGTACCGGAAGTGAAATATGTTCAAGGGTAACGTGGCACCGAAAATGACACAAGTTCAAAGGTAACGTGGCACCAGTGAAACCCGTCATTCCTGCATGCAGGTCTAGTTATTATTATTATTTACCGCGGGCGCCTAGATCTCCATGATCGAAAACAGATATCAATCTGGAACAAACTTTTCTATCGGGAAAACATGTGGTGGCTACTGCATAAACTAATTTTCAAACTTCTGCGCATACCGGAAGTGACCGAACTTTGTACGTTGTCTAAAAATTGAAAATCGGCCATAGTTTCGTCAATTCTTTATCCATTTTCAAACAAATTATATTTTTGGCATCCCTGAATCTTTTCTGAGACAATGGCTATCTCACATTTTTCAATTTCGAACAACTGTCTATGACTTTTATCGTTCGAAAATTGAAAACATGTTGTTTACGAGACAATTTTTGTTATTTTTCAAAATTTTCAAATTTGACCTACATTTTTGGATACCTGAAGTCCATCCGATTACAGTAATATAAGTTTTATTCAGAGTTATCGCCCTTTATTTCTCGATTTTTTTTTCGAATTTTCTTCCCATTTTGTGAGCTCGGGTTTCAGTTTACGGCAGAATTGACGTTTCTGAAACTTCTGGAACATGAAGTTATAGTCCAATACCAACTTATAAAGCAATTTCGACAAGAATCCTTCAACCGGAAGTGGTCGAAATAATGTGCAATATTTTGAAAAAAATGCAAAAAATGGATATTTTGGGGAAACACGCGATTTTTCCACCGGATATCAATGGATTAAAGAAATTAGGGTACCATTGGACTGCACTAGGATTGTACTATCGTATGATACCCAATTCATACGGATACTATGATCAGGCAGCAAAATATGGCACGCTGAAAATCAAGTATTTTCTGATTTGGAGCGTTTTTGGACGCCTGTATTTCGAAAACTGCTCCAGCGATTTTTCTTAAACTTCATCTATCGATGGTCCTTCCGGTAGTCTTTAGCATGGATCCATCCATTAAGACATTTATATATTTGGAATAAGACAAAAGATAGGTTGCCAGGCAACGAAACATACGCCCACAGCAGCTAAATCGTCCGACAGTCAACAAGGGTTGTCGCATATTTTTACTTTTTTCGGTAATGAAACATTTGTAATACACTAAAAACTGATTAAGAGTAACAACTCATTATGTAATTATTAGAAAATCATTAGAATTTGATTGCTTTTTATAAAGTTTTACCCCACGCTAACAATTAGTATATACATGAAACATTTAATATCATGGATTTAGCTGTTCAGTTATCTAAATTCATTGAAAATCAAAATACTTGTTCGTTTCAACACCTTAAACTCTATGTATCAATCTGAAGTCAATCGGATGGTAACTTTGGCCTCTATAGCGTCACAAGAATTTTTGAAGTTATCAAGTGAGATAACTCTGGCAGTAATTATTTGAAATCGCAGAAAATCAATAGGCTTCTTCGTCTCATGACCTTAAACATTGTGTATAAATCTAAAGTCAATCGGATATTAACTTTGGCCTCCAGAGCGTCCACAAGATTTTTTGAGGCGATCAAGGGCCATAACTCTGGCACTAATTATCGGAAATCGCTGAAAATCAATAGGCGTCTTCGTCTTATGACCTTAAACACTGTGTATAAATTTAAAGTCAAACAGATATTAACTTTGGCCTCTAGAGCGTCCACAAGATTTTTTGAAGTGATCAAGGGCCATAACTCTGGCACTAATTATCGAAAATCGCTGAAAATCAATAGGCTTCTTCGTCTTATGACCTTAAACACTGTGTATAAATTTAAAGTCAATCGGATATTAACTTTGACCTTTAGAGCGTCCACAAGATTTTTTAAAGAGATCAAGGGCCATAACTCTGGCAATAATTATCGGAAATCGCCGAAAATCAATAAGCATCATTGTCTTATGACCTTAAACGCTGTGTATAAATTTAAAGTCAATCGGATATTAACTTTGGTCTCTAGAGCGTCCACAAGATTTTTTGAAGTGATCAAGGGCCATAACTCTGGAAGTTATTATCGGAAATCGCTGAAAAACAATAGGCTTCTTCGTCTCATGACCTTAAACACTGTGTATAAATTTAAAGTCAATCGAATATTAACTTTAGCCTGTAGAGCGTCCACAAGCAATTGTGGACGCCGGACCGACGGACGGACCGACGGACCGACAGACCGACGGACGGACGGACGGACGGGGGCGACGACAATATACGACCACATTTCAATGTGGGCGTATAAAAAGGGACTGAAAATCGAAAAAAGTCGAAAAATCGTGAAATTTTGGAAAATGCTCTACTATTTTTTTTATTTTAAGAGATTTTCAAAATAAAAGATATATATTTAAAAAGCTGACCTAATTACGATTCTAATGATGTATAATATGCATGCAGTTATTGAAATTTAATTTTCAATATTTTGACATTTTTAACACTTTTGAACATAGGATTTCTCAGAAGTATTTTATTTGATCGTATAGTGTCGTATATCATTAGAGAGCCCTGTTCCCATGCAAACTCCAAAACTGGATGTGAAAACTACTCGACAATGATTCGTATACCGGAAGTAGTTAAAAAAACCAAAGAAAAATGTAAAAAAGATGAAAAAAAATTGGAGCTCTTGCCAAAAGTTCGAATTCTCCGTCACATATAAGCAGACCAAAACAATTAAAGTGTCGTTGGATAGTTCCATTAATAGACGATCGTATAACATCTAAATAACACGAATTTGATTCTTAGGAAATAAATTATGGTACGCCGAAAACTAAGTATTTTCCGTTTTGGAGCATTCTGAGACGCCTTTTTCTCGAAAACGACGCCTACGATTTTTCTTAAACATTTTTTACTCAGAGTCCTATCGGTGGCCTAGCGTGTGCATTTAATAATAAAAGCGTTGCAATATTATAGGCGGTCCAAAAATGACCTCAATCTTTGAAAAAAGTTGAAAATTCATTAAATTATTGAAAATGCTCTTTTATTTATCTTTTTTTCAAAAATTACTTAATGAATGTTTCTGATATTTCTGCTACAGGAAGTTAAGTATCTAATCAACTTGTTAAAGTTATTCCGACAATGATCGAAAAACCGGAAGTAGTCGAAAAAATCTCCGATATTTTGAATTTTTTTTACATTTTTACAGAAAACTTTTTTATTTATGAATATTTTTGGATGGTAGTTTACACAGAGTTAAAGTATCACCCTACTTGAGCATAAGTGAGAAAGAATTTTGTCTCAGTCATTTTCTTTAGTCGCCATTGGCTAATTTAGTTTTTCGTACCTAGATTAATTATTTATTGTTCGATTTGTATAAAACAAAGTGCATATGCTCCGTGGTCTCAATTGTAATTTTTCTTGTTACTGTGAAATTGTTCTGCCCCCAACAGAAGT
Source organism: Patella depressa (assembly GCA_948474765.1). Taxonomy (NCBI): domain Eukaryota; kingdom Metazoa; phylum Mollusca; class Gastropoda; family Patellidae; genus Patella; species Patella depressa. The sequence goes on along the minus strand of OX419720.1, from coordinate 41,702,015 downwards.
GGCGTAATATTAACAAAACCTACACTTTGACAGTTCAGTACCACTTTTTGAAAGCAAATATTATTTTTTTTCGAAATCTGATATAGCAAAAAGGATGCACGCTGTATAGGGGTACAAATCGTTGGCTCTGATTTTTTAATTTCAATTTCATTTTCGGGCAATTTCGAATAAATGTAAAAAAAAGTGTAACAATCAGTTATTTACAACCCATTCAACGTCTTCATATTTTGAACTATTTATTCGTAACTTTCATAAACTCGTAGTAATAATCCAGACGAGGAGAATGTATGCAAAAAATAGGTCGTAATATGAGCAATTGCCGAGAAATATGTAATTTTGCATGCATCACTTTTCACGTTATTTTGCCTATAAAATAGTAAATTATTATCTGATTTTCAATAATTTTTTTTCATTCGATGCCTAATGCCAATTTGGACTAGGTTAAGCCAATTTTACAGTTTCACTGTGACCGGAAATTACGTCATTTTGCCAAAAACTGTATTTTTAACCTAAAAAACAAATATTTTATTCAAATGAGTCTTGTTTATCATGTTTTTAAAATTATGATATTTGAATCCCATCACCGAATAGCAGGAACTCATACGATCATACAGATACCACAAAAAAGTTTCTAACTTGTACGGTTGCTGAGAAATAGAAGATTTTCTACAAGTCACTTTTCAAGCTTTTTGGTCTATAAAAGTGTCAATTATTATTCAATTTTCATACAATTTTCACCATGTGATGCCTTATGCCATTTATGATTGCAATGATCTGATTTAACATTTCCATTATCACCGGAAGTAATGTCATATTTGCAAAAACCGTATTTTTAGAATTCAAAACAAATATTTTTTTGAAGTGAGTTATATTTATTATTTGTTTAACGTTATAACGTTTGATTCTAATGGCCATTTAGATTGGATCAATATAATCATACTGATATCAAAAAATTGCTTCTAGCATATTCCCTTGTCGAGAAATAACCAATTTTCTAAGGATCACTTTTTAAGTTTTGTACCTTTTTGATTTCAGTGTATGGGTTCTAAGTTTATTGTTTATTGCCTGATATGTATAAAACAATTCTCAATTAGGAATTCTCAACTTATTTGTTACCGATAATTATTTCTTTTGGCACCGGAAGTGAAATAATTTTGACAGATTTTACAATTTTGACCGGTGTATTTGCAAGCAAATATTACTTTTACAAATCTGATAGAGGGTGTCACTGAATCATAACAAATACAGTATCGTTTGGTACCTCGATGGATCGGCTATTGTATGACGCACTTCCTGTCTGATTCCTGAAAGCCGATTCAGCACTGCAGGTCTAGTTAGGCTTTCAGACTTTCGTCTGAAAGACTATTGTTTTTACTAAAATTATTAAGCTTTCATATTACATATGAAAGCTTATTGTTTCTGTTAAAGTTATTATTATTTTTTTTTTGTGTGTGTTTCCTGCAAATCGGATTTCTCAGAATCTATCCATAGGATCTTTCTGAAATTTTGACCTACCCCCCAAAAATGGGATGCGAACCTTGATTAAATATATTTTCGAAACGTTTTACGAATCCGAAATCACCGAATTTTACGAACGAAAAAAATGACAATGCATAGTCGTAACTTTGTTATTTTTTGACCGATTTTACTAATTCTTTTTTCTTTGAATACCTTTAAAAAAATCATTTTCATCTGCAGTTTCACATTTTCGAAAATTCGTCGCTGTGATTTCGAACCGGAAGTTTAGACCAATTTGACAACTTCTTTAATAGTTGTACGATTTTCATGAAATTTAGTATCTAAGTAGATCTTACCGATGTGACTTCAAAAATATAATTAGAAATTTTCTAAATTATCTCCCCTTGACGAAATTAAGGATCAAAATTTTCAAAAAAATCATCGAAATATAGGTCAGAATGACCTGATTTTTTTTTTGGATACTAGATAAGTAATTACTGATTTGTACACAAAATATGGAGTTTGTCGATCGAACCGGAAGTGCCGCCATATTTAAAAGTGAAAAATCAATAAGGCTTTTTTGCTATTTTACTTACAGACTCGGGAGTTATATTTTCTGAATCCTTGTAGGAAGGTCTAAAAAATGTCGCGAATAGAATTTTGATTTCGGTCACGTGATGGTCACCATTTTGAATTGAAAATAGAAGCAATTTGAAGGGTCAGGACTTTGGAACACAATTACTCTCCTTCTAATTAAGCTAGAATGTTCAAACTTGGTGTAGACGTTCACTAGGTCAATTTCATGACTGAGTTTAAAGATCAGCATTTTCTGCTTAGGGTAAGCAGAGATAAGCATGCTAATTTGTTGATTCTTTAGGGCACGATAACTTCGGTTATAATGAAGGGAGGGCGGTGAAACTTTTGTCAATAGAGAGTCTAATAGCTAGCCTGTTGTGTGAAATCATTGTATTATTTTTTCTAAATATCAGGGATAGCAGAAAAAAAGAGATTGAAAATCCAAAAAGTCGTATTTTTACAATTTGGAGCATGTTTAGAGGTCTTTCTCGTAAAGTCAACATAATATTTTTTGGGAACTTCTTCTACAAAGAGTCTTATTGGTAGTCTTTTATATGAAACCATCGATCAACAGTCCAACATATCAGGAGTAGAAGAACAAAAGGATCGAACATTGAAAACGGCACCCTTTCAATGTTAAGCGAAACATGCAGTGTGGGTGACTACAATCTACACATTTAGTTATCGTATAGAGCTTATTCAACAGTATCAAATTCCAACTGCTTAGGGATATTTTACGTGCACTCCAATGTGTACACGGGACCTTGGTTTTTCGTCCCATCCGAATGACTAGACAGCTGTGCTTGTCAGGCCCTCCGTTCTGCCTCACTGACAAGGGGAACCACGCCGGGAAATCGAGATGAACTTTCTCCGTGCAGAACTTTCAATTCAGGGGGAAACGTTTATTGCATACGATTAAGCTGGTCAGTTGGAGCTTATTTTCAAAAGTTTTGTAATAATCGGTTGGTAATTAAAATACCGTGCACATTAAACTGTTAAAACAGAAAATTTCGCCCGGTTGAAATGTTTCTTGCTATAAGTCAGCAATTTTCTGAATTCAGGGAGGCTGAATGGCTGAATGGTTAGCATGTGCGCACTGTATCGTAACGTCTGTCATTGAGTCAACGGGCGTCGTTTCGATCTCCAGGTTGGACGTGACATGAAGTATGATGTCCAACCTCGTGGGTTTTCTCCGTGTCCTTCGGTTTCCTCCCAACGGCTAAAGACCTGTAAGCGCAAGGGGAGTTTTTAAATAAAATTAAAAAACATATGTTAGTCCCGAAATGACCTAGTTTGTGTCGAATGGACGTTAGGCCGCATTTCTCTTTTATTTTTAAAGTTTTGTAATAATCGGTTGGTAATCAAAGGTACTGTAAAAGTGATAAAACAGAAAATTTCGCCCGGTTGTAATGTTTCTCACTTTAAAGTCAGCAATTTGCCGATTTTAAGGAGCAAACGTTTATTGCGAACGCTTAAGCTGGTCAGGGGGAGCTTATTCTTAAAAGTTTTGTAATATTCGGTTGATAACTAAAGGTACCGTGCAAATTAAACTGTTACAATAGAAAATTTGGCCCGGTTGAAATGTTTCTCGCTGTAGGTCAGCAATTTGACGATTTTAGGGAGGTTGCGTGGCTGAATGGTTAGCACGTGCGCTCTGTATCATAACGTCTGTCATTGCACACAGCAGCTAAATTGTCCAGGCAGTCAACAAGAGTTGTCGCATCTTAATCAATTATCAGAAAATCATTAGAATTTCTTTGGTTTTTATAAAGTTCTGCCCCATGTTAACGTTTAGCATACGAAACATTTAATATTATGGATTTAGCTGTTCAATTATCGATTTTCAAGAAATTCACACTCAACCATTATTAATGTGTAACGGGAATATAGTCAAATGTTTTTTTAATTCAGAATAAAATTGTGACCTCCATAGGGTCCACAAGGTAAAAAATATGATTTTCGTACAATCAGGGACCATAATTCAGGAAGTTATGGTACAATGTGCCCGAATATCGAAAGGAACTGCGATCTTTGGGTTATAAACTTACATTTCAAATTTCATCAAAATCGGATTAAAATTGTGACCTCTACAGGATCCACAACCTTGATATATCATATTTTTATGCTATTCACGTATAAGCGGCAGCCATTATGTCGGGCAGTTTTGGTCCATTATTTACGAAATTCGACCTCAACCTTCATTACAGTGAAATAAGCAAACGTTTTTTAAAATCAGATAATAGTTGTGACCTCCAGAGGGACCACAAGCTAAAAAGGCAATTTTTCGTACAATCAGGGGCCATAATTCAGGAAGTTACGATCCGATATGCGCAAATATGCAATGGAACCAAGATCTTTAGGTTACTGTATTTCAAGTTTCATCACAATCGGTTCAAAATTGTGACCTCTATAGGGTCCACAAATTAACCTTGATATAACATATTTTCAAACTATCCGCGTACAAACGGTGGCCATTTTGTCTGTCAATTTTGGTCCAATTTTTACGAAATTCCAACTCAACCTCCATAACCATGTAACGGTGATATAATCAAACGATTTTTTAAATCGAATTACAATTTTGACCTCCAGAGGGACCACAAGCTAAAAAGGGCGATTTTTTGGACAATCAGGAGACATAATTCAGGAAGTTATGATCCGATGGGCGCAAATATCGAAAGGAACCAAGATCTTTGGGTTATAAACATACATGTCAAGTTTCATCAAAATCAGTTCAAAATTATGACATCTATAAGGTCCAAAACCTTGATATAACATATTGTCACGCTATTCGCGTACAAACAGCAGCCATTTTGTCTGTCAATTTTGGTCCGATTTTCATGAAATTTGAACTCAACCTCCATAACCATGTAACGGTGATATAATCAAACGGTTTTTTAAATCGGATAAGAATTTTGACCTCCAGAGAGACCACAAGCTAAAACGGGCAATTTTTCGGACAATCAGGGGCCATAATTCAGGTGGTTACGATCCGAAGGCGCAAATATCAAAAGGAACCAAGATCTTTAGGTTGTAACCATGCATTTCAAGTTTCATCCAAATCGGTTCAAAATTGTGACCTTCACACTGTTCACAAGCTAAAAACGTGATTTTTCGTACAATCAGGGGCCATAACCCATGAAGTTACAGTCCGATACATGCCAATATCAAAAGGAACCAAGATCTTAGGGTGATAAACCTATGTTTTAAGTTTCATTGAAATCAGATAAAAATTGTGACCTGTAAACTGTTCACAAACAATTGTGCACGGACGGACAGACAGGGGCGACGACAATATACGTCCACATGAAAATGTGGGTGTATAAAAATCATCACCAGATATGGAGGTATCAACGAGCGTTTTTATTATGACGGAAACAGGCTAGAATGTGTCTATTATAATTACCTTGCTGTCTTGTTTTCGTCAAGGTTTATTTGGAGTAAAGCCATTTACACTTTAACAGTTAAAGCTAGAAAATTCACTTCTTTCAATACAAGCCTTGCTCCGAAAAAATAGACCAATTTCAATTTCTATCAGTTTCAAGATATTTGATTCAGTAATTAAACCCGTTTTGATGTATGGAGCCGAAAAATGGGGCTATGAATATACAATGGAAATTGAAACTGTCCATTCACAATTTTGCAAATTTGTCCTTCAAATACATAAAACTAGTTATTCGGACAAGGCAAAAGGTGAATGTGGTCGGTACGACTTAGCTGTTTTCTATATGTTATCATTCATAAAATATTGGAACAAACTTGTCGCTTTACCATACAATATGTATCCGAAACAAGTTTATTGTATGCTATGGAGACTAGACTATGGGTAGAACAACATCAGCTACAAAAGTGAGAATTCTCCTTTGCTCTATTGGTTTCGGTCGTGCTTGGTATTCACATGAAATAGGTGATTCTAAGTCTTTTCTCAACGCTGTTAAGTTACGTATGATTGATATCAATATACAACAATGGTCGACTAAACTACAAACTAGCAAAAGTCTAAAAGAATATAGTATATTTAAACTTAATCTTTGTCAGGAATTGTATGCCAATGAAAATTAATCAAAATGTCAAAAGAAATATCACAAAGCTGCGATTAAATTTGTTTCCATTACCTAGTAAATTGTTTAGAAGAAATCAAAGCACTTCCCCGGAATGTCCATTATGCATGTATAATTATGAAGATTTGTTCCAAGTTATATTAGAATGTAAACATTACAAAGATTTAAGAATAACCTTTTTACCGAAACAATATATCTGTAAGCATCCTACACGTTTTAAATTTCGCCAGTTATTGACATGTCTAGAAAAAGAACTTCCTCGCAGACGTTTGAATTTATGAAGTTTTATTAGTTAATTATGTTGCATGCACTAAAACAATATATGATTATCATTGTTAAACTGTTAATGTTTGGAATTTTGTAAATAGTTTCGGCTAATATGTAATATGTATATAGAAATATTTTGTATCTATGGAACAAATGTTCTTATTACTGATTAAAGCATTATTATTGTTATTATTATAAGACGTCTGAATAAATATTTTTTAAATCAAGTGTACTCACTCTATCAGTTTAAGTGGAATGATGTAAGGTATGTAAAAGGCACATATAAAAGAGGAGGAATGTTTATGAATGCATGTCAAGTTTCATCAAAATCGACTCAAAATTATGATCTCTATATGGTCCACAAGCTAAAAACATGATTTTCATATAATCAGGAGTCATAATCCATGAAGTTACAGTCCGATACATGCCAATATCGAAAGGAACGCGATCTTAAGAGTGATAAACCTATATTTCAAGTTTCATTGAAATGGGATAAAAATTGTGACCTGTAGCGTGTTCATTAACAAGTGTGGACAGACGGGGGCAATGAATTGAAAATGTGGTCGTATAAAAACAAAAACACAAACTGGTTTCAAGTTGACTATTTTTATTGTCTGAAGCAAAACCAAAAGATATAATTGATCAAAGTCCTGTGATCAATTTTATGTAGAAAAAGAAAAAAATGGTACAATTCAAATTTTTATGCTGAAATTAAAAACATATTGTTTTAGTATAAATTTGAAATAAATGTTTTATACACAACTAATAGCACATGAAAGAAATGGTCATTTTATTACAAATATTTTACAATTAAATTGTTAATCATATTTCCAAGTAATTACTTTAATTATCACATTAGTTCACGGTAAAAGACAAAAAAAGAGATAAAGATTCCCAGAATGAATAAAGATAGGCTGGCACTGCCAGGCAGGATACACCCACATTTTTGAGAGATGGATAGAGAACAAGCAATACCGAAAGTGATTTTTCCTACATCATTAAGTTAGAATTTGATATGAGCAAATTTCGAAATGAATTAAGATCTTTGGGTTATAAAAGGTTCATTTCAGTAGGCTTCAAATTCGACTGTGGATCATGTTGCTAAGTGGGTAAGATGCTGGCTCGGTAGCCTTGAGGTTGGGTGTTTGATCCCTGCATTGGGTGACAAAGTTCATCTAGATTTTCTGGCGTGGTTTCCCTTTGTTAGTGATGAAGGATGGATGGCCTGACAAGAACAGCTGTCAATTTTGGTCTGATTTTCACGAAATTCGACCTCAACCTTCATTACGATGTAACGGTGATATAATCAAACGTTTTTTTTAAATGGGATAATAATTCTGACCCCAGAGGGTCCACAAGCTAAAAAGATAGGTTGCCAGGCAACGAAACATACGCCCACAGCAGCTAAATCGTCCGGGCAGTCAACAAGGGTTGTCGCATATTTTTACTTTTTCGGTAATGAAACATTTGTAATACACTAAAAACTGATTAAGAGTAACAACTCATTATGTAATTATTAGAAAATCATTAGAATTTGATTGCTTTTTATAAAGTTTTACCCCACGCTAACAATTAGTATATACATGAAACATTTAATATCAAGGATTTAGATGTTCAGTTATCTAAATTCATTGAAAATCAAAATACTTGTTCGTTTCAACACCTTAAACTCTATGTATCAATCTGAAGTCAATCGGATGGTAACTTTGGCCTCTATAGCGTCACAAGAATTTTTGAAGTTATCAAGGGAGATAACTCTGGCAGTAATTATTTGAAATCGCAGAAAATCAATAGGATTCTTCGTCTCATGAACTTAAACACTGTGTGTAAATCTAAAGTCAATCGGATATTAACTTTGGCCTCCAGAGCGTCCACAAGATTTTTTGAGGTGATCAAGGGCCATAACTCTGGCACTAATTAACGGAAATCGCTGAAAATCAATAGGCGTCTTTGTTTTATGACCTTAAAGACTGTGTATAAATTTGAAGTCAATCGGATATTAACTTTGGCCTCTAGAGCGTCCACAAGATTTTTTGAAGTGATCAAGGGCCATAACTCTGGCACTAATTATCGGAAATCGCTGAAAATCAATAGACTTCTTCGTCTTATGATCTTAAACACTGTGTATAAATTTAAAGTCAACCGATATTAACTTTGACCTTTAGAGTGTCCACATGACTTTTTAAAGAGATCAAGGGCAATAACCCTGGCATTAATCATCGGAAATCGCCGAAAATCGATAGGCTTCTTCGTCTCATGGCCTTAAACACTGTGTATAAATCTAAAGTCAATCGGATATTAACTTTGGCCTCTAGAGCGTCCACAAGATTTTTTGAGGTGATCAAGGGCCATAACTCTGGCACTAATTATCGGAAATCGCTGAAAATCAATAGGCGTCTTCGTCTTATGACCTTAAACACTGTGTATAAATTTAAAGTCAATCGGATATTAACTTTGGCCTCTAGAGCGTCCACAAGATTTTTTGAAGTGATCAAGGGCCATAACTCTGGTAGTTATTATCGGAAATCGCTGAAAAACAATAGGCTTCTTCGTCTCATGACCTTAAACACTGTGTATAAATTTAAAGTCAATCGAATATTAATAGCCTGTAGAGCGTCCACAAGCCGGGGGCGACGACAAAATACGACCACATTTCAATGTGGGCGTATAAAAAAGGTCATTTTTCGTACAATCAGGGGCCATAATTCAGGAAGTTACAATCCGATACGCACAAATATCGAAAGAAACTAAGATTGTTAAGTTGTAAACATGTGTTTCAAGTTTCATCAAAATTGAATGAAGATTGTGACCTCTACAGGGTTCACAACCTTGATATACCATATCTTTACACTCTTCGTGTACAAGCGGCAGCCATTTTTTCAGTCAATTTAGGTCCGATTTTCACGAAATTCCACCTCAACCTTCATTAAGATGTAACGATGAAAAAATCAAACGTTTTTTTAAATGGGATAATAATTCTGACCTCCAGAGGGACCACAAAAGGTCATTTTTCGGACAATCAGGGGCCATAATTCAGGAAGTTACGATCCAATGGGCGCAAATATTGAAAAGAACCAAGATCTTTGGGTTATAAACATGCATGTCAAGTTTCATCAAAATCGGTTCAAAATTGTGACCTTTATAGGGTCCACAACCTTTATATAATATATTTTCACACTATTCGCGTACAAACAGCGGCCAATTTGTCTGTCAATTTTGGTCCGATTTTCACGAAATTTTACCGCAATCTTAATTACCATGTAACGGTCATATAATCAAACGTTTTTTTAAATCGGATAATAATTTTGACCTCCAGAGGGACCACGAGCTAAAAAGGGCAATTTTTCGGACAATCAGGGGCCATAATTCAGGAAGTTACGATCTGATGGGTGCAAATATGGAAAGGAACCAAGATCTTTGGGTTATAAACATACATGTCAAGTTTCATCAAAATCGGGTCAAAATTGTGACCTCTATAGGGTCCACAACCTTGATATAACATATTTTCACACTATTCGCGTACAAACGGCGGCCATTTTGGTCCGATTTTCTCGAAATTCGAACTCAACCTCCCTTAGGGTGTAACGGTGATATAATCAAACGTTTTTTTAATCAAATAATAATTGTGACCTCCAGAGGGACCACAAGCTAAAAAGGGTGATTTTTCGGACAATCAGGGGCCATAATTCAGGAAATTACAATCCGATGGGCGCAAATATCGAAAGGAACCAAGATCTTTGGGTTATAAACATGCATGTCAAGTTTCATCAAAATCGGTTCAAAATTGTGACCTCTATAGGGTCCACAAGCTAAAAACATGATTTTTTTTACAATCAGGGGCCATAATCCATGAAGTTCCAATCTGATACATGCCAATATCGAAAGGAACCGAGATCTTATGGGGATAAACCTATATTTCAAGTTTCGTCAAAATCGGATAAGAATTGCGACCTGTAGAGAGTCCACAAACAAATTGCATCCGGACGGACAGGGGCGACGACATAATACGTCCACATGAAAATGTGGGCGTATAAAAAGGCTTTAGAAAGCAAAGTTATAGTTTGTTGTTGCTCGTTGAAATTTGCACCACACATCCACAAGTGACCACAATAATCCATGGAAATTCATAATTTTACAACTATTTTTTTGGTCAAAATGAGAAAACAAAAAATTCAAATTATTTGATACTGTATCCAAACAGTTGTAAATTTCTAGAAAGAAATACTAATTGAAAGTGTAGTTCTTCCATTGCACAAAAACAGTCGAAAACTAGGAATTTCCATTAGATTCCTTTTTTTTTTTTTTTTTTAAAATTAATGTATTTTATTAGAAAGAAAAGTCACTGGTCCAATTGATTAAAATGTCACATGCTATGGTATATATATATATATTACTAAAGGAGAATGCTACAGTAAAAGTTTAATTGTATCATTTACTTACTTCATTGTATAACACATTTCAGAATTATTATTTTTTACAAAAAAGTTTTAGTAACAAATAATGTTAAAAGATAGGCTGGCACTGCCAGGCAGGATACGCCCACATTTTCGAGAGATGGACAGAGAACAAGCAATACCGAAAGTGATTTTTCCTACATCTTTAAGTCCTGTATTTCATACTGTATTGGGAGCAGCCATTTAGTTGGTCAGTTCCAGTCTGATATTAATGAAATTCGAAACCGACAATGATTATGGTGTGACGGTACACAACTTAGAAATATGACTTTTCATCAAAATCGGATAAGAATTGTGACCTGTAGAGAGTCCACAACCATGATATACCATATTTTTACACTATTCGCGTACAAATGGCGACCATTTCGTCCGGCAATTTTGGTACGATTTTCACGAAATTAGAACTCAACCTTCCTCATCAAAATCGAATTAAAATTGTGACCTATACAGGGTCCACAACCATGATATATCATTTTTTTAACAGTATTCGCGTACAAACGGCGGCCATTTTGTCTGTCAATTTTGGTCCGATTTTCCCGAAATTCAAACTCAACCTTCCTTACAGTGTAACGGTTATATAATCAAACGTTTTTTTAAATTGGATAATAATTGTGACCTCCAGAGGGACCACAAGCTAAAGAAAGGGGGATTTTGCCTATAACCAGGGGCCATAATTCAGGAAGTTACGATCCGATATGCGCAAATATCAAAAAGAACCAAGATCTTTGGGTTATAACCATGAATTTCAAGTTTCATCAAAATCGAATTAAAATTGTGACCGTTACAGGGTCCACAACCTTGATATACCATTTTTAACAGTATTCGCGTACAAACGGCGGCCATTTTGTATGGCAATTTTGGTCTGATTTTCCCGAAATTCAATCTCAACCTTCCTTACGGTGTAACGGTAATATAATCAAACGTTTTTTTAAATCGGATAATAATTGTGACCTCCAAGCTAAAAAGATAGGCTGGCACTGCCAGGCAGGATACGCCCACATTTTCGAGAGATGGATAGAGAACAAGCAATACCGAAAGTGATTTTTCCTACATCATTAAGTCCTGTATTTCATACTGTATTGGGAGCAGTCATTTAGTTGGTCAGTTCCAGTCTGATATTCATGAAATTCGAAGCCGACAATGATTATGGTGTGACGGTACACAACCTAGAAATGTGACTTTTCATCAAAATCGGATAAGAAATGTGACCTGTAGAGAGTCCACAACCATGATATACCATATTTTTACACTATTCACGTACAAACGGCGACCATTTCGTCCGACAATTTTGGTACGATTTTCACAAAATTAGAACTCAACCTTCCTCATCAAAATCGAATTAAAATTGTGACCTATACAGGGTTCACAACCTTGATATACCATTTTTTAACAGTATTCGCGTACAAATGGCGGCCATTTTGTCTGTCAATTTTGGTCCGATTTTCCCGAAACTCAACCTTCCTTACGGTGTAACGGTAATATAATCAAACGTTTTTTTAAAATCGGATAATAATTGTGACCTCCAGAGGGACCACAAGCTAAAGAAAGGGGGATTTTGCGTATAACCAGGGGCCAAAATTCAGGAAGTTACGATCCGATATCCGCAAATATCGAAAAGAACCAAGATCTTTGGGTTATAACCATGAATTTCAAGTTTCATCAAAATCGAATTAAAATTGTGACCTTTACAGGGTCCACAACCTTGATATACCATTTTTTAACAGTATTCGCGTACAAACGACGGCCATTTTGTATGGCAATTTTCGTCTGATTTTCCCGAAATTCGAACTCAACCTTCCTTACGGTATAACGGTAATATAATCAAACGTTTTTTTAAATCGGATAATAATTGTGACCTCCAGAGGGACCACAAGCTAAAATTAAGGCGATTTTGCGTATAATCAGGGGCCATAATTCAGGAAGTTACGATCCGATATACGCAAATATCGAAAGGAACCAAGATCTTTGGGTTATAACCATGAATTTCAAGTTTCATCAAAATCGAATTAAAATTGTGACCTCCACAGGGTCCACAACCTTGATATACCATTTTTTAACGGTATTCGCGTACAAACGGCAGCCATTTTGTATGTCAATTTTGGTCCGATTTTCACGAAATTCGAACTCGACCTTCCTTAGGGTGTAACGGTGATATAATCAAACGGTTTTTTAAATCGGATAATAATTGTGACCTCCAGAGGTACCACAAGCTAAAAAGGGTGATTTTTCGGACAATCAGGGGCCATAATTCAGGAAATTACATTCCGATAGCCGCAAATATCGAAAGGAACCAAGATCTTTGGGTTACAAACATGCATGTCAAGTTTCATCAAAATCGGTTCAAAATTGTGACCTCTATAGGGTCCACAAGCTAAAAACGTGATTTTTCGTACAATCAGGGGCCATAATCCATGAAGTTTTGATCCGATACATGCCAATATCGAAAGCAGCCGAGATCTTTTGGGGATAAACCTATATTTCAAGTTTCGTCAAAATCGGATAAGAATTGTGACCTGTAGAGAGTCCACAAACAAATTGTGGACGGACGTCCGGACGGACAGGGGCGACGACATAATACGTCCACATGAAAATGTGGGCGTATAAAAAGGCGATTTTGCGTATAATCAGGGGCCATAATTCAGGAAGTTACGATCCGATATGCGCAAATATCGAAAGGAAGCAAGATCTTTGGGTTATAACCATGAATTTCAAGTTTCATCAAAATCGAATCAAAATTGTGACCTCCACAGGGTCCACAACCTTGATATACCATCTTTTAACAGTATTCGCGTACAAACGGCGGCCATTTTGTATGGCAATTTTCGTCCGATTTTCCCGAAATTCGAACTCAACCTTCCTTAGGGTGTAACGGTGATATAATCAAACGGTTTTTTAAATCGAATAATAATTGTGACCTCCAGAGGGACCACAAGCTAAAAAGGGTGATTTTTCGGACAATCAGGGGCCATAATTCAGGAAATTACATTCCGATAGCCACAAATATCGAAAAGAACCAAGATCTTTGGGTTACAAACATGCATGTCAAGTTTCATCAAAATCGGTTCAAAATTGTGACCTCTATAGGGTCCACAAGCTAAAAACGTGATTTTTCGTACAATCAGGGGCCATAATCCATGAAGTTTTGATCCGATACATGCCAATATCGAAAGCAGCCGAGATCTTTTGGGGATAAACCTATATTTCAAGTTTCGTCAAAATCGGATAAGAATTGTGACCTGTAGAGAGTCCACAAACAAATTGTGGACGGACGGACGTTCGGACGGACAGGGGCGACGACATAATACGTCCACATGAAAATGTGGGCGTATAAAAACCCACTTTCGATGATGGTTCGGAACATTCTATCATTTCTAGTGAAAATAAATCAGAGAAAAATTATTAATTACGGTATTATATGCCGCAGACTAGCTACCAGAACATAGCTAAAAACAAGTATCATATGACTTAATGAGTCCCAAATATTAACACTTTCCGACAAATTAAATTCTAAAACCCTTTTTTTTTTTTATATTAGTAGGAAACAAAAAAAAAAGTTTAATGATTGACGCCGCGTGATGTCATTGCACGTGTTGAAAACAGTCATCTTTGACAGAGATATTACTTTTTGTAATTCTCTGTGAAGCAGATTGTCATTTACCTAGTTAAATCTGATGAACTTCTTACACTTCTTATATTGTCTGCAAAATCATCAAAGTATTATTTACATTTACATATGGTAGCAGTCATTTCTATTGCTAGATTTTGAAAGCGCGTCAGTTTTGCCATAGAATACACAGTTTTAACATAGAAAGATAACACAACTGCTATATCTTGATCGACATAATATTATTAAAATTGCACTGGTCACGTTCGTAATTAAACAGAAACTCAAAATTCTCCAAGCTAAAAAGAGAAGCGTGTTTCCACATTACCTTGTAGTAGTCGTTGACATTGCCGTGTCTGGACCTTTCTGCGTGTTGTCTCACTTGGAAATTTAAAAAAAAAAACAAACAAACAAAAAACCCCCCACATATTTCCTGACTTATTGTTGGTGCAATTAGTACATCCACATGCAATGCAATGTGATGTCATTCACGGAAAAATCAAAACGAGACTGCAAATATGCATAATGTCAATTCAGTGTTTTTAGGGTATATTTTTCCTTCTAAAAATACTCAGAGTGACTTAAACTTTGGAGGGGCCAAAAATATTCTAATAATAAGGTTATTTTTCATATTAAAACAATTTTTTGCAGTAGTATTCTCCTTTAAAGTGTCAATAAACTGCCTTCTTCGTGAATAAACAAAAGTTATCTTTTTTGTTTTTGAATGTGGAAAATTTGAGACCAGTGAATTTTCTGCGTAAACATTATAATTCAGTTGCAACAATAAGTGGTTCAGTTATCAATGTTAGTTCTGAGGACGCCCAAATCCACCACGTCCCGCTTCTTGTGTATTTCCTGCTCTTAGTGGACCACCTCTTGATCCTGAAAACAGACATGATGATTTCATAGAGAAAACACCTGAACCATTCATCTCCTCAAAATTCACATGACAGCAACTGGTAGATAGATACAGTCAAGCTGATTTTATGAGACATCTGTCATGTGGGAACAATAACAGTTGCTTGCTAAGTGCGAAATGAAACAAGCAAACAGTGAGGCTGATGTACCTCACTGCAATCTCAAAATAGATAGTTGCGCATTGATCTTTTTCAAAAGTATCGAACAAACTGATTATCTATACTTAGTCTAAGCAGACGTTCACGATCAAACTCAGTCAAGGTAACTTCCTGGTAGTGAAACTATACATTAAGTTTAATCATTCTCCATCAGTTATAATGTCCCAAAACATCTACCATAAATAGCTTTTGTGAGAAATTTTCATCATTGAACTCGGGTCAAAAATTCTCCTAATATGAACATCTACACCAAGATTAAACATTCTACCATTCTAAACATTCTAACATTGATTATGAACAAGCCTTATTGCAGATCTTTCTTTAAGCCCGAAATGTTATTTAAATTATTAATCGATAGCATTTCAATGAGTTTTATGTAATGAAATGAA
Organism: Patella depressa; assembly: GCA_948474765.1. Lineage (NCBI taxonomy): Eukaryota > Metazoa > Mollusca > Gastropoda > Patellidae > Patella > Patella depressa. The sequence continues at coordinate 41,686,133 of OX419720.1, read as the reverse complement.
AAGTGATTTAACGTCCTACTGTTTGGCTCTGAACTCGGCTAATGAAGACGGGCATATGCAGCATACACCATACAATGTGCTTTGAGGGGAATTTTGCCTGGTCAGCGGCACTACAGCCTACTCTTATATTGAATTCCAACTGTCAAGGGAACTTTTACGTGCATGCCACCCTAAAGCTAATACCCGATTGACTTTAAATTTAAACAGTGTTTTAGGTCATGAGTAGGGTGACTCGTGCACTTAAAAATTGCTCTACAGAAAGTTGGTCTTGACACGACGAATCTGCATGCTTATCTCAACTGACTTCGCGCTCACTCCACACCCAGTTAAAATTTGATATAAGAGTAGACCGTAGCATTGCTGCCCGGAAAAAATGTCGCTCATAGCACACTGTATGGCATATGCCTGTCTTCCATTAGCCCAGATTAGGTGCAGAAGAGTAGGGCGTTAAACCTCATTTCATTTCTATTTATAGACAATATATTAAAGTTACATTATGGGAGACAAGATAAAGAGATGGCAGTTCTCACTATAATAGTTAAAAATAGGTTGCCAGGCAACGAAACATACGCCCACACAGCAGCCAAATCGTCCGGGCAGTCAACAAGAGTTGTCGCATATTAAGGAATTATCAGAAAATCATTAGAATTTGTTTGGTTTTTATAATCAAACGTTTTTTTTTTAAATCAGATAATAATTTTGACCTCCAGAGGCACCACAAGCTAAAAAGGGTGATTTTTCGTACAATCAGGGGCCATAATTCAGGAAGTAATGACCCGATGGGCGCAAATATCGAAAGGAACCAAGATCTTTGGGTTATAAACATACATGTCAAGTTTCATCAAAATCGATTCAAAATTGTGGCCTCTATAGGGTCCACAACCTTGATATAACATTAGCATTACCACATCAAAATTTCAAATAACAGATAATGTGTTTTTCTCTGTTTTACTGTATGCAGGCTGCTTTAAACATGAAGAAACTTTATAAATTTTCAAAATCGGTTAATAAATAAGTGTTCTATGAACATTTTTCTCATCAAAATTGGCAGTATTTTGTGACAAAAAGTATTGGACTTCTCTATAGGCAAAACACGCCCTTGAATTATGGCATTTTGGGGCCAAATTAGTATTTCAAAGATCCTACAATAACTCTGGTAATAATGAAAGCAACTAGTTGAAATTTTGAAACCCAGATGAAAGATAGGTTGCCAGGCAACGAAACATACGCCCACAGCAGCTAAATCGTCCGGGCAGTCAACAAGGGTTGTCGCATATTTTTACTTTTTTTGCTAATGAAACATTTGTAATACACTAAAAACTGATTAAGAGTAACAACTCATTATGTAATTATCAGAAAATCATTAGAATTTGATTGCTTTTTATAAAGTGTTACCCCACACTAACAATTAGTATATACATGAAACATTTAATATCATGGATTTAGCTGTTCAGTTATTACAATTAATTGAAAATCAAAATACTTGTTCGTTTCAACACCTTAAACTCTGTGTATCAATCTAAAGTCAATCGGATGATAAGATTAGCCTCTATAGCGTAACAAGATTTTTTGAAGTTATCAAGGGAGATAACTCTGGCAAAAATTATTTTAAATCTCTGAAAATCAATAGGCTTCTTCGTCTCATGTCCCTAAACACTGTGTGTTAATTTAAAGTAAATCGGATATTAACTTTGGCCTCTAGAGCGTCCACAAGATTTTTTTAAGTGATCAAGGGCCATAACTCTGGTAGTTATTATCGGAAATCGCTGAAAGGGCTATAACTCTGGCACTAATTATCGGAAATCGCTGAAAATCAATAGACTTCTTCGTCTCATGACCTTAAACACTGTGTATAAATTTAAAGTCAATTGGATATTAACTTTGGCCTCTAGAGCGTCCACAAGATATTTTCAAGTGTTCAAGGGAGATAACTCTGGCAAAAATTATTTTAAATCTCTGAAAATCAATAGGATTCTTCGTCTCATGTCCCTAAACACTGTGTGTTAATTTAAAGTCGATCGGATATTAACTTTGGCCTCTAGAGCTTCCACAGGATTTTTTCGAAGTGATCAAGGGCCATAACTCTGGTAGTTATTATCGAAAATCGCTGAAAAACAATAGGCTTCTTTGTCTCATGACCTTAAACACTGTGTATAAATTTAAAGTCAATCGGATATTAACTTTGGCCTCTAGAGCGTCCACAAGATATTTTGAAGTGATCAAGGGCCATAACTCTGGTAGTTATTATCGGAAATCGCTGAAAATCAATAGGATTCTTCGTCTCATGACCTTAAACACTGTGTATAAATTTAAAGTAAATCGGATATTAACTTTGACCTCTAGAGCGTCCACAAGATTTTTTGAAGTGATCAAGGGTCATAACTCTGGCACTAATTATCGGAAATCGCTGAAAATCAATAGGCTCCTTCGTCTCATGACCTTAAACACTGTGTATAAATTTAAAGTCAATCGGATATTAACTTTAGCCTGTAGAGCGTCCACAAGCAATTGTGGACGCCGGACCAACGGACCGACGGACGCGACGACAATATACGACCACATTTCAATGTGGGCGTATAAAAATGGATGACGAGTTCAATTCTGTCGTCAAATTGGCTCTGTAACACGCGCGTTCCGAGAAATGGCGGCCATCTTGGATTGTTGTTAAAATGTACTACAACTTTGAGGTTAGCATCAAATGACACTACACGGCTGTCAAAAGTACTTAATTCTGCACTCCATAAAGTAAGTTTGATCTGCTTATTGACCTCAACGGAAAATGGCAGCCATTTTGGAATCCAAGATGGCCGACATGCCAGATTCCGTTACAGTCGGACGTAATTTATTCGGGGCTCTAAATATGGGTTGTAATATATCATCTGAAAGGTATTGAAGAGGGGATTACAATTTCCGAATGTCCAAAAAGAAGTTGTTTTTAGACATATTGTTGTTCAATATTAAAAAGTTGAATCGGAAGGCTACGAGTACAACAGACTTGTGACAAAACTAAAGCCGAAGTTTTATTAACAACCTAAATCTTAAGTTAACTAATTTTAATTGTGTTACATTTTAATAAAAATAATATTAATAGGCCTAGATTATTAATAATGTGATAAATAATTACAGTTTTCCATATTTATTAATTATATTAATATCTAAAATAAAACAATTTTAATTGAGTTACACTTTAATCAAAATAATAATATTGACAAGCCTTCTTGATTACTGGTAAAATGATTGGTAAATAATTAAAGTTTTACATAATTTTATTAATTATATCAATATTTAAAAATTAAACCATTTTTATTGAGTTTCATAATCAAAATGATAATATTAATAGATAGGCCTATCTAATTATTGATGAAATGTTTGGTAAAAAATTATAATTTTACTAATTCAATTAATATCAAAAATAAAACAAGCCAACAGTGAGGCTGATGTCCCCCGCCGAAATCCCAAAATAAATAGATGACACATATTAATTAATCACACATTTATTTTTTTCAAACGTATCGAGCTATCAAACTGTACACCAAGTGTCATCCAAAAGTATTTTATAAAGAAAAATGCTAAATCTGACGAGAAAAATGAAAATGTACCCTAGTTAGTGGGACCCTAAAGGCAGACAAAAGGGGCCCCATGCTTGACAAAAGGGCCCCCCTGGCCAAGGGAAAGGACCCTTGTGTCCGAGTCAATCTTTTCTATACACTGTTAATGTCGAATCCATTACTGAATGAGAATCCAGTCATTGTATTGGCATAAAAATCATCAATCAAGATGAACCTAAGTTATCTAGTCCCAATGTATCAACCAATCAAATTGCTTATCTCTGTCTACCCTAAGAAGAAAATGCTCATCTTCAAACTCCATCAAGGCATTGACCTAATAAGCATACACACCAATTTTGAACATTTTAACTCAATTCGAAGGAGAGTTATTGTGTTCCAAAGTCTCGGCAAATCAAATTGCTTATCGCTCTGCTTACCCTGAGCAGAAAATGCTCATTATCGATCTTAGTCAAGGTATTACTGTAATGAAACTATACACCAAGTTTCATCACTCTCACTTAATTAGAACTAAAGTTATTGTGTCCCAAAGCATCAACCAATCAAATTGCTTATCTCTGCTTACCTTAAGCGGAAAATGCTCATCTTCGAACTCCATCAAGGGATTGACCTAATAAGCATATACACCAAGTTTGAACATTTTCACTCAATTAGAAGGAGAGTTATTGTGTTCCAAAGTCTCGACCAATCAAATTGCGTATCGCTCTGCTTACCCTGACCAGAAAATGCTCATTATCGAACTTAGTCAAGGTATTACTGTAATGAAACTATACACCAAGTTTCATCACTCTCACTTAACCCATTTTTTACGGTAGCGAAACAACTCGCGGCACGTGGCTGACGGTAGCGAATGAACTCGCGGACCCTTCATACTTGGCAACGGCATTAGCGAACCCAAGCGAGAAATCAATCAACTTACTTCTATTGTTTCTATTTCATTAATTAAAGTTCCAGTTTCACTTTTTCTAAGAAAGTCAAAATATAATTATTTCTATGTTTTTTGCTCAAAAGGTTGTCAACTCACTATTATACGATCATGGACAAAAATTTTTTTTGGGGGGGGGGGGGTAGAAAGGGTGACACTGGTTGATTGAGGAAATAGTTACTCAATTACCTCCCTTGTTTTCCTATTCTTCTCCATGGACGGCCATCTTCAAACGTTTGAATTTGAAGTTGAAAATGATATTTTTGCCAATTTCTCAACTGGCAATAGTGAATTATAGGATTAATAGGATTATTCTTTAACAAGGTACGACTGTTTATAGGTTCAATCTATTTTGGGGCTTTATTTTAATAAATTTTAAAAATATAACTTAAAAAAATGCTATTGGAACTTTAATGGTGATTGGGTAATAAAAGTAAAACCCGCGATGAAAAGGAATGTTTAATTCGCTAATCATGCAATAAAAAATATATGTTTCAACACCGGATCTTTCAGTATTTACGTAACAGGTCAGAGGTGAAAATTCACACCGTGTCATTCAATTTGGCACTATTCCAATATTTTCACGCTGTCACTTACGGCTAATAATTATACGATATTGAGAGTGAAATAGAATCAGATTTTATGATTTACTGCCAGGTATATTGTGGTATATGATAATGTCGAAGAAATCAACTATTTATTATTTTTTTTGACGTTATGATGCGAAGAATGCGTATACTCGAGCCGAGATCAAGCGAGTCGCCGCCATCTTGGATTCGCTCGATCAAACAGATGACAACACAAAACTTACGGTTAATAATTCTAGACTTTGGAAAGCTAAATTGAATCAAAACTTTTAGGGTTTAACACAAGCTAAATAGGGGAATATGTCGAAGATTTCAAATATATATTTTTATTTTCGACGCAGTGAAGCAAAGAAAACGACAATTCCCGTCATATATCCAACATGTCATGTCAAGTTTCATCAAAATCGGTTCAAAATTGTGACCTCTATAAGGTCCACAACCTTTATATAACATATTTTCACAATATTCGCGTACAAACGGCGGCCATTTTGTCAGTCAATTTTGGTCCGATTTTCACAATATTCATACTCAACCTTCATAACCATGGAATGGTGATATAATCGAACGTTTTTTTAAATCGGATAACAATTTTGACCTCCAGAGGGACCACAAGCTAAAAAGGGCGATTTTTTGGACAATCAGGGGCCATCATTCAGGAAGTTACGATCCGATGGTCGCAAATATCGAAAGGAACCAAGATCTTTGGGTTATAAACATACATGTCAAGTTTCATCAAAATTGGTTCAAAATTGTGACCTCTATAAGGTCCACAACCTTGATAAAACATATTTTCACATTATTCGCGTACAAACGACGGCTATTTTGTCCGTCTATTTTGGTCCGATTTTCACGAAATTCGAACTCAACCTTCATAACCATGGAACGGTAATATAATCAAACGGTTTTTTAAATCGGATAACAATTTTGACCTCCAGAGGAACCACAAGCTAAAAAGGGCAATTTTTCGGACAATCAGGGGCCATAATTCAGGAAGTTACGATCCGATTGGCGCAAATATTGAAAGGAACCAAGATCTTTGGGTTATAAACATGCATTTCAAGTTTCATCCAAATCGGTTCAAAATTGTGTCCTCTGCACTGTTCACAACCTTGATATAACATATTTTCACACTATTCGCGTACAAATGGCGGCCATTTTGTCCGTCAATTTTGGTCCGATATTCACGAAATTCTAACCATGGAACGGTGATATAATCAAACGGTTTTTTAAATCGGATAACAATTTTGACCTCCAGAGGGACCACAAGCTAAAACGGGCGATTTTTTGGACAATCAGGGGCCATAATTCAGGAAGTTACGATCCGATTGGCGCAAATATCGAAACGAACCAAGATCTTTGGGTTATAAACATGCATTTCAAGTTTCATTCAAATCGGTTCAAAATTGTTACCTCTACACTGTTCACAAGCTAAAAAAGATACTAAAAAAGATAGGCTGGCACTGCCAGGCAGGATACGCCCACATTTTCGAGAGATGGACAGAGAACAAGCAATACCGAAAGTGATTTTTCCTGCATCTTTAAGTCCTGTATTTCATACTGTATTGGGAGCAGCCATTTAGTTGGTCAGTTCCAGTCTGATATTAATAAAATTCGAAACCGACAATGATTATTGTGTGACGGTACACAACCTAGAAATGTGACTTTTCATCAAAATAGGATAAGAATTGTGACCTGTAGAGAGTCCACAACCATGATATACCATATTTTTACACTATTCGCGTACAAACGGCGACCATTTCGTCCGGCAATTTTGGTACGATTTTCACGAAATTAGAACTCAACCTTCCTCATCAAAATCGAATTAAAATTGTGACCTATACAGGGTCCACAACCATGATATATCATTTTTTTAACAGTATTCGCGTACAAACGGCGGCCATTTTGTCTGTCAATTTTGGTCCGATTTTCCCGAAATTCAAACTCAACCTTCCTTACAGTGTAACGGTGATATAATCAAACGTTTTTTTAAATTGGATAATAATTGTGACCTCCAGAGGGACCACAAGCTAAAGAAAGAGGGATTTTGCGTATAACCAGGGGCCATAATTCAGGAAGTTACGATCCGTATGCGCAATTTTGGTCTGATTTTCCCGAAATTCGAACTCAATCTTCCTTACAGTGCAACAGTAATAAAATCAGATTTTTTTTTTTAAATCAGATAATAATTGTTCGAGAGATAGAGAACAAGCAATACCGAAAGTGATTTTTCCTACAATCAAAGGCCATAATTCATTAAGTTATAATTTGATATGCGCAAATATCGAAAAGAATAAAGATCTTTAGGTTATAAACAAGCATTTCAGGTTTCATCAAAATTGAATTAAAATTGTGACCTCTACATGGTCCACAACTTTGATATACCATACTTTTACACTGTTCGCGTACAAATGGCGGCCATTTTTTCTGGCAATTATGGTCCGGTTTTCTCGAAATTCGAACTCAACCTTCCGTAGGGTGTAACGGTGATAGAGTCCAACGTTTTTTTAAATCGGATAATAATTGTGACCTCCAGAGGGACCATAGGCGATTTTTCGGACAATCAGGGGCCATAATTCAGGAAGTTACGATCGGATATGTGCAAAAAACGAAAGGAACCAAGATCCTTGAGTTATAACCATGCATTTCAAGTTTCATCAAAATCGAATTAAAATTGTAACCTCTACAGGGTCCACAACCATGATATACAACTTTTTAACAGTATTCGCGTACAAACAGCGGCCATTTTGTCTGTCAATCTTGGTCCGATTTTCCTGAAATTCGAACTCAACCTTCCTTACGGTGTAACGGTAATACTATCAACCGTTTTATTAAATCGGATAATAATTGTGACCACCAGAGCGACCACAAGCTAAAATATGCCGATTTTGCGTATAATCAGGGAACATAATTCAGGAAGTTACGTATGATATGCGCAAATATCTAAAGGAACCAAGATCTTTGGGTTATTACCATGAATTTCAAGTTTCATCAAAATCGAATTAAAATTGTGACTTCTACAGGGTCCACAACCTTGATATACCATTTTTTAACAGTATTCGCGTACAAACGGCGGCCATTTTGTATGGCAATTTTCATCCGATTTTCCCGAAATTCGAACTCAACCTACCTTAGGGTGTAACGGTGATACAATCAAACGGTTTTTCAAATCGGATAATAATTGTGACCTCCAGAGGGACCACAAGCTAAAAAGGGTGATTTTTCGGACAATCAGGGGCCATAATTCAGGAAATTACATTCCGATAGGCGCAAATATCGAAAGGAACCAAGATCTTTGGGTTATAAACATGCATGTCAAGTTTCATCAAAATTGGTTCAAAATTGTAACCTCTATAGGGTCCACAAGCTAAAAACGTGATTTTTCGTACAATCAGGGGCCATAATCCATGAAGTTTTCATCCGATACATGCCAATATCGAAAGCAGCCGAGATCTTTTGGGGATAAACCTATATTTCAAGTTTCGTCAAAATCGGATAAGAATTGTGACCTGTAGAGAGTCCACAAACAAATTGTGGACGGACGGACAGGGGCGACGACAATATACGTCCACATAAAAATGTGGGCGTATAAAAACTAGATAGTGTAAAGGTAATTTGCTGAAAAGTCTCGATTATCCTCTTGATTGATTTAATTATCAACGGCCATTAAGCGGCATATTTGAATCTAATCCAGCTTACATCGAAAGCTAGCGTTTACACCGAGAGTTTATTATGGTCTGGATAAGTTAATTAATGTCTAATTGATTATTTAGATAACATTTCAGGCCTAAAGAAAGACCTGTAATAAACAGATTTTGCTCTTGCATAATGCTATTTTAACTGAGACTACTTTCAAAACAACGGTACCTATCTTTTATTCATAATTGTTGAGCTGCCTAATGTGCGTGTTTCTAAATTCAATTTCTTGTTCCAGCTTTCTGTTATGTTTCGTAAAAACCAGCGGCTGCCAGGCAGGACACGCCCAAATTTTTACGAGATGGATAGAGAACAAGCTAAATACAAAGTGATTTTTCCTACAATCAAGGGCCATCATTCACGAAGTTACAATTCGTTATGCGCAAATATCGAAAGGAACCAAGATCTTTGGGTTACAAACATGCATTTCAAGTTTCATCAAAATCGGATTAAAATTGTGACCTCTACAGGGTCCACAACCTTGATATACATGTACAATACTTTTCCCCTATTCGCGTACCAGCACACTGTGAACTGCTAAGGAGTTACTTTGTGCATAGACACTATACAATTCATTATCATGATTGTTATTTGTACGTATGTCGGAAGATAATTAATTTTCGGACTATTACTCGGTATTACCGGTTTAAAACTGTAAAGATAGGCTGGCACTGCCAGGCAGGATACGCCCACATTTTTGAGAGATGGATAGAGGACAAACAATACCGAAAGTGATTTTTCCTACATCATTAAGTCCTGTATTTCATACTGTATTGGGAGCAGCCATTTTGTTGGTCAGTTCCAGTCTGATATTCATGAAATTTGAAGCCGACAATGATTAGAAATGTTACTTTTCGTCCAAATCGGATAAGAATTGTGACCTGTAGAGAGTCCACAACCATGATATACCATATTTTTACACTATTCGCGTACAAATGGTGACCATTTCGTCCAGCAATTTTAGTACGATTTTCACGAAATTCGAATTAAACATTCCTTACGGTGCAACAGTAATATAATCAGAGTTTTTTTTTAAATCAGATAATAATTGTTCGAGAGATAGACAGAGAACAAGCAATACCGAAAGTAATTTTTCCTACAATCAAAGGCCATAATTCATTAAGTTACAATTTGATATGCGCAAATATCGAAAAGAATAAAGATCTTTAGGTTATAAACAAGCATTTCAGGTTTCATCAAAATCAAATTAAAATTGTCACCTCTACAGGGTCCACAACTTTGACATAGCATATTTTTACACTGTTTGCGTACAAACAGCGGCCATTTTTTCTGGCAATTATGGTCCAATTTTCTCGAAATTCAAACTCAACCTTCCGTAGGGTGTAACGGTGATAGAGTCAAACGTTTTCAAATCGGATAATAATTGTGACCTCCAGAGGGACCATAGGCGATTTTTCGGACAATCAGGGGCCATAATTCAGGAAGTTACGATATGATATGCGCAAATAACGAAAAGAACCAAGATCTTTGGGTTATAACCATGCATTTCAAGTTTTATCAAAATCGAACTAAAATTGTGACCTCTACAGGGTCCACAACCATGATATACAATTTTTTAACAGCATTCGCGTACAAACGGTGGCCATTTTGTATGGCAATTTTTGTGCGATTTTCCCGAAATTCGAACTCAACCTTCCTTACGGTGTAACGGTAATATAATCAACCGTTTTATTAAATCGGATAATAATTGTGACCACCAGAGGGACCACAAGCTAAAATAAGGCGATTTTGCGTATAATCAGGGGCCATAATTCAGGAAGTTACATTCCGATATGCGCAAATATCGAAAGGAACCAAGATCTTCGGGTTATAACCATGAATTTCAAGTTTCATCAAAATCGAATAAAAAATGTGACCTCTACAGGGTCCAGAACCTTGATATACCATTTTTTAACAGTATTCGTGTACAAACGGCGGCCATTTTGTATGGCAATTTTCGTCCGATTTTCCCGAAATAGGAACTCAACCTTCCTTAGGGTGTAACGGTGATATAATCAAACGTTTTTTTAAATCGGATAATAATTGTGACCTCCAGAGGGACCACAAGCTAAAAAGGGTGATTTTTCGGACAATCAGGGGCCATAATTCAGGAAATTACATTCCGATAGGCGCAAATATCGAAAGGAACCAAGATCTTTGGGTTATAAACATGCATGTCAAGTTTCATCAAAATCGGTTCAAAATTGTAACCTCTATAGGGTCCACAAGCTAAAAACGTGATTTTTCGTACAATCAGGGGCCATAATCCATGAAGTTTTCATCCGATACATGCCAATATCGAAAGCAGCCGCGATCTTTTGGGGATAAACCTATATTTCAAGTTTCGTCAAAATCGGATAAGAATTGTGACCTGTAGAGAGTCCACAAACAAATTGTGGACGGACGGACGGACGTCCGGACGGACAGGGGCAACGACAATATACGTCCACATAAAAATGTGGGCGTATAAAAAGGTGTGTTAATTAACGAGGGTGAAAAACTGTCTGAGAGGTGGGTTAATTAACGCTAGGTGCGTTTTCTGTAGAGGTGTGTTAATTAAATGACCGGTAAAAATGAATTTCAATGTTGTGTATTGTTTAATTGGCGTGTTTTCTCGCTAGTTGCGATAACTGCACCTAAAGGAGTATAATCAATGACCAACATGCTTTATCTGACACGCAGGTCTTTGTAAAATAAAGAGAGGTCTTTAGATAGGCGTGTGTGCTCGCTATGATCTACGTTTCTCTTATGTCTATTGTAGGCCTATTACGTACCATATATATAAAGTTGCATTTTATGAAATAAAGATAGGCTGGCACTGCCAGGCAGGATACGCCCACATTTTCGAGAGATGGACAGAGAACAAGCAATACCGAAAGTGATTTTTCCTACATCTTTAAGTCCTGTATTTCATACTGTATTGGGTGGGAGCAGCCATTTAGTTGGTCAGTTCCAGTCTGATATTAATGAAACTCGAAACCAACAATGATTATGGTGTGACGGTACACAACCTAGAAATGTGACTTTTCATCAAAATCGGATAAGAATTGTGACCTGTAGCGAGTCCACAACCATGATATACCATATTTTTACACTATTCGCGTACAAACGGCGACCATTTCGTCCGGCAATTTTGGTACGATTTTCACAAAATTAGAACTCAACCTTCCTCATCAAAATCGAATTAAAATTGTGACCTATACAGGGTCCACAACCATGATATATCATTTTTTTAACAGTATTCGCGTACAAACGGCGGCCATTTTGTCTGTCAATTTTGGTCTGATTTTCCCGAAATTCAAACTCAACCTTCCTTACAGTGTAACGGTGATATAATCAAACGTTTTTTTAAATTGGATAATAATTGTGACCTCCAGAGGGACCACAAGCTAAAGAAAGGGGGATTTTGCGTATAACCAGGGGCCATAATTCAGGAAGTTACGATCCGATATGCGCAAATATTGAAAAGAACCAAGATCTTTGGGATATAACGATGAATTTCAAGTTTCATAAAAATCGAATTAAAATTGTGACCTTTACAGGGTCCACAACCTTGATATACCATTTTTTAACAGTATTCGCGTACAAACGGCGGCCATTTTGTATGGCAATTTTGGTCTGATTTTCCCGAAATTCGAACTCAACCTTCCTTACGGTGTAACGGTAATATAATCAAACGTTTTTTTAAATCGGATAATAATTGTGACCTCCAAGCTAAAAAAAAGGCGATTTTGCGTATAATCAGGGGCCATAATTCAGGAAGTTACGATCCGATATGCGCAAATATCGAAAGGAAGCAAGATCTTTGGGTTATAACCATGAATTTCAAATTTCATCAAAATCGAATCAAAATTGTGACCTCCACAGGGTCCACAACCTTGATATACCATTTTTTAACAGTATTCGCGTACAAACGGCGGCCATTTTGTATGGCAATTTTCGGCCGATTTTCCCGAAATTCGAACTCAACCTTCCTTAGGGTGTAACGGTGATATAATCAAACGGTTTTTTAAATCGAATAATAATTGTGACCTCCAGAGGGACCACAAGCTAAAAAGGGTGATTTTTCGGACAATCAGGGGCCATAATTCAGGAAATTACATTCCGATAGCCGCAAATATCGAAAGGAACCAAGATCTTTGGGTTACAAACATGCATGTCAAGTTTCATCAAAATCGGTTCAAAATTGTGACCTCTATAGGGTCCACAAACTAAAAACGTGATTTTTCGTACAATCAGGGGCCATAATCCATGAAGTTTTGATCCGATACATGCCAATATCGAAAGCAGCCGAGATCTTTTGGGGATAAACCTATATTTCAAGTTTCGTCAAAATCGGATAAGAATTGTGACCTGTAGAGAGTCCACAAACAAATTGTGGACGGACGGATGGACGGACGGACGTCCGGACGGACAGGGGCGACGACATAATACGTCAACATGAAAATGTGGGCGTATAAAAATATGGATTAATCTATCGTATACGGAAAATGTAAGACTATGGTCTTTAAGACCATATTGTGTCTTTGAGAAAATTGTTAAAATAACTATTTTTATAAAGTCAAATTCACATGCACCTAGTGCACTGAATTAAAAGCTATACATAAAAATCAAGTGATGTTTTGGTAAAATCCTAACCACTGTCAAAACATTCGTCAAGTTCTTCTTGTTATTTGACCTATGGTTGGAAGACCATATAAGGAGTATCACCTGATTGTAGTGGTAGAATTGTAAGGCTTTATTCCATATTTGGAATGGAATTTAGGGTCAAAGTTAATCTTGAGCCTGCAGGAACTGGGGGATATAAAATAGGGGGTAGAGCGAGATTCGTAAGAAACTCACCCAGATATTTTAGCAGCCATTATCTGTTGAGAACAAGGGAGATGCAAAGTCATTAGCTTGGCAATAAAGTTCTTATCCTTTAAATACTGTGGTATTATTTTACGATCACAAACACAACAAAGCAAGAAGTCCTAGAAGCAGCAGTAGTACTACAAGAGGCCGATGTAATGTCGTCATTTATAAATACCAAGTAGTCAGCGCCCAAATTGAATATCACCGTGAAATAGAGAGTAAATCCAGCAAAAATGGGCCACAATGTGTAAATTGTGCATCTCCTTGTTGATAAATAATTAGACACAATTACTTAAACTTAAATTACTTTAGCTTTTCAGTAAATTTACATCGCATACACTCCAGCGATCCTCATTCCAGAACTTTTAACTTTCAATAGCCCTTTTTATGCAATTACAGAAGAAACACATAAGCCTGAGTTGACACGTAATCATTTTTTGAGACTTCGTAATAATATTGGATTTCCTGGTTATGTTTTCTTTGTGATCGTAACATATAAAACTACAGGCCAGTTCGTTTCTACAACTTTGTTATTAAGCTGGATTGGTTGGATTCAAAGGTCCCTCGTTCTCAATAAATGATAGCTGCTCGGAATACCTGGTGAGCTCTTATCAGTCTCGCTCAACACCCTATTTTATAACCCCCTTATTTCTGCACGTCCTCTCGACTGACCTTGACTTTCATTTCCAGGCCAAATATGGTATACTCCCCCCCAATTTCCCTAAGACCAGGGGGAGAACATTACCTTATTTGGTCTACCAAAGCATATGTCATAAACAGATAGAATTTGATGGATATTTTACCAAAATATCACCATTTTTTTTACATATTAACATGTCGTTCGCTTTTTTAGTACGTAGGATTTGAATCTATAGAAAGAGTGAACCAACAATTTTTCAAAGACCCAATATAGTAAGTCACGCAACTTATAGATAAAGTTGCATTTAATAAAATAAAAATATTGACCTTAATCTATCGTACGAAATGCAAGAGAATTAAATATTTTGAATGTTGAATTCCTGTCTACTGTGGTTCATTTGGAATGTAAAATATACAACCAATAACGATATTAATTGAAATTATATATTATCGGCATGACCATGGAATGGGTCGGAAACGTGCTTACAACGAACGAGTCCGAATAGCAAAGATTATCCAGTGAGAAAACGGTGGTTATTTGTTTCATTTCTTCCGCCAAAATGTGCTAAGGTGAATGCTGAGTTTATTAATTTTTTTTATTATTAAAATTAAAGATAGGCTGGCACTGCCAGGCAGGATACGCCCACATTTTCGAGAGATGGACAGAGAACAAGCAATACCGAAAGTGATTTTTCCTACATCTTTAAGTCCTGTATTTCATACTGTATTGGGAGCAGCCATTTAGTTGGTCAGTTTCACGAAATTAGAACTCAACCTTCCTCATCAAAATCGAATTAAAATTGTGAGCTATACAGGGTCCACAACCATGATATATCATTTTTTTAACAGTATTCGCGTACAAACGGCGGCCATTTTGTCTGTCAATTTTGGTCCGATTTTCCCGAAATTCAAACTCAACCTTCCTTACAGTGTAACGATGATATAATCAAACGTTTTTCTAAATTGGATAATAATTGTGACCTCCAGAGGGACCACAAGCTAAAGAAAGGGTGATTTTGCGTATAACCAGGGGCCATAATTCAGGAAGTTATGCTCCGATATTCGCAAATATCGAAAAGCACCAAGATCTTTGGGTTATAACCATGAATTTCAAGTTTCATCAAAATCAAATTAAAATTGTGACCTTTACAGGGTCCACAACCTTGATATACCATTTTTTAACAGTATTCACGTACAAACGGTGGCCATTTTGTATGGCAATTTTGGTCTGATTTTCCCGAAATTCTAACTCAACCTTCCTTACGGTGTAACGGTAATATAATCAAACGTTTTTTTAAATCGGATAATAATTGTGACCTCCAAGCTAAAAAAAAGGCGATTTTGCATATAATCAGGGGCCATAATTCAGGAAGTTACGATCCGATATGCGCAAATATCGAAAGGAAGCAAGATCTTTGGGTTATAACCATGAATTTCAAGTTTCATCAAAATCGAATCAAAATTGTGACCTCCACAGGTTCCACAACCTTGATATACCATTTTTTCGCGTACAAACAGCGGCCATTTTGTATGGCAATTTTGGTCCGATTTTCATGAAATTCGAACTCAACCTTCCTTAGGGTGTAACGGTGATATAATCAAACGGTTTTTTAAATCGAATAATAATTGTGACCTCCAAGCTAAAAAAAAAGGCGATTTTACGTATAATCAGGGGCCATAATTCAGGAAGTTAAGATCCGATATGCGCAAATATCGAAAGGAAGCAAGATCTTTGGGTTATAACCATGAATTTCAAGTTTCATCAAAATTGAATCAAAATTGTGACCTCCACAGGGTCCACAACCTTGATATACCATTTTTTAACAGTATTCGCGTACAAACGGCGGCCATTTTGTATGGCAATTTTCGTCCGATTTTCCCGAAATTCGAACTCAACCTTCCTTAGGGTGTAACGGTGATATAATCAAACGTTTTTTTAAATCGAATAATAATTGTGACCTCCAGAGGGACCACAAGCTAAAAAGGGTGATTTTTCGGACAATCAGGGGCCATAATTCAGGAAATTACATTCCGATAGCCGCAAATATCGAAAGGAACCAAGATCTTTGGGTTACAAACATGCATGTCAAGTTTCATCAAAATCGGTTCAAAATTGTGACCTCTATAGGGTCCACAAGCTAAAAACGTGATTTTTTGTACAATCAGGGGCCATAATCCATGAAGTTTTGATCCGATACATGCCAATATCGAAAGGAACCGAGATCTTTTGGGGATAAACCTATATTTCAAGTTTCGTCAAAATCGGATAAGAATTGTGACCTGTAGAGAGTCCACAAACAAATTGTGGACGGACGGACGGACAGGGGCGACGACATAATACGTCCACATGAAAATGTGGGCGTATAAAAACGAAAATCAAAGGTGACAACTTGAAATGACCAAGTGACAAGTAAAAAAAATATTTCTAAAAGTTTACAAACATTTCAACCCTAGACTTATTGGAATAAACTGTAACAATTGCCAAATTCCAACCAACTATATCAGCTAATCCATTAACTGTGCCTCGCCTGTCAACATCAAAGAGCCCAGCTAACTGTGTGTCGCCTGATAACATCAAAGGACAATTCCGTGTGAAAAGCGTGCATGAATAGACAGCATTGTAAAACAAAGGCTGGATTCACAATCAGTGAATCCTGTGGTTTCTTAGCAGGCTCTG
Source organism: Patella depressa (assembly GCA_948474765.1). NCBI lineage: Eukaryota > Metazoa > Mollusca > Gastropoda > Patellidae > Patella > Patella depressa. The sequence continues at coordinate 41,669,192 of OX419720.1, read as the reverse complement.
AGATTTGACAATTGAGATTACAATATATCACTCAGATAATTAAATTGGAACGAAGTATAAAACACATATTGTATTCATCAAGAAATGAAATACGTGTAAGAACGCATAATTTTATATGTAACTGCATGTAGGCCTACACCAGGTATAAATCCATATAAAGACTAACACTTAACAAAGACTGATCTGCGTAAAACAGATGTTTGATGTTTATGAAAGAAAATACTGCCGCTAAAATTATAAAATCTTTATTATTTAAATCAACCATGCACAAATCTTATATAATCAATCGAATCAAATCCTTGTCAAACTGACCCAAATAGATGGTGTCGAAACAAACTCCGTAATGAGTGTCCGACTAGCTCGATGTCGAAATAAGGCCGAGCCGTTGGGGCCAAAATGAAAAATAGAAATCAGCATGGTATTGTATCTGTCCCGTGGATCCAGCAAAAATTATAAAACTTATGATACTGAACGATAGATCTGCTCCCGATAGAACTAGATGATATTAATACTTGGGATGTGTTGCGAACATTTAAATAGTTCATCAGATCAATAACACCACCTATATTTCTTACCGTTTTCTAAAATACAATATTAGAGCACTGGTATCTTGTATGGGGGAAAGTATTGCCATCTTTTGTTTTGGTTGATTGATCACAATGTTTGAAAACGTTGACCTATATAAGTGTTATGTAACAGATGAGGTGTATACTACACTTAATTGGTGTCATAAAGTAATAAACTAATTAACAAGCTACATGGATTATTTATTTCAACTAAAATGTGTATTACTATTAGAATTTGCTGTCTGAATTACAGTTGTTAATTTTGTTTAAAGATTTATTAATTAAATGTTTTCGATAACTTGAAAAAATCGCGCAAAATGAAACATAAGGTAAAGTAAATATGGCATGTAAATAGAATACATAGAAGCGTGTATAGTTAGTAAAATTTACTGAAACCAGTAACTAACTCTCTCTTGATACAGGCGTATCTGTTTTATGGAATAATCTAGTTTTAAGATGTTGCAAATATCTATATTCTATAAAACAAAAAAAAGATTATTTGCCAGGCAACGAAACATACGCCCACAGCAGCTAAATCGTCCGGCAGTCAACAAGGGTTGTCGCATATTGTTACTTTTTTCGGCAATGAAACATTTGTAATACACTAAAAACTGATTAAGAGTAACAACTCATTATGTAATTATCAGAAAATCATTAGAATTTGATTGCTTTTTATAAAGTTTTACCCCACGCTAACAATTATTATATACATGAAACATTTAATATCATGGATTTAGCTGTTCAATTATCATTGAAAATCAAAATACTTGTTCGTTTCAACACCTTAAACTCTGTGTATCAATCTGAAGTCAATCGAATGATCAGTTTGGCCTCCATAGCGTCACAAGATTTTTTTAAGTTATCAAGGGAGATAACTCTGGTAGTAATTATTTGAAATCTCTGAAAATCAATAGGCTTCTTCGTCTCATGACCTTAAACACTGTGTATAAATTCAAAGTCGATCGGATATTAACTTTGGCCTCTAGAGCTTCGACATAATTTTTGCGAAGTGATCAAGGGCTATAACTCTAGCAGTAATGATTGAAAATCAATGAAAATCGATAGACGTCTTCGTCTCATAACTCTGGCACTAGTTATCAGAAATCGCTGAAAATCAATAGGATTCTTCGTCTCATGACCTTAAACACTGTGTATAAATTTAAAATAAATCGGATATTAACTTTGGCCTCTAGAGCGTCCACAAGATTATTTGAAGTGATCAAGGGCCATAACTCTGGCACTAATTATCAGAAATCGCTGAAAATCAATAGGCTTCTTCTTCTCATGACCTTAAACACTGCGTATAAATTTAAAGTCAATCGGATATTAACTTTGGCCTCTAGAGCGTCCACAAGATTATTTGAAGTGATCAAGGGCCATAACTCTGGTAGTTATTATCGGAAATCGCTGAAAAACAATAGGCTTCTTTGTCTCATGACCTTAAACACTGTGTATAAATTTAAAGTCAATCGGATATTAACTTTAGCCTCTAGAGTGTCCACAAGCAATTGTGGACGCCGGACTGACGGCCGGACCGACGGATGGGGGCGACGACAATATACAACCACAATTCAATGTGGGCGTATAAAAAGGGATATTTAAAACAAAGTCATTTAAACTGGCTTTTAACATTTTTTTATATGATTAAATTGTCACTTTGTAAAGCGTCTCTAAACAAGTTATGAAGAACACACTAAAATTATATATACACGTGTAGTGTATCAATATCCGTTCTAAAACTTTTAATACATGTATTAACAGTAACAAAATTTTGATTTATAGTATTATAAATACATCTCCCCGATGTAGATAATAAATTTGATTTGAATTATTTCTATGTGCCAGTTGGAAACATAATTGTCTAAGGTCTAATTGAAACTTTGAAGTTTAAATCAAATATCAAATAGAATTAGGAAACAGGTAAATGTATTTTTGCATAAAATTACAATGCTGTTTGTTTCAAATCTGCATTGGACTATACATGATCTATTTATTAAGCTTTCATATGTATTACATATGAAAGCTTATTGTTTCTGTTAAAGTTATTATTTTTTTTTTTGTGTGTTTTCTGCAAATCGGATTTCTTGATCCCGCAGTGAATATTCGCTTGGCCGCTACAATCACTGATAAGCATGACATCGACGAGGCTTAATGAATACGGCATATTAACTTTTTTACTCCGACAAATTAAATTCTCAAACATTTTTTTGAGGTAAAAGAAAAATAAATAAAGATGTTTGAAGTATTTGTAGTTAAAAAATATTTCCTATTTAGTGTAAATGGGTATTAAAATGAGTAAAATGCATCATTTTGCCCGAAGCAGTTAGGTGTTAAGAGTCATTCCACGAGAAAACCATGCAGAAGGTGGGAAGGTGGGGGTCGGCAGATCAAGTTCATCTCGGGAGGATTTTATGGACTCATCAAGACTACTTCACAGCCAGAAGAACCGATCTCAAAATTTAACCGTTATTGAGATATAGCCTCAGATTGATTTTTGGACATTTTTGCCCTTTTTCACGTCATTTTTGGTCAATTTTCAGCCACCTATTCTGGCGAGTCTAGGGTTTGGATGAAAATAGTGGTGGTTGGTGATGTTAGTGGGGGTCTTCCTGTGCCCCAATGTAAAGACCTTATGATCGCATCTATTCTCTGGGAGTAATGGTCACCAAAATTATAACATATGGCAAACAAAATAGAAAATATACACCTTCGAAGATTAACCCTATTTTCTATGATGCGGGGGTAGGTCAAAATATCGAAATGGTTTTATGCACAACTCGACCCCCTCTATCGATATAAGAAATAAAATCTCTGTCACCTCGGCTCATTCAATGCGAAATCATGCGAAATCATATGTCAAAGTTGGTGAATTTTCCCTATTGTAATCTCTAATTCTCTATGAAATGGTCAACTACTTTCATACAGGGTAAGCCAGCTTTCTCCAATTCTTCGCCAAATCATTCGCCCATGCTCGCTGGTAGCAGCAGTAAACCTGTTCGAGCAAAACTGGTCACTTTGATGAAGCTTGGTATCCAATCCAAGATGGCCGCGCTCGGGACCGCAGAAAATTGAGGTTTTTCTTCATTTTTGGCCAATGAATGTGGCACATATCCCAACATACGAGAACTAACATGACTTCATACAATTGAAAGACTGTACTTAAAACATTAAGGTCCACCTCATTACATAGCAATAAGAGATGTGAGAACCGAAAATGAACTGATTTCTTGACGAAGTGGAAATTTTGATCCAGTCGCTACCGCCTGGATCTCAAATGCAAAAGGACGTAAATATTTCCTGCATGGTACCACACCTATGGGAAATCCATACAAAGACTGTGCTGTGTACTAAGAGTGTACTAATATAAGAACATCACATTAAGGTCCACCCTTTAGCACATTACATAGCATTATGTGATTTGACAACCGAATGGGAGCTGATTTCTTGACGAAGTGTATTTTTCTTATCTTGATTCGTCGAGTTTAGATGGAAAGGTAACATGTGCTGCCCATCGCTACCGCCTCGGTTACAAACGGAATATTCCATAAGGGGAATCCATACAAAGACCTTGATGTGTCACTTAGAATCTGTTTATTCTGTTTATTCCTATTGCATGGGGTAAGTGAAATATCGATAAAAAAAAATCAAATCTTGTATGTGTAATCGACAACAATTGACTGACTTAAGCGATGGGACTTCAGAAGTCCTCAAACTAGCTGCATTGAGTCTGATATAGCTGTAATACCTTTACTGGAGGCTAGCTTGTTAATTTTAGAACTTTTTTCTTCTGTTCTAGATATATGCTGGAAATGTTACAATGTCAATAATGAGAAAATGAACTGTAAAAAGAGTCAGGTTAGTTCTTCAAATAAATAATATGGTATAGGGTCAAAAATTCAACTTCATCATGTGATCATTTCCATAGCCCAAAATGGATCTTGACAGGCCTTTTAAAACTAAATTATTTCACGTGGTTTGATATTACTGTGGGAACTGATGACATCCATCCAACTGCTACATCATCTGCAGCTACTGGTAGTGCCTCTAACACCTATTATCAATCTACTGCTACTACATCATCTGCAGCTATGGGTAGCAGTATTGAAACACCGCCACCACTTCCTGTAACAGCTACTGGTACATAGAACTGCCAAAAGTGGGAGGGATGTCATCAGTTCCAACAGTAATTTCAAACCACATAAAACAATTTTCTAAACTTATTCCATATAGAATAATTTACTAAATTTATTTTCTAAGTATTTGCATGGATCAAAATTTGAAAAATTTTCTTTACAAATCAAGTGTCCAACTGATCAACTAGTCTGGTCCCTGTTACCGGCCAGTCCATCATTCTGAGACTAGATACAAGAAAATTTTCAATGGCAAATATACGTTGCGGTTGATATTTTGAGAGGTGGCCCCTGGTAGAAATATCGTGGGTGGGGAGTCAAAAGGTCGTATCTGGATTTTGGGAAATCGTCCAGGAGAGCCTAAACAAGCACAGGACAAGCATAAGAATCAAAATGTTGTATGTAAAAGGTTATATTTCTGAAGCTTTTCTCGAATATTTATTGGCAAAATGCATGTGTAGCCATTTAAACAGTATGTAACTACCTGCACATATCAAGCTCAACATCTAGTACAGAAATAATGAGTGAAAGCTCGTTATTTGCAATTCTATACAGCAAAGACGTATCTCCGGAAAATATTCACCTTTACCTGCTTCAATTTCATAGATTTCACAAAGTAAGCCTAGACAATAATTTCAATAATAAGTATTTAATCATAAAACACTACTGGCTATATTTCATTTGATTGTATTACTTAAGTGAGACACAAAGTTGATTTTTTTCAAGAAAATACAACATTTTCGCTCTTAATAATTTCTTTTTTTGGAACACCCCATATACAACATTTTGAAACAATATCTATAAACCCTCTTTTTATTGGCTTAGAAATACGACAACCATATGAAAAGATGCGCAAGAAAATTCTCATTCTGACTAAGCAAAAAAGTGAATTTTGCAAAATATGCTTGATACAACATTTTGACTCCCCTTCATGTACACACATAGTTTTACAAGGTCTGACAAGATCAATTTTGGGCTCTGAAAATGATTATATGATGAAGTTGAATTTTGGACCCCATGCCATATTATGTATTTGAAGAACTAGCCTGGTTTTTTTTCACGGTCCATTCCTCATTATGGACAGCATCACATTTCCGGTATGTACCTAGAATAGAAGAAAAAAATATCTAAAACTAACAACACCTTCAGTAAAGGTATTACAGCTATATCAGACTCAAGGCAGCATGTTTGAGGACTTCTAAAGCCCATGACTTTACCCAGTCAACTCTTTTCGGCCAATTGTGTATATACCGCACAACTCTTTTCTGCTAAATTAGTTGTGGTCAAGCACACATAGAAGGTTTTTATTGATATTTCAAAGACACAATTTTATTCCTTTCTTTTTTCAATAGTATTTTATTAAACTTAGCTTATTCTAAGTGACACAGCACGGTTTGTCTATATATTTCCCTTAGGTGTGGTACCATACAGGGGATGTTTACGTCCTTTGTGAATATTGCGTTTGAAATCCAAGCGGTAGCAAGAGGCAGCACATTAAGGTCAAAATTTCCACTATACGTCAAGAAATCAGTTCCAATTCGGTTCTCACATCACTTATTGCTACGTAATGTGCTAAAGAGTGGACTTAAATGTTTTTAGTACAGTCTTTCAATTGGATGAAGTCATTTTAGTTCTCATGTGTGGGATATGTGCCACATTCAATGGCCAAAAATGAAGAAAAACCTCAATTTTCTGCGGTCTCGGGCGCGGCCATCTTGCATTGGATACCAAGCTTCATCAAATAGACCAGTTTTACTCGAGCCGGTTTACTGCTGCTACCAGCGGGCATGGGCGAATGATTTGGCAAAGAATTGGAGAAAACTGACTTACCATGTATGAAAGTAGTTGACCATTTCATAGAGAATTAGAGATTACAATAGGGAAAATTCACCAACTTTGACATATGATTTCGCATTGAATGAAACGAGGTGACAGAGATTTTATTTCTTATATCAATAGAGGTGGTCAAGCTGTGCATAAAACCATTTCGATATTTTGACCCACCCCCGCATCATAGAAAATAGGGCTAATCTTCGAAGGTGTATATTTTCTACTTTATTCGCCATATGTTACCTTTTTGCTGACCATTACTCCCAGAGAATAGATGTGACCTTAAGGTCTGTATATTGGGGCACAGGTAGACCCCCACTAACATCACCAACCACCACTAATTTCATCCAAACCATAGACTCACCAGAATAAGTGGCTGAAAATTGACCAAAATTGATCTGAAAAGGGGCAAAATTGGCCAAAAATCAGCCCGAGGCTGTATCTCAATAACGGTTAAATTTTGAGATCGGTTCTTCTGGCTGTGAAGTAGTCTCAAGGAGTCCATAAAATCCCCCCAAGATGAACTCGATCTGCCGACCCCCCACCTTCCCGATTCTGCATGATTTTGCATGGTTTTCTCATGGAATGACACTTAAGTAAACATTGCACGAGCCGCTGAGCCAATGACTACGAGGCGTGCAGTCAACGCACGTGTTTTGGACAGGCATCCGTTACAGAGATAATTCGTAAGTAATTCTCTGTGAAATAGATTGATCCATAGGATCTTTCTGAAATTTTGACCTACCCCCCAAAAACAGGGTGCAAACCTTGATTAAATATATTTTCAAAACATTTTACTAATCTGAAATCACCGAATTTTACGAATGAATGCATTTGACCTACAATGCTGTAACTTTGTGACTATATGATCTATTTTACTAATTCTTTTTTCTTTGAGTATCCTAAGACATTTACTTCAAATCTGCAATTTCGGATTTTCGAATTTCGAAAATATGTCGCTGTGATTTCAAACCGGAAGTTTACATTAACTCGACAACTTCTTTAGTAGTTGTACGATTTTCATGAAATTTAATATGTAAGTAGACCTTAATGATGCGACTTGAAAAATGACTTTAGAAATTTTCTAACTTATCTCCCCTTGAAGAAATTAAGGATCAAATTTTTCAAAAAAATTGACAAAATATAGTTCAGAATGATTTGATTTTTTTTTCGATACTCGACAAGTAATTATTGAATCGTACACAAAATATAAAGTTTGTCGATCGAACCGGAAGCTCCACCATCTTGAAGCGTGAAAAATAAGGAGTAGAAGATTAAAAGGATCGAACATTGTAAACGGCACCCTTTCATTGTTAAGTGAAACATGCAGCGTGGGTGACTACAATCTGCACATTTAGTCATCGTATAGAGCTTATTCAACAGCATCGAATTCCAACTGCTTAGGGATATTTTACGTGCACTCCAATGTGTACACGGGACCTTGGTTTTTCGTCCGAACCAAACGACTTGACAGCTGTCCTTGTCAGGCCCTCCGTTCTGCCTCACTGACAAGAGGGAACCACGCCGGAAAATTGAGATGAACTTTCTCGGTGCAGAACTTTCAATTCAGGCCAAACGTTTATTGCATACGATTAAGCTGGTCAGTTGGAGGTTATTTTCAAAAGTTTTTTGTGATAAGGTTGGTAATTAAAGTACCGTGCAAATTAAACTGTTAAAACAGAAAATTTCGAGGGGTTGAAATGTTTCTCGCTGTAGGTCAGCAATTTGTCAAATTTACGGAGCTTACGTGGCTGAATGGTTAGCACCTCCGCTCTGTATCGTAACCTCTGTCATTGAGTCAACTGGCGTTGTTTCAATTGAAATGCCTGGTTGAAATGTTTCTTGCTATAAGTCAGCAATTTCCCGATTTTAGGGACGCTGAATGTTTAGCATACGCGCGCTGTATCGTAACGTCTGTCATTGAGTCAACCGGCGTCGTTTCGATTTCGATGTTGCACGTGACATGGAGTATGCTGTCCAACCTCGTGGGTTTTTTCCGTGTCCTTCGGTTTCCTCCCACGGCTAAAGACCCGTACGCGCAAGGGAAGTTTTTAAATAGAATTAAAAGACATATGTTAGTCCCGAAATGACCTTGTTTGTGTCGAATGGACGTTAAGCCGCATTTCTCTCTTTCTCTTATTTCTAAAGTTTTGTAATAATCGGTTGGTAATCAATGGTACTGAAATATAGATAAAACAGAAAATTTGGCCCGGTTGTAATGTTTCTCACTTTAAAGTCAGCAATTTGCCGATTTTAAGGGGCAAACGTTTATTGCGAATGATTAAGCTGGTCAGGGGGAGCTTATTTCTAAAAGTTTTGTAATATTCGAAAATTCGTCGCTGTGATTTCGAACCGGAAGTTGAGACCAACTTGACAACTTCTTTAATAGATGTACGATTTTCATGAAATTTAGTTATGTAAGTAGACATTACTGATGCGAATTGAAAAATGACTTTTAAAATTTTCTAAATCATCTCCCCTTGGTGAAATTAAGAATCAAATTTTTTATTCGAAACTAGACAAGTAATTACTGATTTGTACACAAAACATGGAGTTTGTCGATCGAACCGGAAGTGCCACCATCTTGAAACGTGAAAAATAGGTTGCCAGGCAAAAAAACATTTTAAGTAATCATCAGAAAAACATAATTCAAACTCACCCATAACTATGGTGTAACTGTGATATAATCAAACGTTTTTTAAAAATAATTGTGACCTCCAGAGGGACCACATGAAAAAAAGGGTGATTTTTCGTACAATCAGGGGCCATAATTCAGGAAGTTACAATCCGATATGCGCAAATATACAATGGAACCAAGATCTTTAGGTTATAAACATGTATTTCAAGTTTCAACAAAATCAATTCAAAATTGTGACCTCTATAGGGTCCACAACCTTGATATAACATATTTTCACACAATTCACGTACAGACGGCGGCCATTTTATCCGTCAACTCTGGTCCGATTTTCACGAAATTCAAATTCTCTCTTCATTTCCATGAAACCGTGATATAATCAAACGGATTTTTAAATCGGATAATAATTTTGACCTCCAGAGGGACCACAAGGTAACAAAAGCGATTTTTCGGACAATCAGGGGAAATAATTCAGGAAGTTATGATCCGATAGGCGCAAAAATCGAAAGGAACCAAGATCTTTGGGTTATAAACATACATGTCAAGTTTCATCAAAATCGGTTCAAAATTGTGACCTCTATAAGGTACACAACCTTGATATAACATATTTTCACACTATTCACATACAAACGGCGGCCATTTTGTCCGTCAATTTTGGTCCGATTTTCACGAAATACATACTCAACCTTCATAACAATGGAACAGTGATATAATCAAACGTTTTTTTAAAGGCCCAATTCCGATAACTTTTGGGGGAATAAAACTGCTTAATTTTGTGTTAAAATCTCTTAAAACCCATTACCTTAGGCCGACCAACTAACCCGATATTTGTGATATGCTTGTAAATAACTTAAACCTGACAGTCTTCATCTGGAAATGGAGACCGTTGTATTATACAGTATCTAGGGATAAAATCAAACTTTTTTCTATAAAAATAATATGTAGGTGAAATTTACCTTTTGTTATCAAGTACAGTACATGGGTCAATCACTGTATAGACCGCTCAAGAAACGAGAATCGATTAGCAGGTCACCCAATGAAAAAATTGACCCGAAATCTTAAAAGGGTTACGTGTCCGGATAAGCAGTGTTGACGTTAACGTCAAAACGACTCAATATTTTGAGCTGAAATTTTGAGACAAGGTAAATACACCATGCCTCTATGTTTTGGTCCATAAATTTAATAAATGCTCGGACTTCAATTTTTGAGACTCTGTTCTTATCGGGATTGTCCCTTTAAATCGGATAACAATTTTGACCTCAAGAAGGATAACAAGCTAAAAAGGGCGATTTTTCGGACAATCAGGGGCCATAATTCAGGAAGTTACAATCTGATGGGCGCGAATATCGAAAGGAACCAAGATCTTTGGGTTATAAACATACATGTCATTTTGTCCGTCAATTTTGGTTAGATTTTCACGAGATTCGAGTTCAACCTTCATAACCGTGGAACGGTGCTATAATCAAACGTTTTTTTAAATCGGATAATAATTTTGACCTCCAGAGGGACAAGGTAACAAAAGCAATTTTTCGGACAATCAGGGGACATAATTCAGGAAGTTATGATCCGATGGGCGCAAATATCGAAAGGAACCAAGATCTTTGGGTTATAAACATACATGTCAAGTTTCATCAAAATCAGTTCAAAATTATGACATCTATAGGGTCCACAACCTTGATATAACATATTTTCACACTATTCGTGTACAAACGGCGGCCATTTTGTCCGTCAATTCTAGTTCGATTTTCATGAAATTCAAACTCTCTCTTTATTACCATGTAATGGCGATATAATCAAACGTTTTTTTAAATCGGATAATAATTTTGACCTCCAGGGGGACGAAAAGCTAACAAAAGCGATTTTTCGGACAATCCGGGACATAATTCAGGAAGTTATGATCCGATGGACAGAAATATCAAAAGGAGCCAAGATAAAAGTTTTGCCCCACGCTAAGAATTAGTATAGGAAACATTTAATATCATGGATTTAGCAGTTCAGTTATCAAAATTCATTGAAAATCAAAATACTTGTTCGTTTCAACACCTTAAACTCTGTGTATCAATCTGAAGTCAATCGGATGATAAGTTTAGCATCACAAGGTTTTTTGAAGTGATCAAGGGAGACAACTCTGGAAGTAATTATTTGAAATTGCTCAAAATCAATAGGCTTCTTCGTCTCTCGACCTTAAACAGTGTGTGTGTATTTAAAGTCACTCGGGTATCACGGTAACATGTATAGTGCGTAGAAATGTCGTCAGAGCTTTTAGTATTGGGCTTCTGCGTTAGAAAATCCTCTAAGCAAGTAGTAAAGCTTAATTATGGTTACTATTAATGAAAACTAGTGAGAAATATACGTGTTGTCAGTTGTCGCTTAAACCCGTCAGTACTTGTACCGTACGTCAGTATTTCTGTTAATGGTCAGTAATAATCATACGGTGAGTATGTGAGTTAATTGGTTATTATTCCTTACTTCTGTCAGTATGTAAAAAATACGTGAGTAATTAAATAAACGTGAGTTTATCTAAACATATCACTAGTGAGGCACGTGCGGGAGAAATTGACTAAAGCGTGACTAATTAAGAAAACGTCACTATTTGAGCTACCGCTCACTATCTGAGTATAACCGCCAGTTACCTTTGATGTGCGTTAGTAATTGGACACGGCGCCAGTAGAGCGTGAAATCGTTAAAGCTCCAATAGCATTTTTTTTAAGTTATATTTTTAAAATGTATTAAAATAAAGCCCAAAAATAGATTGAACCTATAAACAGTCCTACCTTGTTAAAGAATAATCCTATAAAACCTATAATTCACTATTGCCAGTTGAGAAATTGGCAAAAATATCATTTTCAACTTCAAATTCAAACGTTTGAAGATGGCTGTCCATGCAGAGGAATGGGAAAACAAGGGAGGTAATTGAGTAACTATTTCCTCAATCAGCATGTGTCACCCTTTGTAATGCCCCAAAAATTTTGCCAGTGATCGTATAATAGTGAGTTGACAACCTTTTGAGCAAAAGACATAGAAATAATTATGTTTTGACTTTCTTAGAAAATATGAAATTGGAACTTTAACTATATACATTTCTGGTGAGTATTGTTACTATAGGTAATTTAACTTCCCGATAAATTGTCGCTACCTTCTGAATAAAATATTAATTAATTATTTATTATTATTCTCGAATCAGAAAATGTTTGGTTTTTTTTTTTAACAATAATGGATGGTAGTGAACATGGGTATTTTTTCGTTTACCGCCGTAGTTTGCAGAATACTGTTTTTAAACATTAACGGGTGTATTTTTCGGCGATTTCCATAACCGCCGTAGTTTGCAGAATACGGGGCAATGTGTAGTTTGCAGAATATGGGGCAATGTGTAGTTTGCAGAATACGGGGTTTGCAGAATACGGGGTTTGCAGAATACGGGGCAATGTGTAGTTTGCAGAATACGGGGCAATGTGTATAGTGTTATTTCATTTACAATTTATATTTATTCTCGTTCATGCGGATTAGCACTTGTTTTGGGACGTACGGCGCTTTAATATTTGTATGGTTTAAATTGGAATCACAACTACTGGTTAAAAAAGATCACCAACACAAATCTGTTTTCACTAATTTTATTGAAACAGATAACATGATAGCAGATAACAGAAATAATGATTTTCAAACATACGCATACAAGTTGAAATTCTTAGCACTGAAGAATCGTGTGCATACCGGACTGGTATGAGGCATCTCACATCTTGGGTTGTCGCTTATCGTGAAATAGTTCCAAATCTTACTACTACACGTTAGTTTTATCTAGATCACTGCTGGTATTGTCTGGATACTTAATCATTATGAATAGGAGTATTGGAAAAGGCGGGAAAATATACCGCATGGTTTACCTGTGAGGAGCATGAAAGATGAAAGGGAGGATATCCCTTTGATGTCACAAGATTGACATTCCAGCTTTTAGACGCCAGTGAAAATTTAGAAATAATTTAGTGATTTCTTTTGTTATGCTAGGCTCCTTTAAGAATTTACACATAATATGTATCAACAAATAATAATTTATGATATAGATCATACTTTATTTATTAATAATATTACAAGCAAATAAGTTCCCATTAGATGGTTTATAGTTCTAGAAATGACGAAAGAATGTCACGTGATCGCTCTTCGCTTTGATGTTTCATTCATTGCCGCGTGAACCTTTCAGTTCAGACACCTATTATAGACATACAGGTGCCAATCATTTTAGGACTTACATCGTAATCAACACTAGTTACTATAGTACTTATAGTAACTATCGACTATCAACACATGACATATTATAATCTCGACTTTATTTAATGATACAGCAAACAATTAACGTCCGCTTGACAAGATAGATAGAGTGTATTTGTGATTGCGTAGGAAGCGTGACACAATTTTATTTCTTCAAAAACGCGGCGTTTGTGCTTATAACCGAGGTAAAATAGTACCATACGTTTCCTGACTAACAGTGACATTCATCTACAAGGATTATTATGCCATTCGAGACATTTCAATGTGTAATAGTTATATATACACCACTATCGGTAATTATATGTATCAGCCGATATTATATGTTGCTATCAATATCTGATATCGGTAAAACTGATAGGTGTCATATGGGACCATAACTATAAATATATTTAGGACCTAGAAATTGACCCAAATGGGTCGCAACGCATATAATAATGTAAACTGATTGTATATGAGCTAATTTACATTCAATTGTTTCCATTTTGACTCTAATGTCAAATCAGTTACGTTCAGTGAAATACGGCATGAATCTGAACCCAACCATGTCATATATTTCGCTCGGTGTAAGAATTTAGAACCAAAGAGAATAGTCCATACATTAGTAACATAGGTCCAACGCGACGAGAATATGCATTCACTTGATACACTCACTCAGTTCATGTGACACCTCCCTCTTTGTTAGGATAAGCTGTTGATTTGGCGACGAACAGTATCTGACCAGCTCAATTTATCTCGACAACCAGTGTCTGGAATGCTGCCTGGCTGCATTTCCGACAGTTTATTTCTCAAAATATTTTGGTGAACATATTCATTCATATTATTGAGTCACTCACCCCGCCCGTTTGACACTTTCCTATGGTCGGATAAACTAGTGATTTTGCGACATTTTCGAGAAAAAGCAAGTTAAATATATCGTTAGATTTTAACACTAAATCACGTAACAACCATGTCATATTTGTTAATGTTTGTTTAATATTTCGCTCGGTGTTAGAAAGAATTTAGAACCAAAGAGAATAGTCTGTACATTAGTAATATAGGTCTTGTATATTAAATCTTTTATGGGATTAAATTCTGTTAATCTCACCACTTAATTAGCACCTTTGTGTTATAGTGCTCAAGAGATTTAAGAATGTTGATTGGCTAGGTTTATCACCTCAATAGAGCGTGAAATCATTAACTATATAAATCTCTGTTATGTTTATTGATAAACTGTATCATTAAAAGACAATTTGTTACCGGTGTGACTATTGTACAAAAACTCAAATGTCAATTTCGGATATGTAAGTGACAAATTTTAAGAAATAAAAATGCTCTATAAATTTGTTGGAAATCTTTAACAAAAGTTTTGCTATAGTGTTTTCAATTTCTTGAAATTTCCCGTGTTTAGAATTGTGTCAGTTTTGAATATGTAATGTAGTGTAGTTATAAATGTGTTTTTTTAGGGGATGATTTTCAATGTTCCTTTAGAAGTATTTCTATCAGCCTTTTGTTTGAATAAAGAATTAATCGCACAGGATATCTACATGAAAAATATCCCAAGATCGAACGTCGGACATTCATTGGCTCAACGGCTCGTGCAATGTTTACTTAACACCTAACTGCTTCCGGCAAAATGATGCATTTAACTCGTTTTAATACCCATTTAAGCCTCGTCGATGTCATGCTTATCAGTGATTGTAGCAGCCAAGCGAATATTCACTGCGGGATCAGTTTGATAAATCGTAATATATATTGCGCCGTATTCTGTATGGGAACCCCGTAGTAAGAACGTGAACGGGTACAGACAAGGTGACGAATCAAACCTCGCCACTGAGCATTTAAATTCATATTTATATATAAGTGGACTCTGTCTCATCCTAACTCTGATCACTGTATTTAGAGATCGATCTATCTAACTATCTTTGGCGTTTTTTTGCAAACTACGGCGGTAAGCGAAATTGCCGACAAATAGTCCCTCTCCTCATTGCCACCAATTATGGTTTAAAAAATCTCCTCCGATTCGAGAATATTAATAAATAATTTTAATTATTTTAATTATTTATTAATATTCTCGAATCGGATATTAATAAATAATTTTAATTTTAATTATTTATTAATATTCTCGAATCAGAGGAGATATTCAGGTTAGTAATAAAAATATTATGATCACTTACAGTAACAATACTCGCCAGTATTTTATATAGTTAATGATTTCACGCTCTACTGACGTCAGGTCCAATTACCGACGCACATCAAAGGTAACTGGCGGTTATACTCGGATAGTGAGCGGTAGCTCAAATAGTGACGTTTTCTTAATTAGTCACGCTTTCGTCAATTACTCCCGCACGTGCCTCAATAGTGATATGTTTGGATAAACTCACGTTTGTTTAATTACTCACGTTATTTTTACATACTGACAGAAGTAAGGAATTCTAACCAATTAACTCACATACTCACCATATGATTATTACTGACCATTAACAGAAATACTGATGTACGGTACAAGTACTGACGGGTTTAAGCGACAACTGACAACACGTATATTTCTCACTAGTTTTCATTAATAGTAACCATAATTAAGCATTACTACTTGCTCAGAGGATTTTCTAACGCAGAAGCCCAATACTAAAAGCTCTGACGACATTTCTACACACTATGCACCTTGCAGTGTATTAACTTTGGCCTCTAGAGCATCCACAAGATTTTTTGAAGTAATCAAGGGCCACAACTCTGGTAGTTATTATTGGAAATCACTGAAACACAATAGGCTTCTTTGTCTCATGACCTTAAACACTGTGTATAAATTTAAAGTCAATCGGATATTAACTTTAGCCTCTAGAGCGTCCATAAGCAATTCTGGACGCCGGACGGACGGACAGGGGCGACGACAATATACGACCACATTTCAATGTGGGCGTATAAAAAAGGGCCTTTTAAAAACTAATAACGAGATATATGTTCATTCAGAAAGTACTCAGATATCCTAAATTATGTGCTAGCTATTATTAAAACTTACAACACACACAAACAGGGTAAGCTGTATGATCAACACTACCAATTTATCACACAAACAGGGTAAGTTATATGATCAACACTACCAATTTATCAGAATTTTCAAAGAAAAAAATGCCAAATGTTAAAGTTTATTGTTTATCTTCTCAAATAAAGATACCGAACAGTTTTCCAATTCGGGCGAATAAGCTCGTGCACACCTCTACACGTAAACAGAAGTGTTGCTTTGATCAAGGAGACGTAATTGAGATTGTCGAATCTGCACGGACAATGCATGAATCAGAGAGACGTGGAGTCTGCAATACCAATGGATGGGTTGACATTTGATTTATATTATTTTTTTGATCATGCATACGGTTATATGGTACAAATTTGAAGACACAAATAATAAACTTGTCGGAAGACAAGATTAAGTATATTTATGAGAATAAGTATATTTACATACGGTAAAGTTACAAGTTTAGTTCTGGAATAAGGATCGTTGGATTGATGCAATGTAAATTTATTTATCGGGCGTATGTGTTTCTTCTGTAATTGCATAAAAGCGGCTATTGAAAGTTACAAGTTCTGGAATGAGGATCGTTGGGGTGGATGCGATGTAAATTTACTGACAAGCTAAAGTTAAAATAATTTAAATTTAAATAATTGTGTAGGAATGTGTTGTGTCATATTATTTATCAACAAGGAGATTTCTGTTTTATGGATATTGCTATTGAAGATAAGATGCACAATTTACGCATTGTGGCCCGTTTTTGCTGGATTTACTCTCTTTTCTCACGTTGATATTCAATTTGGGCGCTGACTGCTTGGTATTTATAAATGACGACATTACATCTGCCTTTCCGTATACAATAGATTAATCCATATTTTTATTTCACAAAATGCAACTTTATATATATGGTACGTAATAGGCCTACAATAGACATAAGAGATACGTAGATCATAGCGAGCACACACGCCTATCCAAAGACCTGCGTAAAACACACAGCCGAATGATTAATCGCACGATAAAACAGTTTTACTTCTAAAATTTTGATTTAACACGTACCTGTCAGATAAAGCATGTTGGTCATTGATTATACTCCTTTAGGTGGAGTTATCGCAACTAGCGAGAAAACACGCCAATTAAACAATACACAACATTGACATTCATTTTAACCGGCCATTTAATTAACACACCTCTACAGAAAATGCACCTAGCATTAATTAACCCACCTATCAGGCAGTTTTTCACCCTCGTTAATTTAACACACCTTTTTACAGTTTTAAACAGGTAATACCGAGTAATAGTCCGAAAATTAATTATCTTCCGACATACGTACAAATAACAATCATGATAATGAATTGTACAGGGTCTGTGCACAAAGTATCTCCTTAGCAGTTCTCAGTGGCAGCGGCCATTTTGTTAAGCAGTTTTGGTTCGATTTGCAGGAAACTCAACTTTCATTACAGTGTAACGGTGACATAATCAAACGTCTTTTTTGTAAATCAGATAATAATTGTGACCCCCAGAAGGACCACAAGCTGAAACGCTGATTTTTCGGACAATCAGGGCCATGATTCAGGAATTTACGATTCCATGGGCGCAAATATCGTTAGGAACCAAGATCTTTGGGTTATAAACATGCATGTCAAGTTTCATCAAAATCGGTTCAAAATTGTGACCTCTATTAGGGTCCACAAGCTAAAAACATGATTTTTCGTACAATCAAGGGCTATAATCCAAAAAATTTTGATCCGATACATGCCAATATCGAAAACAGCCGAGATCTAATGGTGATAAACCTACATTTCAAGTTTCGTTGAAATCTGATAAGAATTGTGACCTGTATTTAAGTTGTAAACATGCCTTTCAATTTTCATCCACATTTATAACATTTTAGGCCTAAAGAAAGGCCTACAATAGGCAGATTTTGCTCTTGCATAATGTATGTTTAACAATAAATTTAATGTTGGTGTTTTCAACAAATTGGACAAATCTGTATTTGAAGTAGTTAAATACCACTCAATTTATAGTAACATACAAGATTCACAAGCATTATGATTTTTGACAATATGTAACAATAAGAACTATTCCAGGGGTAGATCCAGAGCCCCCCTCCCCCCGCTCAGCTCTCTATAAAAGAAAATAATGCCTTGCATCACAAAGTGATCCTAAATCAGTATAAAAATCATTTCTTTGTTTAAAAAGCTCAATTTGTGTTTATGCCTACGTAATTTAGAGACGATGATGGCACATTTCCGTAACAGAAACCTGGCAAGATGGGTCATTCCAGCTCAGATCAACACACGGTGTTAACCCGACCCCCTCCGATTTTGATGAAATTTTGCATAAGTGATGTCTAAGACTAGAAAAGCCTAAATCTGAAATTTTAGCCAAATCGACCTATTGGTTACTGAGATATGACCTTTTCAACTTTTGACCTTTTCCACATATTTCGCGTTCCCCTGAAATTTCAAATCCTCATATTGCAGCAACCAGTAGGCCTATCATGGTGTAATTGGTGTCGTTGGAAAGCTAGAAAGACAAGGAATCCATTTATGGCATCAGAACTCATCAGGAACACTTTTGGGGGTTTCGATATCTTTACCAACGTTTTGACCTTGACCTTGACCCAAAGGCCCTGGTGACCTTGACCTGAACTTTTGTCCCAATGAAAGCTAAGACAGTCTACCATCATATATCAAAAGATCCCAATGGTAAAATTGTTCTTTCCCAAGATATCATCAATTCAATTGTACCATGCTTCCATAAATTCAGCATGGCAGCAGATCAGATTACTGTAATTAGCTTGGTAAAGTTCTCTGGTAGTGATTATTGTGAACCCCATTTATTTAGCTGCATTTTGGCGTTTGTTTATGTTACTCTGATAAGGAGCTTGAACATCGAGTAGATTCACAAGATAACTCCTCACAAGTCACAGCCAATTTCAATGGTTGGTCAGTGTCTAGAGCGTCTTCTGTACATAGACAAATATGTAGCAGTTTCAAATTCATTTGATATTCGTTTCAATCAATAGTTAGTTTCTTCATTTTGCGGATATTGTTTTTCAATGCAAACATGGAGTTGGAGGATTGTAGCTTTTCTTCATTGGATCAGTGTCATCAGACTACCCACATTCGAACGCCGTCCATACGACGGGTGACGGATAGACAAGAGAGAGGTATTATCTCTGCGGACTAAATTGGACATGGAGTCTATCTCTAAAATCTGTGCACATCACTAACTGCTTCTGGTTCGGACCTCCTAATCGCTGTCCATATCTTACTTAGTTTATGTTGACTGAAATACTTATGCTGCAATCGTAGTGCTGCTTGTGTACCATAAAAATGATAAATGAAATCGATAAAAATCTGATGATCAGTTTTAAATGAAAATGGCTCTCAATAAAGCTGAATTGAGTTTAACTGAAGATTTTTATATTTTGAATTTTTTATGTACCACATAGTCCAGATATAGCTCCCACCCAGTGAAATACTGTGTTATTGATGTAACCATGGTGAAATTAAAGACATGGTATCTCGGAAAAGAACAATTTTACCATTGTGATCTTTTAACATATGATAGTAGACCGTCTTAGCTTTCATTGGGACAAAAGTTCAGGTCAAGGTCACCAGGGCCTTTGGGTCAAAATCAAGGTCAAAACTTGGGTGACAAAATCAAAACCACTAAACTTGCTTCAAGTTAGATTCTGAGACCGGAAATGAATTCCTTGTCTTTCTAGCTTTCCAACGACACCAATTACACCCTGATAGGCATACTGGTTGCTGAGATATGAGGATTTGAAAATTCAGGGGAACGCGAAAAATGTCAAAAAGGTCAAAAGTTCAAAAGGTCATATCTCGGCCTCCAATGGGTCGATTTGGCTAAAATTTCAGATTTGGGCTTTTCTCGTCATAGACATCATGTGTACAAAATTTCATCAAAATCGAAGGGGGTCGGGTTAAAAATTTCAGATTTCTGTGTTGATCTGACCTGGAATGACCCACCCCCTCCTGCAAAAATTCCTGGATCAGTCCCTGTCTTCTCCCGAATGAAATCTCAACAATTTTCAAAATTTTCTCCTTGCCTACCTCCTCCTCTTGATCCTCCACCTCTACCTTGATAACCTCCTGACTTATTATAGTTATTACTGTATCCTTGATAACTATCTGATCTATAATCATTTCGTGACTGATAGCTTTGATAATTACCTCCTAAAATAAAAGATAGGTTGCCAGGCAACAAAACATACGCCCACAGCAGCTAAATCGTCTGGGCAGTCAACAAGAGTTGTCACATATTTTTACTTTTTTTCCGTAATGAAACATTTATAATACACTAATTATCAGAAAATCATTAGATTTTGCTTCGTTTTTATAAAGTTCTGCCCCATGCTAACGTTCAGCATACGAAACATTCAATATACATTTAGCTGTTCAGTTATCAAAATTCACTGAACATCAATATACTTGTCTCAAGACCTTGAACTCTGTATACCATCTGAAGGCAATCGGATGATAAGTTTGGCCTTTGGAATCAATTTAGAGTCATTCGGCCATAACCATTACTAAACAACGCTAACGCTACAATATACGTCCACATTCCTGCTTTGATTGATATGGTACTTTGTGAAGAAGGCTAGGCATTTGGTTTGTTTAGCGTTGAGGGTCGTGCCTCAACATCAAGATAATGCATTCAGGATTGTGGCTTTCAGACGCTAAAGGCAAAGATAGGTTGCCAGGCAACGAAACATACGCCCACAGCAGCAAAATCGTCCGGGCAGTAAACAAGGGTTGTCGCATATTTTTACTTTTTTTGGCAATGAAACATTTGTAATACACTAAAATCTGATTAAGAAGAGTAACAACTCATTATGTAATTATCTGAAAATCATTAGAATTTGTTTTGATAAAAGTTTTGCCCCACGCTAACAATTAGTATAGGAAACATTTAATATCATGGATTTAGCAGTTCAGTTATCAAAATTCATTGAAAATCAAAATACTTGTTCATTTCAACACCTTAAACTCGGTTTATCAATCTGAAGTCAATCGAATGATAAGTTTGGCCTCTATAGCATCACAAGTTTTTTTGAAGTGATCAAGGGAGAAAACTCTGGAAGTAATTATTTGAAATCGCTCAAAATCAATAGGCTTCTTCGTCTCATGACCTTAAACAGTGTGTGTGTATTTATAGTCAATCGGGTATAACTTGGGCCTCTAGAGCGTCCACAATATTTTTTGATGTGATCAAGGGCCATAACTCTGGCAGTAATTATCAGAAATCGCTGAAAATCAATAGGCTTTTTTGTCTCATGACACTAAACAATGTGTATAAATTTAAAGTCAATCGGATATTAACTTTGGCCTCTAGAGCATCCACAAGATTTTTTGAAGTCATCAAGGGCCACAACTCTGGCACTAATTATTAGAAATCGCTGAAAATCAATAGGCTTCTTCGTCGCATGACCTTAAACACTGTGTATAAATTTAAAGTCAATCGGATATTAATTTTGGCCTCTAGACCGTCCACAAGATTTTTTGAAGTGATCAAGGGTCATAACTCTGGTACTAATTATCGGAAATCGCTGAAAATCAATAGGCTTCTTCGTCTCATGACCTTATACACTGTGTATAAAATTAAAGTCAATCGGATATTAACTTTGGCCTCTAGAGCGTCCACAAGATTTTTTGAAGTGATCAAGGGCCATAACTCTGGTAGTTATTATCAGAAATCGCCGAAAATCAATAGGCTTCTTCGTCTCATGACCTTAAACACTGTGTATAAATCTAAAGTCAATCGGATATTAACTTTGGCCTCTAGAGCGTCCACAAGATTTTTTGAGGTGATCAAGGGCCATAACTCTGGCACTAATTATCGGAAGTCGCTGAAAATCAATAGGCGTCTTCGTCTTATGACTTTAAACACCGTGTATAAATTTAAAGTCAATCAGATATTAACTTTGGCCTCCAGAGCGTCCACAAGATTTTTTGAGGTGATCAAGGGCCATAACTCTGGCACTAATTATCGGAAATCGCTGAAAATCAATAGGCTTCTTCGTCTTACGACCTTAAACACTGTGTATAAATTTAAAGTCAATCGGATATTAACTTTGACCTTTAGAGCGTCCACAAGATTTTTTAAAGCGATCAAGGGCCATAACTCTGGCACTAATTATTGGAAATCGCCGAAAATCAATAGGCGTCTTTGTTTTATGACCTTAAACGTTGTGTATAAATTTAAAGTCAATCGGATATTAACTTTGGCCTCTAGAGCGTCCACAAGATTTTTTGAAGTGATCAAGGGCCATAACTCTGGTAGTTATTATCGGAAATCGCTGAAAAACAATAGGCTTCTTCGTCTCATGACCTTAAACACTGTGTATGAATTTAAAGTCAATCGGATATTAACTTTAGCCTGTAGAGCGTCCACAAGCAATTGTGGACGCCGGACCGACGGACGGACCGACGGACCGACGGACGGACGGACGGACGGACGGGGGCGACGACAATATACGACCACATTTCAATGTGGGCGTATAAAAAGTGGGCATGGCTCTGCCCCTGGGGATCGGGACATTCACCAAAATCAATAGTGGACGCCCTCAGGCTATAAGGAATACATATGCCATGTACAAAGCTGATTCATTCAAAATTGCGGCCTGTAAACGACAAACACAAAAATTGGGCTTGGCTTGCCTCTGGGAGTCGGGACATGCAGTTGTCGTCCTTAGGCTATAAGGAATACATATTCCAAGCTTAAAGACGATCCATTTAGAATCATGGCCTATAGACAACACACATAGACACGAAGTAAAAATGGACATGGCTCTGCCCCTGGAGGATAGGAAATCAGCAAAAATAGGTTGCCAGGCAACAAAACATACGCCCACACAGCAGCCAAATCGTCCGGGCAGTCAACAAGAGTTGTTGCATTTTAAGTAATCATCAGAAAATAATAATTCAAACTCACCCATAACTACGGTGTAACTGTGATATAATCAAACATTTTTTTCAATCAGATAATAATTGTGACCTCCAGAGGGACCACAAGCTAAAAAGGGTGATTTTTCTTACAATCAGGGGACATAATTCAGGAAGTAATGATCCAATGGGCGCAAATATCGAAAGGAACCAAGATCTTTGGGTTATAAACATACATGTCAAGTTTCATCAAAATCGATTCAAAATTGTGACCTCTATAGGGTTCACAACCTTGATATAACATGATTTCACACTATTCGTGTACAAACGGCGGCCATTTTGTCTGTCAATTCTAGTCCGATTTTCACGAAATTCAAACTCTCTCTTCACTATCATGTAACGGTGATATAGTCAAACGTTTTTTTAAATCGGATAATAATTTTGACCTCCAGAGGGACCAAAAGCTAACAAAGCGATTTTTCGGACAATCCAGGGACATAATTCAGGAAGTTATGATCTGATGGGCGCAAATATCGAAAGGAACCAAGATCTTTGGGTTATAAACATACATGTCAAGTTTCATCAAAATCGGTTCAAAATTGTGACCTCTATAAGGTCCACAACCTTTATATAACATATTTTCACACTATTCGCGTACAAACGGTGGCCATTTTGTCTGTCAATTTGGGTCCGATTTTCACAAAATTCAAAGTCAACCTTCATAACCATTTTATGGTGATATAATCAAACGTTTTTTTTAAATCGGATAACAATTTTTACCTCCAGAGGGACCACAAGCTAAAAAGGGCGCTTTTTCGGACAATCAGGGGCCATAATTCAGGAAGTTACGATCCGATGGGCGCAAATATTGAAAGGAACCAAGATCTTTGGGTTATAAACATACATGTCAAATTTCATCAAAATCGGTTCAAAATTGTGACCTCTATAAGGTCCACAACCTTGATATAACATATTTTCACACTATTCGCGTACAAACGGCGGCCATTTTGTTCGTCAATTTTGGTCCGATTTTCACGACTTTCGAACTCAACCTTCATAACCATTGAACGGTGATATAATCAAACGTTTTTTTTAAAATCCGATAACAATTTTGACCTCCAGAGGGACCACAAGCTAAAAAGTGTGATTTTTCGGACACTCAAGGGCCATAATTCAGGAAGTTACGATCCGATGGGCGCAAATATCGAAAGGAACCAAGATCTTTTGGTTATAAACATACATTTTTCGTACAATCAGGGGCCATAACCCATGAAGTTACAGTCCGATACATGCCAATATCGAAAGGAACCAAGATCTTAGGGTGATAAACCTATGTTTTAAGTTTCATTGAAATCGGATAAAAATTGTGACCTGTAGACTGTTCACAAACAATTGTTGACGGACGGACGAACAGGGGCGACGACAATATACGTCCACATGAAAATGGTGGCGTATAAAAACAATAGGGTATAAGGAATAGGTATGCAAAGTTTTAAAAGGATCTGTTAAGAATTGAATCCTGTAGGCGAACACAAGACACAAAAACATTGTGCTTGGCTTAGTCCCAGGGGGTCCGCCATGCACCAAAAACAATAGTGGTCAGCTTTAGGGTATAAGAAATAAGTATAAAAAAGTTTTCAAGACAATCGATTAAGAATTGTGGCCTGTAGGTGAAACAAAGACATACAAAAAGAAAATGGGCGTGGCACTGTCCCTGGGGGTCGGGCATGCACCAAAAACAATAGGGATCTTCCTTAAGGTACCAAGAATAAGTTTGCAAAGTTTCAAGATGATACGTTAAGAAATGCAGCCTGTAGATGACAAACAAATACAAGAAATGGGCGTTGCTGTCCCATGGGGTCAGGCATGCACCCAAAACAAAAGGGATCATCCTTAGGGTATAAGGAATAAGTATTTTAAGTTTCAATATGATTGATTAAGAATTGTGGCCTGTAGGCAACACACAAAAAGAAAATGGGCGTAGCTCTGCCCCTGGTGGTTGGGCATGCACCCAGATGATAGGGATGTTCCTTATGGTACAAAGAATAAGTATTCAAAGTTTCAAGATGATACGTTAAGAAATGTGGCTTGTAGACGACAAACAAATAAATACAAGTAATGGGTGTGGCTCTGCCCCTGGGGTAGGGCATGCACCAAAAAACAATACAGATCATCCTTAGGGTGTAAAAATAGTAAGTAACTATACAAAGTTTTAAGAAAATCCAGTAAGAATTGCCCCCTGTAGGCAACACACGGGTAAACAAAAAGAAAATGGACATGGCTCTGCCCCTGGGAATTGGGCATGCACCTAAAACGATAGGGATCACCCTTAGGGTGTAAAGAGTAAATATACAAAGTTTGAAGAAAATTCAGTAAGAATTGCGCCCTGTAGGGGACACAAAGACACACGAAAAGAAAATGGGCTTGGCTCTGCTCCTGGGGGTTGGGCATGCACCCCGAACGATAGGGATGTTCCTTTGGGTACAAAGAATATGTATGCAAAGTGTCAAGGTTATAAGTTAAGAAATGTGGCCTGTAGACGACAAACAAATACTAGAAATGGGCGTGGCTCTGCCCCTGGGGATCGGGCATGCACCAAAAACAATAGGGATCTTCCTTAGGGTATAAGAAATAAGTATACAAAGTTTGAAGAAAATCCATGAAGAATTGCGCCCTGTAGGCGACCCACAGACACACAGACACCATCACACACACAGAGACTGGGGCGACGGAATAATACGTTCACATTATGAATGTTGACATATAAAAACCAATAGGTTTCTATGTCTCATGACCTTAATCATTATGTATACATTTAGAGTCAATCGGCTTTTAACTTTGGCCACTTGTGCGTCCAAAAGTAGAGTGACCCACCATAAATAAATATCTCCAAATATCTTGACAACTACGTCTCAATATTTATATACATATACCAGGCTTTAAATCAGTTTCACACATTTATAGTCACTAAATAAACGATCATGTTGTACTTAATAAGCTTTGACCATTTAACATCTTTAAATAATAGACTGAAAACTGGTTCTGAACTGTCGTCCATAACATCCAGACACTTTTGAGTAAAAGATAGCTTACGTGCCCTTGTTTTGAAATTAGTCTCGCTTAACCAGTATACCAACCATACTACGTCTGATTGACAGGTCGGGATAATCAAGACAACCTTTTTACGAAACATAACATAAAGCTGGAACAAGAAATTGAATTTAGAAATACGCACGTAAGGCAACTCAACAATTGTTTTAAGAACCTTGTAAAGTAAAATGAAACTACTGCTAGTAAGTAAAAGTGCTTCAGAGATATTATCACCCGCTCCAGCCAGCCAAGTAACCACAATGCATTGCACGTGGCATCTGGGCCAATCAGCAAACGACTTGTGTAGAAAGCATAGCAACAAGCAGAGTATGTTTATGTTTTTTATGGGGTTTTAAAACTCAATTGTAATATTATTGTATCTGTTCAAAATCAATTCATCGACAATATTTTGATCATATTTGTAAACTATAGATTCTCCACTTCTAAATCTATTATTGCTAATTTGATCTTTTGTGTCCATAGATATATTTATAGACTCACTTTTGTGAAAATCTCAATTTCGATCAAAATCAATATTTTCACTAATTTTGTCTCTAGTCCAAAATTAGATATTGTGTATTCCGACTCAGTTTGATATACCCGGTCACATATTCTCATAATTTCACTTCCGTAGCTCCATTCCTTCTTATTTTATTAATGTCCCAAAACGCCCCAAAAATAGGCAAAAGTGTGCCATGGACAAATGTTCAAAAATTTAAACATATAAAGCTCTTGAGAAAAGGCATATAGTTATTTTTACCCTTTTTTTCTCTCTGTTGATCTTACTTGATAGCTACTGATTTTAAAATACATAACAACCAGCAGGTTCAACATTTCAGATATAACATGGATGAGACCATTTTTGATGAAGGGCCATAACTCTGGCAGTAATTATCGGAAATTGCTGAAAATCGATAGGCTTCTTCGTCTTATGACCTTAAAAACTGTATATAAATTGAAAGTCAATCAGATATTAACTTTGGCCTGTAGGGGAAGACGACAATATATAAATGGTTGTCACGTGACAATTGTGCCGTGTGTCTATCATTGATGAATGGATAAAAACTTTAGTATGTTACAAATTGTGTTATGAAGAAATGCCATGGTGCCATCTGATACTGACAGTAGTAGAAAAATGATACTATTTTAGATCATTGACATGAAACGGAAACATTTCATCTAATAAACGAAAACAGTAATTAATTCTGGAATATTAGTGACGTAACTTCATACGTGAATTAAATACTGAAAACTTTCAAAAGGAGTGGTAATCACATACATTAAAATATGACATTTTCCATAACAAATTACCAAAAATTATTTTTGTTAAAGTCTAGTTTTAAAGGGAATGGACGCTTAAAATGGATTTAGAAGCCTCACACTTTCCCATCACAAACAAATGTCTTGTTGAGAAGTAGTAATGGTATGACTTGTAGGTTTTAGGTGTATATAACTACCAACCATGGTAAATTTGTATGAACATGGGTAAAATTCTACACATGGCAATAAATCTAATACGGTGTGTTAATTAGCAGGGGTGAAAAATTGACGAAGCATGATTTAATTAACGCAAGGAGTGAAAATCTCTGCGACGGTGTGTTTTCTGTACTGGGTGTGTATTCTATCTTTGGTGAGTTTTCTCAAAAGCGTGTTATAACTGCACCAAAAGTGTCTTATCAAGGACTAGCAGGCTAAATCCGACGCGTAGGTGTCAAATCTAATCTAATTTTCCGTGCGTGTGTTTTACGCAGATCGGTCTTTGTTAAGGGTAGGTCTTTATACATGGATTTATACGTGCTGTAGTTACATGTGTGCCCTCTTTTAATCTATGCGCATTTCATTTGTTGATGAATACGTGCGTACCATTGTCTTGCTACGGTTATTTATATTTCTTGTCTTTTTGTGTGACTCATTTGTTAGCATTATCGTGGTACTACTGAACTATAAATGCATGTGTCTCGAAATCGGTCGCACACAATATCGTTAATTTCCGATATCCGGTCCAACCTCATTTTGATTATCCGATGTATTCTAATCTCTATCGATATCAGATGCTCTATTTCAAAAACACAATTATAAACAAAAAATCTCACAACTAATGATAACCTGTAAGTTTCGTCGCTGTTATATTTCATAAATGTATTTCTTACCTGGGTCGTAAATAGGGCTTTCCAAACAAACAAAATTCCATCACTAATAGATAAATAACATACAATAATACGATGATATAGTCCTCCACAAGCTTTTGAGCGGCCCCGTTCGTAAATAAATAAAGTAAATCGTGCAGACATATATTACTACACCGCTACCAAACGACCCAGTCATTATTTTACAATTCATACTGTCGATTCATGCACGCTTTTCACACGGAATTGTTCTTTGATGTTGAGAAGTGACACACAGTGAGTTATACTCTAATGTTGACAGGCGAGGCACAATTAGCTTGGACTCTAATAATGGATTAGCTGATATAGTTGGTTGGAATTTGGCAATCTTTACAATTCATCCCAATAAGTCAGGGGTTGAAATGTTGGTAAAATTTTAGAAATATTTTTTACTTATCAAGTTGTCAACATGGATTTTCATTTTTAATTAAAACGATTTTGCGTTGCAACGCCTCTTGTTGGGGACGCACGTCCTTGGAGCAAACCACACATAAACTAGCCATAATAAATTATTAGATTTCAATTTATGATATTTTTTTTTATCAGTAAGAACTAATGAATGTAATGAATGTTACATTTTACGGCCAATATATACCCTTTTGTAATTAATATCACAGAGAGTTAAATTTAGCTTATCTCCTAGGGGCGGCGTTTTTAATCTTCAGACAAATTGTGGCTAAAATCATAAAGACTTTATCACCAAAACATCGTTAATACTAATTAAAAAATAGGTTGCCAGGCAACGAAACATAGGCCACACAGCAGCCAAATCGTCCGGGCAGTCAACAAGAGTTGTCGCATATTAAGGAATCATCAGAAAATCATTAGAATTTGTTTGGTTTTCCTAATCAAACGTTTTTTTTTTAATCAGATAATAATTGTGACCTCCAGAGGCACCACAAGCTAAAAAGGGTGATTTTTCAGGAAGTAATGACCCGATGGGCGCAAATATCGAAACGAACCAAGATCTTTGGGTTATAAACATACCTGTCAAGTTTCATCAAAATCGATTCAAAATTGTGACCTCTATAGGGTCCACAACCTTGATATAACATATTTTCACACTATTTGTGTACAAACGGCGGCCATTTTGTCCGTCAATTCTAGTCCGATTTTCACGAAATTCAAACTCTCTCTTCATTACCATGTAACGGTGATATAGTCAAACGTTTTTTTAAATCGGATAATAATTTTGACCTCCAGAGGGACCAAAAGCGAACAAAAGCGATTTTTCGGACAATCCGGGGACATAATTCAGGAAGTTTTGATCCAATGGCCGCAAATATCGAAAGGAACCAAGATCTTTGGGTTATAAAGATACATGTCAAGTTTCATCAAAATCGGTTCCAAACTGTGACCTCTATAAGGTCCACAACCTTTATATAACATATTTTCACAATATTCACGTACAAACGGCGGCCATTTTGTCCGTCAATTTTGGTCCGATTTTCACAAAATTCATACTCAGCGTTCATAACCATGGAATGGTGATATAATCAAACGTTTTTTTAAATCGGATAACAATTTTGACCTCCAGAGGGACCACAAGCTAAAAAGGGCGACTTTTTGGACAATCAGGGGCCATCATTCAGGAAGTTACGATCCGGTGGTCGCAAATATCGAAAGGAACCAAGATCTTTGGGTTATAAACATACATGTCAAGTTTCATCAAAATTGGTTCAAAATTGTGACCTCTATAATAATCATAAAGACTTTATCACCAAAACATCGTTAATACTAATTAAAAAATAGGTTGCCAGGCAACGAAACATAGGCCACACAGCAGCCAAATCGTCCGGGCAGTCAACAAGAGTTGTCGCATATTAAGGAATCATCAGAAAATCATTAGAATTTGTTTGGTTTTCCTAATCAAACGTTTTTTTTTTAATCAGATAATAATTGTGACCTCCAGAGGCACCACAAGCTAAAAAGGGTGATATAACATATTTTCACACTATTCGCGTACAAACGACGGCCATTTTGTCCGTCAATTTTGGTCCGATTTTCACGAAATTCGAACTCAACCTTCATAACCATGGAACGGATAACAATTTTGACCTCCAGAGGGACCACAAGCTAAAAAGGGCAATTTTTCGGACAATCAGGGGCCATAATTCAGGAAGTTACGATCCGATTGGCGCAAATATCGAAAGGAACCAAGATCTTTGGGTTATAAACATGCATTTCAAGTTTCATCCAAATCGGTTCAAAATTG
Organism: Patella depressa; assembly: GCA_948474765.1. Lineage (NCBI taxonomy): Eukaryota > Metazoa > Mollusca > Gastropoda > Patellidae > Patella > Patella depressa. The sequence continues at coordinate 41,638,401 of OX419720.1, read as the reverse complement.
TGTCCTCTACACTGTTCACAACCTTGATATAACATATTTTCACACTATTCGCGTACAAATGGCGGCCATTTTGTCCAATTTTCGAAATTCGAACTCAACCTTCATAACCATGCAACGGTGATATAATCAAACAGTTTTTTAAATCGGATAACAATTTTGTCCTCCAGAGGGACCACAAGCTAAAGAGGGCGATTTTTCGGACAATCAGGGGCCATAATTCAGGAAGTTACGATCCGATATGCGCAAATATCGAAAAGAACCAAGATCTTTGGGTTATAACCATGAATTTCAAGTTTCATCAAAATCGAATTAAAATTGTGACCTTTACAGGGTCCACAACCTTGATATACCAATTTTAACAGTATTCGCGTACAAACGGCGGCCATTTTGTACGGCAATTTTGGTTTGATTTTCCCGAAATTCGAACTCAACCTTCCTTACGGTGTAATCAAACGTTTTTTTTAAATCGGATAATAATTGTGACCTCCAAGCTAAAAAAAAAGAAGGCGATTTTGCGTATAATCAGGGGCCATAATTCAGGAAGTTACGATCCGATATGCGCAAGTATCGAAAAGAAGCAAGATCTTTGGGTTATAACCATGAATTTCAAGTTTCATCAAAATCGAATCAAAATTGTGACCTCCACAGGGTCCACAACCTTGATATACCATTTTTTAACAGTATTCGCGTACAAACGGCGGCCATTTTGTATGGCACTTTTCGTCCGATTTTCCCGAAATTCGAACTCAACCTTCCTTAGGGTGTAACGGTGATATAATCAAACGGTTTTTTAAATCGAATAATAATTGTGACCTCCAGAGGGACCACAAGCTAAAAAGGGTGATTTTTCGGACAATCAGGGGCCATAATTCAGGAAATTACATTCCGATAGCCGCAAATATCGAAAGGAACCAAGATCTTTGGGTTACAAACATGCATGTCAAGTTTCATCAAAATCGGTTCAAAATTGTGACCTCTATAGGGTCTACAAGCTAAAAACGTGATTTTTCGTACAATCAGGGGCCATAATCCATGTAGTTTTGATCCGATACATGCCAATATCGAAAGCAGCCGAGATCTTTTGGGGATAAACCTATATTTCAAGTTTCGTCAAAATCGGATAAGAATTGTGACCTGTAGAGAGTCCACAAACAAATTGTGGACAGACGGACGGACAGGGGTGACGACAATATACGTCCACATAAAAATGAATCTCACCTTCGATACGTATTCATTCCATATTCAATGTGAATGTGGTCATGGAGTGCAGGCCCGTGCAAGGATCCGCGGTTCATGTCGGATGGCTTCAAGTTCCTATGAAACGCCTGAAGAGTGCCTGAAATGGCTGCAAATCACATTTCCGGGCTCCAATTTCATAAAAATTTCCTAGGCGGGAGCCCCTTGACCCTCCTCGACGGGCTTCGCGCCTACAGCTTGTGGCGACCTGCTTCGCCGGCCACGGTTCCGCGATCAGTAACCTCCTCAAAACTCTGGGGGTAAATGGGTTGGTTGAGAATTCATTTAGGGGTGAGCGGTGAGAAAAGGTTGAGAAACGTGGCCTTAAGCGTTTTCACAGTTTCACTATCAGTGAGACTTGTAAAATCTGTCTACAGACAGGAAACGGGGGAAATCCCAATGCCACGAATGCGTAAGATGCCACCTTACTACATTGCAGGGGCGTAAAAATCCACTAGCCCTACGCCCGGGACTACCAAAAATAACTTACGGGCTAGTGACCTATTTTGCCGTACTAGTCCTGGACTAGAGCCATCACTTATTTGTGACGATATAAATAAATAAACTGTAAAACATCCCACATTTATTTCTCAAATTCAAAGGAAAGGTCAGTCATAGATAGCAATAGATTTTCTGTCGTAAAACTTAAAACTGAATGGACATTTTTTATACTACAGGGAAATCCCGCTTAACGACCAACTCAGAATTACGGCCAACTCACGTATACGACCACATATTAAAAGAACCAATTTTTCCTTCTATATTCCTTATAAATTGAACTCAGTATTACAGGCAACTCACTATTGCGGATTACGACCACCGAAGCCAGTCTCAATCGGTAAATTTCATTGTTTTTTTGACTCGCGATAACGACCACTGATTGGATTTAATCAGCTCCCGACTGAGATCAAAGCGATAACGACCACTGACAGGGATTAGTCAATCTAACGACCGAGATCAAACAGTCGTGGTTGACTGATTTATCGCAACAATTTAACAAGCCGCTAATCTTTCTTTGTTGATTTCATATTTTAAACAATGGAATTTCACATTGTTTGTTTAATTTAAACATAGTAATTAATAATGATTAAGTGATTTAAACTCTTACTATTTACATGAGTAAATTTTGTCAAGATTATAATTTCTTATTCGGCCTTCGTCTGTTTGTATGATTTAATTTTGTCAAAATGGTATCATTTCTTATTCGACCTTCACCGGTGTAATGTAAAAAACCCTGTAGTAATAAGCGCAAACTGATCCCGCAGTGAATATTCGCTTGGCCACTACAATCACTGATAAGTATGACATCGACGTGACTTAATGAGTACGGCATATTAACTTTTTTACTCCGACAAATTAAATTCTCAAACATTTTTTTGAGGTAAAAGAAAAATAAATAAAGATGTTTGAAGTATTTGTAGTTAAAAAATATTTCCTATTTAGTGTAAATGGGTATTAAAATGAGTAAAATGCATCATTTTGCCCGAAACAGTTAGGTGTTAAGTAAACATTGCACGAGCCGTTGAGCCAATGACTACGGACAAGCATCCGTTACAGAGATAATTCGTAAGTAATTCTCTGTGAAACAGATTGTAATAAGCGTACTCGTGTAGAATCAAGCCTTGAAATAACTGCTAAGGTTCAGCCTGACATCATGTCAGGCTGAACTGATTTTCGGCCGGACATTTCAGATTTTCAGCCTGACAAATACCATTATTCCATGCAGTGGAAAATTCCCTCATATAATTCATATTTTCAAAATACTTCATATAGAGTTCACAATTTAATGTAGTCACAAAACCATTGTCTTCTTCGTATGTTAACCACACGTCAGCATTGCATTTTGCTACGTCAGGTTTGATCCACTTTTCTAAAGTTCTTATTGTATGTAATTTTCGAACTAGTGACGGCGATGGCCCCCGTTTAGAAGTGTCATTTTGAGAGACATTAAACACAGTACCAGTTTTAAAATATTCTGGAACGGTCCCACTAGCAGGGATATCCTGTGCCCGCGGGTTGGGGAAAATAAGAAGTTATTTTATTCGACATGTTTTCAACGCTCGTCTATTTACATTCACATCGATGATCGGAAGTGTCCAACAAAGTGAGATATTTTAATTTTCGTATAAAAAGTCTCTCCCTAATTACACCCATAGTCAACTTGAACATTTTCTTGTAACATTTTAAATATCATTACTTTTATTACTAATAATTTGTATAATTACATGTCATGTTATGTGTGATTTGGAACTAATCATATACGAAAGTGACACAAAGCTAGCTACTACACATAGACTCGAATAACCAGCGGAAAAGAGCCGATTCTCAATATTATTCATTATTTTATCTTCACGCGGCCAAGATACATGTATGTAAATAGTGATATTTTAACTATGACTCGGGTCGTTGATATAACCAGCGAAAAAGAGCCTGTTCTAAAAAAAATAGTAATATTTTTACTATGACTCGGTTCGTTGATATAACCAGCGGAAGAAAGGCGATTCTAATAATTATTGATTATTTTATCCGCGCGCGGCAGAGATATAAGTAGTAACATTTTCACTATGACTCGGGTCGCTGATGTTTTTGGGCCTGGATTTTGAGCCGATTCTATAAAAAAAATAGCAATATTTTTACTAGGACTCGGGTCGTTGATATAACCAGCGTAAAAAAGCCGATTCTAAAAATTATTTATTATTTTATCTGCACGCTGCCGAGATATAAATAGTAACATTTTCACTATGACTCGGATCGTTGATATTTTTGTGTCTGGATTTTCGAGTCTAGTAATAATTAGCGATGGACTCGAATTCGCGAATGAAATTACTATTTTTGGCTTACTGTTTTACCCAAAATCGGTCGGACATTTATGTCCGGACGAAAGGCAATTCGGTCGGTCAAAGGGGGTCAATTCGCCCGGACATTGTCCTTGTCCGGCCCCATATTTCAGCGCTTGTGTAGAATTAAGTCTGAAAGCAAAAGTAGAACTTATCCCCCCCAAAAAGTGAGGGTAGAAGCCAAAAACAATAGGCCAAAGAATTTGAAATTGGTAAGATCCAATTACAGACGATTTTAGAAAGAAAGGCAGAAATTATTGATGGATACGAAGAAAATCGAGATAGCGACAGGAAACATCTCTGTGTTCCCTCGCCGATGGAAGAATGTGGGCGTGGTTTCAGCGTGTGCGTGACAATGATGTGTCGATCTCCGGTCCTACGCTTCGTGAAAAAGCAGATTTAGAGAAAGACAACATTTCATTTTTCAAGATGTACGTTAAAAGTAGTAGCGTAAATGACGAATTGTGAAAGAATGGACTGATAGTGTACCTGACATTGTCATTGGTTACGAAGCTCGGGATATCTACATTATGGAAGAGAGAGGAGTGAATTATCATGGCCTCCCAGATAAAACGCTCTCTGTTCGTGGCTAAACTTGTTCTGGTGTCAAAATAGCAACATGTTTAGAAATTTGAACATTTCTCGTCTGCCGGTTACGTGGAGATCCAATCATAAAAAAGCTTGTATGACAGGATTATTATTTGAACATTTTACGTCTGCCGGTTTCGTGGAGATCCAATAATAAAAAAGCATGGATGACATAATTTTTGTTTAAAGGGTGGTTGCGTGATTTTAATCGAAAAATTAAGATATATAAAGTAAGCATTACGAATTAAAAATTATAACATGATCAAAGACTTTATAACATGCATAATTATTATAATGTTTTCATGATGTGTTTTAACATTACATCTGTTATTAGTAATAAAGTATGTCTTTACTGTATATAATTTACCTAACACTGTCTGTTTTTCTTTGAATTTGTCTAAAGCATGCTCACTCAGTAATGAGACCAACTCACTATTAAGACCACATCTAGACAGTCCCACATGTGGTCTTAATAGAGGGATTTCACTGTACTCTTATTCATTCATTCTTGACATTTTCATTTCTCCATCTTGCACGCTTTGACATCAGGTTGATTTAAAAACTTTAGTTTAGTTCTGACATAAATATTTGAAAGCATACCTTTGTATTTTTAAACACAAGATAATTTTGATTAATTAACAAGTCAAGTATTTCCAAAGAATTTACTACACGTGTTCATTACACACACACCATGCCGAATGGTTCCAGTGACCCATGTGTCATCAACTTTGACCCTATCGACATGCAGCATGGTACTCACTACTCAGTAATAATATAAACAATTTTACTATCCTGTCTATTTCAATTCTATATCAGAAAATCAAACTGATTTGTTTCGTTTTAAGATTCTTTACAGAGTGACCAGGTAAATAAATATGGCAAAACAATTAATTTGTCAATTAGTCGAGGCGTTCTCGGATTTTGCAACGCGTAAACAAATCTTCATGCGGGAATTTATAATAAGGACGTTAATTTACCGAGATATATTACAAATGACATGTGCTATATAAAGTATTTGTATGGTCTTCAGTGACAGAAAATATTGCTGTGGCTATCATTCCTGGATTTGAAGGTCAGACATGATATGAAATGAATATCAATTTGTAGGTTTTTTTCAACCGTTTCACCAGTGCAACCGAACCCTGACCGGTTAACTGTGTAACCCTTTACTTTGTCGAACTATGGACTAGTGGATTAAAAAATGTTTTTACGCCCCTGCTGCATTGTATTGACAGCTCGCTTCTCAACTTCGCTATGATATGATAGATCATGACTTTTAGAAAGCATAAACTGCTACCGTGCATCCCAAACGATGATTCCATTCTTTATGGTAAGTTTATATTATTTACTTATACTCTCAAACCTTCAAAACCGGGGACAAATTGCGCAGTGAATGTTTGGAATTTCGGTACTTGGTTTGTAATAATTCTTCGTCTCGAGTAAACGGATTACCACTGGCTTTGCCTAGTTACTTAATTGACAGATCAAACTGTCTGATTATCTTTAAAATTAGGTGATTGTCTTCATTATCACCTTGGATTGGTACCGAAATCCCAAACGATGATTCTATTCTTTACGGTAAGTTTATATCATTTACTTATACTCTCAAACCTTCAAAACCGGGGACAAATTGCGCAGTGAATGTTCGGAATTTCAGTACTTGGTTTGTAATAATACTTCGTTTCGAGTAAACGGATTACCACTGGCTTTGCCTAGTTACTTAATTGACAGATCAACCTGTCTGATTGTCTTTAAAATTAGGTGATTGTCTTCATTATTACCTTGGATTTGGCCTAATCTTGGCATTGCTTCACCAAGCTCCATTTTTAAATTATTGTTGATTGGATCATAGAACCCTCAGACAGTAACATCAACTCAACAAGCTAAATATTAAATATATCATTCGTGACACAAGTGGAAACCCACGAGGTTGAGAAGGCGCCCCTATCTCCATGCCACATACGCTCACAGCGTTTTTGTGTTGGACATGCCAGGTGGAATCATTAGATTCAATAGCTACTGATGCAAAACAACCTTCAAAAGTAACCGCACCATCTACATCAAGGACAATTAGATCTAGACAGAAGTTACAATTACATTTAACATGTCATGAAAACCACCTCCTTTATACACCCCATTTAGTCCATAAAAAGGCAAAACTGCCACAACAAGGGAGCGAGTTGAAAGACTCAGAAAGGAATGAACAGAGGAACTCAAAAGTAAGAACAAACCCTTCTTTTTAAAGTCGAAATATATTTACACAGAAACAAAAACAGCATACTGGTATAGACGAATATTGACAAAGAAATATTATCATTAAAAAAAAAATTGTAAACTCACAACAGATTATTTTTTACACACATTCTTATTATTATATGAAAACCCACAAATATAAGCTCAAGAGGAACAGCTATTTTCTTATAATTAATTGTATAAAGCTGATATATTTTAATAGAAATACAAAGATAGGCTGGCACTGCCAGGCAGGATACGCCCACATTTTTGAGAGATGGATAGAGAACAAGCAATACCGAAAGTGATTTTTCCTACATCATTAAGTCCTGTATTTCATACTGTATTGGGAGCAGCCATTTTGTTGGTCAGTTCCAGTCTGATATTCATGAAATTCGAAGCCGACAATGATTATGGTTCGACGGTACACAACCTAGAAATGTTACTTTTCGTCAAAATCGGATAAGAATTGTGACCTGCAGAGAGTCCACAACCATGATATACCATATTTTTACACTATTCGCGTACGAACAGTGACCATTTCGTCCGGCAATTTTGGTACGATTTTCACGAAATTCGAACTCAACCTTCCTTACGGTGCAACAGTAATATAATCAGAGTTTTTTTTTAAATCAGATAATAATTGTTCGAGAGATAGACAGAGAACAAGCAATACCGAAAGTGATTTTTCCTACAATCAAAGGCCATAATTCATTAAGTTACAATTTGATATGCGCAAATATCAAAAAGAATAAAGATCTTTAGGTTATAAACAAGCATTTCAGGTTTCATCAAAATCGAATTAAAATTGTCACCTCTACAGGGTCCACAACTTTGACATACCATATTTTTACACTGTTCGCGTACAAACGGCGGCCATTTTTTCTGGCAATTATGGTCCAATTTTCTCGAAATTCTAACTCAACCTTCCGTAGGGTGTAACGGTGATAGAGTCAAACGTTTTTTCAAATTGGATAATAATTGTGACCTCCAGAGGGACCATAGGTGATTTTTCGGACAATCAGGGGCCATAATTCAGGAAGTTACGATCCGATATGCGCAAATATCGAAAGGAACCAAGATCTTTGGGTTATAACCATGCATTTCAAGTTTCATCAAAATCGAATTAAAATTGTGACCTCTACAGGGTCCACAACCATGATATACAATTTTTTAACAGTATTCGCGTACAAACGGCGGCCATTTTGTATGACAATTTTGGGCCGATTTTCCCGAAATTCGAACTCAACCTTCCTTACGGTGTAACGGTAATATAATTAACCGTTTTATTAAATCGGATAATAATTGTGACCACCAGAGGGACCACAAGCTAAAATAAGGCGATTTTGCGTATAATCAGGGGCCATAATTCAGGAAGTTACGTTCCGATATGCGCAAATATCGAATGGAACCAAGATCTTTGGGTTATAACCATGAATTTCAAGTTTCATCAAAATCGATTTAAAAATGTGACTTTTACAAGGTCCACAAACCATGATATACAATTTTTTAACAGTATTCGCGTACAAACTGCGGCCATTTTGTATGGCAATTTTCGTCCGATTTTCCCGAAATTCGAACTCAACCTTCCTTAGGGTGTAACGGTGATATAATCAAACGGTTTTTTAAATCGGATAATAATTGTGACCTCCAGAGGGACCACAAGCTAAACAGGGTGATTTTTCGGACAATCAGGGGCCATAATTCAGGAAATTACATTCCGATAGGTGCAAATATCGAAAGGAACCAAGATCTTTGGGTTATAAACATGCATGTCAAGTTTCATCAAAATCGGTTCAAAATTGTGACCTCTATAGGGTCCACAAGCTAAAAACGTGATTTTTCGTACAATCAGGGGCCATAATCCATGAAGTTTTCATCCGATACATGCCAATATCGAAAGGAACCGAGATCTTTTGGGGATAAACCTATATTTCAAGTTTCGTCAAAATCGGATAAGAATTGTGACCTGTAGAGAGTCCACAAACAAATTGTGGACGGACGGACGGATGTCCGGACGGACAGGGGCGACGACAATATACGTCCACATAAAAATGTGGGCGTATAAAAATATGTATGATCATTTCTAACAATAATCATAATAATAATAATAATATGTCCATTTATATAGCGCCAAATCCACAAAATCGTGCTCATAGCGCATAAAAAGTCCTTTGGCTCTAAGCTTTTTGTCAATTTCTGTTGTGAATTTTGAACAGATGAGTCTTTTATCGAGATTTGAAAATTTGTAAAGTAGTCACAAAACGGAGTTCGACTGGGAGTGAATTCCATTTTTCAGCGGCAGCAACAGCAAACGCTCTTTGTCCAAAGGAAGCAAGTTTCCACTTCGGTACCACTAACTGATTGAGATTGTTTGAACGCAACTGTCTTTTAGGAATATACTGTTGAATTAAATTGCACAAGTAATCGGGAGCCTCTCCACTGACACACTGATATGTTAGGCAGAGTACTTTAAAGTCTATCCGAGCACTGACTGGTAACCAATGAAGGGCTTGGAGAACGGGCGTTATATGACAATGATATGGAGATCTTGTGACCATTCTTGCTGTGATATTTTGGATTCGTTGAAGACGATTTAGTTGATTTTGGGGTAGGCCAGTGAGAAGACTATAACAATAATCTAATCGCGATAGAATTAGTGATCGCGCTAGAGCTGAAGCTGAATCCTGTGTGAGAACATGGCGGATTGAACTGATGTTCTTCAGATGGCAGTAGCATTTTCTACACAGATCATCAACTTGTTTTGTAAAGGTCAGACCACTATCCAATAATACGCCTAGATTCTTGACCACTGATCTTGGCTGAAATTCCGTATCTCCCATGTCGAACTTTAAATTTGATAAATCTGATAATCGAGTTTTGGAGCCGAAAAGGATAACTTCGGTTTTATCTGCATTTAATTTCAATCGATTTAAATCCATCCAGGTTTTAATTTGTCCAATACTGGTTGCCATTTTTGTGAGCACCTCTGTTTGATCTGATCCAGGAGTAAATGAATCTAAAAGTTGGGTATCGTCAGCATAAAGATGGTGATGTACAGAATTTTGGTTTAGAACATCTCCAAGCTGCTTTGTGTACATGGTAAATCATATGAAATATTCAAACAGTATAAGAGTTGGGGGATAATTATTTAGAAATTGCTTACACAATTTTCAAATTTCAGAAAATGGTAAATGAGCTACACGCAGAAGTACAAATGTAGATGGATGACAGAGACTTGTTGTGTTTTGCTGAAATTTTGGAAGAAGTTGCAAATCAACAGTTAAAACCCCTTCATTCGCACCTTTTCAAATTACATGGTTTACTGCAAATAGAATTTAAAAATAGTTAAAGATACATTATGCATTATGGGAAATTAGATAAAGAGCTGACTGTTCTCACTAGAATAGTTAATAACTAGATAATGTAAAGGGACATTTTTGAAAATTTCATTCAAATTGATCCAATCTGAACCAAGAATTTAGCGATTGAATTTTAGGCCTAGCCTCGATCATCATAAATAGTCGGTTTTGATAAAAACATAGTCTTGATTATTCATTTTTTTTATTCAATCATTAACGGGCGTTGAGCGGCAGATCAGATTCCAATCCAGTAAATATTGCAGGTTAGCGATCGAGGCTATGGTGTGAATAAATAAATTAATGTCTAATTAATAATTTAGATAACATTTCAGGCCTAAGGAAAGACCTGTATTAGGCAGATTTAGCATTTGCATTATGTATGTTTAATTGAATATTTTTCAGGAGTTTGAAGAGTATGGTTTAGAGAGCCAAGAGTTGTGGATCTTGTCAATGCAATCTGATTAAAACACAAATACTATTTCGTTTCATTTTTTTATAGTTCAAAATTTTGTTTTACTTGTCTTACACTTCGATCTTCATGTAGTGTAGGTCATCAAAATTATATAAAACAAGCCAACAGTGAGGCTGATGTCCCCCGCCGAAATCCCAAAATAAATAGATGAAACATATTAATTAATCGCACATTTATTTTTTTCAAACGTATTGAGCAATCAAACTTGCCCTAATAAGCATATATACCAAGTTTGAACATTTTAACTCAATTAGAAGAAGAGTTATTATATTCCAAAGTCTCGACCAATCAAATTGCGTATCGCTCTGCTTACCCTGAGCAGAAAGTGCTCATTATCGAACTTAGTCAAGGTATTACTGTAATGAAACTATACACCAAGTTTCATCACTCTCACTTAATTAGAACTAAAGTTATCGTGTCCCAAAGCATCAACCAATCAAATTGCTTATCTCTGCTTACCCCAAGCGGAAAATGCTCATCTTCGAAATCCATCAAGGCATTGACCTAATAAGCATATACACCAAGTTTGAACATTTTAACTCAATTAGAAGGAGAGTTATCGTGTTCCAAAGTCTCGACCAATCAAATCGCGTATCGCTCTGCTTACCCTGAGCAAAAAATGCTCATTATCGAACTCCATCAAGGCATTGACCTAATAAACACATACACCAAGTTTGAACATTCTAGCTCAATTAGGAAGAGAGTTATTGTGTCCCAAAAAGTGTGACGGACAGACGAACAGACAGACAGACAGACGGACGAACCCATTTTAATAGTCCCCCAACTTTCTTTGAAAGGCGGGGGACAAAAATAAAAGATATATAGATTTGTATTTTGATCAGTTTGTTGCCAATGACAATTGGTACGGACGAAGATGTTAATCGCTGAGACGACACATGGCTTACAGGCACTTTGTGATGGTGACGTCTTGGTACTATAGGGAATGGATTCCTAAAATCCTCATTTTGTTTCTGCTTCTCTTTATTGGCTATTTCTGAAGTTGGGTCCCATCATTATTTGCCTTTATGCTCCATCCTAAATGGGGAAGATGGGGGGGGGGGGCTTTAGGTTTAATGCCCGTTTTCATTAGGGCGATATCGCAGAGAAGTGTTTCCGTAGAATTTGGCAGAGAAGCCACATAGTAGGCCTAGACCAGTATGGGTAGGAGATGTGAGGTCAATAATTGGTAGGCCTTTTCGAATTTTGTTTCCTTAAATAAAGACACACTGCCTTTTGCAGAGTGGCATCCATGGTAAAATTGCACATGGGGTTTGTGTGGGAAACCGTATTATGGCAAGCGTGCTCAGTCTGGTCCGCGTTGCAATCAGTGTTGAGATCTGCCGAGGCTAAAGTTTTTTGATTTGACTGGCATCTGGACGCAGGGGCCTTCACCAAATTATATAGCAAGGAAACATGAAGCTATAATGCTTGGCTCTTCATTTGTGCAAAAGCCCAGTTTGATGCTCTCTTGCAGGTATTTTCTGTGGTACCTGGAAGATTGAAATTGAGAAAGTATTATTGTTTCGGGGCTAAATTATTGTATGACATACTTAACATTCTTTAGAATAACAAGTAAAAGCCCTGTTTTCAGTTATTGCTGGGATATTTGCAAACTGAAGTGAAAACATTGAAATGATTGTCAAACACCTCCTCCTGTCATAATTTAAATGCAGGTTACGTATATAAACATTAGCTCAAATGATCTATTTAACCAACTAAATCAAAAGAGAGTCAACAATCAGGAATAGAGATAGGCTGGCACTGCCAGGCAGGATACGCCCACATTTTCGAGAGATGGATAGAGAACAAGCAATACTGAAAGTGATTTTTCCTACATCATTAAGTCCTGTATTTCATACTGTATTGGGAGCAGCCATTTTGTTGGTCAGTTCCAGTCTGATATTCATGAAATTCGAAGCTGACATAGAATTATAGTGTGACCGTACACAACCTAGAAATGTGACTTTTCGTCAAAATCAGGTAAGAATTGTGACCTGTAGAGAGTCCACAACCATGATATAGCATATTTTTACACTATTCGCGTACAAACAGCGACCATTTGGTCCGGCAATTTCGGTACGATTTTCACAAAATTCGAACTCAACCTTCCTTACGGTGCAACAGTAATATAATCAGAGGTTTTATTTAAATCGGATAATAATTGTTCGAGAGATAAAAAGAGAACAAGCAATAACGAAAGTGATTTTTCCTACAATCAAAGGCCATAATTCATTAAGTTACGATTTGATATGCGCAAATATCGAAAAGAATCAAGATCTTTAGGTTATAAACATGCATTTCAGGTTTCATCAAAATCGAATTAAAATTGTGACCTCTAGAGCCCACAACTTTGATATACCATATTTTTACACTATTCACGTACAAACGGCGGACATTTTGTCTGGCAATTACGGTCCGATTTTCTCGAAATTCGAGCTCAACCTTCCATAGGGTGTAACGATGATAGTGTCAAACGTTTTTTTTAAATCGGATAATAATTGTGACCACCAGAGGGACCATAGGCAATTTTTCGGACAATCAGGGGCCATAATTCAGGAAGTTACCATCCAATATGCGCAAATACCGAAAGGATTATAACCATGCATTTCAAGTTTCATCAAAATCGGTTCAAAATTGTGACCTCTTTAAGGTCCACAACCTTGATATAACATATTTTCACACTAATCGCGTACAAAAGGCGGCCATTTTGTCCGTCAATTTTGGTCCGATTTTCACGAAATTTGAACTCAATCTTCATTACCATATAACGGTGATATAACCAAACGTGTTTTTAAATCGGATAATAATTTTGACCTCCAGAGGGACCACAAGCTAAAAAGGGGCGATTTTTCGGATAATATTTCTTTCCTTGACCAAAATGGCTTCCGATAGAACTGAGATTGAAAATGTAGATCGCATATCGACACCGCAGCTACTCACACCTAAAAAAAACACTTCTTCTATCGTGTGGGAGCATTTTGGTCTCAAAAACCCCAACGACAAGGACGTTGCAACTTGCAAAGTTTGTTCAAAAGAAACTAAAACGCCGGGCGGAAACACGACAAATCTTTGGCATCATTTAAGAAGTAATCACCCTAACACCTTTAGAGAAACCAAATCGTCAGTAGTATTAACCAAACAAGGCAGTCAAGGCACTCCTTCAAAATCACCGACACCCCCCGAAAAACCAACCAGGCATTCTTGGGGCTTTCGATAAAATTCAAAAATGGGATATCAACAGTAAACCTGCCAAAACAATACACAGGGCCATAGGGCACTGGATAGCCAAAGATATGGTTAGTTTTAGATCAGTTGAAAAGCCTGGTTTCAGAAACCTTATGGAACAGGTGAATCAAAAATACAAGTTGCCATCTAGGACATACTTTCAAGAGAAAGTGATGCCACAAATTTATGATGAAGTGGAAACAACCATCAAGGATGTATTGAGTACAGTACATAAATTTTCATTTACCACCGACATGTGGACATCCATCACAATGGATCCGTATATGGGGTTAACAATTCATTTTGTGGACAATGACTGGCGCCTCAGATCAATTAATCTTGGTGCTATACCGTTTGCAGCAGACCATACTGGTAAAAATATGGCTGATGGTATAAAAGAGTACCTGACAAAATGGAATCTACAATTGGAAAATGTAGTCTGTGGAACAACAGACAATGCATCAAACAATGCAACAATGTTTTCAGCCCTTGGAAAACAACAATTGTCTTGTTTTGGACATAACCTTGATCTTGCCGTAAATGAAGGGCTTAAAATAGATAGTGTACACAAAGCTGTTAGACTTGTTAGGGTGGCAGTTGACACATTTAGTAGGAGTTGGAAGAAAGGCCGAGATCTGAAAGCACAACAGAAAGAACTTGGTTTTCCCCAGCACAAATTAATTCATGATGTACCAACAAGATGGGGCTCCACAAGTAATATGATCAACAGATTCATTGAGCAACAACAACCTGTAAATGCTGTTTTATTTAAGGACCGAAAATATTGGCATGTAATGCCGGACACAAATGTTATCACTGTTCTTGAGGACACTGACAGTGTATTAGCTCAGTTGAGTAAATTAACAGACACATTTAGTGGAGATCAGTTTGTAACTGTGAGCGCTTTAGTACCTGTTCTAGTCTATCTTAGCAGTACAATATTAAAGGTGACTGACGAAGATAGACCTCTCGTAAGAAATTTAAAAACAACTATTTTGAAATCGTTACTTAAGAGATATGAATCGACACAAGCGAAGAATACAAAACTTTTCATATCCACATGTTCCTATTTAGATCCAAGATTTAGAGGGTTATTTATTACTGATATGATAGAGGAAGTTAAGAATTATCTTCTGAGTAAGTTTGAAGAAGATAATAGGGAAGCAGAAAAGGCAGCAGAAGAGATTCAAAATAAAGATGGTGAAAGTGATGTTAATGAAAAGTCTCAAACTGATGATATTAGTAGTGGTTCACTCACAGGTCTTTTATTACAAATAGAAAAGAGAAAGAAAATAAGAAAAACAGAATTATCGGATAGGGAGAAATTCCAAAAGGAGTTGTTGATGTATGAAGATGGCAATAATATATCTTCAGCAAATGATCCGTTAGCTTGGTGGCATGAACATCAAGTAACGTTCCCAAGGCTATCAAAGTATGCTAGAATGTATTTATCTATACCAGCAACAAGCTGTTCATCTGAAAGACTATTTAGTGGGGCTGGAATGATTTCTACAAAAAGTAGAAACAGAATTCATCCAGAAACTGTTAACCAGATGTTGTTTCTTAACAGAAATTTAGAACTGTAATATTTGCAACATATGAGAGCCAACCAGACAGTGTTACTTATTAATTAAAAGAAAAGGACACCAAAACTCATTTATGCTTCATTTGATAATTTGTGTAATGTGTGTGATAATAATAAACAAACAATATATTTCTGAAATTTTAAAATTATGACCCAGTGAGTGTGGAAGCACGACGGTTGTGTGACATGACACATTCATTGAAGTACATGTACAGAACTGTTGGTCCATCTAAGTCATTCTCACCTTTAATCAGCCATTATTATTACAACAAGACATTTTTCAAATATATATATCATTTGCTTTATATGTAAATTAAACACACTAATGATTTCAGTGACCTTTTCCTTTTACCATATTGATTTGTCCATCCATCTCTGTAAGAAACAGAGGATAAAATATTTTATTTACAGATATTATTGTTTTGAGAGAATGTTGTGTAGGATGTCAGTAAATGAATGGGCAAAAGTGAACTGCGTTCTGTATGGATTTCTGTATTGAAAGTTGGGGTTGAATCACTGTTGTTTAAAATATTTGAAAGTGAAATACAGTGCTTTGTCTGTAACTGGGAGTAATTGGCTGAGATATTAATATTTACATTGGTTAAAGCAGACCATTATGATTAAATTCAGTTGTAATACTCATCGCCATGTGACTCGTAGATAAGAAAAGAAAAACTATTTAAACATTGAATTTGTTTAATTTTTTAATTCCGATAACAGTCTTTAAAATGGAGAGAACAGCATACTGATATGGAAGTATTATATACATGAACTATGATTACTTCAGGCTAGCGGAATCTGGGCAATTTACATGTATAATGTAAATTATGGAAATCTGTTAATTTAAGTCTGCTCACAGATTTTTCTTTATAACTACAAAGTTTGTTAATCAGAGTTTGACGAAATGAATATTTATTCTGTATTCCATTCCAGCTGATCAAAATAGAATTAGAATGAATTGCAGTCATAATACCTGCATGAATATTCTTAATCCAGGATATACCTCTCACTTTATCAATGCAACTCACATACATTGATTTAATAGTAAACAGATATTAATCCATTTATACACCAGAAGTTATGTCAATTTTACATTAGTAAATTAATTATCACGATAATGAATTTTTGAAGCATGATAATTCTAAATATCGCGATAATTCACTCCAGACGATAATCCATGATATCGCGATAATTTATTTTAACAATATCGTGATATATCGCGATATTGTTTTCCAGTAACGTTGCAACCTTAAAACCTATATTTCAAGTTTCGTCAAAATCGGGTAAGAATTGTGACCTGTAGAGAGTCCACAAACAATTGTGGACAGACGGACGGACAGGGGCGACGACATAATACATCCACATGAAAATGTGGGCGTATAAAAACGTGATTTTTCGTACAATCAAGGGCCATAATCCATGAAGTTTTGATCCGATACATGCCAATATCGAAAGCAGCCGAGATCTTATGGGGTTAAACCTATATTTCAAGTTTCGTCAAAATCAGATAAGAATTGTGACCTGTAGAGAGTCCACAAACAAATTGTGGACGGACGGATGGATGGACGTCCGGACGGACAGGGGCGACGACACAATATGTCCACATGAAAATGTGGGCGTATAAAAATGGAGAATAAACAATTACAAAGGCAGATTCAAAGATCATGGATACAGGGTGCACACAGACGACAAAGTCAGACTTTACCAGTACGAGGCTAGGTGGACACCCCCAGAAAATTTCGAAAAACTAGAAGCCATTTCCAGTGGAATTTGGTGCATGCCCCACTAGATCAGCCCTTAATTGCAAAGAATAGAAACAATATTTTGTGTCTTTTACAAACATAAAGAATTAATTATATTTTTCCACAGGAAAGAATACTTAAAAGAATAGGTTGAATTTGGTTTTCACTGATAATTTTTTTTTTTCAAATTACCTGTATTGTATTATTAGATATAATAATAACAGCTTTGCCTGGTTGCCAATTCTTCGGCTTTAGGTATTAGTCTTTCAAATCTTCCCACCTAATCTGCTCTGTTCCCAAATTCACATTTGTAAACGACCATCTCAGTCTGCTTGCCTGTGCTTCTTAGCCGAATAAATAGGCATAATGACATTGTACTAATAATTACCGTGTGACTACTTGTCAATCGACGGAAAAAAAAATCAACACTTGTCAATGAATGTCGAACTCGAGTCAGTGTAGTAGGCCTACCTACGGTAGTAGATAATATCGAAACGAGCGAAATATGGCCTATATATCTATTAACAATACAGGCAAATTATCCGTGGACGGACTGTCTATAGAATGATATTTATCAATTTAAATTAATTGTTCAGTAAGTCATTTTAATCTCCATTTACACCGATCTTATGTATATTTAATTGGGGCACTACTGACTGACAATATAGTGCGTCACGTGGGGATATCCCAGTGATGACATCATGGAAATGCTATTCTTAGAACAGGAAGTCAAACAAATCTGGAGCTAGTTACCTCCCTTGAGACAAATGGCTCTAAAAAAATTTGAACCGATCTTCGTGGACCTATTCAAATGTGATTTGTAATTAAAAATATTTTCGAACCTCTGGACAAGTAAAATAGGATTTAATGGATAAATAACACACCAGGTAAGACATTCACACATCTAACGCTTAGAATAAGGCTATTTTTCTATTTCTGGAGCTATCAAGCCAGTTAGAGTGTCATTGTCCCTTTAACAAATAAATCATGCTATAACACTATTCTGAACGCGTATCCATGCTTAATGTTTTTCGTCCAATATTTAGATTTCGCGATGTTCACAAACAGAATTAACCATAAAAGCAAAATCACAAATTACTACGGCACATTATGAAAATCTTTTCAAATAAAGCGACGGAAATAACAAAAGAAATTATAAAGTTGTTTTAGACTGGAAACTAACTGATTTCCAAAGGTGATTGCATGCTTTTATAAATAGAACAAGTTGGCGACACAATATGCAGCCCGTGATCTCGATCTGTCGTCACGTATTTCTATACATGCTAAATTACAATTGGATCCACTCGCCTTGTAGTTTATTAGTACCGGGAGAAAAATAATAAAGCTATGTCATACAATCGTAAGCAATAGAAATATAATATTAACACGTGTTTAAAATTAGTTGTTCTTATTAAATTAAGCCCCTATTTCCATATTTAGTTAGAGGTCTCTATTTTGCACACAAAGACGACTTTGTGACACATCGTTTGATTGAATCACAAGCGGCTATATGGACACGTGTCAAAGATATAAGGTCATAAATAACACAGTATTTTCATAAAACGACAAGCTGATTACACCGAGTTCGACAATGCAATATCACCACAGGTCCATGTCCCTATTTGCATTAGTGTTATTTGATATGTGAATTATCGTTTGTTATATATGTGGAAATAGATTAGAGCATGTGATATCAATAGAGATTAAATACATTGTATAATCAAAATGAGGACTGGATATCGGTAAATAACGATATTGTGTGCGACCGATTTAAAGACACATGCATTTATAGTTCAGTAGTACCACGATAATGCTAACAAATGAAACACACAAAAAGACAAGAAATATAAATAACTGTAGCAAGACAATGGTACACAGTGTAAGAAATGTAGTATTCATCAACAAATGAAATACGCATAGATTAAAGAAGGCACACATGAAACTACAGCACGTATAAATTCATGTATAAAGACCTACCCTTAACAAAAATCGATCTGCGTAAAACACACGGTCGGTGAAGAAATCTCATGGTAAATTAGATTTGACACCTACGCATCAGATTTAGCCTGCTACTCCTTGATAAGACACTTTTGGTGCAGTTATAACACGCTTTTGAGAAAACTCACCAAACGTAGAATGCACACTGTGTCAGTCGTTTTTAACCCGTCTGTTAATTAACACACCCAGTACAGAAAACACACCGTCGCAGAGATTTTCACTCCTAGCGATAATTTAATCATCCTTCGTCAATTTCTCACCCCTGCTAATGAACACACCATATCAACAGCGTTTAACCTCTTCGTATTAAGATTTATTGCCATAATTAGAATTTTACCCATGTTCATATAAATTTACCATGGTTGGTAGTTATATACACCTAAACCTTACAAGTTATACCATTACTACTTCTCAGTGTAACAGAATGTAGTTTTGGATTATTTTTGGCATAATTTGTGTTGTCACCATATCGCGATACACATCTTGTATCGGTTTGACGTATCATCAATACGTATCGTATCGAAAACGAACTGTATCGACACAGCCCTACTTAAGAGAGAGAGAGAGAAATGGGGTTTAACGTCCACTCAAGACAAACTAGGTCATTTCGGGACTATGATATGGTTTAATTTTATTTCAATAATTCGCTTGCGCGTAGGGGTCTTTAGCAGTGGGAGGAAACCAGAGTGCCCGGAGGAAAACCACGAAGTTGAGAAGGCGCCCCTATCTCCATGCCACATACACTCACACCAGGGCTTGAAACCCCAGCCGCAAGCCAGAGGTGACTGGCTAGATAGAGGTCAAAGCGCGGCACTATGCCATACCCCCCCCAACAAGTTAAGGGGAGAGGCTGGTCGAAAACCATGTTTTGGCCATAACTTTTTTAAAAATAAAGATAATCTAATGAAATTTGGAGGGATTATCAGGGCTGTTGCTAGAAGTACACACAGCAAATTTCATTGAGATTGATTAATAATATCATGAAAATTTTGATGAGAAAAAATCATGGGATGGTACCCCGATTTTAAAAAATCGTTTGAAGCCGATTTTAATTTTTTTTTGCCAAATTGATTTTTTTCCTGTTTGTTTATAACTAAGCTAGTTGAATAAGGAGTTTCTAAAAGAAAAATCGAACGAACGGTTATTTTTTTGTTAAAAAACTAAAGTTGATATTTTTGCCTTGACGGTGTCCTAATTCCAATATCTCATAATTTTTTTTTTTATTATAGTACATCTAAAATACTTCTTATTCCACTAGATAAATACATATGGAACATTCCCTCTAAATTTCAAGCTTGTAGTTCTAATAGATTTAGAGAACGATTTTTTTTCGTGCGACTGATCGGCGAAGAAATTGCTTCTGAGAAAATTGATGATAAAGTTTGACTTTCTCCTAACTTTTTTAAAAATAAAGATAATCTTATGAAATTTGGAGCGATTATTAGGGCTAATGAAAGAAGTATACACAGCAAATTCCATTGACATTGAGTTATATTATCATGAATAATGTTATTGAGAAAAATTTATGGAAAGGTACCCCTTTACAAAAAAAATGTTTGAGGCCAATATTTTTTTACATTACATCAATAATATTACATATTTCTGCTTTCGTTAAGTTAAAATCAATAAAATAGTAGGCAACTTGTTTTATGACTATATTATGGTGTGATTTAGTTAGATCCACATAACTCAAAAAAGAATTACTACCAGTATAAGAAATAAAATAAAATTGGGTCTATATTTTTCAAAAAATTGTTGTAAAACTTTTGCAGGCAGTCATGCATAATATCTATAAATTTTTTTTCTTATTTATATTAGCAGTGTTGATAGTAATGCAATAATAGTAATATATTGCTTTGGGGGTTTTTTGTTTTGTTTTGTTTTCTTTTTTTTGCTGTACTACTAAAATCATTTGAAGATAGGTTGTTTTTTTGTTTTTTTAAATCTTCATTTTTTCATAGAAATGTTCCTGTCAGCGATAATGTCCGTAAATATGTAATGGAAAACCCCGTAAAACATGCGTAAACTTTCACTAGGATATATAAAAGAAAGTGAAAGAACGTCCTGGTAGTCGCGATTGTCATTTATAAGTAATAGTAACTAAATGGTGAGTCGTGTATGATCGCGCATCTCCGTAACTAGGCTACTAACAATTATAATGTACTGCGCATGCGCCGGAAGAGTTCACAACCAATTGACCCTTATTATGTATTCAAAAATCCATAAAAGGCAGTTTCCGTGATATTTTTTAACGGAAAGAATCAGAAATTGCCAAATATGTAACAGTTATAAATAGAATATTTTACGACTATCAAACGAAGCGGAACTTCCTCTTTCCATCGATATATCAAACATGGCTACCATAACAATGCCGTCAACGCCACGAAAGCCGAAGACAGTGGCATATTTTGCGTTTCTCTTTACAAAAAAATTGATTTTAATTGACCTAGGCATTTTTAAAACATGAAATTAGGTACTTATTTTTTATTTTGTCAATTTAATTTTTTCGTAATATGATAATAAACATATTTAACCTGCCGAAAATTATAAAATGTCAAAACTCAAAATTTTGAACATTTTTAGACTTTTCGACCCGCGTCTCCCCTTAAGAGTAACATCACAATAAGTAATTATCAGACATAATAGCCTCTAGATGACCCGGATATTTCTTAAATTGATAAAGGGTGATAACCCCAACAAAAATTATTGGAAATGGTTGAAAATCAATACACTTCTTTAGACTTGTAATATAAGTCGTCGCTTAAAAACCATATTGTTGTATCTCCCACTACCTGGTTTTCCTGCGACGAAGTATTCACAAACTTGACTGACAGGGGCATGATGACAACATATACAATTAATTTTCTTGAAAATAGTTCACATTCTATGTATACACACCTCTCCCTCCTCTACCTCGACTATATCCATTTTGATTTGCTGAATCAGTTCCATTTCGACCATTTCTACCTCTATAATTATTATCTCTATTATATCCCCTATTACCACTGCGATAGTCATTTCCATGGTTTCCTACAACATAAATACACCTATACACTATATATTTATTTTTGATATGTGCCTAATTTTATTGAAAAAGATGTTTGCCAGACAACAAAACATGTAAATAACAATAATGATCTATCTCTAACAGTGCATAACATGCAGCCTGGTGGAAGATATTTAAGAATGCGTCCATGAGAGAACCATGCAGGAAACGAAAAATACACCCACAGCAGCTAAATCATCCGGGCAGTCAACAAGAGTTGTCGCATATTTTTACTTTATTGGAAATCGCTGAAAATGAATGGCCTTCTTCGTCTCACGGCCATAAACACTGTGTTATAGATTCGAAGTCAATCAAATATTAACTTTAGCCTCAAGAGCGTCCACAAGATTTTTCAAAGTAATCAAGGGACATCACTCTGGCAGTAATTATCGGAAAACGGTAGAAATCAATAGGATTCTTCTTCTCATAAACACTGTGTAAATTTAAAGTCAATCGGATATCAACTTTGGCCTATAGAGCATCCACAAGATTTTTTGAAGTGATCAAGGGCCATAACTCTGGCAGTAATTATCGGAAATCGGTGAAAATCAGGAGACGTCTTCGTCATGACCTTAAACACTGTATAAATTTCAAGTCAATCGGATATTAACTTTGGCCTCTAGAGCGTTCAAGATTTTTCAAAGTGATCAAGGGCCATAACTCTGGCATTAATTATCGCATATCGCTGAAAATCAATAGGTATCTTCGTCTCATGGCCTTAAACACTGTGTCAATTTAAAGTCAATCGGATATTATGTGGATGGACGGACGGACGGACAGATCGGCGGACAAACGAACCCTGGAGGACAGCAAATTTCAACCATACATGGTCTATGGGTACGATTAATTAGGTGACAAGCCACATGATGAAGTGAAAATTTTTCGACATGACAACCTCTGGTATAACTGGAAATTGTTGTTTGGGGGCAAAATTTGATATTATTTCGACCGTTTTTTGTTTTACCTTAATTATAAAAAGCTCCTACCCGAAATGTTGTGCCTGTAAATTTTTGATAATGGTCAGGTATGATAGGCCTAGTAGTCATATTGTATGGAATTTTCTATGCGTGATCTTAAAGGGGTCATTTTACACGTTTAAAACTATGCCATCTTAAAACGTATGTAGCTGCTTCTTTGCAGTTCTGACATAGAATTGTTTGGTGTGATTGTGAAGGGCATTTCACCCGGCAAACCTCGGAAGATTCCGGAACCTACATCTAGCCTCGACTGTGTATGACAGTAAGTGGTATGTACCTACGCCTATACAATTGCGATGTGGCACCGATTTACTTATTAGGATAACTTGCCACTTTAAAAAAGAAGCTCTCAAAATTGCTTCGTTCAAAGGGTGTGAAGAATTTTCAGTGCAAACTTGCCCTTGTTTAAGTCCAGGCAGCTATTGTCGACAAATTTGACATAAATAGTTTAGTTCAGTTGATGTCATTTTTTACAGCGTGTGAAAAATGTCACTAAAAATAGACACAGATGTCAACACTGTAAGTGGCGGAAGTTGAAGTTCTTTGTTAGCTTGAGAAAAAATAGGTTGCCAGGCAACGAAACATAAGCCCACGGCAGCTAAATTGTCTGGGCAGTCAACAAAAGTTGTTTGTTGTATATTAAGTAATTTATCAGAAAATCATCGTACAATCAGGGAACATAATTCAGAAAGTTATCGTCCAATGTGTCCAAATATTGACAGGAACTGTGATCTTTGGGTTATAAACTTAATTCAAATTTCATCAAAATTGGATTAAAATTGTGACCTCTACAGGGTCCACAACCTTGATATATCACATTTTTACACTATTCGCATATCAGCGGCAGCCATTTTGTCCGGCAGTTTTGGTCAGAATTTTTTTACGAAATGCGACCTAAACGTTCAGTACAGTGTAACATTGATATAATCAAACCTTTTTTAAAATCGGATAATAATAGAGACCTTTAGAGGGACCACAAGCTAACAAACTCTATTTTGCGTACAATCAGGGACTATAATTCGGACGTTACAATCCGATATGCGCAAATATCGACAGGAACCAAGGCGGGGGACAATAAATATTCATTCTAGTATGCCATTCAGCGACAAAAATTATCTATTTTTGAATTAATTTAGGTGTGTAACCCAAAATAAAGCGTCACGCAAGTTACATGCATTTGTCACGTAAGTTAAAAGCTTTAAATGTTCCAAAAATATCAAATTTTACGATTTTGTGAAAAGATTTTGGGTCTTTCACATTTCATTTAGATTTTTTGAAATGCCGTTAGGGACTTAATAATATATTCTACTTTTTCCTTTACTTATTGGGGTATTTGATTTAGCACTACCAAAACACAAGATAATCCATTTTTTCTTTTAATTGGATATTTTTGTATGATATTTTGATACATAATTACAAATATTTACAGGTAAGTAGTGCATTTTTCTTAACAGCAAGAAAAAAATCAACAAATTCTCATTTTAGAAAGTTGTAACATTGCAGGCGCGGATCCAGAGGGGGGGGGGGGGGGTCCAGACCCCCACCCCCCCTCTGCTCAGGCGTAAAAAATTTTTTTGGAGATTTTATTGGCGATTTTTAGACCTGTAATTTTGGAATTTACCTTCCGGAAATACGTCAAAATGCACCAAATTGAATCTAATTTACCAATTTTTTCTGGGGGACGGCCCCCAAACACCCCATTAATCGCTTGAGCGCAATTAGTTAAGCAATTATCAAACCTAGACCCCCCCCTGCAAAAAATCCCTGGATCCGCGCCTGCATTGTGGGAAGTCATACATATGTAGTATGATGAATAGTATTTCCACACCTCCTTTGAATATCAATTTTAACAACCGTTATTTCATATTTTATTACTTCTGATATCATCCATGATAATATTATCAATAATAAATAAAAAACTAGGTTGCCAGGCAACGAAACATACGCCCATCAGCAGCTAAATCGTCCGGGCAGTCAACAAGAGTTGTCGCATATTAAGTAAATATCAAAAATCATTAGAATTTGTTTGGTTTTTTATAAAGTTCTGGCCCATGCTAATGTCTAGTATATGAAACATTTAATATTATGGATTTAGCTGTACAATTATCAAAAATAGGTTGCCAGGCAACGAAACATACGCCCACACAGCAGCCAAATCGTCCGGGCAGTCAACAAGAGTTGTCGCATATTAAGGAATTATCAGAAAATCATTAAAATTTGTTTGGTTTTTATAATCAAACTTTTTTTTTAAAATCAGATAATAATTGTGACCTCCAGAGGCACAACAAGCTAAAAAGGGCGATTTTTCGTACAATCAGGGGACATAATTCAGGAGTAATGACCCGATGGGCGCAAATATCGAAAGGAACCAAGATCTTTGGGTTATAAACATACATGTCAAGTTTCATCAAAATCGATTAAAAATTGTGACCTCTATAGGGTCCACAACCTTGATATAACATATTTTCACACTATTCGTGTACAAATGGCGGCCATTTTGTCCAGCAATTCTAGTCCGATTTTCACGTAATTCGAACTCTCTCTTCATTACCATGTAACGATGATATAGTTAAACGTTTTTTTAAATCGGATAATAATTTTGACCTCCAGATGGACCAAAAGCGAACAAAAGCGATTTTTCGGACAATCCGGGGACATAATTCAGGAAGTTATGATCCAATGGGCGCAAATATCGAAAGGAACCAAGATCTTTGGGTTATAAACATACATGTCAAGTTTCATCAAAATCGGTTCAAAATTGTGACCTCTATAAGGTCCACAACCTTTATATAAGATATTTTCACACTATTCGCGTACAAACGGCGGCCATTTTGTCCGTCAATTTTGGTCCTATTTTCACGAAATTCGAAGTCAACCTTCATAACCATGTAATGGTGATATAATCAAACGTTTTTTTAAATCGGATAACAATTTTGACCTCCAGAGGGACCACAAGCTAAAAAGGGCAATTTTTCGAACGATCAGGGGCCATAATTCAGGAAGTTACGATCCGATGGGCGCAAATATCGAAAGGAACCAAGATCTTTCGGTTATAAACATACATGTCACGTTTCATCCAAATCGGTTCAAAATTGTGACCTCTATAAGGTCCACAACCTTGATATAACATATTTTCACACTATTCGCGTACAAATGGCGGCCATTTTGTCCGTCAATTTTGGTCCGATTTTCACGAAATTCGAAATCAACCTTCATAATTATGGAACGGTGATATAATCAAACGTTTTTTTAAATCGGATAACAATTTTGACCTCCAGAGAGACCACAAGCTAAAAAGGGCGATTTTTCAGACAATCAGGGGCCATAATTCAGGAAGTTACGATCTGATTGGCGCAAATATCAAAAGGAACCAAGATCTTTGGGTTATAAACATGCATTTCAAGTTTCATCCAAGTCGGTTCAAAATTGTGACCTCTACACTGTTCACAAGCTAAAAGATAGGCTGGCACTGCCAGGCAGGATACGCCCACATTTTTGAGAGATGGATAGAGAACAAGCAATACCGAAAGTGAGTTTTCCTACATCATTAAGTCCTATATTTCATACTGTATTGGGAGCAGCCATTTTGTTGGTCAGTTCCAGTCTGATATTCATGAAATTCGAAGCCGACGATGATTATGGTGTGACGGTACACAACCTAGAAATGTTACTTTTCGTCAAAATCGGATAAGAATTGTGACCTGTAGAGAGTCCACAACCATGATATACCATATTTTTACGATATTCGCGTACAAACGGTGACCATTTCGTCTGGCAATTTTGGTACGATTTTCACGAAATTCGAACTCAACCTTCCTTACGGTGCAACAGTAATATAATCAGAGTTTTTTTTAAAATCAGATAACAATTGTTCGAGAGATAGACAGAGAACAAGCAATACCGAAAGTGATTTTTCCTAATTCATTAAGTTACAATTTGATATGCGCAAATATCGAAAAGAATAAAGATCTTTAGGTTATAAACAAGCATTTCAAGTTTCATCAAAATCGAATTAAAATTGTCACCTCTACAGGGTCCACAACTTTGATATACCATATTTTTACACTGTTCGCGTACAAACAGCGGCCATTTTTTCTGGCAATTATGGTCCAATTTTCTCGAAATTCGAGCTCAACCTTCCCTAGGGTGTAACGGTGATATAATCAAACGTTTTTTTAAATCGGATAATAAATGTGACCTCCAGAGGGACCATAGGCGATTTTTCGGACAATCAGGGGCCATAATTCAGGAAGTTACGATCCGATATGCGCAAATAACGAAAGGAACCAAGATCTTTAGGTTATAACCATGCATTTCAAGTTTCATCAAAATCGAAGTAAAATTGTGACCTCTACAAGGTCCACAACCATGATATACAATTTTTTAACAATATTCGAGTACAAACGGCGGCCATTTTGTATGGCAATTTTGGTCCGATTTTCCCGAAATTCGAACTCAACCTTCCTTACGGTGTAACTGTAATATAATCAACCGTTTTATTAAATCGGATAATAATTGTGACCACCAGAGGGACTACAAGCTAAAATAAGGCGATTTTGCATATAATCAGGGGCCATAATTCAGGAAGTTAAGTTCCGATATGCGCAAATATCGAAAGGAACCAAGATCTTTGGGATATAACCATGAATTTCAAGTTTCAACAAAATCAAATAAAAAATGTGACTTCTACAGGGTCCACAACCTTGATATACCATTTTTTAACAGTACTCGCGTACAAACGCCGGCCATTTTGTATGGCAATTTTCGTCCGATTTTCCCGAAATTCGAACTCAACCTTCCTTAGGGTGTAACGGTGATATAATCAAACGGTTTTTTAAATCGGATAATAATTGTGACCTCCAGAGGGACCACAAGCTAAAAAGGGTGATTTTTCGGACAATCAGGGGCCATAATTCAGGAAATTACATTCCGATAGGCACAAATATCGAAAGGAACCAAGATCTTTGGGTTATAAACATGCATGTCAAGTTTCATCAAAATCGGTTCAAAATTGTGACCTCTATAGGGTCCACAAGCTAAAAACGTGATTTTTCGTACAATCAGGGGCCATAATCCATGAAGTTTTCATCCGATACATGCCAATATCGAAAGCAGTCGAGATCTTTTGGGGATAAACCTATATTTCAAGTTTCGTCAAAATCGGATAAGAATTGTGACCTGTAGAGAGTCCACAAACAAATTGTGGACTGACGGACGGACAGGGGCGACGACAATATACGTCCACATAAAAATGTGGGCGTATAAAAACGTGATTTTTCGTACAATCAGGGGCCATAACCCATGAAGTTACCGTCCGATACATGCCAATATCGAAAGGAACCTATATTTTAAGTTTCATTGAAATCGGATAAAAATTGTGACCTGTAGACTGTTCACAAACAATTGTGGACGGACGGACGATCAGGGGCGACGACAACATACGTCCACATGAAAATGTGGGCGTATAAAAATTGAAAAAAATAAATAAAACTAATATAATAAACAAGCCAACAGTGAGGCTGATGTCCCCCGCCGAAATCCCAAAATAAATAGATGACACATATTAATTAATCGCACATTTATTTTTTTCAAACGTATCGACCAATCAAACTGAACACGAAGTGTCATCCAAAAATTGCTTATCTCTTCCTACCGTAAGAAGAAAATGTTCATCTTCGAACTCCATCAAGGCATTGACCTAATAAGCATACACACCAATTTTGAACATTTTAACTCAATTCGAAGGAGAGTTATTGTGTTCCAAAGTCTCGGCAAATTAAATTGCTTATCGCTCTGCTTACCCTGAGCAGAAAATGCTCATTATCGATCTTAGTCAAGGTATTACTGTAATGAAACTATACACCAAGTTTCATCACTCTCACTTAATTAGAACTAAAGTTATCGTGTCTCAAAGAATCAACCAATCAAATTGCTTATCTCGGCCAACCCTAAGCGGAAAATGCTCATCTTCGAACTCCATCAAGGCATTGACCTAATAAGCATATATACCAAGTTTGAACATTTTAACTCAATTAGAAGGAGAGTTATTGTGTTCCAAAGTCTTGACCAATCAAATTGCGTATCGCTCTGCTTACCCTGAGCAGAAAATGCTCATTGTTGAACTTAGTCAAGGTATTACTGTAATGACACTATGCACCAAGTTTCATCACTCTCACTTAATTAGAACTAAAGTTATCGTGTCCCAAAGCATCAACCAATCAAATTGCTTATCTCTGCTTACCCTAAGCGGAAAATGCTCATCTTCGAACTCCATCACGGCATTGACCTAATAAGCATTTACACCAAGTTTGAACATATTAACTCAATTAGAAGGAGAGTTATTGTGTTCCAAAGTCTCGACCAATCAAATTTGTGTATCGCTCTGCTTACCCTGAGCAGAAAATGCTCATTATCGATCTTAGTCAAGGTATTACTGTAATGAAACTATACACCAAGTTTCATCACTCTCACTTAATTAGAACTAAAGTTATCGTGTCTCAAAGAATCAACCAATCAAATTGCTTATCTCTGCCAACCCTAAGCGGAAAATGCTCATCTTCGAACTCCATCAAGGCATTGACCTAATAAGCATATATACCAAGTTTGAACATTTTAACTCAATTAGAAGGAGAGTTATTGTGTTCCAAAGTCTTGACCAATCAAATTGCGTATCGCTCTGCTTACCCTGAGCAGAAAATGCTCATTGTTGAACTTAGTCAAGGTATTACTGTAATGACACTATGCACCAAGTTTCATCACTCTCACTTAATTAGAACTAAAGTTATCGTGTCCCAAAGCATCAACCAATCAAATTGCTTATCTCTGCTTACCCTAAGCGGAAAATGCTCATCTTCGAACTCCATCACGGCATTGACCTAATAAGCATTTACACCAAGTTTGAACATATTAACTCAATTAGAAGGAGAGTTATTGTGTTCCAAAGTCTCGACCAATCAAATTTGTGTATCGCTCTGCTTACCCTGAGCAGAAAATGCTCATTATCGAACTTAGTCAAGGTATTACTGTAATGAAACTATACACCAAGTTTCATCACTCTCACTTAATTAGAACTAAAGTTATCGTGTCCCAAAGCATCAACCAATCAAATTGCTTATCTCTGCTTACCCTAAGCGGAAAATGCTCATCTTCGAACTCCATCAAGGCATTGACCTAATAAGCATATAGACCAAGTTTGAACATTTTAACTCAATTAGAAGGAGAGTTATTGTGTTCCAAAGTCTCGACCAATCAAATTTGCATATCGCTCTGCTTACCCTGAGCAGAAAATGCTCATTATCGAACTTAGTCAAGGTATTACTGTAATGAAACTATACACCAAGTTTCATCACTCTCACTTAATTAGAACTAAAGTTATCGTGTCCCAAAGCATCAACCAATCAAATTGCTTATCTCTGCTTACCCTAAGCGGAAAATGCTCATCTTCGAACTCCATCAAGGCATTGACCTAATAAACACATACACCAAGTTTGAACATTCTAGCTCAATTAGGAAGAGAGTTATTGTGTCCCAAAAAGTGCGACGGACAGACAGACAGACAGACAGACAGACGGACGAACCCATTTTAATAGTCCCCCAACTTTCTTCGAAAGGCGGGGGACAAAAAGATAGGCTGGCACTGCCAGGCCGGATACGCCCACATTTTTGAGAGATGGATAGAGAACAAGCAATACCGAAAGTGATTTTTCCTCATTAAGTCCTGTAATTCATACTGTATTGGGAGCAGCCATTTTGTTGCTCAGTTCCAGTCTGATATTAATGAAATTCAAAGCCGACAATGATTATGGTGTGACGGTACACAACCTAGAAATGTTACTTTTCGTCAAAATCGGATAAGAATTGTGACCTGTAGAGAGTCCACAACCTTGATATACCATATTTTTACACTATTCGTGTACAAACAGCGACCATTTTGTCCGGCAATTTGGGTACGATTTTCACGAAATTCAAACTTAACCTTCCTTACGGTGCAACAGTAATATAATCAGAGTTTTTTTTTTAAATCAGATAATAATTGTTCGAGAGATACACAGAGAACAAGCAATACCGAAAGTGATTTTTCCTACAAACAAAGGCCATAATTCATTAGGTTTCATCAAAATCGAATTAAAATTGTGACCCTACATGGTCCACAACTTTGATATACCATACTTTAACACTGTTCGCGTACAAACGGCGGCCATTTTTCCTGGCAATTATGGTTCGGTTTTCTCGAAATTCTAACTCAACCTTCCGTAGGGTGTAACGGTGATAGAGTCAAACGTTTTTTTAAATCGGATAATAATTGTGACCTCCAGGACCATAGGCGATTTTTCGGACAATCAGAGGCCATAATTCAGGAAGTTACGATCGGATATGTGCAAATAACGAAAGGAACCAAGATTTTTGGGTAATAACCATACATTTCAAGTTTCAACAAAATCAAATTAAAATTGTAACCTCTACAGGGTCCACAACCATGATATATACAATTTTTTTTAACAGTATTCACGTACAAACGACGGCCATTTTGTCTGTCAATTTTGGTCCGATTTTTCCCGAAATTTGAACTCAACCTTCCTTACGGTGTAACGGTAATACTATCAACCGTTTTATTAAATAGGATAATAATTGTGACCACCAGAGGGACCACAAGCTAAAATATGGCGATTTTGCGTATAATCAGGGGACATAATTCAGGAAGTTACGTTCCGATATGCGCAAATATCGAAAGGAACCAAGATCTTTGGGTTATTACCATGAATTTCAAGTTTCATCAAAATCGAATACAAATGTGACTTCTACAGGGTCCACAACCTTGATATACCATTTTTTAACAGTATTCGCGTACAAAATTCGAACTCAACCTTCCTTAGGGTGTAACGGTGATATAATCAAACGTTTTTTTAAATCGGATAATAATTGTGACCTCCAGAGGGACCACAAGCTCAAAAGGGTGATTTTTCGGACAATCGGGGGCCATAATTCAGGAAGTTACGATCCAATATGCGCAAATATCGAAAAGAACCAAGATCTTTGGATTATAAACATGCATGTCAAGTTTGGTCCGATTTTCACGAAATTTTACCTCAATCTTAATTACCATGTTACGGTTCAAAATTGTGACCTCTATAGGGTCCACAAGCTAAAAACGTGATTTTTCGTACAATCAGGGGCCATAATCCATGAAGTTTTGATCCGATACATGCCAATATCGAAAGTAGCCGAGATCTTTTGGGGATAAACCTATATTTCAAGTTTCGTCAAAATCAGATAAGAATTGTGACCTGTAGAGAGTCCACAAACAAATTGTGGACGGACGGACGGACAGGGGCGACGACAATATACGTTCACATAAAAATGTGGGCGTATAAAAAGGTCATTTTTCGGACAATCAGGGGCCATAATTCAGGATGTTACGATCCGATGGGCGCAAATATCGGAAGGAACCAAGATATTTGGGTTATAAACATGCATGTCAAGTTTCATCAAAATCGGTTCAAAATTGTGACCTCTATAGGGTCCACAAGCTAAAAACGTGATTTTTCGTACAATCAGGGGCCATAATGCATGAAGTTTTGATCCGATACATGCCAATATCGAAAGCAGCCGAGATCTTTTGGGGATAAACCTATATTTCAAGTTTCGTCAAAATCGGATAAGAATTGTGACCTGTAGAGAGTCCACAAACAAATTGTGGACGGACGGACGTCCGGACGGAGAGGGGCGACGACATAATACGTCCACATGAAAATGTGGGCGTATAAAAACATAAGTACTATGCCAAAAAGTGACCATTGATTTCGTCGAATATTTTTTCCCGGATCACGACTTCCATTGGCATGACACTGAATGATAATCAGTCTACCGGAACTCTCAATGTAATTGGCATTATTTATATTTCTGCTTTATTAAAATTTAATTCAATCTTAAAATCAGTGATCTCTTTCGAAAATCAAAGTATCCGTCTATACACTTCGTCAAGGTGTATAGAAATTGATCAGAAACGGGGATAATTCTAACGTGAGCGAGAAGTCACGTGACGTAAGCAAGCTCCGTATCGGCATTTGCAAACTTTGTGGAATGAATACTCGGGAGTATATAGCAGTATTTTTTCATGATTAAGCAATAAAATATAGCAAATATCATAAAATAGAAAACATTTTGTTCAATATTTATGTTAAATATTATCCAGGAAAATCAAAACCGCGATATATCGCGGTATGTTCGGTTTTTCGATATTTTTCTGAAGACGGTATTTTTCACAGTTTTTATTTCTGTGATGGTTTTATATCGAAATACCGCCCAGCTCTACATGTGAATATGACGCGGGTTGTGGATGTTTTGTTACGAAAATTGTGCATTTACTATGACTTTCGTCTTCATCACCCTTAAAATCCTTCTTTAAAAAAAAAATAAATAAATGGCAGAAATCGGATGAAATTTTTACTATGATTTTAGTCTTCAACACCCCTGAAAACCTATGGAAATATATATTCAACGACAAAACAGCAAATAAATTGCCTGGTTGCTTTTTCTCAAAATGTACATTTGTCAGGTCGGTGGCTTCAAATGGACACAGCTCGGTCAATTTTTGTCCAATTCAATGGTAATGAGTTGGAGAATGTGAAAATAACAACTCAATTTTCAAAATTTCCTGATAGTGACTCAGTATGCCATGTCGGGTCACATATTACAATTAAAAAATACAATATTCAAAATATTTTTACCTTGATATGATTGATTACTGTTGTTCCTGCTATTTGAATTCTCGCCTTGATTGTACATTGATGTAAACACTGGTGCTTTAGCATTCATGGTAAATTTCTTATGATTATTATCATCATCTCCCTGATTCTATAAAACAATAGTCAATAGACAATATGATGTCCCCCGCCGAAATCCCAAAATAAATAGATGTCACACATATCATTTAATCGCAAATTTATTTTTTTCAAACATATCGAGCAATCAAACTGTACACAAAGTGTCATCCAAAAGTGTTTTATAAAGAAAAATGCTAAAACCGACGAGAAAAATGAAGATAGGCTGGCACTGCCAGGCAGGATACGCCCACATTTTCTAGAGATGGACAGAAAACAAGCAATACCGAAAGTGATTTTTCCTACATCTTTAAGTCCTGTATTTCATACTGTATTGGGAGCAGCCATTTAGTTGGTCAGTTCCAGTCTGATAGTAATGAAATTCGAAACCGACAATGATTATGGTGTAACGGTACACAACCTAGAAATGTGACTTTTCATCAAAATCGGATAAGAATTGTGACCTGTAGAGAGTCCACAACCATGATATACCATATTTTTACACTATTCGCGTACAAACGGCAACCATTTCGTCCGGCAATTTTGGTACGATTTTCACGAAATTAGAACTCAACCATCCTCATCAAAATCGAATTAAAATTGTGACCTATACAGGATCCACAATCATGATATATCATTTTTTTAATAGTATTCGCATACAAACGGCGACCATTTTGTCTGTCAATTTTGGTCCGATTTTCCCGAAATTCAAACTCAACCTTCCTTACAGTGTAACGGTGATATAATCAAATGTTTTTTTAAATTGGATAATAATTGTGACCTGCAGAGGGACCACAAGCTAAAGAAAGGGGGATTTTGCGTATAACCAGGGGCCATTATTCAGGAAGTTACGATCCGATATGCGCAAATATTGAAAAGAACCAAGATCTTTGGGTTATAACCATGAATTTCAAGTTTGATCAAAATCGAATTAAAATTGTGACCTTTACAACGTCCACAACCTTGATATACCATTTGTTAACAGTATTCGCGTACAAACGGCGGCCATTTTGTGTGGCAATTTTGGTCTGATTTTCCCGAAATTCAAACTCAACCTTCCTTACGGTGTAACGGTAATATAATCAAACGTTTTTTTAAATCGGATAATAATTGTGACCTCCAAGCTAAAAAAAAGGCAATTTTGCGTATAATCAGGGGCCATAATTCAGGAAGTTACGATCCGATATGCGCAAATATCGAAAGGTAGCAAGATCTTTGGGTTATAACCATGAATTTCAAGTTTCATCAAAATCGAATCAAAATTGTGACCTCCACAGGGTCCACAACCTTGATATACCATTTTTTAACAGTATTCGCGTACATACGGCGGCCATTTTGTATGGCAATTTTCGTCCGATTTTCTCGAAATTCGAACTCAACTTTCCTTAGGGTGTAACGGTGATATAATCAAACGGTTTTTTAAATCGAATAATAATTGTGACCTCCAAGCTAAAAAAAAGGCGATTTTGCGTATAATCAGGGGCCATAATTCAGGAAGTTACGATCCGATATGCGCAAATATCAAAAGGAAGCAAGATCTTCGGGTTATAACCATGAATTTGAAGTTTCATCAAAATCGAATCAAAATTGTGACCTCCACAGGGTCCACAACCTTGATATACCATTTTTTAACAGTATTCGCGTACAAACGGCGGCCATTTTGTATGGCAATTTTCGTCCGATTTTCCCGAAATTCGAACTCAACCTTCCTTAGGGTGTAACGGTGATATAATCAAACGGTTTTTTAAATCGAATAATAATTGTGACATCCAGAGGGACCACAAGCTAAAAAGGGTGATTTTTCGGACAATCAGGGGCCATAATTCAGGAAATTACATTCCGATAGCCGCAAATATCGAAAGGAACCAAGATCTTTGGGTTACAAACATGCATGTCAAGTTTCATCAAAATCGGTTCAAAATTGTGACCTCTATAGGGTCCACAAGCTAAAAACGTGATTTTTCGTACAATCAGGGGCCATAATCCATGAAGTTTTGATCCGATACATGCCAATATCGAAAGGAACCGAGATCTTATGGGGATAAACCTATATTTCAAGTTTCGTCAAAATCGGATAAGAATTGTGACCTGTAGAGAGTCCACAAACAAATTGTGGACGGACGGACGTCCGTCCGGACGGACGGACGGACGTCCGGACGGACAGGGGCGACGACATAATACGTCCACATGAAAATGTGGGCGTATAAAAATGTGCCCTAGTTAGGGGGACCCCAAAGGCAGACAAAAGGGGCCCCATGCTTGACAAAAGGGCCCCCCTGGCCAAGGGAAAGGACCCTTGTGTCCGAGTCAATCGTTTCTATGCATTGTTACTGTCGAATCCATTACTGAATGAGAATGCAGTCATTGTATTGGCATAAAAATCATCAATCAAGATGAACCTAAGTTATCTTGTCCCAAAGTATCAACCAATCAAATTGCTTATCTCTGCCTACCCTAAGAAGAAAATGCTCATCTTCGAACTCCATCAAGGCACTGACCTAATAAGCATATACACCAAGTTTGAACATTTTAACTCAATTAGAAGGAGAGTTATTGTGTTCCAAAGTCTCGACCAATCAAATTGCGTATCACTCTGCTTACCCTGAGCAGAAAATGCTCATTATCGAACTTAGTCAAGGTATTACTGTAATGAAACTATACACCAAGTTTCATCAATCTCACTTAATTAGAACTAAAGTTATTGTGTCCCAAAGCATCAACCAATCAAATTGCTTATCTCTGCTTACCCTTAGCGGAAAATGCTCATCTTCGAACTCCATCAAGGCATTGACCTAATAAACACATACACCAAGTTTGAGCATTCTAGCTCAATTAAGAAGAGAGTTATTGTGTCCCAAAAAGTGTGACGGACAGACAGACGGACGGACCCATTTTAATAGTCCCCCGCCTTTCACATAGAGAGATAACTTGTGTTTTCCTTTGGCGTTCGTCACTTTCGATTCATGAATCCTTTATTACTCCTCTATGGTAGAGATGATCTCTGTGTTAATATTAAGTGTGGAAAGTGTTTAATCAGTTCTATCACATATGTGATAATGACTGGCACCAATATTGTCCTTTAATCGTCCGGGCAGTCAACAAGGGTTGTCGCATATTTTTACTTTTTTTGGTAATGAAACATCTGAAAATCATTAGAATTTGTTTGCTTTTTATAAAGTTTTGCCCCACGCTAACAATTAGTATAGGAAACATTTAACATCATGGATTTAGCTGTTCAGTTATCAAAATTCATTGAAAATCAAACTACTTGTTCATTTCAACACCTTAAACTCCGTGTATCAATCTGAAGTCAATCGGATGATACGTTTGGCATCTATAGCGTCACAATGTTTTTTCAAGTGATCAAGGGAGATAACTCGGGAAGTAATTATTTGAAATCGCTGAAAATCAGTAGGTTTTTTTGTCTCATGACCTTAAGACCACATGTGGTACTGTCTAGATGTGGTCTTAATAGTGAGTTGGTCTCATTACTGAGTGAGCATGCTTTAGACAAATTCAAAGAAAAACAGACAGTGTTAGGTAAATTATATACAGTAAAGACATACTTTATTACTAATAACAGATGTAATGTTAAAACACATCATGAAAACATTATAATAATTATGCATGTTATAAAGTCTTTGATCATGTTATAATTTTTAATTCGTAATGCTTACTTTATATATCTTAATTTTTCGATTAAAATCCCGCAACCACCCTTTAAACAAAAATTATGTCATCCATGCTTTTTTATTATTGGATCTCCACGAAACCGGCAGACGTAAAATGTTCAAATAATAATCCTGTCATACAAGCTTTTTTATGATTGGATCTCCACGTAACCGGCAGACGAGAAATGTTCAAATTTCTAAACATGTTGCTATTTTGACACCAGAACAAGATTAGCCACGAACAGAGAGCGTTTTATCTGGGAGGCCATGATAATTCACTCCTCTCTCTTCCATAATGTAGATATCCCGAGCTTCGTAACCAATGACAATGTCAGGTACACTATCAGTCCATTCTTTCACAATGTCGTCATTTACGCTACTACTTTTAACGTACATCTTGAAAAATGAAATGTTGTCTTTCTCTAAATCTGCTTTTTCATGAAGCGTAGGACCGGAGATCGACACATCATTGTCACGCACACGCTGAAACCACGCCCACATTCTTCCATCGGCGAGGGAACACAGAGACGTTTCCTGTCGCTGTCTCTATTTTCTTCGTATCCATCAATAATTTCTGCCTTTCTTTCTAAAATCGTCTGTAATTGGATCTTACCAATTTCAAATTCTTCGGCCTATTGTTTTTGGCTTCTACCCTCACTTTTTTGGGGGGATAAGTTCTACTTTTGCTTTCAGACTTAATTCTACACGAGTACGCTTATTACAATCTGTTTCACAGAGAATTACTTACGAATTATCTCTGTAACGGATGCTTGTCCAAAACACTTGCGTTGATTGCACGCCTCGTAGTCATTGGCTCAACGGCTCGTGCAATGTTTACTTAACACCTAACTGCTTCGGGCAAAATGATGCATTTTACTCATTTAAATACCCATTTACACTAAATAGGAAATATTTTTTAACTACAAATACTTCAAACGTCTTTATTTTTCTTTTACCTCAAAAAAATGTTTGAGAATTCAATTTGTCGGAGTAAAAAATAGGTTGCCAGGCAGGGGCCATAATTCAGGAAGTTACGATCCGATGGGCGCAAATATCGAAAGGAACCAAGATCTTTGGGTTGTAAACATACATGTCAAGTTTCATCAAAATTGTGACCTCTATAAGGTCCACAACATTGATATAACATATTTTCATACTATTCGCGTACAAACGACGGCCATTTTGTCCGTCAATTTTGGTCCGATTTTCACGAAATTCGAATTCAACCTTCATAACCATGGAACGGTAATATAATCAAACGTTTTTTTAAATCGGATAACAATTTTGACCTCCAGAGGGACCACAAGCTAAAAAGGGCGATTTTTCGGACAATCAGGGGCCATAATTCAGAAAGTTACGAACCGATGGGCGCAAATATCGAAAGGAACCAAGACCTTTCGGTTATAAACATACATGTCAAGTTTCATCCAAATCGGTTCAAAATTGTGACCTCTACACTGTTCACAACCATGATATAACATATTTTCACACTATTCGCGTACAAATGGCGGCCATTTTGTCCGTCAATTTTGGTCGGATTTTCACGAAATTCGAACTCAACCTTCATAACCATGGAACGGTGATATAATCAAACGTTTTTTTAAATCGGATAACAATTTTGACCTCCACAAGCTAAAAAGGGCGATTTTTCGGACAATCAGGGGCCATAATTCAGGAAGTTACGATCCAATTGGCGCAAATATCGAAAGGAACCAAGATCTTTGGTTTATGGACATGCATTTCAAGTTTCATCCAAATCGGTTCAAAATTGTGACCTCTACACTGTTCACAAGCTAAAAAAATAGGTTGCCAGGCAACGAAACATACGCCCACACAGCAGCCAAATCGTCCGGGCAGTCAACAAGAGTTATCGCATATTAAGGAATTATCAGAAAATCATTAGAATTTGTTTGGTTTTTATAATCAAAAGGTTTTTTTTAAATCAGATAATAATTGTGACCTCCAGAGGCACCACAAGCTAAAAAGGGTGATTTTTCGTACAATCAGGGGACATAATTCAGGAAGTAATGACCCGATGGGCGCAAATATCGAAAGGAACCAAGATCTTTGGCTTATCAACATACATGTCAAGTTTCATCAAAATTGGTTCAAAATTGTGACCTCTATAAGGTCCACAACTTTGATATAACATATTTTCACACTATTCGCGTACAAACGACGGCCATTTTGTCCGTCAATTTTGGTCTGATTTTCACGAAATTCGAACTCAACCTTCATAACCATGGAACAGTGATATAATCAAACGTTTCTTTAAATCGGATAACAATTTTGACCTCCAGAGGGACCACAAGCTAAAAAGGGCAATTTTTCGGACAATCAGGGACCATAATTCAGGAAGTTACGATCCGATTGGCGCAAATATCGAAAAGAGCCAAGATCTTTGGGTTATAAACATGCATTTCAAGTTTCATCCAAATCGGTTCAAAATTGTGTCCTCTACACTGTTCACAACCTTGATATAACATATTTTCACACTATTCGCGTACAAATGGCGGCCATTTTGTCCGTCAATTTTGGTCCGATTTTCACGAAATTCGAACTCAATCTTTACAACCATGGAACGGTGATATAATCAAACGTTTTTTTAAATCCGATAACAATTTTGACCTCCAGAGGGACCACAAACTAAAAAGATAGGCTGGCACTGCCAGGCAGGATACGCCCACATTTTCGAGAGATGGATAGAGAACAAGCAATACCGAAAGTGATTTTTCCTACATCTTTAAGTCCTGTATTTCATACTGTATTGGGAGCAGCCATTTAGTTGGTCAGTTCCAGTCTGATATTAATGAAATTCGAAACCGACAATGATTATGGTGTGACGGTACACAACCTAGAAATGTGACTTTTCATCAAAATCGGATAAGAATTGTGACCTGTAAAGAGTCCACAACCATGATATACCATATTTTTATACTATTCGCGTACAAACGGCGACCATTTCGTCCGGCAATTTTTGTATGATTTTCACGAAATTAGAACTCAACCTTCCTAATCAAAATCGAATTAAAATTGTGACCTATACAGGGTCCACAACCATGATATACCATTTTTTTAACAGTATTCGCGTACAACCGGCGGCCATTTTGTCTGTCAATTTTGGTCCGATTTTCCCGAAATTCAAACTCAACCTTCCTTACAGTGTAACGGTGATATAATCAAACGTTTTTTTTAAATTGGATAATAATTGTGACCTCCAGAGGGACCACAAGCTAAAGAAAGGGGGATTTTGCGTATAACCAGGGGCCATAATTCAGGAAGTTACGATCCGATATGCGCAAATATCGAAAAGAACCAAGATCTTTGGGTTATAACCATGAATTTCAAGTTTCATCAAAATCGAATTAAAATTGTGACCTTTACAGGGTCCACAACCTTGATATACCATTTTTTAACAGTATTCGCGTATAAAAGGCGGCCATTTTGTATGGCAATTTTGGTCCGATTTTCCCGAAATTCGAACTCAACCTTCCTTACTGTGTAACGGTAATATAATCAAACGTTTTTTTAAATCAGATAATAATTGTGACCTCCAAGCTAAAAAAAAAAGGCGATTTTGCGTATAATCAGGGGCCATAATTCAGGAAGTTACAATCCGATATGCGCAAATATCGAAAGGAAGCAATATCTTTGGGTTATAACCATGAATTTCAAGTTTCATCAAAATCGAATCAAAATTGTGACCTCCACAGGGTCCACAACCTTGATATACCATTTTTTAACAGTATTCGCGTACAAACGGCGGCCATTTTGTATGGCAATTTTCGTCCGATTTTCCCGAAATTCGAACTCAACCTTCCTAATCAAAATCGAATTAAAATTGTGACCTATACAGGGTCCACAACCATGATATACCATATTTTTATACTATTCGCGTACAAACGGCGACCATTTCGTCCGGCAATTTTTGTATGATTTTCACGAAATTAGAACTCAACCTTCCTAATCAAAATCGAATTAAAATTGTGACCTATACAGGGTCCACAACCATGATATACCATTTTTTTAACAGTATTCGCGTATAAAAGGCGGCCATTTTGTATGGCAATTTTGGTCCGATTTTCCCGAAATTCGAACTCAACCTTCCTTACTGTGTAACGGTAATATAATCAAACGTTTTTTTAAATCAGATAATAATTGTGACCTCCAAGCTAAAAAAAAAAGGCGATTTTGCGTATAATCAGGGGCCATAATTCAGGAAGTTACAATCCGATATGCGCAAATATCGAAAGGAAGCAATATCTTTGGGTTATAACCATGAATTTCAAGTTTCATCAAAATCGAATCAAAATTGTGACCTCCACAGGGTCCACAACCTTGATATACCATTTTTTAACAGTATTCGCGTACAAACGGCGGCCATTTTGTATGGCAATTTTCGTCCGATTTTCCCGAAATTCGAACTCAACCTTCCTTAGGGTGTAATGGTGATATAATCAAACGGTTTTTTAAATCGAATAATAATTGTGACCTCCAAGCTAAAAAAAAGGCGATTTTTCGTATAATCAGGGGCCACAATTCAGGAAGTTAAGATCTGATATGCGCAAATATCGAAAGGAAGCAAGATCTTTGGGTTATAACCATAAATTTTAAGTTTCATCAAAATCGAATCAAAATTGTGACCTCCACAGGGTCCACAACCTTGATATACCATTTTTTAACTGTCTTCGCGTACAAACGACGGCCATTTTGTATGGCAATTTTCGTCCGATTTTCCCGAAATTCGAACTCAACCTTCCTTAGGGTGTAACGGTGATATAATCAAACGGTTTTTTAAATCGAATAATAATTGTGACCTCCAGAGCGACCACAAGCTAAAAAGGGTGATTTTTCAGACAATCAGGGGCCATAATCCAGGAAATTACATTCCGATAGCCGCAAATATCGAAAGGAACCAAGATCTTTGGGTTACAAACATGCATGTCAAGTTTCATCAAAATCGGTTCAAAATTGTACCTCTATAGGGTCCACAAGCTAAAAACGTGATTTTTCGTACAATCAGGGGCCATAATCCATGAAGTTTTGATCCGATACATGCCAATATCGAAAGCAGCCGAGATCTTTTGGGGTTAAACCTATATTTCAAGTTTCGTCAAAATCGGATAAGAATTGTGACCTGTAGAGAGTACACAAACAAATTATGGACGGACGGACGGACGTCCGGACGGACAGGGGCGACGACATAATACGTCCACACGAAAATGTGGGCGTATAAAAACGTGATTTTTCGTACAATCAGGGGCCATAACCCATGAAGTTACAGTCCGATACATGCCAATATCGAAAGGAACCGAGATCTTAGGGTGATAAACCTATGTTTTAAGTTTCATTGAAATCGGATAAAAATTGTGACCTGTAGACTGTTCACAAACAATTGTGGACGGACGGACGAACAGGGGCGACGACAATATACGTCCACATGAAAATGTGGGTGATAAAAAGTTAATATGCCGTACTCATTAAGCCACGTCGATGTCATACTTATCAGTGATTGTAGAGGCCAAGCGAATATTCACTGCGTGATCAGTTTGCGCTTATTACCACAGGTTTTTTTCCATTACACAAGTGAAGGTCGAATAAGAAATGATACCATTTTGACAAAATTAAATCATACAAACAGACGAAGGACGAATAAGAAATTATAATCTTGACAAAATTTACTCATGTAAATAGTAAGAGTTTAAATCACTTAATCATTATTAATTACTATGTTTAAATTAAACAAACAATGTGAAATTCCATTGTTTAAAAAATGAAATCAACAAAGAAAGATTAGCGGCTCGTTAAATTGTTGCGATAAATCAGTCAACCACGACTGTTTGATCTCAGTCGTTAGATTGACTAATCTCTGTTAGTGGTCGTTATCGCTTTGATCTCAGTCGGGAGCTGATTAAATCCAATCAGTGGTCGTTATCGCGAGTCAAAAAATAGGTTGCCAGGCAACGAAACATACGCCCACACAGCAGCCAAATCGTCTGAGCAGTCAACAAGAGTTGTCGCATATTAAGGAATTATCAGAAAATCATTAGAATTTGTTTGGTTTTTATAATCAAACATTTTTTTTATAAATCAGAGGCACAACAAGCTGAAAATGGCGATTTTTTTGGACAATCAGGGGCCACAATTCAGGAAGTTACGATCCGATGGGCGCAAATATCGAAAGGAACCAAGATCTTTGGGTTATAAACATACATGTCAAGTTTCATCAAAATTGGTTCAAAATTGTGACCTCTATAAGGTCCACAACCTTGATATAACATATTTTCACACTATTCGTGTACAAACGGCGGCCATTTTGTCCGTCAATTCTAGTCCGATTTTCACGTAATTCAAACTCTCTCTTCATTACCATGTAACGGTGATATAGTCAAACCTTTTTTTAAATCGGATAATAATTTTGACCTCCAGAGGGACCACAAGCTAAAAAGGGCAATTTTTCGGACAATCAGGGGCCATAATTCACGAAGTTGCGATCCGAT
This sequence comes from Patella depressa, assembly GCA_948474765.1. Classification (NCBI taxonomy): domain Eukaryota; kingdom Metazoa; phylum Mollusca; class Gastropoda; family Patellidae; genus Patella; species Patella depressa. The sequence goes on along the minus strand of OX419720.1, from coordinate 41,594,110 downwards.
GGGTGCAAATATTGAAAGGAACCAAGATCTTTCGGTTATAAACATCCATGTCAAGTTTCATCCAAATCGGTTCAAAATTGTGACCTCTATAAGGTCCACAACCTTGATATAACATATTTTCACAATATTCGCGTACAAATGGCGGCCATTTTGTCCGTCAATTTTGGTCCGATTTTGACGAAATTCGAATCAACCTTCATAACCATGGAACGGTGATATAATCAAACGGTTTTTTAAATCGGATAACAATTTTGACCTCCAGAGGGACCACAAGCTAAAAAGGGCGATTTTTCGGACAATCAGGGGCCATAATTCAGGAAGTTACGATCCAATTGGCGCAAATATCGAAAGGAACCAAGATCTTTGGTTTATAAACATGCATTTCAAGTTTCATCCAAATCGGTTCAAAATTGTGACCTCTACACTGTTCACAAGCTAAAAAACGTGATTTTTCGTACAATGAGGGGCCATAACCCATGAAGTTACGGTCCGATACATGCCAATATCAAAAAGAACCGAGATCTTAGAGTGATAAACCTATATTTTAAGTTTCATTGAAATCGGATAAAAATTGTGACCTGTAGACTGTTCACAAACAATTGTGGACGGACGGACGGACAAACAGGGGCGACGACAATATACGTCCACATGAAAATGTGGGCGTATAAAAACGTGACTTTTCGTACAATCAGGGGCCATAACCCATGAAGTTACGGTCCGATACATGCCAATATCGAAAGGAACCGAGATCTTAGGATGATAAACCTATATTTTAAGTTTCATTGAAATCGGATAAAAATTGTGACCTGTAGACTGTTCACAAACAATTGTGGACGGACGGAGGAACAGGGGCGACGACAATATACGTCCACATGAAAATGTGGGCGTATAAAAACAATGAAATTGACCGATTGGGACTGACTTCGGTGGTCGTAATCCGCAATAGTGAGTTGCCCGTAATACTGAGTTCAATTTATAAGGAATATAGAAGAAAAAGATAGGTTGCCAGGCAACGAAACATACGCCCACAACAGCTAAGTCGTCCGGGCAGTCAACAAGGGTTGTCGCATATTGTTTCTTTTATCAGTAAGGAGAACATTTACAACACATGATAATCTTATTACGAGTAATAGCCCATTAAATAATTATCAGAAATGATTAGAATAATTTTGATGGTTTGTCTCAAGGCCTTTGTCCACAAGATATTTCAAAGTGATCAACTGCCAGAAATTATCAGATATCACTGAAAATCAAATAGGATTCTTCGTATCATGACCCTAAACACTGTGTACAAATTTAAAGTCAATCGGATATTAACTTTAGCCTTTAGAGCATTCACAGGGTTTTTCAAAGTGATCAAGGGTCATAACTCTGGCAGTAATTATCGGATATCGCTGAAAATAAATAGGCTATTTTGTATCATGACCGTAAATAGTGTGTATAAATCTAAAGTCAATCGGATATTAACTTTAGATTTTTCAAAGTGATCAAGGGTCATAACTCTGGCAGTAATTATCGGATATTGCTGAAAATCAATAGGATTCTTTGTATCATGACTTTAAACACCTTGTATAAATTTAAATTCAATCGGATATTAACTTTAGCCTCTAGAGCGTTCACAAGATTTTTCAAAGTGATCAAGGGTCATAACTCGGGCAGGAATTATCGGATATTGCTGAAAATCAACAGGCTTCTTCTTATCATGACCTTACACACTGTGTATAAATTTAAAGTCAATCGGATATTAACTTTAGCCTCTAAAGCGTTCACAAGATTTTTCAAAGTGATCAAGGGTCATAACTCTGGCAGTAATTATCAGATATCACCGAAAATCAATAGGCTTCTTCGTCTCATGACCTTAAACACTGTGTATAAATTTAAAGTCAATCGGATATTAACTATAGCCTCTAGAGTATTCACAAGATTTTTCAAAGTGATCAAGGGTCATAACTCTGGTAGTAATTATCGGATATCACCGAAAATCAATAGGCTTCTTCGTCTCATGACCTTAAACACTGTGTATAAATTTAAAGTCAATCGGATATTAACTTTAGCCTCTAAAGCGTTCACAAGATTTTTCAAAGTGATCAAGGGACATAACTCTGGCAGTAATTATCAGAGGTCACCGAAAATCAATAGGATTCTTCGTCTCATGACCTTAAACACTGTGTATAAATTTAAAGTCAATCGGATATTAACTATAGCCTTTAGAGCGTTCACAAGATTTTTCAAGGTGATCAAGGGTCATAACTCTGGTAGTAATTATCGGATATCGCTGAAAATCAATAGGCTTCTTCGTCTCACGACCTTAACCACTGTGTATAAATTTAAAGTCAATCGGATATTAACTTTAGCCTCTAAAGCGTTCACAAGATTTTTCAAAGTGATCAAGGGTCATAACTCTGGCAGTAATTATCAGATATCACCGAAAATCAATAGGCTTCTTCGTCTCCTGACCTTAAACACTGTGTATAAATTTAAAGTCAATCGGATATTAACTATAGCCTCTAGAGCGTTCACAAGATTTTTCAAAGTGATCAAGGGTCGTAACTCTGGTAGTGATTATCGGATATTGCTGAAAATCAATAGGCTTCTTCGTCTCACGACCTTAACCACTGTGTATAAATTTAAAGTCAATTGGATATTAACTTTAGCCTCTAAAGCGTTCACAAGATTTTTCAAAGTGATCAAGGGTTATAACTCTGGCAGTAATTATCAGATATCACCGAAAATCAATAGGCTTCTTCGTCTCCTGACCTTAAACACTGTGTATAAATTTAAAGTCAATCGGATATTAACTATAGCCTCTAGAGCATTCACAAGATTTTTCAAAGTGATCAAGGGTCATAACTCTGGTAGTAATTATCGGATATCGCTGAAAATCAATAGGCTTCTTCATCTCACGACCTTAAACACCGTGTATAAATTTCAAGTCAATCGGATATTAACTTTAGCCTCTAGAGCGTTCACAAGAAATTGTGGACGATGGACGGACGGACGGACCGACAGACGGACGGACGGGGGCGACGGCAATATACGACCACATTTCCATGTGGGCGTATAAAAATTGGTTCTTTTAATATGTGGTCAAATACGTGAGTTGGCCGTAATTCTGAGCTGGTCGTTAAGCGGGATTTCACTGTAGTCTAGTCAAATTAGCATTTGACGTAGAACAAATTGCAACAAAAGGTTTTTTGTTTTCTATTGACTCATTATGATGTCCTAAGTAAGGAAAAGAAAGTTTACCAACATCGGAGTCCAAATAAGGACAGGGGGCGTGGCGAAATCCAAGATGGCGGCTGTCGATCAAAACTCGTGAATATCTCTAAAACTATTGGATTTAGACACCATAAATGTATTGCGGACAGATAGGAAGTCGGTACCAGCGAGTCCAAAAATGGCGACGTTATGTCTCTATGACGTCATGACGTTACTGTGACGTCACAACGGCATATCAGACGTCACATTTCTTCCAAAACCAGTCCATTTACGCATGTTAACAGCAGAAACAAACGCTGATGCAGAGAACAAAATGTTATAATAATGTAGGAGGTTAAAAGTAAATAAATGTTGCTGCATTGTCGGTAGGTGGTACTATTAGTGTAGCTGTAGTAACCCGGATTCATTTCAATTGCTGGAAGAAATGAAACGAATGGGGTTATGCATCCTATTGGTCTACTCCGACTAGGCCGTCCCGGTGTGCCATTAGACCCCCTTTTGAAGCAGTTCAAATATTTGTCACCAATACGACTCGTTGAATCCAAAGAGAATCGCCCCCTAAAAGTGACGGCGAATTCTGCTAGGAAAACAAAATCAAAATGGAACCAATTTTGAGAGAAAATCACAAAGTTCCCTGTATATGTTTTAGTGTACCCATAATTCAGATATCAACATAAAATATGTTCCAGGAAGGAATTCCAATTTGACTGCTATATTTGCATTGGCGGGGTTTAACGTCCTACAGCTCTGCCCAAACTGAGATAATGAGCACAGTAGTTATGGTAATAAGATGGTGTACTACGTTTAAACTGGAGGTGTTCCAGGTAGCCGAATTCATATCTGAACTGCTAAATTTACTTTTTTCTTCCATGGTCTTCTGAACATGGATATTTTGTCGAGTCCCATAATGGTGTCTTGTTCAGTCATGGCACATTTTGCGATTGAGATATTAATTTGTCTACCTTGAAAACCTACGATTTGACGTATTATACAATCACATTGCTAACATTGAAATTTCACACAAAATTTGGCCATACTTTTTAATAAAGTTGTATATTGGAATACTAATATGTATTCAAATTGGCATCATCCAGATTCTGAATCGACACATATTAAAGATATATAATCCATCAAAAAACATTAGATTGTCTTTATTTCATGACCCTGGAACAAGCAACTCGGCAAAACATCTAGCGTCACTAGGCATATTTTATGTCTGGGGTACCTGGAAATCACTTTACCATAAGCACTGACGTCACAGTAACGTCATGACGTCACAGTAACGTCATGACGTCATAGAGACATAATGTCGCCATTTTTGGACTCACTGGTACAGACTTCCTATCTGTCCGCAATACATTTATGCTGTCTAAATCCAATAGTTTAAGAGATATTCACAAGTTTTGATCGACAGCCGACATCTTGGATTTGGCCACGCCCCTGTCCTTATTTGGACTCTGATTTTGGTAAACTTTCTTTTCCTTACTTAGGACATCATAATGAGTCAATAGAAAACAAAAAACCTTTTGTTGCAATTTGTTCTACGTACGACATCATTTAGCCGTAGTTTGACCCGCTTATAGGCTTCTTCGTCTCATGACCTTAAACACTGTGTATAAACACTGTCGACAAAATTTTTGGAAGAGATCAAGGGCCACAACTCTGGCACTAATTATCAGAAATGGCTGAAAATCAATAGGCTTCTTCGTCTCATGACCATTAACACTGTGTATAAACACTGTCCACAAGATTTTTTGAAGTGATCAAGGGCCATAACTCTGGCACTAATTATCGGAAATCGCTGAAAATAAATATGCTTCTTCGTCTTACGACCTTAAACACTGTGTATAAATAGGTCAATCGGATATTAACTTGGGGTTTTAGAGCGTCTACAAGATTTTTTGAAGTGATCAAGGACCATAACTCTGGTACTAAATATCGGAAATCTCTGAAAATAAAAAGGCTTCTTCATCTTATGACCTTAAACACTGTGTATAAATTTAAATCCAATCGGATATTAACTTTGGCCTCGAAGGCATGAAGGCTAATAATGAAACTAAACAAGCCAACAGTGAGGCTGATGTCCCCCACCGAAATCCGAAAATAAATAGAAGACACATATCAATTAATCGCACATTTATTTTTTTCAATGTATCGAGCAATCAAACTGTACACGAAGTGTCATCCAAAAGTGTTTTATAAAGAAAAATGCTAAAACCGACGAGAAAAATGAAAATGTACCCTTGTTAGGGGGACCCTAAAGACAGACAAAAGGGCCCCTCTGGCCAAGGGAAAGGGCCCTTGTGTCCAAGTCAATCGTTTCTATACACTGTTACTGTCGAATCCATTACTGAATGAGAATGCAGTCATTGTATTGGCATAAAAATCCTCAATCAAGATGAACCTAAGTTATCTTGTCCCAAAGTATCAACCAATCAAATTGCTTATCTCTGCTTACCCTAAGCGGAAAATGCTCATCTTCGAACTCCATCAAGGCATTGACCTAATAAGCATATACACCAAGTTTGAACATTTTAACTCAATTAGAAGCAGAGTTATTGTGTTCCAAAATCTCGACCACTCTCGACCAATCAAATTGCGTATCGCTCTGCTTAACCTGAGCAGAAAATGCTCATTATCGAACTTAGTCAAGGTATTACTGTAATGAAACTATACACCAAGTTTCATCACTTACACTTAATTGGAACTAAAGTTATCGTGTCGTGTCGTGGGGACAAAAACATTATTTTTCGTACAATCAGGGCCCACAATCCATGAAGTTTCAATCCAATACATGCCAATATTGAAAGCAGCCGAGATCTTTTGGGGATAAACCTATATTCAAGTTTCGTCAAAATCAGATAAGAATTGTGACCTGTAGAGAGTCCACAAACAAATTGGGGACGTCCGGACGGACAGGGGCAACGACAATATACGTCCACATGAATATGTGGGCGTATAAAAATGTAGAATCAAACTCGTATTTTTGGAATTTCTTTCTAGGTTGTTGATTGGCCATACATCAGATATTTCAGATCAAGTGGGGCTTCCTGGGTGGAAAGCGAGCTACTACATACAATTATCATTACAGATAAAATTGATAAATTAAAATAGGTTGCCAGGCAACGAAACATACTCCCACACAGCAGCCAAATCGTCTGGGCAGTCAACATCAGTTGTTGCATTTTAAGTAATCATCATAAAATCATAATTCACACTCACCCATAACTACGGTGTAACTGTGATATAATCAAACGTTTTTTTAAATCAGATAATAATTGTGACCTCCAGAGGGACCACAAGCTAAAAAGGGTGATTTTTCGTACAATGAGGGGCCATAATTCAGGAAGTTACGATCCGATATGGGCAAATATGCAATGGAACCAAGATCTTTGGGTTATAAACATGCATTTCAAGTTTCATCAAAATCAGTTCAAAATTGTGACCTCTATAGGGTCCACAACCTTGATTTAACATATTTTCACACAATTCGCATACAGACGGTGGCCATTTTATCTGTCAACTCTGGTCCGATTTTCACGAAATTCAAATTTTCTCTTCATTACCATGAAACAGTGATATAATCAAACGTTTTTTTTAAATCGGATAATAATTTTGACCTCCAGAGGGACCACAAGCTAACAAAAGCGATTTTTCGGACAATTAGGGGACATAATTCAGGAAGTTATGATCCGATGGGCACAAATATCGACAGGAATATATCAAGTTTCATCCAAATCGGTTCAAAATTGTGACCTCTATAAGGTCCACAACAGGGTATATGGTAAGAAAAAAAAATTGATTAGCAGTCATAGGATGTTTTTTAAAAAAAGTGCTAATCAATCTGAAAATTGATTAGCAGTTCCTCTTGATTGAATAGCAAAAAAGTAAATTTTCATGGTATCATATTGAACGATCTCTAGAGGCCATAATTTCTACCGGTATACAAGTAATATTGATGTGTGTAATAATGGGGGACATTAACTCCCTTTAATAATAGTTTTATGTTTATATATAACATATTGTTCTCAATACAAACAAATAGATGCACCTCGCTATTTTTCATATTGAATTCCCATACAATATTCAAATTTAAATCCACATTAATTCTACAAAATATTTGTTACGAATACGATAGAATTCGGCTACCTGGTTCAATTTCATGCCGGCAAAATATTCCTCCAAAATTACATGACAGAAAATGAAACCAAATATCTGTGATAAGACAATTTTGATGTCGAAACATTGTTTGACTTTGTTATAAAACGGTAGATCTTATTTAAAATTGCATAGAACCTTCGACACCCGTATGCAATGCATGCCACTCGGCAAACCTCGGAAGATCTGCCGAAGTTTGCCGAGTGCAATGCATGCATTGTCGCCGCCATGTTGTTGTTATTTGTCTACGTTACCTTTTTCCCGCCAAACTGAACCAAGTGCAATTTGTCGCAAATTAGTTTATCAAACAAATAAAAAATAAACCGGTGTCAAGAGCTAATAACAGTGCACGCTTCAGATGGATACATTTTTCGTACGATAAAAGACAATGGGATATTATTTTGTTGAGTGAATGGAAAATAATTAAAATATTTGTGTGTATCACTGATGTCAAATAGGATAGCCTACCAGTTGGGAACACGCGGTCAATTCTTACTACAAAGGGAAATGGTTACAGATACAAATTATTGTTTTATGAATAATTATCGAGCTTGTATATTTACGGAATTGTGTACCTAATTTGATAGTGAACTGGATGACTGTTAAAAGGTTAGCTTACAATTACCGTAGATTACTGATTATTTACTAATTAAGTGACCGACATGCAGAGGATTAAAATGTCCGTACGCAGTGAAACGGTAAATCATATAAGTTAAACATTTTTCACGCTTGATTTGGGACAAGAAATTTGATTTGCGGGTTCCCTTGAATTTGAAAATTTTCTGCTAATCAAATTAATATTTGATTCGCACTTACGTCGTTTTTGTTTAGCAAACTGCGATGCGATACCGCTTATCATATTCCCTGGTCCACAACCTTGATAAAACATATTTTCACACTATTCGTGTACAAACGGCGGCCATTTTGTCTGTCACTTTTGGTCCTATTTTCTCGAAATTCAAACTCAACCTTTATAACCATGGAATGGTGATATAATCAAATGGTTTTTTTAAATCGGATAACAATTTTGACCTCCATTGGTACAAATATCGAAAAGAACCAAGATCTTTGAGTTATAAACATGCATTTCGAGTTTCATCCAAATCGGTTCAAAATTGTGACCTCTACACTGTTCACAAGCTGAAAAACGTGATTGTTCGTACAATCAGGGGCCATAACCCATGAAGTTACAGTCCGATACATGCCAATATCGAAAGGAACTGAGATCTTAGGGTGATAAACCTATATTTTAAGTTTCATTGAAATCGGATAAAAATTGTGACCTGTAGACTGTTCACAATTGTGGACGGACGTCTGGACGAACAAGGGCGACGACAATATACGTTCACATGAAAATGTGGGCGTATAAAAACCACCAGATAGTAAGGCATGTAAATGTTCAATTATCAACTTGTTTCGTCAACATTCTCAAAGGTCTGGTTAAATTCTATTTTTATCTTTTTAGATGTAATCATTAATAGGCCCACCATCCCTTGATGCCGATATATGTTACAATTATTATGTTATTTTTTTTTCAAAAAAGTGTTATCACTTATTATCAAAAAAGTTATGACTATGTTATACGTTAAAACATAAATTTGATTTTAAAATTGTATCTTATTTATTTATGGTTATTGAGTTTATTCCGTCCACTTACATTTCCTAGCCTCTTGGATGAGAGAAATACATGATCGGATTTTGGATATAGGAGTTGGTTATTATTATAATTAAAACTTATACCATTAATTTAGAACAAAATTGAATGAATTATATTGAATATCGACTATGAAATGACAACTGTAATTTCGACTTATTCCTTCAGTAGCCTGCTTATAAGAAAGATAGGTTGCCAGGCAACGAAACATACGCCCACAACAGCTAAGTCGTCCGGGCAGTCAACAAGGGTTGTCGCATATTGTTTCTTTTATCAGTAAGGAGAACATTTACAACACGTGATAATCTTATTACGAGTAATAGCCCATTAAATAATTATCAGAAATGATTAGAATAGTTTTGATGGTTTGTCTCAAGGCCTTTGTCCACAAGATATTTCAAAGTGATCAAGTGCCAGAAATTATCAGATATCACTGAAAATCAAATAGGATTCTTCGTCTCATGACCCTAAACACTGTGCACAAATTTAAAGTCAATCGGATATTAACTTTAGCCTTTAGAGCATTCACAGGGTTTTTCAAAGAGATCAAGGGTCATAACTCTGGCAGTAATTATCGGATATCGATGAAAATAAGTAGGCTATTTTGTATCATGACCGTAAATAGTGTGTATAAATTTAAAGTCAATCGAATATTAACTTTAGATTTTTCAAAGTGATCAAAGGTCATAACTCTGGCAGTAATTATCGGATATTGCTGAAAATCAATAGGCTTCTTTGTATCATGACTTTAAACACCATGTATAAATTTAAATTCAATCGGATATTAACTTTAGCCTCTAGAGCGTTCACAAGATTTTTCAAAGTGATCAAGGGTCATAACTCTGGTAGTAATTATCGGATATCGCTGAAAATCTATAGACTTCTTCGTCTCATGACCTTAAACACTGTGTATAAATTTAAAGTCAATCGAATATTAACTTTAGCCTCTAAAGCGTTCACAAGATTTTTCAAAGTGATCAAGGGTCATAACTCTGGCAGTAATTATCAGATATCACCGAAAATCAATAGGATTCTTCGTCTCACGACCTTAAACACCATGTATAAATTTCAAGTAAATCAGATATTAACTTTAGCCTCTAGAGCGTTCACATGAAATTGTGGACGGACGGACGGACAGACGGACGAACGGGGGCGACGGCAATATACGACCACATTTCAATGTGGGCGTATAAAAATGAAGTTTCGACCAATCCTTGTGCTAAACTTTATCTTTCCAGTCAGTTGTTTCTGTTATCTCTTTGAGAAATTCATTGAGAAGAATGGGTAGAATCATCAATTTACTGGATATTCTTATGTAACTTTGAAATAACTGGCCCCATTGAAATTCCGTCCAAGTTACATTACCACCCTGACCACTTTCACATATTTCAAAATATTGCTTTGTAAAGATCAGAAGTTATCTTCTAAGTATTATTTTCAGATAATTAGATTATTAGAGATTCAGAAAAACCAAAAGATCAATACATTATCTTATTTATTTTTTTTTCTATTCAAAAATTCTATACTGAAGAAAGAGCCATTTACATAAATGTGCATTTGAAATAAATGGTTACGGATCTCAAACCATCAACCAATCAAATTGCTTATCTCTGCTTACCCTAGGCAGAAAATGCTCATCTTCGAACTCAATCACCTACGCAGAGTGTGAACATTTTAGCTCAATTAGAAAGAATTATTGTGTACCAAAAGGTCAATCTGTTTCACAGAGAATTACTTACGAATTATCTCTGTAACAGACGACTGTCCACAACAGGTGCGGGATCAGTTTGCCAAAAGGTGTGACGGACAGATGGATGAACCCATTTTAATAAAAGGACAATGTGAAACAAGATAATTTGTTCACAACTCAAAATTTTCACGATCTTTAAAGATAGGCTGGCACTGCCAGGCAGGATACGCCCACATTTTCGAGAGATGGATAGAGAACAAGCAATACCGAAAGTGATTTTTCCTACATCTTTAAGTCCTGTATTTCATATTGTATTGGGAGCAGCCATTTAGTTGGTCAGTTCCAGTCTGATATTCATGAAATTCGAAACCGACAATGATTATGGTGTGACGGTACACAACCTAGAAATGTGACTTTTCATCAAAAGAATTGTGACCTGTAGAGAGTCCACAACCATGATATACCATATTTTTATACTATTCGCGTACAAACAACGACCATTTCGTCCGGCAATTTTTGTATGATTTTCACGAAATTAGAACTCAACCTTCCTAATCAAAATCGAATTAAAATTGTGACCTATACAGGGTCCACAACCATGATATACCATTTTTTTAACAGTATTCGCGTACAAACGGCGGCCATTTTGTCTGTCAATTTTGGTCCGATTTTCCCGAAATTCAAACTCAACCTTCCTTACAGTGTAACGGTGATATAATCTAACGTTTTTTTAAATTGGATAATAATTGTGACCTCCAGAGGGACCACAAGCTAAAGAAAGGGGGATTTTGCGTATAACCAGGGGCCATAATTCAGGAAGTTACGATCCGATATGTGCAAATATCGAAAAGAACCAAGATCTTTGGGTTATAACCATGAATTTCAAGTTTGATCAAAATCGAATTAAAATTGTGACCTTTACAGGGTCCACAACCTTGATATACCATTTTTTAACAGTATTTGAGTACAAACGGCGGCCATTTTGTATGGCAATTTTGGTCTGATTTTCCCGAAATTCGAACTCAACCTTCCTTACGGTGTAACGGTAATATAATCAAACGTTTTTTTTAAATCAGATAATAATTGTGACCTCCAAGCTAAAAAAAAGGCGATTTTGCGTATAATCAGGGGCCATAATTCAGGAAGTTACAATCCGATATGCGCAAATATCGAAAGGAAGCAAGATCTTTGGGTTATAACCATGAATTTCAAGTTTCATCAAAATCGAATCAAAATTGTGACCTCCACAGGGTCCACAACCTTGATATACCATTTTTTAACAGTATTCGCGTACAAACGGCGGCCATTTTGTATGGCAATTTTCGTCCGATTTTCCCGAAATTCGAACTCAACCTTCCTTAGGGTGTAACGGTGATATAATCAAACGGTTTTTTAAATCGAATAATAATTGTGACCTCCAAGCTAAAATAAAGGCGATTTTTCGTATAATCAGGGGCCATAATTCAGGAAGTTACGTTTCGATATGCGCAAATATCGAAAGGAAGCAAGATCTTTGGGTTATAACCATGAATTTCAAGTTTCATCAAAATCGAATCAAAATTGTGACCTCCACAGGGTCCACAACCTTGATATACCATTTTTTAACTGTCTTCGCGTACAAACGGCGGCCATTTTGTATGGCAATTTTCGTCCGATTTTCCCGAAATTCGAACTCAACCTTCCTTAGGGTGTAACGGTGATATAATCAAACGTTTTTTTAAATCGAATAATAATTGTGACCTCCAGAGGGACCACAAGCTAAAAAGGGTGATTTTTCGGACAATCAGGGGCCATAATCCAGGAAATTACATTCCGATAGCCGCAAATATCGAAAGGAACCAAGATCTTTGGGTTACAAACATGCATGTCAAGTTTCATCAAAATCGGTTCAAAATTGTGACCTCTATAGGGTCCACAAGCTAAAAACGTGATTTTTCGTACAATCAGGGGCCATAATCCATGAAGTTTTGATCCGATACATGCCAATATCGAAAGCAGCCGAGATCTTTTGGGGATAAACCTATATTTCAAGTTTCGTCAAAATCGGATAAGAATTGTGACCTGTAGAGAGTCCACAAACAAATTGTGGACGGACGGACGGACGTCCGGACGGACAGGGGTGACGACATAATACGTCCACATGAAAATGTGGGCGTATAAAAAGTCTTTTTGAACAGATATTGGCAAACTATCGGCAGATTCTGATTTTTACTGTTAGGCCACTTACTAGTTTAAAGATAGGTTGCCAGCAGAGTTGGGATTTCGCCCGTATATTCCGGACTTGTCCGAATATTTTTTCCAAACGCACAATGGTGTCCGACCGGGAATATGCCCAATCGGACATCAAGACATAGTGAATAATATTCAAAATTCCAAAATTAATATAGTGTACTGAGAGTATAACTACCACTCAACCCGATTATCGTTGACAATAGGCAGGATTGATTAGGTAATTAAGTGATCAACGTATTTATCGTGTTATACCGTCAATAAACCTACCTTGATTAACTACTTAATCTGTCTTGATTGATTGACTTAATCCTTTGTCGGACAATTCATCAATCTAATCTTAAACAGAAGTCATTGCTTTCCCTTTGTCGGACTATTCATCAATCCAATAAGAGTGATTATAATTTTAATTCACCTGTTTACCTCGTGGTCTTCAATTGTCGGGCATTTTAATCGCATTGATGTGAGCCGACAGCATATATCAACTAATCATAGATGTCACATATCGTAAGAGTATATTATTTTATAACACCCTAATTCATTTTGTCTACGATATCTTTTACGTCTTTTAAGAATCCATATATAAATTCTCATCCACAGTGGCACTTTCCCGTGATCTCGAGCGCCGCACGAATATTGCTTAACATGTTAGGCAGTGCTTACTATGAAGCTGTGTGCTGTAAGTCACGTACGCCATAGCGGCAATACGCTGAAGTCAGCTATGCCTTTTCTCATCACAAGTAATGTATGAAGCTGTGGGTCACGTACGCCATAGCGGCAATACGCTGAAGTCGGCTATGCCCATTGTCATCACCACAAGTATTATTTCGAACGCTTTTCTTTCATTTGCTGCCGTGTTCTTATTTCTATTACGCACGGATTTGAATATTTTGTTGACATTTTATAAAGAAAAAACGATGTTCTGACATCACAAACTATTCTTATTCCGGAAGTTCGGCATTCATTTGCTGCCACGTAAATCTAAAGGAATATTACCGTTGTGAATTTTATGCCGAAGCAGGATCGGCAAGCTTTCATTCAATGTATTACGAAAATGCTTAATTTTGTACGACATTTACTGACATAAATTTAAATGCCATACGGGAATTAGGTGTGAAAAATAGCGAGGTTCACCAATTTTTATTACGTACGGGATTTGAATATTTGTTGACATGTTATTTTTAATTGTGGTATGAATTGAATACCGTACGGGAATTAAATATGAAAAATAGCGAGGTTCACCTAATTTTGTTATGTACGTGATTTGAATATTTTGACATGTGACTTTTAATTGTGGTATGAATTCGTCTGCTTAAATAACGATAAGAGTTATGCCCCTTTATTTTCGGTAAAATGTCCGACACGCAAAATTTTGAAATCCCAACTCTGGTTGCCAGGCAACGAAACATACGCCCACAGCAGCTAAATCGTCCGGGCAGTCAACAAGGGTTGTCGCATATTTTTACTTTTTTTGCTAATGAAACATTTGTAATACACTAAAAACTGATTAAGAGTAACGGCTCATTATGTAATTATCAGAAAATCATTAGAATTTGATTGCTTTTTATAAAGTGTTACCCCACACTAACAATTAGTATATACATGAAACATTTAATATCATGGTTTTAGCTGTTCAGTTATTAAAATTCATTGAAAATCAAAATACTTGTTCGTTTCAACACCTTAAACTCTGTGTATCAATCTAAAGTCAATCGGATGATAAGTTTAGCCTCTATAGCGTAACAAGATTTTTTGAAGTTATCAAGAGAGATAACTCTGGCAATAATTATTTTAAATCTCTGAAAATCAATAGGCTTCTTCGTCTCATGACCCTAAACACTGTGTGTTAATTTAAAGTCGATCGGATATTAACTTTGGCCTCTAGAGCTTCCACAGGATTTTTTCGAAGTGATCAAGGGCCATAACTCTTGCAGCAATTATTGAAAATCACTGAAAATCGATAGACGACTTAGTCTCATGACTGTAAACACTGTATAAATTTGAAGTCAATCGGATATTAACTTTTAGAGCATCCACTGTGTATAAATTTAAAGTCAATCGGATATTAACTTTGGCCTCTAGAGCGTCCGCAGGATTTTTTGAAGTGATCAAGGGACATAACTCTGCCACTAATTATCGCGAATCGCTGAAAATCAATAGGATTCTTTGTCTCATGACCTTAAACACTGTGTATAAATTTAAAGTAAATCGGATATTAACTTTGGCCTCTAGAGCGTCCACAAGATTTTTTGAAGTGATCAAGGGCTATAACTCTGGCACTAATTATCGGAAATCGCTGAAAATCAATAGACTTCTTCGTCTCATGACCTTAAACACTGTGTATAAATTTAAAGTCAATTGGATATTAACTTTGGCCTCTAGAGCGTCCACAAGATATTTTCAAGTGTTCAAGGGCCATAACTCTGGCACTAATTATCGGAAATCGCTGAAAATCAATAGGCTTCTTCGTCTCATGACCTTAAACACTGTGTATAAATTTAAAGTCAATCGGATATTAACTTTGGCCTCTAGAGCGTCCACAAGATATTTTGAAGTGATCAAGGGCCATAACTCTGGTAGTTATTATCGGAAATCGCTGAAAATCAATAGGCTTCTTTGTCTCATGACCTTAAACACTGTGTATAAATTTAAAGTCAATCGGATATTAACTTTGGCCTCTAGAGCGTCCACAAGATTTTTTGAAGTGATCAAGGGCCATAACTCTGGCACTAATTATCGGAAATCGCTGAAAATCAATAGGCTTCTTCGTCTCATGACCTTAAACACTGTGTATAAATTTAAAGTCAATCGGATATTAACTTTAGCCTGTAGAGCGTCCACAAGCAATTGTGGACGCCGGACCGACGGACGGACCGACGGACCGACGGACGGACGGACGGACGGACGGGGGCGACGACAATATACGACCACATTTCAATGTGGGCGTATAAAAATAGGTTGCCAGACAACGAAACATACGCCCACACAACAGCTAAATCGTCCGGGGAGTCAACAAGAGTTGTCGCATACTAAGTAATTATCAGAAAATCATTAGAATTTATTTGGTTTTTATAAAGTTCTGCCCCAATGCTAACGTTAAGTATACGAAACTTAATATTATGGATTTAGCTGTTCAATTCGGATTTAAATTGTGACCTCCATAGGATCCACAAGGTAAAAAACATGATTTTTCGTACAATCAGGAGCCATAATTCAGGCAGTTATGGTCCAATGTGCCGAATATGGAAAGGAAATGCGATCTTTAGGTTTAAACTTATTTTTCAATTTTCATCAAAATTGGATTAAAATGGTGACCTCTACAGGGTCCACAATCTTGATATATTATATTTTTACACTATTTGCGTATTAACCGCAGCCATTTTGTCCCGACAGTTAGGGTCCGATTTTTACGAAATTCGACCTCAACCTTCATTACAGTGAAACGGTGATATAATCAAGCGATTCTTAAAATCGGATAATAGTTGTGACCTCCCAGAGGGACCACAATCTAAAAAGGCGATTATTAGTACAATCAGGGGCCATAATTCAGGAAGTTACAATTCGATATGCGCAAATATCGAAACGAACCAAGATCTTTGGATTATAAACATGCATTTAAAGTTTCATCAAAATCAGATTAAAATTGTGACCTCTACAGGGTCTACAACCTTGATATACCATATTCTTATAGTATTCGCGTACAAGCAGCGGCCATTTTGTCCATCAGTTTTGGTCCAATTTTCACGAAATTCATCCTCACCCTTCATTACGGTGAAACAGTGATATAATCAACCCAGGGGTGTAAAAATTAGGGCTGCAACGATACGCCAGGCCACGATACGATGCGCACCTCGATTCATACCCCACGATACGATTAATATCCCGATGCAGGAAATAAATTTAAAAACTGCTGTTAAATTTTAAAAGTCTTTATTTTTTTACGTTAAACATAATATTTTCAAAGGTTTGTATAGATTTAAATGTTTACCAAACCCTTTATCACATACTTGCATTATATATCAATAATTACTACTATGAATGATAATTATCAACTTTGGCCAAACCCTAGCTTAACCGGAGCGGGGCCCTTAGCGTGACGAAAAGATAATTTCATATCCCTCTGAATAGCATGCCTCGGTAACACAAAGTTAAACGGTTTGCAATACAAAAATAATTACATAATATCTGATCAAATAGGAAATCTATTCAATTCCGAACGACATACAAAGTCTAGCAGCCTAGGCCGATAACCGAGTGGAACTACACAGAGAAGGTAGTTGAAGGTTGGTGGATAGCTCCGACTCGACACTTCGCGCCGCTAGATCGATTACTGTGAAACTGTCATCTGATATTTTTTCTTTTTGCCACGAACCATGGGGCCCTGGGCCCCTCAGGCCCATGCCTTAGCTGGGCTTTGACATTGGCACATTGAATTTGTTGACGAATGCATTATTATTATAAAAATTCAGCTGCAGAATCAATATGACTGGCTCGTATTGCCACAACAAGTTCAGCCAATGAAAAGCTTTCTCGTTGTCAGGTCAGTCGCTGATGTGGCAATGGCGAAGAAAATAACAGTACGGAATTTTGAATGTCAAAATATTATTATACATTAGAAATATAGAAATGATAATTGTGCTGACCAATGTATGCACCAATCGCCAATCTCGTGCATTAATCTTAGCACAATTCGCATATTACTGACGTATTTATAATAATATGCTCTATGTTTTTCCATATATTATTCAAGTGCGTAATTTGCAAGTTACTTTATTTCAAGCTCGACTTGCTTATCCAGACTGATATTATTTATTCTTGGCGAAATAACTAAAGTCCATGTGTCGAGAGTGTGATAACACGTACTCGCTTACAGTAAAAAAAGTAATTTTGCTTATGGAATTATTTACGCATTCCACGTTAGGATATTTAAACGACAGAACACTGGTCTTTTTTTGTGGATTTTTTGGATAATGAATCGCGATACGGACATTGATTGTATCGTGCATCGTGGATTTTTACAAAATCGCGGTTCATCGATTCATCGATGAATCGTTGCAGCCCTAGTAAAAATCCACTAGCCCGACGCCCGGGACTACCAAAAATAACCTACAGGCTAGTGACCTATTTAGCCGTACTAATCCTGGGCTAGTGCCCTTTCATTGTTCATTTTTTCTGTGATTTAAACTAGATAAATGAGATGTGAAATACTGCACTTTTATTTCTCCAAACCAAAGGAAACTATATAACAATAGTTTTTCTGTAGTGAACACGGGAAGGTGTGTGTGTGAAGTCGCTTTATTTTACGTCCGCTTCAACCGAAGTGATATCGCAGACAAGCACGGGAAGGTTGTATCTCTTCTATTTATAGTGGGGCTAAATATAGATCTCAGTCAATACAATCTAAAGTCATGTGATAATCTAGACTACAATGCATGATGGGGGATGTAAGAAGCACTTCCCACCTCTCGCAATTTAAAGTCATGTGATAATCTAGACTACAATGGATGATGGGATATGTCTTCTTTAGTTTTTAGTTATATCGTAGAAATACATAAGGACCTGCGTTGTCCGCTATTTATCGGATATATTGTAATGAAAACTAGTTCAAATAACCAAGAACAAAAACTTAATCAAATCAGTCCTTCATTTATATCCTGAGGCCACTTTCTGTTGGCGTACGTCGGCACAGTATTAGATCGGGAACAGTATCCCGTGTGGTAACTTGATATGCGGTAGAGTTGAAAAACAGTCGTCATATGGATTGAGGCCCGGAAAAATTGTATACTCCACACCGATTTATATACTCCGTATAATATGGAATACAGTTCAGTTAGAAAGAATACATTTAATGTGGTCAAATGGGTGACAATCTGCAGTGTACATTATTGTCATTATTGACGATTAAAGTTTGTACCTTGTCCAACTAAGGACTAGTGGAACTGGATGCCGGGATAGTGTCTGACAGTAGACTACTAGCCAGGGGCTAGTGGATTAAAAAATATTTTTACGCCCCTGAATCAAACGTTATTTCAAATCCGTTCATAATTGTGAGCTCCAAAGGAACCACAAGCTAAAAAATGGCGACTTTTCCTAAAATCAGGGGCCATAATTCAGGAAGTAACTATCAGATATGTGCAAGATCTTTGGGTTATAAACATGAATTTCAAGTTTCATCAAAATCAGTTCAAAATTGTGACCTCTATAGGGTCCACAACCTTGATATTACATCTTTTCACACTAATCGCATCAAAAGACCGGCATTTTGTCAGTCAATTTTGGTCTGATTTTCACAAAATTCTAACTCATTCTTCATTACCATGTAATGATGATATAATCAAACGTTTTTTTTAAATCGGATAATACTTTTAACCTCCAGACGAACCACAAGCTAAAAAGATAGGCTGGCACTGCCAGGCAGGATACGCCCACATTTTTGAGAGATGGATAGAGAACAAGCAATACCGAAAGTGATTTTTCCTACATCATTAAGTCCTGTATTTCATACTGTATTGGGAGCAGCCATTTTGTTGGTCAGTTCCAGTCTGATATTCATGAAATTCGAAGCCGACAATGATTATGGTATGACAGTACACAACCTAGAAATGTTACTTTTCGTCAAAATCGGATAAGAAATGTGACCTGTAGAGAGTCCACAACCATGATATATCATATTTTTACAATATTCGCGTACAAACAGTGACCATTTCGTCCGGCAATTTTGGTACGATTCCTTACGGTGCAACAGTAATATAATCAGAGTTTTTTTTTTAAATCAGATAACAATTGTTCGAGAGATAGACAGAGATCAAGCAATACCGAAAGTGATTTTTCCTAGAATCAAAGGCCATAATTCATTAAGTTACAATTTGATATGCGCAAATATCGAAAAGAATAAAGATCTTTAGGTTATAAACAAGCATTTCAGGTTTCATCAAAATCGAATTAAAATTGTCACCTCTACAGGGTCCACAACTTTGACATACCATATTTTTACACTGTTCGCGTACAAACGGCGGCCATTTTTTCTGGCAATTATGGTCCAATTTTTTAACTCAAACCTTTCGTAGGGTGTAACGGTGATAGAGTCAAACGTTTTTTCAAATCGGATAATAATTGTGACCTCCAGAGGGGACCATAGGCGATTTTTCGGACAATCAGGGGCCATAATTCAGGAAGTTACGATCCGATATGCGCAAATAACGAAAGGAACAAAGATCTTTAGGTTATAACCATGCATTTCAAGTTTCATCAAAATCGAATTAAAATTGTGACCTCTACAGGGTCCACAACCATGATATACAATTTTTTAACAGTATTCGCGTACAAACGGCGGCCATTTTGTATGGCAATTTTGGTCCGATTTTCCCGAAATTCGAACTCAACATTCCTTACGGTGTAACGGTAATATAATCAACCGTTTTATTAAATCGGATAATAATTGTGACCACCAGAGGGACCACAAGCTAAAATAAGGCGATTTTGCGTATAATCAGGGGCCATAATGCAGGAAGTTACGTTCCGATATGCGCAAATATCGAAAGGAACCAAGATCTTTGGGTTATAACCATGGATTTCAAGTTTCATCAAAATCAAATAAAAAATGTGACTTCTACAGGGTCCACAACCTTGATATACCATTTTTTAACAGTATTCGCGTACAAACGGCGGCCATTTTGTATGGCAATTTTTGTCCGATTTTCCTGAAATTCGAATTCAACCTTCCTTAGGGTGTAACGGTGATATAATCAAACAGTTTTTTTTAAATCGGATAATAATTGTGACCTCCAGAGGGACCACAAGCTAAAAAGGGTGATTTTTCGGACAATCAGGGGCCATAATTCAGGAAATTACATTCCGATAGGCGCAAATATCGAAAGGAACCAAGATCTTTGGGTTATAAACATGCATGTCAAGTTTCATCAAAATCGGTTCAAAATTGTGACCTCTATAGGGTCCACAAGGTAAAAACGTGATTTTTCGTACAATCAGGGGCCATAATAAATGAAGTTTTCATCCGATACATGCCAATATCAAAAGCAGCCGAGATCTTTTGGGGATAAACCTATATTTCAAGTTTCGTCAAAATCGGATAAGAATTGTGACCTGTAGAGAGTCCACAAACAAATTGTGGACGGACGGACAGGGGCGACGACAATATACGTCCACATAAAAATGTGGGCGTATAAAAACCGATTTTTCGAACAATCAGGGGACATAATTCAGGAAGTTACGATCCGATGGGTGCAAATATTGAACGGAGCCAAGATCTTTGGATTAAAAACATACATGTCAAGTTTCATCAAAATCGGTTCAAAATTGTGACCTCTATAGGGTCCACAACCTTGATACATGTATAACATATTTTCACACCATTCGCGTACAAACAACGGCCATTTTGTCTGTCAATTTTGGTCATATTTTGACGAAATTAGAACTCAACCTCCATAACTATATAACAGTGATATAATCAAATGGTTTATCAAATCGGATAACAATTTTGACCTCCAGAGGAACCACAAGCTAAAAAGGGCAATTTTTCGAACAATCAGGGGCCACAATTCAGGAAGTTACGATCCGATGGGTGCAAATATCGAAAGGAACCAAGATCTTTGGGTTATAAACATGCATTTTAAGTTTCATCCCAATCGGGTCAAAATTGTGACCTCTACACTGTTCACAAGCTAAAAACGTGATTTTTCGGACAACCAGGGGCCATAACTCAGGAAGTTACAGTACGATACATGCCAATATCGAAAGGAACCAAGATCTTAAGGTGATAAACCTATATTTTAGGTTTCATTGAAATCGGATAAAAATTGTGACCTGTAGACTGTTCGCAAACAATTGTGGACGGACGGACGGACGAACAGGGGCAACAACAACAGCTAGCATTATTACCTGGTCTATGGATTCAGATGGATAGCTCGATCCTTGGTTTCCCATTATTTCATCTTGATACAGAGACTCATCTGCTACATAAGCTGATGAATTAGCCCAACTCTGTTCTGTCTGTCCAATATATCCATCATCATCGTAAGTGCTCTGATCATTGTACGCTCGATAGTCTGATTGTTGACCATCATTTTGCAATATATTGGGACATGTCATTGGTTGATTTGGTAGTTGTACAGCCACAATGGCTGGGTCTGAATGTGGAGCTGTTATCAAAAGAAAAAAAGAAAATATAATTCAATACTTCTCAAAGGGAAGTGGCACATAAAAATATTGTAGTTTCAAGTGTTTTTTTCAGTTTGATATTTGTGTTGAAAATTGGAACGAGATTTGTGATTCATACTCACAATTTCTTACTTGTTTCAATGTTTATGAGTGTGTTTGCTGTATGAAATCGTACTTATAGTCTGGGAGCTAGGTGGGTTTTATTCAACATGAAAGACGTGAAAGGTTTGGGATGCTAATGGTGTATGGCTGGGTTAGGAGACCCCAAAAACCCAATTCTTAAGTTGCACCATTGGTGGGTGTGGTAGGAGCAGCCACCCATAGTACCCTCAAAAATCGGTTTATTCTTCAATAACGCGCGTCGTCATTGGATTTGGAAGTTCCAAAAGCTGGAGATCCTCCCACGTCCGATATAGGTCAAACAAAGTCGAAGTCTGGAAGATATTTTAGAACAGAATGGTTAACTACTTTTGCTTGGCAAAAATTCACAAAAAGCTTTTTGTCTCGTAATTTATTAAAGCCTACTTTTTTTTACGGGTACCGGTAACACTGAAAGTCACTGAATCACAATTGGCCACATGACTTTTCATACTTATGCACGAATAACATATTTCAGCGTTCCGACTATACACGGAAAATAATTTGTGCTACTTTGTTTTACTATTGACATTTGCTTACACATATACTTTGTTAATTTTTATATATTGGCAAGCCATTACTTATTTGAATTTACTTATAGTTTTTCTTTTTACTAAATTATAACTTCCGTTTGGTTGGATGAAAGCAAAAGTAGGAATATGTATTGTCGAAGTTGCTGAAATTTGACTATAAATTTCAATTTTATTATCGATGTATGAATACAAGTATTCAATTACAACAAAGGTTTTGTTTATTCTAAGTTTCAGTTATTATTCGGAATACTTTATGCAATTACTGTCGTGAATAAAGTATGCATAAAACAACATGTCTGTTGTTGAAAATACGACTATCCATTAGGCCTACCCGTGGCCGGTTCATTTCAAGATAGGCTGGCACAGCCAGGCAGGATACGCCCACATTTTCGAGAGATGGACAGAGAACAAGCAATACCGAAAGTGATTTTTCCTACATCTTTAAGTCCTGTATTTCATACTGTATTGGGAGCAGCCATTTAGTTGGTCAGTTCCAGTCTGATATTAATGAAATTCGAAACCGACAATGATTATGGTGTGACGGTACACAACCTAGAAATGTGACTTTTCATCAAAATCGGATAAGAATTGTGACCTGTAGAGAGTCCACAACCATGATATACCATATTTTTACACTATTCGCGTACAAACAGCGACCATTTCGTCCAGAAATTTTGGTACGATTTTCACGAAATTAGAACTCAACCTTCCTCATCAAAATCGAATTAAAATTGTGACCTATACAGGGTCCACAACCATGATATATCATTTTTTTAACAGTATTCGCGTACAAACGGCGGCCATTTTGTCAGTCAATTTTGATCCGATTTTCCCGAAATTCAAACTCAACCTTCCTTACAGTGTAACGGTGATATAATCAAAAGTTTTTTAAATTGGATAATAATTGTGACCTCCAGAGGGACCACAAGCTAAAGAAAGGGGGATTTTGCGTATAACCAGGGGCCATAATTCAGGAAGTTACGATCCGATATGCGTAAATATCGAAAAGAACCAAGATCTTTGGGTTATAACCATGAATTTCAAGTTTCATCAAAATCGAATTAAAATTGTGACCTTTACAGGGTCCACAACCTTGATATACCATTTTTTAACAGTATTCGCATACAAACGGCGGCCATTTTGTATGGCAATTTTGGTCTGATTTTCCCGAAATTCGAACTCAACCTTCCTTACGGTGTAACGGTAATATAATCAAACGTTTTTTTAAATCGGATAATAATTGTGACCTCCAAGCTAAAAAAAAGGCGATTTTGCGTATAATCAGGGGCCATAATTCAGGAAGTTACGATCCGATATGCGCAAATATCGAAAGGAAGCAAGATCTTTGGGTTATAACCATGAATTTCAAGTTTCATCAAAATCGAATCAAACTTGTGACCTCCACAGGGTCCACAACCTTGATATACCATTCTTTAACAGTATTCGCGTACAAACAGCGGCCATTTTGTATGGCAATTTTCGTCCGATTTTCCCGAAATTCGAACTCAACCTTCATTAGGGTGTAACGGTGATATAATCAAACGTTTTTTTAAATCGAATAATAATTGTGACCTCCAAGCTAAAGATAGGCTGGCACAGCCAGGCAGGATACGCCCACATTTTCGAGAGATGGACAGAGAACAAGCAATACCGAAAGTGATTTTTCCTACATCTTTAAGTCCTGTATTTCATACTGTATTGGGAGCAGCCATTTAGTTGGTCAGTTCCAGTCTGATATAAATGAAATTCGAAACCGACAATGATTATGGTGTGATGGTACACAACCTAGAAATGTGACTTTTCATCAAAATCGGATAAGAATTGTGACCTGTAGAGAGTCCACAACCATGATATACCATATTTTTACACTATTCGCGTACAAACAGCGGCCATTTCGTCCAGAAATTTTGGTACGATTTTCACGAAATTAGAACTCAACCTTCCTCATCAAAATCGAATTAAAATTGTGACCTATACAGGGTCCACAACCATGATATATCATTTTTTTAACAGTATTCGCGTACAAACGGCGGCCATTTTGTCAGTCAATTTTGATCCGATTTTCCCGAAATTCAAACTCAACCTTCCTTACAGTGTAACGGTGATATAATCAAAAGTTTTTTAAATTGGATAATAATTGTGACCTCCAGAGGGACCACAAGCTAAAGAAAGGGCGATTTTGCGTATAACCAGGGGCCATAATTCAGGAAGTTACGATCCGATATGCGCAAATATTGAAAAGAACCAAGATCTTTGGGTTATAACGATGAATTTCAAGTTTCATCTAAATCAAATTAAAATTGTGACCTTTACAGCGTCCACAACCTTGATATACCATTTTTTAACAGTATTCGCGTACAAACGGCGGCCATTTTGTATGGCAATTTTGGTCTGATTTTCCCGAAATTCAATCTCAACCTTCCTTACGGTGTAACGGTAATATAATCAAACGTTTTTTTAAATCGGATAATAATTGTGACCTCCAAGCTAAAAAAAAAGGCAATTTTGCGTATAATCAGGGGCCATAATTCAGGAAGTTACGATCCGATATGCGCAAATATCGAAAGGAAGCAAGATCTTTGGGTTATAACCATGAATTTCAAGTTTCATCAAAATCGAATCAAAATTGTGACCTCCACAGGGTCCACAACCTTGATATACCATTTTTTAACAGTATTCGCGTACAAACGGCGGCCATTTTGTATGGCAATTTTCGTCTGATTTTCCTGAAATTCAAACTCAACCTCCCTTAGGGTGTAACGGTGATATAATCAAACGGTTTTTTAAATCGAATAATAATTGTGACCTCCAAGCTAAAAAAAAGGCGATTTTGCGTATAATCAGGGGCCATAATTCAGGAAGTTACGATCCGATATGCGCAAATATCGAAAGGAAGCAAGATCTTTGGGTTATAACCATGAATTTGAAGTTTCATCAAAATCGAATAAAAATTGTGACCTCCACAGGGTCCACAACCTTGATATACCATTTTTTAACAGTATTCGCGTACAAACGGCGGCCATTTTGTATGGCAATTTTCGTCCTATTTTCCCGAAATTTGAACTCAACCTTCCTTAGGGTGTAACGGTGATATAATCAAACGGTTTTTTAAATCGAATAATAATTGTGACCTCCAGAGGGACCACAAGCTAAAAAGGGTGATTTTTCGTACAATCAGGGGCCATAATTCAGGAAATTACATTCCGATAGCCGCAAATATCGAAAGGAACCAAGATCGTTGGGTTACAAACATGCATGTCAAGTTTCATCAAAATCGGTTCAAAATTGTGACCTCTATAGGGTCCACAAGCTAAAAACGTGATTTTTCGTACAATCAGGGGCCATAATCCATGAAGTTTTGATCCGATACATGCCAATATCGAAAGGAACCGAGATCTTATGGGGATAAACCTATATTTCAAGTTTCGTCAAAATCGGATAAGAATTGTGACCTGTAGAGAGTCCACAAACAAATTGTGGACGGACGGACAGGGGCGACGACATAATACGTCCACATGAAAATGTGGGCGTATAAAAATAGGCGATTTTGCGTATAAACAGGGGCCATAATTCAGGAAGTTATGATTCGATGGGCGCAAATATCGAAAGGAACCAAGATCTTTGGGTTATAACCATGCATTTCAAGTTTCATCAAAATCAAATTAAAATTGTGACCTCTACAGGGTCCACAACCATGATATACAATTTTTTAACAGTATTCGCGTACAAACGGCAGCCATTTTTTATTGCAATTTTGGTCCGATTTTCCCGAAATTCAACCTCAACCTTTCTTACGGTGTAACGGTAATATAATCAAACGTTTTTTCAATCGGATAATAATTGTGACCTCCAGAGGTGTTTGATCCATGCATTGGGTGACAAAGTTCATCTTGATTTTCTAGCGTGGTTTCCCCTTGTTCAATTTTGGTCCGATTTTCACGAATTCCGACATCAACCTTCATTACGATGTAACGGTGATATAATCAAACGTTTTTTTTTTAAATGGGATAATAATTCTGACCCCAGAGGGACCACAAGCTAAAAAGATAGGCTGTCAGGCAAAGAAACATACACCCACAGCAGCTAAATCGTCCGGGCAGTCAACAAGGGTTGTCGCATATTTTTACTTTTTTCGGTAATGAAACATTTGTAATACTCTAAAAACTGATCAAGAGTAACAACTCAATATGTAATTATTAAAAATAAGGTTGCCAGGCAACGAAACATACGCCCAAATCGTCCGGGCAGTCAACAAGAGTTGTCGCATATTAAGGAATTATCAGAAAATCATTAGAATTTGTTTGGTTTTAATAATCAAAAGTTTTTTTAAAATTAGATAATAATTGTGACCTCCAGAGGGACCACAAGCTAAAAAGGGTGATTTTTCGTACAATCAGGGGACATAATTCAGGAAGTAATGATCCGATGGGCACAAATATCGAAAGGAATCAAGATCTTTGGGTTATAAACATACATGTCAAGTTTCATCAAAATCGGTTCAAAATTGTGACCTCTACAGGGTCCACAACCTTGATATAACATATTTTCACACTATTCGTGTACAAACGACGACCATTTTGTTCGTCAATTCTAGTCCGATTTTCACTTAATTCAAACTCTTCATTACCATGTAACGGTGATATAGTCAAACGTTTTTTTAAATCGGATAATAATTTTGACCTCCAGAGGGACCAAAAGCTAACAAAAGCGATTTTTTGGACAATCCGGGGACATAATTCAGGAAGTTATGATCCAATGGGTGCAAATATCGAAAGGAACCAAGATCTTTGGGTTATAAACATACATGTAAAGTTTCATCAAAATCGGTTCAAAATTGTGACCTCTATAAGGTCCACAACCTTTATATAACATATTTTCACACTATTCGCGTACAAACGGCGGCCATTTTGTCTGTCAATTTTGGTCCGATTTTCCCAAAATTCAAACTCAACCTTCATAACCATGGAATCGTGATTAATCAAACGTTTTTTTAAATCGGATAACAATTTTGTCCTCCAGAGGGACCACAAGCTAAAAAGGGCGATTTTTTGGACAATCAGGGGCCATAATTTAGGAAGTTACGATCCGATGGGCGCAAATATCAAAAGGACCCAAGATCTTTGGGTTATAAACATACATGTCAAGTTTCATCAAAATTGGTTCAAAATTGTGACCTCTATAAGGTCCACAACCTTGATATAACATATTTTCACACTATTCGCGCACAAACGGCAGCCATTTTGTCCGTCAATTTTGGTCCGATTTTCATGAAATTCAAACTCAACCTTCATAACCATGCAACGGTGATATAATCAAACGTTTTTTTAAATCGGATAACAATTTTGACCTCCAGAGGGACCACAAGCTAAAAAGGGTGATTTTTCGTACAATCAGGGGACATAATTCAGGAAGTAATGATCCGATGGGCACAAATATCGAAAAGAATCAAGATCTTTGGGTTATAAACATACATGTCAAGTTTCATCAAAATCGGTTCAAAATTGTGACCTCTACAGGGTCCACAACCTTGATATAACATATTTTCACACTATTCGTGTACAAACGACGACCATTTTGTTCGTCAATTCTAGTCCGATTTTCACGTAATTCAAACTCTCTCTTCATTACCATGTAACGGTGATATAGTCAAACGTTTTTTTAAATCGGATAATAATTTTGACCTCCAGAGGGACCAAAAGCTAACAAAAGCGATTTTTTGGACAATCCGGGGACATAATTCAGGAAGTTATGATCCAATGGGTGCAAATATCGAAAGGAACCAAGATCTTTGGGTTATAAACATACATGTAAAGTTTCATCAAAATCGGTTCAAAATTGTGACCTCTATAAGGTCCACAACCTTTATATAACATATTTTCACACTATTCGCGTACAAACGGCGGCCATTTTGTCTGTCAATTTTGGTCCGATTTTCCCAAAATTCAAACTCAACCTTCATAACCATGGAATCGTGATTAATCAAACGTTTTTTTAAATCGGATAACAATTTTGTCCTCCAGAGGGACCACAAGCTAAAACGGGCGATTTTTTGGACAATCAGGGACCATAATTGAGGAAGTTACGATCCGATGGGCGCAAATATCGAAAGGAACCAAGATCTTTGGGTTATAAGTTTCATCAAAATTGGTTCAAAATTGTGACCTCTATAAGGTCCACAACCTTGATATAACATATTTTCACACTATTCGCGTACAAACGGCGGCCATTTTGTCTGTCATTTTTGGTCTGATTTTCCCAAAATTCAAACTCAACCTTCATAACCATGGAATCGTGATATAATCAAACGTTTTTTTAAATCGGATAACAATTTTGACCTCCACAAGCTAAAAAGGGCGATTTTTTGGACAATCAGGGGCCATAATTGAGGAAGTTACGATCCAATGGGCGCAAATATAGAAAGGAACCAAGATCTTTGGGTTATAATCATACATGTCAAGTTTCATCAAAATTGGTTCAAAATTGTGACCTCTATAAGGTCCACAACCTTGATATAACATATTTTCACACTATTCGCGCACAAACGGCGGCCATTTTGTCCGTCAATTTTGGTCCGATTTTCATGAAATTCAAACTCAACCTTCATAACCATGCAACGGTGATATAATCAAACGTTTTTTTTAAATCCGATAACAATTTTGACCTCCAGAGGGACCACAAGCTAAAAAGGGCGATTTTTTGGACAATCAGGGGCCATAATTGAGGAAGTTACGAACCAATGGGCGCAAATATCGAAAGGAACCAAGATCTTTGGGTTATAAACATACATGTCAAGTTTCATCAAAATTGGTTCAAAATTGTGACCTCTATAAGGTCCACAACCTTGATATAACATATTTTCACATTATTCGCGCACAAACGGCGGCCATTTTGTCTGTCAATTTTGGTCCGATTTTCATGAAATTCGAACTCAACCTTCATAACCATGCAACGGTGATAAAATCAAACATTTTTTTAAATCCGATAACAATTTTGACCTCCAGAGGGACCACAAGCTAAAAAGGACAATTTTTCGGACAATCAGGGGCCATAATTCAAGAAGTTACGATCCGATGGGCGCAAATATCGAAAGGAACCAAGATCTTTGGGTTATAAACATACATGTCAAGTTTCATCAAAATTGGTTCAAAACTGGGACCTCTATAAGGTCCACAACCTTGATGTAAAATATTTTCACACTATTCGCGTACAAACGGCGACCATTTTGTCCGTCAATTTTGGTCCGATTTTCATGAAATTCGAACTCAACCTTCATAACCATGCAACGGTGATATAATCAAACGTTTTTTTAAATCCGATAACAATTTTGACCTCCAGAGGGACCACAAGCTAAAAAGGACAATTTTTCGGACAATCAGGGGCCATAATTCAGGAAGTTACGATCCGATGGGCGCAAATATCGAAAGGAACCAAGATCTGTGGGTTATAAACATACATGTCAAGTTTAATCAAAATTGGTTCAAAACTGTGACCTCTATAAGGTCCACAACCTTGACAGAACATATTTTCACACTATTCGCGTACAAACGGCGGCCATTTTGTCTGTCATTTTTGGTCCGATTTTCCCAAAATTCAAACTCAACCTTCATAACCATGGAATCGTGATATAATCAAACGTTTTTTTAAATCGGATAACAATTTTGACCTCCACAAGCTAAAGATAGGCTGGCACTGCCAGGCAGGATACGCCCACATTTTCGAGAGATGGACAGAGAACAAGCAATACCGAAAGTGATTTTTCCTACATCTTTAAGTCCTGTATTTCATACTGTATTGGGAGCAGCCATTTAGTTGGTCAGTTCCAGTCTGATATTAATGAAATTCGAAACCGACAATGATTATGGTGTTACGGTACACAACCTAGAAATGTGACTTTTCATCAAAATCGGATAAGAATTGTGACCTGTAGAGAGTCCACAACCATGATATACCATATTTTTACACTATTCGCGTACAAACGGCGACCATTTTGTCCGGCAATTTTGGTACGATTTTCACGAAATTAGAACTCGACCTTCCTCATCAAAATCGAATTAAAATTTTGACCTATACAGGGTCCACAACCATGATATATCATTTTTTTTAACAGTATTCGCGTACAAACGGCGGCCATTTTGTCTGTCAATTTTGGTCCGATTTTCTCGAAATTCAAACTCAACCTTCCTTACAGTGTAACGGTGATATAATCAAACGTTTTTTTAAATTGGATAATAATTGTGATTTTGGGATTTTGCGTATAACCAGGGGCCATAATTCAGGAAGTTACGATCCGATATGCGCAAATATCGAAAAGAACCAAGATCTTTGGGTTATAACCATGAATTTCAAGTTTAATCAAAATCGAATTAAAATTGTGACCTTTACAGGGTCCACAACCATGATATACCATTTTTTAACAGTATTCGCGTACAAACGGCGGCCATTTTGTATGGCAATTTTGGTCCGATTTTCCCGAAATTCGAACTCAACCTTCCTTACGGTGTAACGGTAATATAATCAAACGTTTTTTTAAATCGGATAATAATTGTGACCTCCAAGCTAAAAAAAAGGCGATATTGCGTATAATCAGGGGCCATAATTCAGGAAGTTACGATCCGATATGCGCAAATATCGAAAGGAAGCAAGATCTTTGGGTTATAACCATGAATTTCAAGTTTCATCAAAATCGAATCAAAATTGTGACCTCCACAGGGTCCACAACCTTGATATACCATTTTTTAACAGTATTCGAGTACAAACGGCAGCCATTTTGTATGGCAATTTTCGTCCGATTTTCCCGAAATTCGAACTCAACCTTCCTTAGGGTGTAACGGTGATATAATCAAACGTTTTTTTAAATCGAATAATAATTGTGACCTCCAAGCTAAAAAAAAGGCGATTTTGCGTATAATCAGGGGCCATAATTCAGGAAGTTACGATCTGATATGCGCAAATATCGAAAGGAAGCAAGATCTTTGGGTTATAACCATGAATTTCAAGTTTCATCAAAATCGAATCAAAATTGTGACCTCCACAGGGTCCACAACCTTGATATACCATTTTTTAACAGTATTCGCGTACAAACGGCGGCCATTTTGTATGGCAATTTTCGTCTGATTTTCCTGAAATTTGAACTGAACCTTCCTTAGGGTGTAACGGTGATATAATCAAACGGTTTTTTAAATCGAATAATAATTGTGACCTCCAGAGGGACCACAAGCTAAAAAGGGTGATTTTTCGGACAATCAGGGGCCATAATTCAGGAAATTACATTCCGATAGCCGCAAATATCGAAAGGAACCAAGATCTTTGGGTTACAAACATGCATGTCAAGTTTCATCAAAATCGGTTCAAAATTGTGACCTCTATAGGGTCCACAAGCTAAAAACGTGATTTTTCGTACAATCAGGGGCCATAATCCATGAAGTTTTGATCCGATACATGCCAATATCGAAAGCAGCCGAGATCTTTTGGGGATAAACCTATATTTCAAGTTTCGTCAAAATCGGATAAGAATTGTGACCTGTAGAGAGTCCACAAACAAATTGTGGACGGACGGACGTCCGGACGGATGTCCGGACGGACGGACGGACGGACGTCCGGACGGACAGGGGCGACGACATAATACGTCCACATGAAAATGTGGGCGTATAAAAAGGGCGATTTTTTGGACAATCAGGGGCCATAATTGAGGAAGTTACGATCCAATGGGCGCAAATATAGAAAGGAACCAAGATCTTTGGGTTATAAACATACATGTCAAGTTTCATCAAAATTGGTTCAAAATTGTGACCTCTATAAGGTCCACAACCTTGATATAACATATTTTCACACTATTCGCGCACAAACGGCGGCCATTTTGTCCGTCAATTTTGGTCCGATTTTCATGAAATTCAAACTCAACCTTCATAACCATGCAACGGTGATATAATCAAACGGTTTTTTTAAATCCGATAACAATTTTGACCTCCAGAGGGACCACAAGCTAAAAAGGGCGATTTTTTGGACAATCAGGGGCCATAATTGAGGAAGTTATGAACCAATGGGCGCAAATATCGAAAGGAACCAAGATCTTTGGGTTATAAACATACATGTCAAGTTTCATCAAAATTGGTTCAAAACTGTGACCTCTATAAGGTCCACAACCTTGATATAACATATTTTCACACTATTCGCGTACAAACGGCGACCATTTTGTCCGTCAATTTTGGTCCGATTTTCACGAAATCTGTTCTCAACCTTCATAACCATGGAAAGGTGATATAATCAAACTTTTTTTAAAATCTGATAACAATTTTGAACTCCAGAGTGACCACAAGCTAAAAAGGACAATTTTTCGGACAATCAGGGGCCATAATTCAGGAAGTTACGATCCGATGGGCGCAAATATCGAAAGGAACCAAGATCTTTGGGTTATAACCATGCATTTCAAGTTTCATCAAAATCGAATTAAAATTGTGACCTCTATATGGTCCACAACCTTGATATAACATATTTTCACACTATTCGCGCACAAACGGCAGCCATTTTGTCCGTCAATTTTGGACTGATTTTCATGAAATTCGAACTCAACCTTCATAACCATGCAACGGTGATATAATCAAACGGTTTTTTAAATCCGATAACAATTTTGACCTCCAGAGGGACCACAAGCTAAAAGATAGGCTGGCACTGCCAGGCAGGATACGCCCACATTTTTGAGAGATGGATAGAGAACAACCAATACCGAAAGTGATTTTTCCTACATCATTAAGTCCTGTATTTCATACTGTATTGGGAGCAGCCATTTTGTTGGTCAATTCCAGTCTGATATTCATGAAATTCGAAGCCGACAAGATAGGTTGCCAGGCAACGAAACATACGCCCACAGCAGCTAAATCGTCCCGGCAGTCAACAAGGGTTGTCGCATATTTTTACTTTTTTCTGTAATGAAACATTTGTAATACACTAAAAACTGATTAAGAGTAACAACTCATTATGTAATTATCAGAAAATCATTAGAATTTGATTGCTTTTTATAAAGTTTTACCCCACGCTAACAATTAGTATATACATGAAACATTTAATATCATGGATTTAGCTGTTCAGTTATCTAAATTCATTGAAAATCAAAATACTTGTTCGTTTCAACACCTTAAACTCTATGTATCAATCTGAAGTCAATCGGATGGTAACTTTGGCCTCTATAGCGTTACAAGAATTTTTGAAGTTATCAAGGGTCATAACTCTGGCAGTAATTATTTGAAATCGCTGAAAATCAATAGGTTTCTTCGTCTCATGACCTTAAACACTGTGTATAAATCTAAAGTCAATCGGATATTAACTTTGGCCTCCAGAGCGTCCACAAGATTTTTTGAGGTGATCAAGGGCCATAACTCTGGCATTAATTATCGGAAATCGCTGAAAATCAATAGGCGTCTTTGTCTTATGACCTTAAACACTGTGTATAAATTTGAAGTCAATCGGATATTAACTTTGACCTTTAGAGCGTCCACATGATTTTTTAAAGAGATCAAGGGCCATAACTCTGGCACTAATTATCAGAAATCGCCGAAAATCAATAGGTTTCTGCATCTCATGACCTTAAACACTGTGTATAAATCTAAAGTCAATCTGATATTAACTTTGGCCTCTAGAGCGTCCACAAGATTTTTTGAAGTGATCAAGGGCCATAACTCTGTCACTAATTATGGGAAATCGCTGAAAATCAATAGGCTTCTTTGTCTTATGACCTTAAACACTGTGTATAAATTTAAAGTCAATCGGATATTAACTTTGACCTTAAGAGCGTCCACAAGATTTTTTAAAGAGATCAAGGGTCATAACTCTGGCACTAATTATCGGAAATCGACGAAAATCAATAGGCGTCATTGTCTTATGACCTTAAACGCTGTGTATAAATTTAAAGTCGATCGGATATTAACTTTGGCCTCTAGAGCGTCCACAAGATTTTTTGAAGTGATCAAGGGCCATAACTCTGGTAGTTATTATCGGAAATCGCTGAAAAACAATAGGCTTCTTCGTCTCATGACCTTAAACACTGTGTATAAATTTAAAGTAAATCGGATATTAACTTTAGCCTGTAGAGCGTCCACAAGCAATTGTGGACGCCGGACCGACGGACGGACGGACGGGGGCGACGACAATATACGACCACATTTCAATGTGGGCGTATAAAAATCGGATAAGAATTGTGACCTGTAGAGAGTCCACAACCATGATATACCATATTTTTACACTATTCGCGTACAAACGGTGACCATTTCGTCCGGCAATTTTGGTACGATTTTCACGAAATCCGAACTCAACCTTCCTTACGGTGCAACAGTAATATAATCAGAGGTTTTTTTTAAATCAGATAATAATTCTTCGAGAGATAGACAGAGAACAAGCAATACCGAAAGTGACTTTTCCTACAATCAAAGGCCATAATTCATTAAGTTACATATCGTAAAGAATAAAGATCTTTAGGTTATAAACAAGCATTTCAGGTTTCATCAAAATCAAATTAAAATTGTCACCTCTACAGGGTCCACAACTTTGACATACCATATTTTTACACTGTTCTCGTACAAACAGCGGCCATTTTTTCTGGCAATTATTGTCCAATTGTCTCGAAATTCAAACTCAACCTTCCGTAGGGTGTAACGGTGATATAATCAAACGTTTTTTTAAATCGGATAATAATTGTGACCTCCAGAGGGACCACAAGCTAAAGAAAGGGGGATTTTGTGTATAACCAGGGGCCATAATTCAGGAAGTTACGATCCGATATGCGCAAATAATGAAAGGAACCAAGATCTTTGGGTTATAACCATGCATTTCAAGTTTCATCAAAATCAAATTAAAATTGTGACCTCTACAGGGTCCACAACCATGATATACAATTTTTTAACATTATTCGCGTACAAACGGCGGCCATTTTGTTTGGCAATTTTGGTCTGATTTTCCCGAAATTTCGAACTCAACCTTCCTTACGGTGTAACGGTAATATATTAAATCGGATAATAATTGTGACCACCAGAGGGACCACAAGCTAAAATAAGGCGATTTTGCGTATAATCAGCGGTCATAATTCAGGAAGTCCGTTCCGATATGCGCAAATATCGAAAGGAACCAAAATCTTTGGGCTATAACCATCAATATCAAGTTTCATCAAAATCGAATAAAAAAAAGTGACTTCTACAGGGTCTCCAACCTTGATATACCATTTTTTAACAGTATTCGCGTACAAACGGCGGCCATTTTTTCTGGCAATTATGGTCCAATTTTCTCGAAATTCAAACTCAACCTTCCGTAGGGTGTAACGGTGATAGAGTCAAACGTTTTTTCAAATCGGATAATAATTGTGACCTCCAGAGGGACCATAGGCGATTTTTCGTACAATCAGGGGCCATAATTCAGGAAGTTACGATCCGATATGCGCAAATAACGAAAGGAACCAAGATCTTTGGGTTATAACCATGCGTTTCAAGTTTCATCAAAATCAAATTAAAATTGTGACCTCTACTGGGTCCACAACCATGATATACAATTTTTTAACAGTATTCGCGTACAAACGGCGGCCATTTTGTATGGCAATTTTGGTCCGATTTTCCCGAAATTCGAACTCAACCTTCCTTACGGTGTAACGGTAATATAATCAACCGTTTTATTAAATCGGATAATAATTGTGACCACCAGAGGGACCACAAGCTAAAATAAGGCGATTTTGCGTATAATCAGCGGTCATAATTCAGGAAGTTACGTTCCGATATGCGCAAATATAGAAAGGAACCAAGATCTTTGGGCTATAACCATCTATTTCAAGTTTCATCAAAATCAAATAAAAAAAAGTGACTTCTACAGGGTCTACAACCTTGATATACCATTTTTTAACAGTATTCGCGTACAAACGGCAGCCATTTTGTATGGCAATTTTCGTCCGATTTTCCCGAAATTCGAACTCAACCCCCTTAGAGTGTAACGGTGATATAATCAAACGGTTTTTTAAATCGGATAATAATTGTGACCTCCAGAGGGACCACAAGCTAAAAAGGGTGATTTTTCGGACAATCAGGGGCCATAATTGAGGAAGTTAAGATCCGATGGGCGCAAATATCGAAAGGAACCAAGATCTTTGGGTTATAAACATACATGTCAAGTTTCATGAAAATTGGTTCAAAATTGTGACCTCTATAAGGTCCACAACCTTGATATAACATATTTTCACACTATTCGCGCACAAACGGCGGCCATTTTGTCCGTCAATTTTGGTCTGATTTTCATGAAATTCGAACTTAACCTTCATAACCATGCAACGGTGATATAATCAAACGGTCTTTTAAATCAGATAACAATTTTGAACTCCAGAGGGACCACAAGCTAAAAGGACAATTTTTCGGACAATCAGGGGCCATAATTGAGGAAGTTACGATCCGATGGGTGCAAATATCGAACCTTGATATAACATGAACACAAGGTACAATTTACTGCAAGCCAATGGTAGATCAACACAAACCAACCCCCCACAGCCAAAAGGATGCATTTACGAAATAACATGCTCATGCCTCGGAAAATATTTGGGGGAAACGAAGCGACCACTTGATGTACGAATAAAAGAACACAAGTCACTAGCTTCCACCAATCCCTCAGCAGTAGCAGAGCATATTATTAACAACGCAGATCATACAATCCTGTGGGACCAAACCAGAACCCTTGCAGTACATCATCACCAGAAGAAAACCAGGAAACTTCTTGAGGCCATCAATATAAAATGGATCAAGCCCAAGTTAAACCGGGATGTTGGACTATTTATACCAAGGGCTTATGACCAACTTATACATTAATTCTAATACTTTATTTCTATTTCAGTGATTACCCTGCTTCCACAGTCTAATTATACAACGCATATATATTAACTTTCAGCGCTTATCTAATTTAACAGTAGGAGGATAATTTTTCACATTTATTGGTTTCAGTTTAAGTCTAATAATAGGTTTCTTTCATGATTTTCAGCTTTCAGAATTAACACAACTCACTGATTATCCAGTTCCACAGTCTAGTTATATACTTTACATATCTAGGTTTGCAGTAATTATCCAGTTTTACAGTTAGAATATAGTTCATATGCAATGACCTTTAATACGTGGGAATAATATATTTACGGTTTCCTTCTTCCAGATTTATACTGTAAAATACGTCTTTATCTTTCAGGACTTGCAGCTTATTGGTTCCAATACTTTTGTTCTCTTTCAGTGCTTATCCAGTTTTTGTGGGTTTTTACATAATCTAATCATACATTTTATAATGTTTCTTTTCAGTACTTAACCCGTTTTACAATCCTCGATTTTCAGTTTATATCGATATATCAGGATATCTTTATATATTTTTTATTTTTTTATTTTTTCTTAATTTCAAATTATTATTTCTTTGCACATGCATCAACGACCACTCTTGTTTATACATACATCTTTCTCTTTATATTATTGTTTCTCTATAGCTCAGGTTAATTGGTTTTCCATTAATAGTGTTAATACACTGATCTTTTTATAAATAATAGCTTTCGCCTCCTTTTAATCCCCATATGAGTTTTCTGTTGTGTAGGATTAGTCCTTAATGGCCCCCCAATCAAAGGTGTTAAACTTTAATTGTATTTGATTTTATCTTTGTTGCATATTCTGTATATATTTGCCTACACTATTCACAAATTTGTATCATTGCTTGATAAAGACGAGAGCATCCTCGTCGAAACGTCGCTTAGTATCAAATTCAGTAATTGTGTATCCATAAAATTGTACCTTGTGTTAATATGTTCAATTACTAAATGCCAATCAAAGAAGATTGATATAACATATTTTCACACTATTCGCGCACAAACGGCAGCCATTTTGTCCGTCAATTTTGGTCCGATTTTCA
This sequence comes from Patella depressa, assembly GCA_948474765.1. Lineage (NCBI taxonomy): Eukaryota > Metazoa > Mollusca > Gastropoda > Patellidae > Patella > Patella depressa. The sequence continues at coordinate 41,555,418 of OX419720.1, read as the reverse complement.
TGAAATTCAAACTCAACCTTCATAACCATGCAACCGTGATATAATCAAACGTTTTTTTAAATCCGATAACAATTTTGACCTCCAGAGGGACCACAAGCTAAAAAGGACAATTTTTCGGACAATCAGGGGCCATAATTCAGGAAGTTACGATCCGATGGGCGCAAATATCGACAGGAACCAAGATCTTTGGATTATAAACATACATCAAAATTGGTTCAAAACTGTGACCTCTATAAAGTCCACAACCTTGATATAACATATTTTCACACTATTCGCGTACAAACGGCGGCCATTTTGTCCGTCAATTTCGGTCCGATTTTCATGAAATTCGAACTAAACCTTCATAACCATGCAACGGTGATATAATCAAACGGTTTTTTAAATCCGATAACAATTTTGAACTCCAGAGGGACCACAAGCTAAAAAGGGCGATTTTTCGGACAATCAGGGGCCATAATTCAGGAAGTTACGATCCGATGGGCGCAAATATCGAAAGGAACCAAGATCTATGGGTTATAAACATACATGTCAAGTTTCATCCAAATCGGTTCAAAATTGTGACCTCTACACTGTTCACAAGCTAAAAGATAGGCTGGCACTGCCAGGCAGGATACGCCCACATTTTTGAGAGATGGATAGAGGACAAGCAATACCGAAAGTGATTTTTCCTACATCATTAAGTCCTGTATTTCATACTGTATTGGGAGCAGCCATTTTGTTGGTCAATTTCAGTCTGATATTCATGAAATTCGAAGCCGACAATGATTATGGTGTGACGGTACACAACCTAGAAATGTTACTTTTCGTCCAAATCGGATAAGAATTGTGACCTGTAGAGAGTCCACAACCATGATATACCATATTTTTACACTATTTGCATACAAATGGTGACCATTTCGTCCAGCAATTTTGGTACGATTTTCACGAAATTCGAATTAAACCTTCCTTACGGTGCAACAGTAATATAATCAGAGTTTTTTTTTAAATCAGATAATAATTGTTCGAGAGATAGACAGAGCAGAGAACAAGCAATACCGAAAGTAATTTTTCCTACAATCAAAGGCCATAATTCATTAAGTTACAATTTGATATGCGCAAATATCGAAAAGAATAAAGATCTTTAGGTTATAAACAAGCATTTCAGGTTTCATCAAAATCGAATTAAAATTGTCACCTCTACAGGGTCCACAACTTTGACATAGCATATTTTTACACTGTTCGCGTACAAACAGCGGCCATTTTTTCTGGAAATTATGGTCCAATTTTCTCGAAATTCGAACTCAACCTTCCGTAGGGTGTAACGGTGATAGAGTCAAACGTTTTCAAATCGGATAATAATTGTGACCTCCAGAGGGATCATAGGCGATTTTTCGGACAATCAGGGGCCATAATTCAGGAAGTTACGATATGATATGCGCAAATAACGAATAGAACCAAGATCTTTGGGTTATAACCATGCATTTCAAGTTTTATCAAAATCGAACTAAAATTGTGATCTCTACAGGGTCCACAACCATGATATACAATTTTTTAACAGTATTCGCGTACAAACGGCGGCCATTTTGTATGGCAATTTTGTGTGATTTTCCCGAAATTCGAATAATCAACCGTTTTATTAAATCGGATAATAATTGTGACCACCAGAGGGACCACAAGCTAAAATAAGACGATTTTGCGTATAATCAGGGGCCATAATTCAGGAAGTTACGTTCCGATATGCGCAAATATCGAAAGGAACCAAGATCTTTGGGTTATAACCATGAATTATAAGTTTCATCAAAATCAAATAAAAAATGTGACCTCTACAGGGTCCACAACCTTGATAGGTTTATCCCCAAAAGATCTCGGCTGCTTTCGATATTGGCATGTATGGAGGCAGACCACCATTAAATTTTACATCTCGGTACCCACAAATTGTAGTTCGTCTATTTATAGCAGTTCTCTCTCTGTCTCTTTTCTCCCCTTTTGCATGCCCATTTTTGTTGATTTTTTGGCCTAGAATGGACTAAGAGGGTTTGAATTAATATTTTCTGCTAGGTTTTGGTAAATATTCATGATTTTGAGGCGGAAGGATAACGGCGTTATGAGGTTGGCTACGGTGATATGTACGGCAACTAGATACATGTTTTGAGTATGCTTCTTCAAGTTCGTGTATCTCAAAATTTTGGTGGTCAACCTCATAAAAATTTTAGTGCAAAGACATGGCCATGTGTTCTTCTGTCTATAGTGAAAAGCATTTCGCCCAACGAAAATTTGGGGATAAGTTGGAGGGGGGCAAAGAGTCCAGAATTAACATTGAAGTCAATGGGGAAATTAATGGTGGTCTGCCTCCTGTATGTAAACAAACTGACGGTGTATGAGAGGCCTAAATTTGATGCTATGATCTCCAATTTGTCAGAAAATGTGATATATGACCTTTTGATAATAAAAAAAGTGAAATGGTAAAATTTCTAAAATATTTGACAAATTTGTGAGGGGAATATTTGATTTTAGTCCAAATTTTGTGATTTTCAGTGTTTATTTGCTTTTTAAAATTAGTGAAAAATATTTTAATGTGTAATTTTGACTTTTTCTGCATCGTAAAGGCTAGATGGGAAGAAAGCAGAGTTGGGATTTCGCCCGTATATTCCGGACTTGTCCGAAATTTTTTTCCAAACGCACAATGTTGTCCGACCGGGAATATGCCCAATCGGACATCAAGACATAGTGAATAATATTCAAAATTCCAAAATTAATATAGTGTACTGAGAGTATAACTACCACTCAACCCGATTATTGTTGACAATAGGCAGGATTGATTAGGTAATTAAGTGATCAACGTATTTATCGTGTTATACCGTCAATAAACCTACCTTGATTAACTACTTAATCTGTCTTGATTGATTGACTTAATCCTTTGTCGGACAATTCATCAATCTAATCTTAAACAGAAGTCATTGCTTTCCCTTTGTCGGACTATTCATCAATCCAATAAGAGTGATTATAATTTTAATTCACCTGTTTACCTCGTGGTCTTCAATTGTCGGGCATTTTAATCGCATTGATGTGAGCCGACAGCATCTATCAACTAACCATAGATGTCACATATCGTAAGAGTATATTATTTTATAACACCCTAATTCATTTTGTCTACGATATCTTTTACGTCTTTTAAGAATCCATATATAAATTCTCATCCACAGTAGCACTTTCCCGTGATCTCGAGCGCCGCACGAATATTGCTTAACATGTTAGGCAGTGCTTACTATGAAGCTGTGTGCTGTAAGTCACGTACGCCATAGCGGCAATACGCTGAAGTCAGCTATGCCTTTTCTCATCACCACAAGTAATGTATGAAGCTGTGGGTCACGTACGCCATAGCGGCAAGACGCTGAAGTCAGCTATGCCTTTTGTCATCACCGCAAGTATTATTTCGAACGCTTTTCTTTCATTTTCTGCCGTGTTCTTATTTCTATTACGCACGGATTTGAATATTTTGTTGACATTTTATAAAGAAAAAACGATGTTCTGACATCACAAACTATTCTTATTTCGGAAGTTCGGCATTCATTTGCTGCCACGTAAATCTAAAGGAATATTACCGTTGTGAATTTTATGCCGAAGCAGGATAGGCAAGCTTTCATCCAATGTATTACGAAAATGCTTAATTTTGTACGACATTTACTGACATGAATTTGAATGCCGTACGGGAATTAGGTGTGAAAAATAGCGAGGTTCACCAATTTACGTACGGGATTTGAATATTTTGTTGACATGTGATTTTTAATTGTGGTATGAATTGAATACCGTACGGGAATTAAATATGAAAAATAGCAAGGTTCACCTAATTTTGTTATGTACGTGATTTGAATATTTTGACATGTGACTTTTAATTGTGGTATGAATTCGTCTGCTTAAATAACGATAAGAGTTATGCCCCTTTATTTTCGGTAAAATGTCCGACACGAAAAATTTTGAAATCCCAACTCTGGAAGAAAGTATTATAATTTCACTCAATTTTGCCTAAAAATCATGATAATTTGTCTGAAATTCTTCAGATTACCCCCAATATTACTGTCAAAATTTTAATTATTCATCTGTTTTAAAATGAAACAAAATGTCTTGCATGTCTTTATTTCCATTGTTAAATAACTTGGAGAGGAGCCATGTGTTTGTCAGATATTGAAAAAGTATCTATGTGTTTAATAGAAATTTAGAAATTAAGAAATTTTGTCTAATTCTGTACTGCTGAGGCATGTTAGAATTTTCAAAACATGAGTGAACTGCATTTTTCTTGGGTGTTCCTCAGACTTAACACAATTTTAATCTTTTAAAACCTGCAATTGTTGCATTTCCCTTCTCGAGAAAGTAAAATCTGTGTGTCTGCAGGGAAATTTCTCTGTCTTCATTTCATTTAGACTGGCTCAACCTCCCCACCCCACCCATTTTCTTGAACATGATATTTGGATATTCAATTGAAAATATATTGACTCCAAATTAACAGTAATTGGATTTTGTGCTTGAATTGTAACCGAGCATTTTATTTTGCACAAACAAATAGTTACATAAAAGATTCCATGAATTTTTAAGACTTTTTGTTTATGGCCAAACATGTTATTCTATGACATTTTCCCCAAATGAGACCACACCCCAAAATGGATATGTTGTAGATGTGTCTTTTGCAGCTTAATGTTTGACATTTTTTATGTAAATCTATTATTTGTGGTGATCTTTTAAAATGTGGCACTTACAGAGCAATGAAATAATAATTAATAGCCTTTTCATACTCCTTTTATGCAATGAATTATGTCATAACTCCCTTTTTCCACCTCATTTTGTCAGGAAATTGATTAAAAACAACTTGCTTCCACAAAATATTGACACTATATAATTCCAAGGATACCTCTGATTGTTAAAGTGTTTTAAATACTGAGATATTCCCATTTTTTAAAAAAAAATAGTGCTTTGTGACCCTTTTGTTGGAGTGGCTGGTTGTCAACTAAATACAGCATTTATTTTACATTTATCAATCCATATTTCAATAAATGATTCATATTTCTTACAAGTACCTGTGTTTGTATGTATGTATACAAGCCAGGGATAGAAAAATGTGGCTTTTAGCCATATTCCATCAACAGTATTACTTATGTGGACACAGGTTGGATTTGTTATCAAAGCAACATTTTCAGGGGGTGAGCTTACAAGTTTCATTATAGTTCCTTACAGTTACCCTCAATGCAACAAATTTGCAGCTTGTCTTCTTGTATACTGGCCAAGGTTTCTAGAAATAAATGCCTTTCACCTCAGAGTTTCCAAGAAATAGGGAATTAATGGCATTTTGAGACATACAAAGTGTCAAAAAATGGGCCATTTTGTAAAAAAAGGTAAAATAAAGTCAATTTTTGGAAAATATCCCAATATTTTGAATATTTTTGATGACTTGTTTGAAACTCTTTAAATCTTTTTGCAAAACTCACATTTTGACAAAATTAAGAAAGAGTCTTCAATTCTAGAACAAAAGGCCCATGGACCTGATCTGCAACCCAGCATACAAAACAGTACATAACTTTAAAGGGTCACCATTTCTTCTGCAATTAATTTTTTTTGATTCTGTATTATAATAATTTTGCAAAAATAAATGTGAAGCTATAAAGAAAAGAATTTTGATGATATATGAACTTTTAAAAACATATAGGAGGCAGACCACCATTAAATTTTACATCTCAGTACCCACAAATTGTAGTTCGTCTATTTATAGCAGTTCTCTCTCTGTCTCTTTTCTCCCCTTTTGCATGCCCATTTTTGTTGATTTTTTGGCCTAGAAGGGACTAAGAGGGTTTGAATTAATATTTTCTGCTAGGTTTTGGTAAATATTCATGATTTTGAGGCGGAAGGATAACGGCGTTATGAGGTTGGCTACGGTGATATGTACGGCAACTAGATACATGTTTTGAGTATGCTTCTTCAAGTTCGTGTATCTCAAAATTTTGGTGGTCAACCTCATAAAAATTTTAGTGCAAAGACATGGCCATGTGTTCTTCTGTCTATAGTGAAAAGCATTTCGCCCAACGAAAATTTGGGGATAAGTTGGAGGTGGGCAAAGAGTCCAGAATTAACATTGAAGTCAATGGGGAAATTAATGGTGGTCTGCCTCCGTATCAGATCAAAACTTCATGGATTATGGCCCCTGATTGTACGAAAAATCACTTTTTATCTTGTGGACCCTATAGAGGTCACAATTTTGAACCGATTTTGATGAAACTTGACATGCATGTTTGTAACCCAAAGATTTTGGTTCCTTTCGATATTTGCGGCTATCGGAATGTAATTTCCTGAATTATGGGCCCTGATTGTCCGAAAAATCACCCTTTTTAGCTTGTGGTCCCTCTGGAGGTCACAATTATTATCTGATTTAAAAAACCGTTTGATTATATCACCGTTACACCCTAAGGAAGGTTTAGTTCGAATTTCGGGAAAATCGGACCAAAATTGCCATACAAAATGGCCGCCGTTTGTACGCGAATACTGTTAAAAAATGGTATATCAAGGTTGTGGACCCTGTGAAGGTCAATTTTAATTCGATTTAGATAAAACTTGAAATTCATGGTTATAACCCAAAGATCTTGGTTCCTTTCGATATTTGTGCATATCGATCGTAACTTCCTGAATTATGGCCCCTGATTATACGCAAAATCGCCTTTTTTTTAGCTTGTGGTTCATCTGGAGGTCACAATTATTATCCGATTTAAAAAAACGTTTGATTATATCACCATTACACAGTAAGGAAGGTTGAGTTTGAATTTCAGGAAAATCGGACCAAAATTGACAGCGAATACTGTTAAAAAAGATAGGCTGGCACTGCCAGGCAGGATACGCCCACATTTTCGAGAGATGGATAGAGAACAAGCAATACCGAAAGTGATTTTTCCTACATCATTAAGTCCTGTATTTCATACTGTATTGGGAGCAGCCATTTATTTGGTCAGTTCCAGTCTGATATTCATGAAATTCGAAGCCGACAATGATTATGGTGTGACGGTACACAACCTAGAAATGTGACTTTTCATCAGAATCGGATAAGAATTGTGACCTGTAGAGAGTTCACAACCATGATATACCATATTTTTACACTATTCGCGTACAAACGGCGACCATTTCGTCCGGTAATTTTGGTACGATTTTCACGAAATTAGAACTCAACCTTCCTCATCAAAATCGAATTAAAATTGTGACCTATACAGGGTCCACAACCATGATATACCATTTTTTTAACAGTATTCGCGTACAAACGGCGGCCATTTTGTCTGTCAATTTTGGTCCGATTTTCCCGAAATTCAAACTCAACCTTCCTTACGGTGTAACAGTGATATAATCAAACGTTTTTTTAAATCGGATAATAATTGTGACCTCCAGAGGGACCACAAGCTAAAGAAAGGGGGATTTTGCGTATAACCAGGGGCCATAATTCAGGAAGTTACGATCCGATATGCGCAAATATCGAAAAGAACAAAGATCTTTGGGTTATAACCATGAATTTCAAGTTTCATCAAAATCGAATTAAAATTGTGACCTTTACAGGGTCCACAACCTTGATATACCATTATTTAACAGTATTCGCGTACAAACGGCGGCCATTTTGTATGGCAATTTTGGTCCGATTTTCCCGAACTTCGAACTCAACCTTCCTTATGGTGTAACGGTAATATAATCAAACGTTTTTTTTAATCGGATAATAATTGTGACCTCCAGAGGGACCACAAGCTAAAAAAAAAGAGATTTTGCGTATAAACAGGGGCCATAATTCAGGAAGTTACTATCCGATATGCGCAAATATTGAAAGGAACCAAGATCTTTGGGTTATAACCATGAATTTCAAGTTTGATCAAAATCGAGTTAAAATTGTGACCTCCACAGGGTCCACAACCTTGATATACCATTTTTTAACAGTATTCGCGTACAAACGACGGCCATTTTGTATGTCAATTTTGGTCCGATTTTCCCGAAATTCGAACTCAACCTCCTTAGAGTGTAACGGTGATATAATCAAACGTTTTTTTAAATCGGATAATAATTGTGACCTCCAGAGGGACAACAAGCTAAAAAGGGTGATTTTTCGGACAATCAGGGGCCATAATTCAGGAAATTACATTCCGATAGCCGCAAATATCGAAAGGAACCAAGATCTTCGGGTTACAAACATGCATGTCAAGTTTCATCAAAATCGGTTCAAAATTGTGACCTCTATAGGGTCCACAAGCTAAAAACGTGATTTTTCGTACAATCAGGGGCCATAATCCATGAAGTTTTGATCCGATACATGCCAATATCGAAAGCAGCCGAGTTCTTTTGGGGATAAACCTATATTTCAAGTTTCGTCAAAATCGGATAAGAATTGTGACCTGTAGAGAGTCCACAAACAAATTGTGGACGGACGGACGGACGTCCGGACGGACAGGGGCGACGACATAATACGTCCACATGAAAATGTGGGCGTATAAAAATGGTATATCATGGTTGTGGACCCTGTATAGGTCACAATTTTAATTCGATTTTGATGAGGAAGGTTGAGTTCTAATTTCGTGAAAATTGTACCAAAATTGCCGGACGAAATGGTCGCCGTTTGTACGCGAATAGTGTAAACATATGGTATATCATGGTTGTGGACTCTCTACAGGTCACAATTCTTATCTTTTTGATGAAAAGTCACATTTCTAGGTTGTGTACCGTCACACCATAATCATTGTCGGCTTCGAATTTCATGAATATCAGACTGGAATTGACCAACTAAATGGCTGCTCCCAATACAGTATGAAATACAGGACTTAATGATGTAGGAAAAATCACTTTCGGTATTGCTTGTTCTCTATCCATCTCTCGAAAATGTGGGCGTATCCAGGCTGGCTGCCAGCCTATCTTTAATACCTTAAATCACTGTCCAAAGTTTGAGGGAAGACCCAGATTAAACGAAGGACTGTCATGTTGCTGTACTTAAGTAATAGTTTTGATTGAACGAGAAGAATAGGCATACTCCCGCAAAAGTTCAAGAATCAGAAGCTAATCCAGCAATGGCCAGAGAGGGATTTCTCCGGCCATATTGCTTCAGGAATATGCTACGTTTATGACGTCATCATTCTCACGATGTCATAACTTCCTATGATGTCATAACTGACTTCCAGTCATTTTGTATTTAGGTTTTTTTTAGCTCGAGGAAGATAGTATTTTTACTGACTAAACGTTGGATAAAACGATGGTTTTTTAATATTGTATAATATTAATTATTTTATAATCAACTTATCTGAATATCAAATGCATCATTTTGACATTGTCAAAATCAAACCCATCAAATCGTCTGTATTTGGTTTCTGTTTCCTGTTTCTATTGATTGGACGTTTCACATAAAAATGTAGGCGTAAAAAATTTGTAACCTGTAGAGTGTGGACGGACGGACAGACAGGGGCTATGACAATCTAACATTGTTGATTGGATAACACGTGAATTAAAGTAACATTTTCCGTGTACAATATGTCTTATTATTTTCAGGTATTGTAACGTTATCAAAATATTAGCCCCTTCTAGTAATTGAATATGCCGAACCAGAATTAGAATATGCACAAGATTTGCACCTCAAATTGATTAGTTCTTATATGTGGTTGAAATAAGTTGAAAGAAATTGAAATTACCTTATTGTAGTCTTGTGGACACAATAGAGCTTTTATTGTAAATTTTCAGCAGTAACAAATACAAAACAAATTTTGACATAATTATTACAGAACAATCACGATCTTTAGGCTACCAAGCTACCAATCAGCGTTAATTTGAATCTGATATGCAAATAGTTGGAATTTAAGAAGGGTCACAATGGTAGGGTGCCCAGTGCAGTGAAATGTTTCTCTACTTAAAGTTGAACTTGACACAGAGAATGTGCATGCTTCAGTGGCTTGTCTAGAAGTGATTTCTGGCTAGTCTAGTGGTACAATAACCAAGTCAATAGCCCTGTTTACACTTGGCCGCGATAAGAGTGCCGTACTGGGCATGGTACTAGGCCGCGATGAATTTCAAGAAATTGACCCGTTTACATTACCGGTCTTGGAACCGTGCCAAGCATGCCAAATGTGGGACTCTTCACAGAAAAGTTAATTTCAGTCCCTAGGCAAGTTATCCAGATGAAAACAATTATGACGGTTGATTTTGGTACGTGTAGCCATTTTGACAGAACTGATGACAGAGCTGTCAAAGTTTGCAGGAAAAAGGTCAAGGTTCATTTGGCGCATGCATAGTAATCCGTGCTCAGACCGGTTAGCGTTTACACCACGAAAATTTAAAGCGAGCCGTGTTCTTGGCACGGCTCCGAGACCACCTCACTTCAGTGGGCCAGATTGGCACGGTACACAGTACGGCACGCTTGTGTTTGACCCGTTTACACTACAAAAAAATTAACGGTGCCTTACAAGGAACAGTACCTGGCACGCTTAAAATTTGTAATGTAAACAGGGTTTATGAGTTTATAAATATCCATCGCAAGTGAAATTCTTTACACATCTATCAACTATTACAGCGGTAAAAAATCTATTATTAGGAGAGTTACTGTGTCCCTAAAATAATGATGAATGGATGGGCGTACAGACAGACAGGCAACTGAAAAGCTTAACTCACAATCAAATTCTAACATAGAATCCTGAAGAAAATTGAAGTTTCCTTGTGTGACAATATCTTGGACTGGTCTTTCTTTGGGTTCACTGATGGGTTGTTTATCGTAGATATTATCTTTATCTTGATTAACAGGGACTGGTACTTGTTCTGGTAGAGATTCTACTATTGGGGCAGGTAACTTAACTTCGACAGCTTCAGTAAAATCCAAAGCTGCAGACTCAACTTCTTGTTCATCTTTCTCTGCTGATGCAACAGAACTTTCCTCTTCTTCTTCCACTTCTTTTTCTTGCTCGACTGCAAGAACAATTTTTTTCTTTAGAAAATCACATTAAACCCCAACACACATAGGTTGCCAGCAGGGTTCAATTTAGTCTTAAACCAATGAGTAGCAAATTCTGATTTTTCGGGGTACAAGTGAATAAGTGGATACTTTTTCCGCCGAAGGCCGGCCTTCGTTGTATACCCTGCTTCGGCTTATGACTGTGCGGATGAAGGTAAAAAAAAAACCCTGACATTTCTTTATCTAAAAACATCCCCCTCTCCGCCTTCAAAATATTATCAACCCGAGAATATGCCATCGGTTCACGCGTCGATGTCTACTTTTAGTTTCCAGTTAAGTTAACCAATCATATCATTGAATCATATTATACTGCGTTATTATTATTATTCTATTTTTAGTAACATATTTTATAAACACATGTGATTAAAAACAGAGTCTGCATTGTCTTCAAGTTATCGGATATATTGAAATAAAAACTGGTTCAAATTAATCACAACCACAACTTGGAATATTAAACAAGTTAGTCCTACATTTATAAATTGATTTTTTCGTAGGCCTAATTATATTCCACATTTATCCGCGATTTGGGTCGCTTTTAGCGATGCGATACAACTTAAATTGAACCCTGGTTGCCAGGAAACAAAATATGCCCAAAGTACCAAAGTTGTATGCGCAGCCAACAAGGGTTTTCAAATGTCTACACTTAAGTGTGTATACAACAAGCCAAACAAAAGTTATCTTGTCCATAAGCATTAACTAAATTGCTTGGCTCTGCAAATAAGCTCAAAATGTTCAAGATACATTCACGAGATTAGATAACTAGTTGGCAGTTCCCACTAGAGTAGTTAACGATAGGCTGGCACTGCCAGGCAGGATACACCCACATTTTCGAGAGATGGATAGAGAACAAGCAATACCGAAAGTGATTTTTCCTACATGTACATCATTAAGTCCTGTATTTCATACTGTATTGGGAGCAGCCATTTTGTTGGTCAGTTCCAGTCTGATATTCATGAAATTCGAAGCCGACAATGATTATGGTGTGACGGTACACAACCTAGAAATGTTACTTTTGGTCAAAATCGGATAAGAATTGTGACCTGTAGAGAGTCCACAACCATGATATACCATATTTTTACACTATTCGCGTACAAACGGCGACCATTTCGTCCGGCAATTTTGGTACGATTTTCACGAAATTCGAACTCAACCTTCCTTACGGTGCAACAGTAAATAATCAGAGTTTTTTTTTTAAATCTGATAATAATTGTTCGAGAGATAGATAGAGAACAAGCAATACCGAAAGGCCATAATTCATTAAGTTGCAATTTGATATGCGCAAATATCGAAAAGAATAAAGATCTTTAGGTTATAAACAAGCATTTCAGGTTTTATCAAAATCGAATTAAAATTGTGACCTCTACAGGGTGAAAAAAAAGCGATTTTGCGTATAATCAGGGGCCATAATTCAGGAAGTTACGATCCGATATGCGCAAATATCGAAAGGAACCAAGATCTTTGGGTTATAACCATGAATTTCAAGTTTCATCAAAATCGAATTAAAATTGTGACCTCTATAGGGTCCACAACCTTGATATACCATTTTTTAACAGTATTTGCGTACAAACGGCGACCATTTTGTATGGCAATTTTCGTCCGATTTTCCCGAAATTCGAACTCAACCTTCCTTAGGGTGTAACGGTGAGATACTCAAACGGTTTTTCAAATCGGATAATAATTGTGACCTCCAGAGGGACCACAAGCTAAAAAGGGTGATTTTTCGGACAATCAGGGGCCATAATTCAGGAAGTTACGATCCGATATGCGCAAATAACGAAAGAAACCATGATCTTTGGGTTATAAACATGCATGTCAAGTTTCATTAAAATCGGTTCAAAATTGTGACCTCTATAGGGTCCACAAGCTAAAAACATGATTTTTCGTACAATCAGGGGCCATAATCCATGAAGTTTTGATCTGATACATGCCAATATCGAAAGCAGCCGTGATCTTTTGGGGATAAACCTATATTTCAAGTTTCGTCAAAATCGGGTAAGAATTGTGACCTGTAGAGAGTCCACAAATAATTGTGGACGGAAGGACGGACGGACAGGGGCGACGACACAATATTGGACAAACAAATTGTGGACGGACGGACGGACGTCCGGACAGACAGGGGCGACGACATAATGCGTCCACATGAAAATGTGGGTGCATAAAAAGCGATTTTTCGCACAATCAAGGGACATAATTCAGGAAGTTACGATCCGATGGGCGCAAATATTGAAAGGAACCAAAATCTTTGGGTTATAAATAAAATAAAACCAAGTACGAACAATCCAAACCATTAAACAGAATTCGAAGTCCTAAAAAAACGTTATAGGCAAAATAGTGTAATCAGCAAATGGACTGCTCCCCGTGTACAAAATACACGACAAACAGTGGTAACAGGTGTCCGGAAGAGTAAGCTTACCCTGCCTGGCGCCACACCCGCCATAGCTGCATCCAAACTATTAGGCAAAATGTCGATAAAATAGCGTGATTGGCCAATGAACTATCGGTATGCAAAATGCACGTGATGAACTGTGTTAACTATGTAGTGGACATATAATCAGTGAGATAGTATTAGTATACGTGTCAATTAAATATATCTAGAATAATAACCGAGAGAGACACGTTATATTTACCAATCAAGTCAACATGACGGCCATAAAACTTTTTAAAGGTTTTTATAAGTTTAGTGCGCACGTATCCTTGTAGTTGAAGCTTAGATGACAAATGCCTCGATCTACTTAAAAAATCAGAATAAAAGGAACAAGCTCTCGCGTACCGAATTAGCTGAGACACAAACACTCCATAAGCTGGTGATATTGGAATGTTACTACTAATAAATGGAAAGTTAACAATCGGAAAGTCAAAGTCATCACGTTTATCGTACAATTTAACACTCAGTTTATGGCAATTGTCAAAATCGAGACGCAGATCCAAGTAGGAAGCGTAATTGTCACTGTCAGTAGTGTTTTTAATTTCCAGCTCATCAGGATATATGAATTCGACATAATCACTAAATTTTGGATTATTAAGTGATAAAACGTCATCGATATATCGATAAGTGAAATTAAAATTTCTGACCAATCGTTTATTTGTTTTAACGAGCGCTTGGATGTAATCGGCTTCGTACGAATAGAGAAATAAATCAGCAAGCAACGGTGCACAGTTGGTGCCCATGGGGATACCTACCACTTGCTGATATATTTCCCCTCCAAATTCAACAAAGATGTTATCAATTAAAAAATCCAACATCTGAATTATCTTGATGGCGGTGAATTTGTTTTTGGACTCACTGTGATTCTTAACGAAATACGTGGATTTGTAATTAACAACTAAATATTGATATCTAGCAGTTCCCGATTTAGATGAAAAGACACTGTGAATGATGTCTTTCAACCTGGCTTTTAATTTACTATGGGGAATTTTAGTATACAAAGTAGAAAAGTCAAACGTTTGAATGGATGAGACTGAAGCAAGCGATCTAGATTGCAAACCATCAAGTAATTCTTTGGAATTTTTTAATATCCACATTTGATTTATACCACTACGAGAGTATATTTTGTCACAGTATTTTTGAATACCCTCTTTAACTGCCGTTAGTATAGATGTCAATACTTTTGAAAGTGGTTTCGTTGAACAACGGGATGAACCTGCTATAAAACGTTGCTTGTAGGGATTTTTATGTAGTTTAGGTATCCAATATAACAAGGGCAAATCTGTATAGGTATCTCCACATGGAGTACCAAATGAAGTAAGTACAGATCTGTGATTGGATAAAATTTCATCCTTACTAAGAGTAGATCGTTTATATGTAGCACTATCGATTGATTTCCCGAAATTAAGTTCTTTCAACAGACAGTCATAATAATATCGTTTACATATAAACACTATGTTATTGGACGCTTTGTCAGCCGGAACAATGACATATTTGTCATGCAAGGCATTGAGGTTTTCAACAATGTTAACATCATTGAAAATAGACTTAGGCCTAGTGTCAACTGACAAACGTTGCATATATATTCTTCGTTTAAGTAAACGACTGATAGATTTAGTCCAATCTGAGAGAGTATCAGATATAACATCTTCCTTTTTGGCCCATGATCTAGCGTAGTCCTCTACAGCATCCATAATAAGTCTGAAATTTTGATCCCATGAAAATGGTTGCGGTTCCCGGTATTTGGGTCCTTTGGACAAAATTTCACGTAGCTTATCATTCTGGACTATGTTCAAATCACCAGTGACCACATGTCCAGCTGGTTGGTAAAGGAAGGACGAAGTAGAGCAAGAACATGGAAGAGGGTTATCATATAAGTCCTTAGCATTGATGTCAGATAATGCGTTTCTGTAATTAAATATTTTGGATGCAATGGGTTTCGTATAAGTATAAGAAATCCTAGGAACAGTAACATTTTTGAAATACGGCGGGATGTGTGCTGTGACTTGCTTATGGTGTAATATTTGGCTTAACCCGATAGCATCAATGCCTTTGTTGGCAAATTTCAATTTTAGAAATGAACTGTTGGTGGTGTTAGCTGCATCGGGCTCAGCTGCAATGTCAAGACGACGATGGGCAATGTCAAGAACGATTGATACAACCCTGTATTCAGTGGATGCATGTCAAGTTTCATCGAAATCGGTTAAAAATTGTGACCTCTATAGGGTCCACAAGCTTGATATACAACATATTTTCACACTATTCGCGTACAAACTACAAAATTATTTTAACGAGAGAGAACCAAATCAGCATTTTGTCTTTATCTAGACAGAAATACATGAAAAACGTTGTATCTGCCGCCATATTGACCATAATGGCTTTTGATTGGCTGTTATTTTTGGACTAAGCTAGAGGTTGTTACAGAGATTTATGATTCAAGTCTTTTGCTTCGTTTGGAAGAATTGTATTTCCTGTTGACATCAAATACAATGTTTATCATTGAAACTATTAAACATTATCACTGCATAACAAGAGAGAGAAATGGGGTTTAACGTCCACTCGACACAAACTAGGTCATTTTGGGACTAACATATGGTTTCATTTTATTCAATAATTCGCTTGCGCATAGAAGTCTTTAGCAGTGGGAGGAAACCGGAGTGCCCGGAGGAAACCCACGAGGTTGAGAAGGCCCCCTATTTCCATGCCACATATACTCACACCAGGGCTCTAAACCACAGCCGCAAGCCAGAGGTGACCAGCCAGCTAGAGGTCGAAGCGCGGCACTCTAGACCACTAGGCCATTCCAACCCCCCTAATCACAGCTAACACAAAGAAAGTCGAAAAACAAAATATTAAATAGATGTTTTGGTTTTCACAACTCTTCTAAATTTCCTTTTTCCTTTCAAAGCTCACAATGCGAACCACGTGTGGTGTTGTTTAGAAAATGCTTTATTTACCGTTGATATCAATGCCGGTTACTACTTTGCCCTTACACTATTGCCTTTTAGGGTGAAGTCAGCCATGGGTTAGGCGACTATTTCGCCCACGTCGCCCGCTAATTTGAGCCCTGCATTCGCATACAAACGGCGGTCATTTTGTTGGTCAATTTTGGTCCGATTTTCACAAAATTCAAACTCAACCTAGATTACCCTGTAACAGTGATATAATCAAACGTTTTTTTTAAATCAGGTAACAATTGCTACCACCAGAGGTGATAAAGGCGATTTTTCGTACAATCAGGGGCCATAATTCAGGAAGTTACGATCCTATATGCGCAAATATCGAAAGGAACCAAGATCTTTATGTCAATTTTGGACCAATTTTCATGAAATTCAACAACATCCTTTATTACCATGTAATGGTGATATAATCAAACGGTTTCTTAAATCGGATAATAATTTTGACCTCCAGAGGAGCCACAAGCTAAAAAAAAAAGCAATTTTTCGGCCAATCACGGGACATTATTCATGAAGTTACGATCAGATGGGCGCAAATATAGAAAGGACCCAAGATCTTTCAGTTATCAACATACATGTCAAGTTTCATCGAAATCGGTTCAAAATTGTGACCTCTACAGGGTCCACAACCTTGATATAACTTATTTTCACACTATTCGCATACAAACGGCAGCCATTTTGTCTGTCAATTTTGGTCCGATTTTCAAAAAATTCGAACTCAACCTCCATAACCATGTTTTTAAAATCGGATTACAATTTTGACCTCCAGAGAGACCACAAGCTACAAGATAGGTTGCCAGGCAATGAAACATACACCCACAGCCGCTAAATCGTCCGGGCAGTCAACAAGAGTTGTCGCATATTTTTACTTTTTTCAGTAGTGAAACATTTATAATACACTAAAAACTGATTAAGAGTAACAACTCATTATATAATTATCAGAAAATCATTAGAATTTGTTTGCTTTTTATAAAGTTTTGCCCCATACTAACAATTAGTGTAGGAAACATCTAATATGATGGATTAGCTGTTCAGTTATCAAAATTCATTGAAAATCAAAATATTTGTTTGTTTCAACACCTTAAACTCTGTGTATCAATCTGAAGTCAATCGCATATTAAGTTTGGCCTCTAGAGCATCCACAAGATTTTTTGAAGTGATCAAGGACTACAACTCTGGCACTAACTCTGGTAGTTATTATCGGAATTGCTGAAAAACTGTGTATAAATTTGAAGTCAATCGGATATTAACTTTAGCCTCTAGAGCATCCACAAGACTTTTTGAAGTGATCAAGGGCAATAACTCTGGCACTAATTATCGGAAATCGCTGAAAATCAATAGAGGCTTCTTCGTCTCATGACCTTAAACACTGTGTATGAATTTGAAGTCAATCGGATATTAACTTTGGCCTCTAGAGCACCCACAAGACTTTTTGAAGTGATCAAGGGCAATAACTCTGGCACTAATTATCGGAAATCGCTGAAAATCAATAGGCTTGTTCGTCTTATGACCTTAAACCTTAAACACTGTGTATAAATTTAAAGTCAATCGGATATTAACTTTGGCCTCTAGAGCGTCCACAAGATTTTTTTAAGTGATCAAGGGCCATACACTACAAGTATGGTATCGTCTAAAATGGTAGTTTTAGCGATAGTTTCTATTCATACCATGTAATTTGAAAACATCGTTCAATAAATGATAAAACTCGTTGAAAATAACAAAAATGGTTTAATTAGTACCATGGTTTAGATTAATAGCAACGGGTTTAGTTTCTCCGAGACGCGTTTAAAAATGGACAATCTGTGCACTTATCTATGGCGATCATTTATTGGGCGAGCCATTGATTTTCCCCGAGATGGGTTTAAAAATGGACTTTGCGTCCACTTATCTATGGTGTTCAGTTATTAGACGAGGCGTCGAATTTCCCGAGATACGTCGAATTTCCCGATATACGTATATAAATCAACATACAAATAATTTATCTATGTTGTTTTATTATAAGATGAAACTTGTAATTTCCTGCGTGCCGTTTATCCGATCAATTCATTTTGATTACGATTATTTACATACGAAGTACGAATAAAAATTTGAGTGTAAAAAAATGCGCACACATAGATATTCACCTTACCGTACTATATATTATCCATTAGCCTATAAAAATAGTATTCCACCATTGACAAATACGTCAAAAATCGGTAAATCACGATATTCACCTTACAGTGGCTGTACTATATATTATCCATTATCCTATAAAAATAGTATTCCACCATTGACAAATACGTCAAAAATTGGTAAATCTCGTCCTGGGTAATTATACAATCAGAACTCGGTTCACACAGGTAATGCATATTCATTAAATCACAAATGAATTAACGTGTACATGTGGCCAGAAGTCAACCCCAGAGAGTTAGACATGTGCTGGCGCCAAAAGAAGTCACCCAGGAAATACGCCTCAATGATTAGTCCCTTGATGTTACGTAATCGCGGCATTTGGGTCAATGAAATGTTGACGCTTTAGTACAACGGTTTTTGTTACACCTAAATCCAACCATATTGCATTATATCAGAGGTACATTTATCACAAATAATGCAGGTAGAAGTTATAAAACAAAAGCATTCCAGCAATCAAACAATTAATCCATACTGTAATAACGGCGTGCGTATTCATATGGCACCCAGACATGAGATCACAGGTGGGAATTAATAAAACAATAGTATTCGTCCAATCAAATCTATATCTATATCGTCCAATCAAATCTATATCTATATTGTAATAACTGACATTTGTGACTTCTCTTTATATTTAAAATAACACCAATGACAGAAATTAAATAAATTTAAAACGGCACACTGAATCGATTTGTGATTTTAACGGATTTAGTAATTTGAACACTGATACATAAGGTGATCAACAATATAATGCTACTCGTATAGTGTAATTGATCTATGTATGTACATTAGTGTATTCTGGCTGTGCTATACTGTACTATTATTCTATAATATGTATATTATGATTGAAGATGGGTTAATTAAAAAAAAACCTAAACAAGTAAAACATATTTATTCAATACAATTGGTGTAATTGGGCATGTGTGAAATGATTTATTTTACACCCGCTTCCAAGCCATTTTATATCGGCACATGCACCATTCCTTAAATAGCACCATGCCCCTTTAACAAAGAATTGCATGCTTTTTAGTGAGGCAAAGAGTCTTTGTACCCTGTCATGCATAGTTCTCCAGACAATCTGTCGCCTCGATAATCCAAATGTTACTATTAATAATCTGTTTATCTGTGGGATAGGTTGCAATTCGTAAGATCTTGTTTGACATTTCTTTGGTAACGTCTTCGGAGTGATGATGCATAAAACAATGACAATTAATATTTGTGGCTGTGATAATTACCAGAAACAGAACGGGGTTTAATTGGAATACGTATCGTCTTTTGTATGAATACGGTAAGCAGTTTGTATTTTGAATTTGTAAGTCAAAAAGCTTGAAGTACAAAAATATTTTGTAAAAGGGATGACATGGCTAGGCTATATTTAAGAAATGACTGAAATGTCATGTAATTATAAATACACCATGCGTGAATGTAATTCCCAATTGCATGAAAATTCCAAAACCAAAATATATAAATAAAAAAAATCGCATGTATATCACACTGTTTGCCATTGCTTCATTTAATTAGCTAAGTGAAAGTTGGATTGTATTTACATACGTAATTTTTTTTAAAATATAAATTCAAACACTTAAATATAAAACTCTAAGGTCATTTTTGTTTTTGGTCTTCTCCAACTAAACATTGAAACCGGGCGATATAATAAAATCGATAGAAATAAAAGATTATGCAAATGTTGAAGATGAATATCACTTTCTGCTGTGCTGTGCCGCTTATATATTCATCCGTAGAAAATATTTTGGGTCTTTTCCATCTCTTCAAAAAGAGTAAAAAAAAAAATCTTGCGAATCAAAGTGATAATAATATAAAACTGCTAAATCTTGGTAAATATTTGTACCACTCAATAAAAGATAGGTTGCCAGGCAACGAAACATACGCCCACAGCAGCTAAATCGTCCGGGCAGTCAACACGGGTTGTCGCATATTTTTACTTTTTTTGCTAATGAAACATTTGTAATACACTAAAAACTGATTAAGAGTAACGGCTCATTATGTAATTATCAGAAAATCATTAGAATTTGATTGCTTTTTATAAAGTGTTACCCCACACTAACAATTAGTATATACATGAAACATTTAATATCATGAATTTAGCTGTTCAGTTATTAAAATTCATTGAAAATCAAAATACTTGTTCGTTTCAACACCTTAAACTCTGTGTATCAATCTAAAGTCAATCGGATGATAAGTTTAGCCTCTATAGCGTAACAAGATTTTTTGAAGGTATCAAGGGAGATAACTCTGGCAATAATTATTTTAAATCTCTGAAAATCAATAGGCTTCTTCGTCTCATGACCCTAAACACTGTGTGTTAATTTAAAGTCGATCGGATATTAACTTTGGCCTCTAAAGCTTCAACAGGATTTTTTCGAAGTGATCAAGGGCCATAACTCTTGCAGCAATTATTGAAAATCACTGAAAATCGATAGACGACTTAGTCTCATGACTGTAAACACTATGTATAAATTTGAAGTCAATCGGATATTAACTTTGACCTCTAGAGCATCCACTGTGTATAAATTTAAAGTCAATCGGATATTAACTTTGGCCTCTAGAGCGTCCGCAGGATTTTTTGAAGTGATCAATGGACATAACTCTGGCACTAATTATCGGGAATCGCTGAAAATCAATAGGATTCTTTGTCTCATGACCTTAAACACTGTGTATAAATTTAAAGTAAATCGGATATTAACTTTGGCCTCTAGAGCGTCCACAAGATATTTTGAAGTGATCAAGGGCCATAACTCTGGTAGTTATTATCGGAAATCGCTGAAAATCAATAGGCTTCTTCGTCTCATGACCTTAAACACTGTGTATAAATTTGAAGTCAATCGGATATTAACTTTGGCCTCTAGAGCGTCCACAAGATTTTTTGAAGTGATCAAGGGCCAAAACTCTGGCACTAATTATCGGAAATCGCTGAAAATCAATAGGCTTCTTCGTCTCATGACCTTAAACACTGTGTATAAATTTAAAGTCAATCGGATATTAACTTTAGCCTGTAGAGCGTCCACAAGCAATTGTGGACGCCGGACCGACAGACGGACCGACGGACGGACAGGGGCGACGACAATATACGACCACATTTCAATGTGGGCGTATAAAATAAGAGAAAAACCATACCTAATGGCAAATGGTTTGGTTTGGGGTTAGGTTATGTATATATCTATCTATATTTCAGTTTACAAGGGTGGGAGGGGGATTATATATTATATGCTGTTATTGTTATCTGTTGGTATATTTATAGTACAATGCAAAATATTCATATCTGTATATAATATTGGGCAATAGCAAACTTTTTGCTTCGCCTGTAATAAAAGTTCAATTAATTGTTATGGATTGGCAATAAAAATAGGTTGCCAGGCAACGAAACATACGCCCACACAGCAGCCAAATTGTCCGTGCAGTCAACAAGAGTTGTCGCATATTAAGGAATTGCGGCTGCGGTTTCGAGCCCTGGTGTGAACGTATGTGGCACTCCGGTTTCCTCCCATTGCTAAAGACCCCTACGCGCAAGCAAATTATTGAAATAAAATGAAAACCATATGTTAGTCCCGAAATGACATAGTTTGTGTTGAGTGGACATTAAACCCCATTTTTCTCTCTCTCTCTCTATCTGACATTAAATTTCAAAATTTACATCACTTTCTTTTGTGAATCTTTAATGAGTTTGTAGAAATATAACCCTTGAAATGTTAACAGTCAACCAATAACCTTTTGAAATCGCAAATTCATATAATTACAACAAAAAGTCAACATAATATCTAAATTTTATTTTAAATTTTTTTTAAAAAATACAATTGTTAACAGTAATCATACATCGTGAAATACTGATAATTGACAAGAATACAAACAGGGTGACCATACACAAACCATAACTATAAACATTTGTCTCGGCAGCGGGGCTACGGCATACTCTTATATCTTTTATAAAATTCCATCAAACTGCCAAGAAATGTTTCACACATACATCAAAGTGTACATAGTACTTTGGTTTTTGTCCCATTCGTATGACTAGTCACCTATCCATGTCAGGTCCTCTTTCCTGCATCACTGATATTTGAAAATGTCCAAGAAAAAGGTCTACATTAGTCTTGTGGAAGTGTTGATATGCATATCAGAAAGGAAAACTGGGATATTGACCAAATTTGGCCAAAACCTTTATGTGTAGCCTCTATCTTGTTTGCTCAAGGCACTGATGGAATGAAATGAAATGGGGTTTAACGTGGCTAATGAAAATCGACATATTCTATACAGTGTGCCATCAGGGAATTTTGTCCAGGCAGTGGCTAAGGCCTACTCCTATATTGCATTCGAACTGCCTGGTGATCTTTTACATGCACACCAATGTGTTCACAGACGCACGGTCATTCATACCATCCAACGACTAGACAGCTAAGGCCTACTCCTATATCGCATTCGAACTGCCTAGTGATCTTTTACATGCACACCAATGTCTACACAGACGCTCGGTCATTCATACCATCCAAACGACTAGACAGCTTTCCTTGTCACGCCCTTTGTTTTGGGGCAGGGCACTAGATCCCTGCATTGGAAGTGAAAGTTCATCCAGATTTTCCTGCGTTATTTCCTCTTGTCAGTGATGCAGGAGGGCCTGACAAGACAGCTGTCTATTCATTCAGATGGTAAAGAAAAACTGAGGCCATGTATACACAATGGCATACCCTTGACAGTTGGAATTTGATATGAGTAGGCCATAGTGCAAAATTTCCCTTATAGCATGTTTGGCATATGCCTGTCTTCATTAGCCCAGTTCAGAACAAAACAGTAGGTCATTACACTCTATTTTGTTTCATTTCATTTGGCTAGCCACAACACTGTTTTTTCACCCAAGACCACATAAATACTTTATTTCGCACTTGTCATTTGTTATTATATCACAGGAGGTTAATGCCTTGAAATTCCCGCTCAAAGTTTTGTAAACGTTATTAGCACTCGCTGCCAAGCATGGAACTTAAAGCTATAATATTATTAATTCAAACATGTATCAACAAGTCTTCCTGTGGTCCAACAAATATTTTGATCGAATTTTTTTTATCAAATGTGAATAAATTGGTTAACCAGTTGCAGTTAGTTTTTTGTTCCAAATAGCATATCTACATTTATTAAATGTATATGAAAACAGCCTTGATTCCCTTGTCATCGTGAGAGTAGGGTGGATGAGAGCACTTTTCATCATAACGTCCACCATCATTATTGAGTCCAGTGGTATGGCATTGATCCTACATTTGTACAAGGAGTAAGCTGGTGTCACCTGGCTACCATTTACGTAAAAAAAGCCTTCAAAAAATCTTTTTGTAACTTCTTTCACATTAGTACCATCAATATTGCTCAAATTTAGGATCTGTAAAAAAGATTTTGCTTAGAGATAGAATAAAGAACATATTCAAAGTGAAAAATGTTTGATTCCCGTGATTTTGAAACAGGATGTTTTTCAATTAAAGTAGTTTAGATTGTGTATAAATCGTGCAGCTACAAAGTTTTACATTCAGAAAATAACAGGCCATCTAATCTTGTGACTTTGTTTTACCGTTATTTTTTTTTTAGCATTTTTACGGTGATTGTGTAAAATTGTCAACGGCCATTATTTGCTGAATTTGTAGTTCTACAAATTATATTTAGACGGATGTTTGTATGTAAAAAAGACACTTACGTTCCTATATGCTTCTTCTAACTTTAAATCAGGGCACCATTTCTTTTTTGTGTGAAATAAATAGTATTTTGTCCAAAATCTCCGATATTCAATCGCTTTTGGGCGCCATCTTGCTATACCCACAATTCCGTTCGCTTTTATTATTCCCCACACGGAAGCCGTCGATACGTATTTTTTTTTGATAATGGAATCTATAGAATGTAATCTGTTTCTGTGCGCTCTGCTAGATTTTATATTAGCTATACTTAATATTATACGAATAATCCAATAGAGAAGTTTTTATTTTCAGATGTCTTTTATCGGGGACGATATGTCGACAAGATCTATAAATTCCGGAAATAACTGGTTCGAACTGGTTCTTGACTCAAAGTGAAAGTCTTGTAAAATGTGTTTTCGTTGAATTTGATTGTACATTCCAATTCACCCCTATTATTATACGTGGCCCTATATACAATAAATTTGATAAGCTTTATATTTGTCGGGTTTTACACCTTATATATAATAATAAATACAAGCGTAAAATTTAAAAAATCTGATATAAACAAACCAACGAACGAGTCTGGGCGTCATGGCCTTTTTCATAAACCGCCACAAGAATTTAAATCATTAAATTTAATGTTTTAATCAGATAAGATTCATTCTAAGAACATATTATTATATTATATGGGAAGATGTAAAGACAAGCTAAAATCTTTTAATCAACCCATCTCCTTATAATATTGGGTCATACAAAATGAAAATACAAAATGTATACATATATTTTGACTTTAACATTGACTTTCTAGTTTTTTAAGGATGATTATTATAAAATATACAAAAAAGGGTTGGCATACGTGTATGTTGCTCCACAACATTTGGGCTGGAAGATCTTACAGGCAGTGCAAAAATTACGTACTGGTATATAATATTTGTGGAGATTTTTGTTTTACCTTACATCTAAATGACCTAGTTGAGTGGATTTAAACCCCATTTTTTTTCTCGCTCCCTTTTTGATGGTGCCACAGCCATTTTTTTGTCTGTGTGGGTAAGACGCTGTCTCGTTACCCTGGAGGTCGGGTGTTCGATCCCTGCATTGGCTGGGAAAGTTCATCCAGATTTTCCGGGGTGGTTTCCCCTTCAATGATGCAAAATGGAGGGCATGACAAGAACAATAACTGTCTAGTCGTTCGGGTGAACGAAAAAAAACCTGAGGTTCCGTGTACACATTGGCGGTTGGAGTTTGATATATAAGAGTAGGCCGTAGTGCCGCTGTCTGGGCAAAATTTCCCTATATGCCCATCTTTATTAGCCCAATCTATGAGCAGAACAGTAGGACGTTAACCTCATTTCATTTCATTCCATCCAGATTTCCTGACGAGGTTTCCCCTTGTCATTTGAATGGGACAAAAAACCTGAGGTCCTGTGTACACATTGGCGTGCACGTAAAAGATCCCTTGGCAGTTGGAATTAGATTAAAGAGTAGGCCATAGTGCCGCTGCCCGGGTAAAATAACCCTCATAGCACACACACTATATGATGTAGACTCGTCTTCATTAGCCCAGTTTACGAGTAGGACGTTAAACCTTGTTTCATTCAATTTAACTTTTTTGTTAATATTTTGTCTATAAATAGTCTACAGGTTCCAGTTAGTAACAGTTTTATGATTCCCCCATTGCACCTCTTAATTAAATAACCATACCAGTGTGTGCACATTTTACCAATTGATAAATAATCAGAATTGTTTCATGTCTGAGTCCCAGAGGCAGAGCCACATCAACTTTTCGTGTTTTTTTGTTTTTTTTTTAACTTGGTATATTTATTCCTTATGCCGTAAGGATATTAACAACTATCAATTTCGGTGCATGGCTCAACACAGGGGTGGTGCCACACCCACTTTTTAATGTTTTATCCATAAATATTATACAGGTTACAATTATTAACAGATTTTGTTCAAGTTGCCCAAAAGAACGCTTAAAATTTAGTAAATTTGGTTAACTTAAATGGGTTTTTTTTTATTATGTTTGGATAGCCAACAATCAAAAACTAACATTTATTTAATCGTTGTTATCCTGATATTAAACTGACATTTGTTTACGTAATTGTTAGTATCCTAACATTATAAAACTGACATTCTTTTCTGTTAGACAATGTGGGTAAGGCGCTGGCTCGCTAACCTGGTAGTCAGGTGTTCGATCCCTGCATCTCGATTTTCCAGCGTTGTTTCCCCTTGTCAGTGAAGCGGCCTAGTCATTCGGATGGTCCGAAAAACTCAGGTCCCATGTACACATTTGTGTGTATGTTAAAGATCCCTTGGCAGTTGGAATTCGATATTAGAGTACGCTGTAGTGCTACTGTCTGAGAAAAAGTTCCCTCATAGCACACTGTATGGCGTATGCCCATCTTCAATTAACCCAGGTTAGGTGCAGAAAAGTAGGACGTTAAACCCCATTTCATTGCATTTCATTTCCGATAGAGAACAAGTATTAGGTGTATGTTAGATTCACATTAGAAACTTATGTTAGAATTATGACATAAAACTAACGTTACATTAACGTTAGATAACTAACGTTATGTTAACGTTAGAAAATTAACGTTAGATTTACGTCAGAAAACTAACCATAATCTAACGGTTAGAAACATGACGTAAAATTTATGTTAGATTAACGTTAGAATTATCACCAATAACACATATATAATTATTTTGTCTGAATTCCGACTATTTATCAATTGTTAGACTGTGCACACACTGATATGAGTACTTAATCAAGAAGTATTTAAAGCGACAAAAATTGGTAAGAAAACCGTCATAAAATTTACGTTAGATTTACACCTAGTCATTCGGATGGACCGAAAAACCCAGGTCCCATGTACACATTGGTGTGCATGTTAAAGATCCCTTGGCAGTTGGAATTCGATATTAGAGTAGGCTGTCGTGCCGCTGTCTGAGAAAAAGTTCCCTCATATGTTAGAATTATGACATAAAACTAACGTTACATTAACGTTAGATAACTAACGCTATATTAACGTTAGAAAATTAACGTTACATTTACGTCAGAAAACTAACCATAATCTAACGGTTAGATACATGACGTAAAATTTATGTTAGATTAACGTTAGAATTATCACCAATAACACATATATAATTATTTTGTCTGAATTCCGACTATTTATCAATTGTTAGACTGTGCACATACTGATATGGGTACTTAATCAAGAAGTATTTAAAGCGACAAAAATTGGTAAGAAAACCGTCATAAAATTTACGTTAGATTTACACCTAGTCATTCGGATGGACCGAAAAACCCAGGTCCCATGTACACATTGGTGTGCATGTTAAAGATCCCTTGGCAGTTGGAATTCGATATTAGAGTAGGCTGTCGTGCCGCTGTCTGAGAAAAAGTTCCCTCATATGTTAGAATTATGACATAAAACTAACGTTACATTAACGTTAGATAACTAACGCTATATTAACGTTAGAAAATTAACGTTACATTTACGTCAGAAAACTAACCATAATCTAACGGTTAGATACATGACGTAAAATTTATGTTAGATTAACGTTAGAATTATCACCAATAACACATATATAATTATTTTGTCTGAATTCCGACTATTTATCAATTGTTAGACTGTGCACATACTGATATGGGTACTTAATCAAGAAGTATTTAAAGCGACAAAAATTGGTAAGAAAACGGTCATAAAGTTTACGTTAGATTTACGTCATTTTCTGATGTAAAAGTAACCATAACCATTATTATGGCGGGGGAAAGCGGCAAAAACCTTATGCTATGTAGAAATGTCTAATTCAAAACACACATGTGACATAATGCCATACCAAATACCTAAAACGCCTAATGCAAAAAACAAAATACAAGAAACCTCTAATACAAAATACCTCATACGTCTATTGCAAAAGACAAAATACAAGAAACCTCTAATACAAAATACATATAACCTCTTATGCACAATTGATTTTACAATCTGAAACATCTACCATAAGCATTAGATGACATGTCTCTCATGAATTACTTACGTTTCTCCACTGAATTATCTTTATTTAGGTCAATGTCAAGGTCACCGAACACAACTTGGCGACCTATTCGGCTAGCGAGCTACTCGACCGATCCAGCTGGCAACCTGTTCGTTGGCAACCTATTAAGACAACAGTCGCCCAAACTCATCTATTTTTAACAACCAATAAAATCCAACGTTACGTCTATCAAATGAAAGTAGAACAATATATTATTTTTATCAATTCCTTTAGCTCAGAATAGAGATGTAATTTCGCATTATCGTACAAAATTCTAGACATCCAACTAAATATATTCCGAAAGGTAATTAAATAGGCTTTCTAAGTATTATCAGTAAAAATTGGCACATTCATATTAAAGGGGTGCACTCTCTTCCTAAACATGACCAATTTTTTTAAAAATTTTAAAGAGAAAAACTGTTAATATCCCGTGTCAAAATTCGAACCATCGTAAAAAATTCTCATGATCCAACTAAATATATTCTAAAAGGTAATTGAATAAGTTTTCCAAATATTATTAGTAAAAGTTGGCACAATCATATTAAAGAGGTGCGCTATCAACCTGAACATAGCCAATTTTTCAATTTTTAAAGTAAAAGAACGGTAATATTTCGAGTCGAAATTCGGACCATCGTACAAAATTCTTAGCAACCAGCTATATATATTCTGAAAGGTAATTGAATAAGCTTTCTAAATATTATTAGTAAAAGTTGGCACAGTCATATGAAAGGGGCGCACTCTCAACCTGAACATAGCCTATTTTTCAATATTTTAAAATGAAAGAACGGCAATATTCCGAGTCGAAATTCGGACCATCGTACAAAATTCTGAGCATCGAAGCTATATTTTCTGAATGGTAATTCAATAAGCTTTCTAAATATTATTAGTAAAAGTAGGCACAATCATATTAAAGGGGCGCGCTCTAAACCTGAACATAGCCAATTTTTCAATATTCTATATGTAAAGATAGGCCGGAATTTTTTTCGAAGTCCGAATTTGGACCATCGTACAAAATTCTGACCATCCAGCTATATATATTCTGAAAGGTAATTGGATAGGTTTTCCAAATATTAATAGTAAAAGTTGGCAGAATCATATTAAAGGGGCGCGCTCTCAACCTGAACATGGCCAATTTTTCAATATTTTAAAGTGAAACAACGGTAATATTCCGAGTCGAAATTCGGACCATCGTACAAAATTCTGAGCATCCAGGTATATATTCTGAAAGGTAATTGAATAAGCTTTCCAGATATTATTGGTAAAAGTTGGCACAATCATATTAAAGGGGCTTGCTCTCAACCTGAACATCGCCAATTTTTCAATATTTTAAAGTGAAAGAACGGTAATATTCCGTGTCAAAGTTCGGACCATCGTACAAAATTTTGAGCATCCAGCTATATATATTCTGAAAGGTTATTGAATAAGCTTTCCAAATATTATTAGTAAAAGTTGGCACAATCATATTAAAGGGGCGCGCTCTCAACCTGAACATATCCAATTTTTCAATATTCTATATGTGAAGATAGACAGGTATTTTTTTTTGAAGTCCAAATTCGAACCATCGTACAAAATTCTGAGCATCCAGCTATATATATTCTGAAAGGTTCAGGTTGAGAGCGCACCCCTTTAATATGATTGTGCCAACTTTTACTAATAATATTTGGAAAGCTTATTCAAATACCTTTTCCGAATTTATATAGCTGGATGCTCAGAATTTTGTACGATGGTCCGAATTTTGACTCGGAATATTACCGTTCTTTCACTTTAAAATATTAAAAAATTGGCGACGTTTGGGTTGAGAGTGCACCCCTTTAATAAGATTATGCCAACTTTTACCAATAATATCTGGAAAGCTTATCCAATTACCTTTAAGAATATATATACTTGGATGCTCAGATTTTTGTACGATGGTCCAAATTTCGACTCGAAATATTACCGTTCTTTCACTTTAAATTATTGAAAAATTGGCTATGTTCAGGTTGAGAGCGCACCCCTTTAATAGGATTGTGCCAACTTTTACTAATAATATTTGGAAAGCTTATTCAATTACCTTTTAGAATATATTTAGTTGGTTCATCAGAATTTTGTACGATGGTCCGAATTTTGACACGGGATGTTTAAAAAATTGGTCATGTTTAGGAAGAGAGTGCACCCCTTTAATATGAAAATGCCAATTTTTACTGATAATACTTAGAAAGCCTATTTAATTACCTTTCGGAATATATTTAGTTGGATGTCTAGAATTTTGTACGATAATGCGAAATTACATCTCTATTCTGAGCTAAAGGAATTGATAAAAATAATATATTATTCTACTTTCATTTGATAGACGTAACGTTGGATTTTATTGGTTGTTAACAAGCCAACAGTGAGGCTGATGTCCCCCGCCGAAATCCCAAAATAAATAGATGACACATATCAATTAATCGCACATTTATTTTTTTCAAACGTATCAAGCAATCAAACTGTACACGAAGTGTCATCCAAAAGTGTTTTATAAAGAAAAATGCTAAAACCGATGAGAAAAATGAAAATGTACCCTAAAGGCAGACAAAAGGGCCCCCACGCTTGACAAAAGGGCCCCTCTGGCCAAGGGAAAAAGCCCTCGTGTCTGAGTCAATCGTTTCTATACACTGTTACTGTCGAATCCATTTCTGAATGAAAATGCAGTCATTGTATTGGCATAAAAATCATCAATCAAGATGAACCTAAGTTATCTTGTCCCAAAGTGTCAACCAATCAAATTGCTTATCTCTGCCTACCCTACGCAGAAAATGCTCATCTTCGAACTCCATCAAGGCATTGACCTAACAAGCATACACACCAATTTTGAACATTTTAACTCAATTAGAAAGAGAGTTATTGTGTTCCAAAGTCTCGGTAAATCAAATTGCTTATCGCTCTGCCTACCCTGAGCAGAAAATGCTCATGATCGATCTTAGTCAAGGCATTACTGTGATGAAACTATACACCAAGTTTCATCACTCTCACTTTATTAGAACTAAAGTTATCGTGTCCCAAAGCATCAACCAATCAAATTGCTTATCTCTGCTTACCCTAAGCGGAAAATGCTCATCTTAGAACTCCATCAAGGCATTGACCTAATTAGCATATACACCAAGTTTGAACATTTTAACTCAATTAGAAGGAGAGTTATTGTGTTCCAAAGTCTCGACCAATCAAATTTGCGTATCGCTCTGCTTACCCTGAGCAGAAAATGCTCATTATCGAACTTAGTCAAGGTATTACTGTAATGAAACTATACACCAAGTTTCATCACTCTCACTTAATTAGAACTAAAGTTATCCTGTCCCAAAGCATCAACCAATCAAATTGCTTATCTCGGCTTACCCTAAGCGGAAAATGCTCATCTTCGAACTCCATCAAGGCATTGACCTAATAAGCATATACACCAAGTTTGAACATTTTAACTCAATTAGAAGGAGCGTTATTGTGTTCCAAAGTCTCGAACAATCAAATTTGCGTATCGCTCTGCTTACCCTGAGCAGAAAATGCTCATTATCGAACTTAGTCAAGGTATTACTGTAATGAAACTATACACCAAGTTTCACCACTCTCACTTAATTAGAACTAAAGTTATTGTGTCCCAAAGCATCAACCAATCAAATTGCTTATCTCTGCTTACCCTAAGCGGAAAATGCTCATCTTCGAACTCCATCAAGGCATTGACCTAATAAACACATACACCAAGTTTGAACATTCTAGCTCAATTAGGGAGAGAGTTATTGTGTCCCAAAAAGTGTGACGGACAGACAGACGGACAGACAGACAGACGGACGAACCCATTTTAATAGTCCCCCAACTTTCTTTGAAAGGCGGGGGACAAAAATAGATGAGTTTGGGCGACTGTTGTCTTAATTCTGAATAGGTTGTCAACGAACAGGTTGCCAGCTGGATCGGTCGAATAGCTCGCTAGCCGAATAGGTCGCCAAGTTGTGTTCGGTGACCTTGACATTGACCTAAATAAAGATAATTCAGTGGAGAAACGTAAGTAATGCATGAGAGATATGTCATCTAATGCTTATGGTAGATGTTTCAGATTGTAAAATCAATTGTGCATAAGAGGTTATATGTATTTTGTATTAGAGGTTTCTTGTATTTTGTCTTTTGCAATAGACGTATGAGGTATTTTGTATTAGAGGTTTCTTGTATTTTGTTTTTTGCATTAGACGTTTTAGGTATTTGGTATGGCATTATGTTACATGTGTGTTTTGAATTAGACATTTCTACATAGCATTAGGTTTTTGCCGCTTTCCCCCGCCATACATTATGACGTAAAAGTAACGTAAATTTAAACGTAAAATTTTACCATTATTGGACGCTAACCATAATCTAACCATAATGACGTAAAAGTAACGTAAATCTAACCATCCATGTTTACTGGGGAGGGACCACAAGCTAAAAAGGGTGATTTTTCGAACAATCAGGGGACATAATTCAGGAAGTAATGACCCGATGGTTGCAAATATCGAAAGGAACCAAGATCTTTGGGTTATAAACATACATGTCAAGTTTCATCAAAATCGATTCAAAATTGTGACCTCTATAGGGTCCACAACCTTAATATAACATATTTTCACACTATTTGTGTACAAACGGCGGCCATTTTGTCAGTCAATTCTAGTCCGATTTTCACGTAATTCCAACTCTCTCTTCATAACCATGTAACGGTGATATAATCAAACGTTTTTTTAAATCGGATAATATTTTTGACCTCCAGAGGGAGCACAAGCTAAAAAGAACAATTTTTTGGACAATCAGGGGCCAATAATTCAGGAAGTTACGATCCGATGGGCGTAAATATCGAAAGGAACCAAGATCTTTGGGATATAAACATACATGTCAAGTAAGTTCCATCAAAATTGGTTCAAAATTGTGACCTCTGTAAGGTCCACAACCTTGATATAACATATTTTCACACTATTCGAGTACAAACGGCGGCCATTTTGTCCGTCAATTTGGTCTGATTTTCACGAAATTCGAACTCAACCTTCATGTTGTTGTTGTTCTTGGTGTTAAACGTCCGCTTCCACCGAAGGTGATATCGCAGACAAGTCTTTTATTTTTCTATTTTCTTTATCTTAGCGCACGCGCAGGGGTCTTAGCTGTGGGAGGAAACCTGAGTACCCGGAGGAAACCCACGAGGTTGAGAAGGAGCCCCTATCTCCATGCCACATACGCTCACACCAGGGCTCGAAACAACAGCCGCAAGCCAGAGGTGACCGGCCAGCTAGAGGTCGAAGCGCGGCACTCTAGACCACTAGCCATCCCACCCCCCCTCAACCTTCATAACCATGGAGCGGTGATATAATCAAACGTTTTTTTAAATCCGATAACAATTTTGACCTCAAGAGTGACCACAAGCTAAAAAGGGCAATTTTTCGGACAATCAGGGGCCATAATTCAGGAAGTTACGATCCGATGGGCGCAAATATCGAAAGGAACCAAGATCTTTCGGTTATAAACATACATGTCAAGTTTCATCAAAATTGGTTCAAAATTGTGACCTCTATAAGGTCCACAACCTTGATATTACATATTTTCACACTATTCGTGTAACACTATTCGTGTACAAACGGCGGCCATTTTGTCCGTCAATTTTGGTCCGGTTTTCACGAAATTCGAACTCAACCTTCATAACCATGGAACGGTGATATAATCAAACGGTTTTTTAAATCGGATAACAATTTTGACCTCCAGAGGGACCACAAGCTAAAAAGGGCGATTTTTCGTACTATCAGTATCAGGGGCCATAATTCAGGAAGTTACGATCCGATTGTCGCAAATATCGAAAGGAACCAAGATCTTTGGGTTATAAACATACATGTCAAGTTTCATCAAGATAGGATGCCAGGCAACGAAACATACGCCCACAGCAGCTAAATCATCCGGGCAGTCAACAAGGGTTGTCGCATATTTTTACTTTTTTCGGTAATGAAACATTTGTAATACACTAAAAACTGATTAAGAGTAACAACTCATTATGTAATTATCAGGAAATCATTAGAATTTGATTGCTTTTTATAAAGTTTTACCCCACGCTAACAATTAGTATATACATGAAACATTTAATATCATGGATTTAGCTGTTCAGTTATCTAAATTCACTGAAAATCAAAATACTTGTTCGTTTCAACACCTTAAACTCTATGTATCAATCTGAAGTCAATCGGATGTTAACTTTGGCCTCTAGAGCATCCACAAGATTTTTTGAGGTGATCAAGGGCCATAACTCTGGCACTAATTATCGGAAATCGCTGAAAATCAATAGGCGTCTTTGTCTCATGACCTTAAACACTGTGTATAAATTTGAAGTCAATCGGATATTAACTTTGGCCTCTAGAGTGTCCACAAGATTTTTTGAAGTGATCAAGGGCCATAACTCTGGCACTAATTATCGGAAATCGCTGAAAATCAATAGGATTCTTCGTCTTATGACCTTAAACACTGTGTATAAATTTAAAGTCAATCGGATATTAACTTTGACCTTTAGAGCGTCCACATGATTTTTTTAAAGAGATAAAGGGCCATAACTCTGGCACTAATTATCGGAAATCGCCGAAAATCAATAGGCTTCTTCGTCTCATGACCTTAAACACTGTGTATAAATCTAAAGTCAATCGGATATTAACTTTGGCCTCTAGAGCGTCCACAAGATTTTTTGAGGTGATCAAGGGCCATAACTCTGGCACTAATTATCAGAAATCGCTGAAAATCAATAGGCGTCTTCGTCTTATGACCTTAAACACTGTGTATAAATTTAAAGTCAATCGGATATTAACTTTGGCCTCTAGAGCGTCCACAAGATTTTTTGAAGTGATCAAGGGCCATAACTCTAGTAGTTATTATCAGAAATCGCTGAAAAACAATAGGCTTCTTCGTCTCATGACCTTAAACACTGTGTATAAATTTAAAGTCAATCAGATATTAACTTTAGCCTGTAGAGCGTCCACAAGCAATTGTGGACGCCGGACCGACGGACGGACGGACGGACGGACGGGGGCGACGACAATATACGACCACATTTCAATGTGGGCGTATAAAAATTGGTTCAAAATTGTGACCTCTATATGGTCCACAACCTTGATATAACATATTTTCACACTATTTGCCTACAAACGGCGGCCATTTTGTCCGTCAATTTTGGTCCGATTTTCACGAAATTCGAAATCAGCCTACATAACCATGGAACGGTGATATAATCAAACGTTTTTTTAAATCAGATAACAATTTTGACCTCCAGAGGGACCACAAGCTAAAAAGGGCGATTTTTCGGACAATCAGGGGTCATAATTCAGGATCTGATTGGCGCAAATATCGAAAGGAACCAAGATCTTTGAATTATAAACATGCATTTCAAGTTTCATCCAAATCGGTTCAAAATTGTGACCTCTACACTGTTCACAAGCTAAAAAACGTGATTTTTCGTACAATCAGGGGCCATAACCCATGAAGTTACAGTCCGATATATGCCAATATCGAAAGGAACCGAGATCTTAGGGTGATAAACCTATATTTTAAGTTTCATCGAAATCGGATAAAAATTGTGACCTGTAGACTGTTCACAAACAATTGTGGACGGACGGACGGACGAACAGGGGCGACGACAATATACGTCCACATGAAAATGTGGGCGTATAAAAATCATGATTAACTGAGTGGGTTGTTTGAAACAATTCTTTAAAGATAGGTTGCCAGGCAACGAAACATACGCCCACAGCAGCTAAATCGTCCGGGCAGTCAACAAGGGTTGTCGCATATTTTTACTTTTTTCGGTAATGAAACATTTGTAATACACTAAAAACTGATTAAGAGTAACAACTCATTATGTAATTATTAGAAAATCATTAGAATTTGATTGCTTTTTATAAAGTTTTACCCCACGCTAACAATTAGTATATACATGAAACATTTAATATCATGGATTTAGCTGTTCAGTTATCTAAATTCATTGAAAATCAAAATACTTGTTCGTTTCAACACCTTAAACTCTATGTATCAATCTGAAGTCAATCGGATGGTAACTTTGGCCTCTATAGCGTCACAAGAATTTTTGAAGTTATCAAGGGAGATAACTCTGGCAGTAATTATTTGAAATCGCAGAAAATCAATAGGATTCTTCGTCTCATGAACTTAAACACTGTGTGTAAATCTAAAGTCAATCGGATATTAACTTTGGCCTCCAGAGCGTCCATAAGATTTTTTGAGGTGATCAAGGGCCATAACTCTGGCACTAATTAACGGAAATCGCTGAAGATCAATAGGCGTCTTTGTTTTATGACCTTAAACACTGTGTATAAATTTGAAGTCAATCGGATATTAACTTTGGCCTCTAGAGCGTCCACAAGATTTTTTGAAGTGATCAAGGGCCATAACTCTGGCACTTATTATCAGAAATCGCTGAAAATCAATAGGCTTCTTCGTCTTATGACCTTAAACACTGTGTATAAATTTAAAGTCAATCGGATATTAACTTTGACCTTTAGAGCGTCCACATGATTTTTTAAAGAGATCAAGGGCAATAACTCTGGCATTA
The DNA here is from genome assembly GCA_948474765.1 of Patella depressa. Taxonomy (NCBI): domain Eukaryota; kingdom Metazoa; phylum Mollusca; class Gastropoda; family Patellidae; genus Patella; species Patella depressa. The sequence continues at coordinate 41,518,643 of OX419720.1, read as the reverse complement.
ATTATCGGAAATAGCCGAAAATCGATAGGCTTCTTCGTCTCATGACCTTAAACACTGTGTATAAATCTAAAGTCAATCGGATATTAACTTTGGCCTCTAGAGCGTCCACAAGGCTTTTTTGAGGTGATCAAGGGCCATAACTCTGGCACTAATTATCGGAAATCGCTGAAAATCAATAGGCTTCTTCATCTCATGACCTTAAACACTGTGTATAAATTTAAAGTCAATCGGATATTAACTTTGGCCTCTAGAGCGTCCACAAGATTTTTTAAAGAGATCAAGGGCCATAACTCTGGTAGTTATTATCGGAAATCGCTGAAAAACAATAGGCTTTTTCGTCTCATGACCTTAAACACTGTGTATAAATTTAAAGTCAATCGAATATTAACTTTAGCCTGTAGAGCTTCCACAAGCAATTGTGGACGCCGGACCGACGGACGGACGGACAGGGGCGACGACAATATACGACCACATTTCAATGTGGTTGAAATATATAAAACTGCCATTTAAAACCATCATATGATGATGGTTTTAAATGGCAGTTTTATATATTTCAACCACTACAATTATGTTGTTTATGTATCCAGTTATCTAGTAATTGTGATCCCATCAGAAATTCGTTGGAAGATTGGTTTGAGGATGCCTACTGTAAATATTTGTGGATTTTCACATTTCAATGTGGGCGTATAAAAACCAATGGTTTTCTCAAATTAGCTTAAAGTTCATATAGACACAAATCATTAAATGGTTAAACAGCTGTGATACCTGACAAAAAGTTACTACACTAAAACAATGACTTCGGATTGTAATTCATGTAAATTTAGTGAAATTCCACGTGACGCTCTTTCTATTATTCTTAATATTTTAACAGATTGTGTTATATTTTAAATGATTCATATTCATGTAATTATCAATGTATACAATTCGCTTTTTGTTATTACATCATCGTAGCCAATTCAATTTCGGGGAACTAATTAAACAATGGATATACTAAAACATCAGTGAACTGAACTAAAATTTAAATTAAAACGCTAATTCAAAAATACTAACATACAGCCGTGAACTAATCTCATTCGTGATCGGTAATCACCAAAAATATTGTTTATTTAACAATAAGTAAGCATTTAACACTTTATTTAACAATAAGTGCAACTTGGTTAATACGCCCAAGTCTTGTCAGTCTCATTTTAAAAATCCACATAGAATTTCGTATCTGAAATGACACTTGCGCCTTTTCTCTGCAGGATAGAAATCTTAGCTTACCATCTAGGCACTGCTTATTATAAAAATAGGTTGCCAGGCAACGAAACATACGCCCACACAGCAGCCAAATCGTCCGGGCAGTCAACAAGAGTTGTCGCATACTAAGGAATTATCAGAAAATCATTAGAATTTGTTTGGTTTTTATAATCAAACGTTTTTTGATCAAGATCTTTATAATCAAGATCTTTGGGTTATAAACATATCTGTCAAGTTTCATCAAAATCGATTCAAAATTGTGACCTCTATAGGGTCCACAACCTTGATATAACATATTTTCACACTATTCGTGTGCAAATGGCGGCCATTTTGTCTGTCAATTCTAGTCCGATTTTCACGAAATTCTAACTCTCTCTTCATTACCATGTAACGGTGATATAGTCAACATTTTTTTTAAATAGGAGAATAATTTTGATATCCAGAGGGACCAAAAGCGATTTTTCGGACAATTCGGGGACACAATTCAGGAAGTTACGATCCGATTGGCGCAAATATCGAAAGGAACCAAGATCTTTGGGTTATAAACATGCATTTCAAGTTTCATCCAAATCGGTTCAAAATTGTGACCTCTACACTGTTCACAAGCTAAAAGATAGGCTGGCACTGCCAGGCAGGATACGCCCACATTTTTGAGAGATGGATAGAGAACAAGCAATACCGAAAGTGAATTCCTACATCATTAAGTCCTGTATTTCATACTGTATTGGGAGCAGCCATTTTGTTGGTCAGTTCCAGTCTGATATTCATGAAATTCGAAGCCGACAATGATTATCGTGTGACGGTACACAACCTAGAAATGTTACTTTTCGTCAAAATCGGATAAGAATTGTGACCTGTAGAGAGTCCACAACCATGATATACCATATTTTTACAATATTCGCGTACAAGCAGTGACCATTTCGTCCGGCAATTTTGGTACGATTTTCACGAAATTTGAACTCAACCTTCCTTACGGTGCAACAGTAATATAATCAGAGTTTTTTTTTTAAATCAGATAACAATTGTTCGAGAGATAGACAGAGATCAAGCAATACCGAAAGTGATTTTTCCTAGAATCAAAGGCCATAATTCATTAAGTTACAATTTGATATGCGCAAATATCGAAAAGAATAAAGATCTTTAGGTTATAAACAAGCATTTCAGGTTTCATCAAAATCGAATTAAAATTGTCACCTCTACAGGGTCCACAACTTTGACATACCATATTTTTACACTGTTCGCGTACAAACGGCGGCCATTTTTTCTGGCAATTATGGTCCAATTTTCTCGAAATTCGAACTCAACCTTTCGTAGGGTGTAACGGTGATAGAGTCAAACGTTTTTTCAAATCGGATAATAATTGTGACCTCCAGAGGGACCATAGGCGATTTTTCGGACAATCAGGGGCCATAATTCAGGAAGTTACGATCCGATATGCACAAATAACGAAAGGAACCAAGATCTTTAGGTTATAACCATGCATTTCAAGTTTCATCAAAATCGAATTAAAATTGTGACCTCTACAGGGTCCACAACCATGATATACAATTTTTTAACAGTATTCGCGTACAAACGGCGGCCATTTTGTATGGCAATTTTGGTCCGATTTTCCCGAAATTCGAACTCAACCTTCCTTACGGTGTAACGGTAATATAATCAACCGTTTTATTAAATCGGATAATAATTGTGACCACCAGAGGGATCACAAGCTAAAATAAGGCGATTTTGCGTATAATCAGGGGCCATAATTCAGGAAGTTACGTTCCGATATGCGCAAATATCGAAAGGAACCAAGATCTTTGGGTTATAACCATGAATTTCAAGTTTCATCAAAATCAAATAAAAAATGTGACTTCTACAGGGTCCACAACCTTGATATACCATTTTTTAACAGTATTCGCGTACAAACGGCGGTTATTTTGTATGGCAATTTTCGTCCGATTGTCCCGAAATTCGAACTCAACCTTCCTTAGGGTGTAACGGTGATATAATCAAACGTTTTTTTAAATCGGATAATAATTGTGACCTCCAGAGGGACCACAAGCTAAAAAGGGTGATTTTTCGGACAATCAGGGGCCATAATTCAGGAAATTACATTCCGATAGGCGCAAATATCGAAAGGAACCAAGATCTTTGGGTTATAAACATGCATGTCAAGTTTCATCAAAATCGGTTCAAAATTGTGACCTCTATAGGGTCCACAAGCTAAAAACGTGATTTTTCGTACAATCAGGGGCCATAATCCATGAAGTTTTCATCCGATACATGCCAATATCGAAAGCAGCCGAGATCTTTTGGGGATAAACCTATATTTCAAGTTTCGTCAAAATCGGATAAGAATTGTGACCTGTAGAGAGTCCACAAACAAATTGTGGACGGACGGACGTCTTGACGGACAGGGGCGACGACAATATACGTCCACATAAAAATGTGGGCGTATAAAAACGTGATTTTTCGTACAATCAGGGGCCATAACCCATGAAGTTACAGTCCGATAAATGCCAATATCGAAAGGAACCGAGATCTTAGGGTGATAAACCTATGTTTTAAGTTTCATTGAAATCGGATAAAAATTGTGACCTGTAGACTGTTCACAAACAATTGTGGACGGACGAACAGGGGCGACGACAATATACGTCCACATGAAAATGTGGGCGTATAAAAACTTGATTTTTCGTACAATCAGGGGCCATAACCCATGAAGTTACAGTCCGATACATGCCAATATCGAAAGGAACCGAGATCTTAGGGTGATAAACCTATGTTTTAAGTTTCATTGAAATCGGATAAAAATTGTGACCTGTAGACTGTTCACAAACAATTGTGGACGGACGGACGGACGTCCGGACGAACAGGGGCGACGACAATATACGTCCACATGAAAATGTGGGTGTATAAAAATTGGTTCAAGCATTTTATCTATATGTTACAAAATGTGGGCTGGCAACATTCTAGATGGGCAGGCAACTTTTATGGGTCACCTGCCCGACTGGCAGGTTAAGTTTGAAAGTTATTTCAATCACTGGTTCCCAGAAATTTAAGTGCAAGAGCTTTTTGTGACTCCTGCATGTTTTACAGAAATGATGCCCTATACAACTATTATATGATCAGGCCAGGGTTTTTTTGTGTTAAGTGTTTATGACTTTAATCATACTGCGTTCCCATATAAACATCATAAAAATTTGTTCCACTTCACTAAATCCCTATATTTTAATAATTCTTTTTATCGCCTTTTTCCAACATCAAACAGCTGAAGCCAACTATAATCAGCCGATGTATGTAAACTTAACGGATACTCAGTTAACTGGTCACGGTTTGGTTGCTGAGGTGAACCAGTTCCAAAAATTAGTAATGGATTTTCGTTTTTATATCATATGACATTCAAAAACCAGGAATAGTAGCTACCACATTGTTGTCCGTTGCTGACTGAAGACTACATTTATCTTTCATACTGTGCCGGGTGGGGGGTCAAAGTTGACGACATACATATGGGTCAGTAGAAATACCGTACATCATGGTTCATGGCTTAAGTGAAAGGAACAAGTGTAGTAGATTCTTTGGAAATATAGCGGACATGTTCAAATATTTATGGCATAACTAATCATTTAAAGAATTAGGGGTAGGGCCATTTTGAATCAATTAACCTGCTTGCAAATTGTCAATACCTGATGTCAAATATACGTGATCTGTCAAAGTGAAAGGACTGATGGAGAAATGAAATGCTAAGACTGAAGGAATTGAGTTTGTGCTATAATACTAATAAATTAGACCAGTGTCACAAAGTCATCCTGTATAAATATTGATCAAATGTGAATAAATTTGTTAATGAAAATTGTTAACGTAACCGATATTTCAATTTGCGTAACCAGAAAATCGATCGCGTGTTTTTGAGCTGGTGTGACAGCACTAACCGATTGGTATCGTTCGCGTGAAATTTGATGGCATTTATAGACATGGCAGTGCCTGTTCAATTCCCGATTATTTCGCGTTTGGGTGTTATTGTCTAGTGTAAAAATAATGTTGTTTAAAAAAAAAAAAGAAAAAAAAATCTTCAAAAACGTCAATAAAAGAATTGGCGGCTTTTTTTGGGGTCAGTCGCGTTTGGGCAAACAGACAATCTTTTAATTGTGGCCTCAGGCACACCTAAATGTATCAGGAGCGTTGATCTTCATGCTCCTCTCGAATCTAAGAAACAATGAACTCATTGAATTGAATCTCTGTGGTTTGTTACTGACGAAAAAAGGAGAACGCTAGTTTGAAGACGATCGATCACATGGCACCATTTTATGACATTATGTTGACATAAGCGGCTCATACATTCGGAATTCTTCGGTTTCCACAAGCTGAATAACTGGGTTGCTTACATCAATATCACGTAATATGACCGATCTTCGATACTAGCAAACAGGAATCGCCTTTCGTCGCAGAAAATTGCAGCATTTAGCAGATGAATTATTATTTTTATTCAATAAATCTTGTTTCCATGAATGATAATTCTATCATATTCTTGATGAAAATACCTTGACAACTTCATCTAGCATTATCTCATGTAACCTTAACAACGCTGATCGCTTTCGCCGTAGCAAAATGGTTGCATTTAGCAAACGCAATTTGTCATTGTGTAAGCCTTGTTTCCATTATGAATGATAATTGTATGTATCCTCTTCTTGTAGCGTGTACCAAGCTCAAGGGCAGTTAACTCTGTTTGGTTTAATATAGGACTAACACTAGTAATTATTTCCCCTTATTTCATGATGGACAAATGTATCTGTATCTGTATTATGACCCAGGCACACTCAAAGCTGACTATTGTGCTTGTGAAGGGTGGTGCGCATGCGCTGTTTATTCTCGTATATACGAGATGAAAGCCTCCGCCGATGTGGCTAGGACTGCTTTGTCTGGAAGTTGGTTCCAGTCTTTAATGGTCCTTGGAAAAAAGGACTGTCTGAATAGTTCACTATTACACTGAATCTGTTTATAGTTTTTTTAGGTTAGTTTTCCGTGTTCTAGAAACACTTGGAATAAGTATAGAGTCTTTCGGTATGGCCACTAGCTCATTTACTATTTTCTAAAATAATACAAGTCTATGATCTCTCCGGCATTCTCGTAGCGGTTTTATGCCTACATCTTTAAGCATCTTAGTGACGCTGCTTTCACGTGTGTAATCCGATGTTATGAATCGTCCTGGGGATCTTTGTACCTTCTCAAGGGATAGGATGTCCGTTTGACTGTGTGGGTCCCATATTGATGAGCAATATTCCAACATTGAGCGTACTAGAGATTGGTAAGCTATAATCTTAAGGGATCTAGGGCACTTGCGTAGATTACGCCTCAGGAATCCCAATGTGGAATGAGCTTTATTAACAGTCTTATTTATGTAGCGCGAGTTATAAATAGACAATTTTTCCCTTATTTTTTTTCTCCCCTCTTCCTGCATTTTTGGGTTGACTTTTTGGTCTAGAATTGGAGAAAAGGCATCAAATTTTCAATTTCACAGCAGTTTTGGGTAATACTGAGGATATTACAGCGGAGGGATAGGGGGTGTAAAGTGTCTTTCTGCGGAGAAATCATTGTGTCGGAAGTGAGATTTTCACCCGAGTAAACTTCAAATCCCCGTAGCAAAAAATCTAAATGGTCATCCCCCTACAAATTTATGATGAGAAGATTGCCAAATGTGGTCCCCATTGTGCCTAAAAAGATTGGAAGCGACGGAATGTTGAGATAAAAGCTACAGCCTGTGATGTTACAGGCACTTAACATTGAAGTCAATGGGCAAATAATTACTAGTCTGAGTCCATATTTGGTCCAAAAACTCGTCATGATTTTTAGCGGAAAAGTAGGTATCGAATTACGTTTGACCATACCTTTATTTTTATTGGCGGATGGTGTAACTTGGCGGGAGATGTTCGGGAGAATGTTGGGCTTGTAGAATATGACAATTGGACTGGTATCAGGCGAGTGGAATTATTTTTTCTGGAATTTTAAAAAATTCAAATATTTTTCATTTCTTTACATAGGAATATTCCAACATAATTTTACGATTTTATGACACTTTATAGTCTATTTATAAAAAATTAAAAACCGAATTGTCATGGACGTAATCATACGTTAAATTGAGAATTAAGTAAAAATACAGCGAATAATGGTAAACCGGAAGTTAAATATCCATCATGGATGCCTATGACGGTGAACGCTGTCGCTATTTGTTTTCATTCTGTAAAAACGTGCTTATTCTGTCTTTTTTTACAAAGATTGGTTACAACATGACTTCGAAAATAAATCCACCCATGTTTATAATATATAATGATTTAATTTTAGCCGATATTTTTCGATCTGTAGAAAATGGACCGAAGCCGACCCGATGAAACAATATTATATTATTGACGGACATAAAAATAAAACAGCACATTTTTTAAAAGCAGAATTCTATCAATGTATACATATTGTACCAACAAAGAATATTTCACATAGAAACTACAGTTAAATGTCAGGCCAACGTAGTGTCACTGACATAGAACATAATGTTAAGCGATATTGTTTTAAATTGTAAAAGTAATAACTTTGTCACTAGTAATTATCAGTGGGTATGAAAACTAATCCTTTGCGCACTGGTTATTTTTTCTATGAAAGCTGTTTACGATAGACTCTGAAGCAGAGGCCTCATGCATTCATATCAAAAATTGTTACCCCAACCAATTGATAAACAAAAGATAGGCTGGCACTGCCAGGCAGGATACGCCCACATTTTCGAGGGATGGATAGAGAACAAGTAATACCGAAAGTGATTTTTCCTATGTGCAAATATCGAAATGAATTAAGATCTTTGGGTTATAAAGGTTCATTTCAGTAGGCTTCAAATTCGACTGGGATCATGTTGCTAAGTGGGTAAATGGGATAATAATTCTGACCCCAGAGGGCACAAAAGCTAAAAAAAAAGGTCATTTTTCATACAATCAGGGGCCATAATTCAGGAAGTTACAATCCGATATGCACAAATATCGAAAGGAACCAAGATCTTTGGGTTATAAACATGCATGTCAAGTTTCATCAAAATCGGTTCAAAATTGTGACCTGTATAGGGGTCCACAACCTTAATAGAACGTATTTTTACACTAATCGCGTACAAACGGCGGCCATTTTGTCTGTCAATTTTGGTCCGATTTTCACAAAATTTTACCTCAATCTTTATTACCATGTAACGGTAATATAATCAAACGCTTTTTTAAATCGGATAATAATTTTGACCTCCAGTGGGACCACAAGCTAAAAAGGGTGATTTTTCGTACAATCAGGGGCCATAATTCAGGAAGTTAGGAATCAATGAGCGCAAATATCGAAAGGAACCAAGATCTTCAGGTTATAAACATGCATGTCAAGTTTCATCAAAATCGGTTCAAAATTGTGACCTCTATAGGGTCCACAACCTTGATATAACATATTTTCACACTATTCGCGTACAAACGGCGGCCATTTTGTCCGTCAATTTTGGTTTGATTTTCACGAAATTCAAACAGAGCCTTCATTACCATGTAACGGTGATATAATCAAACGTTTTTTTAAATCGGATAATAATTTTGACCTCCAGAGGGATCACAAGCTAAAAAGGGCAATTTTTCGGACAATCAGGGGCCATAATTCAGGAAGTTACGATCTGATAGGTGCAAATATCGAAAGGAACCAAGATCTTTGAGTTATAAACATACATGTCAAGTTTCATCAAAATCGGTTCAAAATTGTGACCTCTATAGGGTCCACAACCTTGATATAACATATTTTCACACTATTCGCGTACAAACGGCGGCCATTTTATTTGTCAATTTTGGTCCAATTTTCACGAAATTTGAACTCGACCTTCATTACCATGTAACGGTGATATAATCAAACGTTTTTTTAAATCGGATAATAATTTTGACCTCCAGAGGGACCACAAGCTAAAAAGGGCGATTTTTCGGACAATCAGGGGCCATAATTCAGGAAGTTACGATCCGATGGCCGCAAATATCGAAAGGAACCAAGATTTTGGGGTTATAAACATGCATGTCAAGTTTCATCACAATCGGTTCAAAATTGTGACCTCTATAGGGTCCACAAGCTAAAAACATGATATTTCGTACAATCAGGGGCCATAATCCATGAAGTTCCGATTCGATACATGCCAATATCGAAAGGAACCGAGATCTTATGGGGATAAACCTATATTTCAAGTTTCGTCAAAATCAGATAAGAATTGTGACCTGTAGAGAGTCCACAAACAAATTGTGGACAGACGGACGGACAGACGTACAGGGGCGACGACATAATACGTCCACATGAAAATGTGGGCGTATAAAAAAGAAACAAGCTTGCAAAAAACAATTATTGTTTGAAACTTTCCAAATATTATTATATAATACCAATTGTTATTTTTTTAATATAAATAACCAATATCTATTTATTAGTATATAATACCATATATTGTTATTATTTTATATAAATAACCATTATCTATTTATTTTTTGATTTATTTAGAATTAAATTGAATTGAATTGTTTTTTTATTTGTTGGATGAAATCTTAAAAAGTATTATATGGTTAGATTCAGTTTCCAAGGTGTAGGGTCAACTGCCCACCTCTTGGAATTTCTCTGCAGCGTCCCCACGGTGGTGTATGTTAGTCCCAAAATGACACAGTCTGAATCAAGTGGAGTTATAACCCTCTCTACACATCTTTCTATTTCTCCATATATCCTCCTTTTTCCCTGCTTGAAATGCATATTTTAGGATTTGTGTGATGGGAGCAAATGTTTGATAAGGAGAAATGGCAAACAATCGTCAATTTTAAGCCTTACCATGGTCATTGATAATCATTTTTTCTGCTAAAAGGGGGTCTTATTTGTTATCTGAATGATTGTAAATTTTATAAGGAGTAACCAAACTATAATTATACCAAGTTTCATGTTAATTCTTTGGAAAATAAATTTTTTACATTGCACTGAAGTCAAATTACCACTTTTTGGACCAGATTTCGATTTTGGACCGAAAAAACAAAATTAACTAGACCTGCAGTGCTGAATCGGCTTTCAGGAATCAGACAGGAAGTGCGTCATACAATAGCCGATCCTTCGAGTTACCAAACGATACTGTAGTTGTTATGATTCAGTGACACCCTCTATCAGATTTGTAAGTATTATTTGTTTGCGAATACACCGGTCAAAATTTTAAAATCTGGAAAAATTACTTCACTTCCGGTGCCAAAAGAAATCATTATCGGTAACAAATAGGTGAGAATTCGCAATTGAGAATTGTTTTATACACACCAGGCAATAAATAATAAACTTGGAACCCATAAACTGAAATTAAAAAGGTAAAAAACGTTGTTGTGATAGCTTTACGAAGTTCTTTGGTAGGGTGCCCCACCCTAAATGAATATCTCCAAATATCTCGACAATTACACCACAATACTAATATATTTAGAAAGCCTTAAATCTGTTTCACACATTTATAGTCACTAAATAAATGACCAGGCTGTACTAAATAAGCTATGAACATTAAACCATACATAAATAATACTGAAAAATGGTTTGGAGTGGCGTCCATAACATCCAGACACTTTTGAGTAAAAGATAGGTTACGTGCCCTTGTTTTGAAATTAGTCTCGCTTAACTAGTCTACCGATCATTCTACGTCTAATTGACGGGTCGGGATAATCAAGTCTACTTTTTTACGCAACATGGAACAAGAAATTGAATTTAGAAGCACAAACATCAGGCAACTCAACAATATTTTTAAGAACCTTGTAAAAGTAAAATGAAACTACTGCTAGTATCATATTCTTGCTGTACGGATGTTGCGTCTGAGATATTATTTGTACTTAACCAAAATATGCAGCTTCTAATGGTACAGCTAATTATAAGGCAATTTAAAAAATAAAACGAGCGTAATTTCTAAAGATGCCGTAATAACCAAAAAGTTAAATATTATTGCTATTCAGAATCGTCAACAATAGATTTTTTACGGCTGTAGTAGTGTTTGGTGTTTTGAACATTTCCGCATGCTGTTGCTATTTATAGCCTCAACGAGTGTGCGAGACTGTTAGAAATCAGTAGTAAGTCATTCAACAAAAACGTGCAGGATCAACGTGTCAAGAACAACTTTTCAGTTGGCACGTGGGGCACCCTATCTTTGGATACTTAACTTTGCGTACCAGAAGTGTCAGAAACATCCATTGAGTAGTTTTGGAAAAAAAGATAAATTAAAGAGCATCTACAAAAATTTAACGATTTTTCAATTTTTTTCAAAGTTTGAGGCCATTTTTGGACCACTTGTATTATTTCAATGCTTTTCATTTTGGATTCACTATATAGACAACCCTTAGGACTTTGGGTAAGAAAAGTTTAAGAAATATCTGTGGCGTCGTTTTCGAGAAAAGGGTGTCTCAGAATGTTAAAAAATCAGCAAATACTCGATTTTTGGCATACAATAATTTATTTCCTTACCATCGAAATCGTATTATTTAGATACCATATGATGGTCCATTAATAGGGCTATCCAGCGACACTTTAGTTCTTTTGGTCCGCTATCACCTAAAGGAGAAATCAAGTTTTTCGCAAGTGCAACAATGTTTTTAACCATTTTTTTTCATTTTTTGAGTACTTCCGGTATGGCTATTATTGTCGGAATAATTTTAATTTTAATAGCCGGTTTGGGCACTAAAATAGCCACAGTGCTCTTTAATGATATATTACATTATCTGATCAGATAAAATGCCCCGGAGAAATCCTATGTTCAAAAGTGCCAAAAATGCAAAAAATTTAAAATATCGCAAATTAAATTTCAATAACTATATGCATATCATATATCGTTGGAATCGTAATTAGGTCAGCTATGTGAATATACAACATTTTTTTGGAAAACTCTTAAAATAAAAAAATATTAGAGCATTTTCCAAAATTTCACGATTTTTCGACTTTTTTTGATTTTCAGTCCGTTATTTCACCTATTCCAGATATTTCAAAGTCGTAATGGGATGTTTCGTACACAAGACTACCGCAAGGTCTCTCGATAGAGATAGTTTCATAAAAAAACTGTGGCGCAGTTTTCGAGATACAGGCATCTAAAAACGCTCCAAATCAAAAAACGCTCCAAATCAGAAAATACTTGATTTTCAGCGTGCCACATTTTGCTTCCTGCTCATCGTATCCGTACGAATTGGGTATCATTCAGTGGTCCAATCACCGCCCGACCAAATGATACCTTAATTTTTTTAATCCGTTGATATCGGACAGAGAAATCATGTTTTTACCTAAAACACCCATTTTTCACGTTTTTTTCGAAATATCGCATATTTCTTCGACTACTTCCGGTTTACGGATTGTTGTTGAAATTGCTTTAAACGGTGGTTTGACCATATAGCTTTATGTTCCAGGAATTTCAGAAACTTCGATCCGGCCGTAAAAGCTCACAAAATGTGAAGAAAATTCGAAAAAAATCGAAAAATAAAGGGCGATAACTCTGAATGAAACTTATATTACTGGAACCGGATTTTTCAGGTATCCGAAAATGTAGGTCAAATTTGAAAAATAACAAAAAATGTGTCTGAAACAACATATTTTCATTTTTCGAACGCTAGTAGTCAGCGGCGAAGTTTTGAAATTGCAAAATTTTCAACTGCTATCGCCCGAAAAAAGACTCAAGGTTTCCAAAAATGTAATTTGTATGAACATAGGTACAGAATTGACGAATCTACGGCCGTTTTTAATTTTTTGGCACCGCACGAAATTCGGCCACTTCCAGTCTGCGCAGAAGTTTCAAATACAGTCGATCAAGGTGGCCACCATATGGTTTCCTGATAGAAAATTATGTCCCAGATCTGTATCTGTTACAGACACTGAGAAAAAGGCTCCCCCGAAAAATAAAATAATAATAATAAATAATAATAATTTTAGTAATCACAATAGGCTTTCAGCCTAATAAAAATTGAATATTTCAAAAAGTACAAGTCCGATTCTAAAAATTTAAACGGTTTTGAAATTCTAATGTTTGGTTGGTACATGCTACTTCTTGATAAAAATATTGTGACAACTTCATTACAGTTGCACCATTACAGATACACTCAAAATATATTTGATTTTAGTAAGTTAATCACTCTCCTCAGGATTTTCAGGAGAACTGTTTATGGCTCTCCATCATTTTTCAAACAGCGAGGCCTGAATGATCTACTGCTGTTAAAAATCAACACCCCAAATTTAATCAAGTTGGACCCTGGCTATGAAACAGGGTTGGAAAAAAACAAAAACAACGTTTTTTTTTGTTTAAAACAATGTTTTTTATTGTTTTTTTTATTAATGTTCATAATTTGACAAATAAATGACAAAGGTGAGTAAAACCAATGAAAACATAGTTATATGATATAGTAATTACATGTTTGTCATCCTATAAATGAAGACAAGCTTCCCAGCTTTCTCGACACCTAGTCGATTTCTCAATTTACAGTGAACAAGACCAAATGTTGAAAATTACTTTGTTTTAATTTTAAAGTGACACAATACTAAATTCTCCATACAACATATCCTACTTATATACAACTCACACACTGCACCTTATAACTAAATATAACTGCTTCCATCCCTTTGATCTTTACTACTTTGGTTTTTAAAAGTAATATTTATTAATACAGTACAATTTAAATACATAGAAATACACAAATGAACACTAGAATTTCAAGATAGGTTGCCAGGCAACGAAACATACGCCCACAACAGCTAAGTCGTCCGGGCAGTCAACAAGGGTTGTCGCATATTGTTTCTTTTATCAGTAAGAAGAACATTTACAACACATGATAATCTTATTACGAGTAATAGCCCATTAAATAATTATCAGAATTGATTAGAATAGTTTTGATGGTTTGTCTCAAGGCCTTTGTCCACAAGATATTTCAAAGTGATCAAGTGCCAGAAAATTATCAGATATCACTGAAAATCAAACAGGATTCTTCGTCTCATGACCCTAACCACTGTGTACAAATTTAAAGTCGATCGGATATTAACTTTAGCCTTTAGAGCATTCACAGGGTTTTTCAAAATGATCAAGGGTCATAACTCTGGCAGTAATTATCGGATATTGCTGAAAATAAATAGGCTATTTTGTATCATGACTGTAAATAGTGTGTATAAATTTAAAGTCAATCGGATATTAACTTTAGATTTTTCAAAGTGATCAAGGGTCATAACTCTGGCAGTAATTATCGGATATTGCTGAAAATCAAAAGGCTTCTTCGTATCATGACCTTAAACACCGTGTATAAATTTAAAGTCAATTGGATATTAACTTTAGCCTCTATAGAGCGATCACAAGATTTTTCAAAGTGATCAAGGGTCATAACTCTGGTAGTAATTATCGGATATCACCGAAAATCAATAGGATTCTTCGTCCCATGCCCTTTAACTCTGTGTATAAATTTAAAGTCAATCGGATATTAACTTTAGCCTCTAAAGCGTTCACAAGATTTTTCAAAGTGATCAAGGGTCGTAACTCTGGTAGTAATTATCGGATATCGCTGAAAATCAATAGGCTTCTTCGTCTCACGACCTTAAACATCGTGCATAAATTTAAAGTCAATCGGATATTAACTTTAGCCTCTAAAGCGTTCACAAGATTTTTCAAAGTGATCAAGGGTCATAACTCTGGCAGTAATTATCAGATATCACCGAAAATCAATAGGCTTCTTCGTCTCATGACCTTAAACACTGTTATAAATTTAAAGTCAATCGGATATTAACTATAGCCTCTAGAGCGTTCACAAGATTTTTCAAAGTGATCAAGGGTCATAACTCTGGTAGTAATTATCGGATATCGCTGAAAATCAATAGGCTTCTTCGTCTCACGGCCTTAAACACCGTGTATAAATTTCAAGTCAATCGGATATTAACTTTAGCCTCTAGAGCGTTCACAAGAAATTGTGGACGATGGACGGACGGACGGACGGACCGACAGACGGACGGACGGGGGCGACGGCAATATACGACCACATTTCCATGTGGGCGTATAAAAATGAAAATTATTCACAAAATTATTTCATAATTTGACGATTACTTGACGATTTTCTAAGTTTCAGGTAAATTTTTTTTATAAAAAAAACACAAATCAGCGGGGTTTTTTTTTTTTTTGTTTTTCAATTGTTTTAAACGTTTAAAACAAGTTGTTTAAAACAAATTGTTTTAAAATAACCCAACCCTGCTATGAAAGTAAATTAATTTTGAAAGCCATTGAGATGTTTACGACTGCCAAACAGACCACCAAACAACGTAGACTTTCCACTTTCCACTGCCTTTTTCATCTGAGGTCAAGGCAGATAAGACAACTATGGCTACATTTATACCAGTTCCGTTTCATACCATAAGTAATTATGATTTACTGAACACAGAATTTCCAAATGCAGATGAAAGCGATGGTCAAGGCAGATAAGACAACTATGGCTACATTTATACCAGTTCCGTTTCATAGCATAAGTAATTATGATTTACACTGAGAACTGCTAAAGAGTTAAAAGGTGCACAGCCCGTATAGAAATCTTAATCCTGGTTCTTATTTCTACGTATGTCGGAAGATAATTAATTTTCAGACTATTACTCGGTATCACCGGTTTAAAACTGTAAAACGGTGTGTTAATTAACGAGGGTGAAAAACGGTCCGAGAGGTGGGTTAATTAACGCGAGGTGCGTTTTCTGTAGAGGTGTGTTTATTAACCGACCGGTAAAAAATGAATGTCAATGTTGTGTATTGTTTAATTGGCGTGTTTTCTCGCTAGTTGCGATAACTGCACCAAAAGGAGTATAATCAAGGACCAACATGCTTTATCTGACACGTACGTGTTAAATCAAAATTTGAGAAGTAAAACTGTTTAACCGTGCGATTAATCATTCGGCCGTGTGTTTTACGCAGGTCTTTGTAAAATAATGAGGTCTTTAGATAGGCGTGTGTGCTCGCTATGATCTACGTTTCTCTTATGTCTATTGTAGGCCTATTACGTACCATATATATAAAGTTGCATTTTATGAAATAAAAATATGAATTAATCTATCGTATACGGAAAGGCGAATGTAATGTCATTTATAAATACCAAGCAGTCTACGTGAAATAGAGAGTAAATCCAGCAAAAACGGGCCACAATGCGTAAATTGTGCATCTTACCTTCAATAGCAATATCCATCAAACAGAAATCTCCTTGTTGATAAATATTACGACACAACAACCAACCGAACAGTGGTAATTCCCACGCAAATGGTATTTAAACTGAAATTATTTTAGCTTTTCACTAAATTTACATTGCATCAATCCAACGATCCTCATTCCAGAACTAAACTTGTAACTTTACCGTATGTAAAAATACATATTCTCGTAAATATACTTCCGACAAGTTATTATTTGTGTTCATGGTCAAAAAAAATAATATAATTCAATTCAATGTTAACCCATCCATTGGCATTTCAGACTTCACGTCTCCCCGGTTCATGCATTGTCCGTGCAGATTCGACAATCTCAATTACGTCTCCTTGATCAAAGCAACACTTCTGTTTATAGAGGCGTGTACGAGCTTATTCGCACGTATTAGAAGATAGGTTGCCAGGCAACGAAACATACGCCCACAGCAGCTAAATCGTCCGGGCAGTCAACAAGGGTTGTCGCATATTTTTACTTTTTTCGGTAATGAAACATTTGTAATACTCTAAAAACTGATTAAGAGTAACAACTCATTATGTAATTATCAGAAAATCATTAGAATTTGATTGCTTTTTATAAAATTTTACCCCACGCTAACAATTGAATTAGTATATATACATGAAACATTTAAAATCATGGATTTAGCTGTTCAGTTATCAAAATTCATTGAAAATCAATATACTTGTTCGTTTCAACACCTTAAACTCTGTGTATCAATCTGAAGTCAATCAGATGATAAGTTTGGCCTTTAAAGCGTCCACAAGATTTTTTGAAGTGATCAAGGGCCATAACTCTGGCACTAATTATCGGAAATTGCTGAAAATCAATAGGCTTCTTCGTCTCATGATCTTAAACACTGTGTATAAATTTAAAGCCAATCGGATATTAACTTTGGCCTCTATAGCGTCCACAAGATTTTTTGAAGTGATCAAGGGCCATAACTCTGGCACTAATTATCGGAAATCGCTGAAAATCAATAGGCTTCTTCGCTTCCTGACCTTAAACACTGTGTATAAATTTAAAGCCAATCAGATATTAACTTTGGCCTCTATAGCGTCCACAAGATTTTTTTTGAAGTGATCAAGGGCCATAACTCTGGCACTAATTATCGGAAATCGCTGAAAATCAATAGGCTTCTTCGTCTCATGACCTTAAACACTGTGTATAAATTTAAAGCCAATCGAATATTAACTTTGGCCTCTAAAGCGTCCACAAGATTTTTTGAAGTGATCAAGGACCATAACTCTGGCACTAATTATCGGAAATCGCTGAAAATCAATAGGCTTATTCGTCTCATGACCGTAAACACTGTGTATAAATTTAAAGCCAATCGGATATTAACTTTGGCCTCTATAGCGTCCACAAGATTTTTTGAAGTGATCAAGGGCCATAACTCTGGCACTAATTATCGGAAATCGATGAAAATCAATAGGCTTCTTCGTTTCATGACCTTAAACACAGTGTATAAATTTAAAGCCAATCGGATATTAACTTTGGCCTCTAGAGCGTCCACAAGATTTTTTGAAGTGATCAAGGACCATAACTCTGGCACTAATTATCGGAAATCGATGAAAATCAATAGGCTTCTTCGTTTCATGACCTTAAACACTGTGTATAAATTTAAAGCCAATCGGATATTAACTTTGGCCTCTAGAGCGTCCACAAGAATTTTTGAAGTGATCAAGGGCCATAACTCTGGTAGTTATTATCGGAAATTGCTGAAAAACAATAGGCTTCTTGGTCTCATGACCGTAAACACTGTGTATAAATTTAAAGCCAATCGGATATTAACTTTGGCCTCTATAGCGTCCACAAGATTTTTTGAAGTGATCAAGGGCCATAACTCTGGCACTAATTATCGGAAATCGATGAAAATCAATAGGCTTCTTCGTTTCATGACCTTAAACACTGTGTATAAATTTAAAGCCAATCGGATATTAACTTTGGCCTCTAGAGCGTCCACAAGATTTTTTGAAGTGATCAAGGACCATAACTCTGGCACTAATTATCGGAAATCGATGAAAATCAATAGGCTTCTTCGTTTCATGACCTTAAACACTGTGTATAAATTTAAAGCCAATCGGATATTAACTTTGGCCTCTAGAGCGTCCACAAGAATTTTTGAAGTGATCAAGGGCCATAACTCTGGTAGTTATTATCGGAAATCGCTGAAAAACAATAGGCTTCTTGGTCTCATGACCTTAAACACTGTGTATAAATTTAAAGTCAATCGGATATTAACTTTAGCCTCTAGAGCGTCCACAAGCAATTGTGGACGCCGGACCGACGGACGGACCGACGGACGGACGGACGGGGGCGACGACAATATACGACCACATTTCAATGTGGGCGTATAAAAACCGTTCGGTTGCTTTATTTGAGAAGATATTAATAATAAACTATAACATTTGGCAATTTTTCTTTGAAAATTCTGATAAATTGGTAGCTCTTCGGGAAGCGCTGATCATATAGCTTACCCTGTTTGTGTGTGTTGTAAGTTTTTATAATAGCTAGCAAATAATTTAGGATATCTGAATACTTTCTGAATGAACATATATCTCGTTATCAGTTTTTAAAATACTTTTTTTTCTGATAGTCGGATATCATTCTCAGATATCAAATATGAATCAAAATAGATAGACCATGATTAGTCCAATGCAGATTTGAAACAAACAGCATTGTAATTTTATGCAAAAATACATTTACCCGTTTCCTAATTCGATTTAATATTTGATTTAAACTTCACAGTCGACCTACATAGGTGTTGCGTCACACTATTGGTGTCATAAAGTAATAAACTAATCAACAAGCTACATGGATTATTTACTTCAACTAAAATGTGTATTAGAATTTGCTGTCCGAATTACAGTTGTTAATTTTGTTTATAGATTTATTAATTAAATGTTTTCGATAACTTAAAAGATCGTGCAAAATAAAAAACAAGGTAATTTATGGTTAAAACTTTTATGGCATGTAAATAGAATACATATATAGAAGCATGTATTGTAAAAATTACTGCAACCAGTAACTAACTCTGTCTTGATACAGGTGTATCTGTTTTATGGAATGATCTACCATTTACTTAGTTTAAGATGTTGCAAATATCTTTATTCTCTAAATAAAAGGATATTTAAAACAAATTAATTATATTGGCTTTTAATATATATTTTTTAGGGTTTCACACTGCGAAGCTTGTGTGAAACACTATTGTTTTTGTTAAAATTATTATTAGGGTTTCACACTGCGTAGCTTGTGTGAAACACTATTGTTTTTGTTAAAATTATTCTTATTATTAGGCTTTCACCATTGAAAATGGTGAAAGACTATTGTTATTACTAAGATTATTATTATTATTCTTTTTTTTTTTTCCATTTTGCCTATTTCTCAGCAACTATAAGAGATAGAGGTCTGACGTTTTATTTTCTCTCGGGAAACTGGGTGGTAGTTAGTGCTTAAATGTAAAACGAAATTAGTGCGCATAGCGGAAATGCGTTAAATCTTTAACGTGCACGAAAATTGAAAATCGGCCGTAATTTTGGTAATTGTCAACCGATTTCTCTGATATTTACATTTTTGGATAGCTTGAGACATTTCTAAGAAGATAGCAGTTCACAAACGTCAAATTGAGAAACTTTGTCGCTTTCATTTTTCATTTTTTTGGTGAAAATTGGAAAATTTTCAAAAATTTCCAAAATTTTTATTTTTTGGAATTTTGAATTATGACTTATATTTTTGGATAGCTGACATCAATCCGATTCCAAAAATATTAGTTTTATTCTGAAATGTTAACTTTGATTTTTCACTTTTTTTCGCATTTTGGTCAAATCGTAGAGTTCTTATTTTTTTAAAACGGCGCCTACGATTTTTCTGAAACTTATGGAATATGAAGTCGAAGGTCCAAACCAGTCCATGAGCTATAAATAAAAATCCTCTAATCACCGGAAGTGGTCAAGAAAAGTATCCAAAGTTTGACAAAATTCAGAAAAATGGATACCGATGCGTAAAATACGATGTATCAATTGGTTGATTACAGAGTAGTTAAAGTATTATATCGTTTGATAGCCACGTGAATTATCTACAAGATGGTACTATAGCGACAAGTTTCTATCAAAAAATAAAAAAGTTATCTGAGTTTGAAAAGTAAGGTATTTTGCTATTTCGATCAATTTAAGACGCGAATTTCTCGGAAACGCCGCCTACGATTTTTTTTAAACTTTCTCATTCGAGAGTCTTATAGGTGGTGTATTGTGTGAAACCATTGTACAATTTCTCTAAATGTCATGAGTAGTCGAAAAACGAGATTGAAAATCCAAAACGTCGTATTTTTACCATTTGGAGCATTTTTAGACGTCTTTTTCTCGAAAAGTCAACGTAATTTTTTTTTTGGAATTTCTTCTACAGAGAGTTTTATCGGTAGTCTTAGGTATAAAACTATTGCGCAACATTTAGAAATATCAGGAGTATGAGAACAAAGGGATCGAAAACTGAAAACGTCACCTTTCATTGTTAAGCGAAACATGCAGTAAGAGTTGATACAATCTGTACGTTTTACCAACGTTTAGAGCATATTCAAAATTCCCCCTTTCTCTCACAGTGACGATATTTGAGCTAAAAGTATTTCAACTTTGAGTGTTTACTTATATTCAAAATATGGGTTTAGTGACCCTGTAACAGAAATAATTGATTTCTGTGTGTAATAATTAGTCTTTGAATTAATATTGTTTCTTCTTTGTCAAAATTACCTCTCAACCGTAATCATCTCGACACGAGGTTTTTTAAATTGCCCTTTTTTTTTGGAACGAGGTATTTTGTTCAGAACGAGGCTTGGTAAAATGCCTCGTTTACTAAACGTGGTTTTTTCAAGATAGTTATTAGCGTTATATCGGTCAATTTGTAAAAATTAAAATTTATAATTATGTTATTTAATACGAAAATAAAACCAGTTCAAACTATATTATTATCAGAGAAATTGACAAGACAAGAATACACACCATCGATGGAGGTGTAAAACAATTGCAGACACACAGCTATACCTTGATTAATTGATTGCCCACAATAAAATGTCACAACACCACAGTTGTTTCTTAACACCTATACGGTACCTGATTGGTGCAATAAATCAATCAAGGTATAGCTATGTGTCTGCAATTGTTTTACACCTCCACCGATGGTGTGTATTCTTGTCTTGTCAATTTCTCTGATAATAATATAGTTTGAACTGGTTTTATTTTCGCATTAAATAACATAAATTTTAATTTGTACAAATTGGCCGATATACCGCTAATAACTATCTTGAAAAAAACACGTTTAGTAAACGAGACATTTTACCAAGCCTCGTTCTGACAGAAATACCTCGTTCCAAAAAAAGGGCAATTTAAAAAACCTCGTTTTGGAACTGCAGACAACGAGGCATTTTTTTTTACCTCGTTTGGACAGAAATGCCGAACGAGGCATTCTGAGGTTTATAGTGTGAACCCATACGATCACACAGATACCACAAAATGGTTTCCAACTTGTACGGTTGCAGAGAAATGGGCGATTTTCCTTAAGTCACTTTTCAAGGTTTTTGGTCTATAAAAGTGTCAGTTATTATTCGATTTTAATAAATTTTCACCATATGATATCTTATATCATTTATGATTTCATAGAACTAATTTAACATTTTCAGTATTTCCGGAAGTAATGTCATTTTGGCAAAAACTGTATTTTTAGCCTCCAAAACAGATATTTTTTTCAAATGAATCTGATTTGTAATATATTTAAAATTATGATATTTGATTCCAATCAACAAATAGATTGAGCCCATACGATCATATAGATACCAAAAAATAGTTTTTATCATGTGTGGTTGCCGAGAAATAGACGATCTTCTACAAGTCACTTTTCAAGGTTTTTGGTCTATAAAAGTGGCAATTCTTATTCGATTTACATACAATCTTCGTCATATGATGCCTTATGCCATTTCTGATTTCATAAAACTAATTGAACATTTTCATTATCACCGGAAGTAATGAAATTTTGCCAGGATCACTTACAAGTAACATATATATATAAAATGAATTGATATTGCTGGATTTGGTCGATTCTTCGTCCATTTTATTTGATGTTTGCAACGCTTATGTGGAAACCTGTTTAATGGTTTCATTGGTATCGGAAGTGACATATGTTCAAGGGCAACGTGGCACCGAAAGTAACGTGGCACCAGTGAAACCCGTCATTCCTGCATGCAGGTCTAGTTCTTATTATTATTATTATTATTCTTCTTTTGTGTTGAGTAGATCTCAGCAACTGCTTGTCGCATCGTTACGATTTCTTCGGTTTTACTGGGAAAGTGGGTGTGACTTAGAGGATAAAGCTATTTTGAACGTTCTGCGACAATGCGAAATGTCCAAAATCACCGAAGTTATCGTTTTTAAAAATATTGCAGTAATTTTAACAATAATCATTGGATTTTAACTGTCGATACATTTTGACATAGCCGGAGACAGGGCACATAGCTACGATACTTTCGATTTTTGATTTTCGTCAAATCTTCGAAGATATTAGGCGCCAAATTTCGAAAATTTAAAATTTTACAAAAAACTTTTTTATTTATGAATATTTTTTAGTCGTGTTGTGCACAGAAATAAAGAGTCATCTGACTAGCGCAAATATGTTAAAAAATTTTGTCTCAGTAATTTTCCTTGGCCGCCATTGGCTAATTCAGTTTTTCAGTCCTAGATTAATTTTTTATTGTTCGATTTGTATAAAACAAAGTTCATATGCTTCGTTGTCTTAATTGTAATTTTTTTTATTACCGAAAGTGTTATCTGTCGGCACCGGAAGTGGCATAATTTTACCAAAAACTACAATTTTGACAGTTAGGTACCATTTTTCGAAAACAAATATTATTTTTTTGAAAAATTATATGACTCAAAGAGTGTGTCCTTTAAAGGCGCAAAAAATGTCGGAAGCAGTTTTTTTAATTTCGATTTCATTTTCGAGCAAATTGGATTAAGAGGCTAAAAATGGTGTAAAATTGACCTATTTACAACCCATTCAGGCTTTTCAGATTTTAAAATATTTCTTCGTAACTTTTATAAACATGTAGCTATAATCCATACGAAGAAAATGTATGTTAAAATTAGTTTGTAATATAAGCAGTTGCCAAGGAATGGGCAGTTCTGCATAAGTCACTGTTTTCGTTATTTTGCCTGTAAAATAGTCAATTATTATTGGATTTTTATAAAAGTGACATCATTTGATTCAATAAGAAAGTAGCGTCATATCAAGTTGATTACAATTTAAAATTGACACCGGAAGTGACGTCATTTAGTCAAAAACTCAATTTTTAACTTTTAAAATCGATATTTTTTTCAACCAAGAATTATGTCACATATAATAATAAAATTAATTTTTGGTTTAAATTCACATATTAACAAAACTCATACGGTCAAAAAGATATCATAAAATTGTTTCTAACATGTTCGGTTGCCGAGATATAGGCGATTTTCTAAAAGTCACTTTTGAAGGTTTTTGGCCCATAAAAGTGTCAATTATTATTCGATTTTCATAAAATTTTCACCCTTTGAAGCCTAATGTCATAAACGATGTTAAAAAACTAATTTAAAGTTTTCATTATCACCGGAAGTAACGTCATTTTGGTAAAAACTGTATTTTAAGCCTTCAAAGCCGATATTTTATTCAAATGAGTCTGATTTGTAATGTTTATACAATTATGATATTTGATTCCAATCAACAAATAGATTAAACCCATACAGTCATATAAATACCAAAAAATGGTTTCTAACTTGTACGGTTGCCGAGAAATAGACGATTTTCTACACGTCACTTTTCAAGGTTTTTGGTCTATAAAAGTGGCAATTATTATTCGATTTACATAAAATTTTCACTATATCATATTTATGCCATTTCTGATTTCATAACACTAATTGAACATTTTCATTAGCACCGGAAGTAATTTAATTTTGTCAAGATCATTTACAAGTAACAAGTGTATAAAATGAATTGATATTGCTGGATTTGGTTGATTCTGCGTCCATTTTATTTGATGTGAGCAATGTTTATTTGGAAAACTGTTTAGTGGTTTCGTTGGTACCGGAAGTGACATATGTTCAAGGGTAACTTGGCTCCGGAAGTGACATGTTCAAGGTTAACGTGGCACCAGTGAAACCCGTCATTCCTGCATGCAGGTCTAGTTATATGATTAAATTGTCACTTTGTAAAGCGTCCCTAAACAAGTTATGAAGAGCTCTTTATCTTATCTCCCATAATGTAACTTTAAGTGTAGGTCTTAATTTGGATTTATACATGGTGTAGGCCTACATGTAGTTACAAATATGCGTTCTTATACGCATTTCTTTTCTTGATGAATACAACGTGTTTTATACTTCGTTCCAATTTAATTATCTGATATACTCTAATCTCCATTGTCAAATCTCAGAGCCTGCTAAGAAACCATAGGTTTCTGTGATTGTGAATCCAGCCTTTGTTTTACAATACTGTCGATTCATGCACGCTTTTCACACGGAATTGCCCTTTGATGTTGTCAGACAACACACAGTTAGCTCTGCTCTTTGATGTTGACACGAGGCACAGTTAAATCGTGCACTTACGGACTAGCTGATATAGTTGGTTACAGTTTATTCCAATAAGTCAGGCGTTGAAATGTTTGTAAACTTTTAGAATTATTTTTTTACTTGTCACTTGGTCATGTCAAGTTGTCACCTTTGATTTTCGTTTTTAACTTTAATAATTAAATTTTTTTTTAATAAACCCAGCGTTCACCTGAGCACATTTTGGCGGAAGTAATGAAACAAATGACCACCGTTTTCTCACTCGAGAATCTTCGCTATTCCGACTCGTTCGTTGTACACACGTTTCCGACCCATTCCATGGTCATGCCGATAATATATAATTTCAATTAATATCGTTATTGGTTGTATATTTTACATTCCAAATGAACCACAGTAGACGGGAATTCAACAATCAAAATATTAAATTCTCTTGCAATTCGTGCGATAGATTAGTGTCAATATTTTTATTTTATTAAATGCAACTTTATCTATAAGTAGCGTGACTTACTATATTGGGTCTTTGAAAAATTGTTGGTTCAAATCCGACGTACTAAAAAAGCGGACATGTTTATATGTAAAACAATGGTGATATTTTGGTAAAATATCCATACAATTCAATCTGTTTATGATATATGCTTCGGTAGACCAAAAAAGGCAATATTCTCCCCCTGGTCTTGGGGAAATGGGGTGGTTTATTCCATTTGGCCTGGAAATGAAAGTCAAGGTCAGCCTATAGGACGTGCAGAAAAAAAGGGGGTTATAAAAGAGGGTGTTGAGCGAGACTGATAAGAGCTCAACAGGTATTCCGAGCAGCTATCATTTATGGAGAACGAGGGTTCTTCGAATCCAATCCAGCTTAATAACGTAGTTGTAGAAACGAACTGGCCTGTAGTTTTATATGTTACGATCACGAAGAAAACATAACCAGGAAATCCAATATTACTACGGAGTCTCGAAAAATGATTACGTGTCAACTCGGGCATATGTGTTTCTTCTGTAATTGCATAAAAACGGCTATTGAAAGTTACGAGTTCTGGAATGAGGATCGTTGGATTGATGTAATGTAAATTTAGTGAAAAGCTAAAATAATTTCAGTTTAAATACCATTTGCGTGGGAATTACCACTGTTCGGTTGGCTGTTGTGTCGTAATATTTATCAACAAGGAGATTTCAGTTTGATGGATATTGCTATTGAAGGTAAGATGCACGTTACGCATTGTGGACCGTTTTTGCTGGATTTACTATCTATTTCACGTTGACTGCTTGGTATTTATAAATGACATTACATTCGCCTTTCCGTATACGATAGATTAATCCATATTTTTATTTCATAAAATGCAACTTTATATATATGGTACGTAATAGGCCTACAATAGACATAAGAGAAACGTAGATCATAGCGAGCACACACGCCTATCTAAAGACCTCATTATTTTACAAAGACCTGCGTAAAACACACGGCCGAATGATTAATCGCACGGTTAAACAGTTTTACTTCTCAAATTTTGATTTAACACGTACGTGTCGGATAAAGCATGTTGGTCCTTGATTATACTCCTTTTGGTGCAGTTATCGCAACTAGCGAGAAAACACGCCAATTAAACAATACACAACATTGACATTCATTTTTTACCGGTCGGTTAATTAACACACCTCTACAGAAAACGCACCTAGCGTTAATTAACCCACCTCTCGGACCGTTTTTCACCCTCGTTAATTAACACACCTTTTTACAGTTTTAAACCGGTAATACCGAGTAATAGTCTGAAAATTAATTATCTTCCGACATACGTAGAAATAACAACCAGGATTAAGATTTCTATACGGGCTGTGCACCTTTTAACTCCTTAGCAGTTCTCAGTGTTACTGAACACAGAATTTCCAAATGCAGATGAAAGCGATGGTGACGAGAATGTTTTTGATTGCTCATCTTCATATACTAGGGATGATGAATCTGTGCAAAGCTTGTAGGTAACTGTCTTCATATTATTAACAATTTAACTTTTAAGTGCTGAAGTTCCAGTTAATTAATGTTATACTCAAAGTTGACTGTTCTGTGCCCAAATTGTTAAAATATGTCATTTCCATTCCATCCAATAATGTCAAGATGAAAATGGTTTTTTTTCTTGTTCGATGATAGCAAATACCATTAATAATTATCTTGAAAAAAACATGTTTAGTAAACTTACCAAGCCTCATTCTGAACAAAATACCTCATTCCAAAAACAGGGCAATTTAAAAAACCTCGTTTTGGAACTCCAGACAAACCAGTAATTTTTTTTATCTCGTTTGGACAGAAATGCCGAACAAGGCACTCTCAGGTTTATAGTGTAAGTTGTGTAAAATCAAAATTGTACCATAGGCCTATTGGATGCTAAAATGCAAAATGTTCTTGAGGGAGGGGGGCATGCCACTAACATGAAGCCTAATCGAGCCTTCAGCGGTAAACAATATGTCAGCAAATTGACACATCATAACCTAGGTTACCATTTCAAATTTTAGTCAGATAAGCGTAACCTATTTTGAGGTTATCATATTAGAGGCTTATTTCATACCCTGGTGTGTGAAATAGCTTATTTAACGTTCACTTCCACCGAAGTGATTTTGCAGACGAGTTATCGGATACATATTGATTTAAGGTGTTATGTACAATTAGGATATGTGAAATATACGACTAATTTCTACCTGCTGTCACCCGACATCAGGGAGATTAATAGTAATACATTCAACAATGGGGAAATCATAGGTCAATCACGTCGATTAAGTTTATAATCACTGTTATTGTATTGATACATATCCCGACAAAGGAGAAGCAATGACTTCCGTTCAGGATTGGATTGATGAATTGTCCGATAAAGGATTAAGGTAGATTAACTAGTTAATCAAGGTAAGTGTTAGGCCGTATATAACACGATAAATATGTGTATCCTTTAATTACCTAATCAATCCAGCCTATTATTGTATTGATACATATCCCCACAAAGGAGAAGCAATGACTTCCGTTCAGGATTGGATTGATGAATTGTCCGATAAAGGATTAAGGTAGATTAACTAGTTAATCAAGGTAAGTGTTAGGCCGTATATAACACGATAAATATGTGTATCCTTTAATTACCTAATCAATCCAGCCTATTATTGTATTGATACATATCCCCACAAAGGAGAAGCAATGACTTCCGTTCAGGATTGGATTGATGAATTGTTTGATAAAGGATTAAGGTAGATTAACTAGTTAATCAAGGTAGGTGTTAGGCCGTATATAACACGATAAATATGTGTATCCTTTAATTACCTAATCAATCCAGCCTATTATCAACAATAATCGGGTGAAGTGGTAGTTATACACTCACCACACTATATTAATTTTTCCACATAATAAAATTACTAGCCATAGGTGGAATAATGCCAATGTCATTGACACGGTGTGTATTTTCACCTCTGAACTATTATGTAAATACTGAAAAATCCTTTGGTGAAACGTATGTTTTTTATTCGACAGTTAACGAATAAAGCATTCCTTTTCATTGGGTGTTTCATTTTTATTACTCTATCACCATTAATGTATGAAATAAAAATAGAAATCTGTTGATTGATCTAACGCTTTTATTTGCTACAGTGATTTCCAAGTATGAAAGGTCTGTGAGTTGATTCGCTACCATGAAATGATGGGTGCGAAATGATTGGCTATTGTCAAAAATGGGTTAATTCCAGGAGAGCACCCCCCAAACCCAGGTGTTAGAAAAGTTGATCAGTTTAAATAATACATACTTTCTGGTGTTTCTTCTGCAGCTGGGTTTGATTTCTCAAAATAACCACAATTGTTGAGCAATGTTAAAAGATCTTTGATGTGTTTGTAAGTAGAGCCAACAATTTCTTTGTGACTGCTGTCTAATAAGTTAACAAGATGTACTGAAGCTGCCATTGTTTGTTCTCTATAATTACCAGTTCCTTCTCTTGATGGACATATCAACTGGTAAAATCCATCTAGCTGCTTCAAATTCTCTTCAGTCAATACCTACAAAATGATATCAGCATGTTAAATCTAGACATTTGATATTGTGATACCCTAATCTCTAAAATTGTAAAATTGGTATACTTTGCCCATTTTCTATGCAGTCTTAACTGCAAATGTGATCCATCCATGTACAGAAATATCAATTGTGAGCAGCTCCAGCAAAACCAGGATCTTGGTTAATTTCATGAAAATTGAGTTGATAGCATAATTGCATAGTCTACATCCTGGGCTTTCCATAAATGTAACTATTTTTAAATTCGGACCAGAAATAAGAAATTTATGATATTTTGAAGTTTGCGAGTGTTTCGAAATGGGGAAAAATAGGTTGCCAGGCAACGAAACATACGGCCAGCAGCTAAATCTTCCGGGCAGTCAAGAAGGGTTGTCACAATACAAGATGGCCGACTGAGGTGGACGTGTTGAGGGAGCGAGTTAATCTCCATTAGTTTTAACAGTGTTATATTTCAGATGATTTATTAAAACTTTGTGAGTAAATGGTTTAATCTCACTGTGCCACTAAATCAACTGGTGTTATAGGGTAGTGGTGTGAAAATTTAAGTAAACAAAGGATTATAGACTGTATCCTTATTAGTACTGTTCAAGATTTAATTATTTCAATGGTTAAAATATATAAGTTAAGTTCATGTGTCATCGGTTAACAAGTATCTTAAATATTTTTCACCTACCTTTCATTCAGAAGATACTCATAAATCAGTCAAATATGATATGAAATGCACTATCATCATATAAGGACAGTTGCCAACCCCAATTACCTTATATCTTTAAAAATGGCTCACATTCGCATTCGGAATATTCTTCAATGATGTCAAAATTTAGTTAATTTGTGGTGTAAGTACAGAGTCAGAAATACGAAACGCAATAGGATGTCAAAATTGGTATGGCAAGAAGCTACAGTCAGAACCACAACCATCCATCCGACGAGAATACTATTAGAGTACAAGAGTTTATTACCCCAATGAACGCCAAACTTGAACATACTTGTCAGCCAATTCCTTCCATTTATGATAGAAGGGCTGTGTTGAGTCACTTCAACACAGATGATTCACGGACAACTAATCTCGTTTACGGATGGCACCTCAGTAAAATGAGGAAGACAAGAACAAGCCACCCAAATATATTTAAATTTACTAACATAGAGTCGAAAGAGCAGACTTTTACTCAAAATACAATAGTTCAAGTGGATAATGGAGGACGATTGTCCCCTAAAAGGCGAAAATATATAAGAGTAAAAGAATCCATTAATGAACTAAAAATCGCACTGTTAAATGAAACAAAGCGTGCAATTGAAAATACTGACGCCATATCACATTTCGTAGGGTTATTATTTACGTTTGTATTTGTTGTTACTTTTATGTAATTTATTGTGAATAAAGTTGTTAATTAAACCGGACTATACTTTTAACACCATTGTATTCGATAATCCCCTTGCTTGATTAATCCCCCTTTGAGAACAATAGCAGGTGGCACAGTGAGATGTTCCCGAGTAAATAGAGTATGTACTAAACTATCTTTTAATGTGTTAACTGTGACAAAATATGTATAAAAGGAGACACTTTGTTGACTATTAAAATCGTTTGTATATTATCTGGGAAAACAGTTCACCTGAGTTCACTCAGCTTATCTTTACAAGGATAGACTGGTGTATAAGTTACATATAAATTACTAATGCCGAAATCAAGACAACCAAAACGAACAAGAAGGGAGATAACTTCAAATTCAAATCCGAATGATTCCAACAGTATAAACGATTTTCTAGATAATGTTCTCAAAGATGATGGGTCGTTGCGGTCATTTATTGGTGAACTATTTAAACGCGAAGTCATAATGAGCCATATTGTTCACTTAAACCAACCAGACGAACATGCCTCAAATTCAGTGGTATCAGTGAGAGAGCTGGTGACAGATAATATCATACTAGATATTATTACACTGAGAAATAGGTAGGGGTTAAAATTAAAATTTGCTTCATAAAAATCTATCTCAAAGTGTCAATAACGATGTATCTGGATAAAAACATAAAATTCGGATTATAACTCCTCATTATGGCTTAAAATGTCTAGATAAGGTGTGTTAATTAACAAGGGTGAAATATGGACTGAAAAGTGAGTTAATTATCGCTGGGGTTTAACAACTCTCTGACGGTGCGTTTTCTGTACTGAGTGTGTTAATTAACCAACGGGTTAAAACCGAATGACAAGGTGTGTATTTTTTAATTGGTGTGTTTTCTCGAAAGTTGTTATAACTGCGCCAAAAGGGTATAATCAAGGACCAAGAGACATTATCTGACGCGAGAGTGTTAAATCAAAACTTGGGATGGAAAATTGTTTTTACCGTGCAATTTCTCATTCGCCGGTGTGTTTTACGCAAATAGGTCTTTGCATAAGGACAGGTCTTTGTATGTGGAGTTGTACGGGGCTGTTTCTACGGGTTTTTTTTTTTTATTTGCTTAATAGTCACGCCACTTATAAAGTTGTATAATAAAATATAAATTTAGACCTTAATCTGTCGTAAAAAGGCGAAAACAATGTCGTCATTTATACGTATCCAGCAGTCAGACCCCAATTTGATTATATCCAGGTATATATCGATAAGCTTAATTTTCCGTATGTCTATACTGTAATGTCGCTCTCAACAATGAAAAGAACACTGAAATTGAAAATATTTGTGATAAAATGTAATTATTACTCGAATAGCGAACTTTCATCGCGTGTTCCTGTTTACTGCAGACTTGAATTCCCATTGGATTGTAAAAAAGATTACTTAATTCACTATCTACGAGCTACACCTCCTTGCATATGATATGAATGTAAACCCCCATGTCAACTTATACTGGTCCTTAATTACTCGCGTTCAAGACGGGATATCTCATTTCAATTATAAGAATGTTATGTAACTGAGGGAGATGTTGACTCATACCTCGACATATCTATGAATTGGTTCGTAACTATGATTGAAAATATTTTGTTCTTGATGTTTTGTTTATTGTTATGTAAAATATTGCATATTTGTTTATCACGTTTTCAATATTCCATCTCATGAACCCTGATTTTGAATTAATATTTATAGATATATTAAATGATAATACAAAATTCTTACTCGGGGTAATTTATAGACCTCCAAATACAAGGGTTGCCTTTTGGGATATATTCTATGATACGTTATCTAATGCATTAGACAGTGGTTCCTTTCTTATCCTAACAGGGGATTTTAATATCAACATTTTAAGTAATTCAAGTAATTGTGCTAAATTTAAAAGATAGGTTGCCAGGCAACGAAACATACGCCCACAGCAGCTAAATTGTCCGGGCAGTCAACAAGGGTTGTCGCATATTTTTACTTTTTTCGGTAATGAAACATTTGTAATACACTAAAAACTGATTACGAGTAACAACTCATTATGTAATTATCAAAAAATCATTAGAATTTGATTGCTTTTTATAAAGTTTTACCCCACGCTAAAAATTAGTATATACATGAAACATTTAAGATCATGGATTTAGCTGTTCAGTTATCATTGAAAATCAAAATACTTGTTCGTTTCAACACCTTAAACTCTGTGTATCAATCTAAAGTCAATCGAATGATAAGTTTGGCCTCTATAGCGTCACAAGATTTTTTGAAGTTATCAAGGGAGATAACTCTGGCAGTAATTATTTGAAATCTCTGAAGATCCATAGGCTTCTTCGTATCATGACCTTAAACACTGTGTGTAAATTTAAAGTCGATCGGATATTAACTTTGGCCTCTAGAGCTTACACAGAATTTTTTCGAAGTGATCAAGGGCTACAACTCTGGCAGTAATTATTGAAAATCACTGAAAATCGATAGAGGTCTTCGTCTCATGACTGTAAACACTATGTATAAATTTGAAATCAATTGGATATTAACTTTGGCCTCTAAAGCATCCACAAGATTTTTTGGAAGTTATCAAGGGCCATACCTCTGGCAGTAATTATCAGAAATTGCTGAAAATCAAAAGGCTTCTTCGTCTCATGACCTTAGACACTGTATCAATTTAAAGTCAAACGGATATTAACTATGGCCTCTACAGCATCCACAGGATTTTTTGAAGTGATCAAGGGCCATAACTCTGGCACTAATTATTGGAAATCGCTGAAAATCAATAGGCTTCTTTGTCTCATGACCTTAAACACTGTGTATAAATTTTAAAAAAATCGGATATTAACTTTGGCCTCTAGAGGGTCCACAAGATTTTTTGAAGTGATCAAGGGCTATAACTCTGGCACTAATTATCGGAAATCGCTGAAAATCAATCTAGGGTTCTTCGTCTTATGACCTTAAACACTGTGTATAAATTTAAAGTCAATCGGATTTTAACTTTGGCCTCTAGAGCGTCCACAAGATTTTTTGAAGTGATCAAGGGCCATAACTCTGGTAGTTATTATCGGATATTGCTGAAAAACAATAGGCTTCTTCGTCTCATGACCTTAAACACTGTGTATAAATTTAAAGTCAATCAGATATTACCTTTAGCCTCTAGAGCCCGCCGGACGGACAGAAGGACGGGGGCGACGACAATATACGACCACATTTCAATGTTGGCGTATAAAAACTATTACAAAGATTAAATCTTGAAAATCTGATAAAAGAACCGACTAATTTCACAACTCTACCCGGGTCATGTATTTATCTTTTTATAACTAATAGGAAATCACTTATATCGGATACTAATGTTAAGGCTCCTATATGCAGTACACATTCACCAATAATATTATCTTTAAAAATAAAAACATACAAACAATTAACATACAAAAGGACCATTAGAAATTATAAACTTGCAGATTATGAAGGTTTAAATAAGGAATTATTAACCGTCGATTGGACAAATCATGTCTTTAATAATGATATCAATAAAGTCTATGCAAATTTTTTAGCTGTTTTAAATAAAGCATCAATACAGTATATCCCAACTATAAGACCTAATGATAAGCCATTTATGAATAACACCATATGTATACAAATTCGAAAACGAAATAGAGCACACAAACGCATAAAAAAAACTAATAACCCTAATCATTGGCTATTATTTAGAAAAATACGAAATGAAGTTGTAACATTAATCAGGCAGGCTAAAAATAATTTTAAAGAAAATTTAGAAAATTAAATAAATAATAAAGATAGGCTGCCAGGCAACAAAACATACGCCCACAGTATCTTAATCGTCCGGGCAGTCAACAAGGGTTGTCGCATATTTTTACTTTTTTTGGTAATGAAACATCTGAAAATCATTAGAATTTGTTTGCTTTTAATAAAGTTTTTCCCCACGCTAACAATTGGTATAGGAAACATTTAACATCATGGATTTAGCTGTTCAGTTATCAAAATTCATTGAAAATCAAACTACTTTTTCGTTTCAACACCTTCAACTCTGTGTATCAATCTGAAGTCAATCGGATGATAAGTTTGACATCTATAGCGTCACAAGGTTTTTTGAAGTGATCAAGGGAGATAAATCTGGAAGTAATTATTTGAAATCGCTGAAAATCCGTAGGCTTCTTAGTCTCATGACCTTAAACAGTGTGTGTAAATTTAAAGTCAATCGGATATCAACTTTGGCCTCTAGAGCATCCACAAGATTTTTGGAAGACATCAAGGGCCACAACTCTGGCACTAATTATCGAAAATCGCTGAAAAACAATAGGCTTCTTCGTCTCATAACTTTAAACACTTGTGTATAAATTTAAAGTCAATCGGATATTAACTTTAGCCTCTAGAGCGTTCACAAGATTTTTTGAAGTGATCAAGGGCCATTACTCTGGCATTAAATATCGGAAATTGCTGAAAATCAAAAGGCTTCTTCGTCTTATGACCTTAAACACTGTGTATAAATTTAAAGTCAATCGGATATTACCTTTGGCTTTTAGAGCGTCCACAAGATTTTTTGAAGTGATCAAGGGCCATAACTCTGGTAGTTATTATCGAAAATCGCTGAAAAATAGGCTTCTTCGTCTCATGACCTTAAACACTGTATTAACTTTAGCCTCTAGAGCGTCCACAAGCAATTGTGGACGCCAGACCGCTGGACAGACGGACAGGGGCGACGACAATATACAATCACATTTCAATGTGGGCGTATAAAAACTTGCCGCCAAATAAGTGGTGGAAAATAGCAAAATCTATTACAAAGTGAG
This sequence comes from Patella depressa, assembly GCA_948474765.1. NCBI lineage: Eukaryota > Metazoa > Mollusca > Gastropoda > Patellidae > Patella > Patella depressa. Next base: position 41,483,444 of record OX419720.1, on the reverse strand, counting down.
GCTGATGTCCCCCGCCGAAATCCCAAAATAAATAGATGACACATTAATTAATCGCACATTTATTTTTTTCAAACGTATTGAGCAATCAAACTGTACACGAAGTGTCATCCAAAAGTGTTTTATAAAGAAAGATAGGCTGGCACTGCCAGGCAGGATACGCCCACATTTTCGAGAGATGGACAGAGAACAAGCAATACCGAAAGTGATTTTTCCTACATCTTTAAGTCCTGTATTTCATACTGTATTGGGAGCAGCCATTTAGTTGGTCAGTTCCAGTCTGATATTAATGAAATTCGAAACCGACAATGATTATGGTGTGACGGTACACAACCTAGAAATGTGACTTTTCATCAAAATCGGATAAGAATTGTGACCTGTAGAGAGTTCACAACCATGATGTACCATATTTTTACACTATTCGCGTACAAATGGCGACCATTTCGTCCGGCAATTTTGGTATGATTTTCACGAAATTAGAACTCAACCTTCCTCATCAAAATCGAATTAAAATTGTGACCTATTCAGGGTCCACAACCATGATATATCATTTTTCGCGTACAAACGGCGGCCATTTTGTCTGTCAATTTTGGTCCGATTTTCCCAAAATTCAAACTCAACCTTCCTTACAGTTTAACGGTGATATAATCAAACGTTTTTTTAAATTGGATAATAATTGTGAAATCCAGAGGGACCACAAGCTAAAGAAAGGGGGATTTTGCGTATAACCAGGGGCCATAATTCAGGAAGTTACAATCCGATATGCGCAAATATCGAAAAGAACCAAGATCTTTGGGTTATAACCATGAATTTCAAGTTTCATCAAAATCGAATTAAAATTGTGACCGTTACAGGGTCCACAACCTTGATATACCATTTTCAACAGTATACGCGTACAAACGGCGGCCATTTTGTATGGCAATTTTGGTCTGATTTTCCCGAAATTCGAACGCAACCTTCCTTACGGTGTAACGGTAATATAATCAAACGTTTTTTTTAATCGGATAATAATTGTGACCTCCAAGCTAAAAAAAGGCGATTTTGCGTATAATCAGGGGCCATAATTCAGGAAGTTACGATCTGATATGTGCAAATATCGAAAGGAAGCAAGATCTTTGGGTTATAACCATGAATTTCAAGTTTCATCAAAATCGAATCAAAATTATGACCTCCACAGGGTCCACAACCTTGATATACCATTTTTTAACAGTATTCGCGTACAAACGGCGGCCATTTTGTATGGCAATTTTCGTCCGATTTTCCCGAAATTCGAACTCAACCTTCCTTAGGGTGTAACGGTGATATAATCAAACGGTTTTTTAAATCGAATAATAATTGCGACCTCCAGAGGAACCACAAGCTAAAAAGGGTGATTTTTCGGACAATCAGGGGCCATAATTCAGGAAATTACATTCCGATAGCCGCAAATATCGAAAGGAACCAAGATCTTTGGGTTACAAACATGCATGTCAAGTTTCATCAAAATCGGTTCAAAATTGTGACCTCTATAGGGTCCACAAGCTAAAAACGTGATTTTTCGTACAATCAGGGGCCATAATCCATGAAGTTTTCATCCGATACATGCCAATATCGAAAGCAGCCGAGATCTTTTGGGGATAAACCTATATTTCAAGTTTCGTCAAAATCGGATAAGAATTGTGACCTGTAGAGTGTCCACAAACAAATTGTGGACGGACGGACGTCCGGACGGACAGGGGCGACGACATAATACGTCCACATGAAAATGTGGGCGTATAAAAATGCTAAAACCGACGAGAAAAATGAAAATGTACCCTAGTTAGGGGGACCCCAAAGGCAAACAAAAGGGCCCCTCTGGCAAAGGGAAAGGGCCTTTGTGTCCGAGTCAATCGTTTCTATACACTGTTACTGTCGAATCCATTACTGAATGAGAATGCAGTCATTGTATTGGCATAAAAAATCATCTTCGAACTCCATCAAGGCATTGACCTAATAAGCATATACACCAAGTTTGAACATTTTAACTCAATTAGAAGGAGAGTTATTGTGTTCCAAAGTCTCGACCAATCAAATTGCGTATCGCTCTGCTTACCCTGAGCAGAAAATGCTCATTATCAAACTTAGTCAAGGTATTACTGTAATGAAACTATACATCAAGTATCATCATTCTCACTTAATTAGAACTAAAGTTATCGTGTTCCAACGCATCAACCAATCAAACTGCTTACCCTGAGCAGAAAATGCTCATTATCGAACTTAGTCAAGGTATTACTGTAATGAAACTCTACACCAAGTTTCATCAATCTCACTTAATTAGAACTAAAGTTATCGTGTCCCAAAGCATCAACCAATCAAATTGCTTATCTCTGCTTACCCTAAGCGGAAAATGCTCATCTTCGAACTCCATCAAGGCATTGACCAAATAAACACATACACCAAGTTTGAACATTCTAGCTCAATTAGGAAGAGAGTTATTGTGTCCCAAAAAGTGTGACGGACAGAGGGACAGACAGACAGACGGACCCATTTCAACAGTCCCCCAACTTTCTTCGAGAGGCGGGGGACAAAAAATGAAAAGGTAGCAATCTCGCCGTTATTATATGAAAACTGTGTATACACAAACCCACTTGATAAGGCTAATATTCTTAACACTTATTTTGCCTCGATTTCAAAATTAAATGATAAACCCGACCTTCAAAACTTTACTTCTCGTAGTAACAACGAATTACAGACATTTATTATAAGCGAACAAGAAGTAAAAGACCAGCTACTAATTCTTAACTGCTCAAAGCCTTCTTGCCCCGATAATATAATTCCAGCTGTACTGAAAAAACGAACTCCCTCAATCACAAGCCCTCTCACCAATTTTTTTAATCTTTCATTAGGACTCCAATTATTGCCTGATTTTTGGAAGACTTCACATATCATGCAGCGTATAAAGGGAAAGGTTATCCGCAGTCCCCTGACAACTATAGACCAATTTCATTAACATGCTCTCATTATGTAAAATACTAGATAAAATCTTATTCAAAAATCTTTATAATTTCATAAAAGAAAATAACCTGCTATATAAGTATCAGTCTGGCTTTCAACCTAACGATTCTACAGTAAATCAGCTTTTAGAAATTTATGATGTTATAATAAGTAATCTTGATAAAGGAAAGCAAATTCGATTTATATTTTGTGATGTATCAAAAGCGTTTGATAATGTTTGGCATGAAGGTTTATTGACTAAATTGGGACAATATAGAATTAATAAAAAATTATGTAATTTGATTGAACACTATTTATATAATAGACAACAATGTGTAGTTTTAGAAGGTTTCAAATCAAATTATTTGCATGCTAATTCTGGAGTTCCCCAAGGAAGTGTACTGGGTCCTTTTCTATTTTTAATTTACTTAAATGATATCTCCGATAATATTACTAACAACATACAACTATTCGCCGATGATACTTCACTCTTTACCATTATTCATAATGATCCCCTAAGTAGCGCGAACTCTTTAACTGAAGATCTGAATATCATATCGTTGTGGGAAAAAACAGTGGTGTTTAACTTTCAACCCTAATAAAACTAAAAAGATTACTTTTACTAGGAAAAATACAATCCACCCAGATGTTGTTTTCGAAAATACAAAAGTTGAAAATGCAAACACTCATTGTCATTTGGGATTAACTTTTCAGTCTAATGCATCATGGTCAAAACACATTTCAAATATATACCAGAAAGCTTGTGGTAGACTAAATATCTTGCGCATACTGAAATATAAAATTAATAGAATTTCACTTAATAAAATTTATCTTGCTTTTATTCGCCCGATTTTAGAATATGCTGATATTGTATGGGATAACTACTGTTCAAAGAAGGATTCTGACCTATTAGAAAGTGTTCAAACTGAAGCAGGTAGAATAATAACTGGCCTTAGAAGAAATTCATCTAAAAACAATTTATACCCAAGAGCTAGGTTGGGAATCGCTGTCTAATCGTAGAATAAAACAAAGATAGGTTGCCAGGCAACGAAACATACGCCCACAGCAGCTAAATCGTCCGGGCAGTCAACAAGGGTTGTCGCATATTTTTACTTTTTTCGGTAATGAAACATTTGTAATACACTAAAAAATGATTAAGAGTAACAACTCATTATGTAATTATCAGAAAATCATTAGAATTTGATTGCTTTTTATAAAGTTTTACCCAACGCTAACAATTAGCATATACATGAAACATTAAATATCATGGATTTAGCTGTTCAGTTATCATTGAAAATAAAAATACTTGTTCGTTTCAACACCTTAAACTCTGTATCAATCTAAAGTCAATCGAATGATAAGTTTGGCCTCTATAGCGTCACAAGATTTTTTGAAGTTATCAAGGGAGATAACTCTGGCAGTAATTATTTGAAATCCCTGAAAATCAATAGGGTTCTTCGTATCATGACCTTAAACACTGTGTGTAAATTTAAAGTAGATCGCATATTAACTTTGGCATCTAGAGCTTCCACAGAATTTTTTCGAAGTGATCAAGGGCTATAACTCTGGCAGTAATTATTGAAAATCACTGAAAATCGATAGACGTCTTCGTCTCATGACTGTAAACACTATGTATAAATTTGAAGTCAATTGGATATTAACTTTGGCCTCTAGAGCATCCACAAGATTTTTTTGAAGTGATCAAGGGCCATAACTCTGGCACTAATTATCGGAAATAGCTGAAAATCAATAGGATTCTTCATCTCATGACCTTAAACACTGTGTATAAATTTAAAATAAATTGGATATTAACTTTGGCCTCTAGAGCCATCACAAGATTATTTGAAGTGATCAAGGGCCATAACTCTGCCACTAATTATCGGAAATTGCTGAAAATCAATAGGCTTCTTTGTCTCATGACCTTAAACACTGTGTATAAATTTAAAGTCAATCGGATATTAACTTTGGCCTCTAGAGCGCCCACAAGATTTTTTGAAGTGATCAAGGGCCATAACTCTGGTAGTTATTATCGAAAATCGCTGAAAAACAATAGGCTTCTTCGTCTGATGAACTTAAACCAGGGCTCGAATTAGCGGGCGACGTGGGCGAAATAGTCGCCTAACCCATGGCTGACTTCGCCCTAAAAGGCAATAGGGCGAAGCTGAAGTCGCCCTCACTTCGCCGTACATTTGTGTAAAGGCGAAGTAGTAACCGGCATCGATATCAACGGTAAATAAAGCATTTTCAAAACAACACCACACGTGGTTCACATTGTGTGCTTCGAAAGGAAAAAGGAAATTTAGAAGAGTTGTGAAAAGCAAAACATGCATTTAATATTTTGTTTTTCGACTTTCTCTGTGTTAGCTGTGATAATGTTTAATAGTTTCAATGATTAGCAACCCCAGTTCATTACCGTTTATCGCTAGAATTTTGTCATTTTCAATAGGCAGTGCATTTACTTCTTTTTCCTTCAATTTCCCCCATGAGTTCACCTGACAAACTATATACTATTTAAAAAGCTGATAAAATCCCCTTTCCGTCGATGTAAGTTTCATTTCGTTAAAATTTATTTAATTTTATTATCTTTTGAGTTTAAGTGTGAAAATGCGATAAAATGACGTCGTTTGTTGATAAGTAGAATCAGGCCGTCGTTGCGTGAGCGTGACGCGTCTTATTTTAAAACTAATTTGCGGGAAGGTTCGCGGTCGCAGATGTTTATGATATTTTACAAGCAATCAGAAAAAAGAATAGTATTTGATGCCGAATGTGAATCGTAAAAATCGGATCTGTGAAACCCTGGCAGCAATGACTGAAAGTCAAACGAAGTCTGAAAAAAATTGAAAAGGTATAATGTTTCGATTCATACATGGCTAAAAAGCTGGAATTCCAAAGATTAATTTGATATATTTCGTGTAATAATAAAATGTGAATTAAGTCCCCACATATCGTCTCAAAGTATGCCCACGCTCCTCGTGCGACTGTAACCATGTTATTGTTTACCACGTAACAGTTTTCAGCCAATGAGGGTGCAGGCTGTTTCGTAACCTGGCTGTTTCGTACTTAGTTCTTTCGTACCTCGTTTCGTACCTCAGATTGATTCGTACCTTTTCCTACGTGTTGTTGAAATAAAGTTGAAACATGATTGAACGATCGTATCTTTATTAAACAAAGATGGCCGCTTGTTGCGTGAATTTGATAAAAATTGCTGCGGAACCAGAATTAGAAACCCAATTTGCTTTGTACTGTTTTAAATATGTTGAAAGAAATTTAAAAATATAAGCTGGCAAACAAAAACAAACACTGCGATCTGCCTTTGTTGTTTATAATCTGGTGTTGATTACTGAACATAGAGATTGAAAACTATTTAATCTGGTGTTGATTATTGAGTCTATTCAAGTGGGGGAGTTGTGATTATTGTCAATAATTAATCGGCGATTGTTAGCATCAAAGGGTCAGGCACAGAACCAGATATCAGCCATTTCTCTATTATTATTAAGAAGATGCCCATTTGTTTACGGCCCCACTGCCACACCTGTTGACTCCCCGTAGGATTACCCCTACGATTTTCTTACGGTCAGATCGGTTTCTACCAATATACAGTATTACTACTGACAGCTTAAGTGCATTGTAAAAGTTTAAATTAACGAAGGTACGAAACAGCTCATGTAAGACGGGTTAAGTTTAAGTACATGTAAAACTTGAAATTTCCAAAGGTACGAAACAGCTCACGTGAGGTACGAATGAACTAAGTACGAAACAACCAGGTTACGAAACAGCTGACATTCGCCAATGAATGGTGATATTGGCCATCACGTGATCAACTAGAAATGGCCACCGTCAGAAGATGTCGTATCGAGCTCGCGAGAATAATCACCCATACATCCCAAAAGAAAAGGTATGGCATTACCGGTACATTATTTTTATAACATTTATGTACAAAAATGAAAATTCTTTGACAGACTTTTGTAATTGAACATATTAAAAGGTGCATTACATACGGACATACTCGAAACGCATGATGATCACGATGTGTGGTTTTGATGACATTGATGTCACATTGAGTTGATATTGTGAATTATCCTACATGTACATTATATTTTATTTAGGCCTATAAGTATTGACACCAAGTCCAAGTACAGTTTTTTTGTTTGTTGGGGTTTTTTTTGATTGGATCCACAATTACTGGGTCTATGATGACAAATTGGCTAAATTATTTAACATTCTTGAAAGAAACAGTTTCATGCTATTCATCAGGATTTAGGAAATTAAAATAAAATATAAAAAAAAATAGGAAGTTTCTTGACACTTCTTTTTTTTTTCTTTCAGTTTCTTCTGCTGCTAAACTCTTGATGTCAACGCTCCCTTTGATATTGACTGGATTGGAATCCTATATGCTGCCTAATGCTCATTGATAATTAAATCAAAAAATAGGTTGCCAGGCAACGAAACATACGCCCACACAGCAGCCAAATCGTTCGGGCAGTCAACAAGAATTGTCGCATATTAAGGAATTATCAAAAAATCATTAGAATTTAATTGGTTTTTATAATCAAACGTTTTTTTTTAAATCATATAATAATTGTGACCTCCAGAGGCACAAGCTAAAAAGGGTGATTTTTCGTACAATCAGGGGACATAATTCAGGAAGTAATGACCCGATAGGCGCAAATATCGAAAGGAACCAAGATCTTTGGGTTTAAAACATACCTGTCAAGTTTCATCAAAATCGACTCAAAATTGTGACCTCTATAGGGTCCACAACCTTGATATAACATATTTTCACACTATTCGTGTACAAACGGCGGCCATTTTGTCCGTCAATTCTAGTCCTGTTTTCATGTAATTCAAACTCTCTCTTCTTTACCATGTAACGGTGATATAGTCAAACGTTTTTTTAAATCGGATAATAATTTTGACCTCCAGAGGGACCAAAAGCGAACAAAAGCGATTTTTCGGACAATCCGGGGACATAATTCAGGAAGTTATGATCCAATGGGCGCAAATATCGAAAGGAACCAAGATCTTTGGGTTATAAACATACATGTCAAGTTTCATCAAAATCGGTTCAAAATTGTGACCTCTATAAGGTCCACAACCTTTATATAACATATTTTCACAATATTCGTGTACAAACGGCGGCCATTTTGTCCGTCAATTTTGGTCCGATTTTCACAAAATTCATACTCAACCTTCATAACCATGGAACGGTGATATAATCAAACGTTTTTTTTAAATCGGATAACAATTTTGACCTCCAGAGGGACCACAAGCTAAAAAGGGCAATTTTTCGGACAATCAGGGGCCATAATTCAGGAAGTTACGATCCGATTGGCGCAAATATCGACAGGAATCAAGATCTTTGGGTTATAAACATGCATTTCAAGTTTCATCCAAATCGGTTCAAAATTGTGACCTCTACACTGTTCACAACCTTGATTTAACATATTTTCACACTATTCGCGTACAAATGGCGGCCATTTTGTCCGTCAATTTTGGTCCGATTTTCACGAGATTCGAACTCGACCTTCATAACCATGGAACGGTGATATAATCAAACGGTTTTTTAAATCAGATAACAATTTTGACCTCCAGAGGCACCACAAGCTAAAAAGGGCGATTTTTCGGACAATCAGGGGCCATAATTCAGCAAGTTACGATCCGATTGGCACAAATATCGAAAGGAATCAAGATCTTTGGGTTATAAACATGCATTTCAAGTTTCATCCAAATCGGTTCAAAATTGTGTCCTCTACACTGTTCACAACCTTGATATAACATATTTTCACACTATTCGCGTACAAATGGCGGCCATTTTGTCCGTCAATTTTGGTCCGATTTTCACGAAATTCAAACTCGACCTTCATAACCATGGAACAATGATATAATCAAACGTTTTTTTAAATCGGATAACAATTTTGACCTCCATAGGGACCACAAGCTAAAAAGGGCAATTTTTCGGACAATCAGGGGCCATAATTCAGGAAGTTACGATCCGATTGGCGCAAATATCGAAAGGAACCAAGATCTTTGGGTTATAAACTTGCATTTTAAGTTTCATCCAAATCGGTTCAAAATTGTGTCCTCTACACTGTTCACAACTTTGATTTAACATATTTTCACACTATTCGCGTACAAATGGCGGCCATTTTGTCCGTCAATTTTGGTCCGATTTTCACGAAATTCGAACTCGACCTTCATAACCATGGAACGGTGATATAATCAAACGGTTTTTTAAATCGGATAACAATTTTGACCTCCAGAGGGACCACGAGCTAAAAAGGGCAATTTTTCGGACAATCAGGGGCCATAATTCAGGAAGTTAGGATCCGATTGGCGCAAATATCGAAAGGAACCAAGATCTTTGGGTTATAAACACACATGTCAAGTTTCATCCAAATCGGTTCAAAATTGTGACCTCTACGCTGTTCACAAGCTAAAAAATAGGTTGCCAGGCAACGAAACATACGCCCACACAGCAGCCAAATCGTCCGGGCAGTCAACAAGAGTTGTCGCATATTAAGGAATTATCAGAAAATCATTAGAATTTGTTTGGTTTTTATAATCAAACATTTTTTTTATAAATCAGATAATAATTGTGACCTCCAGAGGCACAACAAGCTGAAAAGGGCGATTTTTTTGGACAATCAGGGGCCATAATTCAGGAAGTTACGATCCGATGGGCGCAAATATCGAAAGGAACCAAGATCTTTGGGTTATAAACATACATGTCAAGTTTCATCAAAATTGGTTCAAAATTGTGACCTCTATAAGGTCCACAACCTTGATATAACATATTTTCACACTATTCGCGTACAAACAGCAGCCATTTTGTCCGTCAATTTTGGTCCGATTTTCACGAATTTCGAATTCAACCTTCATAACCATGGAACAGTGATATAATCAAACGTTTTTTTAAATCAGATAACAATTTTGACCTCCAGAGGGACCACAAGCTAAAAAGTGTGATTTTTTGGACAATCAGGGGCCATAATTCAGGAAGTTACGATCCGATGGGCGCAAATATCGAAAGGAACCAAGATCTTTGGGTTATAAACATACATGTCAAGTTTCATCAAAATTGTGACCTCTATAAGGTCCACAACATTGATATAACATATTTTCACACTATTCGCGTACAAACGGCGGCCATTTTGTCCGTCAATTTTGGTCCGATTTTCACGAAATTCGAATTCAACCTTCATAACCATGGAACGGTAATATAATCAAACGTTTTTTTAAATCAGATAACAATTTTGACCTCCAGAGGGACCACAAGCTAAAAAGGGCGATTTTTCGGACAATCAGGGGCCATAATTCAGGAAGTTACGAACCGATGGGCGCAAATATCGAAAGGAACCAAGATCTTTCGGTTATAAACATACATGTCAAGTTTCATCAAAATTGTGACCTCTATAAGGTCCACAACATTGATATAACATATTTTCACACTATTCGCGTGCAAACGGCGGCCATTTTGTCCGTCAATTTTGGTCCGATTTTCACGAAATTCGAATTCAACCTTCATAACCATAGAACGGTGATATAATCAAACGTTTTTTTAAATCGGATAACAATTTTGACCTCCAGAGGTACCACAAGCTAAAAAGGGCGATTTTTCGGACAATCAGTGGCCATAATTCAGGAAGTTACGATCCGATTGGCGCAAATATCGAAAGGAACCAAGATCTTTGGGTTATAAACATGCATTTCGAGTTTCATCCAAATCGGTTCAAAATTGTGACCTTTACACTGTTCACAACCTTGATATAACATATTTTCACACTATTCACGTACAAATGGCGGCCATTTTGTCCGTCAATTTTGGTCCGATTTTCACGAAATTCGAACTCAACCTTCATAACCAAGGAACGGTGATATAATCAAACGGTTTTTTAAATCGGATAACAATTTTGACCTCCAGAGGGACCACAAGCTAAAAAGGGCGATTTTTCGGACAATCAGGGGCCATAATTCAGGAAGTTACGAACCGATGGGCGCAAATATCGAAAGGAACCAAGATCTTTCGGTTATAAACAAACATGTCAAGTTTCATCCAAATCGGTTCAAAATTGTGACCTCTATAAGGTCCACAACCTTGATATAACATATTTTCACACTATTCGCGTACAAATGGCGGCCATTTTGTCCGTCAATTTTGGTCCGATTTTCACGAAATTCGAATTCAACCTTCATAACCATAGAACGGTGATATAATCAAACGTTTTTTTAAATCGGATAACAATTTTAACCTCCAGAGGTACCACAAGCTAAAAAGGGCGATTTTTCGGACAATCAGGGGCCATAATTCAGGAAGTTATGATCTGATTGGCGCAAATATCGAAAGGAACCAAGATCTTTGGGTTATAAACATGCATTTTAAGTTTCATCCAAATCGGTTCAAAATTGTGACCTCTACACTGTTCACAACCTTGATATAACATATTTTCACACTATTCGCGTACAAATGGCGGCCATTTTGTCCGTCAATTTTGGTCCGATATTCACGAAATTCGAACTCAACCTTCATAACCATATAACGGTGATATAATCAGACGGTTTTTTAAATCGGATAACAATTTTGACCTCCAGAGGGACCACAAGCTAAAAAGGGCGATTTTTCGGACAATCAGGGGCCATAATTCAGGAAGTTACGATCCAATTGGCGCAAATATCGAAAGGAACCAAGATCTTTGGTTTATGGACATGCATTTCAAGTTTCATCCAAATCAGTTCAAAATTGTGACCTCTACACTGTTCACAAGCTAAAAAACGTGATTTTTCGTACAATCAGGGGCCATAACCCATGAAGTTACGGTCCGATACATGCCAATATCGAAAGGAACCGAGATCTTAGGGTGATAAACCTATATTTTAAGTTTCATTGAAATCGGATAAAAATTGTGACCTGTAGACTGTTCACAAACAATTGTGGACGGACGGACGGACGGACGGACGGACGGACGTCCGGACGGACGGACGGACGGACGAACAGGGGCGACGACAATATACGTCCACATGAAAATGTGGGCGTATAAAAACGTGATTTTTCGTACAATCAGGGGCCATAACCCATGAAGTTACAGTCCGATACATGCCAATATCGAAAGGAACCGAGATCTTATGGTGATAAACCTATATTTTAAGTTTAATTGAAATCGGATAAAAATTGTGACCTGTAGACTGTTCACAAAAAAATGTGGACGGACGGACGGACGGACAGGGGCGACGACAATATACGTCCACATAAAAATGTGGGCGTATAAAAATGGATATTCGACACTATGTTTTTGATCGTACTGACTTAAGGAAGACGGAAATTTCAATCGCTTGAATCTCAGTTCATAGTGGATTGATTTGACTGAAATACTCAGCAAATTCCCTTTACATGTCATTATTTAGTTTTTAACTATTATAGTGGGAACTGCCAACTCTTTATCTAATCTCCCATAATGTATAAGAATAATATATAATAAACTGTTAAAAAGAACTGTATTTTCTGTTATTTTAGCAGTTGGGATATAGTCGCCATGCTGTCCGTCGCTATTGTCTTGTCAAACTTTGACTGATTTTGATGTCATCCTATCTACAAAACTAATTGTACATTATATATGAAGTGTTTCCAATCTTACTGATATCACACATGTACCTGAAATAGAATTGTACAACACGAAGCAGGAAAAAACCCCAAAAGGAATATTTCAGTTTTCATGTATTTTCATGTTAAAAAAGTCATTAAATTGTTGACAAAACATGCTAAAGATGTCATGATAGGTCATTTTTGAGGTCAAAAAACAACTCTACACACACTAAGTTTAGTCTAGGGTGAAATTTTCATGAAGATATCTCTTATAATAAAAAAGTTACAAAGAAATGTCTATACGGCGCGGTGCCGTTTTCGGCAGTTTTGATTGTGTATGTTTAAATAGAACTAAATTTCCAAAAAACGGTGCGTTTTTCCGACTTCAGTTGCACATAACTTTGCTTCTAGTTGGCCTATCAAGACAAACTAACCTGTTTTGGAAACCATTTATTAAGAACTGCATAGTAATTGTGTTTTTATTGTTTTTCTTCTAAACAAAAATTTCATCTGGGGTTGCTACAATGATAAACATTGTATTTGATGTCAACAGGAAATACAATTCTTTAAAACAAAGTGAAAGACTTGAATCATAAATCTCCGTTACAACCTCTAGCTTAGTCCAAAAATAACAGCCAATCAAAAGCCATTATGGTCAATATGGCGGCGAATACAATGTTTTTCATGTACATGTATTTCTGTCTAGATAAAGACAAAATGCTGATTTGGTTCCCTCTCGTTGAAGTAATTTAATGATAAAAAGAATAATAAATATAAATATGCGATGAAAGAGGGCAAAAGGTGTATATATTGTTCTAAAGGTGTATATATTGTTCTATCAACATATACTATTCAAAAAAAGTAGGGGATATTTTATTTTTAAGTGTTATTAAAGTCACCTAATGAAACTGACGAAGAAACAAGTGACAAAATGAAATGAAGTTCACATTAATCGATTTGTACCAGATGATCGTTAGACTAAGTAAGGCACAGACTGACCATTATAAGGGTAAAATGATACCCGGGGTCAAACAGCAAAGTTACCACAGCATCACAACAAAGTCAGTAACGGGTAAATCCTCCTCTGTTTGCCAAACAAGCATTGGTCCGATGTGGCATACTCCTAATGAGACGACTAAAGTCATTTTGGTCCAGATTTTCCCATTCCTGTTGCAACGCAGCAGCAAGTTCTTGGACATTGGCAGGACGTTGGTGACGTTGACGTAACCTCTGTCCAAGCATGTCCCAGACATGCTCCATGGGGGAGAGGTCGGGACTCAGTGCTGGTCAAGGTAATGTGGTGATGTTCTGTTGTTGGAGGTAACCTGTAACGATCCTGGCCCTGTGACATCTTGCGTTGTCAACCTGGAAGATGTAACCGCGGCCATGACGTCGTGCGAACGGCACAACATGGACTGCCAAGATGTTGTCCCGGTAGTACTGGCCTGTAACACGCCCTGCAACAACATGTAAAGCCGTTTTTCCAGCAACAGTGATGCCTCCCCACACCATAACAGGACCACCCCCAAATCGATCATGTCTGATGACGTTAACGTCTTGGAAGCGCTTGTTTCGACGACGCCACACCCTCCTACGTCTGTCCAAAAAGATAGGTTGCCAGGCAACGAAACATACGCCCACAGCAGCTAAATCGTCCGGGCAGTCAACAAGGGTTGTTGCAAATTTTTACTTTTTTTTGGTAATAAAACATTTGTAATACACTAAAATCTGAGTAACAACTCATTATGTAATTATCTGAAAATCATTAGAATTTGTTAGCTTTTTATAAAGTTTTGCCCCAAGCTAACAATTAGTATAGGAAACAGTTAACATCATGGATTTAGCTGTTCAGTTATCAAAATTCATTGAAAATCAAAATACTTGTTCGTTTCAACACCTTAAACTCTGTGTATCAATCTGAAGTCAATCGGATGATTTATAAGTTTGGCATCTACAGCGCCACAAGGTTTTTCGAGGTGATCAAGGGAGATAACTCTGGAAGTACTTATTTGAAATCGATGAAAATCAGTAGGCTTTTTCGTCTCAGGACCTTAAACAATGTGTGTAAATTTAAAGTCAATCGGATATTAACTTTGGCCTCTAGAGCATCCACAGGATTTTTTGATCTGATCAAGGGCCATAACTCTGGCACTATTTATTGGAAAATGATGCAAATCAATAGGCTTCTTCGTCTTATGACCTTAAACAATGTGTATAAATTTAAAGTCAATCGGATATTAACTTTGGCTTTTAGAGCGTCCACAAGATTTTTTGAAGTGATCAAGGGAGATAACTTTGGCACTTATTATCGGAAATCGCTGAAAATCAATAGGCTTCTTCGTCTTATGACCTTAAACACTGTGTATAAATTTAAAGTCAATCGGATATTAACTTTGGCTTTTAGGGCGTTCACAAGATTTTTTGAAGTGATCAAGGGCCATAACTCTGGCACTAATTATCGGAAATTGCTGAAAATCAATAGGCTTCTTCGTCTTATGACCTTAAACACTGTGTATAAATCTAAAGTCAATCGGATATTAACTTTGGCTTTTAGAGCGTCCACAAGATTTTTTGAAGTGATCAAGGGCCATAACTCTGGCACTAATTATCGGAAATTGCTGAAAATCAATAGGCTTCTTCGTCTTATGACCTTAAACACTGTGTATAAATCTAAAGTCAATTGGATATTAACTTTGGCTTTTAGAGCGTCCACAAGACTTTTTGAAGTGATCAAGGGCCATAACTCTGGCACTAATTATCGGAAATCGCTGAAAATCGATAGGCTTCTTCATCTTATGACCTTAAACACTGTGTATAAATTTAAAGCCAATCGGATATTAACTTTGGCCTCTAAAGCGTCCACAAGATGTTTTGAAGTCGTCAAGGGCCATAACTCTGGTAGTTATTATCGGAAATCGCTGAAAAACAATAGGCTGAAAATCGATAGGCTTCTTCATCTTATGACCTTAAACACTGTGTATAAATTTAAAGCCAATCGGATATTAACTTTGGCCTCTAGAGCGTCCACAAGATGTTTTGAAGTCGTCAAGGCCAATAACTCTGGTAGTTATTATCGGAAATCGCTGAAAAACAATAGGCTTCTTCGTCTCATGACCTTAAACACTGTGTATAAATTTAAAGTCAATCGGATATTAACTTTAGCCTCTAGAGCGTCCACAAGCAATTGTGGACGCCGGACCGACGGACGGACGGACCAAAGGACGGACGGGGGCGACGACAATATACGACCACATTTCAATGTGGGCGTATAAAAACAACAGTGAACCTTGACTCATCTGCAAACATCACATTGCTCCAGCGTCGATTATCCCAGTGTTGACGATCCCTACACCAACGACGTCTTGCCTGAATGTGATGATCTCTCAAACAAGGGATAACGAGAGGACGTCGGGCGCGAAGGTGACCCCTATGCAGTCGATTCCGAATCGTCTGGCCACTCACTCTCACACCAGTGTCTGTTTGAAGACGAGCATGATCTGATTTGCTGTGATGACACGATTTCTCAAGGCCAAGGTACGGATAAATCGATCCTGGGCTTGAGTTGTCGCCCTTGGTCGACCTGAGCGTGGTCTGTCCTGTACAGATTGTGTATCACGGTATCTGGACCATAGCCTGCTTATGACAGACTGAGAAACATTCATCGTCCGCGCCACAACCGCCTGTGTTGTGCCATTCTGTAGCATGCCAAGGGCACGTAACCTTTCATTTTGGGCAAGCCGACGCATATCAAAATTTGTTTTCTGGTCACTAAAACAATTAAACTGATGTTTCCACCCTGGAATTCAATGCCACAATGACTGTAACATTCAAAGTCAGAGTCGTGCAAATCTTGGGTTGGACCTCCATGATGATCCCAAGAATCACCTGCATTCCATGCGGTAGCTATTGGTGCGTTTGGGCGTCACATGTAACTGGAAATGTTTCTTCTGTTAGGTTCTATAGTGACTTTTTTCGTAGTCATTTGCATATTTTAGTATTTTGCCCCCAAAATCAAATATCCCCTACTTTTTTGGAATAGTTTACGATACACTCAGTAAAGAACAACACGTCTGTGGTGATACCGGTAGTGAAAATTTCTGTAGAACGATAGAGATAGTTAAACAATTTGTCAATTGTTATCAAAATGAAAACAAATTTAACGAAATGATAAGTATAATGTCGGGTTGATGATTAAAGCTACAGAAATATTATTAGTTCCACTAAGCTAAACACATGAACGTAAAACAAACAATGTAAATGAGTGTGTGTGAGTGGGGTGTCAAAAGAATAATATCTTACTCATTACCGTACTGACTGAGTTACGTAATATACTGTTGTAAGAAATAAATATATATTTGCAGCTAAAAGATGTTTGTTAATTTATTTAGCATGTTGTGTAATATATTAAAATTGGTGGTGTCAATGCATGAAATTTGACCTCTCCTTCGAGTCTCCCTATGTCTCCCTCACTTCTCCCTATTCTGCCTGTAGGGAGAAGTGACTTCTCCCTAAAATTTGCCCCTAGTTTGAGCCCTCCTTAAACACTGTGTATAAATTTAAAGTCAATCGCATATTAACTTTAGCCTCTAGAGCGTCCACAAGCAATTGTGGACGGACGGACAGACGGACGGAAGGGGGCACCGACAATATACGACCACATTTCAATGTGGGCGTATAAAAATTAATTTACTTATATAAAATAAAGAACAACCTAGGCCCAAATTATCTGACTGAAATCTTTAAAAAATTTGAATCCTTAGTACCAATTTATAATCTTCGTAATGAAAATCAGAACCTCAATCCACCATTTTGTAAAACCAAATCTTATTCTAATAGTTTCTTTCCTTGCACAATTAAACTCTGGAACAACTTACCGGAAAACACTAAAACCTCCAAAACTTTAAGTTCATTTAAATCGGGCCTTTCGCGTTTATACCCAATACTTAAACCACCATTATATTATAATACTGGAAATAGGAAAGAAAATATTATACATTGTCAATTAAGAAATAAAGCTAGTAATTTAAACAACCACTTATTCCACCATTTTTTGTGCGAAACGAAAGTGTGACCTAGATGTAATTCTAAAGACGAAGATAATTACCATTATTTTCTCATATGTCCAGTCTATTCTGCAAACATAATGTTACAATTAACCTAATCCTATATGGCAACCCCGACCTCTCAGATGATACCAATTGTAACATATTTAATATAGTGGAAAAATATATTAAAGATAGCAAGAGATTTTAGCAGCTTAATGATCTAATATTTTATTTACACCATGCAATACTATTTATGTTATATAAATTTCATAATCTAAAATGAAAATGTATTACTCTACGATTAACCTCCAAGAAATGTAAATATGTTTGTAACTCACTGTCTATATATATATGCCCACCCTTGTCTATTGTAAACATAAGATATCATTGTTTTATTTGTTTGGAGAGAACTTATATAGGCATTGCCTGTTGTTCAATACAATTCAGTTTATTGAATAAAATACTGTTTAAACGTAAACCAAGGGTTGTCGCATATTTCTTACTTTTTTCGGTAAAGAAACATTTGTAATACACTAAAAACTGATTAAGAGTAACAACTCATTATGTAATTATCAGAAAATCATTAGAATTTGATTGCTTTTTATAAGTTTTACCCCACGCTAACAATTAGTATATACATGAAACATTTAATATCATGGATTTAGCTGTTCAGTTATCAAAATTCATTGAAAATCAAAATACTTGTTCATTTCAACACCTTAAACTCTGTATCAATCTGAAGTCAATCGGATGATAAGTTTGGCCTCTATAGCGTCACAAGATTTTTTTGAAGTTATCAAGGGAGATAACTCTGGCAGTAATTCGTCTATGTATAAATTTGAAGTCAATCGGATATTAACTTTGGCCTCTAGAGTAGGGCTGCAACGATTCACAACTACCTCGATTCGGTTCGATTATCGATTTTAACCATTCGATTCGATTATTTTCGATTCGATTATCAGCTACAATAACCAGTAATTTTTCCAGTATATAATTCATTAAAAACAATAAAAACACACGACTAAAATTCTCTTGAACACTTTTATTTAATACTACATAGTATGTTAACATTGTTAACTGTGAAAACATTTCACTGCAATACATGCATTCAAATTTACAGTCAAAATATGTCAACATTATCACTACTCAAAGAGTTTTTTCTTACACAAAAATGATTCCAAACTTTAGATTTCAAATGACCAGGTGGTCGAGAAAGTACGTCGTCTGCCATATTTTTACCTTCCAGTGTTTGCTTGACTACGGGTAATAATCGCTAAACACGAAAATATCCGAAGATAATGACCGGAATTATCAGCTAATGAGATCGTTTTAGAATTTATTTAACGATTACCGAAGCTATTGACCTAAATTAACATCCAATGAACATTCGGAACGTCACCAATTTTAAATAAATTAACTTTCGTCAGCATACGGAAATTGTTTTAAAGGGAGGTCACTCTATTTTAGTTATGTTTTCGAGTGACATTCGTGTTTTGTTAAATAACGTAAATTAAAAGTTACGTAAAAACAAAGTTTTTATTAAATTTTAAGTGGACTTAATTGCTACAGGTCTTTCATTTTTTCATATGGTAAGGTGTACGTTGTTTTTATTTGAAATTTAATTTGCAATTGAACCGAATCGAAATGTGAACGTTGTAGATCGTGGATCGAACCGGGACGGCTAGTGTCGGTTATCGGTGCACCGAACCGAATCGTTGCAGCTCTACTCTAGAGCGTTCAAAAGATTTTTTGAAGTGATCAAGGGCCATAACTCTGGCACTAATTATCGGAAATCGCTGAAAATCAATAGGCTTCTTTGTCTCATGACCTTAAACACTGTGTATAAATTTAAAGTCAATTGGATATTTACTTTATCCTCTAATTGCTTGTGGTCGCTGGACCGACGGACGGGGGCGACGACAATATACAACCACATTTCAATGTGGGCGTATACAAATGACAAAATGAGAAAACGGACTTCAAAGTCTTGGGACATTTTCAGAAGAAATTTCACTTAATAGTCCTTAGCAACCTTGAATTTAGATATCTAAACCCATGATTTTCTAGTAGTATAAACCAAGGGCACCACCCAAGGAATAGTTCCAGCTCGGTTGGGACATTATTACTTTTTTCTTAACCCATTTAACCCTGAGCCAATTAAAAGATTAGCTGCCCTAACCCTAAGCTCATTGAACCAGCAGGGCCCCATCTCCTAAGCCAATTAGAGGATTATTGTTAATCCTAATACCCTCTACAAAATTGCAAATAATTTAAAAAATATTTTTTATACATAAAAATACTCTGTTACAAAAATGTTCACATTGCCGTGTTCTTTCCAATGATATAAAATTCAATTTTACAAAGTAGCATGTATATTACTATAAATAATATTGAAAAGCCAGTTCCACTAAAATTATGACTTTTCTCTATCATATTGGCAAAATAATGTGAAAAAGTATCCCTTACGATTTAAAAAAAAAAAAAAAAAAAAAAAATATAATCCCTCGTGTTGGCAGCAGTGTTCTAAGTAAATATAAATATAACTTTTAAAAAGAAATATGACCCCAAATAACGGTCACTTCATCGCCTACGGCATTTAACATTTCTGCCTTTCTTTGGATATATGACGGGAATTGTCGTTTTCTTTGCTTCACTGCGTCGAAAATAAAAATATATATTTGAAATCTTCGACAGTGTAATATTCCCCTATTTAGCTTGTGTTAAACCCTAAAAGTTTTGATTCAATTTAGCTTTCCAAAGTCTAGAATTATTAACCGTAAGTTTCGTGTTGTCATCTGTTTGAGCGAGCGAATCCAAGATGGCGGCGACTCGCTTGATCTCGGCTCGAGTATAAGCATTCTTCGCATCATAACGTCAAAAAAAATAATAAATAGTTGATTTCTTCGACATTATCATATTCCACAATATACTTGGCAGTAAATCATAAAATCTGATTCTATTTCACTCTCAATATCGTATAAGTGACAGCGTGAAAATATTGGAATAGTGCCAAATTGAATGACACGTGTGAATTTTCACCTCTGACCTGTTACGTAAATACTGAAAGATCCGGTGTTGAAACATATCTTTTTTATTGGATGATTAGCGAATTAAACATTCCTTTTCATCACGGGTTTTACTTTTATTACCCAATCACCATTAATTAATGAAATAGAAACAATAGAAGTAAGTTGATTGATTTCTCGCTTGGGTTCGCTAAAGCCGTTGCCAAGTATGAAGGGTCCGCGAGTTGATTCGCTACCGTCAGGCGCGTGATGCGAGTTGTTTCGCTACCGTAAAAAATGGGTTAAAGGACAAAATCAAATCCCAGATTTTTTGTCGCATTTTCGAAAAATAGCCAAACAGGGAAAAACAATCTATTCCAAACATGCGTCACTTATTTTGGATTTGAAGTCAATAGAATAGCAGCAAGAAGTTGTCCTTAAATGCTTAGTACAACACATTTCTGATTACACAAAATTAATGTGCCCATCAGATCTAACCATGTTGGTTGCCATGGTAACGGACGGACGGGGGCGACGACAATATACAACCACATAAAAACTAGCGACTGCCATGCAAGACACGCCCATTTTTTGCAAGAGATGAACAGAGAACAATGGTGCACAACCTTGGTGTTACTTACAAAAAGCGAACATAATTTTCTGTACAATCAGGAGCCATAATTCAGGAAGTTATGGTCCAATCCAGGAAGTTATGGTCCAATTTGCACCAATAACAGGATCTCTGTGTTATAAACATACATTTCAAAGTTCATCAAATTTAGACAAAAATTGTGACCTCCACAATCTAAAAACATCATTTTTCGTACAATCAGGGGTCCTAATCCATCAAGTTATGGTTCGGTACATGCAAATATCGAAAGAAATCGCGATCTTGGGGAGATAAACCTATGTTTCTGTATGGCGACCACTATTTTTATGTGGACATGTAAATGTTACTATACTCTAACTTAGATATTTCATGCAAAATTCATGTTGTGAACTAAAAACCAATTATAGTATTACAGTAATGGGCTGATTTTCAGTACGTAAAAATTGTTCGACAATTTAATGAATTAAGTTAAAAACAGAGAATTGAGGCTCAACCTCGAACAACTAGTACAGTGATTGCAATCAGTGCACACATCTTGCACCTTTAATTATTTTAACTAATGCATCTTTAATAATTTATTTGTATCACAATCTAACACAAAAATATCAAACTCTCCACTATTCATAAAATCTGTATCATTCCCATTAAAAGAACATGTCCGATGAAAGGACTAACAAGGACAGCTGTCTAGCCGTTTGGGTGGGATGGAAAACCCAAGGTCCTGTGTTAAGGATGCAGCGATACCCAGGGGATTACGATTAATCACGATTACTGGGTCAGGCGATTAAATAATCGTTTCCTTTCTCAATAATCATTATATCACGATATATCATGATTATTTTCAAAATAATCATGATTATGATTTGGGAGAATCAAATTTATAAAATTAGGAAAGTATATCATATTATTTCGACCGAATACTCGTCAAAATGACAGAAGGATGATAAAACACCTCATGTAAACAGTTTCTAGTTACCCCACTAGGCTACTGCACGCTAATAAAATTCCGATGAATATGTTGCTTAAAATAGATGGCGCCAATGCACCATTGGTTAATTTAACTGAAATGAAAAGTAGAACTTTCGCGAGACGAGAGAAATTACGAGAGATGGCACGTAAAAATTTCCAATGCGAATAATTTCGGAAGAAATAGATTGGATTTTGATGGAATTTTCAAGCCTTTATGATTATATTTTCAATCGGGGTTATGTTTTTTTAAAAATAATTATACAAGCTAAATATATTTACAAATTTCGACAAGTAATTGGAATACTGTAAGTAGTTATAGACGATAGCAGAAGTTTTACTTGACCGTACGACTACGAACGAATGCTATTATTTAGCAGACGATGTATATTATCAATTATGTAACCAGGAATGACCCCGTGCACCAAGTTAGTGATCTGCAGAACCATTTTCCATATACAGAAAACTAATCACTCTTCTTAATATCAGATCACTCTCCTTAACTTCTATATTACCCTTCTTATCGAAACTAGGAGAGCTTTTTTAGGAGAGCGATTTTTTTTAATTTCTTCAGTAAGGGGAGCTTTTTTCGGCTCTCCTCTAAAATACAAACAAGCCAACAGTGAGGCTGATGTCCCCCGCCGAAATCCCAAAATAAATAGATGACACATATTATTTAATCGCACATTTATTTTTTTCAAACATATCGAGCAATCAAACTGTACACGAAGTGTCATCCAAAAGTGTTTTATAAAGAAAGATAGGTTGCCAGGCAACGAAACATACGCCCACAGCAGCTAAATCGTCCGGGCAGTCAACAAGGGTTGTCGCATATTTTTACTTTTTTCGGTAATGAAACATTTGTAATACACTAAAAACTGATTAAGAGTAACAACTCATTATGTAATTATCAGAAAATCATTAGAATTTGATTGCTTTTTATAAAGTTTTACCCCACGCTAACAATTAGTATATACATGAAACATTTAATATCATGGATTTAGCTGTTCAGTTATCTAAATTCATTGAAAATCAAAATACTTGTTCGTTTCAACACCTTAAACTCTATGTATCAATCTGAAGTCAATCGGATGGTAACTTTGGCCTCTATAGCGTCACAAGAATTTTTGAAGGGAGATAACTCTGGCAGTAATTATTTGAAATCGCAGAAAATCAATAGGATTCTTCGTCTCATGAACTTAAACACTGTGTGTAAATCTAAAGTCAATCGGATATTAACTTTGGCCTCTAGAGCGTCCACAAGATTTTTTGAGGTGATCAAGGGCCATAACTCTGGCACTAATTATCGGAAATCGCTGAAAATCAATAGGCGTCTTCGTCTTATGACCTTAAACACTGTGTATAAATTTAAAGTCAATCGGATATTAACTTTGGCCTCTAGAGCGTCCACAAGATTTTTTGAAGTGATCAAGGGCCGTAACTCTGGCACTAATTATCGGAAATCGCTGAAAATCAATAGGCTTCTTCGTCTTATGACCTTAAACACTGTGTATAAATTTAAAGTCAATCGGATATTAACTTTGACCTTTAGAGCGTCCACAAGATTTTTTAAAGAGATCAAGGGCCATAACTCTGGCACTAATTATCGGAAATCGCCGAAAATCAATAGGCGTCATTGTCTTATGACCTTAAACGCTGTGTATAAATTTAAAGTCAATCGGATATTAACTTTGGCCTCTAGAGCGTCCACAAGATTTTTTGAAGTGATCAAGGGCCATAACTCTGGTAGTTATTATCGGAAATCGCTGAAAAACAATAGGCTTCTTCGTCTCATGACCTTAAACACTGTGTATAAATTTAAAGTCAATCGAATATTAACTTTAGCCTGTAGAGCGTCCACAAGCAATTGTGGACGCCGGACCGACGGACGGACCGACGGACCGACGGACGGACGGACGGACGGACGGGGGCGACGACAATATACGACCACATTTCAATGTGGGCGTATAAAAATGATAAAACCGACCAGAAAAATGAAAATGTACCCTAGTTAGGGGGACCCTAAAGGCAGACAAAAGGGGCCCCACGCTTGACAAAAGGGCCCCCCTGGCCAAGGGAAAGGGCCCTCGTGTCCGAGTCAATCGTTTCTATACATTGTTACTGTCGAATCCATTACTGAATGAGAATGCAGTCATTGTATTGGCATAAAAATCATCAATCAAGATGAACCTAAGTTATCTTGTCCCAAAGTATCAACCAATCAAATTGCTTATCTCTGCCTACCCTAAGAAGAAAATGCTCATCTTCGAACTAAATCAAGGCATTAACCTAATAAGCATACACACCAATTTTGAACATTTTAACCCAACTCGAAGGAGAGTTATTGTGTTCCAAAGTCTCGGGAAAACAAATTGATTATCTCTCTGCTTACCCTGAGCAGAAAATGCTCATTATCGATCTTAGTCAAGGCATTACTGTAATGAAACTATACACCAAGTTTCATGACTCTCACTTAATTAGAACTAAAGTTATCGTGTCCCAAAGCATCAACCAATCAAATTGCTTATATCTGCTTACCTTAAGCGGAAAATGCTCACCTTCGAACTCCATCAAGGCATTGACCTAATAAGCATATACACCAAGTTTGAACATTTTAACTCAATTAGAAGGAGAGTTATTGTGTTCCAAAGTTTCGACCAATCAAATTGCGTATCGCTCTGCTTACCCTGAGCAGAAAATGCTCATTATCGAACTTAGTCAAGGTATTACTGTAATGAAACTATACACCAAGTTTCATCACTCTCACTTAATTAGATCTAAAGTTATCGTGTCCCAAAGCATCAACCAATCAAATTGCTTATCCCCACTTACCCTAAGCAGAAAATGCTGATCTTCGAACTCCACCAAGGCATTGACCTAATAAGCATATACACCAAGTTTGAACATTTTAACTCAATTAGAAGGAGAGTTATTGTGTTCCAAAGTCTCGACCAATCAAATTGCGTATCGCTCTGCTTACCCTGAGCAGAAAATGCTCATTATCGAACTTAGTCAAGGTATTACTGTAATGAAACTATACACCAAGTTTCATCAATCTCACTTAATTAGAACTAAAGTTATCGTGTCCCAAAGCATCAACCAATCAAATTGCTTATCTCTGCTTACCCTAAGCGGAAAATGCTCATCTTCGAACTCCATCAAGGCATTGACCTAATAAACACATACACCAAGTTTGAACATTCTAGCTCAATTAGGAAGAGAGTTATTGTGTCCCAAAAAATGTGACGGACAGACAGACCTTTTTTCAAAAACCCAATTTTCAAACGGGGCTACCATCGACATCCACTATGTAACTATAACACTGTATGGCCAGTGCAGAATAATGCGTATGTAAAGATAGAAGAAGCCACAGAATCTTGTGATTGGTGTTATAACTTATAGAGTTGTATACATAGTCGTCAGTAGATTATACTGGGCATTATATTGATAATTGATGATGATTGTCGTGTAGTAGAACAATAAAAGTTAATTGATATTCGTGAATCTTATCAAAGGCGTGAAACAGTCCATTCTTAGTCAATCACGTTTTGTCCACGTGTCATAAGAATTTTCTAGAACAAAGCCGTTTACCGCTATTTCAGTTACACACTATGTAAACGAGATTGTTACGATCTTCGAAAAAAGGAAAATTAATATGAAGTACTGCTCTTCGAATCCAACCAACTGTCATATTAAATATAACAGCTTAGAAATGACGTAAATCCTTAACAACGTACATGTTGGGAGAAAATTGAATTATAATTTTTTATAGTGATATTACGGTCTTGTGGGAATTGTAGAAATAATATCTAGAGATTAGTTAACCCTTTGGCAAGTAATGCGACATATATGTCGTCACCGACCGTGAGCTTAACGACATATGTGTCGCCAACGTCATACCTTATTTTAGATCAATTTTTCTGATCGCATACTAAAAGGAACAACTCGAAATATTGTCCAATGATAGGAATAGAAATTAAAGTTACTATTTTTAGCTCATAGCCTCGTTTTAAATAACTACTGATGGGGGTTTTCCATGGCGTTTCTGAAAGGTCAAGTACGTTCACTGTCGTCTACTTAGACTGGATAACACGCGCTAGGCCTATCCTCCGCTTTGTTGTCATTAGTGCAAGATGGCGGCCTTCTGTTCTAAACGGCCACGGATGAAGAAAAACTTAACATTAAATGCTGTCTGAGAAATTGTTAATGTTGAAAATAACGAGAATAGTGATATTGGTAGTGATCCCGATCCACGAGACCGTGGAATGGAATCGCAAGAGGAGGAAAATTGCTATGATCAAAATGTAAACAATCATCGCAATTTGATGACAGATCACGGCGTTGATGGTTCTGATGGCGATAATGAGTGAGCATTGTAACATGAATGCGTCATAACATATCAACTTCTCAAAGGGTTAACTTGCTTACCGACAAATTAAGAATATTACATATTCCAGTGCTATTGTGTAGCAATATTGATAATTGAATAATTCCACGTGTTCGAAAAATTGTTGTGCATAAATATATTGTAAATCTTATATCCGACGATATCCTAGACGGCGCTAGAGTCGTTTTAACCCTTTGAGAAGTGGATATGTTATGACGTCATTCCCCCGGTAAGCGAATTAAATGACGTAACAATGACGTTAAAACAATTTTTATACCTTTATATTGATAACATGTAATAACATTTACTAAAATTAATATAATACACGCATTATTTAATTTTTATTTTAAGTATAAGGTTGCAGCGACAGCCCGGGGATGCTGCATGATCACGTTTACTTTTTTAAATTATGATTATAGTATAGGCTCAAAATCGGATAATCGCCATCCCCGGTATATTGGGGCATTTTGGGGGGTTATCGGAATAAATCAAATAATCGCCAGAAAACTGATTATCATGAGAATGGGAGCCAAATTTCATCAAGATCATGTTTTTATTTTAAATGTTTAAAAATAATTATTTGGCACATATAGTATTGTTGGAAATGCACCACTTGTTAAAATTCTTCGCTCACTCATTATCGCCATCAGAACCAACAACGCCGTGATCTGTCATCAAATTGCGATGGTTGTTTACATTTTGATCATAGCAATTTTCCTCCTCTTGCGATTCCATTCCACGGTCTCGTGGATCGGGATCACTACCAATATCACTATTCTCGTCATTTTCAACATTAACAATTTCTCAGACAGCATTTAATGTTAAGTTTTTCTTCATCCATGGCCGTTTAGAACAGAAGGCCGCCATCTTGCACTAATGACAACAAAGCGGAGGATAGGCCTAGCGCGTGTTATCCAGTCTAAGTAGACGACAGTGAACGTACTTGACCTTTCAGAAACCCCATGGAAAACCCCCATTAGTAGTTATTTAAAACGAGGCTATGAGCTAAAAATAGTAACTTTAATTTCTATTCCTATCATTGGACAATATTTCGAGTTGTTCCTTTTAGTATGCGATCAGAAAAATTGATCTAAAATAAGGTATGACGTTGGCGACACATACGTCGTTAAGCTCACGGTCGGTGACGACATATATGTCGCATTACTTGCCAAAGAGTTAAGTTAGCAAACATGAATGCCAAGTTAGCTAGCGACAGTTATTCATTACTAAGATTTTCGTCAATATTCTGCGGCCCGTAACGCCGTAAGAGATGTTCTAAAACTAATGTGAAATATATGCCGTGGATAATTATATATTTATCTTCATATCGAAGTTATTGTATTACATCTCATGATTATCCAGGTCAGTCGTGTGTTTTCTATTGAGCACGTGGTAATTACGTGTCAGCCACTGACATGTTGTTTCTTCAGCTATTTCGATTATTTAAGTAGCCAAAAGAGAATATTTAACTTATAAATAATTATCACAAGCCTTACAATAAATATTTCATTTTCAAGTCTAATATATAATTTTTTGTGTACCTCATGCTGACAAAGTGGTATAGACACGTGAATTCACAATACCCGACCGTGAATAAAAAACATGAAATATGGATTTATTTTGCAAAATTTTTGTGCATTATCAAAAATGACCGGTAGTGAAAATTTTGAAGTGGAAGCCCTGGTCCTGCCATATCAAAATATGTGTTAGTGATTGTAACATAAACCTGTTGCTATCAACACTCGGCTGGAGATCTTGGTAGCATTCCTTATGTCATTGTGTAACTTGTTGTTGGCATGTCTTATCTAACTTTCTTTGTCTGATAAACTATATTGAATGTTAAACCTGATATGATGCTTGATACATTAGACAGGTGTCTAATGAGCTCCTTTGTCTTGACTACGTTTATAAACTCAGAACAGAGACGAATCTACAGTGAGGTCCAGTCAGGGCTAGGAGTTAGGTCCGGCCAAGACTGAGCGAAGGCCATGGGTGCCTTGGCACGAGACGGAGATGAGGCGAGAGCTTCTGGAGTTAGCACACTCGTGCTAAGCCAAGCTAAGACATTCGACTACCTCCATATAAGTTAGTTCTACGGTCGTTTACATTACGATGTTTGAACCCAATATGTAAGAAGCAGACTAAAAGTATTATTTAAAGATATTCAAGAAGATATGTTTTAAAGAACGAAATACTGTTCCTCAATTTTGGTCCGATTTTCAAAAAATTCGAACACAACCTTCTTTACGGTGTTACGTTGATATAATCAGACAGTTTTTTTAAATCAGATTATAATTTTGGCCTAAAGATGGACCACAAGCTAAAAGATAGGCTGGCACTGCCAGGCAGGATACGCCCACATTTTCGAGAGATGGATAGAGAACAAGCAATACCGAAAGTGATTTTTCCCACATCTATTAAGTTAGAATTTGATATGTGCAAATATCGAAATGAATTAAGATCTTTGGGTTATAAAGGTGCATTTCAGTAGGCTTCAAATTCAACTGGGGATGATGTTGCTAAGTGGGTAAGATGCTGGCTCGGTAGCCTTGAGGTTGGGTGACAAAGTTCATCTAGATTTTCTGGCGTGGTTTCCCCTTGTTAGTGATGAAGGATGGATGGCCTCACCAGAACAGCTGTCAAATTTTCACGAAATTCGACCTCAACTTTCATTACTATGCAACGGTGATATAATCAAACGGTTTTTTACATGGGATAATAATTCTAGGTCATTTTTCGTACAATCAGGGGCCATAATTCAGGAAGTTACAATCAGATATGCACAAATATCAAAAGGAACTAAGATTGTAAAGTTGTAAACCTGTGTTTCAAGTTTCATCAAATTGAATGAAGATTGTGACCTATACCATATTTTTACACTCTTCGCGTACAAGCAGCGGCCATATTTCTAGTCAATTTTGGTCCGATTTTCACGAAATTCAACCTTAACATTCCTTACGATGTAACGGTGATATAATCAAACGTTTTTTTAAATGGGACCTCCAGAGGGACCACAAGTTAAAAGATAGGCTGGCACTGCCAGGCAGGATACGCCCACATTTTCGAGAGATGGATAAAGAACAAGCAATACCGAAAGTGATTTTTCCTACATCATTAGGTCCTGTATTTCATACTGTATTGGGAGCAGCCATTTTGTTGGTCAGTTCCAGTCTGATATTCATGAAATTCGAAGCCTACAATGATTATGGTGTGACGGTACACAACCTAGAAATGTGACTTTTCGGCAAAATCGGATAAGATTTGTGACCTGTAGAGAGTCCACAACCATGGTATACCATATCTTTACACTATTCGCGTACAAACGGCAACCATTTCGTCCGGCAATTTTGGTACGATTTTCACGAAATTCGAATAATTCAGGAAGTTACGATCCGATATGCGCAAATACCGAAAGGAACCAAGATCTTTGGGTTATAACCATGCATTTCAAGTTTCATCAAAATCAAATTAAAATTGTGACCTATACAGTAGGTGTGCCATATGCCGCCATTTTGTTGTCTAAGAAAAAGAAAAAATACGGTTTTCCCCTAATTAAAAGATCTGTCACAAATACAATTGGCGTATGGAAATATTGCTAGTTACGTTTTTTGTAACAACCGCAAACGAAATGATGTTTCCTCGAGAAATAAAACGAACCTGGATAGTTTTTAATACTTTTAACGGCTTTTGAAAAACGCCCGTGACGTTCCTGTTATCGCTCAAATAGAAAACGACGTCAAAATATCATTTTATTCACCGTTGTAATCCAAGTTCGATATCTTTTCCGCGGATGTTTAAAAACACTAACAATAAATATTTTGATATCAATGTATAGCGGTAGTTTTGTATTATTTAATAATGACCTTGTGGTTGAATAAAATTATCATTTTCGTCGCTAAATACTCCTTAGAAAACTTTAAAGTAGTTTTCTCTTGCATCAAAGCAATTAAAAGCCGTGTTATGTCATATCATTTTGTTCGCCTTGATTTAAACTTTCTTCTGATACGAAAATAAATCCGGCATATCAAATCAAACATTAGCAGAATTCCCGTAAAAGGAGTGGGGTGTCCCATGACGTCAATAGGAAGTTCCCCAGAATTTGACGTTGCGACAGACGCTAAACAGATATGGACTCCGAAAAAGAAAACATTGATAACGATCAACTTTTTTTTATTGCTGGATGGACTCCTGCAGATATACCATCTATAATTGATAGAAATTGGAATAAAGGTAATATTTTCATTAAAATTAATCAAAATAAAGTATGAAATTGGATCATTGTAACTTATCTATATGTAAGTAATTAACTTAACAAACGCGAAAATTGACGAAAATTTGATAATTTCATTCATGAATAATGATGAAGAAATTTACATGAAAAAATAATACACGTATTTGTATAGATTTTAAATTCATAAGATCCATTTTCATATCTAGTCATCTATCTCTTCCAGAGGAGGCAGGTTTCGTTAGGATAAGTGGAACCTCCCCCCCCCTCCTCTGCTGCTTTTTCTCTTTGTTTTTCTGGGTGGCCTAGAAAAAAGTACCGAATCGGAATACTATGTTCTGATCGACCTGAACAAAAATCTGAAAATCTGTTCCCAAGTGGGGCACTATGCCAAAATTTTTTTTTTATTATGATTTTAGACATTTTGTTTTTCAAAGAAAAGTTTCTTATGCAATGAAACTGCTTCATACGGCGGCCATTTTATCCGTCAATTCTAGTCCGGTTTTCACGTAATTCAAATTCTCTCTTCATTACCATGTAACGGTGATATAGTCAAACGTTTTTTAAATCGGATAATAATTTTGACCTCCAGAGGGAACAAAAGCAAACAAAAGCGATTTTTCGGACAATCCGGGGACATAATTCAGGAAGTTATGATCCAATGGGCGCAAATATCGAAAGGAACCAAGATCTTTGGGTTATAAACATACATGTCAAGTTTCATCAAAATCGGTTCAAAATTGTGACCTCTATAAGGTCCACAACCTTTATATAACATATTTTCACAATATTCGTGTACAAACGGCGGCCATTTTGTCCGTCAATTTTGGTCCGATTTTCACAAAATTCAAACTCAACCTTCATAACCATGGGACGGTGATATAATCAAACGGTTTTTTAAATCGGAAAACAATTTTGACCTCCAGAGGAACCACAAGCTAAAAAGGGCAATTTTTCGGACAATCAGGGGCCATAATTCAGGAAGTTACGATCCGATTGGCGCAAATATCGAAAGGAATCAAGATCTTTGGGTTATAAACATACATTTCAAGTTTCATCCAAACCAGTTCAAAATTGTGTCCTCTACACTGTTCACAACCTGGATTTAACATATTTTCACACTATTCGCGTACAAATGGCGGCCATTTTGTCCGTCAATTTTGGTCCGATTTTCACAAATTCGAACTCGACCTTCATAACCATGGAACGGTGATATAATCAAACGGTTTTTTTAAATCGGATAACAATTTTGACCTCCAGAGGGACCACAAGCTAAAAAGGGCGATTTTTCGGACAATCAGGGGCCATAATTCAGGAAGTTACGATCCGATTGGCGCAAATATCGAAAGGAATCAAGATCTTTGGGATATAAACATGCATTTCAAGTTTCATCCAAATCGGTTCAAAATTGTGACCTCTACACTGTTCACAAGCTAAAAGATATGTTGCCAGGCAACGAAACATACGCCCACAGCAGCTAAATCGTCCGGGCAGTCAACAAGGGTTGTCGCATATTTTTACTTTTTTTGCTAATGAAACATTTGTAATACACTAAAAACTGATTAAGAGTAACGGCTCATTATGTAATTATCAGAAAATCATTAGAATTTGATTGCTTTTTATAAAGTGTTACCCCACACTAACAATTAGTATATACATGAAACATTTAATATCATGGATTTAGCTGTTCAGTTATTAAAATTCATTGAAAATCAAAATACTTGTTCGTTTCAACACCTTAAACTCTGTGTATCAATCTAAAGTCAATCGGATGATAAGTTTAGCCTCTATAGCATAACAAGATTTTATGAAGTTATCAATGGAGATAACTCTGGCAATAATTATTTTAAATCTCTGAAAATCAATAGGCTTCTTCGTCTCATGACCCTAAACACTGTGTGTTAATTTAAAGTTGATCGGATATTAACTTTGGCCTCTAGAGCTTCCACAAGATTTTTTCGAAGTGATCAAGGGCCATAACTCTTGCAGCAATTATTGAAAATCACTGAAAATCGATAGACGACTTAGTCTCATGACTTTCAACAGTATGTATAAATTTGAAGTCAATCGGATATTAACTTTGACCTCTAGAGCATCCACTGTGTATAAATTTAAAGTCAATCGGATATTAACTTTGGCCTCTAGAGCGTCCGCAGGATTTTTTGAAGTGATCAAGGGACATAACTCTGGCACTAATTATCGGGAATCGCTGAAAATCAATAGGATTCTTTGTCTCATGACCTTAAACACTGTGTATAAATTTAAAGTAAATCGGATATTAACTTTGGCCTCTAGAGCGTCCACAAGATTTTTTGAAGTGATCAAGGGCCATAACTCTGGCACTAATTATCGGAAATCGCTGAAAATCAATAGGCTTCTTCGTCTCATGACCTTAAACACTGTGTATAAATTTAAAGTCAATTGGATATTAACTTTGGCCTCTAGAGCGTCCACAAGATATTTTCAAGTGTTCAAGGGCCATAACTCTGGTAGTTATTATCGGAAAACGCTGAAAAACAATAGGCTTCTTCGTCTCATGACCTTAAACACTGTGTATAAATTTAAAGTCAATTGGATATTAACTTTGGCCTCTAGAGCGTCCACAAGATATTTTCAAGTGTTCAAGGGCCATAACTCTGGTAGTTATTATCGGAAAACGCTGAAAAACAATAGGCTTCTTCGTCTCATGACCTTAAACACTGTGTATAAATTTAAAGTCAATCGGATATTAACTTTAGCCTGTAGAGCGTCCACAAGCAATTGTGGACGCCGGACCGACGGACAGACGGACGGGGGCGACGACAATATACGACCACATTTCAATGTGGGCGTATAAAAACGTGATTTTTCGTACAATCAGGGGCCATAACCCATGAAGTTACAGTCCGATACATGCCAATATCGAAAGGAACCGAGATCTTAGGGTGATAAACCTATGTTTTAAGTTTCATTGAAATCGGATAAAAATTGTGACCTGTAGACTGTTCACAAACAATTGTGGACGGACGGACGGACGAACAAGGGCGACGACAATATACGTCCACATGAAAATGTGGGCGTATAAAAATTATATTGGACCAATGTGTGATGAACTTGAGATTACTGTTCAAAACCGAAAGTCATTTAACCTGAACGCAGGACTCTCTCTTACAGTAGGCGCCTTTCATGAACTAATTATATACATGAAAAAAGAGAAACAAACCTGGAAAGATTTGACCTATTTCATTAATACTATCAAACCACCTTCACTTAGTAATTATACAGAGCAGCGAATAAATTATATTGGGACGAAAATCTTATTAAAAGTTGCATTACTGTCTAAAAACAAGAATGTAGAGGAATTAATGTCTTTAAAAACATCTATGTTTTTCACTTATACCAGTATGAATTCACATGAAAGTTCGGAAACCATTTCTTCCAACAATGCAAAAGCCAAAGAAGCACAAAAGTTAAATATGAAATTAATGAACTTGTCCAAAAATCTTGAAACTGAAAAGGAACAACTCATAGACCAAAACCATGCACTACAAGAAAAAATTAAAGAGCAGAAACAGGAATTAGTAAAAGTCAATATTGAAAAGGCTGCAACTAAAAGCAAAGTACTGCATATGAATGATCTCATAGAAAAACTGAGCATGAAGCAGAAGTAAGTTGTTTCTATGAAAAAAGAAAACTTTGTGAAAAGATGTAACAGGAAACTAAGACAACTTAATAACAAATGTTTGACACGTGAAAAAAAGGTGAACAAAGTAAAACAAA
This sequence comes from Patella depressa, assembly GCA_948474765.1. Classification (NCBI taxonomy): domain Eukaryota; kingdom Metazoa; phylum Mollusca; class Gastropoda; family Patellidae; genus Patella; species Patella depressa. The sequence continues at coordinate 41,448,918 of OX419720.1, read as the reverse complement.
AATTAAAGACAAGTAAATTGATAAAAGAAAATATGAAAAAGCAACTTAAGAGTGTCACAACTGAACTACAAAACATGAAATTTATTCACAAAGCTACACTAAATAAACAATATTCAAAATTAAATTATTGGAAAACTAATGCTGTTAACAGAAATCTTAAATTACATAAACTGATGGTTGAGAATGAAAATTTAAAGCAAAACAGTTTAAATCGAAGCAAAGAACTTATAATGCAAGTAAATGAAAATGAACAACCGTTAGTTACAAAGGAAAACAACAAATACACTGATGACATGAGGACATGTGTAATGGATTTACAAAGCATAGATATTCCAATAAATAAAATTTCAAATGTTATGAAGTCAGTTGGTCAACATTTATTCCATGAATGTATAGAAACACCGTCAAAAACAACAATTCAAAATATTGCAGATGAAGCCTTATTTATTTCAAAACATGTTGCAGAAAAAAGAAAGAATGCAGAAAATTTCAGATTTTTTTTTGATGGTACAAGCAGAGAAGGAAGAAAAATTATGGACATTGGAGTTCATTTAGATGATGCTTCCCTGAGCTTGGGATATAAAACTGTAGTTTGTGAAGATGCACGTACTGTTACAAGAGATGTTAAAAGATTCAGTGGAGGAGATTGTGACAGAGAGTGGAGATGGAAGTCCAACTTGTAGTAGGAATGCATTGTTAACAAAGTTATTTACTTTAATGTCAGATAGGTGTAGTGTAATGAAGGGCAGCAATAAAATGAATGGCGTAGATCTGAGTTATCCAAAGATGAAAATGAAAAAGATGTTCGTGATATTGAGTTTTTGTATTGTTCTGCCCATGTTCTACTAGGTTTTTTTTCTAAAATAGAACAAAAATATAAATCAAATAATACTATTCCAATTGGAATAATACTATTCCATTTCGTCTCATACGCACAGCCTCAGATGTTTTGGCCCCCCGAGGTGACGAAAAAAATGGGGCACGCCAGCCATGGTTATCTTACTTAAGTGAAAAGAAAAAAAGATCTGAAATTATCAGCTATCGATCTAACCGTTTTAATAATTTGTTTTTGGGAGCTGTATCTATTGTGGTACACCGTAACGACATTATAGATTTTATAACAAATTACACTGAAAACCCAAATTTAAAATTATAATTTGTATTAGCGGATGTAAAATGTGATGTTTTATACACTCAAGTATTAGCACTGGCAATAATTTGTAATCGTGTGACTTCTCCTTACTTGATTTATATAAATTCTTCCAACCGCTACACAGAAAACTAAAATTATGGGAAACAGATTCATCAGAATTGTTGGAGACAGATATGCAACCTGTATTTTCAAAATATCCTCACAATAAATATCATTGTCTGTTGTTAGACATTGGTAAACATAGTGAAAATGTGAAACCAGAGGTTTCGATTATCTGTTGTTGTTTATCTGAAATCATGGAAAAGCAGTTAGAAGATTTTCTTTTCAATGGAAAGTACAGCCAAGAAGCATCAGAAATGTTAAAACAAGAAACCAAACACTGTAAACTAACAAATAAACTTAAAAAAGAAGAAAAAGATAATAAAAACAAAAATGAAACCAATTATGTATGTCTCGTACGTTAAAAGAGTTGAGACAAAATTTATTTGAAGTTTTAAATTTAAATATTGTGCCTGAATTTTGTACTGGTATGTTTGTTGCTGTTGCATATGAAGATATCTGGTACCCAGGTGAATTATTGAATGTTTTGGATGAAACTCTAGAAATTACATTTTTACATCCAAAGAGAAAAGGTGGTATGTCATATATATGGCCACAAGTTAAAGACATCCAACATAGGGCTGGACGATATTTGAAAATTTCAATAATGCGATATTTTTTAAAAAATCCCCAATATATTGTCAGTATTGCGATATTTTGGTGCGCCAAGCAAATGTTGTTGAAAAGGGGGTGCTAATCCTCTCCAACAGCAATGAGGCACCCTTTGAGTTTATTACCTTACTGGTTGTTTTATTAATCATCCTGCATTTTACTAAATATATTTTATTTAGAGCGTAAATTTCATATTTTCTTAGAAAGTCTAAACATATTTGTTTCTATGTCTTTTGCTCAATAGGTTGTCAACTCACTATTATACAATCATAGGCATCATTTTCCACACTTAAACATCTTTTATAGCGGAAATAATAACACAATTACCCCCCTTGTTTTCCCATTACCTCCATGCAATGGCTATCTTCAAACGTTTGAATTTAAAGTTGAAAATGATATTTTTGCCAATTTCCCAACTGGCAATAGTGAATTATAGGATTTATAGAATTATTTTTTAACAAGGTAGGACTGTTTATAGATACCATCTATGTTTTAAGGCTTTATTTTAATATATTCTAAAAATATAACTTAAAAATATGAAATTGCAGCTTTAACTAGAACCATAATCATGTTCAGTCCAGAGTTCAGAAAAAGAGTTGATCCTATTACAGCCAATTAGGCCCACATCCACAGAATTAAAACACTTTTTATTTTATAATCGACACATCATATGTTTATGAACACAACAGTTAATGAAATTTTGTTACAATAACATTTATCAATCATTCATCCACAGTACAGTTATTTTCAGTTTTGTATCGCCAAACAAAAAAAAAATTAAACAAAACACGACTGCAGTTAGAGGGTTTTAAAATAAAATTAAATTCCACTTTCAAAGGTTTTTGTTTTAAAAAAAAAAAACATTTACAGTTTAGTAATGCACAGGCGTAAACTCAGTTTAAAGGGCCAATCCCGATAACTTTCTGGGGAATAAAACTGCATAATTTTGTGTTAAAATCCCTTAAAACCCATTACCTACGGCCGACCAACTAACACGATATTTGTGATACGCTTGTAAATAACTTAAATCTGACAGTCTTCATCTGGAAATGGATACCGTTGTATTATACAGGATCTGGATAAAACCAGACTTTTTTCTATAAAGATAGGTTGCCAGGCAACGAAACATACGCCCACAACAGCTAAGTCGTCCGGGCAGTCAACAAGGGTTGTCGCATATTGTTTCTTTTATCAGTAAGGAGAACATTTACAACACATGATAATCTTATTACGAGTAATAGCCCATTAAATAATTATCAGAAATGATTAGAATAGTTTTGATGGTTTGTCTCAAGGCCTTTGTCCACAAGATATTTCAAAGTGATCAACTGCCAGAAATTATCAGATATCACTGAAAATCAAATAGGATTCTTCGTATCATGACCCTAAACACTGTGTACAAATTTAAAGTCAATCGGATATTAACTTTAGCCTTTAGAGCATTCACAGGGTTTTTCAAAGTGATCAAGGGTCATAAATCTGGCAGTAATTATCGGATATCGCTGAAAATAAATAGGCTATTTTGTATCATGACCGTAAATAGTGTGTATAAATTTAAAGTCAATCGGATATTAACTTTAGATTTTTCAAAGTGATCAAGGGTCATAACTCTGGCAGTAATTATCGGATATTGCTGAAAATCAATAGGATTCTTTGTATCATGACTTTAAACACCTTGTATAAATTTAAATTCAATCGGATATTAACTTTAGCCTCTAGAGCGTTCACAAGATTTTTCAAAGTGATCAAGGGTCATAACTCAGGCAGGAATTATCGGATATTGCTGAAAATCAACAGGCTTCTTCTTATCATGACCTTACACACTGTGTATAAATTTAAAGTCAATCGGATATTAACTTTAGCCTCTAGAGCGTTCACAAGATTTTTCAAAGTGATCAAGGGTCATAACTCTGGTAGTAATTATCGGACATCACTGAAAATCAATAGGCTTCTTCGTCTCATGACCTTAAACACTGTGTATAAATTTAAAGTCAATCGGATAGTAACTATAGCCTCTAGAGCGTTCACAAGATTTTTCAAAGTGATCAAGGGTCATAACTCTGGTAGTAATTATCGGATATCGCTGAAAATCAATAGGCTTCTTCGTCTCACGACCTTAAACAACATGTATAAATTTCAATTCAATCGGATATTAACTTTAGCCTCTAGAGCGTTCACAAGAAATTGTGGACGATGGACGGACGGACGGACGGACCGACGGACGGAGGCGACGGCAATATACGACCACATTTCCATGTGGGCGTATAAAAATAATATGTAGGTGAAATTTACCTTTTGTTATCAAGTACAGTACATGGGTCATTCACAGTATAGACCTCTCAAGAAATGTGAATCGATTATCAGGTCACCCAATGAAAAAATTGACCCGAAATCTTAAAAGGGTTACGTGTCCGGATAAGCAGTGTTGACGTTCACGTCCAAACGACTCAATATTTTGAGCTGAAATTTTGAGACAAGGTAAATACACCATGCCTCTATATTTTGGTCCATAAATTTCATAAACTCTCAGACTTTAATTTTTGAGACTCTGTTCTTATCGGGATTGTCCCTTTAAGAACCACACTTGTTAATCTTAAATTTTAAACAGAAATAAAACCACAAGACTTGATTAATTATATGCCTTCAAAATATTAAAACCCGAGATGTGAGCGTACAAATTACTTGTGTTTCCATTCTTGGCAGCTACGTACGTTTCTTCTACACAGTCTACATAATATTTCATTTTGATCAGTATCCTAAACGTCAAATCCAATTGCGGCTTGTACAGTTTCTCTTCAGGACAATATCCGATTTTGTCCCTTCTACTTCAACTACGTATACATGTGTACGTCGTCTGCCATTTTGTAAATCAACCGATGGCTATAGACATCGAAGACCAGCCGCAAGTTTACAAATTAAAATTGAGCATTGATAATCAAGACTAGATAAATGCCGAAAATAGCAACGGTTTTTCCGGGGGTTTTTTATTTTCACTTTCGACTTTTTTGTAGTCTGATATTCATGAAATTCGAAACCGACAATGATTATGGTTTGACGGTACACAACCTAGAAATGTGACTTTTCATCAAAATCGGATAAGAATTGTGACCTGTAGAGAGTCCACAACCATGATATACCATATTTTTATACTATTCGCGTACAAACGGCGACCATTTCGTCCGATATGCGCAAATATCGAAAAGAACCAAGATCTTTGGGTTATAACCATGAATTTCAAGTTTGATCAAAATCGAATTAAAATTGTGACCTTTACAGGGTCCACAACCTTGATATACCATTTTTTAACAGTATTTGAGTACAAACGGCGGCCATTTTGTATGGCAATTTTGGTCTGATTTTCCCGAAATTCGAACTCAACCTTCCTTACGGTGTAACGGTAATATAATCAAACGTTTTTTTAAATCAGATAATAATTGTGACCTCCAAGCTAAAAGATAGGTTGCCAGGCAACGAAACATACGCCCACAGCAGCTAAATCGTCCGGGCAGTCAACAAGGGTTGTCGCATATTTTTACTTTTTTTGGTAATGAAACAACTCATTATGTAATTATCTGAAAATCATTAGAATTTGTTTGCTTTTTATAAAGTATTGCCCCACGCTATCAATTAGTATAGGAAACATTTAACATCATGGATTTAGCTGTTCTGTTATCAAAATTCATTGAAAATCAAAATACTTGTGCGTTTCAACACCTTAAACTCTGTGTATCAATCTGAAGTCAATCGGATGATAAGTTTGGCATCTGTAGCGTCACAAGGTTTTTTGAAGTGATCAAGGGAGATAACTCTGGAAGTAATTATTTGAAATCAATGAAAATCAGTAGGCTTCTTCGTCTCATGACCTTAAATAGTGTGTGTAAATTTAAAGTCAATCAGATATTAACTTTGGCCTCTAGAGCGTCCACAGGATTTTTTGATGTGATCAAGGGCCATAACTCTGGCAATAATTATCAGAGATCGCTGAAAATCAATAGGCTTCTTCGTCTCATAACCTTAAACACTGTGTATAAATTTAAAGTCAATCGGATATCAACTTTGGCCTCTAGAGCATCCACAAGATTTTTTGAAGTGATCAAGGGCCATAACTCTGGCACTAATTATCGGAAATCGCTGAAAATCAATAGACTTCTTCGTCTTATGACCTTAAACACTGTGTATGAATTTTAAGTCAATCGGATATTAACTTTGCTCTCTAAATCGTTTACAAGATTTTTTGAAGTGATCAAGGGCCAAAACTCTGGCACTAATTATCGGAAATCGCTGAAAATCAATAAGCATTCTTCGTCTTATGACCTTAAACACTGTGTATAAATTTAAAGTCAATCGGATATTAACTTTGGCTTTTAGAGCGTCCACAAGATTTTTTGAAGTGATCAAGGGCCATAACTCTGGCACTAATTATCGGAAATCGCTGAAAATCAATAAGCTTCTTCATCTTATGACCTTAAACACTGTGTATAAATTTAAAGTCAATCGGATATTAACTTTGGCTTTTAGAGCGTCCACAAGATTTTTTGAAGTGATCAAGGACCATAACTCTGGCACTAATTATCGGAAATCGCTGAAAATCAATAGGCTTCTTCTTATGACCTTAAACACTGTGTATAAATTTAAGGTCAATCGGATATTAACTTTGGCCTCTAGAGCATCCACAAGATTTTTTGAAGTGATCAAGGGCCATAACTCTGGCACTAATTATCGGAAATCGCTGAAAATCGATAGGCTTCTTCGTCTTATGACCGTAAACACTGTGTATAAATTTAAAGCCAATCGAATATTAACTTTGAAGTGATCAAGGGCCATAACTCTGGTAGTTATTATCGGAAATCGCTGAAAAACAATAGGCTTCTTCGTCTCATGACCTCAAACACTGTGTATAAATTTAAAGTCAATCGGATATTAACTTTAGCCTCTAGAGCGTCCACAAGCAATTGTGGACGCCGGACCGACGGACGGACGGACGGACGGACGGACGGGGGCGACGACAATATACGACCACATTTCAATGTGGGCGTATAAAAAAAGGCGATTTTGCTTATAATCAGGGGCCATAATTCAGTAAGTTACAATCCGATATGCGCAAATATCAAAAGGAAGCAAGATCTTTGGGTTATAACCATGAATTTCAAGTTTCATCAAAATCGAATCAAAATTGTGACCTCCACAGGGTCCACAACCTTGATATACCATTTTTTAACTGTCTTCGCGTACAAACGGCGGCCATTTTGTATGGCAATTTTCGTCCGATTTTCCCGAAATTCGAACTCAACCTTCCTTAGGGTGTAACGGTGATATAATCAAACGGTTTTTTAAATCGAATAATAATTGTGACCTCCAGAGGGACCACAAGCTAAAAAGGGTGATTTTTCGGACAATCAGGGGTCATAATCCAGGAAATTACATTCCGATAGCCGCAAATATCGAAAGGAACCAAGATCTTTGGGTTACAAACATGCATGTCAAGTTTCATCAAAATCGGTTCAAAATTGTGACCTCTATAGGGTCCACAAGCTAAAAACGTGATTTTTCGTACAATCAGGGGCCATAATCCATGAAGTTTTGATCCGATACATGCCAATATCGAAAGCAGCCGAGATCTTTTGGGGATAAACCTATATTTCAAGTTTCGTCAAAATCGGATAAGAATTGTGACCTGTAGAGAGTCCACAAACAAATTGTGGACGGACGGACGGACGTCCGGACGGACAGGGGCGACGACATAATACGTCCACATGAAAATGTGGGCGTATAAAAATCACTGAAAATCGATAGACGACTTAGTCTCATGACTGTAAACACTATGTATAAATTTGAAGTCAATCGGATATTAACTTTGACCTCTAGAGCATCCACTGTGAATAAATTTAGAGCATCCACTGTGTATAAATTTAAAGTCAATCGGATATTAACTTTGGCCTCTAGAGCGGCCGCAGGATTTTTTGAAGTGATCAAGGGACATAACTCTGGCACTAATTATTGGGAATCGCTGAAAATCAATAGGATTCTTTGTCTCATGACCTTAAACACTGTGTATAAATTTAAAGTCAATTGGATATTAACTTTGGCCTCTAGAGCGTCCACAAGATATTTTCAAGTGTTCAAGGGCCATAACTCTGGCACTAATTATCGGAAATCGCTGAAAATCAATAGGCTTCTTCGTCTCATGACCTTAAACACTGTGTATAAATTTAAAGTCAATCGGATGTTAACTTTGGCCTCTAGAGCGTCCACAAGATATTTTGAAGTGATCAAGGGCCATAACTCTGGTAGTTATTATCGAAAATCGCTGAAAAACAATAGGCTTCTTCGTCTCATGACCTTAAACACTGTGTATAAATTTAAAGTCAATCGGATAGTAACTTTGACCTCTATAGCGTCCACAAGATTTTTTGTAGTGATCAAGGACCATAACTCTGGCACTAATTATCGGAAATCGCTAAAAATCAATAGGCTTCTTCGTCTCATGACCTTAAACACTGTTTATAAATTTAAAGTCAATCGGATATTAACTTTGGCCTCTAGAGCGTCCACAAGATATTTTGAAGTGATCAAGGGCCATAACTCTGGTAGTTATAATCGGAAATTGCTGAAAATCAATAGGATTTTTCGTCTCATGACCTTAAACACAGTGTATAAATTTAAAGTAAATCGGATATTAACTTTGGCCTCTAGAGCGTCCACAAGATTTTTTGAAGTGATCAAGGGCCATAACTCTGGCACTAATTATCGGAAATCGCTGAAAATCAATAGGCTTCTTCGTCTCATGACCTTTAACACTGTGTATAAATTTAAAGTCAATCGGATATTAACTTTAGCCTGTAGAGCGTCCACAAGCAATTGTGGACGCCGGACGGACGGGGGCGACGACAGTATACGACCACATTTCAATGTGGGCGTATAAAAATGAATCAGTGTGGTTTTACCCGATTACCCATGCACTGCACAACTGTATTAACAAAAACATAATTTCGTTGCCATGGTAACCAAAAGTAGCAAATGGAATGTTCAGAGAGAAAAAATAATGTTTTTTTCAAAGAGATCAGCATGAGAAACCCCTAAGTAAGCATTTTCACTGCAAAATACTATATAGTAAAGAAATGATGACATATGCGCATATTAATTAGCTGTACTTAGTCATTTTCGCAGAAGGACATTAAAAAAATAAGCATTTATAGTAATAAAAACTGTCTTGCAATTTTAAGTTAAAAAAGCCTGAACTTCTGTTTTTGCTCTTTTATTTGCAACATATACCACAAATAATTGAAAGCATGGTATAATTTGTATTACTGATGATTAATTTAGAATTTATTGATGATTAATTTAGCTAAAATCTGCAATATCTCTTATAAAAAACAAAATGGCCGACATTTACTGTTAAAAAATTGGTGAAAAACCCAACTTTGACACTTCGCTGTTCGCTTATTTTTTGGAGTTTTTTTAAAGTGTGATACAACGAATCATTCAGTTTGATTTGCTCTATCAAACAGTATTAAAATATCTCATGGCATTTCTTAGCACAGATTTCATGTGGTATACCTATATACAGGGTCCACAACCATGATATACCATTTTTTAACAGTATTCGCATACAAACTGCGGCCATTTTGTCTGTCAATTTTGGTTTGATTTTCCCGAAATTTTAACTCAAACCTTCCTTAAGGTGAAACAGTGATATAATCAAACGCTTTTTTAAATCGGAAAATAATTGTGACTTCCAGAGGGACCACAAGCTAAAAAGGGTGATTTTTCGTAAAATCAGGGGCCATAATTCAGAAAGTTACGAATCAATGAGCGCAAATATCGAAAGGAACCAAGATCTTCCGGTTATAACCATGCATGTCAAGTTTCATCAAAATCGGTTCAAAATTGTGACCTATATAGGGTCCACAAGCTAAAAAGGGTGATTTTTCGTACAATCAGGGGCCATAATTCAGGAAGTTACAATCTGATGGGTGCAAATATTGAAAGGAACCAAGATCTTTGGGTTATAAACATGCATGTCAAGTTTCATCAAAATCGGTTCAAAATTGTGACCTCTATATAAGGTCCACAACCTTGATATACCATATTTTCACACTATTCGCGTACAAACGGCGACCATTTTGTTTGTCAATTTTGGTCCAATTTTCATGAAATTTGAACTCAAGCTTCATTACAATGTAACGGTGATATAATCAAACGTTTTTTTAAATCGAATAATTATTTTGACCTCCAGAGGGACCACAAGCTAAAAAGGGCGATTTTTCGGACAATCAGGGGCCATAATTCAGTAAGTTACGATCCGATGGGTGCAAATATCGAAAGGAACCAAGATTTTGGGGCTATAGACATGCATGTCAAGTTTCATTACAATCGGTTCAATATTGTCACCTGTATAGGGTCCACAAGCTAAAAACATGATATTTTGCACAATCAGGGGCCATAATCCATGAAGTTCCAATCCGATACATGCCAATATCGAAAGGAAGCGAGATCTTCTGGGGATAAACCAATATTTCAAGTTTCGTCAAAATCGGATAGGAATTGTGACCTGTAGAGAGTCCACAAACAAATTGTGGACGGACGGACGTTCGGACAGACAGGGGCGACGACAATATACGTCCACATAAAAATGTGGGCATATAAAAACGTTTTTTTTAAATCGGATAAAAATTTTGACCTCCAGAGGAACCACAAGCTAAAAAGGGCGATTTTTCGGACAATCAGGGGCCATAATTCAGGAAGTTACGATCCGATTGGCGCAAATATTGAAAGGAACCAAGATTTTGGGGTTATAAACATGCATGTCAAGTTTCATCACAATCAGTTCAAAATTGTGACCTCTATAGGGTCCACAAGCTAAAAACATGACATTTCGTACAATCCGATACATGCCAATATCGAAAGGAACCGAGATCTTATCGGGATAAACCTATATTTCAAGTTTCGTCAAAATCGACAGGAACCAAGATCTTTGGGTTATAAACATGCATGTCAAGTTTCATCAAAATCGGTTCAAAATTGTGACCTCTATAGGGTCCACAAGCTAAAAACGTGATTTTTCGTACAATCAGGGGCCATAATATGCGCAAATATCGAAAAGAACCAAGATCTTTGGGTTATAACCATGAATTTCAAGTTTCATCAAAATCGAATTAAAATTGTGACCTTTACAGGGTCCACAACCTTGGTATACCATTTTTTAACAGTATTCGCATACAAACGACGGCCATTTTGTATGGCAATTTTGGTCTGATTTTCCTGAAATTCGAACTCAACCTTCCTTACGGTGCAACAGTAATCAACCTCGGATAAGAATTGTGACCTGTAGAGAGTCCACAAACAAATTGTGTACGGACGGACAGGGGTGACGGCATAATAAGTCCACATGAAAATGTGGGCGTATAAAAAGGCGATTTTTCGTACAATCAGGGGCCATAATTCAGGAAGATGTCATAATGTAAGTATGACGTCATAGCATTGATGACATAATAATTATAAAGGGTGTAAAGTTAAAAAAATTAGAATTAATTTACAGGCATTTCATTTAAACCATAAGGCCATACAGTATTTAATCTGTGGATCCAAAGTGATTCAGCAATATTAAGTTTAGTTCTATCATTCTGAGGGATTTTATCGAGTACAGTGCAAACATATGATTCGTGACCGAGTGTATTAAAATGTGGGGCAATGTTCACTCGGTCACGAATCATATGTTTGCACTGTACTCGATAAAATCCCTCAGAATGATAGAACTAAACTTAATATTGCTGAATCACTTTGGATCCACAGATTACTGTATGGCCTTATGGTTTAAATGAAATGCCTGTAAATTAATTCTAATTTTTTTAACTTTACACCCTTTATAATTATTATGTCATCAATGCTATGACGTCATACTTACATTATGACATCACTTGTTATCATGACTAACCTTGAACTTCAACTGCATCATTTTTGTAACTTTTAATCTCTGAAGAAGTAGGTTTTTACCTACGAAACGTTAGATACTTTAAAAGATGGTTTTGTGATACCTTTGACTTTGTTTTTATCCACTCCTACTACTGGTGTCACTGTATCAAGTTTATTATGACTTTGATCCTGTCTATGTTTATGTTATTTAAATGGTTTTGGATTCCTCTCACTTTATCATCCGTATTCACATAAAAATGTGGGCGTATAAAAATTGCTTTATTGAGTAACCAACAAATGGTTTCCCGATAGAAAAATGAAACGCAAATTGGTATTTTTGTTCAATCATAGAGAAATAGGCTCCGGTAAAGAATAATAATAAAAAAAATAATAATAATTTTAGTAATCTCAATAAGAATAATAATTTTAATAGGGTTGTCACGATTAATCGGTTTAGTCGTAGTCGATTCGGTTTCTAGCTCAAACCGATTCACACTTTGAAAAATCGATAGTTGTTTCATCCAATTTATATTTATTCAAATACATATAAATTTTGACTTTTACTCTTTGTTAAACACAATGCTGCGTATTAAAAACCATACGAAAACTACGTCTTTCAAGACGCAAATTAATACAGTGGCACGATTTCAATGTAGCACGGGTTTCTTCGCCTACCATATTAGGCATGGCTTACAACGAAATGTGTAAAATAGTTGATATTGGCGGGAAATAGTTGTCAACAACGGACAATAACAGACATGATAATATCTTAGGCATGGATTGAAAGCATGCCGCACGAGACGGGGAAGTTGGCTGTGCCTTTTTACAAGTGATGAACTAGCAATGTAATTTTATTGAAATTCCGTTTTATAAAGAAGAAAACGATTCTCCAACTATAAAATAGAACGATTTCCTCAGAAATTTCTCCAGTATAAATTAATTTTAAATTCAGTTGTAATTTATTATTAAATTCACAATCAGAATGTGCCATTACTGCATACGAGACAACTAATAAACGAGTTCCTAACATTGCCAATTAGGAGGATCTTCTATTCGCCCCCCTCGGCATATGTTTCCGTCAGACATGATAATATCTTAGGCATGGATTGAAAGCATGCCGCACGAGACGGGGAAGTTGGCTGTGCCTTTTTACAAGTGATGAACTAGCAATGTAATTTTATTGAAATTCCGTTTTATAAAGAAGAAAACGATTCTCCAACTATAAAATAGAACGATTTCCTCAGAAATTTCTCCAGTATAAATTAATTTTAAATTCAGTTGTAATTTATTATTAAATTCACAATCAGAATGTGCCATTACTGCATACGAGACAACTAATAAACGAGTTCCTAACATTGCCAATTAGGAGGATCTTCTATTCGCCCCCCTCGGCATATGTTTCCGTCTTTTTAAATGTCACGTGTTTTTTTTTCTATTTGTACCGTCTTTAGCGGCTTCTCTCGTTGTTTTTCGCCAATATGATTATCGCTATATATGTTTAAATATCATGTAAGGGAATTGTTGTACAGGTGAATTGTAATCTATAGCCAGTATTGGATTTTTAATTAGCAGTTAAAGCCGTAGGGGTAAGTCAGAACACAGGAATGTCTTACTTAGCTCAACCTCGTAACTGAATATCAAAACTGATGACTTAACGTAAATGCTGTTTATTGTCAATTTAAACGATTTATTCCGACATATCTTTAGTATATACTGAAATAAATGTACTACAATTATTAATAATATACAATCAGCTATTTGTTGTTGATACATCATTTTATAATTTACTTATCAACAAACAATCACATGAAAAAAAACCTCGGAACGCCGTACATTGATTGACATTATGGAATTTATATGGCATCCGATTAATCGGCACCGATACGATTTTTGGCTGGCCGATTAACCGATTCAAGAATTCTGTAATCGTGACAACCCTAAATTTTAACAAAAACAATAGTGTTTCACACAAGCTACGCAGTGTGAAATGGCTGTGTATCGGCCAATTACCACTGTTGAAACCGATTACTGGACCTTCACTAACAGAAACAATTTGTCAAAACTTACAACTGCTCCATGTTTCCCTGTCTGTAGGTCACTACGTACATTTTCTGATCCCAAACTATCTAATAGACTTTGCAGTTCTATTAATTCCTGAACTCTTCTCATTTCCATCACTCTCTTCTCCATACGTTCTTTCTTCAATCTTTTTTTTTGTAACCTCTCCACCTGAAAATGTAAATTTCCAGTGAAAGCTAAAAGACAAACGTTTTTGGTGACAGTTTATCATATATTAAAACCAACTGAGGCCCAGGTTTTGTTTGCCAGGTGTTCCAGGAAAAAAAATAAAAGTGCATGGTTTAGACGCGCCATTGTACAGCAACTTGCAAAACATGTGCCATACCATACATGAAAATGATAACTGTAGAAATCCTGACTACATTTATGAAAGATAGGCTGGCACTGCCAGGCAGGATACGCCCACATTTTTGACAGATGGATAGAGAACAAGCAATACCGAAAGTGATTTTTCCTACATCATTAAGTCCTGTATTTCATACTGTATTGGGAGCAGCCATTTTGTTGGTCAGTTCCAGTTTGATATTCATGAAATTCGAAGCCGACAATGATTATGGTGTGACGGTACACAACCTAGAAATGTTACTTTTCGTCAAAATCGGATAAGAATTGTGACCTGTAGAGAGTCCACAACCATGATATACCATATTTTTACACTGTTCGCGTACAAACGGCGGCCATTTTTTCTGGCAATTATGGTCAGATTTTCTCAAAATTCGAACTCAACCTTCCGTAGGGTGTAACGGTGATAGAGTCAAACGTTTTTTTAAATCGGATAATAATTGTGACCTCCAGAGGGACCACAGGCGATTTTTCGTAAAATCAGGGGCCATAATTCAGGAAGTAACGATCCGATATGCGCAAATAACAAAAGGAACCAAAATCCTTGGGTTATAACCATGCATTTCAAGTTTCATCAAAATCGAATTAAAATTGTGACCTCTACAGGGTCCACAACCTTGACGGCGGCCATTTGGATGGCAATTTTCGTCCGATTTTCCCGAAATTCGAACTCAACTTTCCTTAGGGTGTAACGGTGATATAATCAAACATTTTTTTAAATCGGATAATAATTGTGACCTCCAGAGGGACCACAAGCTAAAAGATAGGCTGGCACTGCCAGGCAGGATACGCCCACATTTTCGAGAGATGGATAGAGAACAAGCAATACCGAAAGTGATTTTTCCTACATCATTATGTTAGAATTTGATATGTGCAAATATCGAAATGAATTAAGATCTTTGGATTATAAAGGTTCATTTCAGTAGGCTTCAAATTCGACTGGGGATCATGTTGCTAAGTGGGTAAGATGCTGGCTCGGTAGCCTTGAGGTTGGGTGTTTGATCCCTGCATTGGGTGACAAAGTTCGTCTAGATTTTCTAGCGTGGTTTCCCCTTGTTCGTGATGAAGGATGGATGGCCTGACAAGAACAGCTGTCAATTTTGGTCTTATTTTCACAAAATTCGACCTCAACCTTCATTACGATGTAACGGTGATATAATCAAACGGTTTTTTAAATGGGATAATAATTCTGACCCCAGAGGGACCACAAGCTAAAAAAGATAGGCTGGCACTGCCAGGCAGGATACGCCCACATTTTCGAGAGATGGACAGAGAACAAGCAATACCGAAAGTGATTTTTCCTACATCTTTAAGTCCTGTATTTCATACTGTATTGGGAGCAGCCATTTAGTTGGTCAGTTCCAGTCTGATATTAATGAAATTCGAAACCGACAATGATTATGGTGTGACGGTACACAACCTAGAAATGTGACTTTTCATCAAAATCGGATAAGAATTGTGACCTGTAGAGAGTCCACAACCATGATATACCATATTTTTACACTATTCGCGTACAAATGGCGACCATTTCGTCGGGCAATTTTGGTACGATTTTCACGAAATTCAAACTCAACCTTCCTTACGGTGTGACGGTAATATAATCAAACGTTTTTTTAAATCGGATAATAATTGTGACCTGTAGAGAGTCCACAACCATGATATACCATATTTTTACACTATTCGCGTACAAACGGCAGCCATTTTGTATGGCAATTTTGGTCTGATTTTCCCGAAATTCAAACTCAACCTTCCTTACGGTGTGACGGTAATATAATCAAACGTTTTTTTAAATCGGATAATAATTGTGACCTCCAAGCTAAAACAAGGCTATTTTGTGTATAATCAGGGGCCATAATTCAAGAAGTTACGATCCGATATGCGCAAATATCGAAAGGAAGCAAGATCTTTGGGTTATAACCATGAATTTCAAGTTTCATCAAAATCGAATCAAAATTGTGACCTCCACAGGGTCCACAACCTTGATATACCATTTTTTAACAGTATTCGCGTACAAACGGCGGCCATTTTGTATGGCAATTTTCGTCCGATTTTCCCGAAATTCGAACTCAACCTTCCTTAGGGTGTAACATTGATATAATCAAACGGTTTTTTAAATCGAATAATAATTGTGACCTCCAAGCTAAAAAAAAGGCGATTTTGCGTATAATCAGGGGCCATAATTCAGGAAGTTACGATCCGATATGCACAAATATCGAAAGGAAGCAAGATCTTTGGGTTATAACCATGAATTTCAAGTTTCATCAAAATTGAATCAAAATTGTGACCTCCACAGGGTCCACAACCTTGATATACCATCTTTTAACAGTATTCGCGTACAAACGGCGGCCATTTTGTATGGCAATTTTCGTCCGATTTTCCCGAAATTCGAATTCAACCTTCCTTAGGGTGTAACGGTGATATAATCAAACGTTTTTTTAAATCGAATAATAATTGTGACCTCCAGAGGAACAACAAGCTAAAAAGGGTGATTTTTCGGACAATCAGGGGCAATAATTCAGGAAATTACATTCCGATAGCCGCAAATATCGAAAGGAACCAAGATCTTTGGGTTACAAACATGCATGTCAAGTTTCATCAAAATCGGTTCAAAATTGTGACCTCTATAGGGTCCACAAGCTAAAAATAGGTTGCCAGGCAACGAAACATACGCCCACACAGCAGCCAAATCGTCCGGGCAGTCAACAAGAGTTGTCGCATATTAAGGAATTATCAGAAAATCATTAGAATTTGTTTGGTTTTATAATCAAACATTTTTTTTTAAATCAGATAATAATTGTGACCACCACAACCTTTATATAACATATTTTCACACTATTCGCATACAAACGGCGGCCATTTTGTCCGTCAATTTTGGTCAGATTTTCCCAAATTCAAACTCAGCCTTCATTACCATGTAACGGTGATATAATCGAACGTTTTTTTAAATCAGATAACAATTTTGACCTCCAGAGGGACCACAAGCTAAAAAGGGCGATTTTTCGGACAATCAGGGACCATAATTCAGGAAGTTATGATCCGATGGGCGCAAATATCGAAAGGAACCAAGATCTTTGGGTTATAAACATACATGTCAAGTTTCATCAAAATTGGTTCAAAATTGTGACCTCTATAAGGTCCACAACCTTGATATAACATATTTTCACACTATTCGCGTACAAACGGCGGCCATTTTGTCCGTCAATTTTGGTCCGATTTTCATGAAATTCGAAATCAACCTTCATAACCATAGAACGGTGATATAATCAAACGTTTTTTTAAATCCGATAACAATTTTGATCTCCAGAGGGACCACAAGCTAAAAAGGGCAATTTTTCGGACAATCAGGGGCCATAATTCAGGAAGTTACGATCCGATGGGCGCAAATATCGAAAGGAACCAAGATCTTTGGGTTATAAACATACATGTCAAGTTTCATCAAAATTGGTTCAAAACTGTGACCTCTATAAGGTCCACAACCTTGATATAACATATTTTCACACTATTCGCTTACAAACGGCGGCCATTTTGTCCGTCAATTTTGGTCCGGTTTTCACGAAATTCGAATTCAACCTTCATAACCATGGAACGGTGATATAATCAAACGTTTTTTTAAATCCGATAACAATTTTGAACTCCAGAGGGACCACAAGCTAAAAAGGGCAATTTTTCAGACAATCAGGGGCCATAATTCAGGAAGTTACGATCCGATGGGCGCAAATATTGAAAGGAACCAAGATCTTTGGGTTATAAACATACATGTCAAGTTTCATCAAAATCGGTTCAAAATTGTGACCTCTATAAGGTCCACAACCTTGATATAACATATTTTCACACTATTCGCGTTCAAACAGCGGCCATTTTGTCCGTCAATTTTGGTCCGATTTTCACGAAATTCATACTCAACCTTCATAACCATGCAACGGTGATATAATCAAACGGTTTTTTAAATCGGATAACAATTGTGACCTCCAGATGGACCACAAGTTAAAAAGGGCGATTTTTCGGACAATCAGGGGCCATAATTCAGGAAGTTATGATCCGATGGGCGCAAATATCGAAAGGAACCAAGATCTTTGGGTTATAAACATACATGTCAAGTTTCATCCAAATCGGTTCAAAATTGTGACCTCTACGCTGTTCACAAGCTAAAAAACGTGATTTTTCGTACATTCAGGGGCCATAACCCATGAAGTTACAGTCCGATACATGCCAATATCGAAAGGAACCGAGATCTTATGGTGATAAACCTATATTTTAAGTTTAATTGAAATCGGATAAAAATTGTGACCTGTAGACTGTTCACAAAAAAAATGTGGACGGACGGACGGACGGACAGGGGCGACGACAATATACGTCCACATAAAAATGTGGGCGTATAAAAACGTGATTTTTCGTACAATCAGGGGCCATAATCCATGAAGTTTTGATCCGATACATGCCAATATCGAAAGGAACCGAGATCTTTTGGGGATAAACCTATATTTCAAGTTTCGTCAAAATCGGATAAGAATTGTGACCTGTAGAGAGTCCACAAACAAATTGTGGACGGACGGACGGACAGGGGCGACGACATAATACGTCCACATGAAAATGTGGGCGTATAAAAAAAGGTCATTTAACATACAATCAGGGGCCATAATTCAGGAAGTTAAAATCCTATATGCACAAATATCGAAAGGAACTAAGATTGTTAAGTTGTAAACATGTGTTTCAAGTTTCATCAAAATTGAATGAAGATTGTGACCTCTACAGGGTTCACAACCTTGATATACCTTATTTTTACACTCTTCGCGTACAAGCGACAGCCATTTTTACAGTCAATTTTGGTCCGATTTTCACGAAATTCGACCTCAACCTTCATTACGATGTAACGGTGATATAATCAAACGGTTTTTTAAATCGAATAATAATTGTGACCTCCAGAGGGACCACAAGCTAAAAAGATAGGCTAGCACTGCCAGGCAGGATACGCCCACATTTTCGAGAGATGGATAGAGAACAAGCAATACCGAAAGTGATTTTTCCTACATCATTAAGTCCTGTATTTCATACTGTATTGGGAGCAGCCATTTAGTTGGTCAGTTCCAGTCTGACATTCATGAAATTCGAAGCCGACAATGATTATGGTGTGACGGTACACAACCTAGAAATGTGACTTTTCATCAAAATCGGATAAGAAATGTGACCTGTAGAGAGTCCACAACCATGATATACCATATTTTTACACTATTCGCGTACAAACGGCATCCATTTCGTCCCGCAATTTTGGTACGATTTTCACGAAAATAGAACTCAACCTTCCTCATCAAAATCAAATTAAAATTGTGACCTATACAGGGTCCACAACCATGATATACCATTTTTTTTAACAGTATTCGTGTACAAACTGCGGCCATTTTGTCTGTCAATTTTGGTCCGATTTTCCCGAAATTCATACCCACCCTTCCTTGCGGTGTAACGGTGATATAATCAAACGTTTTTAAATTGGATAATAATTGTGACCTCCAGAGGGACCACAAGCTAAAGAAAGGGGATTTTGCGAAAAACCAGGGGCCATAATTCAGCAAGTTACGATCCGACATGCGCAAATATCAAAAAGAACCAAGATCTTTGGGTTATAACCATGAATTTCAAGTTTCATCAAAATCGAATTAAAATTGTGACCTTTACAGGGTCCACAACCTTGATATACCATTTTTTAACAGTATTCACTTACAAAAGGCGGCCATTTTGTATGGCAATTTTGGTCTGATTTTCCTGAAATTCGAACTCAACCTTCCTTACGGTGCAACAGTAATATAATCAACCTCGGATAAGAATTGTGACCTGTAGAGATAATAATTTTGACCTCCAGTGGGACCACAAGCTAAAAAGGGTGATTTTTCGGACAATCAGGGGCCATAATCCATGAAGTTTTGATCTGATACATGCCAATATCGAAAGCAGCCGAGATCTTTTGGTGATAAACCTATATTTCAAGTTTCGTCAAAATCAGATAAGAATAGTGACCTGTAGAGAGTCCACAAACAAATTGTGGACGGACGGACGGACAGGGGCGACGACAATATACGTCCACATAAAAATGTGGGCATATAAAAAGGTCATTTTTTGTACAATCAGGGGCCATAATTCAGGAAGTTAGGAACCAAGATCTTCGGGTTATAAACATGCATGTCAAGTTTCATCAAAATCGGTTCAAAATTGTGACCTCTATAGGGTCCACAAGCTAAAAATATGATATTTCGTACAATCAGGGGCCATAATTCATGAAGTTCCGATCCGATACATGCCAATATCGAAAGGAACCGAGATCTTATGGGGATAAACCTATATTTCAAGTTTCGTCAAAATCGGATAAGAATTGTGACCTCCTGTAGAGAGTCCACAAACAAATTGTGGACGGACGGACGGACAGGGGCCACGACATAATACGTCCACATGAAAATGTGGGCGTATAAAAAAGTGATTTTTCGGACAATCAGGAGCCATAATTCAAGAAATTACGTTCCGATAGGCGCAAATATATCGACAGGAACCAAGATCTTTGGGTTATAAACATTCATGTCAAGTTTCATCAAAATCGGTTCAAAATTGTGACCTCTATAGGGTCCACAAGCTAAAAACGTGATTTTTTCGTACAATCAGGGGCCATAATATGCGCAAATATCGAAAAGAACCAAGATCTTTGGGTTATAACCATGAATTTCAAGTTTCATCAAAATCGAATTAAAATTGTGACCTTTACAGGGTCCACAACCTTGATATACCATTTTTTAACAGTATTCGCATACAAACGACGGCCATTTTGTATGGCAATTTTGGTCTGATTTTCCTGAAATTCGAACTCAACCTTCCTTACGGTGCAACAGTAATCAACCTCGGATAAGAATTGTGACCTGTAGAGAGTCCACAAACAAATTGTGGACGGACGGACGACATAATACGTCCACATGAAAATGTGGGCGTATAAAAAGGTCATTTTTCGGACAATCAGGGGGCATAATTCAGGAAGTTACGATCCAATGGGCGCAAATATCAAAAAGAACCAAGATCTTTGGGTTATAAACATGCATGTCAAGTTTCATCAAAATCGGTTCAAAATTGTGACCTCTATAGGGTCCACAACCTTGATATAACATATTTTCACACTAATCGCGTACAAACAGCGGCCATTTTGTCTGTCAATTTTGGTCCGATTTTCACGAAATTTTACCTCAATCTTCATTACCATGTAACGGTGATATAATCAAATGTTTTTTTTAAGTTGGATAATAATTGTGACTTCCAGAGGGACCACAAGCTAAAAAGGGTGATTTTTCGGACAATCAGGGGCCATAATTCAGGAAATTACGTTCCGATAGGCGCAAATATCGAAAGGAACCAAGATCTTTGGGTTATAAACATGCATGTCAAGTTTCATCAAAATCGGTTCAAAATTGTGACCTCTATAGCGTCCACAAGCTAAAAACGTGACTTTTTGTACAATCAGGGGCCATAATTCATGAAGTTTTGATCTGATACATGCCAATATCGAAAGCAGCCGAGATCTTTTGGTGATAAACCTATATTTCAAGTTTCGTCAAAATCAGATAAGAATAGTGACCTGTAGAGAGTCCACAAACAAATTGTGGACGGATGGACGGACAGGGGCGACGACAATATACGTCCACATAAAAATGTGGGCATATAAAAAGGTCATTTTTTGTACAATCAGGGGCCATAATTCAGGAAGTTACGAATCAATGAGCGCAAATATCGAAAGGAACCAAGATCTTCGGGTTATAAACATGCATGTCAAGTTTCATCAAAATCGGTTCAAAATTGTGACCTCTATAGGGTCCACAAGCTAAAAATATGACATTTCGTACAATCAGGGGCCATAATTCATGAAGTTCCGATCCGATACATGCCAATATCGAAAGGAACCGAGATCTTATGGGGATAAACCTATATTTCAAGTTTCGTCAAAATCGGATAAGAATTGTGACCTCCTGTATCGAGTCCACAAACAAATTGTTGACGGACGGACGGACAGGGGCCACGACATAATACGTCCACATGAAAATGTGGGCGTATAAAAAAGTGATTTTTCGGACAATCAGGAGCCATAATTCAAGAAATTACGTTCCGATAGGCGCAAATATATCGACAGGAACCAAGATCTTTGGGTTATAAACATGCATGTCAAGTTTCATCAAAATCGGTTCAAAATTGTGACCTCTATAGGGTCGACAAGCTAAAAACGTGATTTTTCGTATAATCAGGGGCCATAATCCATGAAGTTTTTATCCAATACATGCCAATATCGAAAGCAGCCGAGATCTTTTGAGGAAAAACCTATATTTCAAGTTTCGTCAAAATCAGATAAGAATTGTGACCTGTAGAGGGTCCACAAACTAAGATAGGCTGGCACTGCCAGGCAGGATACGCCCACAATTTTGAGAGATGGATAGAGAACAAGCAATACCGAAAGTGATTTTTCCTACATCATTAAGTTAGAATTTGATATGTGCAAATATCGAAATGAATTAAGATCTTTGGGTTATAAAGGTTCATTTCAGTAGGCTTCAAATTCGATTGGGGATCATGTTGCTAAGTGGGTAAGATGTTGGCTTGGTAGCCTTGAGGCTGGGTGTTTGATCCCTGCATTGGTTGACAAAGTTCATCTAGATTTTCTGGTATGGTTTCCCCATTGTTAGTGATGAAGGATGGATGATGGCCTGACAAGAACAGCTGTCAATTTTGGTCCGATTTTCACGAAATTCGACCTTTACCTTCATTACAATGTAACGGTGATATAATCAAACTTTTTTTTTAACGGGATAATAATTCTGACCCCAGAGGGACCACAAGCTAAAAAAAGGTCATTTTTCGAACAATCAGGGGCCATAATTCAGGAAGTTACAATCCTATATGCACAAATATCGAAAGGAACTAAGATTGTTAAGTTGTAAACATGTGTTTCAAGTTTCATCAAAATTGAATGAAGATTGTGACCTCTACAGGGTTCACAACCTTGATATACCATATTTTTACATTCTTCGCGTACAAGCGGCAGCCATTTTTTCAGTTAATTTTGGTCCGATTTTCACGAAATTCGACCTCAACCTTCATTACGATGTAACGGTGATATAATCAAACAGTTTTTTAAATGGGATAATAATTCTGACCTCCAGCGGGACCACAAGCTAAAAGATAGGTTGCCAGGCAACGAAACATACGCCCACAGCAGCTAAATCGTCAGGGCAGTCAACAAGGGTTGTCGCATATTTTTACTTTTTTCGGTAATGAAACATTTGTAATACACTAAAAACTGATTAAGAGTAACAACTCATTATGTAATTATCAGAAAATCATTAGAATTTGATTGCTTAATATAAAGTTTTACCCCACGCTAACAATTAGTATAGGAAACATTTAATATCATGGATTTAGCAGTTCAGTTATCAAAATTCATTGGAAATAAAAATACTTGTTCGTTTCAACACCTTAAACTCTGCGTATCAATCTGAAGTCAATCGGATGATAAGTTTGGCCTCTATAGCATCACCAGGTTTTTTGAAGTGATCAAGGGAGACAACTCTGGAAGTAATTATTTGAAGTCACTCAAAATCAATAGGCTTCTTCATCTTATGACCTCAAACAGTGCGTGTGTATTTCAAGTCAATCGGGTATTAACTTTGGCCTCTAGAGCATCCACAGGATTTTTTGATGTAATCAAGGGCCATAACTCTGGCAGTAATTATCAGAAATCGCTGAAAATCAATAGGTTTCTTCGATTTCATGACCTTAAACACTGTATAAATTCAAAGTCAATCGGATATCAACTTTGGCCTCTAGAGCGTCCACAAGATTTTTTTGAAGTGATCACGGGCCATACCTCTGGCACTATTTATCGGAAATAGCTGAAAATCAATAGGCTTCTTTGTCTTATGACCTTAAACACTGTGTATAAATTTAAGGTCAATTGGATATTAACTTTGGCCTTTAGAGCGTCCACAAGATTTTTTGAAGTGATCAAGGGCCATAACTCTGGCACTAATTATCGGAAATCGCTGAAAAACAATAGGCTTCTTCGTCTCATGACCTTAAACACTGTGTATAAATTTAAAGTCAATCGGATATTAACTTTAGCCTCTAGAGCGTCCACAAGCAATTGTGGACGCCGGCCGGCCGGGTGCGACGACAATATACGACCACATTTCAATGTGGGCGTATAAAAATGCGTTGCTCAATTAAAATCAATATGCCACTGTCTTCGGCTTTCGTGACGTCGACAGCATTGTTATGGTTGCCATGTTTGATATATCCATTGAAAGAGGAAGTTCCGCTTTGTTTGATAGTCGTAAAATATTCTATTTATAACTGTTACATATTTGGCT
Organism: Patella depressa; assembly: GCA_948474765.1. Taxonomy (NCBI): domain Eukaryota; kingdom Metazoa; phylum Mollusca; class Gastropoda; family Patellidae; genus Patella; species Patella depressa. The sequence goes on along the minus strand of OX419720.1, from coordinate 41,424,339 downwards.
ATTGCCGATTCTTTCCGTTAAAAAATATCACGGAAACTGCCTTTTATGGATTTTTGAATACATAAGGGTCAATCGATTGTGAACTCTTCCGGCGCATGCCCAGTACATTATAATTGTTACGTAGCCTAGTTACGGAGATGTGCGATCATTCACAACTCACCATTTAGTTACTATTACTTATAAATGACAATCACGACTACCGGGACGCTCTTTTACTTTTTTTTATTATTTTTATATCCTAGTGAAAGTTTACGCATGTTTTACGGGGTTTTCCATTACATATTTACTGACATTATCGCTGCCAGGAACATTTCTAAGAAAAAATAAAGATTTAAAAAAGAAACCAACCCCAACCTATTTTCAAATGATTTTAGTAGTTAAGCAAAAAAAAAAAAAAAAAAAAAAAAACAAAGCAATATATTACTATTATAGCATTACTATCAACACTGCTAATATAAATAAGACAAAAATTTTATAGATATTATGCATAACTGCCTGCAAAAGTTTTACAAAAAAATTTTAAAAAATATTGACCCAATTTTATTTTATTTCTTATACTGGTAGTAATTCTTTTTTGAGTTATGTGGATCTAACTAAATCACACCATAATGTAGCCATAAAACAAGTTGTCTACTATTTTATTGATTTTAACTTAACGAAAGCAGAAATATGTAATATTATTGATGTAATGTAAAAAGATAGGCTGGCACTGCCAGGCAGGATACACCCACATTTTCGAGAGATGGATAGAGAACAAGCAATACCGAAAGTGATTTTTCCTATGTGCAAATATCGAAATGAATTAAGATCTTTGGGTTATAAAGGTTCATTTCAGTAGGCTTCAAATTCGACTGGGGATCATGTTGCTAAGTGGGTAAGATGCTGGCTCGGTAGCCTTGAGGTTAGGTGTTTGATCCCTGCATTGGGTGACCAAGTTCATCTAGATTTTCTGGCGTGGTTTCCCCTTGTTAGTGATGAAGGATGGATGGCCTGACAAGAACAGCTGTCAATTTTGGTCCGATTTTCACGAAATTCGACCTCAACCTTCATTACGATGTAACGGTGATATAATCAAACGTTTTTTTTAAATGGGATAATAATTCTGACCCCAGAGGAGCCAAAAGCTAAAAAAAAAAGGTCATTTTTCGCACAATCAGGGGCCATAATTCAGGAAGTTACAATCTGATATGCACAAATATCGAAAGGAACCAAGATCTTTGGGTTATAAACATGCATGTCAAGTTTCATCAAAATCGGTTCAAAATTGTGACCTCTATAGGGTCCACAACCTTAATATAACGTATTTTCACACTAATCGCGTACAAACGGCGGCCATTTTGTCTGTCAATATTGGTCCGATTTTCACAAAATTTTACCTCAATCTTCATTACCATGTAACGGTGATATAATCAAACGTTTTTTTTAAATCGGATAATAATTTTGACCTCCAGTGGGACCACAAGCTAAAAAGGGTGATTTTTCGTACAATCAGGGGCCATAATTCAGGAAGTTACGAATCAATGAGCACAAATATCGAAAGGAACCAATATCTTTGGGTTATAAACATGCATGTCAAGTTTCATCAAAATCGGTTCAAAATTGTGACCTCTATAGGGTCCACAATCTTAATATAACGTATTTTCACACTAATCGCGAACAAACGGCGGCCATTTTGTCCGTCAATGTTGGTCCGATTTTCACAAAATTTTACCTCAATCTTCATTACCATGTAACGGTGATATAATCAAACGTTTTTTTTAAATCAGATAATAATTTTGACCTCCAGTGGGATCACAAGCTAAAAAGGGTGATTTTTCGTACAATCAGGGGCCATAATTCAGGAAGTTACTAAAAAATCAATGAGCGCAAATATCGAAAGGAACAAAGATCTTCGGGTTATAAACATGCATGTCAAGTTTCATCAAAATCGGTTCAAAATTGTGACCTCTATAGGGTCCACAACCTTGATATAACACATTTTCACACTATTCGCGTACAAACGGCGGCCATTTTGTCCGTCAATTTTGGTTTGATTTTCACGAGATTCGAATAGAGCCTTCATTACCATGTAACGGTGATATAATCAAACGGTTTTTTAAATCGGATAATAATTTTGACCTCCAGAGGGACCACAAGCTAAAAAGGGCAACTTTTCGGACAATCAGGGGCCATAATTCAGGAAGTTACGATCCGATGGGTGCAAATATCGAAAGGATCCAAGATCTTTGGGTTATAAACATACATGTCAAGTTTCATCAAAATCGGTTCAAAATTGTGACCTCTATAGGGTCCACAACCTTGATATAACATATTTTCACACTATTCGCGTACAAACGGCGGCCATTTTGTTTGTCAATTTTGGTCCGATTTACACGAAATTTTGAACTCAACCTTCATTACCATGTAACGGTGATATAAGGGAACGGTTTTTTAAATCGGATAATAATTTTGACCTCCAGAGGGACCACAAGCTAAAAAGGGTGATTTTTCGGACATCCAGGGGCCATAATTCAGGAAATTACGTTCCGATAGGCGCAAATAGCGAAAGGAACCAAGATCTTTGAGTTATAAACATGCATGTCAAGTTTCATCAAAATCGGTTCAAAATTGTGACCTCTATAGGGTCCACAAGCTAAAAACATATTTCGTACAATCAGGGGCCATAATCCATGAAGTTCCGATCCGATACATGCCAATATCGAAAGGAACCGAGATCTTATGGGGATAAACCTATATTTCAAGTTTCGTCAAAATCAGATAAGAATTGTGACCTGTAGAGAGTCCACAAACAAATTGTGGACGGACGGACGTCCGGACGGACAGGGGCGACGACATAATACGTCCACATGAAAATGTGGGCTATAAAAATATTGGCCTCAAACATTTTTTTTGTAAAGGGGTACCATTCCATTCTCAACAAGCCAACAGTGAGGCTGATGTCCCCCGCCGAAATCCCAAAATAAATAGATGACACATTAATTAATCGCACATTTATTTTTTTCAATGTATCGAGCAATCAAACTGTACACGAAGTGTCATCCAAAAGTGTTTTAAAAAGAAAAATAGGTTGCCAGGCAACGAAACATACGCCCACACAGCAGCCAAATCGTCCGGGCAGTCAACAAGAGTTGTCGCATATTAAGGAATTATCAGAAAATCATTAGAATTTGTTTGGTTTTTATAATCAAACGTTTATTTTTTTAAATCAGATAATAATTTTGACCTCCAGAGGCACAACAAGCTAAAAAGGGTGATTTTTCGTACAATCAGGGGACATAATTCAGGAAGTAATGACCCGATGGGCGCAAATATCGAAAGGAACCAAGATCTTTGGGTTATAAACATACATGTCAAGTTTCATCAAAATCGATTCAAAATTGTGACCTCTATAGGGTCCACAACCTTGATATAACATATTTTCACACTACTCGTAAACAAACGGCGGCCATTTTGTCCGTCAATTCTAGTCCGATTTTCACGTAATTCAAACTCTCTCTTCATAACCATGAAATGGTGATATAATCAAACGTTTTTTTAAATCGGATAACAATTTTGACCTCCAGAGGGACCACAAACTAAAAAGGGCGATTTTTTTGGACAATCAGGGGCAATAATTCAGGAAGTTACGATCCGATGGGCGCAAATATCGAAAGGAGCCAAGATCTTTGGGTTATAAACATGCATGTCAAGTTTCATCAAAATTGGTTCAAAATTGTGACCTCTATAAGGTCCACAACCTTGATATAACATATTTTCACACTATTCGCGTACAAACGGCGGCCATTTTGTCCGTCAATTTTGGTCCGATTTTCACGAAATTCGAATCCAACCTTCATAACCATGGAACGGTGATATAATCAAACGTTTTTTTAAATCGGATAACAATTTTGACCTCCAGAGGGACCACAAGCTAAAAAGGGCGATTTTTCGGACAATCAGGGGCCATAATTCAGGAAGTTACGATCCGATTGGCGCAAATATCGAAAGGAACCAAGATCTTTGGGTTATAAACATGCATTTCAAGTTTCATCCAAATCGGTTCATAATTGTGACCTCTACACTGATCACAACCTTGATATAACATATTTTCACACTATTCGCGTACAAGTGGCGGCCATTTTGTCCGTCAATTTTGGTCCGATTTTCACGAAATTTGAACTCAGCCTTCGTAACCATGTAACGGTGATATAATCAGACGGTTTTTTAAATCGGATAACAATTTTGACCTCCAGAGGGACCACAAGCTAAAAAGGGCGATTTTTCGGACAATCAGGGGCCATAATTCAGGAAGTTACGATTCAATTGGCGCAAATATCGAAAGGAACCAAGATCTTTGGTTTATAAACATGCATTTCAAGTTTCATCCAAATCGGTTCAAAATTGTGACCTCTACACTGTTCACAAGCTAAAAAACATGATTTTTCGTACAATCAGGGGCCATAACCCATGAAGTTACGGTTCGATACATGCCAATATCGAAAGGAACCGAGATCTTGGGGTGATAAACCTATATTTTAAGTTTCATTGAAATCGGATAAAAATTGTGACCTGTAGACTGTTCACAAACAATTGTGGACGGACGGACGGACGGACGGACGTCCGGACGGACGGACGGACGAACAGGGGCGACGACAATATACGTCCACATGAAAATGTGGGCGTATAAAAATGATAAAACCGACGAGAAAAATGAAAATGTACCCTAGTTAGGGGGACCCTAAAGGCAGACAAAAGGGCCCCCGCGCTTGACAAAGGGAAAGGGCCCTCGTGTCCGAGTCAATCGTTTCTATACACTGTTACTGTCGAATCCATTACTGAATGAGAATGCAGTCATTGTATTGGCATAAAAATCATCAATCAAGATGAACATAAGTTATCTTGTCCCAAAGTATCAACCAATCAAATTGCTTATCTCTGCCTACCCTAAGCGGAAAATGCTCATCTTCGAACTCCAGCAAGGCATTGACCTAATAAGCATATACACCAAGTTTGAACATTTTAACTCAATTAGAAGGAGAGTTATTGTGTTCCAAAGTCTCGACCAATCAAATTGCGTATCGCTCTGCTTACCCTGAGCAGAAAATGCACATTATCGAACTTAGTCAAGGTATTACTGTAATGAAACTATACATCAAGTTTCATCAATCTCACTTAATTAGAACTAAAGTTATCGTGTCCCAAAGCATCAACCAATCAAATTGCTTATCTCTGCTTACCCTAAGCGGAAAATGCTCATCTTCGAACTCCATCAAGGCATTGGCCTAATAAACACATACACCAAGTTTGAACATTCTAGCTCAATTAGGAAGAGAGTTATCGTGTCCCAAAGTATCAACCAATCAAATTGCTTATCTCTGCTTACCCTAAGCGGAAAATGCTCATCTTCGAACTCCATCAAGGCATTGACCTAATAAACACATACACCAAGTTTGAACATTCTAGCTCAATTAAAAGTTATCGTGTCCCAAAGCATCAACCAATCAAATTGCTTATCTCTGCTTACCCTAAGCGGAAAATGCTCATCTTCGAACTCCATCAAGGCATTGGCCTACATGTAGTAAGCATATACACCAAGTTTGAACATTTTAACTCAATTAGAAGGGGAGTTATTGTGTTCCAAAGTCTCGAACAATCAAATTGCGTAAAGCATCGATGAACAAATCAAATTGCTTATCTCTGCTTACCCTAAGCGGAAAATGCTCATCTTCGAACTCCAGCAAGGCATTGACCTAATAAGCATATACACCAAGTTTGAACATTTTAACTCCATTAGAAGGAGAGTTATTGTGTTCCAAAGTCTCGACCAATCAAATTGCGTATCGCTCTGCTTACCCTGATTTTTTTTATCTAGTGGAATAAGAAGTATTTTAGATGAACTATAATAAAAACAAAATTTTATGAGATTTTGGAATTAGGACACCGTCAAGGGAAAAATGTCATCTTTAGTTTTTTAACAAAAAAATAACCGTTCGTTCGAAAAAAATCAATTTGGCAAAAAAAAATTAAAATTGGCTTTAAACGATTTTTTAAAATCGGGGTACCATCCCATAATTTTTTCTCAACAAATTTTTCATATTATTAATCAATCTCAATGAAATTTGCTGTGCATACTTCTAGCAACAGCCCTGATAATCCCTCCAAATTTCATTAGATTATCTTTATTTTTAAAAAAGTTATGGCCAAAACATGGTTTTCGACCAGCTCTCCCTTTAAACGCTGTGTATAAATTTAAAGTCAATCAGTACAGCCGTGGGGGCTTTTTGATAAAACACGATTATCGTGCCGTTTTTTGTTGAAAATTTTCACGATAACGGCACGATATTGCCACGATAAATAACTCGGTGTAGCAGTCGCTATCGTGTGCCACGATAGTCGCGGGACAAGATAGAAATCGGTGTAATTTGATAATTAGCTGTATTTATCTGTCATACCGTTGATGCCAAAAAGATAACACTGACACGATGTTAGCAAACTGCCACCATATTTGAATAGTTTCGTCAATAATCCCGACGTTCGTTCGTTCGTTCCTAGGGTTTAACATCCACTTCCACTTAGGGTGATATCGTAGACAACAAATCCTGACGTGAAAAGCCACCTTGTATATACTACTCGTGTTACGACAAAGGAAATAGGCCTGCAGCCAAAATTTCTAGCTAGCTTAGAAACACAATTCCGCTACACGGTCTTCCCTAAAAGAAAAACTATACATTTTTGGAAAGCTTATGACGCCAGGAACACAAAATCCGGGAGTTCCAAGCAAAATGTTTGCAATTTATTGATTTAGGACCAGATGAAATTCGTCAAAATTGTCAAATAAATGCTATTTTTGTACTAACAATTCTGAAGTTGACATAATATTAAATAGTTGCTAAAGCACCTCATGCCTTCATCCTTGGAAATGAACAGTTTATTGGATAGATTTTGGTGTAAATAAGAATTCTCAAAACACAAATGTAATATGTGAATAAAGAATTCTGGAAATCCATTAATGGTAAGTCTAAGATAGTCACTTAACTACTAGTTTTCACTTAAGTATACGTAACTTCCTGTAAGTTAAGGGCAAGTGGTATTCAAAGGCACTGTTAAGTATCAAATTTTCTCTTAAAGTTAAGCTGCCTTAACTTTTAAGTGTTAGTCTTTAAGTGGTATTCAAAGACCAGTTTAAGTGAGAAATATCCACTTAACTTTAAGTGACCCATGGGAGGTACCTTAAAGTTAAGTGAGATTATAATGGCTTCTTTTAATGCTGTAGAAGCAGTCCCGTAATGGCGATTTTAAAAGATAGGTAATTCAGATTAAAACAAAGACAATGTCGCAGATCGTAGCTGACCTCAAATTTATTTTTTCGTTGTCAACTTTGATGTTGTAGTGCCATAATAGAGTATAAGGTTATTACCACCGATGTAGTTAAGGATATTTCCCCCCGATCATTTATCATGTTATGTTTGTATGTTTCCATGGCTGTCATATAATAAAGTTAAATTCATTTGTGGAGACATGGCTTTATAGATTTTGGAAATTATTTATACTACCGCTAGAAGCAAGGCATGATCTATTTTTTACAACTCATTCCCATATATACATAATCGGAAGTATTTATTAAGGTAAAATATAATGAAGCATGAATATTTCGTACACACAATGTACCGTCAATGTCAGACCTGTCAAAATGTAAAGTGTAGGTCCTTACACAATATCTATGAATTTCTCAAATGATAGATTTACAAACATTACTGTACAATTTTTCCAGTCTAACTTAGAAGACAAAGGTCATTGTGTATTGCTAATAATATGTTGTTTTCTATTCGCATTATATTGTTAAAAAATAAAGCTTACAATATCCATCATTATACTCCAACTATTTATTGTAAAGGATGCACACTACCATAAATTATCCTAAATTATAATCATACTATTTTCATAGGTTACAATATAATATTTCGACAAACATTTTCCTGGTGATGTAAACTAAGAATTTAATAGAATACAGCGATGCTCTTAAGGGGGCATAACTAGCTGGTGATGTCAGAAATTCGTGATTTTTGGCAGTGGAGGGTATTCCATAAATAAAAACATTCATGCTTTTTGGCGAATGCGAGTATTCCATAATTTAAGTGTGCAGTTAAGTTTTCACATAGCCAAGTATGTGTAAAATGCAACCTTTGAATACCGATTTAAGGTAAGACACTTGGCTAAGTGGAAAAATTAAGTATTTTTACTTAACTTTTAGAAAACCTTTGAATACGGACCCAGGTGTATGGTGACTTCTAGTTTTGTATGACGCACAAGACCAGGTGTGGGCACACAAGCCTAATAATTATACTATTCAAAAAAAGTAGAGGATATTTGATTTTTAAGTGTTATTAAAGTCACCTAATGAAACTGACGAAGAAACAAATGACAAAATGAAATGAAGTTCACATTCATCGATTTATTCCAAATGATCGTTAGACTAAGTAAGGCACAGATTGACCTTTATAAGGGTAAAATGATACCCGGGGTCAAACAGCAAAGTTACCACAGCATCACAACAAAGTCAGTAACAGGTAAATCCTCCTCTGTTTGCCAAACAAGCATTGATCCGACGTGGCATACTCCTAATGAGACGTCTAAGGTCATTTTGGTCCAGATTGTCCCAATCTTGGACATTGGCAGGACGTTGGATCTCAGGGGCCTTTGAGGGTTGGTTGTTGGATGTTTGCTCAGAAATTATCGCTTGTATGGAACATGCTAGAGTCGATTTGTAGCATATCCTAGCCAGGGGATATGTTTGACAGTAGTTGAGTGATGCTTTTGAAATAATGGAGATCAGTTCCACTTTATAACACATTGAATCACATGATTTTTTTCCACTACGATAAACATTCTAAACCCACATACATGTTCCCTTTCAATTAGCCACTACAGTGTTTTTACAACTGTACATGTACATGTAGCTGTGAACTACTATTTCAGATATCATTAATGGTCAAATTACAAACATACATGTAGATATAAGTTAAAAAAAATAATTCTGTATCTGGACTGGTATGAAGGGAAAGGTTAGAAAACAGGATGAACAGTTTCGAAATTATTTATTAAAGTGAAACAATCATTGAAAATCAAAATTAAACAGTTACTCTGCACATCAAATGTCATCAAAGTTAATCTTCATCATCACTGTCACTAAATGTATTGACATCAAATTCGGTCATTTCAGGACTAACATATGGTTTAATTTTATTTCAATAATTCGCTTGCGCGTGGGGGTCTTTAGCAGTGGGAGTAAAGGGGAGTACCCAGAGAAAACCCACGGGTTGGACAGGCGACCCTACTCCTTGTCACGTACAACCGAGGTTTCGAAACCACGCCAGTTGACTCAATGGCTGGCGGTAGGATTTTACATTTGAGCTAAATTGAAAACAATACATGTAATTTAATGTAAGGCTCAGTTTAATTCATTCCAAATTGGTCCCTGAACATTGCATTGAGAAAATAGGCCCTGACGAGCCATATGCAAATTGCTCTGGGGACATTATCAAAGTACAAATCTGTAGGGTAAATTAGGTAGACATGTCAAAATTGTTGCTGGAAAAATATCTTAGGTGATTTAGTGACTGGACTAGTCCTAGTAAAAGCATTCAGCAGCTGACATACATTTGGGTGTACCAAGAAGCATAAATGAGACAAAACTAAAATGAATAATACATGTACATGTAACTATAGATGGAAGCATCAACATTTACATGTTGACGAGCAAGGCGAACAAATATATCATAAAGCTTGACCATTCGAATGATTTCCTGGCCATTTCCGATTCTTTCTCTTATGACATCTTCACAGAATATATTGTATGTGGTTAAATATTTGACGGAGGGCTTGTCACCTATGCTGAAAAATATAAATAAACATATACATGTACACAATTAAAACAAAATTCTGGAGCTTGATTTACTCTCATTAATTTCGAAGAACAGAGGAATAAGACACTTACACAGGGGTTAACATCTTATTTTCATGCAGAAACCAGCAAGGCATTAGCAGTACAAGGAGAAATAGAGAGGAGAATGGTGGTTTAACGTCCACTGGACAAAAACATATAGTAATTTCAGGACTGACCCATGGTTCAGTTTTATTTGAATAATTAATACCAGTGGCAAGAAGGATGAGAATCACGGATCTTAATCGGCTGTTTTTTGTCGGCTTTAGCCGATTGATCTTTAATCTAGCCGGTTTGTAAAACAATGAACCGGCCACTATGGTATCATTAATCAATCAACTTTCGGCCGATAACAAAGAGTTAATTATTACTCGTCAATTAAGAAACCCATCAAAGAATCAGTCAATACAATATGAATACCTTCAGCTTCAATCCGTATCGGCTCATTTCCTAAATAAACAACTTAATTAGTTGAGTCAATCAAGTAAAAGAATGTATATAATCCAATGTCGGTTCACTCATTTCTATCTAACACAATGTTGAAGTAGGCTACTTGAACACCTCACAGAATGACAATAGAAAACGTAAGCGAGTTTTAGCCGACGATAGTGATGGCTGCATTGACCTTGAACTTCAAGCATGCACGTCGTCATTGGAAGTTCCAAAAGTCGGACAAACTCCCACGTCCAATATACATGTAGGTCAACCAAAATTGAAGACCGGGAGATATTTTAATACCGAATGGTTAACTACTTTCAAATGGCTTTCGTTTGACAAAATTTCACAGAAAATGTTTTGTCTTGTAGTCGTAAGTTCTTAATTTAGTCTCCTTTTTTAAGTCACGTAATAACCTACTGATCTCGTATAGTAATGATTATTATTATTATGTTAGCGTTGAGTAAATCTGGTAATAACCTACTGACCCGTATATAATTAATATGTCAAGTAATAGCCTATCATGGTAATAGGCCACGTGACTTTTCGCACGTCGGCATATTTCCGAGTTCCGACTATACACAGAAACTAATTTGTGCTAATTTATTATTATTGATATGTGCTTACATTCTTTTTATTTTTATATATTGACAAGTGATCACATTAATACAATTGTAAAAAAAAACGTATTTATATTTACTGGTAGTTTTTCTTTTTACTAAATTATAACTTCCGTTTGGTTGGATGAAAGCGAAAGTAGGAATATGCATTATGCAAGTTGCTGAAATTTGACTATAAATTTCGATATTATTATCGATGTATGAATACAAGTATGCAATTACAACAAAGGTGTTGTTTATTCGAAGTTTAAGCTATTATTATTCGGAATACGTTATGCAATTATTAACGTGAATAAAGTATGCATAAACCAACATGTCTGTTGTTGAAAATACGACTATCCGTTAGGCTAGACCGTTAGGCTTACCCTTGGCCGGTTCATTTCAAAATGGATTAAGAACCCTGATGAGAATACAAATAAAAAAAAAACATCACAAATATTTACCTTTCTAAGAAATTCAGTATATTGCTTATAACATTTTTGGTGATATCTGACCTCAATGGTCACACAATCTTGCCCTCTGATATCTTCATCCTCTTTCAATTCAGCAGCTTTCAACAGTTTGCCTACAAACAAATTTGCAAAGAAATTATACATCATATATAGCGTTGAATGTTGAGTGTGGGGGAGGGAATGTCACTTTGAGGCCTACATGTACCTGGCTCGTCAACTCTGGCATGCGGTTGTGGTTCAGATCCTTTGTGTGAGCAGAAACGGTCTAGAGACAGATCGTCTTAGCAGGGCATCTGCAAGTGGGCCAAGAAAATAAAAAACAAGTTAACTTCTCTGTGTTTCATCCCTTGTGGAAGCGAATGTGCAACACTTTAACCAATGACTGTGCCAAATCAACGAATGGGGTAAAGGGCTTTACTGGCTAGCTTCATAACAATTTTACAGTGATCTCAGTAGCACTTTTGATTCCATTTACAACAAAAACAACAACACAATAATTAAAAACTGTAGGACAGTCAGTGTATGATGAATTAATATTTATTAGTAATAATCATACATTTAGTAAGTAACATTAGGATTAGGCCTACCTGCTGTTTGAGTCTGGGTTAATACATCCCTCTTCCTATTTTCTCCAACAGTGACAAATCTGTCATATAATACACACAACAGGCAGCACCGATTTACTCTTTGTTGTTGCTTCTGGAGCGGCTGAAGTGACGGTACGATCGTAATTTCTTTGGAGAGCTAGGTCACAGATCATCTACACTCTCGCTACTCCCTGGTTGGCCTGTAGCCAGGGATTTTAATTTTTCTTTCTCTATACGATTACGGGCAGACACAATTCGGAATTTGCCTGTAGCATGTTGGGTGAAATCCAGTATCTTTTGTCGCGTTGATAAATTCTTGTTGCCTTGATTATATCACTCGAAGCTATCCATTTCCCTCGCCCATCAAGTTTTAGCCATTCATGGGCACATTCACGGAATTTATCCCAGCGAGATTTTGTAAATAATTGTTCTCGTTCCTTTCTTAATCCTTCGTAATGAACAATACAGCGTAAATTTGATGAAATATCAGTCGATTCACGTTCTTTCATAGGCGCAGCCATGTGTGTTGTTGTTTAAAACTTTCAAGGTCGGGTCAGCAGTTCACAATACGAGCTCCTGATTGGCCCATGGTGACCAATCACCAGTTATTTCCCTACGTTTTATAACAGCGCAAGTCAAATAAATCCCGTACGAATAAATTTATATCACCCTTAAATTGCGCTGCCGAAGCTTGGAACACCAGTAAATTTTCTTTAAAACTTGATCCACTACTATATAATAGTCGCAGATTATTTTATGGTGGACTGTGTAGCGGAGTTGCACGCTAGAAATTTTGGCTGCCGGCCTAAAAGTAAATCAATGTAAGATTCCATTTTTATAACGGACTCTCGAATAAGCAGAACAAAATAATGATATTACTGATTATATTATCGGTGACCAGAAAATAACCATACAGATTTTTAGTGTTGTCACAATTACAAAATTCTTGAATCGGGTAATCGCCTCGCCAAAAATCATGTTGGTTGGGCGACCATTTCGTCCAGCAATTTTGGTACGATTTTCACGAAATTAGAACTCAACCTTCCTCATCGAAATTGAATTAACATAACGCTAACGCTACAATATACGTCCACATTCCTGCTTTGATTGATATGGTACTTTGTCAAGAAGGCTAGGCGTTTGGTTTGTTTAGCGTTGAGGGTCGTGCACCAACATTAATAGTTGCCGTCCTTAGAGTATAAGGAATAACTATACCAAGATAATCCATTCAGAATTGTGCCTTCCATACACTAAAGGCAAAAAGTGGGCGTGGCTCTGCCCCTGGGGGTCGGGACATTCATCAAAATCAATAGTGGACGCCCTCAGGCTATAAGGAATACATAAACCAAGTACCAAGCTGATTCATTCAGAATTGCGGCCTGTAAACGACAAACACAAAAATTTGCCTATGTGAGTCGGGACATGCAGTTGACTTCCTTAGGCTATATGGAATACATATCCCAAGTTTAAATACGATCCATTAAGAATCGTGGCCTGTAGACAACACACATAGACACGAAGTAAAAATGGGCATGGCTCTGCCCCTGGGGGGTAGGAAATCACCCAAAACAATAGGGGTCATCTTTAGGGTATAATAAGGAAGAGGTTTGTAAAGTTTTAAAAGGATCTGTTAAGAATTGCATCCTGTAGGCGAACACAAGACACAAAAGCATTGGGCGTGGCTCTGTCCCAGGGGGTCCGTCATGCACCAAAAATAATAGTGGTCAGCCTTAGGGTATAATGAATAAGTATAAAAAAAGTTTTCAAGACGATCGATTTAGAATTGTGGGCTGTAGGTGACACACAGACAAAAAAAAATGGGCGTGGCACTGTCCCTTGGGGTTGGGCATGCACCAAAAACAATAGGGATCTTCCTTAAGGTACCAAGAATAAGTATTCAAAGTTTCAAGATGATACATTAAGAAATGCAGCCTGTAGACGACAGACAAACAAATACAAGAAATGGGTGTTGCTGTCCCACGGGGGTCGGGCATGCACCCAAAACAAAAGGGGTCATCCTTAGGGTATAAGGAATAAGTATTTTAAGTTTCAAGATCACCGATTAAGAATTGTGGCCTGTAGGCGACACACAAAAAGAAAATGGGCGTGACTCTGCCCCTCGGGGTTGGGCATTCACCCCAAATGATAGAAATGTTCCTTAGGGTACAAAGAATAACCATTGAAAGTTTCAAGATGATACATTAAGAAATGTGGCTTGTAGACGACAAACAAATAAATACAAGGAATGGGCGTGGCTCTGTCCCTGGGGGTCAGGCATGCACCAAAAACAATAGAGATCTTCCTTAGGGTATAAGGAATACGTATACCAAGTTTGAAGAAAATCCAGTAAGAATTACGCCGTGTAGGCGACACAAAGACAAACGAAAAGAAAATGGGCGTGGCTCTGCCCCTGGGGGTGGGGCATACACCCCAAACGATAGGGATGTTCCTTAGGGTACAAAGAATGTGTATGCAAAGTTTCAAGATTATAAGTTAAGAAATGTGGCCTGTAGACGACAAACAAGCAAATACTAGAAATGGGCGTGGCTCGGCCCCTGGGGGTCGGGCATGCCCCAAAAACAATAGGGATCTTCCTCGGGGTATAAGGAATAAGTATACCAAGTTTGAAGAAAATCCATGAAGAATTGCGCCCTGTAGGCGAACCACAGACACACACACACACACACACACATACACACACACACACACAGGGGCGACGGCATAATACGTTCACATTATGAATGTGGACGTATAAAAATTGTGACCTATACAGGGTCCACAACCATGATATACCATTTTTTTAACAGTATTCGAGTACAAACGGCGGCCATTTTGTCTGTCAATTTTGGTCCGATTTTCCCGAAATTCAAACTCAACCTTCCTTACGGCCTTCCTTACGGTGTAACGGTGATATAATCAAACATTTTTTTAAATCGGATAATAATTGTGACCTCCAGAGGGACCACAAGCTAAAGAAAGGGGGATTTTGAGTATAACCAGGGACCATAATTCAGGAAGTTACGATCCGATATGCGCAAATATCGAAAAGAACCAAGATCTTTGGGTTATAACCATGAATCTCAAGTTTCATCAAAATCGAATTAAAATTGTGACCTTTACAGGGTCAACAACCTTGATATACCATTTTTTAACAGTATTCGCGTACAAACGGCGGCCATTTTGTATGGCAATTTTGGTCCGATTTTCCCGAAATTCGAACTCAACCTTCCTTACGGTGTAACAGTAATATAATCAAACGTTTTTTTAAATCAGATAATAATTGTGACCTCCAGAGGGACCACAAGCTAAAAAGATAGGTTGCCAGGCAACAAAACATACGCCCACAGCAGCTAAATCGTCCGGGCAGTCAACAAGGGTTGTCGCATATTTTTACTTTTTTTGGTAATGAAACATTTGTAATACACTAAAATCTGATTAAGAATAACAACTCATTATGTAATTATCTGAAAATCACTAGAATTTGTTTGCTTTTAATAAAGTTTTGCCCCACGCTAACAATTAGTATAGGAAACATTTAACATCATGGATTTAGCTGTTCAGTTATCAAAATTCATTGAAAATCAAAATAGTTGTTCGTTTTAACACCTTAAGAGTCATTCCACGAGAAAACCATGCAATATCATGCAGATGTTCGAAGGTGGGGGTCGGCCGTTTTAGTTCATATTCACATTTCAGAAATCAACCGTTTTCGAGATACAGGCCTTTTACGTTTTTCGGTGTTTTTTTGCCATTTTTAGGCCAAATTTTAGGTATTTTCGTCGCACTATTAACGCTGTTATATGACCCCGGAGAACTAGGTTTGGGTTGTTCATGATAGCCGGGGTCTTGCACTACCACATTATCATGGTCATAAGGATCAAGTTCATTTTCCAAAGGTGTCCGGATACTTCACAAGGTAGGTGTCTAGAGATGCCCGAAATGTACCCCATCTTTAGATCGTTATAACTCCACTGGAGCAGGGTTTGCGATAAAAATTAAAATCAATTTATTTGCAGCTTGACCAGTTCTAACAACATAAGAAATAAATTCGTTGTCAGCTAACTTGCAACAGTATGAAAATTCATGTCGAAAGTTAGCAAAAACTTCAGTTTTCATTGGGATACATGGGCGGATTATTAAGGTACCCTATCGCCTATATTGTTATTCAGAGGGTCAGTATATCAACTCCGCCTCCCCTTCAACCGACTTTGCCAAAATATTCAGTCCCGGTTTGGTTTGGATATCCAGTCTGCAAATCCAAGATGGCGTCTCCCAGAGAATATGGATTTTCGCAAATTCTCGATCTGAAGCGTCAAAATTTTGAAAGATAGGTTGCCAGGCAACGAAACATACGCCCACAGCAGCTAAATCGTCCGGGCAGTCAACAAGGGTTGTCGCATATTTTTACTTTTTTTGCTAATGAAACATTTGTAATACACTAAAAACTGATTAAGAGTAACGGCTCATTATGTAATTATCAGAAAATCATTAGAATTTGATTGCTTTTTATAAAGTGTTACCCCACACTAACAATTAGTATATACATGAAACATTTAATATCATGGATTTAGCTGTTCAGTTATTAAAATTCATTGAAAATCAAAATACTTGTTCGTTTCAACACCTTAAACTCTGTGTATCAATCTAAAGTCAATCGGATGATAAGTTTAACCTCTATAGCGTAACAAGATTTTTTGAAGTTATCAAGGGAGATAACTCTGGCAATAATTATTTTAAATCTCTGAAAATCAATAGGCTTCTTCGTCTCATGACCCTAAACACTGTGTGTTAATTTAAAGTCGATCGGATATTAACTTTGGCCTCTAAAGCTTCCACAGGATTTTTTCGAAGTGATCAAGGGCCATAACTCTTGCAGCAATTATTGAAAATCACTGAAAATCGATAGACGACTTAGTCTCATGACTGTAAACACTATGTATAAATTTGAAGTCAATCGGATATTAACTTTGACCTCTAGAGCATCCACTGTGTATAAATTTAAAGTCAATCGGATATTAACTTTGGCCTCTAGAGCGTCCACAAGATTTTTTGAAGTGATCAAGGGCTATAACTCTGGCACTAATTATCGGAAATCGCTGAAAATCAATAGACTTCTTCGTCTCATGACCTTAAACACTGTGTATAAATTTAAAGTCAATTGGATATTAACTTTGGCCTTTAGAGCGTCCACAAGATATTTTCAAGTGTTCAAGGGCCATAACTCTGGCACTAATTATCGGAAATCGCTGAAAATCAATAGGCTTCTTCGTCTCATGACCTTAAACACTGTGTATAAATTTAAAGTCAATCGGATATTAACTTTAGCCTGTAGAGCGTCCACAAGCAATTGTGGATGCCGGACCGCCGGACGGACGGACGGACGGACGGACGGGGGCGACGACAATATACGACCACATTTCAATGTGGGCGTATAAAAACGGTCGAGTTAGAGTAGATAAAAATATTTTTCATATTTAATCCCCGTATGGTACAGAATAACGTGTCTTCGTTTATTCGACAGCAAATGAATGCAGAATTGCCCAAATAAGAATAGTTTTGCGATGTCAAAACATCGTTTTCGTTATAAAATGTCTACAAAATATTCAAAATACGCCCGTAATAAAAATAGGAAAATCTCGCTATTTTTGTACACCTACATTCTCATGTGGACGCCCCTGTCCGTCTATCTGTCCACATTTTCGCGTGGACGTGTATTGTCGTGCCCCTGTCCGTCGGTCCACATTTTGTTTACGGACACTCTATGTGTCACATTTTTATCAACTTTCTGCAATACTTGAAATAATTATAGGTTTATCTCCCAAACATCTCGGTTCCTTTCAATATTGGCATGTATCTGATCGTAACTTCATGGCACCTGATTTTACGAAAAATCATGTTTTTAGTTTCTGGACTAAATCGGAAATAATAACATAATTATCTCCCTTGTTTTCCCATTCCCCTCATGCAATAGCTATCTTCATACGTTTGAATTTGAAGTTGATGATATTTTTGCCAATTTCTCAACTGACAATAGTGAATTATGGGATTAATAGGATTATTAGGCAGGACTGTTTATAGATACCAACTATTTTAATCGTTTTTTTTAAATTATAATTTATAGATATAACTTAAAAATATGAAATTGTAGCTTTAAAGGGATCGTTTATAACCCTAATCTAATAGCTCGACGCCTTCCGATATTCCCGGATATCGGATATTAACTTCCTGGATTATAGCCCCGTTTACACTTGGCCGCGATAAGCGTGTCGTACTGGGCACGGTACTAGGCCTCGATAAATTTCAAGAAATTGACCCGTTTACATTACCGGTCTTGGAATCGTGCCAAGCACGCCAAAAGCGGGACTCTTCACAGAAAAGTTAATTTCAGTCCCTAAGCAAGTTACCCGGATGAAAACAATTATGGCGGTTGATTTTCGTACGTATAGTCATTTTGACAGAACTGATGACAGAGCTCTCAAAGTTCGGGGAAAAAAGTCAAGGTTCATTTGGTGCATGCGCAGTAATCCGTGCTCAGACCGGTTAGCGCTTACAGTACGAAAATTTAAAACGAGCCGTTCTTGGCACGGTTCCGAGACCAGTGGGCCAGATTGGCACGGTACGCAGTACGACACGCTTGTGTTTGACCCGTTTACACTACAAAAACATTAACGGTGCCGTACCAGGAACCGTTCCTGGCACGCTTAAAATTTGTAATGTAAACATGGTTTATGGCCCATGATTCTACAAAAAAAAAATAATGCTGTTTTAGCTTGTAGCCCGTTTAGAGGTCACAATTTTCATGCGATTTTTAAAATCGTTTTGATATATCCCAGTTACACGCTAATGATTGCGGAGTTCGAATTTCATGAAAATCGAACCAAAACTGCCAGACAAAATGGCCGCTTTTCGTACGCAAATAGTGTAAAAGTATGTAATTTCAAGAATGTTGACACTCTTAAGCGGCCCACATACGCTCAACATAATTGTCAGTTATATTGTCAATAATTGATATTGACAATCATATTGAGTGTGTGTATGTGATATTGAAGCTCGAAATAATTGATGTCAATATGATTGAAGAAATCAAATGTCCGTAGATTTTTTATTGACGAACCGTCAATTTTTGTGCAACAATTGATCGTGTGTGGGCGTCATCAATAATATTGACGCAATATTTCGTTTTCACGAAGCTTTCGAAGTAGGTGTTTGTGCCCAAACTTTTCCCCATGAGTACACCCTTGTTGTGACCATGTATTTTCTTTTTCTTGGGACTTGGAACCGCCATAGCTAATGCTAAACAAATTCTTCCGTCAATGATGGCTGCTTTCCTCAGAGTGAATATTGAGAAAATATTTGCTTCAATAACATTGACATCAGTAATATTGACAATTATATTGAGCGTGTGGGGACCGCTTAAAGAACATAAATTTTATCAGATTTTGATGAATCTTCAAAACTATCCGTGTCTGCTTCAATCAAATTCAGGCCAGTGATATTTCTCAAAAATTTATTCGTTTATATGGTAGCAAATGAAAAAAAAGCTTCCGAAATGGTATTTTGTACACGGTGAACAGTCCATTTGCTGATTACACTATTTTGCCTCGACCGTTTTTATTGGAATTCGAATTTTTACTAATGGTTTGGATTGTTCACACTTGGTTAAATTTTATTCATAGATAAATCATTTCTACAATAGATTAAGCAGGTAAACAAGGTAGGTGTACGTATCGACGGTATAACAAGATAAATACAGGTCGAGTGGTAGTTATATACTCAATACACATACTAATTTTGAAATTCTGAATATTATTCACCATATCTTGATGTCCAATTGGTCAATATTGATGCCCAGTCGGTCATATTCCTGGCCTGACATTTGGAAAATATTGCAGGACATGTCCGGAAAGTATGGCTGAAATCCAAACACTAAAGAAACCAAAATACGACGCGAAAAATGACGAATTTCGTAACTTTCGACACAAATTTTCATACTGTTGTAGGTGAGTTGACAACGATTTTATTTTTTACTTTGTTAGAACAGGTCAAGCTGCAAATATAACGATTTACATTTTTATCGCAAACCCTGCTCCAGTGGAGTTATCGAAATTTGAAGAAAGGGTATAATTCAGGTATCTCTAGACACGTATCGTGTGAAGTATCCGGACACCTTTGGAAAATGAACTTGAACCGGATGACCATGATAATGTGGTAGAGCAAGATACCTGCTATCATGAACAACCCAAACCTAGTTCTCCAGGGTCACGTAACAGTGGTAATAGTGCGACGAAAATACCTAAAAATGTCAAAAAACTGCCGAAAAACGTACATGTAAAAGGCCTGTATCTCGAAAACGGTTGATTTCTGAAATCAGTGATTTTGGCTGAGGAGTAGGCTCGATGGGTCTACCAAACCCTGTAAATATGAACTCAATCGGCCGACCCCCACCTTCGAACCTTCTGCATGGTTTTCTCGTGGACTAGCTCTTAAAGCCCCAATAACACTCTTGTTGTAACTGAAAAATATGTCCCAATCTTCATTCTGGTCAACAAATCGTATTATTTTAGAATATTTCAATTAAATGATGATATGAATTTCATCTTAACACACCTAATTTAAAAAATTGGAAAAATTCAACCAATTGGTTTGAAAAGTCTAACGTAAACCTTTTCAAATGTGACTTGGATTTTAAAATATTTTCGAACCCCCTGGACAAATAAAATAGGTTGTAATGGATAATTTACACAACAGGTAGGACATTTAAACATCTAGTACTTAGAATAAGGGTATTATTTATTTTCTGGGGCTTCCAAGCCAGCAAGAATGTTACTGTCCCTTTAAACTCTGTGTATCAATCTGAAGTCAATCGGATGATAAGTTTGGCATCTATATTGTCACAAGGGTTTTTCAAGTGATCAAGGGAGATAACTCTGGAAGTAATTATTTGAAATCGCTGAAAATCAGTAGGCTTCTTCGTCTCATGACCTTAAACAGTGTGTGTAAATTTAAAGTCAATCGGATATTAACTTTGGCCTCTAGAGAGTCCACAGGATTTTTTTTATGTGATCAAGGGCCACAACTCAGGCAATAATTATCAGAGATCACTGAAAATAAATAGGTGTCTTCGTCTCATGACCTTAAACACTGTGTATAAATTTGAAATCAATCGGATATCAACTTTGGCCTCTAGAGCATCCACAAGATTTTTTGAAGTGATCAAGGGCCATAACTCTGGCACTAATTATCGGAAATCGCTGAAAATCAATAGGCTTCTTCTTCTCATGACTTTAAACACTGTGTATAAATTTAAACTCAATCTGATATTAACTTAGGCCTCTAGAGAGTTCACAAGATTTTTTTGAAGTGATTAAGGGCCATAACTCTGGTAGTAATTATCGGATATCGCTGAAAATCAATAGGCTTCTTCTTCTCATGACCTTAAACACTGTGTATAAATTTAAAGTCAATCGAATATTAACTTTAGCCTCTAGAGAATTCACAAGATTTTTCAAAGTGATCAAAGGTCATAACTCTGGTAGTAATTATCAGATATCGCTGAAAATCAATAGGCTTCTTCGTCTCATGACCTTAAACACCGAGTATAAATTTAAAGTCAATCGGATATTAACTTTAGTCTCTAGAGCTTTCACAAGAAATTGTGGACGACGGACCGACAGACGGACGGAAAGGGCGACGACAATATACAACCAGATTTCCATGTGGGCGTATAAAAACACTGACATAATTCAGGAAGTTACAATCCGATGAGCGCAAATATCGAAAGCAACCAGGTGGATTAAAATTATAATCACTCTTATTGGATTGATGAATTGTCCGACAAAGGATTAAGTCAATCAATCAAGGCAGATTAAGTAGTTAATCAAGGTAGCTTTATTGACGGTATAACACGATAAATACGTTGATCACTTAATTACCTAATCAATCCTGCCTATTGTCAACGATTATCGAGTTGAGTGGTAGTTATACTCTCAGTACACTATATTAATTTTGGAATTTTGAATATTATTCACTATGTCTTGATGTCCGATTGGGCATTTTCCCGGTCGGACAATACTGTGCGTTTGGAAAAGAAATTCGGACAAGTCCGGAATATACGGGCGAAATCCCAACTCTGGTTTTCACCCTCTTGATGGTGCTCTCACAGACACGCTCTTAATTGCTCGTCGTTTTCTTCTTGGCACGCCTTGTAATGAATGATAACATAGGAGATACAGTAAAACTCAATATCATACCTCACTCGAAATGGTTTCAAATTGTTTTTGAAGTTCCTGAGCAAATTCTAAATTATGAATCACTTGGTCATACCGTGCAATAGCCTCCTGTAAATATAAAAAGACCAATTTGAAAATTAAAATTTGACCATATAATTTTGGTATACATAACATAACCAGTATTATTTTTAAAGGCTAGATACCACTCGTATTTCCTGTATGACATGTGCAGTTGAAATAATATATCTATGACATTTGTTCCTAATTTTCCATGTGTGCTCTTGCTACCTTTGCCATTTATATCCCGCATCTTTAACACTAGTCCACGGTGCCAAGAAATATTGTTCACACATAACATGCTTTTAAAAATGAACACTACCATTTAGATTTGAAAGGGGTTTAGTTTTTAGATGTTGTTGAGAAATGAGCCGTGAGTTTTTGATAACATAAGGCCTGTAGATTTTACGCCAAATTACCACTTTACTGAGAGCCGTCTATGTGGTTACAATTAATGTGATTATTATTTCTGTTATTCATATTCCATCAAGAGGAAATCTTATTAAAAAGGCTGAAGTATAATTACGTGACGTGCATCAAACAATCCAAAAGATTTTTTGAAGTGATCAAGGGCCATAACTTTGGCAGTTGTTATCGAAAATCGCTGAAAATCATTAATATGCTTCTTCGTCTCATGGCCTGAAACACTGTGTGTAAATTTAAGGTCAATCGGATATTAACTTTAGCCTCTGGAACGTTCAAAAGATTTTTCAAAGTGATCAAGGGCCATAACTCTGGCAGTTATTATCAGAAATTGATGAAAATTAATAGGATTCTTCGTCTCATGACCTTAAAGCCCCAATCCCGAATTTCATAGAATCTGAGAATTACAAGTTCGAGTACGTGTGAAATTTAAACGCCAAAATACAGAGGAATTGTGTATTTACCTTGTCTGAAAAAGTTCAGTTCAAAATATTGAGTCGTTTGGGCGTGAACATCAAAATTGCTTATCCGGATACTGGCATTTTTATTACGTTTCGGGTCAACCATTTCGTTGGCCACTTGATAATTGCGGATTTTCTATACCGATTGTAACCTGAATTGAATAGAGAGCTTTGATTTTCTCAGCGTGTTGGCGAAATCTGATTGGATATTTCTTTTTACACAGCCAATCGCTGTAGTTTAATGAGTCATTCGGGTAAAACTGAAAGTAGTGAGTTTTGTCATGTTCAATTCATCATGGATAACCCTGGGAAGCGTCAGAGAGAACGAACAGTTACAGATACTGCGAAGAATGAAGAAAGAAATAGCAAATGCTTGGTTACAGGTCACATAAAAAGACGAATGTGTGTATCTATGCGGAGAAGTAGCGAGATAGAAATTGGAATGATTTCAAGTTACAAAGTAACAAAGCCTATTTCAAGAAGACGTTGCCAAAATGTTACTGGGGATTTGGGTGTTTTTTTTTTAGGTAAGTGTAAATTAGTAGTACTGGTATACGCTACAAAAAATAGGTTGCCAGGCAACGAAACATACACCCACACAGCAGCCAAATCGTCCGGGCAGTCAACAAGAGTTGTCGCATATTAAGGAATTATCAGAAAATCATTAGATAATAATTGTGACCTCCAGAGGGACCACAAGCTAAACAGGGTGACTTTTCGTACAATCAGGGGACATAATTCAGGAAGTAATGACCCGATGGGCGCAAATATCGAAAGGAACCAAGATCTTTGGGTTATAAACATACATGTCAAGTTTCATCAAAATCGATTCAAAATTGTGACCTCTATAAGGTCCACAACCTTGATATAACATATTTTCACACTATTCGTGTACAAACGGCGGCCATTTTGTTCGTCAATTCTAGTCCGATCTTCACGTAATTCACACTCTCACTTCATTACCATGTAACGGTGATATAGTCAAACATTTTTTTAAATCGGATAATAATTTTGACCTTCAGAGGGATCAAAAGCTAACAAAAGCGATTTTTCGGACAATCTGGGGACATAATTCAGGAAGTTATGATCCAATGGGCGCTAATATTGAAAGGAACCAAGATCTTTGGGTTATAAACATACATGTCAAGTTTCATCAAAATCGGTTCAAAATTCTGACCTCTATAAGGTCCACAACCTTTATATAACTTATTTTCACACTATTCGCATACAAACGGCGGCCATTTTGTCCATCAATTTTGGTCTGATTTTCACAAAATTCAAACTCCACCTTCATGACCATGGCATGGTGATATAATCAAACGGTTTTTTAAATCGGATAACAATTTTGACCTCCAGAGGGACCACAAGCTAAAAAGGGCGATTTTTTGGACAATCAGGGGCCATAATTCAGGAAGTTACGATCCGATGGGCGCAAATATCGAAAAGAACCAAGATCTTTGGGTTATAAACATACATGTCAAGTTTCATCAAAATTGGTTCAAAATTGTGATCTCTATAAGGTCCACAACCTTGATATAACATATTTTCACACTATTCGCATACAAACGGCGGCCATTTTGTCCGTCAATTTTGGTCCGATTTTCATGAAATTCGAACTCAAGCTTCATAACCATGGAACGGTGATATAATCAAATCGGATAACAATTTTGACCTCCAGAGGGACCACAAGCTAAAAAGGGTGATTTTTCGGACAATCAGGGGCCATAATTCAAGAAGTTACGATCCGATTGGTGCAAATATCGAAAGGAACCAAGATCTTTGGGTTATAAACATGCATTTCAAGTTTCATCCAAATCGGTTCAAAATTGTGACCTCTACACTGTTCACAAGCTAAAAGATAGGTTGCCAGGCAACGAAACATACGTCCACAACAGCTAAGTCGTCCGGGCAGTCAACAAGGGTTGTCGCATATTGTTTCTTTTATCAGTAAGGAGAACATTTACTATTTACAACACATGATAATCTTATTACGAGTAATAGCCCAT
The DNA here is from genome assembly GCA_948474765.1 of Patella depressa. Taxonomy (NCBI): domain Eukaryota; kingdom Metazoa; phylum Mollusca; class Gastropoda; family Patellidae; genus Patella; species Patella depressa. Next base: position 41,399,150 of record OX419720.1, on the reverse strand, counting down.
TAAATAATTATCAGAAATGATTAGAATAGTTTTGATGGTTTGTCTCAAGGCCTTTGTCCACAAGATATTTCAAAGTGATCAAGTGCCAGAAATTATCAGATATCACTGAAAATCAAATAGGATTCTTCGTCTCATGACCCTAAACACTGTGTACAAATTTAAAGTCAATCGGATATTAACTTTAGCCTCTAGAGCGTTTACAAGATTTTTCAAAGTGATCAAGGGTCATAACTCTGGTAGTAAATATCGGATATCACCGAAAATCAATAGGCTTCTTCGTCTCATGACCTTAAACACTGTGTATAAATTTAAAGTCAATCGGATATTAACTATAGCCTCTCGAGCGTTCACAAGATTTTTCAAAGTGATCAAGGGTCATAACTCTGGTAGTAATTATCGGATATCGCTGAAAATCAATAGGCTTCTTCGTCTCACGACCTTTAACACGGTGTATAAATTTCAAGTCAATCGGAGATTAACTTTAGCCTCTAGAGCGTTCACAAGAAATTGTGGACGACGGACGGACGGACAGACGGACGGACGGGGGCGACGGCAATATACGACCACATTTCCATGTGGGCGTATAAAAACGTGATTTTTCGTACAATCAGGGGCCATAACCCATGAAGTTACAGTCCGATACATGCCAATATCGAAAGGAACCGAGATCTTAGGGTGATAAACCTATATTTTAAGTTTCATTGAAATCGGATAAAAATTGTGAACTGTAGACTGTTCACAAACAATTGTGGACGGACGGACGGACGGACGGACGGACAAACAGCGGCGACGACAATATACGTCCACATGAAAATGTGGGCATATAAAAACATTTTTTTATTATCTTTTGGAATCATCAATTTTTGTTAGAGACGTATGTACTCACAGCTTTCATTTTTAACAATATATTTATTTTCTATTTTTTAGTAGTATTACATATAGTTTCAATTTCATTCAGTTCAGTTAATTTTATCTTTGTCTCTGGTCAATAGAGAAAGAAATAAAAGTGCCAGGGCAAGATTATTTTCAATTTATTATTCTGATGTGTAGAGGTTACCTTTTCGTTTATTTCAATGCGTTAATGTACTGAACTATAGGCCTACAAGTACATGATGTAAACATAGGAAAAAATAAACATCAAATGCAATGACTTCTTTATTTTACAGGCACACTGGAAATATCAAGTCATTCCATGCCAGTAAGTTACAGGTAATTACAACCAATACAGACCTGCAATATCGTAGTTCAAACTAGGCAGGGGGATGGGATGGCCTTGTGGTCTAGAGTGCCACACTTCGACCTCTAGCTGGCCGGTCACCTCTGGCTTGCGGCTGTGGTTTCGAGTCCGGGTGTGAGCATATATGTGGCATGGAGATAGGGGCGCCTTCTCAACCTTTTGGGTTTCCTCCCACTGCTAAAGACCCCTACGTGCAAGCGAATTATTGAAATAAAATTAAACCTTGTGTTAGTCCCAAAATGACCTCTTTTGGGTCGAGTGGACGTTAAACCCCATTTCTCTCTCTCTCTCAAACTAGGCCTAGTAGTTATGATGATTTGTTATGATTTTCACTTTATTTTCAAGTTCGACAGAGTGACCGAATGGTAAACAAATTTGCGATGGATCGGAAATAAAATGGAAATTTAACGTCTTACTGATGAAGACCGGCATACGCATAAAGTGTACTATGATTGAAATGTTGCCTGGGCAGCGGCACTATGGCCTACCCTTACATTAGATACGACGGTCTGTCATTGAGTCCAGTTGTGTGGTTGCGTTAAAAACCTATGCGCAAGCGAATTATTGAAATAAAATTGAACCCTGAGAGTCCTAGCTAGACCTAGTTTGTGTTGAGTGGACATTAAACCCTCTTTTTTTCACATTCCTTCTTTAAAAAGTCCTTTTTTTTATATTTAATGTAAGATGTTCGATACCAACAATTAGTGGACATTTACGCGACGGCTTTGTGTACTAAGCGTTAAAAAAACATAAATTCGTGTTTATAATATCCTAACAAACAGTCCATTTCATAAGATTTTTGGCCCAAGGACGGGACGTGAATACAATACATCAGTAAACTTATGCCAAATCTGTATGCTTTCTATAGAGCCCAGTGAGCGTGTTGAACCAACTATGTCACTTTCGGTTTTAAAGATAGGCTGGCACTGCCAGGCAGGATACGCCCAAATTTTCGAGATATGGATAGAGAACAAGTAATACCGAAAGTGATTTTTCCTACATCATTAAGTTAGAATTTGATATGTGCAAATATCGAAATGAATTAAGATCTTTGGGTTATAAAGGTTCATTTCAGTAGGCTTCAAATTCGACTGGGGATCATGTTGCTAAGTGGGTAAGATGCTGGCTCGGTAGCCTTGAGGTTGGGTGTTTGATCCCAAACTGATCCCGCAGTGAATATTCGCTTGGCCGCTACAATCACTGATAAGCATGACATCGACGAGGCTTAATGAGTACGGCATATTAACTTTTTTACTCCGACAAATTAAATTCTCAAACATTTTTTTGAGGTAAAAGAAAAAAAAAATAACGATGTTTATCCCCAAAAGATCTCGGCTGCTTTCGATATTGGCATGTATCGGATCAAAACTTCATGGATTATGGCCCCTGATTGTACGAAAAATCACGTTTTTAGCTTGTGGACCCTATAGAGGTCACAATTTTGAACCGATTTTGATGAAACTTGACATGCATGTTTATAACCCAAAGATCTTGGTTCCTTTCGATATTTGCGCCTATCGGAATGTAATTTCCTGAATTAAGTCAATCAATCAAGGCAGATTAAGTAGTTAATCAAGGTAGCTTTATTGACGGTATAACACGCCACAATCAGGGGCCATAATTCAGGAAGTTACGATCCGATATATGCGCAAATAACGAAAGGAACCAAGATCTTTGTGTTATAACCATGCATGTCAAGTTTCATCAAAATCGGTTCAAAATTGTGACCTCTACACTGTTCACAAGCTAAAAAACACGATTTTTCATACAATCAGGGGCCATAACCCATGAAGTTACAGTCCGATACATGCCAATATCGAAAGGAACCGAGATCTTAGGGTGATAAACCTATATTTTAAGTTTCATTGAAATCGGATAAAAATTGTGACCTGTAGACTGTTCACAAACAATTGTGGACGGACGTCCGGACGAACAGGGGCGACGACAATATACGTCCACATGAAAATGTGGGCGTATAAAAAACTTTTACTTACCTAAAACAGAAAGAAAGAAAAGAGAAAGTATAATTAATGTTAATAATTGTATTTGTTTATTGTTTTCAGTTTAGTGCACTTACTCTTATTTTGTACGTTTCCAATCCAAATTTTGTATACATGCTTAGTTGAGCATGCGCACTTTGAGTTTGTATCATGTCGCTAATAAAAGCATATTATTGTACGATTAGACAGAGTTCGTATTTAACATGAACTTAACAGTTTCTTTCTATACTTCGTTTTGGTATGGAATGCTATTATTTTATTGTCAAGTAAATGAAGAAAATTCTACATGTACGGTATACAGAATGATGTCACAACATAAACTTGCATATAATTCGTTATTCATGTACAAATTATGATTGCTTTCAAACCAACTGTAAGTCAAAATAATTTGCCAATATAATCGATAATTGATCGGCGGATGGTCAAAACAGGAACGATTGCCAGCCCTAATGCGGAGCCCTAATTCCAGGTAAGACTAAGAATATTATTTGTATTTGTATAACTAATTGTACTTGCCCTCTGTGGAGGCTCCAAACGATCACCATGAGCAAGTTTTTGTTTCAAACCTTCAAGCTTGGCCTAAAAAAAAAAAAACGCATAAAAATGTATAATACAATTATATGGCGTATGGGTATGGTTTCATACCAAGAAATGAACCTTTAGGAAAAGTCGCTGATAGGACTCTTGTCTGCTGACTGTTCCTTCTCATCCCTATATAGCTGCAATATGAAAATATGGCTTTTCCACTACCTTGGTTCTAAGGCTATTTTGGAATCCTTACCGTCTATTTTTGCACTGTGATTATTTTTCGCCAAAAGTGATCATTAAAGTTTTAAATTTTCGTTTAGAACTGAAATAAATTAACTATTAGTCAATCGCCACGCTAAAAACATCAACAGAATTGATTGTGTATAGCTGAAATGGACACGACCGAAGCACAAAATAGTGCCAATACGCAGACGTCAAATCTACATTTATAATGTTATTTTTGTGAAAAATCATTGGAAGATGCGATAAGACATTATGGCAGTACGGATTATACAGTCCTAAAGGCTTCAAGAAGGCTATTGTTTACAATGTAACATTGTGTTGACATTTGTTTGTTGACGTGACCACATGACCTGTGACTTTTAGTTAACGTCATATGCAAGCCTTGAAATAACTGCTAAGGTTCAGCCTGACATGATGTCAGGCTGAACTGATTTTCAGCCGGACATTTCAGATTTTCAGCCTGACAAATACCATTATTCCATGCAGTGGAAAATTCCCTCATATAATTCATATTTTTAAAATACTTTATATAGAGTTCACAATTTAATGTAGTCACAAAACCATCGTCTTCTTCGTATGTTAACCACACGTCAGCATTGCATTTTGCTACGTCAGGTTTGATCCACTTTTCTACGGTTCTTATTGTATGTAATTTTCGAACTAGTGACGGCGATGGTCCCTGTTTAGAAGTGTCATTTTGAGAGACATTAAACACAGTACCAGTTTTAAAATATTCTGGAACGGTCCCACTAGCCGGGATATCCTGTGCCGGCGGGTTGGGGAAAATAAGAAGTTATTTTATTCAACATGTTTTCAACGCTCGTCTATTTACATTCACATCGATGATCGGAAGTGTCCAACAAAGTGAGATATTTTAATTTTCGTATAAAAAGTCTCTCCCTAATTACACCCATAGTCAACTTGAACATTTTCTTGTAACATTTTAAATATCATTACTTTTATTACTAATAATTTGTATAATTACATGTCATGTTATGTGTGATTTGGAACTAATCATATACGAAAGTAACGCAAAGCTAGCTACTACACGTAGACTCGAATAACCAGCGGAAAAGAGCTGATTCTCAATATTATTCATTATTTTATCTTCACGCGGCCAAGATACATGTATGTAAATAGTGATATTTTAACTATGACTCGGGTCGTTGATATAACCAGCGAAAAAGAGCCTATTCTAAAAAAATAGTAATATTTTTACTATGACTCGGTTCGTTGATATAACCAGCGGAAGAAAGGCGATTCTAATAATTATTGATTATTTTATCCGCGCGCGGCAGAGATATAAATAGTAACATTTTCACTATGACTCAGGTCGCTGATATTTTTGGGCCTGGATTTTGAGCCGATTCTATAAAAAAATAGCAATATTTTTACTAGGACTCGGGTCGTTGATATAACCAGCGTAAAAAAGCCGATTCTAAAAATTATTGATTATTTTATCTGCACGCTGCCGAGATATAAATAGTAACATTTTCACTATGACTCGGATCGTTGATATTTTTGTGTCTGGATTTTCGAGTCTAGTAATAATTAGCGATGGGCTCGAATTCGCGAATGAAATTACTATTTTTGGCTTACTGTTTTACCCAAAATCGGTCGGACATTTATGTCCGGACGAAAGGCAATTCGGTCTGTCAAAGGGGGTCAATTCGCCCGGACATTGTCCGTGTCCGGCCCCTTATTTCAGCGCTTGGTCATATGGATATCATGTCTATCGATCACTGCAAGATACATGTACATAGTGTGTAGAAATGTCGTCAGAGCTTTTAGTAATGGGCTTCTGTCTTAGAAAATCCTCCAAGCAAGTAGAAAAGCTTAATTGTGGTTACTATTTATGGACACCAGTAAGAAATATATATGTGTTGTCAGTTGTCGTTTAAACCTGTCAATTCTGGTAACGTATGTCAGTTATCTTATAAATAGTCAGTAATAACCACAGGGTGAGTATTTAAGATAATCAGTTAGTTTTTCTAACTTGTGTTAGTATGTAAAAATAAGGTGACTAATTAAGAGAAATTGGGAAAAGCGTGACTAATTAAGAAAACGTCAGTATTTGGCTACCGTTAACTACCTGGGTGAAACTGCCAGTTATCTTTGATGTGCGTCTGTAAGTGGAAACGTCACCAGTAGAGCGTGAAATCGTTAACTATATAAATTTTCGGTGAGTGCTGTTACAGAACATGATTATATGTATATTAAGTATCCTGAATAAATGAGTTATTATTTATTAATAATCGCGAATCGGAGGAAATTTTCTTAAAACAATAACAGATGGTAGTGAGCTAAGGGAATATTTGTCTGCGATTTCGATAACGACCGTAGTTTGCCAAAGACATCGAAGATGGTTAGATAGATCGATCTCTAAATACCTTCATATATAAATACAAATTTAAATGCTCAGTGACGAGGTTTGATTCGTCACACTATTTGTACCCGTTCACGTTTTTACAGCGGGTTTCACATGCAAAATACGGCGCAGTGTGTAGTGTTTTTAAATTTACAATTTATATGTATTCCCGTTACATGCGGGTTGGCACATACTTTGGGGCAGACGGCACTGTATGGATTAGTAAATTTGGAATGAGAACTAATGGTTTAAAAAGATCATCTTTGATGTGCGTCAGTAAGTGGAAACGTCGCTAGAAGAGAGTGAAACTAAATAAATTTTTGGTGAGTATTGTTATAGAATGTGACTATATGTATATTAAGTATCCCGAATCAATGAAATTGCGAAACGATAGTGAAACTTTTGTCAAAGATTTTCAACAAATAGAGCATTTTTATTTCTTAAAATTTGACAGTTACATATTCGAAATTTTCAAAAGTCACAATAACACATTTTCGTTTAATGATACAGTTTATCAATAAACTTAACAGAAATTTATATAGGTAATGAATTCACGCTCTACTGAGGTGGTAAACCTACCCAATCAACATTCTTAATCTCATGAGCACTATAACACAAATGTGCTAATTAAGTGATGAGATTAACGGAATTCAATCCCATAAAAGATTTAATATGCAAGACCTATATTACTAATGTACGGACTATTCTCTTTCGTTCTAAATTATAACACAGAGAGAAATATTAAACAAACATTAACAAATATATGGCGTGGGTGTTTTGTGATATAGTGTTAGAATATAGCGATATCTTTAACTTGCTTTTTCTTGGGGGACCCCAAGTTTGATATCGGTTATCTTTTTAAATCAAACCACCGAACTACAGTTGTCTTGAACCCAAAAGTTTTTCAATATGAACCCTGAATAAGTGCATGCACGCTTGTACATGTATGAATAGAATTGTTCCTTTGATCTAGAAGGGTTACTTGGTTGCCGACTCCATGCTTTGCACGGACTATTCTTGAAACGGTAAGACGCAAAGTCTGAAATAGTCGGGTTGACGCATGAATCATATGCTCTTTGTTTTATCTGGTATCGGGTTATATGGTACAAATTTACAAATAATAATGTAAATAGATATTCATACGATTCTTCAGTGCTCAGAATTACAGCTTGTATCTATGTACGTGTATGTATGAAATTCATTATTTCTGTTATCTGCTATCATGTTATATGTTTCAATAAAATTAGTGAAAGCAGATTAGTGTTGATGATCTTTTATAAACCATTACTTGTGATTCTAAATTTAACCCATGCAGATATCAAAGGGCCGAAGGAGAGTTATTTTGTTTCAAATTCTCAACCAATCAAATTGCTCATCCATGGCAGACAATGCTCATTGTCGAACGTATTCAAGGTATTGATGTAATGAAACTATACACTTAGCAGTTGGAATTCGATATTGTTGAATAAGCTCTACACGATGACTAAATGTGCAGATTGTAGCCACCCACACTGCATGTTTCGCTTAACAATGAAATGGTGCCGTTTTCAATTTTCGATCCCTTCGTTCTTCTACTCCTGATAGTAAGAAGTTTTATTTTAATCCCTTCAAGTGCCTGTGAGACAGACAGACGGACGAACATGGCATAAGGCAGCACATGGTGAAAATTTTATGCAAAGCAAATAATAATTGCCACATTTATAGACCAAAAACCTTGAAAAAGTATTTGTAGAAAATCATCTATTTCTCAACAACCGTACAAGTTAGAAACCAGGAAGTTACAATCCGATATGAGCAAATATCAAAAAGAGATAAGATCTTTGGGTTATAAACATGCATTTCAAGTTTCATCAACATCAGATTAAAATTGTGACCTCTACAGGATCCACAACCTTGATACACCATATTTTTAGAGTATTCGCGTACAATCAGTGGCCATTTGGTCTGTCATTACATTGTAACGGTGATATAATCAAAGGGTTATTTTTAATCAGGTAATAATTTTGACTTCCAGAGGGACCACCAATCTAATAAAGGCGATTTTTTGTACAATCATGGGCCATAATTCAGGAAGTTATGATCAGATATGCGCAAATATCGAAAGGAACCAAGATCTTTGGGTTATAAACATACATGTTAAAGATACATTATGGGAGATTTTGACAAGGAGTTAGCCATTCTTGCTATAAAAGTTCAAAAATAGATGTTGAAACAAGAATATATTGAAAATTTCAGTCAAATAACTTTATCCTGAACAAAGTTGTTACCACTATAATTTTTTACTAGAAATGGTAGCTAAATTCATCGACACCCTTTTCCCACTATGGCCGATTGTTGACTGACAGATTACATAGTCTCGATCATCAAGTAATGTTTAAACGGTATCTAGTGAAGCTTGTGTATAGCCTCGGTCATCATTGTCTTTTATGAATAATTTCCGGAAGTATGATGACGTCAACGTCACGGAGAAACCCCACCCACGACGCCATAGTGATTAAATCAGTCGACGAAATCCTGTTTTAATCCGAGCTCAATCCAAACCATCCGTGGGTCTACAGTGTTCATTTTGGGCTTGTTGTTTAAATAAAGATCTAATTTATAATTTCTGTGACATCTGAGGCTCAAAGGAAGACCGACTAAAGTCAGTTTTTGCTCTTCCATAATGTATGTTTAAGTTTCATCAAAATTGATTTAAAATTGTGACCTCTACAGGTTCCACAACCTTGATATACCATATTTTTACACTTTTTGGGTACAAGCGGCGGCCATTTTGTCTGTCAATTTTGCTTCGATTTTCACGAAATTCAAACTCACCCATCACTACGGTGTAACAGTGATATAATCAAACGTTTTTTCTAAATCAGATAATAATTGTGACCTCCAGAGGGACCACAAGCTAAAAAGAGTGATTTTTCTTACAATCAGGGGCCATAATTCAGGAAGTTACTATCCGATATGTGCAATTATGCAATGGAACCAAGATCTTTATGTTATAAACATAAATTTCAAGTTTCATCAAAATCGGTTTAAAATTGTGACCTCTATAGGGTCCACAACCTTGATATAACATATTTTCACACTTCGCGTACAAACGGCGGCCATTTTATCCATCAATTCTGGTCCGATTTTCACGAAATTTAAACTCTTTCTTCATTACCATGTATCGGTGATATAATCAAACGGTTTTCTAAATCGGATAATAATTTTGACCTCCAGAGGGACCACAAGCTAAAAAGGGTGATTTTTCAGACAATCAGGGGCCATAATTCAGGAAGTTACAATCTGATTGGCGCAAATATCGAAAGGAACTAAGATCTTTGGAATTTAAACATGCATTTCAAGTTTCATCCAAATCGGTTCAAAATTGTGACCTCTACACTGTTCACAAGCTAAAAACGTGATTTTTTGTACAATCAGGGGCCAAAATCCATGAAGTTACAGTCCGATACATGCCAATATAGAAAGTTTCATTGAAATCGGATAAAAATTGTGACCTGTAGACTGTTCACAAACAATTGTGGACGGAGGGACGGACGTCCGGACGAACAGGGATGACGACAATATACGTCCACATGAAAATGTGGGCGTATAAAAGACATTAGAAATCAGACCTTTGAAAAAAATTTCTGTTTTGGAGGCTTAAAATACAGTTTTTGAAAAATGATGTTACTTCTGGTGATAATGAAAAACTTAAATTACTTGTATGAAATGGTAACTGGCATTAGGTATCACACAGCGAAACTTTCATGTAAATCGAATAATAATTGACATTTTTGTGGATCAAATACCTTGAAAAGTGACCCAATCAAAATCATCTATTTCTCCGCAACTGAACAAGTTAGAAACCATTTTGTGTAATCTTTATGATCGTATTGATTCATTCTATTAGTTGAATATCAAACATCAAATTTTTAAACAAATAACAAATACGACTCATTTGAAAAAAATATTTGTTTCGTATTGAAATGTGGTCGTATATTGTTGTCGCCCCTGTCCGTCCGTCGGTCCGGCGTCCACAATTGCTTCTGGACACTCTAGAGGCTAAAGTTAATATCCGATTGACTTTAAATTTATACACAGTGTTTAAGGTCATGAGACGAAGAAGCCTATTGTTTTTCAGCGATTTCCGATAATAACTACCAGAGTTATGGCCCTTGATCACTTCAAAAAATCTTGTGGACGCTCTAGAGGCCAAGGTTAATATCCGATTGGCTTTAAATTTATACACAGTGTTTAAGGTCATAAGACGAAGAATCCTATTGATTTTCAGTAATTTCCGATAATTAGTGCCAGAGTTATGGCCCTTGATCACTTCAAAAAATCTTGTGGATGCTCTAAAAGCCAAAGTTAATATCCGATTGACTTTAAATTTATACACAGTGTTGAAGGTCATAAGACCAAGAAGCCTATTGATTTTCAGCGATTTCCGATAATTAGTGCAATAGTTATAACTCGGTGTAGCAGTCGCTATTGTGTGCCACGATAGTCGCGTGACAAGATAGGCCTCAGTGTAATTTGATATGTAAAATTTATTTATTGTGGAAATATCGTGCCGTTATCGTGGAAATTTTTAACAAAAAATGACACGATAATCGTGTCTGGTCAAACCTGCACGATCCGCGTCAGACCCGTCAACCCCTCAGAGCTGAAAAGCAGTAGGGTAGTGTAAAAAAAGCAGTAGAAACCATGATTTGGCAGTAGATTTCTCAAAACGCATAAATTCGCACTTCCAAGGGTAATTAATTTAGAAATGATACATTGAACTGTAGGCCCAACAATACATAGACAAAATACACAAGCAATGAACCATATCTAAAATTATTTATTGAATATGAAGAATACAGAAATAAAAAAATAGGTTGCCAGGCAACGAAACATACGCCCACACAGCAGCCAAATCGTCCGGGCAGTCAACAAGAATTGTCGCATATTAAGGAATTTTCAGAAAATCATTAGAATTTGTTTGGTTTTTATAATCAAACGTTTTTTTTTTAAATCATATAATAATTGTGACCTCCAGTGGCACCACAAGCTAAAAAGGGTGATTTTTCGTACAATCAGGGGACATAATTCAGGAAGTAGTGACCCGATGGGCGCAAATATCGAAAGGAACCAAGATCTTTGGGTTTAAAACATACCTGTCAAGTTTCATCAAAATCGATTCAAAATTGTGACCTCTATAGGGTCCACAACCTTGATATAACATATTTTCACACTATTCGTGTACAAACGGCGGCCATTTTGTCCGTCAATTCTAGTCCGGTTTTCACGTAATTCAAACTCTCTCTTCATTACCATGTAACGGTGATATAGTCAAACGTTTTTTTAAATCGGATAATAATTTTGACCTCTAGAGGTACCAAAAGCGAAAAAAAGCGATTTTTCGGACGATCCGGGGACATAATTCAGGAAGTTATGATCCAATGGGCGCAAATATCGAAAGGAACCACGATCTTTGGGTTATAAACATACATGTCAAGTTTCATCAAAATCGGTTCAAAATTGTGACCTCTATAAGGTCCACAACCTTTATACAACATATTTTCACAATATTCGCGTACAAACGGCGGCCATTTTGTCCGTCAATTTTGGTCCGATTTTCACAGAATTCATACTCGACCTTCATAACCATGGAACGGTGATATAATCAAACGTTTTTTTAAATCGGATAACAATTTTGACCTCAAGAGGGACCACAAGCTAAAAAGGGCACTTTTTCGGACAATCAGGGGCCATAATTCAGGAAGTTACGATCCGATTGGCGCAAATATCGAAAGGAATCAAGATCTTTGGGTTATAAACATGCATTTCAAGTTTCATCCAAATCGGTTCAAAATTGTGTCCTCTACACTGTTCACAACCTTGATATAACATATTTTCACACTATTCGCGTACAAATGGCGGCCATTTTGTCCGTCAATTTTGGTCCGATTTTCACGAAATTCGAACTCGACCTTCGTAACCATGGAACAATGATATAATCAAACGTTTTTTTAAATCGGATAACAATTTTGACCTCCAGAGGGACCACAAGCTAAAAAGGGCAATTTTTCGGACAATCAGGGGCCATAATTCAGGAAGTTACGATCCGATTGGCGCAAATATCGAAAGGAACCAAGATCTTTGGGTTATAAACATGCATTTCAAGTTTCATCCAAATCGGTTCAAAATTGTGTCCTCTACACTGTTCACAACCTTGATTTAACATATTTTCACACTATTCGCATACAAATGGCGGCCATTTTGTCCGTCAATTTTGGTCCGATTTATACGAAATTCGAACTCGACCTTCATAACCATGGAACGGTGATATAATCAAACGGTTTTTTAAATCGGATAACAATTTTAACCTCCAGAGGGACCACAAGCTAAAAAGGGCGATTTTTCGGACAATCAGGGGCCATAATTCAGGAAGTTACGATCCGATTGGCGCAAATATCGAAAGCAACCAAGATCTTTGGGTTATAAACATGCATTTCAAGTTTCATCCAAATCGGTTCAAAATTGTGACCTCTAAACTGTTCACAAGCTAAAAGATAGGCTGGCACTGCCAGGCAGGATACGCCCACATTTTCGAGAGATGGACAGAGAACAAGCAATACCGAAAGTGATTTTTCCTGCATCTTTAAGTCCTGTATTTCATACTGTATTTGGAGCAGCCATTTAGTTGGTCAGTTCCAGTCTGATATTAATGAAATTCGAAACCGACAATGATTATGGTGTGACGGTACACAACCTAGAAATGTGACTTTTCATAAAAATCGGATAAGAATTGTGACCTGTATTGAGTCCACAACCATGATATACCATATTTTTACATTATTCGCGTACAAACGGCGACCATTTCGTCCGGCAATTTTTGTATGATTTTCACGAAATTAGAACTCAACCTTCCTAATCAAAATCGAATTAAAATTAAGACCTATACAGGGTCCACAACCATGATATACCATTTTTTTAACAGTATTCGCGTACAAACAGCGGCCATTTTGTCTGTCAATTTTGGTCCGATTTTCCCGAAATTCAAACTCAACCTTCCTTACAGTGTAACGGTGATATAATCAAACGTTTTTTTAAATTGGATAATAATTGTGACCTCCAGAGGGACCACAAGCTAAAGAAAGGGGGATTTTGCGTATAACCAGGGGCCATAATTCAGGAAGTTACGATCCGATATGCGCAAATATTGAAAAGAACCAAGATCTTTGGGTTATAACCATGAATTTCAAGTTTCATCAAAATCAAATTAAAATTGTGACCTTTACAGGGTCCACAACCTTGAGATACCATTTTTTAACAGTATTCGCGTACAAACGGCGGCCATTTTGTATAGCAATTTTGGTCTGATTTTCCCGAAATTCGAACTCAACCTTCCTTACGGTGTAACGGTAATATAATCAAACGTTTTTTTAAATCAGATAATAATTGTGACCTCCAAGCTAAAAAAAAGGCAATTTTGCGTATAATCAGGGGCCATAATTCAGGAAGTTACGATCCGATATGCGCAAATATCGAAAGGAAGCAAGATCTTTGGGTTATAACCATGAATTTCAAGTTTCATCAAAATCGAATCAAAATTGTGACCTCCACAGGGTCCACAACCTTGATATACCATTTTTTAACAGTATTCGCGTACAAACGGCGGCCATTTTGTATGGCAATTTTCGTCCGATTTTCCCGAAATTCGAAGTCAACCTTCCTTAGGGTGTAACGGTGATATAATCAAACGGTTTTTTAAATCGAATAATAATTGTGACCTCCAGAGGGACCACAAGCTAAAAAGGGTGATTTTTCGGACAATCAGGGGCCATAATCCAGGAAATTACATTCCGATAGCCGCAAATATCGAAAGGGACCAAGATCTTTGGGTTACAAACATGCATGTCAAGTTTCATCAAAATCGGTTCAAAATTGTGACCTCTATAGGGTCCACAAGCTAAAAACGTGATTTTTCGTACAATCAGGGGCCATAATCCATGAAGTTTTGATCCGATACATGCCAATATCGAAAGCAGCCGAGATCTTTTGGGGATAAACCTATATTTCAAGTTTCGTCAAAATCGGATAAGAATTGTGACCTGTAGAGAGTCCACAAACAAATTGTGGACGGACGGACGTCCGGACGGACAGGGGCGACGACATAATACGTCCACATGAAAATGTGGGCGTATAAAAACGTGATTTTTCGTACAATCAGGGGCCATAACCCATGAAGTTACAGTCCGATACATGCCAATATCGAAAGGAACCGAGATCTTAGGGTGATAAACCTATGTTTTAAGTTTCATTGAAATCGGATAAAAATTGTGACCTGTAGACTTCAAGTTTCATCCAAATCGGTTCAAAATTGTGACCTCTACACTGTTCACAAGCTAAAAACGTGATTTTTTGTACAATCAGGGGCCAAAATCCATGAAGTTACAGTCCGATACATGCCAATATCGAAAGGAACCGAGATCTTAGGGTGATAAACCTATGTTTTAAGTTTCATTGAAATCGGATAAAAATTGTGACCTGTAGACTTCAAGTTTCATCCAAATCGGTTCAAAATTGTGACCTCTACACTGTTCACAAGCTAAAAACGTGATTTTTTGTACAATCAGGGGCCAAAATCCATGAAGTTACAGTCCGATACATGCCAATATAGAAAGTTTCATTGAAATCGGATAAAAATTGTGACCTGTAGACTGTTCACAAACAATTGTGGACGGACGGACGGACGGACGGACAGGGGCGACGACAATATACGTCCACATGAAAATGTGGGCGTATAAAAAATAATTAGTAACATTAAATTTTTTTTTAAATTACCAGTCCAGGAGTAGGCCTACTGGCAGTACCATTTTTCTTTTGTTTTAATTTGGCATGATTTTAAAAATATCCATGTGACATGTGTTTCCCATTCCAATGTTGTTTCATGTAAAATAATTGGTGTGCTTATTATATAAATTCTATAGTATTTCTACATTAGGAATAGAGAGGGGAGGGCGTAAAAAATTATTTTTGCATAACGACTAGATCTATATAATATATATAATGTAAATATTCATATTGGCATCGATTTAATCATGCTTCAATCAAAGTTCATGCCATGGCAATTATCCTCTCATAATACAATGTAGGCCTACGGGATTTTTTTCTCTCGTGATTCCGTAAATCTGCTTTTACATTTATTTGAGAGAGACTTCCATTGAAGTCAGAATCGGCGAGACGTTTTCCCATCTTGCATTCGAAGTATTGTATTACATTCTGTACGTACGTACTCGAGCAAACGAAAATGTCAGCCATTGCTGCCGTAAATTGGTCGCTATTTGTTTAGTTTATCGCTTCTCATTTTAAGAGTATTTGGAACACGTGGCAATAATTATATCCGCTTTATTAACTCCAAAAAAGGTTGAACAGAATTTGAGAACAAATCTCTTAGCTAAATTACACCTTACAATATCGACGTTGATAACCGAAATTCGCGACTTTTTTTTGTTTACATGCAAAGAGTTGCTTCCCTTAGTTCCATAGTTTTGGCGAGAAAATTAAAAAACTCTTTGTTTGAAAATGCGGTAGAAATCTGTTACCGTGCAGTAGAGCGGCACATGAGGCCTTTTCGCGGCACTTTACCGCGTGATGCGGTAGAGTTGACAGGTCTGATCCGCGTACTGTATTAGACTCTCGATTGACAAGAGTTTCATCGCCCACCCTTCATTATAACCAAAGTTATTGTGCCCTAAAGAATCAACAAATCAGCATGCTTATCTCTGCTTACCCCAAGCAGAAAATGCTCATCTTTGAACTCAATCAAGACATTGAACTAGGGAACGTCTGCACCAAGTTTGAACATTCTAGCTTAAATATAAGGAGTTATTGTGTTCCAAGTTCTCGGCCCTTCACATTGCTTCTATTTTCCATTTTCAATTCACAATGGTGACTCCCAGTTGACCTAAATCAAAATTCTACTCTCGACGTTTTTTTAGGCCTTTCTCCAAGGATTCAGAAAATATAACTCCCGAGTCTGTAAGTAAAATAGCAAAAAAGCCTTAGGGATTTTTCACGTTTCAAGATGGTGGCACTTCCGGTTCGATCAACAAACTCCATATTTTGTGTACGAATCAGTAATTACTTGTCTAGTCACTCGGCTAATCTCGACAGATTCCGTAAACTACATCTAGTCTCGGATGTATGACAGTAAGTGATATATACCTACACCCATACATTTGCGATGCGGCTACCGGTTTACTTTAACAGGAAAACTTGACGCTATTACACAAATTGGGAACCTATTCGGCTAGCGACCTATTCGACCGATCGAGCTGCAACCTGTTCGTTGGAAACCTATTTAGAGTAAAGACAACAGTCTCTATTTATCAACCAATAAAATCCAACGTGATGCCTATCAAATGAAAATAGAATATATATTTTTTATCCATTCCTTCAGCTCAGAATAGAAGTGTAATTTCGTTATTATCTTACAGCTGGATCGGTCGAATAGGTCGCTAGCCAAATAGGTCGCCAACTTGTGTTTGGAATGGGCGCAGCCATGTTTCATCCGGGACCTTTAAAGTAGTTCCAATATGGCGGAATTCATCATACAGCCGAGTTTAGATTGTCCGAAATCTTACGAGGTTTGCCGAGTGCTTGTCTAGTATCGAAAATTTTTTTTATGTCATTCTGACCTATATTTCAACGATTTTTTTTGAAAACTTTGATCCTTAATTTCACCAAAGGGAGATAATTTAGAAAATTTCTAATTATCTACTTAAAAGATCTAATTATATACTAAATTTCATGAAAATCGTACAACTATTAAAGAAGTTGTCAAATAGACCTTTCTCACGTTAAATTCGAAAACGAGGCTCGGTATACAAAACCGCTGCATCCGGATGCAGACGTCGTCAATGTAAACAATGGCGCTTCACTGTTGTGTTCCGTTGTGTACAAGCGATTCTCGGTATGACATTGACAAGCAGCTATCCTTTCACAACATACCGAAAGACGAAAAGCTAAGGAGAGAATGGGTTGTTAAAATAAGAAGAGATGAGAATGCTTTGTTCAAAGTAAGTCGTGCATTTTTAATTTCATGACCTACCATCATTACGAGAATCTCATATCTCGAATGTCATCATCCATTGATTACCGGTAACTTAAAAGAAATGGGGCATTCATGTTTGACGTGACTCCCATTTTTGTGTTATAGGTTTTGATTTTAAATACCTGACCCTAACCTTAACCCTTATATAGAAAGTAGGAAGTTCCATGTGGACACAGTCACAGACACAGTACGAACGAATGCAAACCAAGAGGAGGGAGTTGGATCAAACATCGATTGTCGATCGTTGAACGGCCCCGTCAAACAAACATTCCAAAAATAAATACTTTATATGTTTAATACTTACGGTACCATATTTCTATAATATATCTAATTTATTATTGGCATTTTCAAAATGAAATTATCACCATCATTGTTATTATTATTAATGTAGGCCTAGGCTTGGGCTATATTATATTTGTTGAACTTTTTTTTACCATAACTCCCATAAGTTACAAGTACCGTATTTATAGGCCTTAAAATATTTTTTTCTTATGCCTATAGTATAGGCCTAATGTTTGTTACTAGTATGTCATACCTAATTATTTCATTTATTTATTTTCTTTTTTAGATTACAGAAGCTACCCATGTTTGTAGTCTACATTTCAATTCATATGACTTTAAAAAGACAATCTCTGGAATGAGAAGATTAAAGAATGGTTCTGTTCCGTCTGTTTTTAATTGGACAACATGTCATGTGGAAAGGCCTGCACCCAAACAAAGATTACCATTTGATAATCACAGGTACAAAAATCATACATAAATATTTGAGTTTGTTAGTCGATTGTGTTCCCTTTAATAATAGGCCTACATCTCTTTGTATTTTATGCAGTTGTTAAAAGATAGGTTGCCAGGCAACGAAACATACGCCCACAACAGCTAAGTCGTCCGGGCAGTCAACAAGGGTTGTCGCATATTGTTTCTTTTATCAGTAAGGAGAACATTTACAACACATGATAATCTTATTACGAGTAATAGCCCATTAAATAATTATCAGAAATGATTAGAATAGTTTTGATGGTTTGTCTCAAGGCCTTTGTCCACAAGATATTTCAAAGTGATCAACTGCCAGAAATTATCAGATATCACTGAAAATCAAATAGGATTCTTCGTATCATGACCCTAAACACTGTGTACAAATTTAAAGTCAATCGGATATTAACTTTAGCCTTTAGAGCATTCACAGGGTTTTTCAAAGTGATCAAGGGTCATAACTCTGGCAGTAATTATCGGATATCGCTGAAAATAAATAGGCTATTTTGTATCATGACCGTAAATAGTGTGTATAAATTTAAAGTCAATCGGATATTAACTTTAGATTTTTCAAACTGATCAAGGGTCATAACTCTGGCAGTAATTATCGGATATTGCTGAAAATCAATAGGATTCTTTGTATCATGACTTTAAACACCGTGTATAAATTTAAATTCAATCGGATATTAACTTTAGCCTCTAGAGCGTTCACAAGATTTTTCAAAGTGATCAAGGGTCATAACTCAGGCAGGAATTATCGGATATTGCTGAAAATCAACAGGCTTCTTCTTATCATGACCTTACACACTGTGTATAAATTTAAAGTCAATCGGATATTAACTTTAGCCTCTAGAGCGTTCACAAGATTTTTCAAAGTGATCAAGGGTCATAACTCTGGTAGTAATTATCGGATATCACTGAAAATCAATAGGCTTCTTCGTCTCATGACCTTAAACACTGTGTATAAATTTAAAGTCAATCAGATATTAACTTTAGCCTCTAAAGCGTTCACAAGATTTTTCAAAGTGATCAAGGGTCATAACTCTGGCAGTAATTATCAGATATCACCGAAAATCTATAGGCTTCTTTGTCTCATGACCTTAAACACTGTGTATAAATTTAAAGTCAATCGGATATTAACTATAGCCTCTAGAGTGTTCACAAGATTTTTCAAAGTGATCAAGGGTCATAACTCTGGTAGTAATTATCGGATATCGCTGAAAATCAATAGGCTTCTTCGTCTCACGACCTTAACCACTGTGTATAAATTTAAAGTTAATTGGATATTAACTTTAGCCTCTAAAGCGTTCACAAGATTTTTCAAAGTGATCAAGGGTCATAACTCTGGCAGTAATTATCAGATATCACCGAAAATCAATAGGCTTCTTCGTCTCCTGACTTTAAACACTGTGTATAAATTTAAAGTCAATCGGATATTAACTATAGCCTCTAGAGTGTTCACAAGATTTTTCAAAGTGATCAAGGGTCATAACTCTGGTAGTAATTATCGGATATCGCTGAAAATCAATAGGCTTCTTCGTCTCACGACCTTAAACACCGTGTATAAATTTCAAGTCAATCGGATATTAACTTTAGCCTCTAGAGCGTTCACAAGAAATTGTGGACGATGGACGGACGGACGGACGGACGGACCGACAGACGGACGGACGGGGGCGACGGCAATATACGACCACATTTCCATGTGGGCGTATAAAAAAACTACCCCCCCACCCCCTATAGTTTGCTCACTAACCAAGTCTCTGGTCCCTCCCGGTTTGGGTCAATATTTTATGGGGTAGTTTCCTCTTGACAGCGTCTATATCTTCGAATGGAATGTAAAACTGAGGCCCATGTTCACATTGGCGTTCACATAAAAAAATTCTTAGCAATCAGCTCTAAAAATAGGTTGTACCATTGTAAAACCGCTGTCCAACCCATCTGCACAGTACATAGTGTGCTGTAAGGCCATATTTTATATTATCCCTGTTGGTATAGAAAAATAATACGCCAAACCACATTTCATGTCATAATCCTTTTTTTATAATTTAATTCAGGAATGACAAAGTGAAAGAATTTATACCACCACCATTTGAAGACCATGATTATGCTATTTCACCTTTAAGTTTAGAAGAAAAGTTTATTTCCCTTCAACATCATAATAAAGTTTTAGAAGATCGTGTTTTAAGTTTAAGTAATATGAAATTCGGAATTGAACGTTTTTGTATGAATGATGATATGGTTTTATTTTATACAGGTTTTCGTGATTATAATATTTTTTTTTATCTGTATTTAATGCTTTACAGCCAACTGCTGTAAACATGATTAGGTGGAGCCAAGTTCAGAGACAGCGCAATCAGTCATCACAATTTAACAGTACTGCTGTTCGTTCCGAAAGTCTTCTACTGATTGTAGAGTGGTTCAGGCTAAAAATGTTTTATAACAAACAGACACTATTTCGGGACAGTAAAGACATTATATATGATAAGACTTACTATAAAAACTTCATTGATCAACAATGGAAGTCTGGCCACTTCTGATTTTTGAGGATATATAACCATTTGGACATATGTTATAAATGGCTCAAAATCTGCCCGGCTTCCATAATCAAAGGAGTTATCTCTTAGTGAGAATAAGAGCTATACTGCAAAGTAACAGATTACACTCTATGAGACGATTGGATTTGACATATGTACGCATGCGCGAACGCTTAGTTGTTTTAACAGTAAACCCGCGCCTTCAAATGTCTTTATATTAACTGTGTTTATAATGCTACAGTAGAAATTAAAATACATGTTAAGCTGGAGATGAAAATATCGGCATTTGACATGAATTATTTCAAGATTAGCCTCATACATATATTAAAATGAACAGTGCGTTTACTTATTTATACCCAGACACAGGCCTATTTATAACGGCATGTTATACAGAGGGAGCGAGGGAGAGAGAGGGGTCTATAAATCTAATAATGTAACACTTTAATGTGAATCTCAAAGATAACTAAATATTATATTGTGCAGTACGATGTTTGTTATGAAAAATAAATTGCCGGGTAAAGTACGAGGAAAATATAATGACATGTAATACGGGGAGTGAGAGAGAGGGATTACCCCCCCCCCCATAAAACTATTAATTTAAGACTTTATTTTTTGTCCCTCAGATAAATAAATATATTGTACTGCATGATGTTTGTTATGAAAAAAAAAGAACACATTGCTGGATAAGTGGCGTATGCGCCGAGCCAGCGATTATTGCGTATGTAAGGAATTTAGAGCCAAATTTTGTAGTTTTGTCTGTATAAAGGGTGGTATTTTTCGCCGACTTCAAGGTTTCCTAAACATTTGGACACCGGCGCGCTCACATGATATTCTTTGAACTGTAGATTTTGATGGAGTGTAATTAGATTTAGTCCCACGAGAGCCAAACATGCGGTTATAACCACTGCTACGTTACCATTGGAAACGTTTAGATTTTTAAGTTTCATGACCAAATTATGTCATTCTGCTGTGTATCTTATTTTTGACATCATACAAAATTCCTTTGTTCGTCTAAAAAGGTTTGGACTTGCAACCATTCTTTTTACCTGCCAATTGTTTTTTATTTTCATTATTAGCCTTCATGCGAATCATTTCTTTTTTAGTCTTCCTAAGTTGATTTTTTTTAAAACTTGGCGATTGTGCTTTTATGATAATTGCCGCAAATACTTTTTTCTATCTAAATCAGTCAAGGTCGCATCGGCAGATGTCCGAGTCTCTCTGTTTATTAAATTAATTTCACTTGTGTCTGCCGATGGAGTAACGTAAACTATCCCGGAAAAAATGGGGTGTCAAGAAAATCGTCGTATGATTTCATACATTTAGTGGACTTTACCTTACTTTTACTCAGCGTCCTAGCCTTCGTCGTCAGTCTGGCCAGTCTATTTTGAATGTATTTGTCACCAAAAGTCACACAGTCGTCATGTAAAGCAGTCATGACAGGCTGATGCTCCGAAGTTGTCGGGAATTTATTAACATTTGTCTAGCATAAAGCCTATTTGTGATTTTTGTCATAGGTAGTTTGTTACAGTTCCCAAATCATATGGGTACTTGTCCAATCCAGTGCTGGATAGCAAATCATCCGTGGACGATATCTTGCAGGGCTTAGTCTCAAATCTTGAAAAAAATAAGTCTGTCGATCAAAGCCTATGCCTACAGGATGGTTAGATAATATACTATGATTATAAAAATAATTTACACCATGTTACCGAAAAGGGTCTGGAAAATAAAGACTACAAATAAAAAGTTTGTTTCGGTTATTTTCCGGTCTCAAATAGTTCTGCGTATTTAGAGCTAGCAAATATTTATTTCCTAACCACGATAGATGCCAGCGTAAACCAAGAATGTAGCCACTTAATAAAAGTAAATCTCGAAAGGTTGTAGTAAATTTATCTGGGCAATCTCATGTGGTTGAAAGTTAGAAATGAAACGAAGCTATTACAGCTAGCTCTGTATTTAAATCACCAAAATCAAAATTCAAATCAAGGAGTGAAATCGAAATTTTTGCTCACGTTCGCTATTAAATAAACACGTAAGTCGAAGCCCGTAATGAGTGTATTTTTTACTCGGCGTTATATACCAATACATGTTTGTAAAAATACCTCATGTGACGTATATTTGCTGCGACTTCCTAAACCACGTGCGCGGCGCTAACTTCTGCTCACTTCAGAAGATTTCTCGACGGAGCAATCACACAGATAAGCGGGTCAGTTTTTATAAGGACAAATATTGTGTCTCTGAACAACTCTACTGATTGATCAATTTTTTATGTTTTTATGTCGAGTTCGGCAGGGTTTTTCTGAAAATGATTTAGCAGTGCGTTTTGATATTTCTATTAGCTCTGTAAGCAGATTTATTATGACCTGGTCAAATTACAGTACTGGTCAGGCGGAGGTACGAAATTCCTCCGTGGTCCGACCTGGGCGGAAATGAAAAATCGCGGAGTACAGCTTATAATTCCGCTCAGGTCCCGCTCTGAATTCCGCTCTAAATTTCCGCCGCGAATTTGAGTAAACCGCCGACCACGGCGGTTTTGTTAAACCACCGACGCCCGCAGGCTTGTTAAACCACCGAACCAAGCGCGAGTTTTAATATTATGAAATTATTGTTACACGTATGCTTACATTGTATTCGTATCCATTAATTTAGAAGTCCAATTCCGAAAACAACATTATTGGTATGCTTGTAAAAGTCTGAATCAAAAAATATTGATATATCATCGGTGTCAGCATCGATGTATAATAAACAACATCGCCGACTCGTGTGAGTTTGTTTTGTTTTTGTTTTACATCTACGGCATATAACAAACCTTTCAAATAATATTAATCATCTGGACGAACATTCGTAAATAGGTATTATTCGACTTAATTAACGTCCGTTTGGCTGTCCATTTATGCCTTATACATTTACACACATCTAAGTATTCTGTTACTATGTTTTTGTTTTTGATTTTGTTTTAAAACAAAGTGCAACGAAGTCGTTTACCTTTTATGAATGTCGGCAAAGAATAAAGCAAAGTGAGTACACTCATTGTTACAAAGCCGTGGTTTCATTCCGAAACGTGTTGACATTGTTATTACAAGTGATTCTAGAGCTTTCATTCAAATAATTAAAAAAAAGTGAGCACACTCTCAGTTTCAATCCGAAACGTGTTGGTATGGTAAGTGTTTATTCTATTAAAATATTGTTTTATTAGACAATACAATAAATCACAAAAATGGATTATTAAAAACAGGCGAATATGCGATACAAGGATGTGGGTCAGTTCATCCCAGGACCGGACTGTTTCATCCCAACCTAATTTATTATCGGGATGTTTCATCCAGGTCTGTTTCACCCCCTTGTTATTAGAATAGCAGTTAACGGAGTTATACTTATTGTAAAATAAACTGCTAAACACTTACTTATTGTTAAATAAACATTACTTTATTATTTATTGTTAATGTATCTATCTTCTTACAAATGTGTAAAGACAACTCAGCCCCCGCCGCATGTTTTTATTACTAATCCCTAAGTAATTATTATGGATTAGTAATAAAAACATGCGGCGGGGGTTGAGTTGTATTTACCCATTTGTAAGAAGACAGATACATTAACAATTTGGGCACAAAGCCGCCACCGTAACAAGTCGGTGTTTCCGTTATAAACATTGAAAAAAATTCAGAACAATGTCCGAAAATTTGGTCAAAAAATGTATTTTACATACATAATTTTTTAGCGTAAATTAGTCGGAATGTGAAAAGGGAATTCCTTGGGGCGTGATCAGCTGAAATCTGCAGTGATTAGAATAGTGTCAAGTTCACGTGAGTCGCCGTGTTTGATATTCAATTTTATACCGATATTATAGAATCCTAATTATACATATTTCTTGAACGGTAATGTCATATTTATTTCTGTATATTTAAACGGTCGTGGAATGAAACGACCTGCTCCCTGATACAACACTTTTAGCCAAGTATGCCTCTATAGATACATTACTTCATTAATACGTTCGATATTTTTAAAACCTGCATCGTTCAACTATTTACACACATAAATGCTGGCCTTACCTTGGACGAAAGTGTTGTTTATTAAAAAAGCCATTTCCATTCTAACAAATAAGTTACAAAATCCATTTTAATTCAGTAAATCACACCTCAAGTTACACCTTCGGATTTAATTCCCAAATGAATGAAATTCCTTAATCTCCTGTTTTTAAGCACATATCAACCTTGCTGAACACATGTACATTAAAACTATCAGTCGGATAATACCGTGATGACCTTTTCATTTAGGCACCAAGGAGTCTGAGTCAATGCATACTGTCAATCAAGTTTCCAAATTAGGTGAATTCACACGTGCCATCAAAAGGAATTGATAACTGACTATAATAGATTCCCCCTTTAACAAATTTTTACCATGTCATGGTCTTGTAAACAATAATAGGGTTAGGGTAGGGTTAGGGTTCACCGATATCTATTATTAGGGTTAGGGTTGGGTAAGGGTTTATTCAAGTTTATTGATACCCACATTTATAGTATTTCCCGAAAAATGCCACGGCAGTGCCCGAGCAATGAACCTACATAAAATAACCGTATTTAAATCTCGAAAAATAACGGCAAGTAGCGCCTAGTGTAGCGAATATTCTGAAATTATATTTTTAATTTGAGAACTAGACACCCTGATTCAAAATCAGAATTGTGTAATTTTCAGAAACCCTGAACTCAGCCTGGGAATCGTACCACCCCACCCAATGTCAGTAATAATAGTTCTGGATTTCGAGCACTTCATTTTTTTGCGGGATGGAATAATTTTCATATTTCTTCTCATACTCATAGGCTATATCCACTAAAATTAATCAAGTTTTACATCATTTGGCCATTGTTCGAAAACTTTGATACCCCCCCCTCCCACCAATTGTTTGTTCGTACGCCTATATGATTTGGTTAGGAGAGTAATTTAGAAATATAGTTTTTAGCGTTAATATGTCAATAATTTCAATAAAAGTTCTGGATTTTGGGCACTTCATTTTGCGGGATGGAATAAATTCATAATTTTTTCTTTCATAAATTCATATGTCCACTAAACTTTTATTTTTCGTCATTGTAGCCTACCACTGCCCGAAAATGTGACGACCGATCGACAAAAAAAGATTGTTTTTCCTGTCTCAGAGGCCTATACGCTTATGAATTGGTCAAAAAAGTATTTTATAAATACAATTTTTAGCGTAAATCTAGTCGGGATGACATCCAAACGTAGATAATAATAGAATAAATGCAGTAGGCCTACCGCACGGGTAGCCTTCATGTGCATCAAAGCCGTGTTTTGATATCTCATTATGGATAATTGATAATTCAGAATCCAAAACATTTTTCAACGTCTTTACTTTTCATTTATTAAAATGTTGGATTTGGGTACATGTTTTACTGAGAGGAATCCACGTTAATTCGCATTGTGTAACTACACTAATTGCATGAGTCTAACGACTTCCGAGTCGCTGATAGCGAAAATTGTATGTCATGCCAATGTCGAAGAAATAAAACTGTTTTAATTCACGATATTCATGCGGATCAAAATAAGGATAAAATCAATTGAAGAGCGTGTGTGTACCTATGGATAAGGTGTGACATGGATAATTAAGAAAAGAGTGACATGTTAGTTGCTGAAGCGACGAGTATGTAATGAAGTAAGAAGTGGTGTTAGGGCTAAAGTCATCGCTTGCCATTTTGTAATTTACACACAGGATATGATTGACGTGTATATCAGCCAACGATATGCCCGTCTATCTAATGTGTTTTTTAAAATGCGTTTTTTAGCCGTTTTTACGACGTTTATTTGATTTTAAGGGGTAATTTGTGTTGCATAGTGCTGCACTATAATATAAGGACAGCGTACATAGTAACCATGAGTTGCCATACAAGATGGCGCCGGCGCAATGAATCATGGGTAATTCCTGTCTACGAAGAACCATCTATAGCGGCAGACTAGTGCACCCGCGGACGAGTGAGACGCTCTCAGTGTATTTTTAATTTGGCACAAAAATCATCGCTCATATCGCACCAAGCCCCTTTAACTAATACATGCTTTTGTTTTGAGGCATTTTCCTTTGTACTCTTTGATCTATACTCTCTGATGCGAGAATTAATTACTATTAATCTTAGTTCCGTCCGGACAAGACTCGATTCATCAGATCTGGTTCTTAAGTGTTTTATTGAAAGCTTCATCGATATGTTCACTGGAAAAATGAAATTTAATATTTGTTTCTGTGATAATTATTGGAAAAAAACCGAACCGGATTATTTTTTAGGAAATTTATCGTCAGACAATTATATAAATACGGTAAGCAGTTTGTGTGTTGCATTTATAAGTTAAAGGATAAAAATAAATATATACAAAACACTTAAATTACTCTCCGTACTTAAAGCTAAGGGTGCGAATTGCTACTTCCTGAATAATTTTTCAGACCCCTCTAACATGAACCAGAATTCACGAAACTGTAATTCATAAATATCGGTATTACAGTTGTGAATTACAGTTATTATTCACAACTGTAATACCGATGTTTATTTGGCAGAGTATGGTCCCTTCTAAATATATTTGTAGACAAGCTGTCGGCAGTGCTTACCGAATTCACGAAACATGGTTTCGTTGCCTTGTGTAAAATTAAGAGTTGACATCTAAAATAGCTACATAAATTGTAGATTTCGATACGTAATGTAGTCAGCGATATCACATTAGTGGAAGCGGACGTTAAACATACCATTCCAGTTCCGTAAGTAATGTACTAAACATTACGGAATAACCTTAAATCAATTGAACACGGGTAAAACTGCATGCTTTCTGAGATGGTTGGATTATGCCTACGTGTGAATATGGGTGGATGCGTTTCTTTGATCTGTTATATACGGTTATATCACGGGATAATTCTGTTGTTGAAACCCAACTGCTTGGAGATGGTTTTCATTTGTAACTGATATCCTATACATTTAGTGAAATGCTGAAGCAATTATAGTTTAAATATAACCTTTGTGTGTAAAATATTACTATTGGACAGACTGTTGTATTATCAATATGGAAATTTCTATCTTATGGATTTGCATCGTGACGCGTTTTTCATCTTCTTTTTAATATTCTAACAGACTTATTCATGTAATTTGTTATTAAATCATCATAGCTAGTTCTCGTTTGTCAGCCAATTTTATAAATTTAGCGCAGTATTTGATTTGATCAAATTGTTTAATTATGTTTCAACTTATTGGGAAAAGGAGGCTAATCATATTCCAATTCCGCTACATGAAGTTTTTGCGGGCCGACTATATTTATTTGGGACTATAATCCGCCGCGGTTTTTATACTTTCGCGGACTATAATCCGCCGCGGTTTATATATTTTCGCGGACTATAATCCGCCGTGGTTTATATATTTCCGCCGCGTTTTTTCCGCTCAGAATGCCGATATTTTCGCGGACTGCAAATGAGAAAACACCGCGATTCTTGAGTGGAAAAAACTCGGACCAAGGACTATTTTAATACCTCCACCTGACCAGTAGTGTATCTTTATGTAATGTTAGGCTTATTACCAATATGGCCAGATAAAAGTACTATTAATAAATATATTCCAGAGTGTTTTAAGGTTTTATACCCTAATGTACGAGTAATTTTAGACTGTACTGAAATTAGAATTCAAACCCCAAGTTCCAAAAAGTTCGTAATTCTGAAATGTATTCTAATTACAAGAGTCATACAACAATGAAGGGCCTTTTAGGAATAACACCTAATGGTATGATTAGTTTTACAAGTTCTTTGTACACAGGCAGTATTTCAGATAAAGAAATAACTCGATTATCTGGGATTATTGATCTTTTAGATGTTGGGGACGATGTCATGGTTGATAAAGGTTTTTTAATTCAGGATTTG
This sequence comes from Patella depressa, assembly GCA_948474765.1. Taxonomy (NCBI): domain Eukaryota; kingdom Metazoa; phylum Mollusca; class Gastropoda; family Patellidae; genus Patella; species Patella depressa. The sequence goes on along the minus strand of OX419720.1, from coordinate 41,370,516 downwards.
TTGACTCCTAAGGGAGCTAAGATTGTCATTCCACCTTTTTTAAGACAAAGGGATCAATTCACAAAAGAACAAGTTAAGGAAACTCAAGAAATAGCTCGTCTGAGAATACATGTAGAACGGGCAATAAGGCGTTGTAAGGAGTACCATATTTTTGATTCCGTAATTCCTCTTACAACAGCGGGTTCAATAGACCAAATTTGGACTGTTTGTTGCTTATTAACAAATTTTCATGGAAAATTATTTTGAGATTAAGTAATAGCAAGACATGTAATTAACTTAAACATTTGTGTGTTTATTTCATGTAAAATATTAATAATTATGTATTATGCGAAAAACAGTAATATAATGTCAACAATAACATTTATATGTTTATTATAAATAAAATATGTTATTAAAAGGATAATTTTACTGTCGTGTAAAAATATTCACCAGATCTAATAAAACAGACTTCACATTTCTAGGGCATACAATGAATAATTAGAATGTATAATATAATTATAATATAACAATGTTAATACATAATCATTTAAGTGGATATATGTTTTATAAATAAAATTAAAAGTAATTTAACTGTAAGTATTATGAATTGACTTTATTACTGCAAGATTTCCTAAACTTCACTGTGTTTACTGAATGTCTTCTTGGATTGTAAAGGGTCTCTTAACTAGCTTGTTACATTACTATTTAGTCCTAATAATATTATTAACATGTTTTTTTAGTTAGCTGAAATAAGAGTAGGCTATGGGCTGGGTGCATGTAAAAGAACCCTTGACGGTTTCATTTCGGTATAAGATAGAACACTGTATAGCATATGCCCATATTTTTTTTTAGCCCATCCAGAACTGAATTGTAGGCTGTTAAACCTCATTTCATACTTAAAAATAAAAAAATATGACCTAATGAATGATGATTTAGATAGATCTTTTAATAAATTAAGTTAATTATCTGTCACTCTATTCACATCTAACAAATAAGAATCAATTTAGATACATGTATAAATAATTCTAGTGAAATTGTACATAAATGATGATACATGTACTTTTTTTGTAACAGCTTATAAATATGTTTTAATCTAGGATTATATTGTACAGCTTATAAATATGTTTTTAATCTACTCATCATATTGTACAGCTTATAAATATGTTTTTAATCTAGTCATCATACTGTACATATAATTAATTATGAAGTTTATACATCACAACCTTGTTACAAGTTATTTACTTATATATGTAAGATAATGCTCAAAATAAAACAAGTCCAATTTTTCTTTTATTTGATTCCACTTGTTTTGATTAAAATAAATTCTCTCCAAATGAAAGTCATCTTTACACATGATATAAAAGTCACACCATAACAATCCAGTAAGTGCCATTTGACCTAGAACTTGATAATAATAATCATGTGTCTCTTTAAGTTTATAATATCACTGACCATGTAATTTTAAATATTTAACATCAGATATAGATACAGAAGTGGGACATTTTATTTCGAGTAGTCCATATTTTGGGTTCGCAGTGATGTCCTAAACTTTACGATCTGGTGAAGAACCAAGATGGGGACAGCTTGGGTTTATTACAAGTCCACAACCATACACATTATTTCCTGAAAGGGCAGCATATTTAGATGCTGCTTCACCCTCATGGTCAATGCCATACTGCATTGCAGCCATGGTTATACTTTTTTTTACTAGCTAAAGACTCTGCCAGTTTTAAAAAATCACCCTGCCTAGAAACTATACGCTTAAAAATAGAAGATGTTAAGCGGTTACACCTGAATTTGTGTCACATGCTGTTCGATGACTGGTCACGTGTAGTTTTTTCAATATATAATGAATCTGCTTCATAAACAAAAAGTCCATCAAAAACATCTTGTTGGCTATGCGTTAATACAAAAGAAACAAAATAGGTTGCCAGGCAACGAAACATACGCCCACACAGCAGCCAAATCATCCGGGCAGTCAACAAGAGTTGTCGCATATTAAGGAATTATCAGAAAATCATTAGAATTTGTTTGGTTTTTATAATCAAACGTTTTTTTTTTAAATCAGATAATAATTGTGACCTCCAGAGGCACCACAAGCTAAAAAGGGTGATTTTTCGTACAATCAGGGGACATAATTCAGGAAGTAATGACTCGATGGGTGCAAATATCCAAAGGAACCAAGATCTTTGGGTTATAAACATACCTGTCAAGTTTCATCAAAATCGATTCAAAATTGTGACCTCTATAGGGTCCACAACCTTGATATAACATATTTTCACACTATTCGTGTACAAACGGCGGCCATTTTGTCCTTTAATTCTAGTCCGATTTTAACAAAATTCAAACTCTCTCTTCATTACCATGTAAGGATGATATAGTTAAACGTTTCTTTAAATCGGATAATAATTTTGACCTCCAGAGGGACCAAAAGCGAACAAAAGCGATTTTTCGGACAATCCGGGGACATAATTTAGGAAGTTATGATCCAATGGGCGCAAATATCGAAAGGAACCAAGATCTTTGGGTTATAAACATACATGTCAAGTTTCATCAAAATCGGTTCAAAATTGTGACCTCTATAAGGTCCACAACCTTGATATAACATATTTTCACACTATTCGCGTACAAACTACGGCCATTTTGTCCGTCAATTTTGGTCCGATTTTCACGAAATTCGAACTCAACCTTCATAACCATGGGACCACAAGCTAAAAAGGGCGATTTTTCGGACAATCAGGGGCCATAATTCAGGAAGTTACGATCCGATTGGCGCAAATATCGAAAGGATCCATGATCTTTGGGTTATAAACATGCATTTCAAGTTTCATCCAAATCTGTTCAAAATTGTGACCTCTACACTGTTCACAAGCTAAAAGATAGGCTGGCACTGCCAGGCAGAATACGCCCACATTTTCGAGAGATGGATAGAGAACAAGCAATACCGAAAGTGATTTTTCCTACAACATTAAGTCCTGTATTACATACTGTATTGGGTACAGCCATTTAGTTGGTCAGTTCCAGTCTGATATTCGTGAAATTCGAAGCCGACAATGATTATGGTGTGACGGTACACAACCTAGAAATGTGACTTTTCATCAAAATCGGATAAGAATTGTGACCTGTCCACAACCATGATATACCATATTTTTACACTCTCGCGTACAAACGGCGACCATTTCGTCCAGCAATTTTGGTACGATTTTCACGAAATTAGAACTCAACCTTCCTCATCAAAATCGAATTAAAATTGTGACCTATACAGGGTCCACAACCATGATATACCATTTTTATACGCCCACATTTTCATGTGGACGTATTATGTCGTCGCCCCTGTCTGTCCGGACGTCCGTCCGTCCGTCCGGACATCCGTCCGTCCGTCCACAATTTGTTTGTGGACTCTCTACAGGTCACAATTCTTATCCGATTTTGACGAAACTTGAAATATAGGTTTAACCCCAAAAGATCTCGGCTGCTTTCGATATTGGCATGTATCGGATCAAAACTTCATGGATTATGGCCCCTGATTGTACGAAAAATCACGTTTTTAGCTTGTGGACCCTATAGAGGTCACTATTTTGAACCGATTTTGATGAAACTTGACATGCATGTTTGTAACCCAAAGATCTTGGTTCCTTTCGATATTTGCGGCTATCGGAATGTAATTTCCTGAATTATGGCCCCTGATTGTCCGAAAAATCACCCTTTTCAGCTTGTGGTCCCTCTGGAGGTCACAATTATTATTCGATTTCAAAAACCGTTTAATTATATCACCGTTACACCCTAAGGAATGTTGAGTTCGAATTTCGGGAAAATCGGACGAAAATTGCCGTACAAAATGGCCGCCGTTTGTACGCGAATACTGTTAAAAAATGGTATATCAAGGTTGTGGACCCTGTGGAGGTCACAATTTTGATTCGATTTTGATGAAACTTGAAATTCATGGTTATAACCCAAAGATCTTGCTTCCTTTCGATATTTGCGCATATCGGATCGTAACTTCCTGAATTATGGCCCCTGATTATACGCAAAATCGCCTTTTTTTTAGCTTGGAGGTCACAATTATTATTCGATTTAAAAAACCGTTTGATTATATCACCGTTACACCATAAGGAAGGTTGAGTTCGAATTTCGGGAAAATCGGACGAAAATTGCCATACAAAATGGCCGCCGTTTGTACGCAAATACTGTTAAAAAATGGTATATCAAGGTTGTGAACCCTGTGGAGGTCACAATTTTGATTCGATTTTGATGAAACTTGAAATTCATGGTTATAACCCAAAGATCTTGCTTCCTTTCGATATTTGCGCATATCGGATCGTAACTTCCTGAATTATGGCCCCTGATTATAAGCAAAATCGCCTTTTTTTTTAGCTTGGAGGTCACAATTATTACCTGATTTAAAAAAACGTTTGATTATATTACCGTTACACCGTAAGGAAGGTTGAGTTCGAATTTCGGGAAAATCAGACCAAAATTGCCATACAAAATGGCCGCCGTTTGTACGCGAATACTGTTAAAAAATGGTATATCAAGGTTGTGGATCCTGTAAAGGTCACAATTTTAATTTGATTTTGATGAAACTTGAAATTCATGGTTATAACCCAAAGATCTTGGTTCTTTTCGATATTTGCGCATATCGGATCGTAACTTCCTGAATTATGGCCCCTGGTTATAAGCAAAATCCCCCTTTCTTTAGCTTGTGGTCCCTCTGGAGGTCACAATTATTATCCAATTTAAAAAAAACGTTTGATTATATCACCGTTACACTGTAAGGAAGGTTGAGTTTGAATTTCGGGAAAATCTGACCAAAATTGACAGACAAAATGGCCGCCGTTTGTACGCGAATACTGTTAAAAAAATGATATATCATGGTTGTGGACCCTGTATAGGTCACAATTTTAATTCGATTTTGATAAGGAAGGTTGAGTTCTAATTTCATGAAAATCGTACCAAAATTGCCGGACGAAATGGTCGCCGTTTGTATGCGAATAGTGTAAAAATATGGTATATCATGGTATATCACAATTCTTATCCGATTTTGATGAAAAGTCACATTTCTAGGTTGTGTACCGTCACACCATAATCATTGTCGGTTTCGAATTTCATTAATATCAGACTGGAATTGACCAACTAAATGGCTGCTCCCTATACAGTATGAAATACAGGACTTAAAGATGTAGGAAAAACCACTTTCGGTATTGCTTGTTCTCTGTCCATCTCTCGAAAATGTGGGCGTATCCTGCCTGGCAGTGCCAGCCTATCTTTTTAACAGTATTCGCGTACAAACTGCGGCCATTTTGTCTGTCAATTTTGGTCCGATTTTCCCGAATTTCAAACTCAACCTTCCTTAGGGGGTAAAGGTGATATAATCAAATGTTGTTTTTTTAAATCGGATAATAATTGTGACCTCCAGAGGGACCACAAGCTAAAGAAAGGGGGATTTTGCGTATAATCAGGGGCCATAATTCAGGAAGTTACGATCCGATATGCGCAAATATCGAAAGGAACCAAGATCTTTGGGTTATAACCATGAATTTCAAGTGTCATCAAAATCGAATCAAAATTGTGACCTCCACAGGGTCCACAACCTTGATATACCATTTTTTAACAGTATTCGCGTACAAACGGCGGCCATTTTGTATGGCAATTTTCGTCCGATTTTCCTGAAATTCGAACTCAACCTGCCTTAGGGTGTAACGGTGATATAATCAAACGTTTTTTTAAATCGAATAATAATTGTGACCTCCAAGCTAAAAAAAAAGGCGATTTTGCGTATAATCAGGGGCCATAATTCAGGAAGTTACGATCCGATATGCGCAAATATCGAAAGGAAGCAAGATCTTTGGGTTATAACCATGAATTTCAAGTTTCATCAAAATTGAATCAAAATTGTGACCTCCACAGGGTCCACAACCTTGATATACCATTTTTTAACAGTATTCGCGTACAAACGGCGGCCATTTTGTATGGCAATTTTCGTCCGATTTTCCCGAAATTCGAACTCAGCCTTCCTTAGGTTGTAACGGTGATATAATCAAACGGTTTTTTAAATCGAATAATAATTGTGACCTCCAGATGGACCACAAGCTAAAAAGGGTGATTTTTCGGACAATCAGGGGCCATAATTCAGGAAATTACATTCTGATAGCCGCAAATATCGAAAGGAACCGAGATCTTATGGGGATAAACCTATATTTTAAGTTTCGTCAAAATCGGATAAGAATTGTGACCTGTAGAGAGTCCACAAACAAATTGTGGACGGACGGACGTCCGGACGGACGGACGGACGGACGGACAGGGGCGACGACATAATACGTCCACATGAAAATGTGGGCGTATAAAAAAGGCGATTTTGCGTATAATCAGGGGCCATAATTCAGGAAGTTACGATCCGATATGCGCAAATATCGAAAGGAACCAAGATCTTTGGGTTATAACCATGAATTTCAAGTGTCATCAAAATCGAATCAAAATTGTGACCTCCACAGGGTCCACAACCTTGATATACCATTTTTTAACAGTATTCGCGTACAAACGGCGGCCATTTTGTATGGCAATTTTCGTCCGATTTTCCTGAAATTCGAACTCAACCTGCCTTAGGGTGTAACGGTGATATAATCAAACGTTTTTTTAAATCGAATAATAATTGTGACCTCCAAGCTAAAAAAAAAGGCGATTTTGCGTATAATCAGGGGCCATAATTCAGGAAGTTACGATCCGATATGCGCAAATATCGAAAGGAAGCAAGATCTTTGGGTTATAACCATGAATTTCAAGTTTCATCAAAATTGAATCAAAATTGTGACCTCCACAGGGTCCACAACCTTGATATACCATTTTTTAACAGTATTCGCGTACAAACGGCGGCCATTTTGTATGGCAATTTTTGTCCGATTTTCCCGAAATTCGAACTCAACCTTCCTTAGGTTGTAACGGTGATATAATCAAACGGTTTTTTAAATCGAATAATAATTGTGACCTCCAGATGGACCACAAGCTAAAAAGGGTGATTTTTCGGACAATCAGGGGCCATAATTCAGGAAATTACATTCTGATAGCCGCAAATATCGAAAGGAACCAAGATCTTTGGGTTACAAACATGCATGTCAAGTTTCATCAAAATCGGTTCAAAATTGTGACCTCTATAGGGTCCACAAGCTAAAAACGTGATTTTTCGTACAATCAGGGGCCATAATCCATGAAGTTTTGATCCGATACATGACAATATCGAAAGGAACCGAGATCTTTTGGGGATAACCCTATATTTCAAGTTTCGTCAAAATCGGATAAGAATTGTGACCTGTAGAGAGTCCACAAACAAATTGTGGAGGGACGGACAGGGGCGACGACATAATACGTCCACATGAAAATGTGGGCGTATAAAAATCATTAGAATTTGTTTGGTTTTTATAATCAAACGTTTTTTTTTAAAAATCAGATAATAATTGTGACCTCCAGAGGGACCACAAGCTAAAAAGGGTGATTTTTCGTACAATCAGGGGACATAATTCAGGAAGTAATGACCCGATGGGCACAAATATCGAAAGGAACCAAGATCTTTGGGTTATAAACATACATGTCAAGTTTCATCAAAATCGGTTCAAAATTGTGACCTCTATAGGGTCCACAACCTTGATATAACATGTTTTCACACTATTCGTGTACAAACGACGGCCACTTTGTCCGTCAATTCTAGTCCGATTTTCACGTAATTCAAACTCTCTCTTCATTACCATGTAACGGTAACATAGTCAAATGTTTTTTTAAATCGGATAATAATTTTGACCTCCAGAGGGACCAAAAGCTAACAAAAGCGATTTTTTGGACAATCCGGGGACATAATTCAAGAAGTTATGATCCAATGGGTGCAAATATCGAAAGGAACCAAGATCTTTGGGTTATAAACATACATGTCAAGTTTCATCAAAATCGGTTCAAAATTGTGACCTCTATACGGTCCACAACCTTTATATAACATATTTTCACACTATTCGCATACAAACGGCGGCCATTTTGTCCGTCAATTTTGGTCCGATTTTCCCAAATTCAAACTCAACCTTCATAACCATGGAATCGTGATATAATCAAACGGTTTTTTAAATCGGATAACAATTTTGACCTCCAGAGGGACCACAAGCTAAAAAGGTGCGATTTTTTGGACAATCAGGGGCCATAATTGAGGAAGTTACGATCAAGTTTCATCAAAATTGGTTCAAAATTGTGACCTCTATACGGTCCACAACCTTTATATAACATATTTTCACACTATTCGCGTACAAACAGCGGCCATTTTGTCTGTCAATTTTGGTCCGATTTTCACGAAATTCGAACTCAACCCCCATAACTATGTAACCGTGATATAATCAAACGTTTTTTTGAATCGGATAACAATTTTGACCTCCACAAGGAACACAAGCTAAAAAGGGTGATTTTTCGGACAATCAGGGGCCATAATTCAGGAAGTTACGATCCGATATGCGCAATTATCGAAAGGAACCAAGATCTTTCGGTTATAAACATGCATATCAAGTTTCATGAAAATCGGTTCAAAATTGTGACCTCTATAGGGTCCACAACCTTGATATAACATATTTTCACACTATTTGCGTACAAACGGCGGCCATTTTGTCTGTCAATTTTGGTCCGATTTTCACGAAATTCGAACTCAACCCCCATAATTATGTAACGGTGATATAATCAAACGTTTTTTTGAATCAGATTACAATTTTGACCTCCACAGGGAGCACACGCTAAAAAGGGTGATTTTTCGGACAATCAGGGGCCATAATTCAGGAAGTTACGATCCGATATGCGCAAATATCGAAAGGAACCAAGATCTTTCGGTTATAAACATGCATTTCAAGTTTCATCAAAATCAGATCAAAATTGTGACCTCTACACTGTTCACAAGCTAAAAACGTGATTTTTCGTACAATCAGGGGACATAACCCATGAAGTTACAGTCCGATACATACCAATATCGAAAGGAACCGAGATCTTAGGGTGATAAACCTATATTTTAAGTTTCATTAAAATCGGATAAAAATTGTGACCTGTAGACTGTTCACAAACAATTGTGGACGGACGGACGGACGGACGGACGGACAGGGGCGACGACAATATACGTCCACATAAAAATGTGGGCGTGTAAAAAGTGATTTTTCGTACAATCTGGGGCCATAATTCAGGAAGTTACGATCCGATATGGGCAAATATGCAATGGAACCTTGAAGATCTTTGGGTTATAAACATGCATTTCAAGTTGCATCAAAATCAGTTCAAAATTGTGACCTCTATAGGGTCCACAACCTTGATATAACATATTTCACACAATTCATGTACAAACGGCGGACATTTTATCCGTCAACTCTGGTTCAATTTTCACGAAATTCAAATTCTCTCTTCATTACCATGAAACCGTGATATAATCAAATGTTTTTTTTTAAATCAGATGATAATTTTGACCTCCAGAGGGACCACAAGCTAACAAAAGCAATTTTTCAGACAATCAGGTGACAAAATTCATGAAGTTGTGATCCGATAGGCGCAAATATTGAAAGGAACCAAGATCAGTTTCATCAAAATCGGTTCAACATTGTGACCTCTATAGGGTCCACAACCTTGATATAACATATTTTCACACTATTCGTGTACAAACGGCGGCCATTTTGTCCGTCAATTTTGGTCCGATTTTCACGAAATTTGAACGCAACCTTCATAACCATGGAACGGTGATATAACCAAACGGTTTTTCAAATCCAATAACAATTTTGACCTCCAGAGGAACCACAAGCTAAAAAGGGCTATTTTTCGCACAATCAGGGGCCATAATTCAGGAAGTTATGATCCGATTGGCGCAAATATCGAAAGGGAGCAACATCTTTGGGTTATAAAGATGCATTTCAAATTTCATCCAAATCGGTTCAAAATTGTGACCTCTACACTGTTCACAAGCTAAAAAACGTGATTTTTCGTACAATCAGGGGCCATAACCCATGAAGTTAACGTCCGATACATGCCAATATCGAAAGGAACCAAGATCTTAGGGTGATAAACCTATGTTAAGTTTCGTTGAAATCGGATAAAAATTGTGACCTGTAGACTGTTCACAAACAATTGTGGACGGACGGACGGACGGACGAACAGAGGGGCGACGACAATATACGTCCACATGAAAATGTGGGCGTATAAAAATCACACGCCAGAAGAGGCATCGCAGATTGTATGTATAATTGGGTTTTGTGTGTTAATTATGCAAACCGTGGGAAAAGCTCGTGCAAGCTTCATGGCACCAAATTTAACCATCTGTTAGCACACAATAACTCCAGGGTTCAATTTAAAGGCGATAGAATTATTTTATTCATTAGCCAAAAATTGCTTTCAAACTTGTGAAGTGCAATTCAATACATTTTGGATGAATGTGGAGAATAATTTGGCCTACGAAAAAAATCAATTTATAAATGCAGGACTAACTTAAATATTCCAAGTTGTGGTCGTAATTAATTTGAACAAGTTGTTATTTCAGTATATCCGATAACTAGAAGACAATTATATGCAGACTCCGTTTTAATCACACGTGTTTATAAAATATGTTACTAAAAATAGAATAAAACAACGCAGTATAGTATGATTGGTTAACTTAACTGGAAACTAAAAGTAGACATCTCGCGAAACGCTTGAAACGATGGAATATTCAATTTCAAGGGTTAAAGATAGGCTGGCACTGCCAGGCAGGATACGCCCACATTTTCGAGAGATGGACAGAGAACAAGCAATACCGAAAGTGATTTTTCCTACATCTTTTAAGTCCTGTATTTCATACTGTATTGGGAGCAGCCATTTAGTTGGTCAGATCCAGTCTGATATTAATAAAATTCGAAACCGACAATGATTATTGTGTGACGGTACACAACCTAGAAATGTGACTTTTCATCAAAATCGGATAAGAATTGTGACCTGTCCACAACCATGATATACCATATTTTTACACTATTCGCGTACAAACGGCGACCATTTCGTCCGGCAATTTTGGTACGATTTTCACGAAATTAGAACTCAACCTTCCTCATCAAAATCGAATTAAAATTGTGACCTATACAGGGTCCACAACCATGATATATCATTTTTTTAACAGTATTCGCGTACAAACGGCGGCCATTTTGTCTGTCAATTTTGGTCCGATTTTCCCGAAATTCAAACTCAACCTTCCTTACAGTGTAACGGTGATATAATCAAAAGTTTTTTTAAATTGGATAATAATTGTGACCTCCAGAGGGACCACAAGCTAAAGAAAGGGGGATTTTGTGTATAACCAGGGGCCATAATTCAGGAAGTTACGATCCGATATGCGCAAATATCGAAAAGAACCAAGATCTTTGGGTTATAACCATGAATTTCAAGTTTCATCAAAATCGAATTAAAATTGTGACCTTTACAGGGTCCACAACCTTGATATACCATTTTTATACGCCCACATTTTTATGTGGACGTATATTGTCGTCGCCCCTGTACGTCCGGACGTCCGTCCGTCCACAATTTGTTTGTGGACTCTCTACAGGTCACAATTCTTATCCGATTTTGACGAAACTTGAAATATAGGTTTATCCCCAAAAGATCTCGGTTCCTTTCGATATTGGCATGTATCTGATGAAAACTTCATGGATTATGGCCCCTGATTGTACGAAAAATCACGTTTTTAGCTTGTGGATCCTATAGAGGTCACAATTTTGAACCAATTTTGATGAAACTTGAAATTCATGGTTATAACCCAAAGATCTTGGTTCCATTCGATATTTGCACCTATCGGAATGTAATTTCCTGAATTATGGCCCCTGATTGTCCGAAAAATCACCCTGTTTAGCTTGTAGTCCCTCTGGAGGTCACAATTATTATCCGATTTAAAAAACCGTTTGATTATATCACCGTTACACCCTAAGGAAGGTTGAGTTCGAATTTCGGGAAAATCGGACGAAAATTGCCATACAAAATGGCCGCCGTTTGTACGCGAATACTGTTAAAAAATTGTATATCATGGTTTGTGGACCTTATAAAAGTCACATCTTTAAATCGATTTTGATGAAACTTGAAATTCATGGTTATAACCCAAAGATCTTGGTTCCATTCGATATTTGCGCATATCGGAACGTAACTTCCTGAATTATGGCCCCTGATTATACGCAAAATCGCCTTATTTTAGCTTGTGGTCCCTCTGGTGGTCACAATTATTATCCGATTTAATAAACCGGTTGATTATATTACCGTTACACCGTAAGGAAGGTTGAGTTCGAATTTCGGGAAAATCGGACCAAAATTGTCATACAAAATGGCCGCCGTTTGTACGCGAATACTGTTAAAAAATTGTATATCATGGTTGTGGACCCTGTAGAGGTCACAATTTTAATTCGATTTTGATGAAACTTGAAATGCATGGTTATAACCCAAAGATCTTGGTTCCTTTCGATATTTGCGCATATCGGATCGTAACTTCCTGAATTATGGCCCCTGATTGTCCGAAAAATCACCTATGGTCCCTCTGGAGGTCACAATTATTATCCGATTTGAAAAAAACGTTTGACTCTATCACCGTTACACCCTACGGAAGGTTGAGTTCGAATTTCGAGAAAATTGGACCATAATTACCAGAAAAAATGGCCGCCTTTTGTACGCGAACAGTGTAAAAATATGGTATGTCAAAGTTGTGGACCCTGTAGAGGTGACAATTTTAATTCGATTTTGATGAAACCTTAAATGCTTGTTTATAACCTAAAGATCTTTATTCTTTCCGATATTTGCGCATATCAAATTGTAACTTAATGAATTATGGCCTTTGATTGTAGGAAAAATCACTTTCCGTATTGCTTGTTCTCTGTCTATCTCTCGAACAATTATTATCTGATTTAAAAAAAAAACTCTGATTATATTACTGTTGCACCGTAAGGAGGGGTTGAGTTCGATTTTTCGTGAAAATCGTACCAAAATTGCCGGATGAAATGGTCGCCGTTTGTACGGGAATAGTGTAAAAATATGGTATATCATGGTTGTGGACTCTCTACAGGTCACAATTCTTATCCGATTTTGACGAAAAGTAACATTTCTAGGTTGTGTACCGTCCCACCATAATCATTGTCGGCTTCGAATTTCATTAATATCAGACTGGAACTGACCAACAAAATGGCTGCTCCCAATACAGTATGAAATACAGGACTTAATGAGGAAAAATCACTTTCTGTATTGCTTGTTCTCTATCCATCTCTCAAAAATGTGGGCGTATCCTGCCTGGCAGTGCCAGCCTATCTTTTAACAGTATTCGCGTACAAACGGCGGCCATTTTGTATGGCAATTTTGGTCTGATTTTCCTGAAATTCGAACTCAACCTTCCTTACGGTAGAACGGTAAAATAATCAAACGTTTTTATACGCCCACATTTTCATGTGGACGTATTATGTCGTCGCCCCTGTCCGTCCGGACGTCCGTCCGTCCGTCCGTCCGTCCGTCCGTCCGTCCGTCCGTCCGTCCGGACGTCCGTCCGTCCACAATTTGTTTGTGGACTCTCTACAGGTCACAATTCTTATCCGATTTTGACGAAACTTGAAATATAGGTTTATCCCCATAAGATCTCGGTTCCTTTCGATATTGGCATGTATCGGATCAAAACTTCATGGATTATGGCCCCTGATTGTACGAAAAATCACGTTTTTAGCTTGTGGACCCTATAGAGGTCACAATTTTGAACCGATTTTGATCAAACTTGACATGCATGTTTGTAACCCAAAGATCTTGGTTCCTTTCGATATTTGCGGCTTTCGGAATGTAATTTCCTGAATTATGGCCCCTGATTGTCCGAAAAATCACCCTTTTTAGCTTGTGGTCCCTCTGGAGGTCACAATTATTATTCGATTTAAAAAACCGTTTGATTATATCACCGTTACACCCTAAGGAAGGTTGAGTTCAAATTTCGGGAAAATCGGACGAAAATTGCCATACAAAATGGCCGCCGTTTGTACGCGAATACTGTTAAAAAATGGTATATCAAGGTTGTGGACCCTGTGGAGGTCACAATTTTGATTCGATTTTGATGAAACTTCAAATTCATGGTTATAACCCAAAGATCTTGCTTCCTTTCGATATTTGCGCATATTGGATTGTAACTTCCTGAATTATGGCCCCTGATTATACGCAAAATCGCCTTTTTTTTAGCTTGGAGGTCACAATTATTATTCGATTTAAAAAACCGTTTGATTATATCACCGTTACACCCTAAGGAAGGTTGAGTTCGAATTTCGGGAAAATCGGACGAAAATTGTCATACAAAATGGCCGCCGTCTGTACGCGAATACTGTTAAAAAATGGTATATCAAGGTTGTGGACCCTGTGGAGGTCACAATTTTGATTCGATTTTGATGAAACTTGAAATTCATGGTTATAACCCAAAGATCTTGGTTCCTTTCGATACTTGCGCATATCGGATCGTAACTTCCTGAATTATGGCCCCTGATTATACGCAAAATTGCCTTTTTTTTAGCTTGGAGGTCACAATTATTATCCGATTTAAAAAAACGTTTGATTATATTACCGTTACACCGTAAGGAAGGTTGAGTTTGAATTTCGGGAAAATCAGACCAAAATTGCCACACAAAATGGCCGCCGTTTGTACGCGAATACTGTTAAAAAATGGTATATCAAGGTTGTGGACGCTGTAAAGGTCACAATTTTAATTCGATTTTGATGAAACTTGAAATTCATGGTTATAACCCAAAGATCTTGGTTCTTTTCGATATTTGCGCATATCGGATCGTAACTTCCTGAATTATGGCCCCTGGTTATACGCAAAATCCCCCTTTCTTTAGCTTGTGGTCCCTCTGGAGGTCACAATTATTATCCGATTAAAAAAAATGTTTGATTATATTACCGTTACACCGTAAGGAAGGTTGAGTTTGAATTTTGGGAAAATCGGACCAAAATTGACAGACAAAATGGCCGCCGTTTGTATACGAATAATGTTAAAAAATGGTATATCAAGGTTGTGGACCCTGTAGAGGTCACAATTTTAATTCAATTTTGATGAAACTTGAAATGCTTGTTTATAACCCAAAGATCTTGGTTCCTTTCGGTATTTGCGCATATCGGATCGTAACTTCCTGAATTATGGCCCCTGATTGTCCAAAAAATCGCCTATGGTCCCTCTGGAGGTCACAATTATTATCCGATTTAAAAAAACGTTTGACTCTATCACCGTTATACCCTACGGAAGGTTGAGTTCGAACTTCGACTAAATCGGACCATAATTGCCAGACAAAATGGCCGCCGTTTGTACACGAATAGTGTAAAAATATGGTATATCAAAGTTGTGGACCCTGTAGAGGTCACAATTTTAATTCGATTTTGATGAAACCTGAAATGCATGTTTATAACCTAAAGATCTTGATTCTTTTCGATATTTGCGCATATCACAATCTAATTAAAATATAGATCTATATTTCGTTTCGTTTTTTATACTTTCGATGGCCTACACACATGTAGATCTAACAAGTTATAGTGGGAGCTCACGTTCTATGACGTCAGGTATCAAGCACGGGACATTTGACCCGATAACGTCAGTCATTCGATTAACCAATTAGCGACTGCCATGCTTTTTAAAATCTACTTTTGTTTTGATTTCTATCCGCTGGTGTTAGTATAGACGTCATTGGCTGGTAATATCTACCCACAGTTCCACGCATGAAAAGGTCAAACGGTTGATTCGACAGACCATTTGATTGGCTGACCCCTCATTTCAGGCAGAACACAAGTTAAATAACAAGTCCTCCAGATCCAAGAGTAGTAAAGACAAGGAAAAACGAAATTTTGAACTATAAAAAACGAAATGAAATTGGATCTGTGTTTTAATCAGATTGCGCATATCAAATTGTAATTTAATGAATTATGGCTTCTGATTGTAGGAAAAATCACTTTCGTTATTGCTTGTTCTCTATCTCTCGAACAATTATCCGATTTAAAAAAAAAGCTCTGATTATATTACTGTTGCACCGTAAGAAAGGTTGAGTTCGAATTTCGTGAAAATCGTACCAAAATTGCCGGACGAAATGGTCGCCGTTTGTACGCGAATGGTGTAAAAATATGATATAACATGGTTGTGGACTCTCTGCAGGTCACAATTCTTATCCGATTTTGACGAAAAGTCACATTTCTAGGTTGTGTACCGTCACACCATAATCATTGTCGGCTTCGAATTTCATGAATATCAGACTGGAACTGACCAACAAAATGGCTGCTCCCAATACAGTATGAAATACAGGTTGTGGATCCTCTACAGGTAACAATTTTTATCTGATTTTAACTTAAAAGATATGTTTGTTACGGTACCTAAAGATCTTGCTTCCTTTTGATATTCGTGCATATTAGACGGTAATTTCCAGAATTACGGCCCCTAATAGTACGAAAAATCGGGACATTAGCGTGTGAATTATACTTTTGAGATCACAATTTTTATCAGATAAAAAAACGTTCACACATTCCACCATTACACCCTAATGACAGTTGAGTTTAAATTTCATGTAAATTGTACTGAAAATGGCTGCTCTGCATTGCTTATAGTGTAAAAGTATGTAAACCAACCTTGTTGAAACTCTATAGAGGTCACAATTTTAACCTGATTTTCATGAAAAGTATGTAATATATTTAGATATATCATTATTATTAATAACAATTGTATTTTATTTATATAAAAAAAAAATATGTTAGTCCCAAAAAGACCTAGTTTGTGTCAGTTGAGTTAAACCCCATTTCTTTCTCTCCCTATCAATCTGTTCTTTTCATTCCTTCTTCTCTCCTTCTCACTGATTGAAATGACATAATGGAATATTATTAGTATGGATATTGGTGGCGATAATTCAAATATTAATTATTGCTGTCATTTTATTTATTATGCCAATAATACATGACTTAAAAATAGATGCAAAAGAATTTTAATTACAAGCTTAAATCAATTGTTCGAAAAGTAATTTCGTTTCCTTCTTATTGGATCTGAAATTTGATAAAACCAAAACCATGTTCAAACTAGTCTCGGTCACCCATAACCCCCTAGTTTTCAACGTACGGAGATTTGTCTGGATGATAGAGACTATGTTCAAACAATTCGCGTTTGTTTGCTGTTTGTCTGCTATGGATTAATTATATTCCGTAGACTTTGGTAGGTTTTTTTTATATAGTAAGTAATTTATTATTAATTACCATTTTCTTGCAAATACACATACAATCTGGGGCTTAATTCAATTGTTGAAAAAAGGTAATTTCGTTTTCCGTCTTATCGGATCGGATCGGAAATTTGTAAAAACCAATACCGTGTTCAAATAGTGTCATGGCGTCAACGGGTTTTGGCAGTTTGTCTGCCAAGGATTAATTACATTCCGTAGACTTCGGTAGGTTATTTTATATATTTAGTAAGGTATTTATTATTAATTACCATTTTCTTGCAAATACACATACAATCTGGGGTTGCAAGGTCAAAAATCGGGTGTCAAGAAATGAAATGATCAGATTGAAAGAAGTCATTTTTTTTCTCTCTTATCTTTTACTTTTAGGCAGTGGATATTTTACCGAATTCGGCACTTTACTCTAATTTACTATTTTGCCGTACCTTCCGTTTGACATGCGTAGTTCTCTAATTCCTGGACTTAGTCGTTTTCGCTAAGGCAATTATACCAGCTATTTTGCCGTCTGACATTAACCCATAACACAAACCCTAACCCAAATTGCCAAAATCTAAATCTAACACAAACCCTAACCCAAGAGTTCTATTCATCCTGCGTCTAACATTACTTCTTTCTCCTTTTCTTATAAAGAGACGAAATAGCCTACTTGAATTTCTATGGTAGAATTTGATAGAATTATTTTTAAAAGAAAATAAGATAATAAATGTAAATTGTAGAAAAACATTTAGAATGTTACTCTATTTTGGTCGAGGGCGCGTTTCTGCGGATTTGGGTTTTTAAGTACTAAGACTGTCAGTGGTGTTTATGTTTTTCCAGTAAAATCGTGCTTTGCGCCAAACTTGAAAGACAGAGTAGGCCTAATCAAAATGGTGGAATATATCAAGAATCGCACAACTGCGCATGTCGAACGGAAGTGGATATTAAACCAATCATAAACGATGTACGGTAGTACATGCGTTGCGACCCATTTGTGTCAATTTCTTGGTCCCAATTATTAGCGACTTAGCCCCTTTAAATTGTAAATTTTTGAATCTGACTAAATTTGAGTATTTAATTTACTAGTTTGGAACAAAAATGGCTATGCTAGGTAAATGCAGGTTGCGTAATATATGTGCTTAAGTACAAAACGAGATAAGTACCGGTAATCGAAACCAAGTTGTTTTCTTATAAAAAGGCCTAGGAGGCCTATTTTTATGCTATTTTACTGCACTGCCGGGTAAATGCAGATTGTGTAATATGTGCTATAGTACAAAACGGGATAGGTGCCAGTAATCGAAACCAAGTTGTTTTCTGATAAAAAGGCCTAGGCCTATTTTTATGCTATTTTTACTGCGCTGTTGGGTAAATGCAGATTGCGTAATATATGTTCTATAGTACAAAACGAGATAGGTACCGGTAATCGAAACCGAGTTGTTTTCTCAAAAAAAGGCCTAGGCCCATTTTTAATTTTTATGCTAATTTTATGACACTAAAAGGTAAATGCAGATTATGTAAAGTAATATGGATGCTATAGTATTAGTAGGCCTAGGCTTATTCCAACCCATCAATTAAAAATTCTACTTTTTCCTGGCCTTTCAAAGAAAGCAGGGGACTATTAAAGTGATTTGTCATGTCTGTCGATCTGTCACACTTTTGGGACACAATAACTCTCCTTCTAATTCAGCTTGAATGCTTGGCTTAGGTGAATGTACATGTAGCAATGCAAAAGCTTAAATTGTAAATTTTTGAATCTGACTAAATTTGAATATTTACTAGTTTGGAACAAAAATGGCACATTTTATGGTCAGTTTTTTTGACATTGATAAAAATAGTATCACCTGTAGCAAGCTTTTACATTCCTACTGAATTCCTTGATGAAGTTCAAAGATCAGCATTTTATACTTAGACTAAGCAGAGATGACTCAAGGTAAACAGAGCGATAAGCAATTTGATTGGCCAAGACTTTGAAACACAATAACTTTCCTTCTAATTGAGCTAGAGTGTTTGAACATGGTGTAGGTGTTTATTAGGTCAATGCCTTTTCTGCTTTAGGATAAGCAGAGATAAACAATTTGATTTATTGATCCTTTGGGACACAATAACTTTGGTTCTAATTAAATGAGAGTAATGAAACTCAGTGTATAGTTTCATTACATCAATACCTTGACTAAGTTCGATAATTAACATGTTCTACTCAGGTAAGCAGAGCCCTTGGAAAACAATAACTCACTTTCTAATTGAGGTAGAATGTTTAAACTTTGCATAGGTATGATATGTTTCTATTAAGTTCAAACATGCAAATTTTCTCCTTAGGGTAACTAGAGATAAGCAATTGATTGCTTTATACTTTTAAAAAAATGAATTTGCGATACATTAATATGTGTTCTGTCATCTATTTTGGCACGGGACATTAGTCTCACTGTTGGTTGTTTGTGTCTGCTACATGTACATGTAGGTCTCTAAGAATAAGTCTAGGCCTACTAATATTGATAATCGAACCAGGGGCTAACAAAAATATTCTTGGATTCACTTTTTGGGTTTCCTAATAATAAGTAACCACCCTATCCCCCAAAATTTATAGTTGTTTTTTTAAATTGATAAACAACATGTGTAATAATTAATATTTCAGATGCCTAAACTAAAAAAGAAATCAGCAGATGTGAAGAAGAAAGAAAAAAAGAAATATATGTTCAGGTGTAGATCCACATCTACACCTGAAGTAGAAAATACCATCCATACAGGCCCTTATCGCTCTGATATTGGCCCAAGTGTGGATGGAAATGAAGATATTCATACAGGCTCTTATCGCTCTGATATTGGCCCAAGTATGGATGGAGATGAAGATATTCATACAGGCTCTTATCGCTCTGATATTGGCCCAAGTATGGATGTAGATGAAGATATTCATACAGGCTCTTATCGCTCTGATATTGGCCCAAGTATGGATGGAAATGAAGATATTCATACAGGCTCTTATCGCTCTGATATTGGCCCAAGTATGGATGGAAATGAAGATATTCATACAGGCTCTTATCGCTCTGATATTGGCCCAAGTATGGATGGAGATGAAGATATTCATACAGGCTCTTATCGCTCTGATATTGGCTCAAGTGTGAGTGGAGAAGATGATAACCACACAGGGTTTTATCGCTCTGATGTTAATCCAGTTGTGGAAAGTAATGAAAAGAAAGAAATAAAAACTCGTAATGCAAGTAGAAGTACTTATACAACTAATGCTATAGTTGCAGAACATGTGGCACATAGTTCTTTAAGTACAAATGATAATGTTGAAATTAACAATGACAGTGAGGTGGTAAAGCCTTCTGTTACTGAAAGTAATGTTAATGCAGCTAGTGCTACTATTGAAAACCATCTAGTGCACAATTTTGTAAGTTCAGAAAATCTAACTTTGTTACAGCTTGACAAGTATTTTGATTTTCAAAAAAAACAGAACTTCTTGAAAAGGAAGACAGCTCATGCTGTCAATGCAGGCAGAAATGAATATTGGAAATCCTATAAACAGTTAAAACGAAAAGATTCTCAATATAAAGCAAATGAGATTCAACGAGAAAGTGAACTCAGAAAAATGAGGAGATTAGATCCTGGATACCAGGAATCTGAAAAGATGAGGGAAACCTCTAATAGAAAGGTAAAAAGATTAGATCCTGACTATGGTTCTAGAGACAAGGAAAAACACTCTGATTTCCTGAAAAGGAAACGTCAAGATCCGGACTACAGGGAATCAGAGAAGATGAAGGAAACTTCTGGTAGA
Organism: Patella depressa; assembly: GCA_948474765.1. Taxonomy (NCBI): domain Eukaryota; kingdom Metazoa; phylum Mollusca; class Gastropoda; family Patellidae; genus Patella; species Patella depressa. Next base: position 41,349,573 of record OX419720.1, on the reverse strand, counting down.
AAGGTAAAAAGATTAGATCCTGGATACCAGGAATCTGAAAAGATGAGGGAAACCTCTAATAGAAAGGTAAAAAGATTAGATCCTGGATACCAGGAATCTGAAAAGCTGAGGGAAACTTCTAATAGAAAGGTAAAAAGATTAGATCCTGGATACCAGGAATCTGAAAAGATGAGGGAAACCTCTAATAGAAAGGTAAAAAGATTAGATCCTGTATACCAGGAATCTGAAAAGATGAGGGAAACCTCTAATAGAAAGGTAAAAAGATTAGATCCTGTATACCAGGAATCTGAAAAGATGAGGGAAACCTCTAATAGAAAGGTAAAAAGATTAGATCCTGGATACCAGGAATCAGAAAAGATGAGGGAAACCTCTAATAGAAAGGTAAAAAGATTAGATCCTGTATACCAGGAATCTGAAAAGATGAGGGAAACCTCTAATAGAAAGGTAAAAAGATTAGATCCTGGATACCAGGAATCTGAAAAGATGAGGGAAACCTCTAATAGAAAGGTAAAAAGATTAGATCCTGGATACCAGGAATCAGAAAAGATGAGGGAAACCTCTAATAGAAAGGTAAAAAGATTAGATCCTGGATACCAGGAATCTGAAAAGATGAGGGAAACCTCTAATAGAAAGGTAAAAAGATTAGATCCTGGATACCAGGAATCAGAAAAGATGCGGGAAACCCCGAATAGAAAGATTAAGAGGTTAGATCCTGACTATGGTTCTAGAGATAAGCAAAAACACACCGATTTCCTGAAAAAGAAACGTTTAGTGCCTGAGTACAGGGAATCGGAGAAGTTGAAAGAGAGGAAATTGAAAAAGTTAAAGAGATTGAAATCTGTCAATAGAATTATTCAGAATAGAAAAGCAGCCATTAGTAAACGTAAGAAAAGAGTAAAATTGAAATCCTTGGACACAGACAAATTAATTCGTCTGTTCCATCAGAAGGTAAGCAATGGGCCGACCTACACTTGTGAAAGTTGTCACCAATTATGGTACAAACACAGTGTAAAAAGGTCCACTGCAGTTAGTAAATTGAATAATTCTGCCATTAACTGTTTAACAGAAGATGGTACTGGATGGATATGTGGCACTTGTGAAAAGTATATCAAAAAAGATAGCATTCCACCGCTATCTATCTATAATGGTAATGCTTTTCCACAGCTACCTGAAGCGTTGAAATTGTTCCCATTAGAGTGGAGACTGTTATCACCCAGAATTCCTTTCATGAAGGTGTATGCGGCCCCTAGTGGTGGACAAAAGAAAATCAGAGGAAATGTTGTAAATGTTGTTGCTAATGTGTGTAGTACCATCAGTTCTCTTCCCAGAGCTCCAGATGAAAACTTCACAATAGCTGCTAAATTGAAACGACAACTCAAGTACAACCATGCTGTCATGACTGAAAATATCAGACCCTATAAGATAAGGGAAGCGGTAGCGTGGTTGGAAGCAAATGGTGATCTCTTCCATAAAGAGGGGGTTCACTTTAATGAAGCAATTATACCAAATAATGCAGATGATGAACACATGGTCAAACATATTGACCGCAGTGATGAAAGTAATGAAATATCTCCAGAAGTGAATGTCGTAAATGCCATTCATGCTGAAAACTCTGTTAAAACAAATGTTTTATCGGAGGGTGAGAAAATGAGCAGAGAAAGAGATGTCACTGTGAATGACAACCCAGGAAAAGAAGCCACTACTTTGGGGAAACCCGAAGATGGCAATGTTGATGATTGGAGTGAGGATGAAGGTGAACAAGCTCGTGGATCTAAGGATACCATGTTGACCTCCCCTGACTTCATTGAAGATGATGAAAAGGAAAAGGTATACTCGTTTGCTCCAGGGCAGGGTAACATTCCATTAAGTATCTTTATGGACAAATACTCTGAAGAACTGTCATTTCCACAAATATTTGCAGGAAAGGCAAGAGTAGATCCAGAGGAAAGGAAAGCAAAAGTTTACTACAGTGAGCTTTGTAAGTCTGAGTTAAGACGGAACGATAGAAGAGCTGCCAATTGTGTTGACAATATCTTTTTCAAATTGAAAAAGCTGCAAATGAAAACTATGATTGGTCAAGCAACAATAGCAGTTAGAAAAAATAAAACTGCTGGTAAACATTTGACGGCTGGTGATCTCCGGACACCTGGTCACTTGGAGAAATTAGTGCAATTTGATGATGGCTATATGGTATTGAAAACATTGAGAGGTTCGCCACCATATTTTAAAAAAGCCAAATCAGATCTATTCGCGATGATAAGGATGTTGGGAGAGGCCACCTACTTTTGTAGTTTTAGTGCCGCTGAAACAAAGTGGAAGCATTTGCTTAGAATATTAGGCAAGTTGCAAGATAATGAGGAATATACTGATGAGGAAATAGATAATATGGACTGGGAGAAAAAGTCTACGCTTATTTCGTCAGACCCAGTTACATGTGTTAGACAGTTTGATTACCAGGTCAACCTGTTGTTCAGAGATGTATTGAAAGCAGAGAACTCACCCTTGGGAAAAATAACTGATTATTTTTACAGGGTTGAATTCCAGCACAGAGGCTCACCTCACATCCATACTCTGTTATGGGTTGATGAGGCTCCTAAATACAAGTGCAGTGAAAATGAAGAAATTGTTGAGTACATTGATAGCAAGATATCATGTAGAAGAATTGTGGATGACGATGATTTACAGCCACTAGTAAATTATCAGACGCATAAACATTCTCATACATGTAAAAGAAATAACCGAAAGATTTGCAGGTTTGGTTTCCCCAAACCACCAATGCCAAACACTGTAATTCTAGAACCGCTGGATGCGACGGTTGGTGAGAATGTCATTAATTCACATAAAAATGAATATGACAAATTGAAGGTAGTTTTAGATGAAATGAAAGACGGTGAAGACATTTCTTTTGAAGATTTCTTAGGAAAGGTCTCTATCACTTATGAGCAGTATATTATGGCAGTACGTTCATCAATTACATCAGCAACTGTCTTTTTGAAAAGAACGCCGAATGAATTGAGGGTTAATTCCTATAATCCTCTTCTTCTGAAGGCATGGAGAGCAAATCTCGATATCCAATTTGTGCTTGATGTATATGCTTGTGCTATGTATATAGCGTCATATATAGCCAAGTCACAAAGAGGTATTAGTGATTTGCTAAGGCAAGCAATGAAAGAAGTAAAAAATGGTAATTATGGCATCAGAGACCAAGTTAAGATAATTGGCAATAAGTTTCTGAATAATGTAGAAATTAGTGCCCAGGAAGCTGCATATATCGTACTGCAACTTCCTATGAGAAAAGCATCGAGGGAGGTTGTGTTTATTAACACTGCTCCTCCGTGTGAAAGGGTATATCTGTTGAAATCGCAAGATCAACTAGAGAACCTTGACGATGAAGATGAAAATATCCAATCAAGTAATTATCTAGATCGGTATAAGAACCGTTCAAAGCAATTAGAAAATGTAAGTCTGGCTGATTACATTGCTTGGTACGATAGGAAAAATACCTACATTAAACGGTCCAAGCAAGTAGAAAACGACCAGACATTAGTTGAAGACCAAATGGAGCACAACTCTGATTGGGACGATGAAGACTTAAGAGAGGAGAAATCTTCTCAAGCAAAGGAAATAATTAAAAAATCTATGATAAAGAAAAGGGCAGTGGCAAGAGTCATTAGGTATGTCAATTTTAATGTTGACAAGGAGCCCGAGAAACATTACAGAGAACTCCTCATGTTGTATTCCAACTGGAGGGATGAAGAAATTGATTTATTGGGAGGATTTGATTCCTTCCAAGCCAGATATGAACAAATGGAAGAAAAAATAGTTGAGCAAATTAGGCAATATGATGCGAATAGGGATGCTGTAGATGCAGCTATTCTCGCTGAAGGCCAGAATCTGGAAGATGCCTGGGATCAGCAGGCACCTGTTACCCAGCAAGTTGAAAAGGAAGATGAAATAGAAGAAATGTTAGATTTTAAGAAAGATTCTGAAAGTGGTAAGCCTACCAAATACGAGTACGATATTGGTATGGATTTGGGGCTTCCCACTGAAAGTAATGTTGATCAGGTGGCATTGTATGAAATGCCCGATGAAAATTATAGATCTCTGATGAGATCATTGAATGAGAAACAGCTATATTTTGTATATGATACCTTGATGGAAATAAAACGGTCACAGAATCAGGTTTTCAGATTCTTGAGTGGCGGAGCTGGTGTAGGCAAAAGTTTTGTAACAACTGCTTTGTATCAAAGTTTGTTGAGGTATTACAAAACTAAAGCAGGTGATGATTTTGAAATTATTAAGCAAATATTGTTGGCACCGACCGGCAAGGCCGCCTACAACATCAATGGTAGTACTTTGCACAGTGCGCTAAAGATCCCTGTGTGTCAGTCTTTGCAATATAAAAGCTTAGATAGTAGCAGATTAAATACTTTAAGAAGTAGCCTTGGAGGTTTGAAAGTTGTCTTTATTGATGAGATATCCATGGTAGGATGTGGAATGATGAATTTTGTTAATAAAAGATTTCAAGATATCAAAGGCAGTCCACTGTTATTCGGTGGATGTCATGTTATCTGTGTTGGAGATCTGTTTCAATTGAAACCTGTATTTGATGGTTATATATTTGAAAATCTCGGCAGTGCCTATGGGCCATTAGCCAGTAATATATGGAAAGATAATTTCTGCATGTATGAACTTACAGAAATTATGAGGCAAAAAGATAGCAAAGCCTTTGCTGAGCTATTGAATAGATTAAGAGAAGGCAATTATATATCTGAAGAAGAAAAATGTAATGATATGAACATTCTTAAATCAAGATTGTTGAAAGTTAATGAAGAGAGTGAGTATCCTTTTGACATACAACATCTCTTTTTAAGTAATGAAAAGATGAAAAACTTTAATGATAAAGTTTTTGATAACATGGTGGGTGAAAAAATTGTAATTTTAGCAAAAGATAGTATAGTTGGGTCTGCTTCGCAAGCTGTGGGCAAAGCTGTACTAGAGAAAATTCCAGAAGATCCGAGAAAAACCATGCAATTACATTCAACTTTAGGGTTGGTAATTGGCTTGAAATGTGAAATAGCTTTAAATGCTAGATTGGATGATGGATTGACAAATGGGGCGTCTTGCACGGTAAAAAAAATCCAGTCAGGCGCTTCTAGATCAGCAAGTAGTACCATAGTCTGGGTCCAGTTTGAAAATCCAGATGTTGGGAAGTTAACTAGAAAAGATTATAAAAATCATTTCAGTGTCGAAATTGGTGCCCTGTGGACACCTATTCTGGCTGTTTCACGACAGTTTAGAGTTGGGAAATACAAAAATGCAGAAGTAATGAGAATGCAAATACCTTTGAGACCAGCTGCTGCTAAAACTGTTCACCGATCACAAGGGGATACTTTAGAGAGCGTGGTCGTTGATTTCGAAGGTAGGAAAACTCCACATATCCATTATGTTGGATTAAGCAGGGTGAAAACTATTGAAGGTTTACACATCATAAACCTGAACGAAAACAAAATATCAATCAGTAATGATGTCAAAGTAGAAATGAATGAATTGCGTACAACACGTAAAGTCGTGTGCAGAACACGAGATTTGAGTTCTGTGAGCTCAGATAAAATAATTGTGGTTTATCATAATGTTAGATCACTGCAGAAATATTTTGAAGATGTAAAAGTAAGTCTTTGTAAAATAAATGCATCTGTCGTCATACTGGCAGAGACAAGAGTAAAAGCAAGTGTAAATTCAGATATGTATAACATACCTGGTTATACCTTGTATAGAAATGATGCTTGTACAGAAAAAATGAAAAACCATCATGGTATGGCTGTATATGTCAATAATGACATGAAACTGGAAGAAATTGTTGTGGAACCATTCAATATGAATGGTATTGAAATGAACGTTATAACGTTAAATATTGAAATTAGCAATATAAAGAAATCTTGCAAGATACTTGGGATATATAAACCCCCTAAAGTGTCTGAAAGTCAGTTTTGTTCAACTGTTACAGATTTGAAGAAAACTTTAGATAAAACTGATTTCACTATTGTTCTTGGTGATTTCAATATGCAATTTGAAAAGTGTAAAACCTCTAAAGTCGGGGAAATGTTTATGGACATGAACCAGCTGATTGATGAACCTACCACTGATTCAGATACAGTGATAGATTTGATATATACTGATCTACCAAAAGATCACACAAGGTCTGGAGTTCAGGAAAATTACTTCTCAGACCACAAAGTGATCTATCTGATAATCAGTAACGAAAAATTTAGTAATAATGAGAATGATGTAGATAACAACATTCCTGTTGTTTGTAATACTCAAAATGAAAATATGTGGAAACCCCATAGTATTAAGGAAATTAAAAGAGATTATTTTGTGGAAAAAAAGATTCCCTCAAAAAAAATTTCTAAAGAAATCAAAAAGACTAGCATTCAAAATGAAATGCAGGCTGACGATGTAATAATCAGAAAGTATGGCTATCAGATAACCAGAAGAGATCTAGCAACTCTTACTCCAAGACAGTGGCTAAATGATCAAGTAATAAATGTGTATATGAAATACCTGCAAGAAAGAGAAAGAAATGAAGGCAATCAAATATTAGCTGAAGAAATTTTCTGTTACACCAGAATACAGGGAAATTTAAGAAATGCAGTAGAATTCTACCGTGGTAGAAATATTCTACAATATGATATGATACTACTTCCAGTGTACACTACAAGTCACTGGAGCTTGTTGGTAATATATGTGAGGTCAAAAACTATCAAGTACTTTGATTCACTTGGAAGTTTTAGTAGAGGTGCTATATGTTTGAACACGCTGCTCAATTTTATTAATGAGATTGAGACTGTACGATCAAACGCATGGAAAACAATAATGGAAAGAAACATAACTATACAAGATAATGGTTATGACTGTGGTGTTTATGTATGCATGTTTGCAGATTATATTCTTCAGGGTTTATCTTTGAAGAACAGAAAGAGAAACGCTGCTGGTTATCGCCAGCACATGAAGGAAATAATAATGATGTGAACTACTGTGGTAGTAACTATGTAAATCCTCCACATGCCACTTCACTGTGGACTTGGTGTGTAATAGTATAGAAAAAAAAGCAAATTAGAAATATAAAGCTCTAATGCACTGATTACAGTGTATAAAGCAGAAGATATCAGCTTTTAATATGCTCTGGTATTATTGGCAATGATATTGTAAGATTGCTAAAACAAACTATGTATTAGCATGACGGGTGTGGGGGAGTCAGGGGAGCCTGTCCATTTTATATAAGAAAAGATAATGTTGTTGCTCATTGCAAAATCATTTACTGTAAATCATCCACTGACCATTTCACTGTGGCCTTGGTGTGTAATTATGCAGAAAAAAGCAAGTTGGAAATATAAAGCTCTAATGCACTGTTTACAGTGTATAAAGCAGAATATATCAGCTTTTAATACTCTTGTATTATTGGCAATGATATTGTAAGATCGCTAATGTATTAGTATGTCAGGTGTAGAGGAGTCGGGGAGCCTTGCCAGGTCAATAGTTATTTATTTACTTAAAAATTATGTTTCAATCCCTTAAATCTTGAGGATTTTTTTTGGGGGGGGGGGGGAGTAGGCAGAAAAAAAGGCCGCTAGGTTTTATTTATCAGCACAAGTAGTCTTGGCTGTATTATTGTAAAATAAAAATGCAGGTTGTAAACATCGAGCTCTAATGTACTTCTTACGATTTATAAAACAAAATAATATCTTTATACTCGTGTATTAATGACAAGATATTGTATAATTACCTAATAACATATATTAGTGTAGAAAAGTGAAATTTGAAAAGTTAAACAACTAATATACTGATTACAATGTATGAAGAAGAAATTGACAAAGGTATTGTAAGATTACTGTAGCATGTTTTAATGATGAATAATTCCACAAATCGGTAAGCTTATTTTATAAATATTTCATTTAAATATTTCATTAAGTAATTATTAAAATTAAATATTAAATAAGTTACATATGTATTTGATAGGGGTTGGATGGCTGAATGGTTAGTGTGCCCGCGCTATATCATAAAGCCTGGCATTGAGTCAACTGGCGTGGTTTCGAATCCCCAGTTGTACGTGGCAAGAAGTAGGGTCGCTTGTCCAGCCTCGTGGATTTTCTCCGTATACTCCGGTTTCCTCCCACTGCCAAAGACGCCTATTGAAATATAATTGAACCATACATTAGTCCCAAAATGACCTAGTTTGTGTCGAGTGGACAATAAACCCCATTTCTCTCTCACTCTCTATGTATTTGATGTATAATTATGTACGTAAATATGCAATACTGTAAGGTAATATTTTCAAATTTAGCGCCAATAGAAATATGAGTTATAAACACATAAATAATGACAAATGTTGTATGTATTTTCAGGGCAAGCATGTTACTGTGGCTGTAATAATTACTAATGGCATCATCATTTATCTTTAATGGGTTAATGGTAGAGTTACATGAACCACAATCTGTTAACGTGTTTTACTAAATCGTTGCATATATATATTGTACTATAATTTATAGATTATATAAACTTATTTTAAATATATATTGTACCATAATTTATTATAGATTATATAAACTTATTTTAAACCCGTATCTATTTTTTTTTTTCAAGACGTATCTTGCTCCAAAGAGGCAGGTTTTACTTACTACTTTACCTGTTAGTGCACGAGATAAAATAAGGAACAAATTCCTTTCTAGCTTTTTCCTTCCACCCCATGGGATATCATACGCAAGTGTTTGATAAGAAACTTGCCACAAAAATAGACAGAAGATATCGGCTTTTGCTATTCTAACATTATTGGCACAGATATTAAAAATTACTAATTTATTGCCATCATAATTATGAAAGCGATCGGCTGTCAGAACTGGTTCGGCCCAAAGGGTCCTGGTATTGGAGGGTTCGAGAATCTTGACTAATACAAATTTTCAAAATGATATCTCCCTAACTTTCAGAGTACGTTCCTAACGATTTACATACAAAAGCGAAATCGTAATCAGAAAGCCCAAATATAGCAGGGGAAAAACAAATGAAATTGGGTTTAACCTTCTGCAAATATGGAATCTTCAAAACTTGAATACCCAATACAATGTCCTATGCCATGCCATTTTACCCCTTTTAGCAATTAATATTATACTAATGTCCGAAAGAAAGTATACGCTCTGCATTTCGTGCTGCATCAACCAAAGTCGTTTTTCCATTCTGTCTGGTATTTGGGTACAATTTCAATTTGTGTCACCTTTTTTTTTTTGTTTAGTGATGTTTTATCAATTGTTTTATTAATCTAAACAAAATTTAGAATAGCAAGAGAAAAATCTGCTTATTACAGGTCTTTCTTTAGGCCTGAAATGTTATCTAAATAATCAATTAGACATTAATTAACATATCCAGACCATAATGGCCGTTGATAATTAAATCAAGTGGACAATCGAGACTATACTGTTTATATTAATGATTTGAGTAATGATGACCTATCAATTCTTTAAATGACATCCAGAAGCACGGATCACTTTTCATAATAAAACACAACACAAGGTTTATATGGATATAACTACTTCTCTATAAATTTAATAACGACGTTTCGTAACACTTCTCTATAAATTTAATAACGACGTTCCGTAACACATACAGAACGACGTTTCGTAACACATACAATGTGTTACGAAACGTCGTTATTAAATTTATTATAGAGAAGTAGTTATATCCATATAAACCTTGTGTTGTGTTTTATTATGAATAATGATGACCTAGGCTATGTGAATATTTCAAACGCTTTTTTGTCGGCTAATAGTGCATCAATTTGACTGAAATTTTCAGCAAATTACCTTTACACTATCTAGTTTTTAACTATTATAGTATATATGACATATATAGCAAAGATGGAAATAGTTATATAATCTTGTTTATCAAGTTTCTAAATCAAATGGGCTTCAACATCATACAGCTCTCATACGACTACGTTAATTAAAACAGACATACACGATAAACTAGAATAACGAACATTTTGCCCGGACAGCGGCATATCGAATTGTAGCTTCTAAGGGATCTTTTACGTGCACGCCACAGAACCTCACTTTTTCGTCCCATAACGTACTAAAAACCATGTCCGGTCGTTTGTCCTCCACCACTGACTAGAAGAAACCACATTAAAAAATGCAGATGAATTTTTCGGCAAATGCAGAGTTCGAAACACCATCACCAAGATCTTACCCACTTAACCGGTTTGATTCACCAGTTTCAAAATACACAGCAATAATATCAATTATAACAATTACAATTTTTATATAGGGGCGTACATTGCTCCAAAATTAAGGCCCAGTGAGTATGTGCATTGTGCAAGCTTAATCTAACCGTAACTGTAAACGAATACTTGTATAAATTCAAATCTCCGACGCCGACATGTCAAACTATTTCCATTTGAATGAAATAATCTTATTCTCTACTTCAGAAACAAAAACTCGATTGTATTATCAATCCAATGAAATTTATTACATAGAAATATTTACAAATACAAGATATTTAACATTCCCAAGCATATTACTTCTACCTTCTTCCAATTATTTGTCAATTTAAATCAATGTTGTAATCTTACTGGAAATAAGATGGGCTTATGGTGTACCATAATGGGTTTCAGCCCCAGTTCTAGCAAGAGACTCGGGGAACGCGACTAGACACATTGCATCAAATCAAACGGTAAACGTTTTTTACCATCCACCAGAGCCTGGACTTATAACTTCATATGTGGATTGTGAGTTAGGATAAGGGCTGTGGCCTGCAGATTTCGTCACAGTCTCGAGATGTAGACAGAGGTAGCCCTAACCCTGGGCCAAGCCTAACCCTTATCCTAACCCACAACCCACATATGACGTCATAAAACCAGGCTCCGGTGGATGGTAAAAAACGTTTACCAAATCAAACAGCGTATGTAGACTGGAATAACCAGACGCTAAAAATTTGAATTCCATTGAGATTACAAGCTTATTCGTGGAACATAACTTATTTGAAATTAGAGTAAAAACGGAAACCATTGAATGTAAATCAGTTTATATACATTCATATTACAGTATTATATGCACTGCGACTCAATTATGTCAATTTCTATGCCCCAAATGTTAGCGATTTAGCTCCATGAATAAACATCTGTCAACGATAACAGCTATTTAAAACTCTGTCAACGATTGCCCTTCTAATATTAAAAAAATGTTTTTTAAGTCCTCTATTATTAAAATGAATCCTATCTTTTGAAAAATCGTCTGGATATTTTATGTCCCTTAAACTAACGTATTTAGTTTTCAGTTCTTTCTTAAGCAGAAAATTAATTCGTTTCCTCTGTTTTTCAAACCTAGCCTTTGTCAGTTGCCTGCTGTATTTAAATACACCTCTTGGTACGATTTCCAAAACATAAACATCACATTCAAACATCTTTGTAATCATCATTATCTGTTCATATATTTCCCTTGGACTAGAAGTATGGCTTATATCATTCCCCCCAACATGCACAAATACACCATTGGGTCTAAATTCTAACACTTCATTAATAATCTCTTGTGGAACATTTCCCGCTCGCATACCGCCTCTACCAAAAAATCTACAATCTGCATTTAAACTCATGGTCTTGCAATAATCTTCCAACCTGGCTACAAAACTGGATCCAAAAATAGCGATTTTCTGCATTTTCAAAAAATATATATTTCGGCGTTATCAGCTATACTTAAGAAATCTCAAAATAGATAAGGTGATATATTTTGAAACGCAAATTTATAATACTGACCTCAATGACATCATTTACTCAGTAAACAATATTAATACATACCATTCCATGTTCTATAAACATACTCATTGTCCCCAAAACACAACGCAAGCCCACCCATCAAATACGTCTCCTAATGCCATTGTCTACCCAAGCTATTATCAAGGGCTACAAAGCCCTTTAATGTCAATTTATGCCAGTAATACAAAAATAATTAATTACAACTATATTCTACTTTACATTTTGACAATTTTAGTAAACAGTATTGATACTATTTTTGCTACCTGTATAATTTCTGATCATTTATGTTCGCCGAAATACGCCAGAAGTCTCGACAGCATGACAATCTTTGTCAGCTGGTTATTCCAGTCTATATCGATAATATTTATTATGCATGCTCTCCAAATAAGAACATAATATGTATTATGGAATATGTCTAGCCTCTTTTTCAAGTCCAATGTTACAAATGGTGCTGAAACACATACCAATAGTAAAATGTCCTAAATATTGAATCCAGAGGAGAGGAGCCGCCCCCCCCCTCCCAAGTGAGACTAGTGTATCTGCTCTTTAATTGATGATATAAACATCATTTTCGTATTGTCTCCGCCCAATCAATGCAACGAAGGCTCTGGGGAATACACCAAACCACTAATGCATGCGGCACTCTAATGATTACCATTTGTTCCAATGTATACCCCCCCCCCACGACAAAATCCTGGATCCGGGCCTGGATAGGCCTATCACAAGTACATATTTTCCCGAAAAATTACAACATCAGTGCTGATTTGAATTGACCAATTATTCGTGTTTTCAATGGCGAAGATTTTGGATTATATTTAGTTAATGGCTTAGCTACTTTAAACTGATAATACAGATCAAATTGGCTTAACGCTAAAACTACTCCATGCCCCCCTCCCCCATCACGCGCGGTCCCGAGCATGAGAATGTTGACACATGATGAACATTCTAATGTCAGGTTACAATGATGACACAATATTATACATGTACTTTTGTTTTTATTATTTTAGAGACGAATTAATATAAGCTTGATAGCTACTTTCCAAATCCATATGATTTATTATATAATGTTAATATGTCATATGTTAAATAATTACTGTTTAAACCATCTTTACTGCATATGACAATATTATTTTTCAATTGATTTTATGATCAATTGCGGCCTACTTATATTTACTAATTAGTAAAGTTTATACCATTTTAATTTAAATCCCGATCTCTTATCATTTTAGTAATAGAATTTGTGTTTTATGAAAATGTACACAAAAGCGATAAATAATTGACTACCCAATCTACAATAGTCCATCCGTACCAGGACTTTAACAATACTTTTATTTCTATGCCAGAAACGGTTACATTTACAAATAATTCAACACCAGTCCTAATCACATCTATCCTTATAAGAAAAGTAATTCTTAGTATAATTTAACGTTGTTCTCAATGTCATAGACTCAGGTTAATGATACAACTACAATATGCTAATAAGCTAATCTTGAGTTCCGAATGTAACGTCACGTGACTGTTTTTACACGGATGGTACCACTGTTACACTAATGAACCAATCAAGAATTCCAAAGATTATATCACATGACCGCTAAACACTTTATATCACCAGAAAAGGGCGCGGAACCGCAGATCAGAGATAATTACATTCAGGTAAGGAACTATGATTTTCTTTTATAATTGTTGTTAATATAAATAACGGACAAAATATATGATTTGTTGAACGTGGTTTACTACCTAGTACTAATTATTTGAATCTTCGTTTGTTTAGATAATTTATCTAATTTATCTTTAATATAAATAACGGACAAAATATATGATTTGTTGAACGTGGTTTACTACCTAGTACTAATTATTTGAATCTTCGTTTGTTTAGATAATTTATCTGCGATCATGGCGAGTCATGGATAATAATCCAAATACTAGCACCTCCACATCTTTAGAAGATGAAGAAAGTAAGTCTTAACTAATTTTATAACTATTCAACATTGATTATGTAATCGACTGTCCACCTCAACCAATAGTATTATCAATTCTATAATAATCAAAGTATAGTCTCTCCACGAATAACCATCTTCGCCATACGAGAGTAGATTCGATGTTTTCAAGTTCAAAATATTTTGCGGGGTGCAGGCTGTTTCGTTCTTAGTTCTTTCGTACTTCGTTTCGTTTGATTCGTACCTTTTCCTACGTGTTGTTGAAATAACGTTGACACATGATTCGTACCTTTTTTCCACGTGTTGTTGAAATAAATTTGGAACATGATTCGTACCTCAGATTGATGCATATCTTTTCCTACGTCACTACGTGTTGTTGAAATAATGTTGAAACACGACGACTTAATAATATCCAACCACTGCTGAATTAGAACCCATTTGCTTTGTATTTTTTTTAAATATGTTGAAAGAAATTTAAAAATATAAGTTGGCAAAAAAAACCCACCCCAAACCTGCGATCTGCCTTTGTTGTTTATAATCTGGTGTTGAACTGAACTTATTAAGTGAGTGGCTTGTGATTCTTGACGATAATTGATTGGAGATTGTTAAAGGGACAATCCCGATAAGAACAGAGTCTCAAAAATTGAAGTCCGAGCATTTATTAAATTTATGGACCAAAACATAGAGGCATGGTGTATTTACCTTGTCTCAAAATTTCAGCTCAAAATATTGAGTCGTTTTGACGTTAACGTCAACACTGATTATCCGGACACGTAACCCTTTTAAGATTTCGGGTCAATTTTTTCATTGGGTGACCTGCTAATCGATTCTCGTTTCTTGAGCGGTCTATACAGTGAATGACCCATGTACTGTACTTGATAACAAAAGGTAAATTTCACCTTCATATTATTTTTATAGAAAAAAGTCTGATTTTATCCCTATACTGTATAATACAACGGTCTCCATTTCCAGATGAAGACTGTCAGTTTTAAGTTATTTACAAGCATAGCACAAATATCGGGTTAGTGGGTCGGCCTTAGGTAATGGGTTTTAAACACAAAATTAAGCAGTTTTATTCCCCAAAAAGTTATCGGGATTGGGCCTTTAAAGCGGTTAAAAAGATATTGAAAAATATTGAATCTGGTGTTGATTATTGAGTCCATTCTGCTGGGTGACATGTAATTATTGACCATGAGTTGTGATTTTTGTCAATATTGACCGGCGATTGTTAACTTGCACTCTAGACCAGGATCGTATTTTTAGTCTGTGGGAGGAATACACACAGAACCAGATATCAGCTCCCTGTTTGTTTACGGCCCCACTGCCACTCCTGTTGCACAATAGAATAGAAGCACAGCACAAAAAAAAAAAATAATTTAAAAAAAACAAACTTTAACTTAGCAGAATAGAATAGACGAAGCTCCACCAACGCCGATCCCAATCCCAGGTGCAAAAGGAAGAGGGTTAAGCTTAACTGCACTGTAAAAGTTTAAATTAACGAAGGTACGAAACAGCTCATGTGAGGAAGCTGAAGTTTAAGTACATGTAAAACTTGAAATTTCCAAGGTACGAAACAGAAACAGCTCACGTGCGGTACGAATGAACTAAGTACAAAACAGCCAGGTTACGAAACAGCTGACATCCATTTTGCGCATAATAATCAAATTGTCACCCCCAAAAATTCCTAATATTCCATCACTATTCATAACAGTATCTTACACGTACAGTAATACATAACCACAAAAAATGAATAAAACGAACATTATGGGAGTTAACAGGTCTTGCCCTTGCCGTTATAAGACTTAAAAATACAATATGTAAGATTTAGATAAAGAACAATAATAGTTCAAAAGTAGATAATTTAAAATGAATAATTTTAAAATTTCATTCAAATTATTCTATTGCAAAAGGAAGATATTATAGCCTTTGAAAGTTTGACAGACATGTACAATAATTTCAACCAACATTCTGGTTGATCAAAACTAAGTCTCAGTCCCACATATTTGATTAAATCAAACTATCGCTGAACCATTCTAGTCTATTTAATATCAAAGAAATCTGATGTCATCAAGAGTTGATTAATGCCCGGATCAGTCTAATTATTACTAAAGAAAGACCTGAAATATGCAGATTTAGCTCTTGCATAATGCATGTTTAAAAATTAGACAAGATAAATTCAATGTACTGAAAACTTTAGGCCTCGCCTCGTTCATCGTTATTCCAATCAACACTAAAGCTGAAATTTACTATGTTTAATCATACAGCGTGCTATGAGGGGAATTTTTGCCCGGACAGCTGCGCTATGGCCTACTCTTATGTCGAATTACAACTCCTAATGGATCTTTTACGTGTACCCAATGTGTACACAAAACCTTGGTTTTTTATCCCATCTGAACGACTAGTCAGCTGTCCTTGTCAGGCCCTCCGTTCTACATAACTGACAAAAGGAAACCACGCCAGAAAATCAAGATGAACTTTCTTGGCCAGTGCAGGGATCGAACACTCGACCTCCAGACTAGCGAGCCATCGTCTTGTCACTTAGCAACGTGATCCCCTTGTGTCAATGAAAGTTCAAGCCCCCTCTCCCCCTTTCTGCCTTTTCTAACTGCTTTCATATACACATATATTGTAAAGTACAATTTGTAAGATTCCACCAATGACTTTATAACAAATTCAAATTGTACACACAACATGTGCAAAATATATACATTTACTAAAAGCCAACCACAAAAAAATATTGCCAACTTTAATTTTGCCAAATTGTAAACTAATGTAATAAAATTGTAAAGAAAACACTATTTACAGTTACTTTTTCCATACATAAGTAAGCAATTCAGTCCACTCAACACAAAATAGATCATTTTGGGACAAATATAATTCAATTTTATTTCAATAATTGGTTTGCACATACATGTAGAGAATTTTGCCACTGGAACAAAAAACAGAAGACCAAAATTAAACCCGTTGAACAGAAACTATACTCTTTGTCACATACAAACAAGGAAAGGAAACTGCAGCAGTTGACATACATTTATATTTACATCTACTTACAAACATTAAGCCAAGTTTGATCTTGTAAAGGAATTTTACATTTCTTTATAAAAAAAATTTCATAAACCACCTTTTGCTTTTCATTATCGATTTAGGAACTAGTATAGCAACATTCTCTAGATCTTCATTCAGACTCAATCTTATAAAATGTGCTTTTCACTTTAGTTGAATTAAAATTTCAACTTCCTTTTCAGATAAAAAGAAAGGTAATGTAGACAAGTGTAAGCTTGTAATGAGTCATTTAGATTCATTTGAAATGAAAAATAAAGAAAGAAGGGAAAAACTAGAACTCTTGTCTAGAGCTACAAGATATAGTTTAAGCAAAAGAGACCTTACCATGGTTGAGAAAGATTGCATTTCATTTGACCATGAATTGAATGCTTATTGTAGAAATATTGATGCTTTGACATCACAGTTGAGAAATGATGCTAAGCATCTGAAAAAAGACTTTGATAAGATGAAGAAAGAGAATTTTGAATTATTGCATTCAAAAGCTCAGTTAAAGAAGAAATTGGAAGAAGCTAAGTCTGAAAATGATAAAATGAAAATGGAACTTTCAATGTTTTCATTTGATGAGTCTGATCTTCTTGACGAAGATACGCAGTTAACTTTAAGTCAGGCATCTACATTATTAGATCCTAGTAATGAAGAATTAGTACCAGTCAAAATTACTGAGTCTGAAAACAAAAGAAAATCTTCATTTGATGAAGATACTTCTGATATTAAAAAATGTAAATAATATTTTTATAATTTCAGAATTGTTAATGGATATTGACAACGAAATGTCTGAGAATGCTCAGACAGCAGAAAATATTACTGAGCCCACTACTAGTGATATGGCACAGTCAGAAATGAAAAATGAAACTGGAAAGACTTCTGTTGAGGACTTATTGCAAGTTCTTATAAACAAAGTTGAGTACAATGCAACAATGATTCATGACCTAACTTTACGTCTTGAAACAAAGGAAGGTAAGGAAGCCATGCTACAAACACAAGTAGCTGGTCTTCGGGTTGAAAATGATACCCTTAGAAATGAAAATAGTCGTCTTAAGACTGAAAATTCTAAACTAGCAAGTCAGCTCCGAAAAGAGCTGCCCTCACCAATTTTACATGGTGTTCGAAACGAAGAAAGCCCAATTGTGGCTCATGAATTCAAGATACCTGAGGGACTTCCTTCAGGTCATCTGCAAAAATCAAAGAAAGTCAGTCAGGACAGTAAGTTAACAAAGGGTGATATTGGTCATATTCAGAAAAAAAGACGATTAACTGCGTCTGCAACTGTTACTTCAATGCAAGTTTCACCATCTACAAGTAGTGATGAAACTTACACTGATGGAACACTGAAAGTCACGCCAACTTGGCCTGAACAGCAAGAAAAGTATTACAGAGACCTGGCAGCTTCAATCCTGAACCAGGTTGCTACTAAAACTGTGACGAAAAAAAGGTCACATTCGCAGATAAGCCAGGGTGTGAAATTAACACTTCAGGCGGGTAAAAAAGTAGAAAAAAAAGCAAAATTTGCTGTCATTGGCAGCAGTAATATTAAAGCACTCTTGGAGCACATGCCATTGCAGCATTGGGCATACCAAGAGGGTGTAGTAATAAGATGTAAGAGAGGCTTCACAGCAACTGAGCAACTGAAGCAAGAAAGCTTGGATATTCCAGAGGAAAATAATCTTCAACATGTTATACTCCACTTCGGTGGCAATGACTTGTTGAGATGTAAGCAACAATTTATTAAATTCGAAAGTGATAACCAATCACATGTAGTAGAAATTACGTGCAATATGATTGCACAGACTATAGCAGAATTGGCTAAAAAATACTTGAAGCCAGGAAGAGGTATCTGGGTCCTGCTACCAGGCCTGCAGAAAAATATTAAAAATGATTGGGTGAAAAAAGTAAATTCTTTCTGTAAACCCTTGTTAGATGAATTCAATATACACTATATTGACATCGCAGAAGATATGTTACAAAAGGATAATCCAATGCAATGCCTAAGGGATGAAATTCATTTTAAGAGATCTTATTTTGAATATCTATGGGGCAATTTGTTGAGGAAAATAACAGGAAAAGATGTTTCCTTTCCAGTTACTGATTATTCAGTTGACTGGTTTAGGACAACTAAGAAAATCTGTAAAAAGTGTGGTAAAAAAGCACACAGATATTGCGAGTCTTCACTGGCTCAAGAAAATGTATGTAAAATTTGTGGAAGAAATGGTCATTTAGAATCGTGCTGCAATGCTAATTTTCTTAAATGTTATAATTGCGGCAAACATGGCCATTTTAAAGAAAGATGTAGTAAATGGAAAAAAGAGCCCAATATCCCCTCTTTAGTAAATGAAGAAGAACTTTCTAGTTCTTCAGATGAAGATTAATGTGTAATTAATGCCCCTGAAGGGGCAATTTTAAACACATTAGAAAATAAAGCAAAAAAAAATGCCTATTTCCTAACAAAATTCTTACTTTTTCAAAATTTCCTCATTTCTAAAATTATTTTCTAAATTCTATACATATTATTAGTTCCAACGCAAATATAACCAATCAATAATCCGAAAGTTCTATTTAGTTAAAAAATGCATTAATATTAATGCGACTGTTTTCATAATATTGTAATTTTGTATTCCATATCTTTGAAATATTGTAATATAAACATTGATTCACAGGGGAAATGACACAAACAGGTCAAATACCATTATCAAACACATAATACTGGTCCTATTTTGATACCTTCAATGTGAATCAATGTTCTAGTCATGTGATATCCAATTTTAAAATAGCTTCTTAAAAACCATGTAATTCAAAAAATATGAAAGTCACTCATACTGTCACTTCAATGCTTATATATGTATTGAATTGAAATGGGGTTTAACGTCCTACTGTTATGCACCTAACTTATATATGTATACAATGTACATGTATGTATATATATTACAGAATATTTTATATCCACCATATGGGCTTTCCCCTTAAAATCTTACTAAGTGCAGTGCTCAAAAGGTTCATTAAATAAATGCACCTTCACTTATATGGCAAACACGTTAAGAATTGAATGGCAATTAAATGTCCCTCAGTTTCTTAACATATCAATGTATGACATTTACTTTAATATAAGTAATACTGTATGTTTCATATAATAATTATAGTTTCTAATCATTTATTCTATATTCAACCTTCTGTCACTCATTATTATATATAAATGTATATCTTCTAATAAGAGCATTCCTCAACTATTCACTTGTATGGAAAACACTAATGGCAATGGCAATTAAATATCTCTCAGTTTCTTTAACATAGCAATATATGGCATATTTACTTAAAAATAATTAATACTGTATGTATCCTATAAAAACATAGTTTTTAATCATTTGTTCAATATCCATTCTTCTGTCAATTATATTTTATATTATAATATTTAAATGTACATATATATCTTCTAAATAGAGCTATCTGATTACAATTTCATAATAACGGAATAGGCAAAAGAAATGATAAAGAAAATTTAGCAATCAAAACTGACTGACGATGTGGTACGGGTGTAGGTGTAGGGGTGAAGGGAGCCTACAATTTTTTTTAACTTTAATACACTTATGGCATATTTTTCGTGGCGTTCAGATTAATAAAAGAAACAAAACTACCATTTTGAAACTAAAAATTCATTAATATGCCAATGAAACTACAATTTCAAATTTAAAGACACTTATGGCATATTTTTTTGTGGCGTTCATCTTAATAAAAATGAAACCAAACTTAATAATGACTTAATATCAAATAAAATTGCCATGCACCATTCACATTTTGAATGCTCTTTTACTTTGAGTTACGGTCATGGTAATTTTCTACAAAACCACCATTTTTAAACTTAAAATTAATTAATATGCCAATAATACTGCAATTTCACATTTTGTCTTAAATATCCATGCACTCTTCACATTTTGGAAGCTCTGCTTCAAACAGTGCAAATTGCTCTTGTGTAATGCTCTTGTAATTTTGGACATTGGTACTTTTGTAAGATTTTAATTTGTGTAAAACAAGCCATGCACCCTTCACATTTTTGAAGCTCTGCAACAATGCATATGGTCATGGCTCAATAATACTTTCCTATTTTATTTTATTTTTAAATTACAGAATAATCTAATATTTCTTTCTTTCAGATGAACCTAATAATTCTTTCTTTCAGATAAACCTAATATCTTTCTTTCTTCTTTCAGATAAACCTTAAATCTTTCTTTCAGATGAACCAAATATATATTTCTTTCAGATAAACCTAATATCTCTTTCTTACAGATAAACCTTTAATCTCTTTCTTTCAGATGAACCTAATATATATTATATTTCTTACAAATAAACCTAATATCTCTTTCTTTCAGATAAATCTAATATCTCTTTCTTTCAGATAAACCTAATGTCTCTTTCCTACAGATAAACCATAGACCTAATGTCTCTTTGTTACAGATAAACCATAGAAGTGTTCAATGCCAAGAAAGCAACTAAAACTAACTAATCTTAATTCTACATTTTTATTGATGCAGATAAAGCATACATAGCTTTCACAGCAAAAAATGAGAAAATAACACTGATTCTAAATTTATCCATGACCAGATGATTTATTAAGATCTAATTATATTACTTATTCTACTTTACTTCAAACATCTTTAAAATTTTCTACCTGGCCCGTAGAAGACCTTTTGGCTCATATGAACTACTTAGAGCAGAAAGGTCAGTACCACAAAAGAAGATGGCTATTAAAACAATAATTCTACCATCACCTTTGTGAAACATACCTTTCTGTTAATTAATACATCAAAAATCATGGATTGTTTCCCTTTGTTCTCATTATCAGTAAAATCTGTACAACCAAGACCCTGGACTCATACTGCAATGAAGGTTACTCACTCACCTACTTATTTTATTTGATATATCTATGAATTTAAATAAAATGATATCTTTCTTTTTTCTTTCTTTAGATAGATGTTCTTACTGCTACTAAGCACATTCCTGTAATTGAAACTTTCTTATTTTATAAAACTATTTTATGCTTCATGTTATATCATTCATTAACTAAATTTCCACTTTCAGGAACACTGGTGCTAAATTTCTCATCCATGGCCAGATGATTTAGTGTTATCAAATTAATATTACTTATTTTTATTTCAAACATCTTTAAAATTTTCTACCTCACCAATAGAAGACCTTTTGGCTCCAATATTATCAAATTAATATTACTTATTCTACTTTACTTCAAACATCTTTAAAATTTTCTACCTGGCCCGTAGAAGACCTTTTGGCTCATATGAACTACTTAGAGCAGAAAGGTCAGTACCACAAAAGAAGATGGCTATTAAAACAATAATTCTACCATCACCTTTGTGAAACATACCTTTCTGTTAATACAATCAAAAATCAACATAGAATATGCCACCAACATGATCCAACATCAACTGTTATAATAAGGTACATGTATTGTTGTCTCAGACTATACGATGAACTAGATCTACATAAGTGTAATTCCAGTCAATTATGATTCACACTAGAATATTTTGGAAAATTCACCTTTATCATGGATTGTTTCCCTTTGTTCTCATTTTCAGTAAAATCTGTACAACCAAGACCCTGGACTCTATAGTGCAATGGAGGTTACTCACTGACCTACTTATTATGTATCTATGAATTTATTTCAAAATCTAAAATTTTTACTGGCTTTTCACATTTTGTCTAGTGTCTTGTTAACTTTAATTTATTAGTTGCAATCCTCAAAAGCTAATCTGTGTGCCCGCCCACTCCCACCCAAACTTACTTTGTTCCTAGGAATATAAATATTGATACAGAGATGTAACACTTTTTTTTTTCTTTCTTTTTTTCAGAACTGGTCCTTAACCAATATTACAGCTTTAACTACACCATAGCTATTTATTTTTTTACATGTAACATATCGTAATAAAACTCATATTTTTAAAAATAAATTCAATTATTTTTTACAAATATTCTTGTTTATTATTTCTATTCCACATTCTCATTGACAAATCCTCTTCTCATCCATATCCTCAAGTCAAATTTAAAATGAAATGAAATGGGGTTTAATGTCCTACTCTTCTGCTCCTAATCTGCGCTAATGAAGACACCCATACGCCATGCACTGCTATGATGGAAATATTCCCCAAGAAACAATACAGCCAACTCTTATATGGAATACCAACTGTCAAGCAATCTTTTACATGCATGCCAATGTAGACAGCTGTCCTTGACGGGCCCTCCGTTCTGCATCACTCACAAGGGGTTCTATCGAATTTCTACTTCCAAGGGATCTTTTATGAGCACACAGGACCTCAGTTTTTCATGCCATAGTAACGACTAGACAGCTGTTCTTGTCAGGCCATCCATCCTTCATCACTAACAATGGGAAACCACGCCAGAAAATCTAGATGAACTTTGTCACCCACTGCAGGGATCAAACACCTAACCTCAAGGCTACCGAGCCAGCATCTTACCCACTTAGCAACATGATCCCCAGTCGAATTTGAAGCCTACTGAAATGAACCTTTATAACCCAAAGATCTTAATTCATTTCGATATTTGCACATAGGAAAAATCACTTTCGGTATTGCTTGTTCTCTATCCATCTCTCGAAAATGTGGGCGTATCCTGCCTGGCAGTGCCAGCCTATCTTTTTAAATCGGATAATAATTGTGACCTCCAAGCTAAAAAAAAAGGCGATTTTGCGTATAATCAGGGGCCATAATTCAGGAAGTTACGATCCGATATGCGCAAATATCGAAAGGAAGCAAGATCTTTGGGTTATAACCATGAATTTCAAGTTTCATCAAAATCGAATCAAAATTGTGACCTCCACAGGGTCCACAACCTTGATATACCATTTTTTAACAGTATTCGCGTACAAACGGCGGCCATTTTGTATGGCAATTTTCGTCCGATTTTCCCGAAATTCGAATTCCACCTTTCTTAGGGTGTAACGGTGATATAATCAAACGGTTTTTTAAATCGAATAATAATTGTGACCTCTAAGCTAAAAAGATAGGCTGGCACTGCCAGGCAGGATACGCCCACATTTTCGAGAGATGGACAGAGAACAAGCAATACCGAAAGTGATTTTTCCTACATCTTTAAGTCCTGTATTTCATACTGTATTGGGAGCAGCCATTTAGTTGGTCAGTTCCAGTCTGATATTAATGAAATTCGAAACCGACAATGATTATGGTGTGACGGTACACAACCTAGAAATGTGACTTTTCATCAAAATCGGATAAGAATTGTGACCTGTAGAGAGTCCACATCCATGATATACCATATTTTTACACTATTCGCGTACAAACGGCGACCATTTCGTCCGGCAATTTTGGTACGATTTTCACGAAATTAGAACTCAACCTTCCTCATCAAAATCGAATTAAAATTGTGACCTAACAGGGTCCGCAACCATGATATATCATTTTTTTAACAGTATTCGCGTACAAACAGCGGCCATTTTGTCTGTCAATTTTGGTCCGATTTCCTCGAAATTCAAACCCAACCTTCCTTACAGTGTAACGGTGATATAATCAAACGTTTTATTTAAATTGGATAATAATTGTGACCTCCAGAGGGACCACAAGCTAAAGAAAGGGGGATTTTGCGTATAACCAGGGGCCATAATTCAGGAAGTTAAGATCCGATATGCGCAAATATCGAAAAGAACCAAGATCTTTGGGTTATAACCATGAATTTCAAGTTTCATCAAAATCGAATTAAAATTGTGACCTTTACAGGGTCCACAACCTTTATATACCATTTTTTAACAGTATTCGCGTACAAACGGTGGCCATTTTGTATGGCAATTTTGGTCTGATTTTCCCGAAATTCGAACTCAACCTTCCTTACGGTGTAACGGTAATATAATCAAACGTTTTTTTAAATCTGATAATAATTGTGACCTCCAAGCTAAAAAAAAGGTGATTTTGCGTGTAATCAGGGGCCATAATTCAGGAAGTTACGATCCGATATGCGCAAATATCGAAAGAAAGCAAGATCTTTGGGTTATAACCATGAATTTCAAGTTTCATCAAAATCGAATCAAAATTGTGACCTCCACAGGGTCCACAACCTTGATATACCATTTTTTAACAGTATTCGCGTACAACAACGGCCATTTTGTATGGCAATTTTCGTCCGATTTTTCCCGAAATTCGAACTCAACCTTCCTTAGGGTGTAACGGTAATACAATCAAACGGTTTTTTAAATCGCATAATATTTGATACCTCCAAGCTAAAAAAAAGGCGATTTTGCGTATAATCAGGGGCCCTAATTCAGGAAGTTACGATCCGATATGCGCAAATATCGAAAGGAAGCAAGATCTTTGGGTTATAACCATGAATTTCAAGTTTCATCAAAATCGAATCAAAATTGTGACCTCCACAGGGTCCACAACCATGATATACCATTTTTTAACAGTATTCGCGTACAAACGGCGGCCATTTTGTATGGCAATTTTCGTCCGGTTTTCCCGAAATTCGAACTCAGCCTACCTTAGGGTGTAACGGTGATATAATCAAACGGTTTTTTAAATCAAATAATAATTGTGACCTCCAGAGGGGCCACAAGCTAAAAAGGGTGATTTTTCGGACAATCAGGGGCCATAATTCAGGAAGTTACGATCCGATATGCGCAAATATCGAAAGGAAGCAAGATCTTTGGGTTATAACCATGAATTTCAAGTTTCATCAAAATCGAATCAAAATTGTGACCTCCACAGGGTCCACAACCATGATATACCATTTTTTAACAGTATTCGCGTACAAACGGCGGCCATTTTGTATGGCAATTTTCGTCCGATTTTCCCGAAATTCGAACTCAGCCTACCTTAGGGTGTAACGGTGATATAATCAAACGGTTTTTTAAATCAAATAATAATTGTGACCTCCAGAGGGGCCACAAGCTAAAAAGGGTGATTTTTCGGACAATCAGGGGCCATAATTCAGGAAATTACATTCCGATAGCCGCAAATATCGAAAGGAACCAAGATCTTTGGGTTACAAACATGCATGTCAAGTTTCATCAAAATCGGTTCAAAATTGTGACCTCTATAGGGTCCACAAGCTAAAAACGTGATTTTTCGTACAATCAGGGGCCATAATCCATGAAGTATTGATCCGATACATGCCAATATCGAAAGGAATCGAGATCTTTTGGGGATAAACCTATATTTCAAGTTTCGTCAAAATCGGATAAGAATTGTGACCTGTAGAGAGTCCACAAACAAATTGTGGATGGACGGACGTCCGGACGGACGGACGTCCGGACGGACAGGGGCGACGACATAATACGTCCACATGAAAATGTGGGCGTATAAAAAAGGCGATTTTGCGTATAATCAGGGGCCATAATTCAGGAAGTTACGATCCGATATGCGCAAATATCGAAAGGAAGCAAGATCTTTGGGTTATAACCATGAATTTCAAGTTTCATCAAAATCGAATCAAAATTGTGACCTCCACAGGGTCCACAACCTTGATATACCATTTTTTAACAGTATTCGCGTACGAACGGCGGCCATTTTGTATGGCAATTTTCGTCCGCTTTTCCCGAAATTCGAACTCAACCTTCCTTAGGGTCTAACGGTGATATAGTCAAACGGTTTTTTAAACCGAATAATAATTGTGACCTCCAGAGGGACCACAAGCTAAAAAGGGTGATTTTTCGGACAATCAGGGGCCATAATTCAGGAAATTACATTCCGATAGCCGCAAATATCGAAAGGAACCAAGATCTTTGGGTTACAAACATGCATGTCAAGTTTCATCAAAATCGATTCAAAATTGTGACCTCTATAGGGTCCACAAGCTAAAAACGTGATTTTTCGTACAATCAGGGGCCATAATCCATGAAGTTTTCATCCGATACATGCCAATATCGAAAGCAGCCGAGATCTTTTGGGAATAAACCTATATTTCAAGTTTCGTCAAAATCGGATAAGAATTGTGACCTGTAGAGAGTCCACAAACAAATTGTGGACGAACGGACGTCCGGACGGACAGGGGCGACGACATAATACGTCCACATGAAAATGTGGGCGTATAATAATATTAGGGGGATGGTTTTAAATAAAGAAATAAACAAGCAAAGCCACGTCTACAAATATTTCGATTGGAATGGTGTAACTTAAAGTACATGTAGTTTTGTTTTAGAAGATTAGTGCGTCCGGCATCGTGGAGAGATGGTAACTGATTTTTTTTGGGGGGGGGGGGGAGATGTCAGGTTTTTTTTACCTTCATCTGCACATAAGCCGAAGAAGGGTATACAACAGTCAACGAAGGCGGAAAAAGAACCTACTTATACCCCGAAAAATTAGAATTGCAAATTTTTGTGATTAGGCTACGTTTTACTGCTCCTCAAATCTGAGCAAATGCTATTCAAATTTTGAATTGATTAGCCAAAATGTGAATCTATCACAAAAATTTGCTACTCATTGGTTTTAGACTAAATTGAACCCTGAATAACTCATATGACATGGTACCTTTTACGGTAATAGAATTCAAAGCAGGTAATAGAAGTCAAAGCAGGGAGATGGGTTTAATATAGGCTATGCCTGTTCCCCTGCTTGAAATGCATATTTTAGGATTTGAGTGATGGGAGCAAATGTTTTAAAAGAAGAAATAGCAAACTAGATCTGCAAAGCAGATATTAAAGCTTTCATATTCACAGTCACTTCCTGTCACATGTCATGGGTCATGTAAATAATCTCATGAAGAAAAAAAAATCATAAAAATCGGTCAAAATATAACGAAGTTTTAATGATTTTTCACTCGTAAACAACTTTATCGGCACGAAAAACATCAAAGACAAAATTCGAAAATGTCACATTTTCAAATAACAATATTTCGACCCTGATCCCGGCAATCCAAAAATGTATTCATTTTGGAAATAGGAGGCATATTCTCCAAACTACGGCCCATTGCTTTCATTTACGTGCTCGTTAATGTCGATTTTTCACCTTTTCTAATATTCAGTTCGAAATGGTGACCATCACGTGACCGAAATCAAAATTCTGATCCGATAGATTTTTAGGCATTCCTTCAAGGATTCCGAAAATGTAACTCCCATGTCTGTAAGTAAAATATCGCAAAAGCCTAGTGATTTTTCACGTTTCAAGATGGCGACACTTCCGGTTCAAGTCACAAACACAATATTTGGTGTACTAATCAGTATTTACTTATCTAGTATCAAAAAAAAAAAAATCGGGTCATTCTGACCTATATTTCTTCGATTTTTTTTAAAACTTTGATCCTAATTTCACCAAGGGGAGATAATTTAGAAAATTTCTAAGGACATCTTTAAAGTTGCATCGGTAAGATCTACTTACATACTAAATTTCATGAAAATCGTACAACTATTAAAGAAGTTGTCAAGTTGGTCTCAACTTCCGGTTCGAAATCACAGCGACGAATTTTCGAAATTTAAAAATCTGAAAGTGCAGTTGAAAATGATTTTTGTCAAGGTACTCAAAGAAAAAAGAATTAGTAAAATAGGTCAAATAATCACAGAGTTACAGTAATGCAGGTCAAATTCATTTGTTCGTAAAATTCGGTGATTTCGAATGCTTAAAACGTTTTAAAACAAGCCAACGGTGAGGCTGATGTCCCCCGCCGAAATCCCAAAATAAATAGATGACACATATTAATTAATCGCACATTTATTTTTTTCAAACGTATCCAGCAATCAAACTGTACACAAAGTGTCATCCAAAAGTGTTTTATAAAGAAAAATGCTAAAACTGACGAGAAAAATGAAAATGTACCCTAGTTTGGGGGACCCTAAAGGCAGACAAAAGGGCCCCCACTATTGACAAAAGTGCCCCTCTGGCCAAGGGAAAGGGCCCTCGTGTCCGAGTCATATCAATCGTTTCTATACACTGTTACTGTCGAATCCATTACTGAATGAGAATGCAGTCATTGTATTGGCATAAAAATCATCAATCAAGATGAACCTAAGTTATCTTGTCCCAAAGTATCAACCTATCAAATTGCTTATCTCTGCCTACCCTAAGAAGAAAATGCTCATCTTCGAACTCCTTCAAGGCATTGACCTAATAAGCATACACACCAATTTTGAACATTTTAACTCAATTCGAAGGAGAGTCATTGTGTTCCAAAGTCTCGGCAAATAAAATTGCTTATCGCTCTGCTTACCCTGAGCAGAAAATGCTCATTATCGATCTTAGTCAAGGTAATACTGTAATGAAATTATACACCAAGTTTCATCACTCTCACTGAATTAGAACTAAAGTTATCATGTCCCAAAGCATCAACCAATCAAATTGCTTATCTCTGCTTACCCTTAGCGGAAAATGCTCATATTCGAACTCCATCAAGGCATTGACCTAATCAGCATATAAACCAAGTTTGAACATTTTAACTCAATTAGAAGGAGAGTTATTGTGTTCCAAAGTCTCGACCAATCAAATTGCGTATCGCTCTGCTTACCCCCCGAGCAGAAAATGCTCATTATCAAACTTAGTCAAGGTATTACTGTAATGAAACTATACACCAAGTTTCATCACTCTCACTTAATTAGAACTAAAGTTATCGTGTCCCAAAGCATCAATCAATCAAATTGCTTATCTCTGCTTACCCTAAGCGGAAAATGCTCATCTTCGAACTCCATCAAGGCATTGACCTAATCAGCATATACACCAAGTTTGAACATTTTAACTCAATTAGAAGGAGAGTTATTGTGTTCGAAAGTCTCGACCAATCAAATTGCGTATCGCTCTGCTTACCCCGAGCAGAAAATGCTCATTATCGAACTTAGTCGAGGTATTACTGTAATGAAACTATACACCAAGTTTCATCACTCTCACTTAATTAGAACTAAAGTTATCGTGTCCCAAAGCATCAACCTATCAAATTGCTCATCTCTGTTTACCCTAAGTGGAAAATGCTCATCTTAGAACTCAACTCCATCAAAGCATTGACCTAATAAGACCTAATAAGCATATACACCACGTTTGAACATTTTAACTCAATTAGAAGGAGAGTTACAGTGTTCCAAAGTCTCGACCAATCAAATTGCGTATCGCTCTGCTTACCCCGAGCAGAAAATGCTCATTTTCGAACTTAGTCAAGGTATTACTGTAATGAAACTATACACCAAGTTTCATCACTCTCACTTAATTAGAACTAAAGTTATCGTGTCCCAAAGCATCAACCAATCAAATTGCTTATCTCTGCTTACCCTAAGCGGAAAATACTCATCTTCGAACTCCATCAAGGCATTGACCTAATAAACACACACACCAAGTTTGAACATTCTAGCTCAATTAGGAAGAGAGTTATTGTGTCCCAAAAAGTGTGACAGACAGACGGACAGACAGACGGACGAACCCATTTTAATAGTCCCCCAACTTTCTTCGAAAGGCAGGGGACAAATATATTTAATCAATACTCACCACCCATTTTTGGTGACGTAGGTCAAAGTTTCAGAAACATCCTATGGTTAGATTCTGACTTCTGAGAAATCCGATTTGCAGGAAACACATGTTGACTATACGAGAAAGACCTCTAAACATGCTCCAAATTGTAAAAATACGACTTTTTGGATTTTCAATCTCTTTTTTTCGGCTACCCCGGACATTTAAGAAAGATAGGTTGCCAGGCAACGAAACATACGCCCACAGCAGCTAAATCGTCCGGGCAGTCAACAAGGGTTGTCGCATATTTTTACTTTTTTCGGTAATGAAACATTTGTAATACTCTAAAAACTGATTAAGAGTAACAACTCATTATGTAATTATCAGAAAATCATTAGAATTTGATTGCTTTTTATAAAGTTTTACCCCACGCTAACAATTGAATTAGTATATATACATGAAACATTTAAAATCATGGATTTAGCTGTTCAGTTATCAAAATTCATTGAAAATCAATATACTTGTTCGTTTCAACACCTTAAACTCTGTGTATCAATCTGAAGTCAATCAGATGATAAGTTTGGCCTTTAAAGCGTCCACAAGATTTTTTGAAGTGATCAAGGGCCATAACTCTGGCACTAATTATCGGAAATCGCTGAAAATCAATAGGCTTCTTCGTCTCATGACCTTAAACACTGTGTATAAATTTAAAGCCAATCGGATATCAACTTTGGCCTCTATAGCGTCCACAAGATTTTTTGAAGTGATCAAGGGCCATAACTCTGGCACTAATTATCGGAAATCACTGAAAATCAATAGACTTCTTCGTCTCATGACCTTAAACACTGTGTATAAATTTAAAGCCAATCGGATATTAACTTTGGCCTCTATAGCGTCCACAAGATTTTTTGAAGTGATCAAGGGCCATAACTCTGGCACTAATTATCGGAAATCGCTGAAAATCAATAGGCTTCTTCGTCTTATGACCTTAAACACTGTGTATAAATTTAAAGCCAATCGGATATTAACTTTGGCCTCTATAGCATCCACAAGATTTTTTGAAGTGATCAAGGGCCATAACTCTGGCACTAATTATCGGAAATCGCTGAAAATCAATAGGCTTCTTCGTCTCATGACCTTAAACACTGTGTATAAATTTAAAGCCAATCGGATATAAACTTTGGCCTCTAGAGCGTCCACAAGATTTTTTGAAGTGATCAAGAGCCATAACTCTGGTAGTTATTATCGGAAATCGCTGAAAAACAATAGGCTTCTTCGTCTCATGACCTTAAACACTGTGTATAAATTTAAAGTCAATCGGATATTAACTTTAGCCTCTAGAGCGTCCACAAGCAATTGTGGACGCCGGACCGACCGACGGACCGACGGACCGACGGACGGACGGACGGACGGACGGACGGACGGACGGGGGCGACGACAATATACGACCACATTTCAATGTGGGCGTATAAAAAATGATACAATGATTTCACACAACAGTTTAGCTATTAGACTCTCGATTGACACAAGAGTTTCATCGCCCTCCCTTCATTATAACCAAAGTTATCGTGCCCTAAAGAATCAACAAATCAGCTTGCTTATCTCTGCTTACCCTAGGCAGAAAATGCTCATCTTTGAACTCAATCAAGACAGTGACCTAGTGAATGTCTACACTAAGTTTGAACATTCTAGCTCAATTAGAAGGAGAGTTATTGTGTTCCAAATTCTCGGCCCTTCAAATTGCTTCTATTTTTCACGTTCACTTCAAAATGGCGACCATCAATTGACCTAAATCAAAATTCTACTCAGAACGTTTCATAGGCCATCCTTCAAGGATTCAGAAAATATAACTCCCGTGTCTGTAAGTAAAATAGCAAAAAAGCCTTTGTGATTTTTCACGTTTCAAGATGGCGGCACTTCCGGTTCAATATTTTGTGTACGAATCAGTATTTACTAATATAGTATCAAACAAAAAAAAAAATCAGGTCATTCTGACCTATATTTCTTCGATTTTTTTTAAAACTTTGATCCTTAATTTCGCCAAGGGGAGATAATTTATAAAATTCCTAAGGACATCTTTAAAGTTGCATCGGTAAGATCTACTTACATACTAAATTTCATGAAAATCGTACAACTATTAAAGAAGTTGTCAAGTTGGTCTCAACTTCCGGTTCGAAATCACAGCGACGAATTTTCGAAATTCGAAAATCTGAAACTGCAGTTGAAAATGATTTTTGTCAAGGTAATCAAAGAAAAAAGAATTAGTAAAATAGGTCAAATAGTCACAGAGTTACAGTGTTGTAGGTCAAATTCATTCGTTCGTAAAATTCTGTGATTTCGAATTCGTAAAACGTTTTGAAAATATATTTAATCAAAAACTGCCACCCAGTTTTGGGGGGGTAGGTAAAAGTTTCAGAAAGATCCCATGGTTAGATTCTGAGAAATCCGATTTTGCAGAAACTACACAAAAAAAAAAATAATAATAATCTTAACAAAAACAATAAGCTTTCATATGTAATATGAAAGCTTAATAATCGTCAAATTTAAGATTAACCATGTTCATTGATA
The DNA here is from genome assembly GCA_948474765.1 of Patella depressa. Taxonomy (NCBI): domain Eukaryota; kingdom Metazoa; phylum Mollusca; class Gastropoda; family Patellidae; genus Patella; species Patella depressa. The sequence goes on along the minus strand of OX419720.1, from coordinate 41,316,817 downwards.
ACCACTTTTTCTGCAAAAAGCGGTTCTTATTTGTTATCTGAATGATTGTGAATTTAATAAGGAGTAACCAAACCGTTTTTCTACCAAGTTTCGTGTTAATTCATTGAAAAATAATTTTTTGACATTGCACTGAAGTAAAATTACCACTTTTTGGACCAGATTTCGATTTTGGACCGAAAAAGTAAAATTAACAAAAATTGAATATTATAAAACGTATAATTCTGTTTCTAAAAATTTAAACGGTTTTGAAATTCTAATGTTTGAGGAGTTATTTCTGCCAAAGTTTCACAGCAATTGCTCAAAAAATAAATTTTGGTTAGTACATGCTATTTTAATTCAGAGACTTAGCTACTTTAAAGCCCCAATACACTCTTGTTGTAACTGAAAAATATGTCCCAATCTTCATACTGGTCAACAAATCGTATTATTTTAGAATATTCCAATTAAATGATGATATAAATTTCATCTAACACACCTAATTTAAAAAATTGGAAAAATTCAACCAATTGATTTGAAAAGTCTAACGTAAACCTATTCAAATGTGACTTGGATTTTTAAATATTTTCAAACCCTCTGGACAAATAAAATAGGTTGTAATGGATAATTTACACAACAGGTAGGACATTTAAACATCTAGTAGCGATGCCAAACGCCGCTAGGGGCGCTGACTGTACTATTTTCAGACACCACAAAAAGTTGACCGAGAAAAGTATACTTCGTGCTACGCCTTCTCATGAATTTTCAGAGTGTCAGACATTGACCACTCGATGTTTACTATCGAGAAAAATGAATGAACTTGCTGTCGAGTAGGATTTGGAGAAACTGAGGTAAGATTTTCTCATATTTTTCATCAATTGAAAATTTGAAGTTGATAGAAATTTTCGAAAAAGGCCCTCGACGCTCAAGATTTGGGTATATTTGGAAAGCCCAATTCATTAACTACTTAGTTTGACCATTTGTTAAGTCTGTATCCCCCGTAGGAATCCGTAAATTGTCAGAAATCGAACCATGTGGCATTAAAGGGAGGTAATTCGTGGTTGACCAGGGTTCAGACCACAATTGAAAACGCCACAGACTTCAGTGTGTAAAAAACAAATGATAGATTTGGACAGTGTTTTTCTTATATTGAATGTTACTAAAGCTACCTACCAAACTTTAGCCAGATATTTCACTAACAAAGGATAAAAATCGTGAATGTTGTTGACCACCTTGGATATTTTTTTCATGAAATGCAGCTGAAAAATTAGTATTACTGTCCTTTGTTGAAGCCAGTTAGCTTAGCATGCTAGGTATCTTAGCCTTAGGCCTCAAATAATTTACAACAAATTTTTTTTCATTTCAGAATTGTTTAATTTAGCAGTATAGCTCATACTGTGATTATTGAAATGGAAGAAGAAAATTCCCAGACATTTTTACTGACGAAGAATTTTTATATTTTTTTTCCTTGGGATAATATCTAAACAAGAAAGCTATATTTCTACCACTAATACTATAATCTAGTATATCGTAATGCATATATGTATCACAATTTTGATTTATTTTAAATACTCTTTGATGTAGATCATACCTTACTTTTATAAGTTTACCTTTTAATTTATTTTTTTAGCAGAGTAGGCTACATTTTGTTTTTATCATTTTGCATATTTATCAGACAATAGAAGTGATCATGATACTCATTGGCATATCCACCAAAAGCTTACATACATCTATATTTCTCATTTTACCACACACTTTTGATAATTTTGGAAAATATCTACAGTATAACCTGTTTATGAATTATAATTGTTTTATGACTGTGAGTGACCAGTTGTCAATGGTCTCTAGACCAGTAGATGCCCAATTGCATACATACATGTAAAAAGTTGTTTCTCTTTGACCTTGACATCAATCGGTCAAAAATTGTGATTTAAGGTGTTGTCATGCAAAAAATAAGTAACAGAACCGACTGAAAACACTTTGTTTGTGCATATTCATTTAAAAATAAGCCACTGTATGAATGTCAAAGTGCTGCAATTTAAGTATACAGGAATTTGTCAATTTTTTTGCTGTGATTTGTGCGTAATTGGCACGGACCTCAACTTTGAACCTCTGTAACACAAAAAGTATATGCCAGAATATTATAGCGACAATTTGGCTTTATTAAGTACATCGAGATCTTTTCATAGGCCTATCTTGTATAGTTACTGAGATATTGACTTCGGTCATTTTTTTTGCGTTTTTGAAAAAAGCCGTTTTTTTGTGCCCCCAGTTTGCCATCTTAAAAACGCTATAACTTTTTTAATTTTCAATATTTTTTGGAAATTTTTTCAGATTATTCATTCTAGATAGTTCATAATTACAGTATCACTGTCATTTTTGAGTCATTGGTAGTATTTGAAAACCCGTTTGCAATGCTACATCTAGTACTTAGAATAAGGGTATTATTCATTTTCTGGAGCTACAAAGCAGCAAGAATGTTATTGTCTCTTTAAAGTTCCAATTTCACTTTTTCTAAGAAAGTCAAAATATAATTATTTCTATGTTTTTTGCTCAAAAGGTTGTCAACTCACTATTATACGATCATGGACAAAATTTTGGGGGGGTTAGAAAGGGTGACACTGGTTGATTGAGGAAATAGTTACTCAATTACCTCCCTTGTTTTCCCATTCTTCTCAATGGACGACCATCTTCAAACGTTTGAATTTGAAGTTGAAAATGATATTTTTGCCAATTTCTCAACTGGCAATAGTGAATTATAGGATTAATAGGATTATTCTTTAACAAGGTAGGACTGTTTATAGGTTCAATCTATTTTGGGGCTTTATTTTAATAAATTTTAAAAATATAACTTAAAAAAATGCTATACTATTAGGGGTTTCAGGTCACGTGTCTTGAGTGTGAAATCGAACAGCAAATGGCTGAATTATAGCCAAGTTCAATCTACGATTCTGAATTACTGTTTTATGTAAATGTATTACTAGCAATTGTATTGTAATAGTTTAATGTTAATCTCGATATCTGCAAAGATTTAGGCTAAAAAATTATCAAAATGTAAGCGAAATTACCGTTTGTTTACATGAGGCGCCAGCAGGAAAATCCCGCTCTGACGTCATGCGACCTAGAATTTTCCATTGCTACGACCAACTTTATTGGATTTCCGAACGTTAGTTTCCGGCCGATTTTCATATAGAACCAATCAAACGATAGATAACATTTTACGGATTATACCAATGTCTGATACCACGTGATCTGAAAATTAGAACGGGAGAAAACAAGATTTATCTGTTTTGATGACTGAAATTTGCTAAATTTCGACTAAATATAGCCTAATTTTTTTGTGGTATCATCCAGATTATAAATAGTTGACATATTATCATTAAAATTATTACGATATTAATAAATCTTAAAGGGCCAATCCCGATAACTTTCTGAGGAATAAAACTGCTTAATTTTGTGTTAAAATCCCTTAAAACCCATTACCTAAGGCCGACCAACTAACACGATATTTGTGATACGCTTGTAAATAACTCAAATCTGACAGTCTTCATCTGGAAATGGAGACCGTTGTATTATACAGTATCTGGATAAAACCAGACTTTTTTCTATAAAAATAATATGTAGGTGAAGTTTACCTTTTGTTATCAAGTACAGTACATGGGTCATTCACTGTATAGACCTCTCAAGAAATGTGAATCGATTATCAGGTCACCCAATGAAAAAATTGACCCGAAATCTTAAAAGGGTTACGTGTCCGGATAAGCAGTGTTGACGTTCACGTCCAAACGACTCAATATTTTGAGCTGAAATTTTGAGACAAGATAAATACACCATGCCTCTATATTTTGGTCCATAAATTTCATATACCCTCGGACTTTAATTTTTGAGACTCTGTTCTTATCGGGATTGTCCCTTTAACTGACAATAACGTTTGGCTTTCAGTTTTAAAATTGTTACTAGCGATTCTGAAGGGAAAATTCCCATTATGACGTCACTCAGATATGACTGAAAAGCACTTATTTAGGTCCATTCCACGCATTGACTGGTATAGAGCGTTTTGATTACATTTTTGACGTCGATCTCGGATTTTAAAATTCCATAACTTCGGATCTAATTGGAATATTTTGATGAAATAAAAAAATTTGGGTAGCATTTTATGTATATTTTCACAAAATATTTTTTAAAATTTTTTTCTGTCATTTGAAACTTTGACCTGAACCCCCTAATACTATTGGAACTTTAAAATAACAAACTATAAGTATCTAATCTATTCAAAAAAAATTACTGGTGCCTCTAGTTTTCTTGAAAGCAGATTATTGATGAAAGTTGATCAGTAAAATTTGATGTCAACAATTGACCAAATGTCACGATCGCCGGCTTGGGTGACAAAATTATGAAAGCTCATCGCATCATCATCTTCCCAACGACAATGAGTCGACGTCAAAAAGACCTCAATTCTCAATTTTGGCTAATACATTATACGTTTATACCTTTTTCTTTTCCAAATTGCTAACTTTTCTATCAACGGCAGTAAGGACTTGTTTAATTGGGTCCTCAAACTCCTGTTGAGTTTTTTTGACTGGTTTTTCTGTGGCGGTAGGCATTCTTCAACGGCAACAACAGCATAAATGGGTTTTCACGTGGTTAAATTTGTCACTGTCTTACCACGGTCACTACAATACGGCTATAAACTTATCGATATTTATCTGCTTAAACATTAACTGTTTAAATCAAATGGTTTCTAAATGAAATCGTGTTTTCGCACTATCACACTACTTTTTAATAGTAACACCAGAACGAGAAAATAAACCAAATAACCTATTCAATTAAAATTTTCCAAATATCCATCGGGACCGTGGTAAATATTTTGATTATCCAGGCTTCGGTGGTGGAAAATGCTAAATCTTATAAAGCGAGTAAGATATAGAGCGAGGAACATGTCAGTCAATTTGATTGACAGTTCGATGTACGGCCTTGACATTATGTGTAGTAGAAGCTAAAATCAGATGTTGGATACGGTCTTGTAAATATTTGTTCGGCCTCGCTGTAATTGCGTCTGTTTAAATTAAAAGATTTTGGAATATTTTTTCAAGTTATTTCCATAAATAAAATCACGAAATTTGAGTGATTTTTTTAAATTAAGAATATTATCGTATATGTCCTAGAAATAGAGAAAATCATCGCATTATACGACACATAGAATTAGAACCCATCGGTTTCGCTTTATATATTGAGTCTTTTTCTTATATTTGAAAGAAATTTGGAGTATTTCTTTCTATTAATTTCCATAAAATAAAGATATTTGAGTGATTTTATTATATCCTGTATAGGCTATCCTATGACCACATATACAACCCAAACGGTCTCTCTTTATAGTGAGGCTTTTTCTTATGTTTAAAAGATTTTGATATGTCTTTCAATTAATCTCCATAAAATAATTATATTAGAGTAATTCTTTTATTATAAATTAAGAATATTATCCTAGAAATAGAGTGGGAGAGAGAGAGAGAAATGGGGTTTAACGTCCACTCAACACAAACTAGGTAATTTCGGGACTACCATATGGTTCAATTTTATTTCAATAATTCGCTTGCTCGTAGTGCCCGGAGGAAACCCACGAGGTTGAGAATGCGCCCCTATCTCCATGCCCCATACGCTCACACCTGGACTCGAAACCACAGCCGCAAGCCAGAGGTGACCGGCCAGCTAGAGGCCGAAGTGCGGCACTTTAGACCACTAGGCACCCCCCCCCCCTTTAGAAATAGAGAAAATCACCACACTATTACATCGGATCCAATCGAACTCGATTCTTACTGATATTTGAAAGATTTGGGGGTATTTTTTTTCAATTAACTTCCATAAAATAATGGCATTAGCGTGATTTTATTATATAAATTAAGAATATTATCCTGCATATCTTAGAAACAGAGAAAATCATTGATTAACAGTTCATTTGAGGCTAAATTAGATATTGCATCTTCCTGTAAATTTCTTCGGCCCCGCTGTATAGTGTGTCTGTTTAAAGGATTTTGGAGTAATTTCCATAAAAAAACGATGTTACTCTGATTTGATTTTATAAATTAAGAATATCATCCTATATATCATAGATATAGGGAAAATCGTTGCCTTATACCACACATTGAACCCAATCGTGCTCGCTTTATAGTGAGTCTTTTTCTGGTGTTTAAAAGATGTTGCAGCATTTTTTTTCGATTAATTTCCATAAAAAAAACGATATTAGGGTGATTTTATTATCTAAATTAAAAATATTATCCTATATATCCTAGATAAAGAGGAAATCGTTGCCTTATATGACACATTGAACCCAATCGTCCTCGCTTTATAGTGAGTCTTTTTCTTATGTTTAAAAGATGTTGGAGTATTTTTTTTTCAATTAATATCCATTCAAAAAACGATATTAGGGTGATTTTATTATATAAATGAGGAATATTACCCTATAAATCCTCGAAATAGAGAAAATCGTTGCCTTATACCATACATTGAACCCAATCGTCCTCGCTTTATAGCGAGTTTTTATCTTATGTATAAAGGATCGTGGAGTATTTTTTCAATTAATTTCCATAAGGGCGATATGAGTATATAAATTAAGAATATTATCCTATGTATCCTAGATAAAGAGAAAATGGTTGCCTTTCACCACATAATATAGAACCCAATCGGCCTCGCTTTATAGTGAGTCTTTTTCTAATGTTTTTCAATTAATTTCCATTAAAAAAAACCGATATTACGATGGTCTTATAACATAAATTAAGAATATCATCCTATATATCCCAGATATAAAGAAAATTGTTGCCTTATACCTTACATTGAACCCAGTCGGCCTCGCCCTTATAGTGAGGTTTTTTTATGTTTAAAGGATCGTGGAGTATTTTTTTTCAACTAATTTTCATTAAAAGAGCGATTTTATTATATGAATTAAGGATATCATCCTATATATCCTAGATATAGAGAAGATGATTGCCTTATACCACATATTACGGTGATGTTTATGAATTAAGAGTATTATCCTATACATCCTAGAGAAAGTCGTTGCCTTATATCACACATTGAACCCGATCGTCCTCGCTTTATAGTCAGTGTTTTTCTTATATTTAAAAGATGTTGCAGTATTTTTTTTTTCAATTAATTTCCAGTCAAAAAACAAAAACGATATTAAGGTGATTTGAATATATAAATTAACAATATTATCCTATATATCCTAAATATAGAGAAAATCGTTGCCTTATATCACCCATTGAACCCAATCGTCCTCGCTTTATAGTGGGTCTTTTTTCTTATGTTTAAAAGATGTTGCAGTATTTTTTTCAATTAATTTCCATTAAAAAAGCGATATTACGATGATTTTATAACATAAATTAAGAATATCAACCTATATATTCTAGATATAGAGAAAATCGTTGCCTTATACCACACATTGAACCCAATCGTCCTCGCTTTACTGTGGGCCTTTTTTGGATGTTTAAAAGATGTTGGAGCATTTTTTTTTCAATTAATTTCATTTAAAAACGATATTATGGTGATTTGATTATATAAATTAAGAATATTATCCTATATATCCTAGATATAGACAAAATGGTTGCCTTTTACCATATATAGAACCCAATCGTCCTCGCTTTATAGTGAGTCTTTTCTTGATGTTTAAAAGATGTTGGAGCATTTTTTTTCAATTAATTTCCATTCAAAAAAAGATATTACGGTGATTTGAATATATAAATTAAGAATGTTATCCTTTATATCCTAGATATAGAGAAAATGGTTGCCTTTTACCATATATAGAACCCAATCGTCCTCGCTTTATAGTGAGTCTTTTTCTGATGTTCAAAAGATGTTGGAGATTTTTTTCAATTAATTTCCATTAAAAAAAACGATATTACGGTGATGTTATAACATATATTAAGAATATCATAATATATATCCTAGATATAGAGAAAATCGTTGCCTTATACCACCCATTGATCCCAATCGTCCTAGCTTTATAGTGAGTCTTTCTCTGATGTTTAAATAATGTTGGAGCATTTCTTTTCAATTGATTTCCATAAAAAACGATATTAGGGTGATTTTATTATATAAATGAGGAATATTACCCTATAAATCCTCGATATAGAGCAAATGGTTGCCTTTTACCACATACAGAACCCAATCGTCATCGCTTTATAGTGAGACCTTTTCTGATGTTTAAAAGGTGTTGGAGCATAGATTTTTTCAATTAACTTCCATCAAAAAAAACAAACAAACGATATTAGGGTGATATGATTATATAAATCAAGAATATTATCCTATATATCCTAGATATAGAGAAAAAAGGGTTGCCTTATACAACATATAGAAACCCAACCGGTCTGGCTTTATAGTGAGTCTTTTTCTTATGTTTTTTTGACCTAATTTCCATATGGGAATTATCATCCTATACCACATACCTAACCGGGGTTGTATAGAATGTTGCTAGTCTTTTTAAAAGAGACACATTTTTATTATAAATTTTAATTGTATATAATGTAACTTGTATTTTTCATTTTAACTATTTATATACATAGAGGGTTTTTTTATTTTTTATATTTTACTATCTGTGATTTTTGTTTTTATTTATGTATGTTAAAATGTAGTAGTAGTATTGTGATTATATTTAGTTTGCCGTCACCATATGTTGACGTCACCATATGTTTCGCGCAATATATCCCGGTTGGTGCTGACGTACAAAAATAGAAGTGCCAAAAGTGAAATTTTAACTAAAGCTTGACAATTTAGATTTAAATATTCTACGTGAGTACCGGAACGGGTTGATTCTTTAATTGAAACTGACAAGAACATAACTGACAACATTCCGTTAAACCATTGGCGTGTTCATTTTTCTAAAATGATTGACCCATAGTTTAAAAAAAAACCTTTTAATTTGATTCTCGAATCTGCATTTATTCCAGAGTCTTTGTCACAGTCTTTCCTTGTCGAAATTCACGATAAAAGCTGAAATCAAGATCCAAATAACTACAGGGGTACTGTTCTGGCCAACTGTTTGTTCAAATTAATGCTTTTTGTCCATTTAGAAGTCAATGACATTATTGATCATGCCTAATGTGGATATAGATCAAAGCATAGAACCACGGATAACATTTTTATTTTAAAAACAATCATTAAAACATAATTTTAATGGAATTATTCTTAATTTAATTTTTATATAAGACAGCAACCTATAAATTTAAAACAAATTCCGGTGTAAGTGATACCATAAGGTCCATGGTGATACTAGCATACAACCATAACCTTCAAAAATGTGGGAAGGGCCAAAACAACAAAAGGGCAGGGCTTAAATTATACTCGCTTTATAGAATTTAGCAAAATCGGCCTGGCTTCATACTATTTAGCACTTTGGTGGTTGGCTAGTCGGAAAATGCTAAATCTTATAAAGCGAGGAAGATATAGAGCGAGGAACATGTCAGTCAATTTGATTGACAGTTCGATGTACGGCCTAGACATTATGTATAGTAGAAGCTAAAATCAGATGTTGGATCTACGGTCTTGTAAATATATGTTCGGCCTCGCTGTAATTGCGTCTGTTTAAATTAAAAGATTTTGGAATATTTTTTCAAGTAATTTCCATAAATAAAATCACGAAATTTGAGTGATTTTTTTTAAATTAAGAATATTATCCTATATGTCCTATAAATAGAGAAAATCATCGCATTTTACGAAACATAGAATTAGACCGAACACAAATTGGCGACCTATTCGGCTAGCGAGCTATTCGACCGATCCAGCTGGCACCTATTCGTTGGCAACCTATTCAGAATTAAGACAACAGCCGCCCAAACTCATCTATTTTTACCAACCAATAAAATCCAACGTTACGTCTATCAAATGAAAGTAGAATAATATATTATTTTTTTATCCATTCCTTTAGCTCAGAATAGAGGTGTAATTTCGCATTATCGTACAAAATTCTAGACATTCAACTAAATACATTCCGAAAGGTAATTAAATAGGCTTTCCAGATATTATTAGTAAAAGTTGGCGCAGTCATATTAAAGGGGGGGGCACTCTCTTCCTAAACATGACCAATTTTTTAAAAAAAATTTAAAGGGAAAAACTGTTAAAGGGACAATAAAATTCTTGCTGGCATGGTAGCTCCAGAAAATAAATAATACCCTTATTCTAAGTACTAGATGTTTAAATGTCCTACCTGTTGTGTAAATTATCCATTACAACCTATTTTGTTTGTCCAGAGGGTTCGAAAATATTTTAAAATCCAAGTCACATTTGAAAAGGTTTACGTTATACTTTTCAAATCAATTGGTTGAATTTTTCCAATTTTTTGAATTAGGTGTGTTAAGATGAAATTTATATCATCATTTAATTGGAATATTCTAAAATAATACGATTTGTTGACCAGAATGAAGATTGGGACATATTTTTCAGTTACAACAAGAGTGTATTGGGGCTTTAATATCCCGTGTCAAAATTCGGACCATCGTACAAAATTCTGATGATCCAACTAAATATATTCTAAAAGGTAATTGAATGTCATTAGTAAAAGTTGGCATAATCATATTAAAGGGGTGCGCTCTCATCCTAAACGTCGCCAATTTTTTAATATTTTAAAGTGAAAGAACGGCAATATTCCGAGTCAACATTCGGACCATCGTACAAAATTCTGAGCATCCAGCTATATAAATTCGGAAAGGTAACAGTATAAGCTTTCCAAATATTATTAGTAAAAGTTGGCACAATCATATTAAAGGGGCGCACTCTCAACCTGATCATAGCCAATTTTTCAATATTCTATATTTAGAGATAGACCGGTATTTATTTTGAAGTTCAAATTCGAACCATCATACAAAATTCTGAGAATCCAGCTATATATATTCTGAAAGGTAATTGGATAAGCTTTCAAAATATTATTAGTAAAAGTTGGCACAATCATATTAAAGGGGCACGCTCACAACCTGAACATGGTCAATTTTTCAAAATTTAAAGTGAAAGAATGGTAATATTCCGAGTCAAAATTCGGACCATCGTACAAAATTCTGAGCATCCAGCTATATATATTCTGAAAGGTATTTGGATAAGCTTACCAAATATTATTAGTAAAAGTTGGCACAATCATATTAAAGGGGCGCGCTCTCAACCTGAACATAGCCATTTTTTCAATATTCTATATGTAAAGATATACCGTTATTTTATTCGAAGTCCAAATTCGGACCATCGTACACAATTCTGAGCATCCAGCTATATATATTCTGAAAGGTAATTCGATAAGCTTTCCAAATATTATTAGTAAAAGTTGGCACAATCATATTAAAGGGGCGCGCTCTCAACCTTAAAAATAGCCAATTTTTCAATATTTTAAACTGAAAGAACGGTAATATTCCGAGTCGAAATTCGGACCATCGTACAAAATTCTGAGCATCCAGCTATATATATTCTGAAAGGTAATTGGATAAGCTGTCCAAATATTATTAGTAAAAGTTGGCACAATCATATTAAAGGGGCGCGCTCTCAACCTGAAAATAGTCAATTTTTCAATATTTTAAACTGAAAGAATGGTAATATTCCGAGTCAAAATTCGGACCATCGTACAAAATTCTGAACAACCAGCTATATATATTCTGAAAGGTAATTAAATAAGCTTTCCAAATATTATTAGTAAAAGTTGGCACAATCATATTAAAGGGGCGCGCTCTCAACCTGAACATAGCCGATTTTTAAATATTCTATATGTAAAGATAGACCGGTATTTTTTTCAAAGTCCAAATTCGAAGCATCGTACAAAATTCTGAGCATCCAGCTATATATATTCTGAAAGGTAATTGGATAAGCTTTCCAAATATTATTAGTAAAAGTTGGCACAATCATATATCAGAATATATATAGCTGGATGCTCGGAATTTTGTACGATAGTCCGAATTTTGACTCGGAATATTACCATTCTTTCAGTTTAAAATATTGAAAAATTGGCTATTTTCAGGTTGAGAGCGCGCCCCTTTTATATGATTGTGCCAACTTTTACTAATAATATTTGGAAAGTTTATCCAATTACCTTTCAGAATATATATAGCTGGATGCTCGGAATTTTGTACGACAGTCCGAATTTCGACTCGGAATATTACCATTCTTTCAGTTTAAAATATTGAAAAATTGGCTATTTTCAGGTTGAGAGCGCGCCCCTTTAATATGATTGTGCCAACTTTTACTAATAATATTTGGAAAGCTTATCCAATTACCTTTCAGAATATATATAGCTGGATGCTCAGAATTTTGTACGATGCTTCGAATTTGGACTTTGAAAAAAATACCGGTCTATCTTTACATATAGAATATTGGAAAATCGGCTATGTTCAGGTTGAGAGCGCGCCCCTTTAATATGATTGTGCCAACTTTTACTAATAATATTTGGAAAGCTTATTCAATTACCTTTCAGAATATATATAGCTGGATGCTGAGAATTTTGTACGATGGTCCGAATTTGGACTTCGAAAAAATTCCCGTTCTATCTTTACATATATAATATTGAAAAATTGGCTATGTTCAGGTTGAGAGCGCGCCCCTTTAATATGATTGTGCCAACTTTTACTAATAATATTTGGAATGCTCATTCAATTACCTTTCAGAATATATATAGCTGGTTGCTCAGAATTTTGTACGATGGTCCGAACTTTGACTCGGAATATTACCATTCTTTCAGTTTAAAATATTGAAAAACTGGCTATTTTCAGGTTGAGAGCGAGCCACTTTAATATGATTGTGCCAACTTTTACTAATAATATTTGGAAAGCTTATCCAATTACCTTTCAGAATATATATAGCTGGATGCTCAGAATTTTGTACGATGGTCCGAATTTCGACTTCGAATAAAATAACGGTATATCTTTACATATAGAATATTGAAAAAATGGCTATGTTCAGGTTGAGAGCGCGCCCCTTTAATATGATTGTGCAAACTTTTACTAATAATATTTGGTAAGCTTATCCAATTACCTTTCAGAATATATCTAGCTGGATGCTCAGAATTTTGTACGATGGTCCGAATTTCGACTCGGAATATTACCGTTCTTTCAGTTTAAAATATTGAAAAATTGGCTATTTTCAGGTTGAGAGCGCGCCCCTTTAATATGATTGTGCCAACTTTTACTAATAATATTTGGAAAGCTTATCTAATTACCTTTCAGAATATGTATAGCTGGATGCTCAAAATATGTAACGATGGTCCGAATTTCGACTCGGAATATTACCATTCTTTCATTTTAAATGTTGAAAAATTGGTTATGTTCAGGTTGAGAGCTCGCCCCTTTAATATGATTGTGCCAACGTTTACTAATAATATTTGGAAAGCATATCCAATTACCTTTCAGAATATATCTAGCTGGATGCTCAGAATTTTGTACGATGGTCCGAATTTCGACTCGGAATATTACCGTTCTTTCAGTTTAAAATATTGAAAAATTGGCTATTTTCAAGTTGAGAGCGCGCCCCTTTAATATGATTGTGCCAACTTTTACTAATAATATTTGGAAAGCTTATCCAATTACCTTTCAGAATATATAGCTGGATGCTCAGAATTTTGTACGATGGTCCGAATTTCGACTCGGAATATTACCATTCTTTCAGTCCCTTTAATATGATTGTGCCAACTTTTACTAATAATATTTGGAAAGCTTATCCAATTACCTTTCAGAATATATCTAGCTGGATGCTCAGAATTTTGTACGATGGTCCGAATTTCGACTCTGAATATTACCGTTCTTTCAGTTTAAAATATTGAAAAATTGGCTACTTTCAGGTTGAGAGCGCGCCCCTTTAATATGATTGTGCCAACTTTTACTAATAATATTTGGAAAGCTTATCCAATTACCTTTCAGAATATATATAGCTGGATGCTCAGAATTTTGTACGATGGTCCGAATTTCGACTCGGAATATTACCATTCTTTCAGTCCCTTTAATATGATTGTGCCAACTTTTACTAATAATATTTGGAAAGCTTATCCAATTACCTTTCAGAATATATCTAGCTGGATGCTCAGAATTTTGTACGATGGTCCGAATTTCGACTCGGAATATTACCGTTCTTTCACTTTAAATGTTGAAAAATTGGCTATGTTCAGGTTGAGAGCGCACCCCTTTAATATGCTTGTGCCAACTTTTACTAATACAATTTGGAAAGCTTATCCAATTACCTTTCAGAATATATATAGCTGGATGCTCGGAATTTTGTACGATAGTCCGAATTTCGACTCGGAATATTACCATTCTTTCAGTTTTAAATATTGAAAAATTGGCTATTTTCAGGTTGAGAGCGCGCCCCTTTAATATGATTGTGCCAACTTTTACTAATAATATTTGGAAAGCTTATTCAATTACCTTTCAGAATATATATAGCTGGATGCTGAGAATTTTGTACGATGGTCCAAGTTTGGACTTCGAAAAAAATACCGGTCTATCTTTACATAGACAATATTGAAAAATTGGCTATTTTCAGGTTGAGAGCGCGCCCCTTTAATATGATTGTGCCAACTTTTACTAATAATATTTGGAAAGCTTATCCAATTACCTTTCAGAATATATATAGCTGGATGCTCAGAATTTTGCACGATGGTTCGAATTTGGACTTCGAATAAAATACCGGTCTATCTTTACATATAGTATATTGAAAAATCGGCTATGTTCAGGTTGAGAGCGCGCCCCTTTAATATGATTGTGCCAACTTTTACTAATAATTTTTGGAAAGCTTATTCAATTACCTTTCAGAATATATATAGCTGGATGCTCAGAATTTTGTACGATGGTTCGAATTTGGACTTCGAATAAAATACCGGTCTATCTTTACATATAGAATATTGAAAAATCGGCTATGTTCAGGTTTGAGAGCGCGCCCCTTTAATATGATTGTGCCAACTTTTACTAATAATATTTGGAACGCTTATTCAATTACCTTTCATAATATATATAGCTGGTTGCTGAGCGCGCCCCTTTAATATGATTGTGCCAACTTTTACTAATAATATTTGGAATACTTATTCAATTACCTTTCAGAATATATATAGCTGGTTGCTCAGAATTTTGCACGATGGTCCGAATTTCGTCTCGGAATATTACCATTCTTTCAGTTTAAAATATTGAAAAATTGGCTATTTTCAGGTTGAGAGTGCGCCCCTTTCATATGATTGTGCCAACTGTTACTAATAATATTTGGAAAGCTTATCCAATTACCTTTCAGAATATATATAGCTGGATTCCCAGAATTTTGTACGATGGTCCGAATTTTGACTCGGAATATTACCATCCTTTCACTTTAAATATTGAAAAATTGACCATGTTCAGTTTGAGAGCTTGCCCTTTTAATATGATTGTGTCAACTTTTACTAATAATATTTGGAAAGCTTATCCAATTACCTTTCAGAATATATATATAGCTGGATTCTCAGAATTTTGTATGATGGTTCGAATTTGAACTTCGAAATAAATACCGGTCTATCTCTAAATATAGAATATTGATAAATTGGCTATGTTCAGGTGGAGAGCACGCCCCTTTAATGTGATTGTGCCAACTTTTACTAATAATATTTGGAAAGCTCATTCTGTTACCTTTCCGAATTTATATAGCTGGATGCTCAGAATTTTGCACGATGGTCCGAATTGGTCATGTTTAGGAAGAGAGTGCACCCCTTTAATATGACCGTGCCAACTTTTACTAATAATATCTGGAAAGCCTATTTAATTATCTTTCGGAATATATTTAGTTGAATGTCTAGAATTTTGTACGATAATGCGAAATTACACCTCTATTCTGAGCTAAAGGAATGGATAAAAAAAAATAATATATTATTCTACTTTCATTTGATAGACGTAACGTTGGATTTTTTTGATTGGTAAAAATAGATGAGTTTGGGCGACTGTTGTCTTAATTCTGAATAGGTTGCCAACGAACAGGTCGCCAGCTGGATCGATCGAATAGCTCGCTAGCCGAATAGGTCGCCAATTTGTGTTCGGTGCTGACGAGGTAGTGTGGGATTGGAGAACGGGAACGTGTTCGCAAACGCATTCTCGACTGTTCGAAACCGACAAAAACCCGTTCTCAATACGTTCTCTGCACCGGAACCATGTTTCGAATACACCCACGGAGGGTCTGGGTCGGTTCTCAATTTTTGACGAAAATTACTACTGGATAATCTACCACATAAAAAACCAAACATTTGGTTACGCATGAGCAATGGAACCTTTTGACTAAAGTATCGGTAAGTGCTAGATCTTATGAAGTCGGGCCGATTTTGCTAGATTCTATAAAGCGTGGTTGAAATATATCCCACAATTCACTTGGCACATCTATTATTAGAAACAAAATAGAACTAGACCTGCATGCAGGAATGACGGGTTTCACTGGTGCCACGTTACCCTTAAACATGTCACTTCCGGTGCCAAGTTACCCTTGAACATATGTCACTTCTGGTACCAACGAAACCACTAAACAGGTTTCCAAATTAACATTGCACACAAAT
Organism: Patella depressa; assembly: GCA_948474765.1. Classification (NCBI taxonomy): domain Eukaryota; kingdom Metazoa; phylum Mollusca; class Gastropoda; family Patellidae; genus Patella; species Patella depressa. The sequence continues at coordinate 41,300,334 of OX419720.1, read as the reverse complement.
AAAATGGACGCAGAATCAACCAAATCCAGCAATATCAATTCATTTTATACATTTGTTACTTGTAAATGATCTTGACAAAATTAAATTACTCCCGTTGTTATGAAAATGTTCAATTAGTCTTATGAAATCAGAAATGGCATACGATATCATATAGTGAAAATTTTATGTAAATCGAATAATAATTGCCACTTTTAAAGACCAAAAAACTTGAAAAGTGACTTGTAGAAAATCGGCTATTTCTCGGCAACCGTACAAGTTAGAAACTATTTTGTGGTATCTGTATGATCGTATGGCTTCATTCTATTTGTTGATTGACATCAAATACCATAATTTGAAAAAGATTTCAAAACAGACTCATTTGAATAAAATATCTGTTTTGAAGGCTAAAAATACAGTTTTTGCCAAAATGACGTTACTTCCGGTGATAATGAAAATCTTACATTACTTGTATGAAATCCCAAATGGCATTAGGTATAACATGGTGTAACGTTTATGAAAATCGAATAATAATTGACACTTTTATGGCCCCAAATCCTTCAAAAGTGACCTGTAGAAAACCGTCTATTTCTCGGCAACCGAACAAGTTAGAAACAATTTTATGATATCTATATGACCATATGAGTTGTGTTTATATGTGAATTTAAACCAAAAGTTAAAATTATTAATACATATTAAGTAATTCTTGGTTGAATAAATCATTGATTTAAAAAGTTTAATATGCAGTTTTTGACAAAATGGCGTCACTTCCGGTGTCAATTTTAAATTGTAATCAACTTGATATGACGCTACATGCTTTTTGAATCAAAGATGTCACTTTTATAAAAATCCAATAATAATTGACTTTATTACACGCAAAATAAAGAAAACAGTGACTTATGCAGAACTGTCCATTTCTTGGCAACTGCTTATATTACAAACTAATTTTCACATACATTCTCTTCGTATTGATTATAGCTACAAGTCTATAAGAGTTATGTAAAAATATTTTAAAATCTGAAAAGCCTGAATGGGTTGTAAATAGGTCAATTTTACGTCTTTTTTCAGCTCTTAATCCAATTTGCTAGAAAATGAAATAGAAATTAAAAAAACTGCTTCCGCCATTTTTTGCGCCTTGAAAGGACACACTCTTTGAGTCATGTAATTTTTCAAGAAAATAATATTTGTTTTCGAAATAGGAAAATAACTGTCAAAATTGTAGATTTTGGTAAAATTATGCCACTTCCGGTGCCGACAGATAACATTATCGGTACCGGTAACAAAAAAAAATGACAAATGAGACAACGAAGCATATGAACTTTGTTTTATACAAATCGAACAATAAAAAAATAATCTAGGACTGAAAAACTGAATTAGCCAATGGCGGCCAAGGAAAATTACTGAGACAAAATTTTTTAACATTTTTGCGCAAGTCAGATGACTCTTTAATTCTGTGTACAACACAACTAAAAAATATTCATAAATAAAAAAGTTTTTTGTAAAATTTTAAATTTTCAAAATTTGGCGCCTAATATCTTCGAAGATTTGCCGAAAATCAAAAATCGAAAGTAGCGTAGCTATGTGCCATGTCTCTGGCTATGCCAAAATGTATCGAAAGTTAAAATCCCATGATTATTGTTAAAATTAATGCAATATTTTAAAAAACGATAACTTCGGTGATTTCGGACATTTCACATTGTCGCAGAACGTTCAAAATAGCTTTATCCTCTAAGTCACACCCACTTTCCCAGTAAAACCGAAGAAATCGTATCGATGCGACAAGCAGTTGCTGAGATCTACTCAAAACAAAAGAATAATAATAATAACTAGACCTGCATAGTAGTGCTGAATCGGCTTTCAGGGTCCTTTATATCATTGCCATGCCTTTAAATGTACATTTATACTCTAAACGACCAATAGGACTCGGGGTAACAGAAGTTTAAAAAGAGAAATAGAAGTAGTTTTCAAGATAAACGAGTCTGAATAGGCTCCAAAAATAGAGGAAAATGCTACATTTTCGGCATCTCATAAACTATTGCCTACCATTGAATTTGTATCATTCTGATATCATATAAAAGTAAATTATGCGCGCTATTTTACGACACTCTATTTGTTTCGATTCGGTGAAATCTGCCGTAGAATATTCGTTTTTTTTGCAAAGTCTACATTAATTTTACTTATTTATAGGTTTATTCAAAATATCGGATCGTTTTTCGACTATTCCCGGTTTACAGATCATTGTTGAGATAATTTTAGCAAGTTGTCTGGATACTTAACTTCAAGTACTAGAAGTTTCAGAAACCGCCATTATGTATTGTAGCACAAATTAGAAATTTCCTCGATTCTGATTGGTCGAAAAGTGTGGTCGAATGGACAATAAACCCCCTCTGAATTATCAAGGCGAATTACTGCGTATAAATATTCCAGTGTACTTTTTTTCATTTTTGTGCTCCATGATCTTCCTCAACTCAAATCTTTATTGGCAAATATCTTCAAGAAATTCTGCACATATGACTATCACACCATATGAAAACACATTTCTGAAATACATAAAACAGTAGAAAATCAGTCCATATATTAATTAAAACCGTTTTCAGGTATCTAAATATATTCGTAACTAGGCTGTCACAGTATGGACAAATTTATTTTCTTTTTTGGTAGGATATAGCTTCACTCACCAATCAATTTTTACATAATCAGGTGGATTTTTTATTAAATCATGGTTTGATCAAAGTCTGGCTAACATGATCTACCTAATAATAAGTCATTATTCACAAGAAACCGCTTAAAAATACAATGAGGGGGTCGAAAATAGCAGCTGAATATCTAAACATGCCAAAATTGACATTTGTTGACAACACGTCAGAATAGTATACATAGCAACCACTTGAAATCTTAGGCTAGCCACTACTGTCATACGGTATTTTTGAGGATGTAAGTACGAAATGCAATTGTTTGAACACGAACAAGATGCTGGGTTGTGATAAAAGTCTGCAAATAAAATAATAAAGACTGAAAACTTACATGAAACTCACGAAGCGAAGAAACCTTTGTTGCCAAGAGTTACTCCTCTTTTAGTCTCGGATAGCAGGCCGGAATTATTTCTATCACGCTTACACCCGTCTCTTAAAATGCCACAGTAAGACTAATTTCCCGTTCTTTTAAAAAAATCTTCAAACGTTAAAAAAAATTTATATCGATATCCGAATAACATTTTCTTTCATAATTCATTTACTAGACACTTGAGAATCCAGAATTTTAAATTTGAAGGAAAGCCAGGACGGCCTAAATCTGTGTTGAGAATATTTTGAAAATTGAACGCAAGCACGTGGGCAAATAACGGCTTTTTGAAATAGGTGTAAAAATGTTTCCTAAATAGTTCCTAAGAAAATCCCTAAATATTTGAGCTACAATATCGATAAACACGTTCCTGTTACGTATTTATCGGGGGTTTATTGTCCATTTAACCATGCTTGAATTATCCATTAGAACAACTCGACGCTATCGCGTCACGTGTTCTAATGATTCAATCATGGTTAAATGGACAATAAACCCCCTCTAAATACGTAACAGGAAGTGTTTATCTCCTAAATATAAATCAAAAGGAAAATTAGTAAATAATTAGTGGCCTGATTCCACCCCACTTAGCACTAGTTATCCCCCTTACACCAATATTATAACTGTAGTTTAAAATACAACAATTTTTCTAATTTGTTCAAAGATTGTGGACCTTTTTGGATCAATTATACTATATAGAGGCTTTTTAATTTCGATTCACGCACTAGACCACAATTAGGATTCTAAGTAACAGAAGTGTAAGAAAAGAAATAAGACTACTTTTCGAGATAAAATCGTCTGAATAGCCTGTATTTTCTCAAAATATCAAATATTTTTTCACTACTTCCGGTTTTTGGATCTTTGTCGGTATTTTTTTAACAAGTTGTTTACATACTTAACTTTCTTTCCCAGAAGTGTCAGAAATATCTATTCAGTAGTTTTTGTAAAAAAAGATAAATAAAAGAACATTTTCAATAATTTAACGATTTTTCAACTTTTTTCAAAGATTGAGGCCATTTTTGGACCACTTATATTATTTCAAACCTATTCATGTTGGATTCACGCAACAGACCACCGATAGGACTCTGCGTTTAAAAAGATTCAGAAGAATCGTAGGAGTCGTTTTCGAGAAAATAGCATCTAAAAAGGCTCCAAAAAGGGAAAATACTAGATTTTCGACGTACCGTTGTTTATTTTCTAACCATCGAAATCGTACCATTGAGATGCCATATAATAGCCCTTTAATGGGGCTATCCAAAGACACTTTACTTCTTTTGGTCCGGTAATATCTGACGGCGAAATCAAGCTTTTCGGAAGAGCGCCTATTTTTAAACCTTTTTTTTTCATTTTTTTTTAATACTTCCGGTATGGAGATTATTTTCGGGATAGTTTTAATAACCGGTTTCGGCAATTATATAGCCGCAAGGCTCTGTAATAATATATTACATAATCTGATCATAAAAAATGCCCCTGAGAAATCTTATGTTTAAAAGTGCCAAAAATGCAAAAATGTCAATATATCGAAAATTAAATTTCAATAACTGAATACATTTTATACATAATTGGAATCGGCATTAGATGAGCTATCTAAATATAAAAACATTTTTTGAAAATCTGTAAAAAAAAAAAATTAATAGAGCTTTTTTCAAAATTTCACGATTTTTCGACTTTTTTCGATTTTCAGTTCGGTATTTGACCTATTACAAATATTTCAAACGGAATGTTTGATACACAAGACTACCGAAAGGTCTCTAGATAGAGACAGTTTAAGAAAAATCGCTGGAGCAGTTTTTGAGATAAAGGCGTCCAAAAACGCTCCAAATCAGAAAATACTTGATTTCCAGAGTGTCATATTTTGCTGCTTGGTCATAGTATCTGTGTAAATTGGGCATCATACGACAGTCCATTCCCCGAGCCACTCAACGAAAGCTTAATTCGTTTAATCCATTGATATTGGACGGAGAAATCGAGTTTTTCCCCCAAACACCCATTTTTTTGCGTATTTTTCGAAATATTGAGCATTATTTCCACTACTTCCGGTTTACGGATCGTTGTTGAAATTGCTTTATAAAAAGGACTGACTATATAGCTTTATGTACCAGGGCTTACAGAAATATCGGATTATTCTTTCCAAAAAATATAAGGGTTCGGAAAATGGCAGAAAATTCGAAAAAAATCGAAAAATAAAGGGCAATAACTCGGAATGAAACTTGTATTTCTGGAATCGGATGGTCTTCAGGTATCCAAAAATGTAGGGGAAAATTGAAAATTTTGAAAAATAACAAAAATGTCTCTTTTGTCTCTTTTTTTCAGTTTTCGAACGCTAGAAGTCAGCGACGAAATTTCAAAATTTCAAAATTTTCAACTGCTATCGTCCTAGAAAAGACTCAGGGTTTCCGAAAATATCATTTGTATGAAAATAGGTACAGAATTGACGAATCTACGGCCGTTTTTTAATTTTTTGGTACCGCACGAAATTCTGTCACTTCCGGTCTGCGCAGAAGTTTCAAAAGTGATTTAATGAGTAGCCACCACCTAGTTTCCTCATAGAATATTTGGTTCCAGATCGATATCTGTTTTCGATCATGGAGAAATAGGCTTCGGGGATAAATAATAATAATAACTAGACCTGCAAGCAGCACTGAACCGGCTTTCAGGAATCATACAGGAAGTTTATTATACCGTAGCCGATCCATTGAGCTACCAAACTATACATTAGTTGTTTTGCTTCAGTGACACCATCTATCATATGTAAAAGTAATATTTGCTGACGAAAAGACCGGTCAAAATTGTAAATTATGGCAAAATTACGTCACTTCCGGTGCCGAAAGAAATTTTTATAGGTGAAAAATAAGTCGAAAATTCGCAACATACAAAATACAATCTTTTTTTTATAGATATCGGGCAATAAATAATTAACCTATAACCCATAAACTGAAATTAAGAAGGTAAAAAACTTAAAAGTGACCCTCGGAAAATTGGTTATTATTCGACAAGGGAATATGCTAGAAGCCTTTTCTTGATATCAATATGATGGTATTGATTCAGTCTTACTGCCCATTAGAGTCAAACGTTATAAAGTTAAACGAATAATAAATATAAATCACTTCAAAAAAATGTTTGTTTTGAAGGCTAAAATACGTTTTTTTGCAAAAATTACATTACTTCCGGTGATATTGAAAATTTTAACTTGGTTCATAGAAGTCATAAATGGCATAAGGCATCAAATGGTAAATAAATTATAAAAATCGAATAATAATTGACACTTTTACAGACCAAAAACCTTGAAAAGTGACTTATAGAAGATCGCCTATTTCTCTGTAACCATACAAGTTAGAAACCATTTTGTGATATCTGTATGGTCGTATGGCTTCATTCTATTCGTTGATGGGAATCAAATATCATAATTTTAAAAAACATTATAAGGCAGACTCATTTGAATAAAATATTTGTTTTTTAGGTTAGAAATACAGTTTTTGCCCAAAAGACGTCATTTCCGGTCACAGTGAAAATGTAAAATTGGCTTGACCTAGTCCAAATTGGCATTAGGCGTCAAATGGAAAAAAAATATTGCAAATCGAATAATAATTCACTCTTTTAGAGGCAAAATAACGTGAAAAGTGATGCATGCACAATTGCATATTTCTCGGCAACTGCTCATATTACAAACTAATTTTCGCATACATTCTCTTCGTCTGGATTATTGCTACGAATTTATGAAAATTACAAATAAATATTTCAAAATATGAAGACGCTGAATGAATTGTAAATAACTAAATTTTACACTTTATTTTACATTTTATTCGAAATTGCCCGTTCTTTTAAAAAAATCTTCAAACGTTAAAAAAAATTTATATCGATATCCGAATAACATTTTCTTTCATAATTCATTTACTAGACACTTGAGAATCCAGAATTTTAAATTTGAAGGAAAGCCAGGACGGCCTAAATCTGTGTTGAGAATATTTTGAAAATTGAACGCAAGCACGTGGGCAAATAACGGCTTTTTGAAATAGGTGTAAAAATGTTTCCTAAATAGTTCCTAAGAAAATCCCTAAATATTTGAGCTACAATATCGATAAACACGTTCCTGTTACGTATTTATCGGGGGTTTATTGTCCATTTAACCATGCTTGAATTATCCATTAGAACAACTCGACGCTATCGCGTCACGTGTTCTAATGATTCAATCATGGTTAAATGGACAATAAACCCCCTCTAAATACGTAACAGGAAGTGTTTATCTCCTAAATATAAATCAAAAGGAAAATTAGTAAATAATTAGTGGCCTGATTCCACCCCACTTAGCACTAGTTATCCCCCTTACACCAATATTATAACTGTAGTTTAAAATACAACAATTTTTCTAATTTGTTCAAAGATTGTGGACCTTTTTGGATCAATTATACTATATAGAGGCTTTTTAATTTCGATTCACGCACTAGACCACAATTAGGATTCTAAGTAACAGAAGTGTAAGAAAAGAAATAAGACTACTTTTCGAGATAAAATCGTCTGAATAGCCTGTATTTTCTCAAAATATCAAATATTTTTTCACTACTTCCGGTTTTTGGATCTTTGTCGGTATTTTTTTAACAAGTTGTTTACATACTTAACTTTCTTTCCCAGAAGTGTCAGAAATATCTATTCAGTAGTTTTTGTAAAAAAAGATAAATAAAAGAACATTTTCAATAATTTAACGATTTTTCAACTTTTTTCAAAGATTGAGGCCATTTTTGGACCACTTATATTATTTCAAACCTATTCATGTTGGATTCACGCAACAGACCACCGATAGGACTCTGCGTTTAAAAAGATTCAGAAGAATCGTAGGAGTCGTTTTCGAGAAAATAGCATCTAAAAAGGCTCCAAAAAGGGAAAATACTAGATTTTCGACGTACCGTTGTTTATTTTCTAACCATCGAAATCGTACCATTGAGATGCCATATAATAGCCCTTTAATGGGGCTATCCAAAGACACTTTACTTCTTTTGGTCCGGTAATATCTGACGGCGAAATCAAGCTTTTCGGAAGAGCGCCTATTTTTAAACCTTTTTTTTTCATTTTTTTTTAATACTTCCGGTATGGAGATTATTTTCGGGATAGTTTTAATAACCGGTTTCGGCAATTATATAGCCGCAAGGCTCTGTAATAATATATTACATAATCTGATCATAAAAAATGCCCCTGAGAAATCTTATGTTTAAAAGTGCCAAAAATGCAAAAATGTCAATATATCGAAAATTAAATTTCAATAACTGAATACATTTTATACATAATTGGAATCGGCATTAGATGAGCTATCTAAATATAAAAACATTTTTTGAAAATCTGTAAAAAAAAAAAATTAATAGAGCTTTTTTCAAAATTTCACGATTTTTCGACTTTTTTCGATTTTCAGTTCGGTATTTGACCTATTACAAATATTTCAAACGGAATGTTTGATACACAAGACTACCGAAAGGTCTCTAGATAGAGACAGTTTAAGAAAAATCGCTGGAGCAGTTTTTGAGATAAAGGCGTCCAAAAACGCTCCAAATCAGAAAATACTTGATTTCCAGAGTGTCATATTTTGCTGCTTGGTCATAGTATCTGTGTAAATTGGGCATCATACGACAGTCCATTCCCCGAGCCACTCAACGAAAGCTTAATTCGTTTAATCCATTGATATTGGACGGAGAAATCGAGTTTTTCCCCCAAACACCCATTTTTTTGCGTATTTTTCGAAATATTGAGCATTATTTCCACTACTTCCGGTTTACGGATCGTTGTTGAAATTGCTTTATAAAAAGGACTGACTATATAGCTTTATGTACCAGGGCTTACAGAAATATCGGATTATTCTTTCCAAAAAATATAAGGGTTCGGAAAATGGCAGAAAATTCGAAAAAAATCGAAAAATAAAGGGCAATAACTCGGAATGAAACTTGTATTTCTGGAATCGGATGGTCTTCAGGTATCCAAAAATGTAGGGGAAAATTGAAAATTTTGAAAAATAACAAAAATGTCTCTTTTGTCTCTTTTTTTCAGTTTTCGAACGCTAGAAGTCAGCGACGAAATTTCAAAATTTCAAAATTTTCAACTGCTATCGTCCTAGAAAAGACTCAGGGTTTCCGAAAATATCATTTGTATGAAAATAGGTACAGAATTGACGAATCTACGGCCGTTTTTTAATTTTTTGGTACCGCACGAAATTCTGTCACTTCCGGTCTGCGCAGAAGTTTCAAAAGTGATTTAATGAGTAGCCACCACCTAGTTTCCTCATAGAATATTTGGTTCCAGATCGATATCTGTTTTCGATCATGGAGAAATAGGCTTCGGGGATAAATAATAATAATAACTAGACCTGCAAGCAGCACTGAACCGGCTTTCAGGAATCATACAGGAAGTTTATTATACCGTAGCCGATCCATTGAGCTACCAAACTATACATTAGTTGTTTTGCTTCAGTGACACCATCTATCATATGTAAAAGTAATATTTGCTGACGAAAAGACCGGTCAAAATTGTAAATTATGGCAAAATTACGTCACTTCCGGTGCCGAAAGAAATTTTTATAGGTGAAAAATAAGTCGAAAATTCGCAACATACAAAATACAATCTTTTTTTTATAGATATCGGGCAATAAATAATTAACCTATAACCCATAAACTGAAATTAAGAAGGTAAAAAACTTAAAAGTGACCCTCGGAAAATTGGTTATTATTCGACAAGGGAATATGCTAGAAGCCTTTTCTTGATATCAATATGATGGTATTGATTCAGTCTTACTGCCCATTAGAGTCAAACGTTATAAAGTTAAACGAATAATAAATATAAATCACTTCAAAAAAATGTTTGTTTTGAAGGCTAAAATACGTTTTTTTGCAAAAATTACATTACTTCCGGTGATATTGAAAATTTTAACTTGGTTCATAGAAGTCATAAATGGCATAAGGCATCAAATGGTAAATAAATTATAAAAATCGAATAATAATTGACACTTTTACAGACCAAAAACCTTGAAAAGTGACTTATAGAAGATCGCCTATTTCTCTGTAACCATACAAGTTAGAAACCATTTTGTGATATCTGTATGGTCGTATGGCTTCATTCTATTCGTTGATGGGAATCAAATATCATAATTTTAAAAAACATTATAAGGCAGACTCATTTGAATAAAATATTTGTTTTTTAGGTTAGAAATACAGTTTTTGCCCAAAAGACGTCATTTCCGGTCACAGTGAAAATGTAAAATTGGCTTGACCTAGTCCAAATTGGCATTAGGCGTCAAATGGAAAAAAAATATTGCAAATCGAATAATAATTCACTCTTTTAGAGGCAAAATAACGTGAAAAGTGATGCATGCACAATTGCATATTTCTCGGCAACTGCTCATATTACAAACTAATTTTCGCATACATTCTCTTCGTCTGGATTATTGCTACGAATTTATGAAAATTACAAATAAATATTTCAAAATATGAAGACGCTGAATGAATTGTAAATAACTAAATTTTACACTTTATTTTACATTTTATTCGAAATTGCCCGAAAATGAAATTGAAATTAAAAAATATGAGCTAAGGATTTTGTGCACCTTTGCAGGGTGCATCCTTTTAGTTATATCAGTTTTGGAAAAAAATAATATTTGCTTTCAAAAAGTGGTACCGAACTGTCAAAATTGTAGTTTTTGTTAATATTACGTCACTTCCGTTACCGACAGAAAAATTTCACCGTAACAAAAAAAATTACAATTGGGACCACGCTGCATATGAACTTTGTTTTATACAAATCGAACAATAAATAATTTTTCTGGGTACGAAAAACTAAATTAGCCGATGGCGGCTAACGGAAATTACCGAGACAATTTTTTTTTCTCATTTCTGCTCAAGTACGATGATATTTTAACCCTGTGTAAAATATCTTCAAAAAATATTCATAAATAAAAAAGGTTTTCGTAAAAAAAATATTTTTTTTCAAAATATCGGACATTTTTTCGACTACTTCCGGTTTTACGATCGTTGTTGTGATAGCTTTACGAAGTTCTTTGGATACTTAACTTTCTGTACCAGAAGTGTCAGAAACATCCATTGAGTAGTTTTGGAAAAAAAGATAAATTAAAGAGCGTTTCCAAAAATTTAACGATTTTTCAATTTTTTTCAAAGTTTGAGGCCATTTTTCGACCACTTATATTATTTCAATGCTTTTCATTTTGGATTCCCTATATAGACCACCGATAGGACTTTGAGTAAGAAAAGTTTAAGAAAAATCGTAGCGTCGTTTTCGAGAAAAGGGCGTCTCAGAATGTTAAAAAATTGGAAAATACTAGATATTTGGCATACAATAATTTATTTCCTTACCATCGAAATCGTATTATTTAGATACCATATGATGGTCCATTAATGGGGCTATCCAGCGACACTTTAGTTCTTTTGGTCCGCTATTACCTAAGAGAGAAATCAAGTTTTGCGCAAGTGCGACAATGTTTTTACTCTTTTTTTTCATTTTTTTGAATACTTCCGGTATGGTTGTTATTGTCGAAATAGTTTTAATAGCCGGTTTGGGCACTAAAATAGCCACAGGGCTCTGTAATGATATATTACATTATCTGATCAGATAAAATGCCCCTGAGAAATCCTATGTTCAAAAGTGCCAAAAATGCACAAAATTTAAAATATCGAAAATTAAATTTTAATAATTACATACATATTATACATCGTTAGAATCGTAATTAGGTCAGCTATCTGAATATACAACCTTTTTTAAAAAATCTCTTAAAATAAAAAAATAGTAGAGCATTTTCCAAAATTTCACGATTTTTCGATTTTTTTCGATTTTCAGTCCCTTTTTTATCCTATTTCAGACATTTCAAAGTCTTATTGGATGGCTTCATGCAAAATACCTCTAAAAGGACTCTCGATAGAAAAAATTAAAAAAAAATTGCAGGTTAAGTTTTTGAGATACAGGCGTCCAAAAACGCTCCAAATCAGAAAATACTTTATTTTCAGCGTGCCATATTTTGCTGTCTGTTCATAGTATCCGTATGAATGGGGTATCATATGATAGTCCAGCAATCGTGCCATCAAACGGTAACTTCATTCGTTTAATCCATTGATATCGGACGGAGAAATAGCGTTTTCCCCAAAAATATCCATTTTTTGCATATTTTTCAAAATATTGCACATTATTTCGACCACTTCCGGTTTAAGGATTCTTGTCGAAATTGCTTTATAAGTTGGTATTGGACTATAACTTCATGTTCCAGAAGTTTCAGAAACGTCAATTCTGCCATAAAACGAAACCCGAGCTGGGAAGAATGGGAAGAAAATTCGAAAAAAATCGAAAAATAAAGGGCGATAACTGTAAATGAAACTTATATTACTGGAATCATATGGACTTCAGGTATCCAAAAATGTAGGTCAAATTTGAAAATTTTGAAAAATAACAAAAATTGTCTCATAAACAACATGTTTTCAATTTTCGAACGATAAAAGTCATAGACGAATGTTCAAAACTGAAAAATGTGAGATAGCCATTGTCTTAGAAAAGATTCAGGGATTCCAAAAATGTAATTTGTTTGAAAATGGATAAAGAATTGACGAAACTATGGCCGATTTTCAATTTTTAGAGAAAGTACAAAGTTCGGTCACTTCCGGTATGCGCAGAAATTTCAAAAATATTTTATCAAGTAGATACTACATGGTTTCCCGATAGAAAAGCTAATTCCAGATCGATATCTGTTTTCGATCATGGAGATCTAGGCCCTCGCGGTAAATAATAATAATAATAACTAGACCTGCAAGCAGCACTGAACCGGCTTTCAGGAATCATACAGGAAGTTAATTATACCATAGCCGATCCATTGAGCTACCAAACTATACATTAGTTGATTTGCTTCAGTGACACCCTCTATCATATGTAAAGGTAATATTTGCTGGCGAAAAGACCGGTCAAAATTGTAAATTATGGCAAAATTACGTCACTTCCGGTGCGGAAAGAAATTTTTATAGGTGAAAAATAAGTCGAAAATTCGCAACATACAAAATACAAACGTTTTTTTATACGTATCGGACAATAAATAATTAACCTATAACCCATGAACTGAAATTAAGAAGGTAAAAAACTTAAAAGTGACACTCGGAAAATTGGTTATTATTCGACAAGGGAACATGCTAGAAGCCTTTTCTTGATATCAATATGATGGTATTGATTCAGTCTTACTGCCCATTAGAGTCAGACGTTATAAAGTTAAACGAATAATAAATATAAATCCCTTCAAAAAAATGTTTGTTTTGAAGGCTAAAAATACGTTTTTTGCAAAAATTACATTACTTCCGGTGATATTGAAAATGTTAACGTAGTTCATAGAAATCATAAATGGCATAAGGCATCAAATGGTAAAAAAATTATAAAAATCGAATAATAATTGACACTTTTATAGACCAAAAACCTTGAAAAGTGACTTATAGAAGATCGCCTACTTCTCTGTAACCATACAAGTTAGAAACCATTTTGTGGTATCTGTATGGTCGTATGGCTTCATTCTATGTTGATGGGAATCAAATATCATAATTTTAAAAATATTATAAGGCAGATTCATTTGGATAAAATATTTGTTTTTTGGGTTAAAAATACAGTTTTTGCCCAAATGACGTCATTTCCGGTCACAGTGAAAATGTAAAATTGGCTTGACCTAGTCCAAATTGGCATTAGGCATCAAATGGAAAAAAAATATTGCAAATCGAATGATAATTCACTCTTTTATAGGCAAAATAATGTGAAAAGTGATGCATGCAAAATTGCATATTTCTCGGCAACTGCTCATATTACAAACTAATTTTCGCATACATTCTCTTCGTCTGGATTATTGCTACGAGTTTATGAAAATTACAAATAAATATTTCAAAATAGAAGACGCTGAATGAATTGTAAATAACTGAATTTTACACTTTATTTTACATTTTATTCGAAATTGCCCGAAAATGAAATTGAAATTAATAAATCTGAGCTAAGGATTTTGTGCATCTTTGCAGGGTGCATCCTTTTAGTTATATCAGTTTTGAAAAAAAAAATATTTGCTTTCAAAAAGTGGTACCGAACTGACAAAATTGTAGTTTTTGTTAATAATACGTCACTTCCGTTGCCGACACAAAAATTTCAACGTAACAAAAAAAATTACAATTGGGACCACGGAGCATATGAACTTTGTTTTATACAAATCGATCAATAAATAATTTTTCTGGGTACGAAAAACTAAATTGCCGAGACAATTTTTGTTCTCATTTCTGCTCAAGTGCGATGATATTTTAACCCTGTGTAAAATATCATCAAAAAATATTCATAAATAAAAAAAGTATTTGTAAAAAAAATAATTTTTTTCAAAATATCGGACATTTTTTCGACTACTTCCGGTTTTACGATCATTGTCGCGATAGCTTTACGAAATTCTTTCGATACTTAACTTTCTGTACCAGAAGTGTCAGAAACATCCATTGAGTAATTTTGGAAAAAAAGATAAATTAAAGAGCGTTTACAAAAATTTAATGATTTTTCAATTTTTTTCAAAGTTTGATGCCATTTTTGGACCACCTATATTATTTCAATGCTTTTCATTTTGGATTCACTATATAGACAACCGATAGGACTTTGAGTAAGAAAAGTTTAAGAAATATCTGCGGCGTCGTTTTCGAGAAAAGGGCGTCTCAGAATGTTAAAAAATCGGAAAATACTAGATTTTTGGCATACAATAATTTATTTCCCTACCATCGAAATCGTATTATTTAGATACCATATGATGGTCCATTAATAGGGCTTTCCAACGACACTTTAGTTCTTTTGGTCCGCTATTACCTAAGGGAGAAATCGAGTTTTTCACAAGTGCGACAATTTTTTTAACCTTTTTTTTTATTTTTTGAATACTTCGGGTACGGTTATTATTTTCGGAATATTTTTAATAGCCCGTTTGGGCACTAAAATAGCCACAGGGCTCTGTAATAATATATTACATTATCTGATCAGATAAAATGCCCCTGAGAAATCCTATGTTGAAAAGTGCCAAAAATGCAAAAAATTTAAAATATCGAAAATTAAATTTCAATAACTGCATACATATTATACATCGTTAGAATCGTAATTAGGTCAGCTATCTGAATATACAACCTTTTTTTGAAAATCTCTTAAAATAAAAAAATAGTAGAGCATTTTCCAAAATTTCACGATTTTTCGACTTTTTTCGATTTTCAGTCCGTTATTTCACCTATTCCAGAAATTTCAAAGTCTTATTGGATGGCATAATTCACAAGACTATCCAATGGAATCTCGATAGAGAAAGTTAAAAAAAAAGTTGCGGTTAAGTTTTCGAGATACAGGCGTCCAAAAACACTCCAAATCAGAAAATACTTGATTTTCAGCGTGCCATATTTTGCTTCCTGCTCATCGTATCCGTATGAATTGGGTATCATACGATAGTACAATCCTAGTGCAGTCCAATGGTACCCTTATTGCTTTAATCCGTTGATATAGGGCGGAGAAATCGCGTTTTTCCCCAAAATATCCATTTTTTGCATTTTTTTCAAAATATTGAACATTATTTCGACCACTTCCGGTTTAAATATCCGTGTCGAAATTGCTTTATCAGTTGGTATTGGACTATAACTTCATGTTCCAGAAGTTTCAGAAACGTCAATTCTACCATAAAACGAAACCCGAGCTCGCAAAATGGGAAGAAAATTCGAAAAAAATCGAAAAATAAAGGGCGATAACTCTGAATGAAACTTATATTACTGGAATCGGATGGACTTCAGGTATCCAAAAATGTAGGTCAAATTTGAAAATTTTGAAAAAATAACAAAAATTGTCTCGCAAACAACATGTTTTCAATTTTCGAACGATAAAAGTCATAGACGAATGTTCGAAATTGAAAAATGTGAGATAGCCATTGTCTCAGAAAAGATTCAGGGATTCCCAAAATGTAATTTGTTTGAAAATGGATAAAGAATTGACGAAACTATGGCCGATTTTCAATTTTTAGACAACGTGCAAAGTTCGGTCACTTCCGGTATGCGCAGAAATTTCAAAAATATTTTATCAAGTAGCCACCACATGGTTTCCCAATAGAAAATCTAATTCCAGATCGATATCTGTTTTCGATCATGGAGATCTAGGCCCCCGCGGTAAATAATAATAATAATAACTAGACCTGCAAGCAGCACTGAACCGGCTTTCAGGAATCATACAGGAAGTTTATTATACCATAGCCGATCCATTGATCTACCAAACTATACTTTAGTTGTTTTGCTTCAGTGACACCCTCTATCATATGTAAAAGTAATATTTGCTGGCCAAAAGACCAGTCAAAATTGTAAATTATGGCAAAATTACGTCACTTCCGGTGCCGAAAGAAATTTTTATAGGTGAAAAATAAGTCGAAAATTCGCAACATACAAAATACAAACTTTGTTTTATACATATCGGGCAATAAATAATTAACCTATAACCCATAAACTGAAATTAAGAAGGTAAAAAACTTAAAAGTGACCCTGGGAAAATTGATTATTATTCGACAAGGGAACATGCTAGAAGCCTTTTCTTGATATCAATATGATGGTATGGATTCAATCTTACTGCCCATTAGAGTCAGACGTTATAAAGTTAAACGAATAATGAATATAAATCTTTTCAAAAAAATGTTTGTTTTGAAGGCTAAAAATACGTTTTTTGCAAGAATTGCGTAACTTCCGGTGATATTGAAAATGTTAACTTGGTTCATAGAAGTCATAAATGGCATAAGGCATCAAATGGTAAAAAAATTATAAAAATCGAATAATAATTGACACTTTTATAGACCAAAAACCTTGAAAAGTGACTTATAGAAGATCGCCTATTTCTCTGAAACCGTACAAGTTAGAAACCATTTTGTGGTATCTGTATGGTCGTATGGCTTTATTCTATTCGTTGATGGGAATCAAATATCATAATTTTAAAAGTATTATCAGGCAGACTCATTTGAATAAAATTTTAGTTTTTTTAGGTTAAAAATACAGTTTTTGCCCAAATGACGTCATTTCCGGTCACAGTGAAAATGTAAAATTGGCTTGACCTAGTCCAAATTGGCATTAGGCATCAAATGGAAAAAAAATATTGCAAATCGAATAATAATTCACTCTTGTATAGGCAAAATAACGTGAAAAGTGATGCATGCAAAATTGCATATTTCTCGGCAACTGCTCATATTACAAACTAATTTTCGCAAACATTCTCTTCGTCTGGATTATTGCTACGAGTTTATGAAAATTACAAATAAATATTTCAAAATATGAAGACGCTGAATGAATTGTAAATAACTGAATTTTACACTTTATTTTACATTTTATTCGAAATTGCCCGAAAATGAAATTGAAATTCAAAAATATGAGCTAAGGATTTTGTGCACCTTTGCAGGGTGCATCCTTTTAGTTATATCAGTTTTGAAAAAAAATAATATTTGCTTTCAAAAAGTGGTACCGAACTGTCAAAATTGTAGTTTTTGTTAATATTACGTCACTTCCGTTGCCGACAGAAAAATTTCACCGTAACAAAAAAAATTACAATTGGGACCACGGAGCATATGAACTTTGTTTTATGCAAATCGAACAATAAATAATTTTTCTGGGTACGAAAAGCTAAATTAGCCGATGGCGGCTAACGCAAATTACCGAGACAATTTTTTTTCTCATTTCTGCTCAAGTACGATGATATTTTAACCCTGTGTAAAATATCATCAAAAAATATTCATAAATAAAAAAGGTTTTCGTAAAAAAATTATTTTTTTTCGAAATATCGGACATTTTTTCGACTACTTCCGGTTTTACGATCATTGTCGCGATAGCTTTACGAAGTTCTTTGGATACTTAACTTTCTGTACCAGAAGTGTCAGAAACATCCATTGAGCAGTTTTTGAAAAAAAGATAAATTAAAGAGCGTTTACAAAAATTTAACGATTTTTCAATTTTTTTCAAAGTTTGATGCCATTTTTAGACCACCTATATTATTTCAATGCTTTTCATTTTGGATTCACTATATAGACAACCGATACGACTTTGAGTAAGAAAAGTTTAAGAAAAATCTGCGGTGTCGTTTTCGAGAAAAGGGCGTCTCAGAATGTTAAAAAATCGGAAAATATTAGATTTTTGGCATACAATAATTTATTTCCTTACCATCAATATCGTATTATTTAGATATCATATGATGGTCCATTAATAGGGCTATCCAACGACACTTTAGTTCTTTTGGTCCGCTATTACCTAAGGGAGAAATCAAGTTTTTCGCAAGTGCGACAATGTTTTTAACCTTTTTTTTTCATTTTTTGAATACTTCCGGTATGGTTATTATTGTCGGTATAGTTTTAATAACCGGTTTGGGCACTAAAATAGCCACAGGGCTCTGTAATGATATATTACATTATCTGATCAGATAAAATTCCCCTGAGAAATCCTAGGTTCAAAAGTGCCAAAAATGCAAAAAATTTAAAATATCAAAAATTAAATTTCAATAACTACATACATATTATACATCGTTAGAATCGATATTAGGTCAGCTATCTGAATATACAATCTTTTTTTGAAAATCTCTGAAAATAAAAAAATAGTAGAGCATTTTCCAAAATTTCACGATTTTTCCACTTTTTTCGATTTTCAGTCCGTTATTTCACCTATTCCAGATATTTCAAAGTCTTATTGGATGGCTTCATGCAAAATACCTCCGAAAGGACTCTCGATAGAAAAAATTAAAAAAAAAGTTGCGGTTAAGTTTTCGAGATACAGGCGTCCAAAAACGCTCCAAATGAGAAAATACTTGATTTTCAGCGTGCCATATTTTGCTGCCTGCTCATCGTATCCGTACGAGTTGGGTATCATACGATAGCACAATTCTAGTGCAGTCCAATGGTACCCTAATTTCTTTAATCCATTGATATCGGGCGGAGAAATCGCGTTTTTTCCCAAAATATCCATTTTTTGCATTTTTTTCAAAATATTGCACATTATTTCGACCACTTCCGGTTTAAGGATTCTTGTCGAAATTGCTTTATACGTTGTTTTTGGACTATAACTTCACGTTCCAGAAGTTTCAGAAACGTCAATTCTACCATAAAACGAAACCCGAGCTTAGAAAATGGGAAGAAAATTCGAAAAAAATCGAAAAATAAAGGGCGATAACTCGGAATGAAACTTATATTACTGAAATCGGATGGACTTCAGGTATCCAAAAATGTAGGTCAAATTTGAAAATTTTGAAAAATGACAAAAATTGTCTCTTAAACAAAATTTTTCAATTTTCGAACGCTAGAAGTCAGCGACGAAGTTTCGAAATTACAAAATCTTAGATTGCTATTGGCTCGGAAAAGATTCAGGGTTTCCGAAAATGTCATTTGTTTGAAAATGGGTCAATAATTGACGAAACTATGGCCAATTTTCAATTTTTTGACAACGTACAAAGATCTGCCACTTCCGGTATGCGCAGAATTCTCGAAAATACTTTATCAAGTAGCCACCACATGGTTTCCGGAAAGAAAAATTGATTTCAGATCGATATCTGCTTTCGATCATGGAGAACTTGGCCCCCGCGGTAAATAATAATAATAATAACTAGACCTGCAAGCAGCACTGAACCGGCTTTCAGGAATCATACAGGAAGTTTATTATACCATAGCCGATCCATTGAGCTACCAAACTATACTTTAGTTGTTTTGCTTCAGTGACACCCTCTATCATATGTAAAAGTAATATTTGCTGGCTAAAAGACCGGTCAAAATTGTAAATTATGGCAAAAGTATGTCACTTCCGGTGCCGAAAGAAATTTTTATAGATGAAAAATAAGTCGAAAATTCGCAACATACAAAATACAAACTTTTTTTTATAAATATCGGACAATAAATAATTAACCTATAACCCATAAACTGAAATTAAGAAGGTAAAAAACTGAAAAGTGACCCTCGGAAAATTGGTTATTATTCGGCAAGGGAACATGCTAGAAGATTTTTCTTGATATCAATATGATGGTATTGATTCAGTCTTACTGCCCATTAGAGTCAGACGTTATAAAGTTATACGAATAATAAATATAAATCCCTTCAAAAAAATGTTTGTTTTAAAGGCTAAAAATACGTTTTTTGCAAAAATTACATTACTTCCGGTGATATTGAAAATTTTAACTTGGTTCATAGAAGTCATAAATAGCATAAGGCATGAAATGGTAAATAAATTGTAAAAATCGAATAATAATTGACAGTTTTACAGACCAAAAACCTTGAAAAGTGACTTATAGAAGATCGCCTATTTCTCTGTAACCGTACAAGTTAGAAACCATTTTGTGGTATCTGTATGGTCGTATGGCTTCATTTTATTCGTTGATGTTAATCAAATATCATAATTTTAAAAATATTATAAGGCAGACTCATTTGAATAAAATATTTGTTTTTTAGGTTAAAAATACAGTTTTTGCCCAAATGACGTCATTTCCGGTCACAGTGAAAATGTAAAATTGGCTTGACCTAGTCCAAATTGGCATTAGGCATCAAATGGAAAAAAAATATTGCAAATCGAATAATAATTAACTCTTTTATAGGCAAAATAACGTGAAAAGTGATGCATGCAAAATTGCATATTTCTCGGCAACTGCTCATATTACAAACTAATTTTCGCATACATTCTCTTCGTCTGGATTATTGCTACGAGTTTATGAAAATTACAAATAAATATTTCAAAATATGAAGACGCTGAATGAATTGTAAATAACTGAATTTTACACTTTATTTTACATTTTATTCGAAATTGCCCGAAAATGAAGTTGAAATTAAAAAATATGAGCTAAGGTTTTTGTGCACCTTTGCAGGGTGCATCCTTTTAGTTATATCAGTTTTGAAAAAAAATAATATTTGCTTTCAAAAAGTGGTACCGAACTGTCAAAATTGTAGTTTTTGTTAATATTACGTCACTTCCGTTGCCGACAGAAAAATTTCACCGTAACAAAAAAAATTACAATTGGGACCATGGTGCATATGAACTTTGTTTTATACAAATCGAACAATAAATAATTTTTCTGGGTACGAAAAACTAAATTAGCCGATGGCGGCTAATGCAAATTACCGAGACAATTTTTTTTCTCATTTCTGCTCAAGTACGATGATATTTTAACCCTGTGTAAAATATCATCAAAAAATATTCATAAATAAAAAAGGTTTTCGTAAAAAAATTATTTTTTTTCGAAATATCGGACATTTTTTCGACTACTTCCGGTTTTACGATCGTTGTTGTGATAGCTTTACGAAGTCCTTTGGATACTTAACTTTCTGTACCAAAAGTATCAGAAACATCCATTGAGTAGTTTTAGAAAAAAAGATAAATTAAAGAGCGTTTCAAAAAATTTAACGATTTTTCAATTTTTTTCAAAGTTTGAGGCCATTTTTCGACCACTTATATTATTTCAATGCTTTTCATTTTGGATTCCCTATATAGACAACTAACAGGACTTTGAGTAAGAAAAGTTTAAGAAAAATCGTAGGCGTCGTTTTCGAGAAAAGGGCGTCTCAGAATGTTAAAAAATTGGAAAATACTAGATTTTTGGCATACAATAATTTATTTCCTTACCATCGAAATCGTATTATTTAGATACCATATGATGGTCCATTAATAGGGCTATCCAGCGACACTTTAGTTCTTTTGGTCCGCTATTACCTAAGGGAGAAATCAAGTTTTTCGCAAGTGCGACAATGTTTTTACTCTTTTTTTTCATTTTTTGAATACTTCCGGTATGGTTATTATTGTCGGAATAGTTCTAATAGCCGGTTTGTGCACTAAAATAGCCACAGGGCTCTGTAATGATATATTACATTATCTGATCAGATAAAATGCCCCTGAGAAATCCTATGTTCAAAAGTGCCAAAAATGCAAAAAATTTAAAATATCGAAAATTAAATTTTAATAATTACATACATATTATACATCGTTAGAATCGTAATTAGGTCAGCTATCTGAATATACAACCTTTTTTTAAAAATCTCTTAAAATAAAAAAATAGTAGAGCATTTTCCAAAATTTCACGATTTTTCGACTTTTTTCGATTTTCAGTCCCTTTTTTATCCTATTCCAGACATTTCAAAGTCCTATTGGATGGCTTTATGCCAAATACCTCCAAAAGGACTCTCGATAGAAAAAAAATAAAAAAAATTGTAGGTTAAGTTTTCGAGATACAGGCATCCAAAAACGCTCCAAATCAGAAAATACTTGATTTTCAGCGTGCCATATTTTGCTACCTTTTCATAGTATCTGTATGATTTGGGTATCATACGATAGTCCATTCTTCATGCAACCCAACGATACCTTAATCCCTTTAATCCGTTGATATCGGGCGATGAAATCACGTTTTTCCCAAAACCACCCATTTTTTTCGTTTTTTTGCAAATTTTGCACATTATTTCGACCACTTCCGGTTTAAGGAGTCTTGTCGAAATTGCTTTACCTGTTGATATTGGACTTTAACTTCATGTTCCAGAAGTTTCAGAAACGTCAATTCTGCCATAAAACGAAACCCGAGCTCACAAAATGGGAAGAAAATTCGAAAAAAATCGAAAAATAAAGGGCGATAACTCTGAATGAAACTTATATTACTGGAATCGGATGGACTTCAGGTATCCAAAAATGTAGGTCAAATTTGAAAATTTTGAAAAATAACAAAAATTGTCTCGTAAACAACATGTGTTCAATTTTCGAACTATAAAAGTCATAGACGAATGTTCGAAATTGAAAAATGTGAGATAGCCATTTTCTCAGAAAAGATCCAGGGATTCCAAAAATGTAATTTGTTTGAAAATGGATAAAGAATTGACGAAACTATAGCCGATTTTCAATTTTTAGAGAAAGTACAAAGTTCGGTCACTTCCGGTATGCGCAGAAATTTCAAAAATATTTTATCAAGTAGCCACCACATGGTTTCCCAATAGAAAAGCTAATTCCAGATCGATATCTGTTTTCGATCATGGAGATCTAGGCCCTCGCGGTAAATAATAATAATAATAATAATAATAATAATAATAATAATAATAATAACTAGACCTGCATGCAGGAATGACGGGTTTCACTGGTGCCACGTTACCCTTAAACATGTCACTTCCGGTGCCAAGTTACCCTTGAACATATGTCACTTCCGGTACCAACGAAACCATTCAACAGGTTTCCAAATTAACATTGCACACAAATAAAATGGATGCAGAATCAACCAAATCCAGCATTATCAATTCATTTTATACATTTGTTACTTGTAAATGATCTTGACAAAATTACATTTCTTCCGGTGTTAATGAAAATGTTCAATTAGTTTTATGAAATCAGAAATGGCATACGATATCATATAGTGAAAATTTTATGTAAATCGAATAATAATTGCCACTTTTAAAGACCAAAAAACTTGAAAAGTGACTTGTAGAAAATCGACTATTTCTCTGCAACCGTACAAGTTAGAAACCATTTTGTGGTATCTGTATGATCGTATGGGTTCATTTTATTTGTTGATTGGCATCAAATACCATAATTTGAAAAACATTTCAAAACAGACTCATTTGAATAAAATATCTGTTTTGAAGGCTAAAAATACAGTTTTTGCCAAAATGATGTTACTTCCGGTGATAATGAAAATCTTAAATTACTTATATGAAATCCTAAATGGCATTAGGTATAACACGGTGTAACGTTTAGGAAAATCGAATAATAATTGACACTTTTATGGCCCAAAAACCTTCAAAAGTGGCCTGTAGAAAACCGTCTATTTCTCGGCAACCGAACAAGTTAGAAACAATTTTATGATATGTATATGACCATATGAGTTGTGTTTATATGTGAATTTAAACCAAAAGTTAAAATTATTAATACATATTAAGTAATTCTTGGTTGAATAAAACATTGATTTAAAAAGTTTAAAATGCAGTTTTTGACAAAATGACGTCACTTCCGGTGTCAATTTTAAATTGTAATCAACTTGATATGACGCTACATGCTTTTTGAATCAAATGATGTCACTTTTATAAAAATCCAATCATAATTGACTATTTTACAGGCAAAATAACGAAAACAGTGACTTGTACAGAACTGTCCATCTCTTGGTAACTGCTTATATTACAAACTAATTTTAACATACATTTTCTTCGTATGGATTATAGCTGCAAGTTTATAAAAGTTACGAAGAAATATTTTAAAATCTGAAAAGCCTGAATAGGTTGTAAATGGGTCAATTTTACACCATTTTTAGCCATTTAATCGAATTTGCTCGAAAATGAAATCGAAATTAAAAAAACTGCTTCCGCCATTTTTTGCGCCTTGAAAGGGCACACTCTTTGAGTCAAATAATTTTTCCAAAAAATAATATTTGTTTTCGAAAAATGGTACCTAACTGTCAAAATTGTAGTTTTTGGTAAAATTATGCCACTTTCGGTGCCGACAGATAACACTTCCGGTAATAAAAAAAATGACAATTGAGACAACGAAGCATATGAACTTTGTTTTATACAAATCGAACAATAAAAAATTAATCTAGGACTGAAAAACTGAATTAGCCAATAGCGGCCAAGGAAAATTACTGAGACAAAATTTTTTAACATTTTTGCACTAGGCAGATGACTCTTTAATTCTGTGCACAATACGACTAAAAAATATTCATAAATAAAAAAGTTTTTTGTAAAATTTTAAATTTTCGAAATTTGGCGCCTAATATCTTCGAAGATTTGCCGAAAATAAAAAATCGAAAGTAGCGTAGCTATGTGCCCTGTCTCAGGCTATGCCAAAATTTATCGAAAGTTAAAATCCAATGATTATTGTTAAAATTACTGCAATATTTTCAAAAACGATAACTTCGGTGATTTCGGACATTTCGCATTGTCGCAGAACGTTCAAAATAGCTTTATCCTCTAAGTCACACCCACTTTCCCAGTAAAACCGAAGAAATCGTAACGATGCGACAAGCAGTTGCTGAGATCTACTCAAAACAAAAGAAGAATAATAATAATAATAAGAATAATAATTTTAACAAAAACAATAGTGTTTCACACAAGCTTCGCAGTGTGAAACCCTAATAATTTTAGTAATCTCAATAGGCTTTCAGACGAAAGTCTGAAAGCCTAATAATTTTAGTAATCTCAATAGGCTTTCAGACGAAAGTCTGAAAGCCTAACTAGACCTGCAAGCAGCACTGAACCGGCTTTCAGGAATCATACAGGAAGTTTATTATACCATAGCCAACCCATTGAGCTACCGAACTAAACTTTAGTTGTTTTGCTTCAGTGACACCCTCTACCATATGTAAAAGTAATATTTGCTGGCGAAAAGAGCGGTCAAAATTGTAAATTATGGCAAAATTACGTCACTTCCGGTGCCGAAAGAAATTTTTATAGGTGAAAAATAAGTCGAAAATTTGCAACATACAAAATTTGTTTAATACATATCGGGCAATGGAAAATTAACCTATAACCCATAAACTGAAATTAAGAAGGTAAAATAATTAAAAGTGACCCTTTTAGAAGCCTTTTCTTGATATCAATATGATGGTATTGATTCAATCTTACTGCCCATTAGAGTCAGACGTTATAAAGTTAAACAAATAATAAATATAAAACCCTTCAAAAAAATGTTTGTTTTGAAGGCTAAAAATACGTTTTTTGCAAAAATTACATTACTTCCGATGATATTGAAAATGTTAACTTAGTTGATAGGCATCAAATGATAAAAAAATGATAAAAATCGAATAATAATATTGACACTTTTATAGAGAGAGAGAGAGAGGGAGAGAAATGGGGTTGAACGTCCACTCGACACAAACTAGGTCATTTTGGGACTAACATATGGTTTCAGTTTTATTTCAATAATTCGCTTGCGCGTAGGGGTCTTTAGCAGTGGGAGGAAACCGGAGTGCCCGGAGGAAACCCACGAGGTTGAGAAGGCGCCCCCATCTCCATGCCACATACGCTCGCACCAGGGCTCGAAACCACAGCCGCAAGCCAGAGGTGACCGGCCAGCTAGAGGGCGAAGCGCGGCACTCTAGACCACTAGGCCATCCCAACCCCCCGACACTTTTATAGACCAAAAACCTTGAAATGTGACTTATAGAAGATCGCCTATTTCTCTGTAACCGTACAAGTTAGAAACCATTTTGTGGTGGTCGTATGGTTTCATTCTATTCGTTGATGGTAATCAAATATCATAATTTTAAAAATATTATAAGGCAGACTCATTTGAATAAAATATTTGTTTTTTAGGTTAAAAATACAGTTTTTGCAGAAATGACGTCATTTCCGGTCACAGTGAAAATGTAAAATTGGCTTGAACTAGTCCACATTGACATTAGTCATCAAATGGAAAAAAATATTGCAAATCGAATAATAATTCACTCTTTTATAGGCAAAATAACGTGAATAGTGATGCATGCAAAATTGCATATTTCTCGGCAACAGCTCATATTTCAAACTAATTTTCGCATACATTCTCTTCGTCTAGATTATTGCTACGAGTTTATGAAAATCACAAATAAATATTTCAAAATATGAAGACGCTGAATGAATTGTAAATAATTGAATTTTACACTTTATTTTACATTTTATTCGAAATTGCCCGAAAATGAAATTGAAATTTAAAAAATCTGAGCTAAAAATTTTATACACCTTTGCAGGGTGTATCCTTTTAGTTATATCAGTTTTAAAAAAAAAAATATTTGCTTTCAAAAAGTGGTACCGAACTGTCAAAATTGTAGTTTTTGTTAATATTACGTCACTTCCGTTGCCGACAGAAAAATTTCACCGTAACAAAAAAAATTGCAATTGGGACCACGGAGCATATGAACTTTGTTTTATACAAATCGAACAATAAATAGTTTTTCTGGTTACGAAAAACTAAATGAGCCGATGGCGGCTAACGCAAATTACCGAGACATTTTTTTTATCATTTCTGCTCAAGTAGGATGATATTTTAACCCTGTGTAAAATACCATCAAAAAATATTCATAAATAAAAAAGGTTTTCGCAAAAAAAAAAAACAATTTTCAAAATATCGGACATTTTTTTCGACTACTTCCGGTTTTACGATCATTGTCGTGACAGCTTTACGAAGTTCTATGGATACTTAACTTTCTGTACCAGAAGTGTCAGAAACATCCATTGAGTAGTTTTGGAAAAAAAGATAAATTAAAGAGCGTTTCCAAAAATTTAACGATTTTTCAATTTTTTTCAAAGTTTGAGGCCATTTTTGGACCTCTTATATTATTTCAATGCTTTTCATTTTGAGTTCACTATATAGACAACCGATAGGACTTTGAGTAAGAAAAGTTTAAGAAAAATCTGCGGCGTTATTTTCGAGAAAAGAGCGTCTCAGAATGTTAAAAAATCGGAAAATACTAGATTTTTGGCATACAATAATTGATTTACTAATCATCGAAATCGTATTATTTAGACACCATATGATGGTCCATTAATAGGGCTATCCAGCGACACTTTAGTTCTTTTGGTCCGCTATTACCTAAGGGAGAAATCAAGTTTTTCGCAAGTGCGACAATGTTTTTAACATTATTTTTTCATTTTTTGAATACTTCCGGTATGGCTATTATTGTCGGAATAGTTTTAATAGGCGGTTTGGGCACTAAAATAGCCACAGGGCTCTGTAATGACATATTACATTATCTGATCAGATAAAATGCCCCTGAGAAATCCTATGTTCAAAAGTGCCAAAAATGCAAAAAAATTAAAATATCGAAAATTAAATTTCAAAAACTACATACATATTATACAGCTATCTGAATATACAATCTTTTTTTGAAAATCTCTTAAAATAAAAAAAAAGTAGAGCATTTTCCAAAATTTCACGATTTTTCGACTTTTTTCGATTTTCAGTCCGTTATTTCACCTATTCCAGATATTTCAAAGTCTTATTGGATGGCTTCATGCAAAAAACCTCCGAAAGGACTCTCGATAGAAAAAATTAAAAAAAAAGTTGCGGTTAAGTTTTCGAGATACAGGCGTCCAAAATCAGAAAATACTTGATTTTCAGCGCGCCATATTTTGCTTCCTGCTAATCGTATTCTTACGAATTGGGTATCATTCAGTGGTCCAATCAGCGCCCGACCAAATGATACCTTAATTCGTTTAATCCGTTGATATCGGAAGGAGAAATCGTGTTTTTACCCAAAACACCCATTTTTCCCTTTTTTTTTCAAAATATCGCATATTATTTCGACTACTTCCGGTTTACGGATTGTTGTTGAAATTGCTTTAAACGGTGGTTTGACCATATTACTTCATGTTCCAGGAATTTCAGAAGCGTCGATCTGGCCGTAAAACGAAACTTAAGCTCACAAAATGTGAAGAAAATTCGAAAAAAATCGAAAAATAAAGGGCGATAACTCTGAATGAAACTTATATTACTGGAACCGGATTGCCTTCAGGTATCCAAAAATGTAGGTCGAATTTTAAAATTTTGAAAAATAACAAGAAATGTGTCTTAAACAACATATTTTCATTTTTCGAACGCTAGAAGTCAGCGGCGAAGTTTCGAAATTGCAAAATTTTCAACTGCTATCGTCCGAGAAAAGACTCAGGGTTTCCAAAAATGTAATTTGTATGAAAATAGATACAGAATTGACGAATCTACGGCCGTTTTTTAAATATTTGGCACCGCACGAAATTCGGCCACTTCCGGTCTGCGCAGAAGTTTCAAATACAGTGGAAGGGATAGCCACCATATGGTTTCCTGATAGAAAATTATGTGACAGATCTGTATCTATTACAGACACTGAGAAATAGGCTCCCCCGAAAAATAAAATAATAATAATAAATAATAATTTTAGTAATCACAATAGGCTTTCAGACGAAAGTCTGAAAGCCTAATAACTAGATCTGCTACTGTCCCATGCAGATATGAAAGCTTTCATATTCATCGTCACGTGTCATCGATTATATCAAGTATCTCAGATAAAAGGATAAGAATAACAAACTATCAAAATTGGTCAAAAACTCGCGAAGTTACAAGTCTAAATATAGTATGAAACATTGAGTAATCTGAAAACTAAAGGGAAATAACTGATACTTGTGTTGCTGTAATCGGGATGACTTCCGATTTCAAAACTTTCAGAAAAATGAAATGAAAATGGTAAGAAAACATCGAAAAATTAAATGAGATAACTTTGAACAAAACTAAAACTTTTTGAATCAGGTTGAACTCAACTGTTTGAATATGTACGTTAAATATGTAGATTTGGAAAATTATAAAGACATAATATCAAAATCGGTCAAAAACTCACAAAGTTACAAATTTAAATGTAGTGAGAAACATTGCACCCGGGCAAAAAAATAATCTTTAAACTAAAGGGAAATAACTGAAACTTGTATAGCTGTAATCGGGCTTCCAAGATATGTTATATAATTATGGTTTCCAATATGTTTGGTTATAAGTAGGAAATCGTGACGACTTCTTAAGCATGTTTTAAACAAAGGATCATAGACTGCTATATACAAGAATGGCACTCTGCAATAAAAAAAAAACTGGCCAGAGATTTCTATGCAGAAATTAAATAATTGCTAGAACCAGAAAAATATTTATCCACTATAATAAATATGCAACATAGAGAAAATGAAATGAAATTGAATGGGGTTTAACGTCCTACTGTTCTGCTCCTACAATGGGCTAATGAAGACGGGCATACCCCATAAAGTGTGCAATTAGGGAAATTTTACCCGGGCAGCGGCGTTACGGCCTACGAGGTTGGTAAGGCGACCATACTCCTTGTCACGTACAACCAAGAAATCGAAACAAGGCCAGTTGACTCAATGACAGACGTTATGATACAGAGCGCACGTGCTAACCATTCAGCCACGCAACCTCCCTAAAATCGGCAAATTGCTGACCTACAGCGAGAAACATTTCAACCGGGCCAAATTTTCTATTTTAACAGTTTAATTTGCACGGTACCTTTAGTTATCAACCGAATACTACAAAACTTTTAAAAATAAGCTCCCTCTGACCAGCTTAATCGTTCGCAATAAACGTTTGCCCCTTAAAATCGACAAATTGCTGACTTTAAAGTGAGAAACATTACAACCGGGCCAAATTTTCTGTTTTATCACTTTAACAGTACCTTTGATTACCAACCGATTATTACAAAACTTTAAAAAGAGAAAGAGAGAAATGCGGCCTAACGTCCATTCGACACAAACTAGGTCATTTCGGGACTAACATATGTTTTTTAATTTTATTTAAAAACTCCCCTTGCACGTACTGGTCTTTAGCCGTTGGGAGGAAACCGAAGAACACGGAGAAAACCCACGAGGTTGGACATCATACACCATGTCACGTGCAACCTGGAGATAGAAACGACGCCCGTTGACTCAATATTAAAGAAGTTGTCAAATTGGTCTAAACTTCGGGTTCGAAATCACATCGACGAATTTTCGAAATTCGAAAATGTGAAACTGCAGATGAGATTGATTTTTTTCAAGGTATTCAAAGAAAAAAGAATTAGTAAAATCGGTCAAAAAATAGCAAAGTTACGACTATGCATTGTCAGTTTTTTCGTTCGTAAAATTCGGTGATTTCGAATTCGCAAAACGTTTTCAAAATATATTTAATCAACAGCCACCACCCATTTTGGGGGGGGGGTAGGTCAAAGTTTCAGAAACATCCTATGGTTAGATTCTGCGAAATCCGATTTGCAGGAAAAACACAAAAAATAAAATAATAATAATCTTAACAGAAACAATAAGCTTTCATATGAAATATGAAAGCTTAATAATAATAATCTTAACAGAAACAATAAGCTTTCATATGTAATATGAAAGCTTAATAATAATTTTAGTAAAAACAATAGTCTTTCAGACGAAAGTCTGAAAGCCTAACTAGATCTGCTACTGTCCCATGCAGATATGAAAGCTTTCATATTCACTGTCACTTCCTGTCACATGTCATGGGTCATATAAATAATCCAAAGAAGAAAAAATAAATCATTAAAATCGGTCACAATCTATCGAAATTAATGAGATTTTTCACTCGTAAACAACTTAATTTGTCGACACGAAAAACATCAAAAGCGAAATTCGAATTTTTGAAATATTCAAATAACAAAACCACCCGTATCCCGTCTATCCTGAAATTGAAATGTATTAAATTTTAGACATAGGAGACGCATTGAACATACTATGACCTATTGTGTTTCTGCTCTGACCGATTTTTAGGTTTTCCTTCAAGGGTTCAGAAAACGTAACTCCCATGTCTGTAAGTGCAATATCGCAAAAGATCTATTGTTTTTTCACGTTTCAAGATGGTGTCACTTCCGGTTCGATCGACAAACTCCATGTTTTGTGTACGAATCAGTAATTACTTGTCTAGTATCGAAAAAAAAATTAGGTCATTCTGACCTTTATTGCGACGATTTTTTTGAAAAATTTGATTCTTAATTTCACCAAGGGGAGATAATTTAGAACATTTTAAAAGTCATTTTTCAAGTCGCATCAGTAATGTCTAGTTACATACTAAATTTCATGAAAATCGTACAACTATTAAAGAAGTTGTCAAGTTGGTTTCAACTTCCGGTTCGAAATCACAGCGACGAATTTTCGAATATTACAAAACTTTTAAAAATAAGCTCCCTCTGACCAGCTTAATCGTTCGCAATAAACGTTTGCCCCTTAAAATCGGCAAATTGCTAACTTTAAAGTGAGAAACATTACAACCGGGCGAAATTTTCTGTTTTATCACTCTTACAGTACCATTGATTACCAACCGATTATTACGAAACTTTAAAAATAAAACAGAAAGAGAGAAATGCGGCTTAACGTCCATTCGACAAAAACGAGGTCATTTCGGGACTAACATATGTCTTTTAATTTTATTGAAAAATTTCCCTTGCGCGTACGGCGGGTCTTTAACCGTGGTAGGTAACCGAAGGACACGGGGAAAACCCACGCGGTTGGACACCATACTCCATGTCACGTGCAACCTGGAAATCGAAACGACGCCGGTTGACTCAATGACAGACGTTACGATACAGCGCGCACATGCTAGCCATTCAGCCTCCCTAAAATCGGAAAATTGCTGACTTATAGCAAGAAACATTTCAACCGGGCATTTCAATCGAAACAACGCCAGTTGACTCAATGACAGACGTTACGATACAGAGCGCAAGTGCTAACCATCCAGCTCGGCAAATTGCTGACTTTAAATTGAGAAACTTGACAACAGGGCGAAAAAATCTGTTTTATCACTTTTACAGTACCTCTGATTACCAACCGATTATAAAAAAACTTTAAAAATAAAAGAGAAAGAGAGAAATGCGGGTTAACGTCCATTCCACACAAACTAGGACATTTCGGGGCTCACATATATTTTTTAATTTTATTTTAAAACTTCCCTTGCACGTACGGGTCTTTAGGAGTGGGAGGAAACGAAGGACACGGAGAAAACCCACGAGGTTGGACACCATACTCCATGTCACATGGAACCTGGAAATCGAAATGACCCCGGTTGACTCAATGACAGACGTTACGATACAGCGCGCACATGCTAACCATTCAGTTATTCAGCCTCCCTAAAAGCGGGAAATTGCTGACTTATAGCAAGAAACATTTCAACCGGGCATTTCAATCGAAACAACGCCAGTTGACTCAATGACAGACGTTACGATACAGAGCGCAGGTGCTAACCATTCAGCCACGTAACCTCCCTAAATTTGGCAAATTGCGGACCAACAGCGAGAAACATTTCAACCGGGCGAAATTTTCTATTTTAACAGTTTAATTTGCACCGAATATTACAAAACTTTTAAAAATAAGCTCCCCCTGACCAGCTTAATCGTTCGCAATAAACGTTTGCCCCTTAAAATCGGCAAATTGCTGACTTTAAAGTGAGAAACATTACAACCGGGCGAAATTTTCTGTTTTATCACCTTTACAGTACCAGTACCATGGATTACCAACCGATTATTACAAAACTTTAAAAATAAAACAGAAGGAGAGAAATGCGGATTAACGTCCATTCGACACAAACTAGGTCATTTCGGGACTAATGTATGTTTTTTAATTTTATTTATAAACTTCCCTTACGCGTACTGGTATTCAGGAGTGGGAGAAAACCGAAGGACACGGAGAAAACCCACGAGGTTGGACACCATACTCCATGTCACGTGCAACATGGAAATCGAAATGACGCCGGTTGACTCAATGACAGACGTTACGACAAAGCGCGCGTAGGCTAACCATTCAGCCTCCCTAAAATCTGGAAATTGCTGACTTATAGCAAGAAACATTTTAACCGGGCGAAATTTTCTGTTTTAGCAGTTTAATTTGCACGGTACATTAATTACCAACCGATTATTACAAAACTTTTGAAAATAAGCTCCAACTGACCAGCTTAATCGTATGCAATAAACGTTTGGCGTGAATTGAAAGTTCTGCACCGAGAAAGTTCATCTCGATTTTCCGGCGTGGTTCCCTCTTGTCAGTGAGGCAGAACGGAGGGCCTGACAAGGACAGCTGTCTAGTCGTTCGGATGGGACGAAAAACCAAGGTCCCGTGTACACATTGAAGTGCACGTAAAATATCCCTAAGCAGTTGGAATTCGATACTGTTGAATAAGCTCTATACGATGAATAATGTGCAAATTGTAGTCACCCACGCTGCATGTTTCGCTTAACAATGACAGGTTGCAGT
This sequence comes from Patella depressa, assembly GCA_948474765.1. Lineage (NCBI taxonomy): Eukaryota > Metazoa > Mollusca > Gastropoda > Patellidae > Patella > Patella depressa. The sequence goes on along the minus strand of OX419720.1, from coordinate 41,266,616 downwards.
TTTCAATTTTCGATCCTTTTATTCTTCTACTCCTGATATTTTGGACTGCTGATCGATGGTTTCATATAAAAGACTATCGATAAGACTCTTTGTAGAAGAAGTTCCCAAAAAATATTATGTTGATTGAAGAGAAAAGGACCTTTAAAAATGCTCAAAATCGTAAAGATACGACTTTTTGGATTTTCGATCTCTTTTTTTCTGCTATCCCTGACATTTAAAAACAATGATACAATGATTTCACACAACGGGCTAGCTATTAGACTCTCGATTGGCAGGAGTTTCACCACCCTCTCTTCATTATAACCGAAGTTATCGTGCCCTAAAGAATCAACAAATCAGCAAATTTATCTCTGCTTACCCTAAGCAGAAAATGCTCATCTTTAAACTCAATCATGACATTGACCTAGTGAACGTCTACACCAAGTTTGAACATTCTAGCTTAATTAGAAGGAGAGTTATTGTGTTTCAAAGTCTCGGCCCTTCAAATTGCTACTACTTTTCATATTCACTTCAAAATGGAATCCATCAGTAGACCTAAATCAAAATTCTGCTCCCAGCGATTTTTAGGCCAGCCTTCAAGGATTCAGAAAATATAACTCCCGTGTCTGTAAGTGCAATATCGCAAAAGATCTATTGTTTTTTCACGTTTCAAGATGGTGGCACTTCCGGTTCGATCGACAAACTTCATATTTTGTGTACAAATCAGTAATTACTTATCTAGTATCCAATAAAAAAATCAGGTCATTCTGACCTATATTTCGATGATTTTTTTGAAAATTTTGATCCTTAATTTCGTCAAGGGGAGATAATTCAGAAAATTTCTAATTATATTTTTGAAGTCACATGGGTAAGATCTACTTATATACTAAATTTCATGAAAATCGTACAACTATTAAAGAAGTTGTCAAATTGGTCTAAACTTCGGGTTCGAAATCACAGCGACGAATTTTTAAAATTCGAAAATGTGAAACTGCAGATGAGATTGATTTTTTTCAAGGTATTCAAAGAAAAAAGAATGAGTAAAATCGGTCAAAAAATAGCAAAGTTACGACTATGCATTGTCAGTTTTTTCGTTCGTAAAATTCGGTGATTTCGAATTCGCAAAACGTTTTCAAAATATATTTAATCAACAGCCACCACCCATTTTTGGGGGGTAGGTCAAAGTTTCAGAAACATCCTATGGTTAGATTCTGCGAAATCCGATTTGCAGGAAAAACACAAAAAAAAAATAATAATAATCTTAACAGAAACAATAAGCTTTCATATGAAATATGAAAGCTTAATTACAATTGGGACCACGGAGCATATGAACTTTGTTTTATACAAATCGAGCAATAAATAATTTTTCTGGGTACGAAAAACTAAATTAGCCGATGACGGCTAACGCAAATTACCGAGACAATTTTTTTTCTCATTTTTGCTCAAGTAGGATGATATTTTAACCCTGTGTAAAATCCCATCAAAAAATATTCATAAATAAAAAAGCTTTTCGTAAATAAATTATTTTTTTTCAAAATATCGGACATTCTTTTGACTACTTCCGGTTTTACGATCGTTGTTGTGATAGCTTTACAAAGTTCTTTGGATACTGAACTTTCCGTACCAGAAGTGTCAGAAACATCCATTGAGTAGTTTTGGGAAAAAAGATAAATTAAAGAGCGTTTACAAAAATTTAACGATTTTTCAATTTTTTTCAAAGTCTGATGCCATTTTTAGACCACCTATATTATTTCAATGCTTTTCATTTTGGATTCACTATATAGACAACCGATAGGACTTTGAGTAAGAAAAGTTTAAGAAAAATCTGCGGCGTTATTTTCGAGGAAAGGGCATCTCAGAATGTTAAAACATCGGAAAATACTAGATTTTTGGCATACAATAATTTATTTCCTTACCATCGAAATCGTATTATTTAGATACCATATGATGGTCCATTAATATGGCTATCTAACGACACTTTAGTTCTTTTGGTCCGCTATTACCTGAGGGAGAAATCAATTTTTTCGCAAGTGCGACAATGTTTTTAACCTTTTTTTTTCATTTTTTGAATACTTCCGGTATAGTTATTATTGTCGGGATAGTTCTAATAGCCGGTTTGGGCACTAAAATAGCCACAGGGCTCTGTAATGACATATTACATTATCTGATCAGATAAAATGCCCCTGAGAAATCCTATGTTCAAAAGTGCCAAAAATGCAAAAAAATTAAAATATCGAAAATTAAATTTCAATAACTACATACATATTATACATCGTTAGAATTGTAATTAGGTCAGCTATCTGAATATACAATCTTTTTTTGAAAAACTCTTAAAATGAAAAAATAGCAGAGCATTTTCCAAAATTTCACGATTTTTCGACTTTTTTCGATTTTCAGTCCGTTATTTCACCTATTCCAGATATTTCAAAGTCTTATTGGATGGCTTCATGCAAAATACATCCGAAAGGACTCTCGCTAGAAAAAATTTAAAAAAAAGTTGCTGTTAAGTTTTCGAGATACAGGCGTCCAAAAACGCTCGAAATCAGAAAATACTTGATTTTCAGCGTGTCATATTTTGCTGCCTGCTCATCGTATCCGTACGAATTGGGTATCTATGATAGCACAATCCTAGTGCAGTCCAATGGTACCATAATTTATTTAATCCATAAATATCGGGCAGAGAAATCGCGTTTTTCCCCAAAATATCCATTTTTTGCATTTTTTTCAAAATATCTGACATTATTTCGACCACTTTCGGTGTACAGATTATTGTTGAAATTGCTTTATTCCTTGCAATGGTCATTTGGCTTCATGCCTCAGAAATTTCAGAAACGTCAATTCTGCCATAAAACGAAACCCGAGCTCACAAAATGGGTAGAAAATTCGAAAAAAATCGAAAAATAAAGGGCGATAACTCTGAATGAAACTTATATTACTGGAATCGGATGGACTTCAGGTATCCAAAAAGTAGGTCAAATTTGAAAATTTTGAAAAATAACAAAAATTGTCTCTCAAACAACATTTTTCATTTTTCGATCGCAAGAAGTCAGCGATGAAGTTTCGAAATATCGAAATTTTCAACTGCTATCGTCCGAGAAAAGACTCAGGGTTTCCGAAAATGTCATTTGTATGAAAATAGGTACGGAATTGACGAATCTACGGCCGTTTTTTAATTTCTTGACACCGCACGAAATTCGATCACTTCCGGTCTGCGCAGAAGTTTCAAAAATAGTTTATCAAGTAGCCAACACATGGTTTCCCGATAGAGAATTAGGTCCTAGATCGGTATCTGTTACAGGCACTGAGAAATAGGCTCCGGCGAAAAAAAAAATAATAATAATAAACTAGATCTGCAAAGCAGATATTAAAGCTTTCATATTAACAGTCACTTCCTATCACATGTCATGGATCATGTAAATAATCTCATCAACAAAAAAAAAAATCATTAAAATCGGTCAAAATGTAGCGAAGTTTTTATGATTTTTCAATCGTAAACAACTTTATCGGCACGGAAAACATCAAAGACAAAATTCGAAAATGTGACATTTTCAAATAACAAATATTTCGACCCTGATCCCGGCTATCCAGAAATGTATTCATTTTGGAAATAGGAGACATATTCTCCAAACTACGGCCTATTGCTTTCATTCACGTGCTCGTTAATGTCGATTTTTCACCTTTTCTCATATTCAGTTCGAAATGGTGACCATCACGTGACCGAAATCAAAATTCTGATCTGATAGATTTTTAGGCATTTCTTTAAGGATTCCGAAAATGTAACTCCCATGTCTGCAAGTAAAATATCGCAAAAGCCTTTGTGATTTTTCAGGTTTCAAGATGGCGGCACTTCCGGTTCGATCTACAAACTCAATATTTTGTGTACGAATCAGTATTTACTTATCTAGTATCCCCCCAAAAAAATCAGGTCATTCTGACCTATATTTCTTCGATTTTTTTAAAACTTTGATCCCTAATTTCACCAAGGGGAGATAATTTAGAAAATTTCTAAGGACATCTTTAAAGTTGCTTCGGTAAGATCTACTTACATACTAAATTTGATGAAAATCGTACAACTATTAAAGAAGTTGTCAAGTTGGTCTCAACTTCCGGTTCGAAATCACAGCGACGAATTTTCGAAATTCGAAAATCTGAAACTGCAGTTGAAAATGATTTTTGTCATGGTACTCAAAGAAAAAAGAATTAGTAAAATAGGTCAAATAGTCACAGAGTTACAGTTATGCAGGTCAAATTCACTCGTTCGTAAAATTCGGTGATTTCGAATGCTTTAAACGTTTTGAAAATATATTTAATCAATACTCACCACCCTTTTTTTTGGGGGGGGGGGGTAGGTCAAAGTTTCAGAAACATCCTATGGTTAGATTCTGAGAAATCCGATTTGCAGGAAACACATGTTGACTTTACGAGAAAGACCTTTAAACATGCTCTAAATTGTAAAAATACGACTCTTTGGATTTTCGATCTCTTTTTTTCGGCTACCCCGGACATTTAAGAAAAAATGATACAATGATTTCACACAACAGGTTAGCTATTAGACTCTCGATTGACAAGAGTTTCATCGCCCTCCCTTCATTATAACCAAAGTTATCGTGCCCTAAATAATCAACAAACCAGCTTGCTTATCTCTGCTTACCCTAAGCAGAAAATGCTCATCTTTGAAATTAATCAAGACAGTGACCTAGTGAACGTCTACGCCAAGTTTGAACATTCTAGCTCAATTAGAAGGAGAGTTATTGTGTTCCAAATTCTCGACCCTTCAAATTGCTTCTATTTTTCACGTTCACTTGAAAATGGCGACCATCAATTGACCTAAATCAAAATTCTACTCCGAACGTTTTTTTGGCCATCCTTGAAGGATTCAGAAAATATAACTCCCGTGTCTGTAAGTAAAATAGCAAAAAAGCCTTTGTGATTTTTCACGTTTCAAGATGGCGGCACTTCCGGTTCAATCCACTAAATCAATATTTCGTGTACGAATCAGTATTTACTTATCTAGTATCCAAAAAAAAAATCAGGTCATTCTGACCTATATTTCTTCGATTTTTTTGAAAACTTTGATCCTTAATTTCACCAAGGGGAGATAATTTAGAAAACTTCTATTTATATTTTTGAAGTCACATGGTTAAGATCTACTTACATACTAAATTTCATGAAAATCGTAGAACTATTAAAGAAGTTGTCAAGTTGGTCTCAACTTCCGGTTCGAAATCACAGCGACGAATTTTCGAAATTCGAAAATCTGAAACTGCTGTTGAAAATGATTTTTGTCAAGGTACTCAAAGAAAAAAAAAATAGTAAAATAGGTCAAATAGTCACAGAGTTACGGTAATGCAGGTCAAATTCACTCGTTCGTAAAATTCTGTGATTTCGAATTCGTAAAACGTTTTGAAAATATATTTAATCAAAAACTGCCACCCAGTTTTGGGGGGGTAGGTCAAAGTTTCAGAAAGATCCCATGGTTAGATTCTGAGAAATCCGATTTGCAGAAATGACACACAAAAAAAAAATAATAATAACTAGATCTGCAAAGCAGATATTAAAGCTTTCATATTAACAGTCACTTCCTGTCACATGTCATGGATCATGTAAATAATCTCATCAACAAAAAAAAAAATCATTAAAATCGGTCAAAATGTAGCGAAGTTTTTATGATTTTTCAATCGTAAACAACTTTATCGGCACGGAAAACATCAAAGACAAAATTCGAAAATGTGACATTTTCAAATAACAATATTTCGACCCTGATCCCGGCTATCCAGAAATGTATTCATTTTGGAAATAGGAGACATATTCTCCAAACTACGGCCTATTGCTTTCATTCACGTGCTCGTTAATGTCGATTTTTCACCTTTTCTCATATTCAGTTCGAAATGGTGACCATCACATGACCGAAATCAAAATTCTGATCCGATAGATTTTTAGGCATTCCTTCAAGGATTCCGAAAATATAACTCCCAGGTCTGTAAGTAAAATATCGCAAAAGCCTTTGTGATTTTTCAGGTTTCAAGATGGCGGCACTTCCGGTTCGATCTACAAACTCAATATTTTGTGTACGAATCAGTATTTACTTATCTAGTATCCCCCAAAAAAATCAGGTCATTCTGACCTATATTTCTTCGATTTTTTTAAAACTTTGATCCCTAATTTCACCAAGGGGAGATAATTTAGAAAATTTCTAAGAACATCTTTAAAGTTGCATTGGTAAGATCTACTTACATACTAAATTTGATGAAAATCGTACAACTATTAAAGAAGTTGTCAAGTTGGTCTCAACTTCCGGTTCGAAATCACAGCGACGAATTTTCGAAATTCGAAAATCTGAAACTGCAGTTGAAAATGATTTTTGTCATGGTACTCAAAGAAAAAAGAATTAGTAAAATAGGTCAAATAGTCACAGAGTTACAGTTATGCAGGTCAAATTCACTCGTTCGTAAAATTCGGTGATTTCGAATGCTTTAAACGTTTTGAAAATATATTTAATCAATACTCACCACCCTTTTTTTGGGGGGGGGGGGGGTAGGTCAAAGTTTCAGAAACATCCTATGGTTAGATTCTGAGAAATCCGATTTGCAGGAAACACATGTTGATTTTACGAGAAAGACTTTTAAACATGCTCCAAATTGTAAAAAATACGACTCTTTGGATTTTCAATCTCTTTTTTTCGGCTACCCCGGACATTTAAGAAAAAATGATACAATGATTTCACACAACAGGTTAGCTATTAGACTCTCGATTGACAAGAGTTTCATCGCCCTCCCTTCATTATAACCAAAGTTATCGTGCCCTAAAGAATCAACAAATTAGCTTGCTTATCTCTGCTTACCCTAGGCAGAAAATGCTCATCTTTGAACTCAATCAAGACAGTGACCTAGTGAACGTCTACACCAAGTTTGAACATTCTAGCTCAATTAGATGGAGAGTTATTGTGTTCCAAATTCTCAGCCCTTCAAATTGCTTCTATTTTTCACTTTCACTTCAAAATGGCGACCATCAGTTGACCTAAATCAAAATTCTACTCCGAACGTTTTTTAGGCCATCCTTGAAGGATTCAGAAAATATAACTCCCGTGTCTGTAAGTAAAATAGCAAAAAAGCCTTTGTGATTTTTCACGTTTAAAGATGGCGGCACTTCCGGTTTAATCTACAAACTCAATATTTTGGGTACGAATCAGTATTTACTTATCTAGTATCCAAAAAAACCATCAGGTCATTCTGACCTATATTTCTTCGATTTTTTTGAAAACTTTGATCATTAATTTCACCAAGGGGAGATAATTTAGAAAATGTCTATTCATATTTTTGAAGTCACATGGGTATGATCTACTTACATACTAAATTTCATGAAAATCGTACAACTATTAAAGAAGTTGTCAAGTTGGTCTCAACTTCCGGTTCGAAATCACAGCAACGAATTTTCGAAATTCGAAAATCTGAAACTGCAATTGAAAATGATTTTTGTCAAGGTACTCAAAGAAAAAAGAATTAGTAAAATAGGTCAAATAGTCACAGAGTTACAGTAATGCAGGTCAAATTCACTCGTTCGTAAAATTCTGTGATTTCGAATTCGTAAAACGTTTTGAAAATATATTTAATCAAAAACTGCCACCCAGTTTTGGGGGGGTAGGTCAAAGTTTCAGAAAGATCCCATGGTTAGATTCTGAGAAATCCGATTTGCAGAAATGACACACAAAAAAAAATAATAATAATAATAATCTTAACAAAAACAATAAGCTTTCATATGTAATATGAAAGCTTAACTAGATCTGCAAAGCAGATATTAAAGCTTTCATATTAACAGTCACTACCTGTCACATGTCATGGGTCATGTAAATAATCTCATCAACAAAAAAAAAATCATTAAAATCGGTCAAAATATAGCGAAGTTTTTATGATTTTTCAATCGTAAACAACTTTATCGGCACGAAAAACATCAAAGACAAAATTCGAAAATGTGACATTTTCAAATAACAATATTTCGACCCTGATCCCGGCTATCCAGAAATGTATTCATTTTGGAAATAGGAGACATATTCTCCAAACTACGGCCTATTGCTTTCATTCACGTGCTCGTTAATGTCGATTTTTCACCTTTTCTCATATTCAGTTCAAAATGGTGACCATCGCGTGACCGAAATCAAAATTCTGATCTGATAGATTTTTAGGCATTCCTTCAAGGATTCCGAAAATGTAACTCCCATGTCTGTATGTAAAATATCGCAAAAGCCTTTGTGATTTTTCACGTTTCAAGATGGCGGCACTTCCGGTTCGATCCACAAACTCAATATTTTGTGTACGAATCAGTATTTACCTATCTAGTATCAAAAAAAAAAATCAGGTCATTCTGACCTATATTTCTTCGATTTTTTTGAAAACTTTGATCCCTAATTTCACCAAGGGGAGATAATTTAGAAAATTTCTAAGGACATCTTTAAAGTTACATTGGTATGATCTACTTACATACTAAATTTCATGAAAATCGTACAACTATTAAAGAAGTTGTCAAGTTGATCTCAACTTCCGGTTCAAAATCACAGCGACGAATTTTCGAAATTCGAAAATCTGAAACTGCAGTTGAAAATGATTTTTGTCAGGGTACCCAAAGAAAAAAGAATTAGTAAAATAGGTCAAATAGTCACAGAGTTACAGTAATGCAGGTCAAATTCACTCGTTCGTAAAATTCGGTGATTTCGAATGCTTTAAACGTTTTGAAAATGTATTTAATCAATACTCACCACCCATTTTTGGGTGTGTAGGTCAAAGTTTCAGAAACATGCTATGGTTAGATTCTGAGAAATCCGATTTGCAGGAAACACATGTTGACTTTACGAGAAAGACCTTTAAACATGCTCTAAATTGTAAAAATACGACTCTTTGGATTTTCAATCTCTTTTTTTCGGCTACCCCGGACATTTAAGAAAAATGATACAATGATTTCACACAACAGGTTAGATATTAGACTCTCGATTGACAAGAGTTTCATCGCCCTCCCTTCATTATAACCAAAGTTATCGTGCCCTAAAGAATCAACAAATCAGCTTGCTTATCTCTGCTTACCCTAAGCAGAAAATGCTCATCTTTGAACTCAATCAAGACAGTGACCTAGTGAACGTCTACACCAAGTTTGAACATTCTAGCTCAATTAGAAGCATAGTTATTGTGTTCCAAATTCTCGGCCCTTCAAATTGCTTCTATTTTTCACTTTCACTTCAAAATGGCGACCATCAATTGACCTAAATCAAAATTCTACTCCGAACGTTTTTTAGGCCATCCTTGAAGGATTCAGAAAATATAACTCCCGTGTCTGTAAGTAAAATAGCAAAAAAGCCTTTGTGATTTTTCACGTTTCAAGATGGCGGCACTTCCGGTTCAATCCACAAACTCAACATTTTGTGTACGAATCAGTATTTACTTATCTAGTATCCAAAAAAAACATCAGGTCATTCTGACCTATATTTCTTCGATTTTTTTGAAAACTTTGATCCTTAATTTCACCAAGGGGAGATAATTTAGAAAATTTATATTTATATTTTTGAAGTCACGTGGGTAAGATCTACTTACATACTAAATTTCATGAAAATCGTACAACTATTAAAGAAGTTGTCAAGTTGGTCTCAACTTCCGGTTCGAAATCACAGCGACGAATTTTCGAAATTCGAAAATCTGAAACTGCAGTTGAAAATGATTTTTGTCAAGGTACTCAAAGAAAAAAGAATTAGTAAAATAGGTCAAATAGTCACAGAGTTACAGTAATGCAGGTCAAATTCACTCGTTCGTAAAATTCTGTGATTTCGAATTCGTAAAACGTTTTGAAAATATATTTAATCAAAAACTGCCACCCAGTTTTGGGGGGGTAGGTCAAAGTTTCAGAAAGATCCCATGGTTAGATTCTGAGAAATCCGATTTGCAGAAATGACACAAAAAAAAAAATAATAATAATAATAACTAGATCTGCAAAGCAGATATTAAAGCTTTCATATTAACAGTCACTACCTGTCACATGTCATGGGTCATGTAAATAATCTCATCAACAAAAAAAAAATCATTAAAATCGGTCAAAATATAGCGAAGTTTTTATGATTTTTCAATCGTAAACAACTTTATCGGCACGAAAAACATCAAAGACAAAATTCGAAAATGTGACATTTTCAAATAACAATATTTCGACCCTGATCCCGGCTATCCAGAAATGTATTCATTTTGGAAATAGGAGACATATTCTCCAAACTACGGCCTATTGCTTTCATTCACGTGCTCGTTAATGTCGATTTTTCACCTTTTCTCATATTCAGTTCGAAATGGTGACCATCACGTGACCGAAATCAAAATTCTGATCTGATAGATTTTTAGGCATTCCTTCAAGGATTCCGAAAATGTAACTCCCATGTCTGTATGTAAAATATCGCAAAAGCCTTTGTGATTTTTCACGTTTCAAGATGGCGGCACTTCCGGTTCGATCCACAAACTCAATATTTTGTGTACGAATCAGTATTTACCTATCTAGTATCCAAAAAAAAAATCAGGTCATTCTGACCTATATTTCTTCGATTTTTTTGAAAACTTTGATCCCTAATTTCACCAAGTGGAGATAATTTAGAAAATTTCTAAGGACATCTTTAAAGTTACATCGGTATGATCTACTTACATACTAAATTTCATGAAAATCGTACAACTATTAAAGAAGTTGTCAAGTTGGTCTCAACTTCCTGTTCAAAATCACAGCGACGAATTTTCGAAATTCGAAAATCTGAAACTGCAGTTGAAAATGATTTTTGTCAGGGTACCCAAAGAAAAAAGAATTAGTAAAATAGGTCAAATAGTCACAGAGTTACAGTAATGCAGGTCAAATTCACTCGTTCGTAAAATTCGGTGATTTCGAATGCTTTAAACGTTTTGAAAATGTATTTAATCAATACTCACCACCCATTTTTGGGTGTGTAGGTCAAAGTTTCAGAAACATGCTATGGTTAGATTCTGAGAAATCCGATTTGCAGGAAACACATGTTGACTTTACGAGAAAGACCTTTAAACATGCTCTAAATTGTAAAAATACGACTCTTTGGATTTTCAATCTCTTTTTTTCGGCTACCCCGGACATTTAAGAAAAATGATACAATGATTTCACACAACAGGTTAGATATTAGACTCTCGATTGACAAGAGTTTCATCGCCCTCCCTTCATTATAACCAAAGTTATCGTGCCCTAAAGAATCAACAAATCAGCTTGCTTATCTCTGCTTACCCTAAGCAGAAAATGCTCATCTTTGAACTCAATCAAGACAGTGACCTAGTGAACGTCTACACCAAGTTTGAACATTCTAGCTCAATTAGAAGCATAGTTATTGTGTTCCAAATTCTCGGCCCTTCAAATTGCTTCTATTTTTCACTTTCACTTCAAAATGGCGACCATCAATTGACCTAAATCAAAATTCTACTCCGAACGTTTTTTAGGCCATCCTTGAAGGATTCAGAAAATATAACTCCCGTGTCTGTAAGTAAAATAGCAAAAAAGCCTTTGTGATTTTTCACGTTTCAAGATGGCGGCACTTCCGGTTCAATCCACAAACTCAACATTTTGTGTACGAATCAGTATTTACTTATCTAGTATCCAAAAAAAACATCAGGTCATTCTGACCTATATTTCTTCGATTTTTTTGAAAACTTTGATCCTTAATTTCACCAAGGGGAGATAATTTAGAAAATTTATATTTATATTTTTGAAGTCACGTGGGTAAGATCTACTTACATACTAAATTTCATGAAAATCGTACAACTATTAAAGAAGTTGTCAAGTTGGTCTCAACTTCCGGTTCGAAATCACAGCGACGAATTTTCGAAATTCGAAAATCTGAAACTGCAGTTGAAAATGATTTTTGTCAAGGTACTCAAAGAAAAAAGAATTAGTAAAATAGGTCAAATAGTCACAGAGTTACAGTAATGCAGGTCAAATTCACTCGTTCGTAAAATTCTGTGATTTCGAATTCGTAAAACGTTTTGAAAATATATTTAATCAAAAACTGCCACCCAGTTTTGGGGGGGTAGGTCAAAGTTTCAGAAAGATCCCATGGTTAGATTCTGAGAAATCCGATTTGCAGAAATGACACAAAAAAAAAATAATAATAATAATAATAATCTTAACAAAAACAATAAGCTTTCATATGTAATATGAAAGCTTAACTAGATCTGCTACTGTCGCATGCAGATATGAAAGCTTTCATATTCATCGTCACGTGTCATCGATTATATCAAGTATCTCAAATAAAAGGATAAGAATAACAAACTATCAAAATTGGTCAAAAACTTGCGAAGTTACAAGTCTAAATATAGTATGAAACATTGAGTAATCTGAAAACTAAAGGGAAATAACTGATACTTGTGTTGCTGTAATCGGGATGACTTCCGATTTCAAAACTTTCAGAAAAATGAAATGAAAATGGTAAGAAAACATCGAAAAATTAAATGAGATAACTTTGAACAAAACTAAAACTTTTTGAATCAGGTTGAACTCAACTGTTTGAATATGTACGTTAAATATGTAGATTTGGAAAATTATAAAGACATAATATCAAAATCGGTCAAAAACTCACAAAGTTACAAATTTAAATGTAGTGAGAAACATTGCACCCGGGCAAAAAAATAATCTTTAAACTAAAGGGAAATAACTGAAACTTGTATAGCTGTAATCGGGCTTCCAAGATATGTTATATAATTATGGGTTCCAATATGTTTGGTTATAAGTAGGAAATCGTGACGACTTCTTAAGCATGTTTTAAACAAAGGGTCATAGACTGCAATATACAAGAATGGCACTCTGCAATAAAAAAACTGGCCAGAGATTTCTATGCAGAAATTAAATAATTGCTAGAACCAGAAAAATATTTATCCACTATAATAAATAAGCAACACAGAGAAAATGAAATGAAATTGAATGGGGTTTAACGTCCTACTGCTCTGCTCCTACAATGGGCTAATGAAGACGGGCATACGCCATAAAGTGTGCAATGAGGGAAATTTTACCCGGGCAGCGGTGTTACGGCCTACGAGGTTGGTAAGGCGACCATACTCCTTGTCACGTACAACCAAGAAATCGAAACAAGGCCAGTTGACTCAATGACAGACGTTATGATACAGAGCGCACGTGCTAACCATTCAGCCACGCAACCTCCCTAAAATCGGCAAATTGCTGACCTACAGCGAGAAACATTTCAACCGGGCCAAATTTTCTATTTTAACAGTTTAATTTGCACGGTACCTTTAGTTATCAACCGAATATTACAAAACTTTTAAAAATAAGCTCCCCCTGACCAGCTTAATCGTTCGCAATAAACGTTTGCCCCTTAAAATCGACAAATTGCTGAATTTAAAGTGAGAAACATTACAACCGGGCGAAATTTTCTGTTTTATCACTTTAACAGTACCTTTGATTACCAACCGATTTTTACAAAACTTTAAAAAGAGAAAGAGAGAAATGCGGCCTAACGTCCATTCGACACAAACTAGGTCATTTCGGGACTAACATATGTTTTTAAATTTTATTTAAAAACTCCCCTTGCACGTACTGGTCTTTAGCCGTTGGGAGGAAACCGAAGAACACGGAGAAAACCCACGAGGTTGGACATCATACACCATGTCACGTGCAACCTGGAGATCGAAACGATGCCCGTTGACTCAATGACAAAGGTTACGATACAGCGAGCACATGCTAACCATTCAGCCATCCAGCCTCTCTGAATTCGGAAAATTGCTGACTTATAGCAAGAAACATTTCAACCGGGCGAAATTTTCTGTTTTAACAGTTTAATGTGCACGGTACTTTAATTACCAACCGATTATTACAAAACTTTTGAAAATAAGCTCCAACTGACCAGCTTAATCGTATGCAATAAACGTTTTGCCTGAATTGAAAGTTCTGCACAGAGAAAGTTCATCTCGATTTCCCGGCGTGGTTCCCTTGTCAGTAAGGCAGAACGGAGGGCCTGGCAAGCACAGCTGTCTAGTCCTTCGGATGGGACGAAAAACCAAGGTCCCGTGTACACATTGGAGTGCACGTAAAATATCCCTAAGCAGTTGGAATTCGATACTGTTGAATAAGCTCTATACGATGACTAAATGCGTAGATTGTAGTCACCCACACTTCATGTTTCGCTCAACAATGAAAGGATGCCGTTTTCAATGTTCGATCCTTTTGTTCTTCTACTCCTGATATGTTGGACTGTTGATCGATGGTTTCATATAAAAGACTACCAATAAGACTCTTTGTAGAAGAAGTTCCCAAAAAATAGTATGTTGACTTTACGAGAAAGACCTCTAAACATGCTCCAAATTGTAAAAATACGACTTTTTGGATTTTCAATCTCTTTTTTTCGGCTATCCCTGATATTTAAAAAAAATGATACAATCATTTCACACCACAGGCTACCCATTAGACTCTCTATTGACAAAAGTTTCACCGCCCTCCCTTCATTATAACCGAAGTTATCGTGCCCTAAAGAATCAACAAATCAGCATGCTTATCTCTGCTTACCCTAAGCAGAAAATGCTCATCTTTGAACTCAATCATAACATTGACCTAGTGAACGTCTACACAAAGTTTGAACATTCTAGCTTAATTAGAAGGAGAGTTATTGTGTTCCGAAGTCCGGGCCTTTCAAATTGCTTCTATTTTTCATTTTCAATTCAAAATTGTGACCATCACATGACCGAAATCAAAATTCTGATCCGATAGATTTTTAGGCATTCCTTCAAGGATTCCGAAAATATAACTCCCGAGTCTGTAAGTAAAATAGCAAAAAAGCCTTTTTGATTTTTCACGTTTAAAGATGGTGGCACTTCCGGTTCGATCGACAAACTCCATATTTTGTGTACGAATCAGTAATTCCTTGTCTAGTATCGAAAAAAAAAATTAGGTCATTCTGACCTATATTTCGACGATTTTTTTGAAAACTTTGATCCTTAATTTCACCAAGGGGAGATAATTTAGAAAATTTCTAATTATATTTTTGAAGTCACATTGGTAAGATCTACTTGTATACCAAATTTCATGAAAATCGTACAACTATTAAAGAAGTTGTCAAATTGGTCTAAACTTCCGGTTCGAAATCACAGCGACGAATTTTCGAAATTCGAAAATGTGAAACTGCAGATGAAAATGATTTTTTTCAAGGTATTCAAAGAAAAAAGAATTAGTAAAATCGGTCAAAAAATAACAAAGTTACGACTATGCATTGTCAGTTTTTTCGTTCGTAAAATTCGGTGATTTCGGATTCGTAAAACGTTTTGAAAATATATTTAAACAACGTTCGCACCCCACTTTTGGGGGGGTAGGTCAAAGTTTTAGAAAGATCCCATGGTTAGATTCTGAGAAAAATTATCAAAATTGGTCAAAAACTCGCGAAGTTACAAGTCTAAATATAGTATGAAACATTGCACCCAGGCATAACAATAATCTGAAAACTAAAGGGAAATACCTCAAACTTGTATTACTGTAATGAGACGGATGAGAAAATGAAATGAAAATTGCCGGAAAAAAATTAAAAATGGCAGGTTGGACAGGCGACCTTACTCCTTGTCACGTACAACCGGGCATTCGAAAACACGCTAGTTAACTCAATGGCAGGCGCGCGTGCTAACCATTCAGCCGCCCAACCCCTCTTTGAAATCAGAAACGTGCAATATGTCATATAGGAAGAATAACAAGCCGCTCACAACAAAATGGTAAATTAATGAGTTTAGGGGCAAAAAGGCGTCTACAGCACCGGTGTTCCCAGGCGGTCACCCATCCAAGTACTAACCGGGCCCGACGTTGCTTAACTTCAGTGATCGGACGAGAACTGGTGTTTTCAACATGGTATGGCCGTAGACGAGAGAAGGTGGACAGAACTCGTAGTTATACTTACTTGAATTGACCCGCTTATTGATTTTTTGGGGGGTTTTGTCGGTTTTAAAAGGGCGTATACAGCACCCGGTGTTCCCAGGCGGTCACCCATCCAAGTACTGATCGGGCCCGACGTTGCTTAACTTCAGTGATCGGACGAGAACTGGTGTTTTCAACGTGGTGTGGTCGTAGACGAGAGAAGGTGGACAGAACCCGTAGTTATACTTACCTGAGTTGACCCGCTTATTGATTTTTTGGGGGGGTTTTGTCGGTTTTAAAAAGGCGTCTACAGCACCCGACGTTGCTTAACTTCAGTGATCTGACGAGAACTGGTGTTTTCAACGTGGTGTGGCCGTAGACGAGAGAAGGTGGACAGAACCCGTAGTTATACTTTTCCTGAATTGACCTGCTTATTGATCTTTTTTTTTTGGGGGGGGGGGGGGTTGTCGGTTTTAAAAAGGCGTCTACAGCACCCGGTGTTCCCAGGCGGTCACCCATCCAAGTACTGACCGGGTTGTTTAACTTCAGTGAACGGACGAAAACTGGTGGTTTCAACGTGGTGTGGCCGTAGAAGAGAGAAGGTGGACAGAACCCGTAGTCATACTTACCTGAATTGACCCGCTTATTGATTTATTTTTTTTTGGGGGGGGGGGGTCGGTTTTAAAAAGGCGTCTACAGCACCCGGTGTTCCCAGGCGGTCACCCATCCAAGTACTGACCGGGCCCGACGTTGCTTAACTTCAGTGATCGGACGAGAACTGGTGTTTTCAACGTGGTGTGGCCGTAGACGAGAGAAGGTGGACAGAACCCATACTTGTGCTTACTCAAATTCTTTTTGTGTCTTTTTCCCTGGGGAGACGGGCCGAGCGGAGAGCTGGAGTGGTGCAAAAGAGTGCGCGCTGTGGTCTGATTGGCGGAAAATTGATTTTTTCACGAAGAATCAGGGCAAACGAGAGAAGGTGGACAGAACCCGTAGTTATACTTACCTGAATTGACCCGCTTATTGATTTTTTTTTGTTTTTTGTCGGTTTTAAAAAGGCGTCTACAGCACCCAGTGTTCCCAGGCGGTCACCCATCCAAGTACTGACCGGGCCCGACGTTGCTTAACTTCAGTGATCGGACGAGAAATGGTGTTTTCAAGGTGGTGTGGCCGTAGACGAGAGAAGGTGGACAGAACCCGTAGTTATACTTACCTGAATTGACCCGCTTATTGATTTATTTTTTTTTGGGGGGGGGGGGGTCGGTTTTAAAAAGGCGTCTACAGCACCCGGTGTTCCCAGGCGGTCACCCATCCAAGTACTGACCGGGCCCGACGTTGCTTAACTTCAGTGATCGGACGAGAACTGGTGTTTTCAACGTGGTGTGGCCGTAGACGAGAGAAGGTGGACAGAACCCATACTTGTGCTTACTCAAATTCTTTTTGTGTCTTTTTCCCTGGGGAGACGGGCCGAGCGGAGAGCAGGAGTGGTGCAAAAGAGTGCGCGCTGTGGTCTGATTGGCGGAAAATTAATTTTTTCACGAAGAATCAGGGCAAAAAGGCGTCTACAGCACCCGGTGTTCCCAGGCGGTCACCCATCCAAGTACTAACCGGGCCCGACGTTGCTTAACTAAAGTGATCGGACGAGAACTGGTGTTTTCAACGTGGTATGGCCGTAGACGAGAGAAGGTGGACAGAATCCGTAGTTATACTTACCTGAATTGACCCGCTTATTGATTTTTTGTTTTGTTTTTTGTATTTAATTGTTTTAAAGAGATTTAATAATGCCAGACTAATATTAAAATAAAGTTTTAAATTAAGAATAATTAATTATTGGTCTAATGCAATGAAATGATTTTATTTGACGGATGAAATGTACGATGGGTGTCCACACTATGTGGCTAAGGCGTTGGCCTGCTAGCCAGGAGGTCGGTTGTTCGATCCCTGCATTGGCCGAGAAAGTTCATCTCGATTTTCTGGCGTGTCCCCCCACCCACCGTGTACACATTGGAGTGCACGTAAAAGATCCCTTAGCAGTTTGAATTCGATATTGTTGAATAAGCTCTATACGATGTCTAACTGTGCAGATTGTAGCCACCCACACTGCATGTTTTGCTTTACAATGAAAGGGTGCCGTTTTCAATTTTTGATCCTTTTATTCTTCTACTCCTGATATTTTGGACTGTTGATCGATGGTTTCATATAAAAAAACTACCGATAAGACTCTTTGTAGAAGAAGTTCCCAAAAAATATCATGTTGACTTTACGAGAAAGACCTCTAAACATGCTCCAAATCGTAAAAATACGACTTTTTGGATTTTAAATCTCTTTTTTTCGGCTATCCCTGATATTTAAAAAAAATTATACAATGATTTCACACAACAGGCTAGCTATTAGACTCTCGATTCTCAAGAGTTTCACCACCCTCCCTCCATTATAACCGAAGTTATTGTGCCCTAAAGAATCAATTCATCAGCATGCTTATCTCTGCTTACCCTAGGCAGAAAATGCTCATCTTTGCACTCAATCATGACATTGACCTAGTGAACGTCTACACCAAGATTGAACATTCTAGCTCAATTAGAAGGAGAGTTATTTTGTTTCAAAGTCTCGGCCCTTCAAATTGCTACTACTTTTCATATTCACTTCAAAATGGCAACCATCAGTTGACCTTAAACCAAATTCTGCTCCCTGCGATTTTTGGGCCATCCTTCAAGGATTCAGAAAATATAACTCCCGTGTCTGTAAGTAAAATAGCAAAAAAGCCTTAGGGATTTTTCATGTTTCAAGATGGTGGCACTTCCGGTTCGATCGACAAACTCCATATTTTGTGTAGGAATCAGTAATTATTTGTCGAGTACCGAAAAATTTTTTCAGGTCATTCTGACCTATATTTCGACGATTTTTTTTAAAACTTTGATCCTTAATTTCACCAAGGGGAGATCATTTAGAAAATTTTTCATTATATTTTCGAAGTCACATCGGTAAGATCTACTTATATACTAATTTTCACGAAAATCGTACATCTATTAAAGAAGTTGTCAAATTGGTCTAAACTTCCGGTTCAAAATCACAGCGACGAATTTTCGAAATTCGAAAATGTGAAATTGCAGATGAAAATGATATTTTTCAAGGTATTCAAAGAAAAAAGAATTAGTAAAATCGGTCAAAAAATAGCAAAGTTACGACTATGCATTGTCAGTTTTTTCGTTCGTAAAATTCGGTGATTTTGAATTCGCAAAACGTTTTGAAAATATATTTAATCAACAGCCACCACCCATTTTTGGGGGGGTAGGTCAAAGTTTCAGAAACATCCTATGGTTAGATTCTGTGAAATCCGATTTGCAGGAAAAACACACAAAAAAAAATAATAATAATCTTAACAGAAACAATAAGCTTTCATATGAAATATGAAAGCTTAACTAGATCTGCAAAGCAGATATTAAAGCTTTCATATTAACAGTCACTTCCTGTCACATGTCATGGGTCATGTAAATAATCTCATCAACAAAAAAAAATCATTAAAATCGGTCAAAATATAGCGAAGTTTTTTATGATTTTTCAATCGTAAACAACTTTATCGGCACGAAAAACATCATAGACAAAATTCGAAAATGTGACATTTTCAAATAACAATATTTCGACCCTGATCCCGGCTATCCAGAAATGTATTCATTTTGGAAATAGGAGACATATTCTCCAAACTACGGCCTATTGCTTTCATTCATATGCTCGTTAATGTCGATTTTTCACCTTTTCTCGTATTCAGTTCGAAATGGTGACCAATCACGTGACCGAAATCAAAATATTGATCTGATAGAAATTAGGCATTCCTTCAAGGATTCCGAAAATGTAACTCCCATGTCTGTAAGTAAAATATCGCAAAAGCCTTTGTGATTTATCACGTTTCAAGATGGCGGCACTTCCGGTTCGATCTACAAACTCAATATTTTGTGTACGAATCAGTATTTACTTATCTAGTATCCCCCCAAAAAATCAGGTCATTCTGACCTATATTTCTTCGATTTTTTTGAAAACTTTGATCCTTAATTTCACCAAGGGGAGATAATCTAGAAAATTTCTAAGGACATCTTTAAAGTTGCATCGGTAAGATCTACTTACATACTAAATTTCATGAAAATCGTACAACTATTAAAAAAGTTGTCAAGTTGGTTTCAACTTCCGGTTCGAAATCACAGCGACGAATTTTCGAAATTCGAAAATCTGAAACTGCAGTTGAAAATGATTTTTGTCAGGGTACTCAAAGAAAAAAAAATTAGTAAAATAGGTCAAATAGTCACAGAGTTACAGTAATGCAGGTCAAATTCACTAGTTCGTAAAATTTGGTGATTTCGAATGCTTATAACGTTTTGAAAATATATTTAATCAATACCCACCACCCATTTTTGGGTGGGTAGGTCAAAGTTTCAGAAACATCCTATGGTTAGATTCTGAGAAATCCGATTTGCAGGAAACACATGTTGACTCTACGAGAAAGATCTTTAAACATGCTCCAAATTGTAAAAATACGACTTTTTGGATTTTCAATCTCTTTTTTTTCGGCTACCCGGGACATTTAAGAAAAAATGATACAATGATTTCACACAACAGGTTAGCTATTAGACTTTCGATTGACAAGAGTTTCATCGCCCTCCCTTCATTATAACCAAAGTTATCGTGCCCTAAAGAATCAACAAATCAGCTTGCTTATCTCTGCTTACCCTTGGCAGAAAATGCTCATCTTTGAACTCAATCAAGACAATGACCTAGTGAACGTCTACACCAAGTTTAAACATTCTAGCTCAATTATAAGGAGAGTTATTGTGTTCCAAATTCTCAGCCCTTCAAATTGCTTCTATTTTTCACTTTCACTTCAAAATGGCGACCATCAATTGACCTAAATCAAAATTCTACTCCGAACGTTTTTTAGGCCATCCTTGAAGGATTCAGAAAATATAACTCCCGTGTCTGTAAGTAAAATAGCAAAAAAGCCTTTGTGATTTTTCACGTTTCAAGATGGCGGCACTTCCGGTTCAATCCACAAACTCAATATTTTGGGTACGAATCAGTATTTACTTATCTAGTATCCAAAAAAAACATCAGGTCATTCTGACCTATATTTCTTCGATTTTTTTGAAAACTTTGATCCTTAATTTCACCAAGGGGAGATAATTTAGAAAATTTCTATTTATATTTTTGAAGTCATGTGGGTAAGATCTACTTACATACTAAATTTCATGAAAATCGTAGAAATATTAAAGAAGTTGTCAAGTTGGTCTCAACTTCCGGTTCGAATCACAGCGACGAATTTTCGAAATTCGAAAATCTGAAACTGCAGTTGAAAATGATTTTTGTCAAGGTACTCAAAGAAAAAAGAATTAGTAAAATAGGTCAAATAGTCACAAAGTTACAGTAATGCAGGTCAAATTCACTCGTTCGTAAAATTCTGTGATTTCGAATTGGTAAAACGTTTTGAAAATATATTTAATCAAAAACTGCCACCCAGTTTTGGGGGGGTAGGTCAAAGTTTCAGAAAGATCCCATGGTTAGATTCTGAGAAATCCGATTTGCAGAAATGACACAAAAAAAAAAAATAATAATAATAATAACTAGATCTGCTACTGTCCCATGCAGATATGAAAGCTTTCATATTCATCGTCACGTGTCATCGATTATATCAAGTATCTCAAATGAAAGGATAAGAATAACAAACTATCAAAATTGGTCAAAAACTCGCAAAGTTACAAGTCTAAATATAGTATGAAACATTGCATAATCTGAAAACTAAAGGGAAATAACTGATACTTGTGTTGCTGTAATCGGGATGACTTCCCACTTCAAAACTTTCAGAAAAATGAAATGAAAATGGTAAGAAAACATAGAAAAATTAAATGAGATAACTTTGAACAAAACTAAAAAAAATTCGAATCAGGTTGATCCCAATTGTTTGAATATTTACGTTAAATATGTAAATTTGGAAAATTATAAAGACATAATTATCAAAATCGGTCAAAACTCACAAAGTTACAAATTTAAATGTAGTGAGAAACATTGCACCCGGGCGAAAAAATAATCTTTAAACTAAAGGGAAATAACCTAAACTTGTATAGCTGTAATCGGGCTTCCAAAATTAGAGATATGTTATATAATTATGGTTTCCAATATGTTTGGTTATAAGTAGGAAATCGTGACAACTTCTTAAGCATGTTTTAAACAAAGGGTCATAGACTGCAATATACAAGAATGGCACTTTGCAATAAAAAAAAACTGGTCAAAGCAAGATTTCTATGCAGAAATGAAATAATTAATAGAACCAGAAAAACATTTATCCACTATAATAAATAAGCAACATAGAGAAAATGAAATCAAATTGAATGGGGTTTAACGTCCTACTCCTAAAATGGGCTAATGAAGACGGGCATACGTCATAAAGTGTGCAATGAGGGAAATTTTACCCGGGCAGCGGCGTTACGGACTACGAGGTTGGACAGGCGACCATACTACTTGTCACGTACAACCAAGAAATCGAAACAACGCCAGTTGACTCAATGACGGACGTTATGATACACAGCGCACGTGCTAACCATTCAGTCACGCAACCTCCCTAAAATCGGCAAATTGCTGACCTACAGATAGAAACATTTCAACCGGGCGAAATCTTCTATTTTATTAGTTTAATTTGCACGGTACCTTTAGTTATCAACCGAATATTACAAAACTTTTAAAAATAAGCTCCCCCTGACCAGCTAAATCGTTCGCAATAAACGTTTTCCCCTTAAAATCGGCAAATTACTGACTTTAAAGTGAGAAACATTACAACCGGGCGAAATTTTCTGTTTTACCACTTTTACAGTATCTTTGATTACCAACCGATTATTACAAAACTTTAAAAATAAAAAAAAGAAAGAGAGAAATGCGGCTAAACGTCCATTCCACACAAACTAGGTCATTTCGGGACTAACATATGTTTTTTAATTTTATTTAAAAACTCCCCTTGCGCGTACTGGTCTTTAGCTGTTGAGAGGAAACCGAAGGACACGGAGAAAACCCACGAGGTTGGACACCATACTCCATGTCACGTGCAACTTGGAAATCGAAACGATGCCGGTTGACTCAATGACAGACGTTACGATACAGCGCGCGTATGCTAACCATTCAGCCTCCCTAAAATCTAGAAATTGCTGACTTATAGCAAGAAACATTTTAACCGGGCGAAATTTTCTGTTTTAACAGTTTAATTCGCACGGTATTTTAATTACCAACCGATTATTACAAAACTTTTGAAAATAAACACCAACTGACCAGCTTAATCGTATGCATGTCCATGTCACGTACAATCTCGAAATCGAAACGACGCCCGTTGACTCAATGACAGACGTTACGATACAGCGCGCACATGCTAACCATTCAGCCATTCAGCCTCCCTTAAAAATAAGCTCCCCCTGACCAGCTTTATTGTTCGCAATAAACATTTGCCCTCTAAAATCGGCAAATTGCTGACTTTAAAGTGAGAAACATTACAACCGGGCGAAATTTTATGTTTTATCACTTTTACAGTACCTTTGATTACCAACCGATTATTACAAAACTTTAAAAATAAAAGAGAAAGAGAGAAATGCGGCTCAACGTCCATTCGACACAAACTAGGTCATTTCGGGACTAACATATGTTTTTTAATTTTATTTATAAACTTCCCTTGCGCGTACGGGTCTTTAGCCGTGGTAGGAAACCGTAGGACACGGAGAAAACCCACGAGGTTGGACACCATACTCCATGTCACGTGCAACTTGGAAATCGAAACGACGCCGGTTGACTCAATGACAGACGTTACGATACAGCGCGCGTATGCTAACCATTCAGCCTCCCTAAAATCTGGAAATTGCTGACTTATAGCAAGAAACATTTTAACCGTGCGAAATTTTCTGTTTTAACAGTTTACTTCGCACGGTATTCTAATTACCAACCGATTATTACAAAACTTTTGAAAATAAGCCCCAACTGACCAGCTTAATCGTATGCAATAAACGTTTGGCCTGAATTGAAAGTTCTGCAACGAGAAAGTTCATCTCGATTTTCCGGCGTGGTTCCCCTTGTCAGTGAGCAGAACGGAGGGCCTGACAAGGACAGCTGTCTAGTCGTTCGGATGGGACGAAAAACCAAGGTCCCGTGTACACATTGGAGTGCACGTAAAATATCCCTAAGCATTTGGAATTCGATACTGTTGAATAAACTCTATACGATGACTAAATGCGTAGATTGTAGTCACCCACACTGCATGTTTCGCTTAACAATGAAAGGGTGCCGTTTTCAATGTTTGATCCTTTTGTTCTTCTACTCCTGATATGTTGGACTGTTGATCGATGGTTTCATATAAAAGACTACCAATAAGACTCTTTGTAGAAGAAGTTCCCAAAAAATAGTATGTTGACTTTACGAGAAAGACCTCTAAACATGCTCCAAATTGTAAAAATACGACTTTTTGGATTTTCAATCTCTTTTTTTCGGCTATCCCTGATATTTAAAAAAAATGATACAATGATTTCACACAACAGGCTAGCTATTAGACTCTCTATTGACAAAAGTTTCACCGCCCTCCCTTCATTATAACCGAAGTTATCGTGCCCTAAAGAATCAACAAATCAGCATGCTTATCTCTGCTTACCCTAAGCAGAAAATGCTCATCTTTGAACTCAATCATAACATTGACCAGTGAACGTCTACAACAAATTCGAACATTCTAGCTTAATTAGAAGGAGAGTTATTGTATTCCAAAGTCCCGGCCCTTCAAATTGCTTCTATTTTTCATTTTCAATTCAAAATGGTAACCATCACGTGACCGAAATCAAAATTCGGATCCGATAGATTTTTAGGCATTCGTTCAAGGATTCTGAAAATAACATCGGCAAATGGCTGACCTACAGCAAGAAACATTTCAACCGGGCCAAATTTTCTATTTTAACAGTTTAATTTGCACGGTACCTTTAGTTATCAACCGAATATTACAAAACTTTTAAAAATAAGCTCCCTCTGACTATCTTAATCGTTCGCAATAAACGTTTGCCCCTTTAAATCGGCAAATTGCTGACTTTAAAGTGAGAAACATTACAACCGGGCGAAATTTTCTGTTTTATCACCTTTACAGTACCTTTGATTACCAACCGATTATTACAAAACTTTAAAAATAAAAGAGAAAGAGAGAAATGCGGCCTAATGTCCATTCGACCGAAACTAGGTCATTTCGGGACTAATATACGTTTTTTAATTTTATTTAAAAACTCCCCTTGCGCTTACTGGTCTTTAGCCGTTGGGAGGAAACCGAAGGACACGGAGAAAACCCACGAGGTTGGACATCATACTCCATGTCACGTCAGCCTGGAGATCGAAACAACGCCCGTTGACTCAATGACAGACCTTACGATACAGCGCGCACATGCTAACCATTCAGCCATTGAGCCTCCCTGAATTCGGAAAATTGCTGACTTATAGCAAGAAACATTTCAACCGGGCGAAATTTTCTGTTTTAACAGTTTAATGTGCACGGTACTTTAATTACCAACCGATTACTATAAAACTTTTGAAAATAAGCTCCGACTGACCAGCTTAATCGTATGCAATAAACGTTTGGCCTGAATTGAAAGTTCTGCACGGATGACTAAATGTGTAGATTGTAGTCACCCACACTGCATGTTTCGCTTAACAATGAAAGGGTGCCGTTTTCAATGTTCGATCCTTTTGTTCTTCTACTCTTGATATGTTGGACTGTTGATCGATGGTTTCATATAAAAGACTACCAATAAGACTCTTTGTAGAAGAAGTTCCCCAAAAATATTATGTTGACTTTACGAGAAAGACCTCTAAACATGCTCCAAATTGTAAAAATACGACTTTTTGGATTTTCAATCTCTTTTTTTCGGCTATCCCTGATATTTAAAAAAAATGATACAATGATTTCAAACAACAGGCTAGCTATTAGACTCTCTATTGACAAAAGTTTCACCGCCCTCCCTTCATTATAACCGAAGTTATCGTGCCCTAAAGAATCAACAAATCAGCATGCTTATCTCTGCTTACCCTAAGCAGAAAATGCTCATCTTTGAACTCAATCATAACATTGACCTAGTGAACGTCTACACCAAGTTTGAACATTCTAGCTTAATTAGAAGGAGAGTTATTGTATTCCAAAGTCCCGGCCCTTCAAATTGCTTCTATTTTTCATTTTCAATTCAAAATGGTAACCATCACGTGACCGAAATCAAAATTCGGATCCGATAGATTTTTAGGCATTCGTTCAAGGATTCTGAAAATATAACTCCCGAGTCTGTAAATAAAATAGCAAAAAAGCCTTTTTAATTTTTCACGTTTAAAGATGGTGGCGCTTCCGGTTCGATCGACAAACTCCACATTTTGTGTACGAATCAGTAATTACTTGTCTAGTATCGAAAAAAAAAATTAGGTCATTCTGACCTATATTTCGACGATTTTTTTGAAAACTTTGATCCTTAATTTCACCAAGGGGAGATAATTTAGAAAATTTCTAATTATATTTTTGAAGTCACATTGGTAAGATCTACTTATATACTAAATTTCATGAAAATCGTACAACTATTAAAGAAGTTGTCAAATTGGTCTAAACTTTCGGCTCGAAATCACATCGACGAATTTTCGAAATTCGAAAATGTGAAACTGCAGATGAAAATGATTTTTTTCAAGGTATTCAAAGAAAAAAGAATTAGTAAAATCGGTCAAAAAATAACAAAGTTACGACTATGCATTGTCAGTTTTTCGTTCGTAAAATTCGGTGATTTTGGATTCGTAAAACGTTTTGAAAATATATTTAAACAACGTTCGCACCCCATTTTTGGGGGGGTAGGTCAAAGATTCAGAAAGATCCCATGGTTAGATTCTTAGAAATCCGATTTGCAGAAAATACACAAAAAAAAAAAATAATAATAATCTTAACAGAAACAATAAGCTTTCATATGTAATATGAAAGCTTAATAATCTTAACAAAAACAATAAGCTTTCATATGTAATATGAAAGCTTAATAATAATCTTAACAAAAACAATAAGCTTTCATATGTAATATGAAAGCTTAATAATCTTAACAAAAACAATAATAATCTTAACAAAAACAATAATAATCTTAACAAAAACAATAAGCTTTCATATGTAATATGAAAGCTTAATAACTAGATCTGCTACTGTCCCATGCAGATATGAAAGCTTTCATATTCATCGCCACGTGTCATCGATTATATCAAGTATCTCAAATAAAAGGATAAGAATAACAAACTATCAAAATTGGTCAAAAACTCGCGAAGTTACAAGTCTAAATATAGTATGAAACATTGCATAATCTGAAAACTAAAGGGAAATAACTGATACTTGTGTTGATGTAATCGGGATGACTTCCGACTTCAAAACTTTCAGAAAAATAGGTTGCCAGGCAACGAAACATACGCCCACACAGCAGCCAAATCGTCCGGGCAGTCAACAAGAGTTGTTGCATATTAAGGAATTATCAGAAAATCATTAGAATTTGTTTGATTTTTATAATCAAACGTTTTTTTTTTTAAAATCAGATAATAATTGTGACCTCCAGAGGCACAACAAGCTAAAAAGGGTGATTTTTCGTACAATCAGGGGACATAATTCAGGAGTAATGACCCGATGGGCGCAAATATCGAAAGGAACCAAGATCTTTGGGTTATAAACATACATGTCAAGTTTCATCAAAATCGATTCAAAATTGTGACCTCTATAGGGTCCACAACCTTGATATAACATATTTTCACACTATTCGTGTACAAATGGCGGCCATTTTGTCCGTCAATTCTAGTCCGATTTTCACGTAATTCAAACTCTCTCTTCATTACCATGTAACGATGATATAGTTAAACGTTTTTTTAAATCGGATAATAATTTTGACCTCCAGAGGGACCAAAAGCGAACAAAAGCGATTTTTCGGACAATCCGGGGACATAATTCAGGAAGTTATGATCCAATGGGCGCAAATATCGAAAGGAACCAAGATCTTTGGGTTATAAACATACATGTCAAGTTTCATCAAAATCGGTTCAAAATTGTGACCTCTATAAGGTCCACAACCTTTATATAAGATATTTTCACACTATTCGCATACAAACGGCGGCCTTTTTGTCCGTCAATTTTGGTCCGATTTTCACAAAATTTATGCTCAACCTTCATAACCATGAAATGGTGATATAATCAAACGTTTTTTTAAAATCGCATAACAATTATGACCTCCAGAGGGACTACAAGCTAATAAGGGCGATCTTTTTGGACAATCAGGGGCCATAATTCAGGAATTTACGATCCGATGGGCGCAAATATCGAAAGGAACCAAGATCTTTGGGTTATAAACATACATGTCAAGTTTCATCAAAATTGGTTCAAAATTGTGACCTGTGTAAGGTCCACAACCTTGATATAACATATTTTCACACTATTCGCGTACAAACGGCGGCCATTTTGTCCGTCAATTTTGGTCCAATTTTCACAAAATTGATGCTCAACCTTCATAACCATGAAATGATGATATAATCAAACGTTTTTTTAAATCGCATAACAATTATGACCTCCAGAGGGACCACAAGCTAAAAAGGGCAATTTTTTTGGACAATCAGGGGCCATAATTCAGGAAGTTACGATCCGATGGGCGCAAATATCGAAAGGAACCAAGATCTTTGGGTTATAAACATACATGTCAAGTTTCATCAAAATTGGTTCAAAATTGTGACCTGT
The DNA here is from genome assembly GCA_948474765.1 of Patella depressa. Lineage (NCBI taxonomy): Eukaryota > Metazoa > Mollusca > Gastropoda > Patellidae > Patella > Patella depressa. The sequence goes on along the minus strand of OX419720.1, from coordinate 41,238,007 downwards.
ATAAGGTCCACAACCTTGATATAACATATTTTCACACTATTCGCGTACAAACGGCGGCCATTTTGTCCGTCAATTTTGGTCCGATTTTCACGAAATTTGAAATCAACCTTCATAACCATGTAACGGTGATATAATCAAACGTTTTTTTTTAAATCGGATAACAATTTTGACCTCCAGAGAGACCACAAGCTAAAAAAGGCGATTTTTCGGACAATCAGGGGCCATAATTCAGGAAGTTACGATCCGATTGGCGCAAATATCGAAAGGAACCAAGATCTTTGGGTTATAAACATGCATTTCAAGTTTCATCAAAATCAGTTCAAAATTGTGACCTCTACACTGTTCACAACCTTGATATAACATATTTTCACACTATTCGCGTACAAACGGCGGCCATTTTGTCCGTCAATTTTGGTCCGATTTTCACGAAATTTGAAATCAACCTTCATAACCATGTAACGGTCATATAATCAAACGTTTTTTTTAAATCGGATAACAATTTTGACCTCCAGAGAGACCACAAGCTAAAAGATAGGTTGCCAGGCAACGAAACATACGCCCACAACAGCTAAGTCGTCCGGGCAGTCAACAAGGGTTGTCGCATATTGTTTCTTTTATCAGTAAGGAGAACATTTACAACACATGATAATCTTATTACGAGTAATAGCCCATTAAATAATTATCAGAATTGATTAGAATAGTTTTGATGGTTTGTCTCAAGGCCTTTGTCCACAAGATATTTCAAAGTGATCAAGTGCCAGAAATTATCAGATATCACTGAAAATCAAACAGGATTCTTCGTCTTATGACCCTAACCACTGTGTACAAATTTAAAGTCGATCGGATATTAACTTTAGCCTTTAGAGCATTCACAGGGTTTTTCAAAGTGATCAAGGGTCATAACTCTGGCAGTAATTATCGGATATCGCTGAAAATAAATAGGCTATTTTGTATCATGACCGTAAATAGTGTGTATAAATTAAAGTCAATCGGATATTAACTTTAGATTTTTCAAAGTGATCAAGGGTCATAACTCTGGCAGTAATTATCGGATATTGCTGAAAATCAAAAGGCTTCTTCGTATCATGACCTTAAACACCGTGTATAAATTTAAAGTCAATTGGATATTAACTTTAGCCTCTATAGAGCGATCACAAGATTTTTCAAAGTGATCAAGGGTCATAACTCTGGTAGTAATTATCGGATATCACCGAAAATCAATAGGATTCTTCGTCCCATGCCCTTTAACACTGTGTATAAATTTAAAGTCAATCGGATATTAACTTTAGCCTCTAAAGCGTTCACAAGATTTTTCAAAGTGATCAAGGGTCGTAACTCTGGTAGTAATTATCGGATATCGCTGAAAATCAATAGGCTTCTTCGTCTCACGACCTTAAACATCGTGCATAAATTTAAAGTCAATCGGATATTAACTTTAGCCTCTAAAGCGTTCACAAGATTTTTCAAAGTGATCAAGGGTCATAACTCTGGCAGTAATTATCAGATATCATCGAAAATCAATAGGCTTCTTCGTCTCATGACCTTAAACACTGTGTATAAATTTAAAGTCAATCGGATATTAACTATAGCCTCTAGAGCGTTCACAAGATTTTTCAAAGTGATCAAGGGTCATAACTCTGGTAGTAATTATCGGATATCGCTGAAAATCAATAGGCTTCTTCGTCTCACGGCCTTAAACACCGTGTATAAATTTAAAGTCAATCGGATATTAACTTTAGCCTCTAAAGCGTTCACAAGATTTTTCAAAGTGATCAAGGGTCATAACTCTGGCAGTAATTATCAGATATCACCGAAAATCAATAGGCTTCTTCGTCTCATGACCTTAAACACTGTGTATAAATTTAAAGTCAATCGGATATTAACTATAGCCTCTAGAGCGTTCACAAGATTTTTCAAAGTGATCAAGGGTCATAACTCTGGTAGTAATTATCGGATATCGCTGAAAATCAATAGGCTTCTTCGTCTCACGACCTTAAACATCGTGCATAAATTTAAAGTCAATCGGATATTAACTTTAGCCTCTAAAGCGTTCACAAGATTTTTCAAAGTGATCAAGGGTCATAACTCTGGCAGTAATTATCAGATATCACCGAAAATCAATAGGCTTCTTCGTCTCATGACCTTAAACACTGTGTATAAATTTAAAGTCAATCGGATATTAACTATAGCCTCTAGAGCGTTCACAAGATTTTTCAAAGTGATCAAGGGTCATAACTCTGGCAGTAATTATCAGATATCACCGAAAATCAATAGGCTTCTTCGTCTCATGACCTTAAACACTGTGTATAAATTTAAAGTCAATCGGATATTAACTATAGCCTCTAGAGCGTTCACAAGATTTTTCAAAGTGATCAAGGGTCATAACTCTGGTAGTAATTATCGGATATCGCTGAAAATCAATAGGCTTCTTCGTCTCACGACCTTAAACATCGTGCATAAATTTAAAGTCAATCGGATATTAACTTTAGCCTCTAAAGCGTTCACAAGATTTTTCAAAGTGATCAAGGATCATAACTCTGGCAGTAATTATCAGATATCACCGAAAATCAATAGGCTTCTTCATCTCATGACCTTAAACACTGTGTATCAATTTAAAGTCAATCGGATATTAACTATAGCCTCTAGAGCGTTCACAAGATTTTTCAAAGTGATCAAGGGTCATAACTCTGGTAGTAATTATCGGATATCGCTGAAAATCAATAGGCTTCTTCGTCTCACGGCCTTAAACACCGTGTATAAATTTCAAGTCAATCGGATATTAACTTTAGCCTCTAGAGCGTTCACAAGAAATTGTGGACGATGGACGGACGGACGGACGGACCGACGGACGGACGGACGGACGGACGGACGGACGGACGGACGAACAGGGGCGACGACAATATACGTCCACATGAAAATGTGGGCGTATAAAAATGAAATGAAAATGGTAATAAAACATCGAAAAATTAAATGAGATAACTTTGAACAAAACTAAAACTGTTTGAATCAGGTTGATCCCAATTGTTTGAATATTTACATTAAATATGTAAATTTGGAAAATTATAAAGACATAATTATCAAAATCGGTCAAAACTCACAAAGTTACAAATTTAAATGTAGTGAGAAACATTGCACCCGGGCAAAAAAATAATCTTTAAACTATTAAAGGGAAATAGCCTAAACTTGTATAGCTGTAATCGGGCTTCCAAAATTAGAGATATGTTATATAATTATGGTTTCCAATATGTTTGGTTTTAAGTAGGAAATCGTGACAACTTCTTAAGCATGTTTTAAACAAAGGGTCATAGAATGCAATATACAAGAATGGCACTTTGCAATAAAAAAAAACTGGTCAAAGCAAGATTTCCATGCAGAAATGAAATAATTAATAGAACCAGAAAAACATTTATCCACTATAATAAATAAGCAACATAGAGAAAATGAAATGAAATTGAATGGGGTTTAACGTCCTACTGTTCTGCTCCTAAAATGGGCTAATGAAGACGGGCATATGCCATAAAGTGTGCAATGAGGGAAATTTTACCCGGGTAGCGGCGTTACGGCCTACGAGGTTGGACAGGCGACCATACTCCTTGTCACGTACAACCAAGAAATCGAAACAACGCCAGTTGACTCAATGACAGACGTTATGATACAGAGGGCACGTTCTAACCATTCAGTCACGCAACCTCCCTAAAATCGGCAAATTGCTGACCTACAGATAGAAACATTTCAACCGGGCGAAATCTTCTATTTTATTAGTTTAATTTGCACGGTACCTTTACTTATCAACCGAATATTACAAAACTTTTGAAAATAAGCTCCCCCTGACCAGCTAAATCGTTCGCAATAAACGTTTTCCCCTTAAAATCGGCAAATTGCTGACTTTAAAGTGAGAAACATTATACAACAGGGCGAAATTTTCTGTTTTATCACTTTTACAGTATCTTTGATTACCAACCGATTATTACAAAACTTTAAAAAAAAAAAAAAAAAGAGAGAAATGCGGCTTAACGTCCATTCGACACAAACTAGGTCATTTCGGGACTAACATATGTTTTTTAATTTTATTTAAAAACTCCCCTTGCGCGTACTGGTCTTTAGCTGTTGGGAGGAAACCGAAGGACACGGAGAAAACCCACGAGGTTGGACACCATACTCCATGTCACGTGCAATCTCGAAATCGAAACGACGCCCGTTGACTCAATGACAGACGTTACGATACAGCGCACATGCTAACCATTCAGCCTCCCTTAAAAATAAGCTCCCCCTGACCAGCTTAATTGTTCGCAATAAACGTTTGCCCTCTAAAATCGGCAAATTGCTGACTTTAAAGTGAGAAACATTACAACCGGGCGAAATTTTATGTTTTATCACTTTTACAGTACCTTTGATTACCAACAGATTATTACAAAATTTTAAAAATAAAAGAGAAAGAGAGAAATGCGGCTCAACGTCCATTCGACACAAACTAGGTCATTTTGGGACTAACATATGCTTTTTAATTTTATTTATAAACTTCCCTTGCGCGTACGGGTCTTTAGCCGTGGGAGGAAACCGAAGGACACGGAGAAAACCCACGAGGTTGGACACCATACTCCATGTCACGTGCGACTTGGAAATCGAAACAACTCCGGTTGACTCAATGACAGACGTTACGATACAGCGCGCGTATGCTAACGATTCAGCCTCCCTAAAATCGGGAAATTGCTGACTTATAGCAAGAAACATTTCAACCGGGCGAAATTTTCTGTTTTAACAGTTTAATTCGCACGGTATTTTAATTACCAACCGACTATTACAAAACTTTTGAAAATAAGCTCCAACTGACCAGCTTAATCGTATGCAATAAACGTTTGGCCTGAATTGAAAGTTCTGCAACGAGAAAGTTCATCTCGATTTTCTGGCGTGGTTCCCCCTTGTCAGTGAGGCAGAACGGAGGGCCTGACAGGGACAGCTGTCTAGTCGTTCGGATGGGACGGAAAAAACAAGGTTGCGTGTACACATTGGAGTGCACGTAAAATATCCCTAAGCAGTTGGAATTCGATACTGTTGAATAAGCTCTATACGATGACTAAATGTGATGATTGTAGTCACCCACACTGCATGTTTCGCTTAATAATGAAAGGTGCCGTTTTCAATGTTCGATCCTTTTATTCTTCTACTCCAGATATTTTGGACTGTTGATCGAAGTTTTCATATAAAAGAATACCGATAAGACTCTTTGTAGAAGAAGTTCCCAAAAAATATTATGTTGACTTTAAGAGAAAAGAACCTTTAAAGATGCTCCAAATCATAAACATACGACTTTTTCGATCTCTTTTTTTCGGCTATCCCTGATATTTAAAAAAAAAGATACAACGATTTCACACAACAAGCCAGCTATTACACTCTCGATTAACAAGAGTTTCACCGCCCTCCCTTCATTATAACCGAAGTTATCTTGCCCTAAAGAATCAACAAATCAGCATGCTTCTCTCTGCTTACCCTAGGCAGAAAATGCTCATCTTTGAACTCAATCATGACATTGACCCAGTGAACGTCTACACCAAGATTGAACATTCTAGCTCAATTAGAAGGAGAGTTGTTGAGTTTCAAAGTCTCGGCCCTCCAAGTTGCTACTACTTTTCATATTCACTTCAAAATTGCAACCATAAATTGACCTAAATCAAAATTCTGCTCTGAACAATTTTTAGGCCATCTTTCAAGGATTCAGGGGGGGTTGGGATGGCCTAGTGGTCTAGAGTGCCGCGCTTCGACCTCTAGCTGGCCGGTCACCTCTGGCTTGCGGCTGTGGTTTCGAGCCCTGGTGTGAGCGTATGTGGCATGCAGATAGGGGCGCCTTCTCAACCTCGTGGGTTTCCTCCGGGCACTCCGGTTTCCTCCCACTGCTAAAGACCCCTACGCGCAAGCGAATTATTGAAATAGAATTAAAAAACCATATGTTAGTCCCGAAATGACCTAGTTTGTGTTGAGTGGACGTTAAACCCCATTTCTCTCTCTCTCTCAAGGATTCAGAAAATACAACTCCCGTGTCTGTAAGTAAAATAGCAAAAAAGCCTTAGGGATTTTTCACGTTTCAAGATGGTGGCACTTCTGGTTCGATCAACAAACTTCATATTTTGTGTACATACAGTAATTACTTATCTAGTATCAAAAAAAAAAAATCAGGTCATTCTGACCTATATTTCGATGATTTTTTTGAAAATTTTGATCCTTAATTTCGTCAAGGGGAGATAATTTAGAAAATTTCTAATTATATTTTTGAAGTCACATCGGGAAGGTCTACATATATACTAAATTTCATGAAAATCGTACAACTATTAAAGAAGTTATCAAATTGGTCTAAACTTCCGGTTCGAAATCACAGCGACGAATTTTCGAAATTCGAAAATGTGAAACTGCAGATGAAAATGATTTTTTTCAAGGTATTCAAAGAAAAAAGAATTAGTAAAATCGGTCAAAAAATAACAAAGTTACGACTATGCATTGTCCATTTTGTCGTTCGTAAATTTCGGTGATTTCGGATTCGTAAAACGTTTTGAAAATATATTTAATCAAGGTTCGCATCCCATTTTTGGGGGAGTAGGTCAAAATTTCAGACAGATCCTACGGATAGATTCTGAGAAATCCGATTTGCAGAAAACACACACAAAAAAAAATAACAGCTAGATCTGCTACTGTCCCATGCAGATATGAAAGCTTTCATATTCATCGTCAAGTGTCATCGATTATATCAAGTATCTCAAATAAAAGGATAAGAATAACAAACTATCAAAATTGGTCAAAAACTCGCGAAGTTACAAGTCTAAATATAGTATGAAACATTGCATAATCTGAAAACTAAAGGGAAATAACTGATACTTGTGTTGCTGTAGTCGGGATGACTTCCCACTTCAAAACTTTCAGAAAAATGAAATGAAAATGGTAAGAAAACATCGAAAAATTAAATGAGATAACTTTGAACAAAACTAAAATTTTTTGAATCATTGAATCAGGTTGATCCCAATTGTTTGAATATTTACGTTAAATATGTAAATTTGGAAAATTATAAAGACATAATTATCAAAATCGGTCAAAACTCACAAAGTTACAAATTTAAATGTAGTGAGAAACATTGCACCCGGGCAAAAAAATAATCTTTAAACTAAAGGGAAATAACCTAAACTTGTATAGCTGTAATCGGGCTTCCAAAATTAGAGATATGTTATATAATTATGGTTTCCAATATGTTTGGTTATAAGTAGGAAATCGTGACAACTTCTTAAGCATGTTTTAAACAAAGGGTCATAGACTGCAATATACAAGAATGGCACTCTGCAATAAAAAAAACTGGTCAAAGCAAGATTTCTATGCAGAAATGAAATAATTAATAGAACCAGAAAAACATTTATCCACTATAATAAATAAGCAACATAGAGAAAATGAAATGAAATTTAATGGGGTTTAACGTCCTACTGTTCTGCTCCTAAAATGGGCTAATGAAGACGGGCATACGCCATAAAGTGTGCAATGAGGGAAATTTTACCCGGGCAGCGGCGTTACGGCCTACGAGGTTGGACAGGCGACCATACTCCGTGTCACGTACAACCAAGAAATCGAAACAACGCCAGTTGACTCAATGACAGACGTTATGATACAGAGCACACGTGATAACCATTCAGTCACGCAACCTCCCTAAAATCGGCAAATTGCTGACCTACAGATAGAAACATTTCAACCGGGCGAAATCTTCTATTTTATTAGTTTAATTTGCACGGTACCTTTAGTTATCAACCGAATATTACAAAACTTTTAAAAATAAGCTCCCCCTGACCAGCTAAATCGTTCGCAATAAACGTTTTCCCCTTAAAATCGGCAAATTGCTGACTTTAAAGTGAGAAACATTATAACCGGGATAAATTTTCTGTTTTATCACTTTTACATTATCTTTGATTACCAACCGATTATTACAAAACTTTAAAAATAAAAAAAGAAAGAGAGAAATGCGGCTTAACGTCCATTCGACACAAACTAGGTCATTTCGGGACTAACATATGTTTTTAAATTTTATTTAAAAACTCCCCTTGCGCGTACTGGTCTTTAGCTGTTGGGAGGAAACCGAAGGACACGGAGAAAACCCACGAGGTTGGACACCATACTCCATGTCAGTTTTGTAATAATCGGTTGGTAATCAAAGGTAGTGTAAAAGTGATAAAACATAAAATTTCGCCAGGTTGTAATGTTTCTCACTTTAAAGTCAGCAATTTGCCGATTTTAGAGGGCAAACGTTTATTGCGAACAATTAAGCTGGTCAGGGGGGGCTTATTTTTAAGGGAGGCTGAATGGCTGAATGGTTAGCATGTGCGCGCTGTATCGTAATAAACGTTTGCCCTCTAAAATCGGCAAATTGCTGACTTTAAAGTGAGAAACATTACAACCTGGCGAAATTTTATGTTTTATCACTTTTACACTACCTTTGATTACCAACCGATTATTACAAAACTTTAAAAATAAAAGAGAAAGAGAGAAATGCGGCTCAACGTCCATTCGACACAAACTAGGTCATTTCGGGACTAACATATGTTTTTTAATTTTATTTATAAACTTCCCTTGCGCGTACGGGTCTTTAGCCGTGGGAGGAAACCGAAGGACACGGAGAAAACACACGAGGTTGGACACCATACTCCATGTCACGTGTAACTTGGAAATGGAAACGACGCCGGTTGACTCAATGACAGACGCTACGATACAGCGCGCGTATGCTAACCATTCAGCCTCCTTAAAATCGGGAAATTGCTGACTTATAGCAAGAAACATTTCAACCGGGCGAAATTTTCTGTTTTAACAGTTTAATTCGCACGGTATTTTAATTACCAACCGATTATTACAAAACTTTTGAAAATAAGCTCCAACTGACCAGCTTAATCGTATGCAATAAACGTTTGGCCTGAATTGAAAGTTCTGCAACGAGAAAGTTCATCTCGATTTTCCGGCGTGGTTCCCCCTTGTCAGTGAGGCAGAACGGAGGGCCTGACAAGGACAGCTGTCTAGTCGTTCGGATGGGACGAAAAACCAAGGTCGCGTGTACACATGTAAAATATCCCTAAGCAGTTGGAATTCGATACTGTTGAATAAGCTCTATACGATGACTAAATGTGCAGATTGTAGTCACCCACACTGCATGTTTCGCTTAACAATGAAAGGGTGTCGTTTTCAATGTTCGATCCTTTTATTCTTCTACTCCAGATATTTTGGACTGTTGATCGAAGTTTTCATGTAAAAGACTACCGATAAGACTCTTTGTAGAAGAAGTTCCCCAAAAATATTATGTTGACTTTAAGAGAAAAGAACCTTTAAAGATGCTCCAAAACGTAAACATACGACTTTTTGGATTTTCGATCTCTTTTTTTTCTGCTATCCCTGATATTTAAAAAAAAAGATACAACGATTTCACACAACATTCCAGCTATTACACTCTCGATTAACAAGAGTTTCACCGCCCTCCCTTCATTATAACCGAAGTTATCTTGCCCTAAAGAATCAACAAATCAGCATGCTTATCTCTGCTTACCCTAGGCAGAAAATGCTCATCTTTGAACTCAATCATGACATTGACCTAGTGAACGTCTACACCAAGATTGAACATTCTTGCTCAATTAGAAAGATAGTTATTGTGTTTCAAAGTCTCGGCCCTTCAAATTGTTACTATTTTTCATATTCACTTCAAAATGGCAACCATCAATTGACCTAAATCAAAATTCTGCTTTAAACAATTTTTAGGTCATCTTTCAAGGATTCAGAAAATATAACTCCCGTGTCTGTAAGTAAAATAGTAAAATAGCAAAAAAGCCTTAGGGATTTTTCACGTTTCAAGATGGTGGCACTTCCGGTTCGATCAACAAACTTCATATTTTGTGTACAAATCAGTAATTACTTATCTAGTATCAAAAAAAAAAAAATCAGGTCATTCTGACCTATATTTCGATGATTTTTTGAAAATTTTGATCCTTAATTTCATCAAGGGGAGATAATTTAGATAATTTCTAATTATATTTTTGAAGTCACATCGGTAAGGTCTACATATATACTAAATTTCATGAAAATCGTACAACTATTAAAGAAGTTGACAAATTGGTCAAAACTTCCGGTTCGAAATCACAGCGACGAATTTTCGAAATTCGAAAATGTGAAACTGCAGATGAAAATGATTTTTTTCAAGGTATTCAAAGAAAAAAGAATTAGTAAAATCGGTCAAAAAATAACAAAGTTACGACTATGCATTGTCCATTTTGTCGTTCGTAAATTTCGGTGATTTCGGATTCGTAAAACGTTTTGAAAATATATTTAATCAAGGTTCGCACCCCATTTTTTTTTGGGGGGGGGGGGGGAGGTCAAAATTTCAGAATGATCCTACGGATAGATTCTGAGAAATCCGATTTGCAGAAAACATACACACAAAAAAAAAAAAAAAATAACAATAATAATCTTAACAGAAACAATAAGCTTTCATATGTAATATGAAAGCTTAATAATAATCTTAACAGAAATAATAAGCTTTCATATGTAATATGAAAGCTTATTAATAATCTTAACAGAAACAATAAGCTTTCATATGGAATATGAAAGCTTAATAAGAATAATAATTTTAACAAAAACAATAGTGTTTCACACAAGCTTCGCAGTGTGAAACCCTAATTAAGAGAAGCCATACGTCTGATTCATGACGAGAGAAAATTACCATTTCAGTTGAAACCTTTACAAACAAAATTTTAAAGAGTGTCATCGTTGACAAGCGAGCTGGTTTGATAGATTCAGTACGTGGTAACTTAAAAGACTGGATAATCCAGACAATGACCTATTTTCCGTCAAATTTTGGGAGAACGCTAGATCGAAGACGGTCCTACGCACTTTAGCACATATGACGTCATTTATAGAATGTGGGTTAGGGTTAGGGTAAGGGCTAGAACCTATATATTTCGCCAAAGTCTCGAAATGTAAATAGGGCAAACCCTAACCCTAACCCTTGGCTAAGCCTAACCCTTACCCTAACCCACAATCACACATATGACGTCATAATATGCGTAGGACCGTCTCCGATCTAGCGTTCTCCCAAATTTTGAGGACCCATCCAGACTAATATTCGTAGAATATTTGTCTGGATGATAGAGACTACCACACTGGTGATTAGCGGAAATAATCGAAAAGTTTCGATTGACCTCTCGACGATGGCCACATATCACTAATTAGTTCCCCATTGACTTTTAAATTCTCGTCTCTTAGACCGGCTGTAACTTTTTCCCAAATATTCGTTGGGTAGAACGCTTTCTGCCACAGATGGAGCAACATGTGGCAAACTCTGGCCCAAAAGCATGTATGAGGTTCACCATGAAAATCTTGAGATACACAGGCTGGAAGTAGAGACAACTAAACAAGCAATTTTCGGCCCTCCCTTTCAACGTAACCAGCCTCACAACCCTTGTATCCTTCCGCCTCAAAATCATGAATATTCACCAAAACCTGGCAGAAAATGTATTTTTAAACCCTTTTCTTCAATTCTACACCAAAAAGTCAACAAAAATCGCCATGCAAAAGGGGGAAAAGGGAAAGGGAGAGAAGGACTAAAAATAACTTTCGCCCTACATTCGTGTGACGGCCCATGAATATTTAGTGATCTGTGTCCGTATGGCTTAGGTCTGCAATATCACTTATGTGGAAGCAGACGTTAAACACCAAGAAGATAGATAGACTACAACCACAGCTGTGCTACAACTAGAGAATTGCGGATTGGATTTGGGAGAATGACATTTAACTTTTATTTCCCTTTACCGTTGGGTTACAAATAATTTTTTGTGTGTATGTAAGAATTGTTTTTAACTTAGTGAAGTAAGTCATACTTCATACAATTTCTGAATTTCAACAATGCATAATTTTAGAAATTCGTGTAACACACAGTGGTGTGTAAAAATAGGGGAGTGTTCTGTTCGCTCGCACTTGGTCCTGAGGGCGCTATTATTTACTTTAGTATTGCACTTTCGCACCTTTATCAGTTCCGTGGCTGTAGAGACTTGAAATTTTGTCCACATCAATCTGGCCATCTTAAAGCTGCAATTCCATATTTTTAAGTTATATTTTTAAAATGTATTAAGATAAAGCCTTAAAGCTCCAATAGCATTTTTTTAAGTTATATTTTTAAAATGTATTAAAATAAAGCCCAAAAATAGATTGAACCTATAAACAGTCCTACCTTGTTAAAGAATAATCCTATTAATCCTATAATTCAGTACTGCCAGTTGAGAAATTGGCAAAAATATCATTTTCAACTTCAAATTCAAACGTTTGAAGATGGCCGTCCATGGAGAGGAATGGGAAAACAAGGGAGGTAATTGAGTAACTATTACCTCAATCACCCTTTATAATGCCCAAAAAAATTTGCCCAGGACCGTATAATAGTGAGTTGACAACCTTTTGAGCAAAAGACATAGAAATAATTATGTTTTGACTTTCTTAGAAAATGTGAAATTGGAACTTTAAAATAGATTGACATTATTTACTTTAGTATTGCACTTTCGCACCTTTATCAGTTCCGTGGCTGTAGAGACTTGAAATTTTGTCCACATCAATATGGCCATCTTAAAGCTGCAATTCCATATTTTTAAGTTATATTTTTAAAATGTATTAAGATAAAGCCTTAAAATAGATTGACATCAAATCAAACAACAGAAAAAATCGCAATACTCACAGCCAACAATTCTACATACCTTATGCTCGTACAGATGCTTATAATTACAAGTACAGCTTCATACCAAATACGATTAGAGATTGGAATAATTTAAACCCCAGTATTTGAGAGAAATCATTACAGTCCAAAAACAGAGTGTTCTATATCCGGTATATTCCGGTTTTATACCAGTAAATTTTAACGTGTACCAGTAAATTATCCATAAACTTCAACAAAATTAACTGCTACCGTACTTTATTTTTCGATTTGTAACTCGTGTCAAACGTCTCGTGCTGCTGATGGCTGCCAAAACGTGGTGCTATTTATAGTACCATGAGTATGACGGTATCTTCCGTCGTGAAGGTCGCTGCTCAATCAAAGTCACCATGATCTTCACAATATGGCGCCAAAGCAGACGAATCTTTCGTTCTTTTACTTTACAGAGGTGGTGATACATGTGGGTCATTCCACAAATGAGGAGTCCAAAGTGGGACATGGGTACTAAAATTTTAAGTACCGGTAATCTCAATCACTGATAAAATTATACCAATAATAGGAGTAATGTATGTCATTTTAGGGACAGTTAGTGATTTCTCATTGTTGAGTTCCAAAGAAAAGAAATGAACTATTTTAGATGACGGGTTACGTACAGATTTCTCGTGTAAAGGGACACGAAAGTAAGATTTTTAATGTTAAATTTCTGTGCATGTATAAGACATACTAATGTGTTTATGATGTATTATTATTCAAATGAGGCACCTTCATTAGACATCTAAGCAGAAATAGTGAATATTTGTGCCAACACCTCTTGCCAGCCAATGTCGATTACATGGATATTCCCAAATTCTCGATATAGACTGAAAAGTTTCTGTAGATGTTTAAAAAAGTAAAGATTTTACAAAATTGTTGAAGTTTGTATGTACTTAACAATCGATATGAACTACTGTACTTGAAAATGAGTACGGTATCATGAAAAATCAACAAGGAAAGGTTTAATGTGATCCGCAGTATTGCAGTTTCACATGTAAAGGGACACCAAATGTTGATGACTTGCCTGCTAATAATCTAATCAAATCATATTATGTAGTATTTCAACTTTAAAACTTGAACAATCAATAAACTTTCAAATATAAAAAAAAAATAAAACTTAACAATCAAAATGAGTAGCAGTCTTTGAGAACTGCTTGTGTCCCTTTAAATAATTTACGTTGTGAATTCGTTTAGCCAAAAAATGAATCAAAAAAGACTTGAAAAGAGCAAGGTAACACTTAAACATTGTTAGCTTGTCAGAGGAAAGCAAAGAAACTAATGTAGCTTTAGTTACATACGTGTATTTTCAATATCTAATTAAAAATAGGGACACAAAACTTTTGGTGCCTTATTTTTATAATAAAATTCCGAAGCCGCTACCATTCTGCCGCGTGATCCCCGAATACCAAGTAAGTGATAATTTTCAGGTATCGAAGAATACTGTTATTTTGAACTCTGCAATTATAACATTCAGCATTCATGCGTCATATGCAGGAGGTAAATTCACATCACAATGTAATTTCAATTACAACTTAAATACGGGGACACTAAACTTTGATTTGATCTTATTCAGAAAATATCCATTCGCTGAGCCATCGGCTGCTTTGGGTACGATAATCATGTGACCATAAACTAAATATCTCTCACACTCGGCAAATCTCGACAGATTCCGGAACCTACATCTCGTCTCGGCTGTATGACGAATTCCGCCATATTGGAACTACTTTAAAGGTCTCGGATGAAACATGGCTGCGCCCATGATGTTTTGGAACTACTTTAAAGGTCCTGGATGAAACATGACTGCGCCCATGGTGTATTGTTTGTTTGTAATATTGTCAAGTTTTCCTCTTAAAGTAAACCGGTAGCGGCATCGCAAATGTATGTATCAAGCGCAATCGAAATATCGTTATATTTTTGGTAGTTCCCATGAGTAGTGTACCAGCTGAGGAAAGACGTGTTTACATTGGCAAAATTTAATATACGTCTCTGCTATGCGTAATCGTTTATCACAGCACCGTTGTTTTTGTCTGTCACCTTTAAGTTTTTATACGCCCACATGGAAATGTGGTCGTAATATTGTCAAGTTTTCCTCTTAAAGTAAACCGGTAGCGGCATCGCAAATGTATGGGCGTAGGTACATATCAATTACTGTCATACAGCCGAGACTAGATGTAGGTTCCAGATGCTGTTGAGAATTGCCGACTGCATCTCTCTCTGATGTAATTCACAGTTAATAGAGGGCGTTACCAGTGGCATTAACAAGCACTTCTTAAATTGAAAGCTAATGAAAATTTTACAGACAATTTTAAACAATACTGCTGATTACGTTTTTGGAATTTGTTATTTATTACTATGCCAACAAGATGGGATTGAAATAAAACATTTGGATTTGATTTTTAAAGTTAATATCACGGCTAAATTGACAAAAATACAACATAAATTTTGGGGACACAAAAATTTACGTTGTGATGCGTGGATAAAAATCCTCCAACTGAGATTACTTAACTTTCATTTCGAAACTTTCGTTTAGAAACTAAAAATTAGCAAACGAAATTTTACATTCTCTGCTGCATGTCTTATGAAAATATTTGGAAATATTAGTACTTTGCTCATCATGGTCTAGTTGTTAAAATGTTGAGTAAAAAATGTCCCCAAAAAGTAACACAAAATTTCAGGGACACGATGAATTGCAACATAGAAAAATTTAACCACAAACCGATTTTCTATGTTTTTATAGCACATAAATAAAAAATAACAAACATATTACATGACCAATTACTTTTTTGAATAATTGGTGATAAGAAAATAGGTATTTTTGCTGGTTTGAGCAATGATATACATGAATTTTCAATCAGCCCCCTCATTTATCGAATGACCCATGTATCAAGCGCAATCGAAATATTGTTATATTTTTGGTAGTTCCCATGAGTAGTGTACCAGCTGAGGAAAGACGTGTTTACATTGGCAAAATTTAATATACGTCTCTGCTATGCGTAATCGTTTATCACAGCACCGTTGTTTTTGTCTGTCACCTTTAAGTTTTTATACGCCCACATGGAAATGTGGTCGTATATTGTCGTCGCCCTCTCCGTCTGTGGTCCGTCGTCCACAATTTCTTGTGAACGCTCTAGAGACTGAAGTTAATATTCGATTGACTTAAAATTTGTACACAGTGTTAAAGGTCATGAGACGAAGAAGCCTATTGATTTTCAGCGATATCCGATAATTACTACCAGAGTTATGACCCTTGATCACTTTGAAAAATCTTGTGAACGCTCTAGCGGCTAAAGTTAATAATTTCCGATTGACTGTAAATTTATACACAATTTTGAAGGTCATGAGATGAAGAATCCTATTGATTTTCAGCGATTTCCAATAATAAGTGCCAGAGTTATGGCCCTTGATCACTTCAAAAAATGCTGTGGACGTTCTAGAGGCCAAAGTTAATATCCGATTGACTTGAAATTCATACAGTGTCTAAGGTCATGAGACGAAGAAGCCTTTTGATTTTCAGCGATTTCCGATAATTACTGCCAGAGTTATGGCCCTTAATCACTTCAAAAATTCTTGTGGATGCTCAAGAGGCCAAAGTTAATATCTGATTGACTTCAAAGTTATACATAGTGTTTACAGTCATGAGACTAAGACGCCTATCGATTTTCAGTGATTTTCAATAATTACTGCCAGAGTTATGGCCCTTGATCACTTCGAAAAATTCCTGTGGAAGCTCTAGAGGCCAAAGTTAATATCCGATCGACTTTAAATTTACACACAGCGTTTAAGGTCATGAGACGAAGAAGCCTATTGATTTTCAGAGATTTCAAATATTTACTGCCAGAGTTATCTCCCTTGACGTTATAGAGGCCAAACTTAAGGTGTTGAAACGAACAAGTATTTTGATTTTCAATGAATTTTGATAACTGAACAGCTAAATCCATGATTTTAAATGTTTCATGTATATACTAATTGTTAGCGTGGGGTAAAACTTTATAAAAAGCAATCAAATTCTAATGATTTTCTGATAATTAATTGAGTTGTTACTCTTAGTCAGTTTTTAGTGTATTACAAATGTTTCATTACCGAAAAAAGTAAAAATATGCGACATCCCTTGTTGACTGCCCGTACGATTTAGCTGCTGTGGGCGTATGTTTCGTTGCCTGGCAACCTATCTTATACACTTGTAAGTGATCCTGCCACTTTTATAGACCAAAAACCTTGAAAAGTGACTTGTAGAAAATCGTCTATTTCTCTGCAACCATACAAGTTAGAAACCATTTTGTGGTATTTGTATGATCCTATGGGTTCAATCTATCTGTTGATTGGAATCAAATATTATAATTTTAAAAACATTGCAAATTTGAAAAAAATATCTGTTTTAAAGGCTAATTATAGGCTACAGTTTTTGAAAAAAAATCTTACTTCTGGTGATAATGAAAATCTAAAATTATTTGTATGAAATCATAAATGGCATTAGGTATTACACAGTGAAAATTGTATGAAAATCGAATAATAATTGACACTTTCATGGACCAAAACCCTTGAAAAGGTACCTGTTAGAAACCATTTTGTGATATCTATATGATCGTATGGCCAGGTTCATTGTATTAGTTGTTTGGATTCAAATATCAAAATGAATTATTTGTTTCCAAGGTTATACATGTAAATCTAAAATTATTTGTATGAAATCATAAATGGCATTAGGTATTACACAGTGAAAATTGTATGAAAATCGAATAATAATTGACACTTTCATGGACCAAAACCCTTGAAAAGGTACCTGTTTGAAACCATTTTGTGATATCTATATGATCGTATGGCCAGGTTCATTGTATTAGTTGTTTGGATTCAAATATCAAAATAAATTATTTGTTTCCAAGGTTATACATGTAAATACAGTTTTTATACGCCCACATTGAAATGTGGACGTATAGTGTCGTCACCCCATCCGTCCGTCCGTCCGTCCGTCCGATTGACTTTGAATTTATACACAGTGTTTAAGGGCATGAGACGAGGAAGCCTATTGTTTTTCAGCGATTTCCAATAAGTTGTGGCCCTTGATCACTTCAAATAATCTTGTGGACGCTCTGAAGGCCAAAGTTAATGTCCGATCGACTTTGAATTTATACGGTGTTTAAGGTCATAAGACAAAGAAGCCTATTGTTTTTCAGCGATATCAAATAATTACTGCCAGAGTTATGGCCCTTGATGACTTAAAAAATCTTGTGACGCTATAGAGGCCAAACTTATCATACGATTGACTGCAGATTGATACACAGAGTTTAAGGTGTTGAAATGAACAAGTAGTTTGATTTTCAATGAATTTTGATAAGTGAACAGCTAAATCCGTGATATTAAATGTTTCGTATGCTAATTGTTAGCGTGGGGCAAAACTTTATAAAAAGCAAACAAATTCTAATGATTTTCTGATAATTACATAATGAGTTGTTACTCTTAGAGATGGGTTCCCAGCAAAGTATTTATCGGGAGGTTATGGCCAATAAAAGTATGGCAATTTTGGTATATATGGAAAGTATTGGATTCCCTGAAAAACACTCATTGAGTGTATACAGGACAAAAAATGTAAGGCAAAGGGTTCCCCTAATCGACAGCCCGACGACTAGGGTTATACCCATGCGTGACGTCAGAGGCTGCATGACCACATTGAGCGCTTTGTGTACATGTTGATAAACTCTATAAAGAGTTAGACCTACAACCCTTTCTGAGATAAAAATCACGTAAAAAGACGCAGGCAGTGTATAATCCGAGAATTTAATTAGGATTCGATATTTGTAATAAATGGTCAGTGATTACAGAAGGGTAATCCCATGACGCAAACATGGCCTCTTTTGATCGATTTTCATACAGGGGTATACTTGGCAATTACAGTGTTGTGAGAAGGATTTGAAGCAAAATTATGATAAATTAATTAGTTGGAATATGTTTTTAGCCCCATTATGTTATCAAATCACCCAGTTTGTACCCGGGAAAGCAACTTTGATCAGATTTTTGTGTATTACAAATGTTTTATTACCGTAAAAAGTAAAAATATGCGACAACCCTTGTTGACTGCCTGGACGATTTAGCTGCTGTAGGCGTATTTTTCGTTGCCTGGCAACCTATCTTTTAATATTTTATGGACACGAAAGTTAACGTACGCAACCTCATAGTCAGATGAACGAAAAAATTTTTTAACAAACAAGGGAATGCCAAATACGCTTTTAAATGATGATTTGAACAATTATTTATTTCATTAAAAGCCAGCATGCTTCATTTCTTCGCCTGTAATACTGGCAATCATGGAATGAAAAGGTTCAGATTTCCATAGTCACAATTTTGCAGGTTAAAAATAACGAATTTTGACAATTGTTGATCGATAAAAAATTTTCAAAAATATTCACTGAACCAGTTTTATTTACAATATTACAGCAAGTATTGGTGCATAGGTGGAAAGTAATGAAATATTTGAAAAATCAAAATTTTAATTATAAATTGAATTTATATTAAAGCATTCAAAAAGTGTCAAATACCAAAAAGTGGCCCATATATTGATCTCAAGTTTACTAAATGTTGTTGTCTACGATATCACCCTAAGTGGAAGTAGTAGACGTTGAACCTCACGAACGTAGTGCTCCTACGGTTAGGAATTTTTATACGCCCACATTGACGTATATTGTCGTCTCCCCTGTTCGTCCGTCCGTCCGTCCACAATTATTTGTGAACAGTCTACAGGTCACAATTTTTATCCGATTTCAATGAAACTTAAAAGAGGTTTATCACCCTAAGATCTCGGTTCCTTTCGATATTGGCATGTATCGGACTGTAACTTCATGGGTTATGGCCCCTGATTGTACGAAAAACCACGTTTTTAGCTTGTGAACAGTGTAGAGGGCACAATTTTGAACCGATTTTGATGAAACTTGACATGCATGTTTATAACCCAAAGATCTTGGTTCCTTTTGATATTTGCGCCAGAATTATGGCCCCTGATTGTCCGAAAAATCGCCCTTTTTAGCTTGTGGTCCCTCTGGAGGTCAAAATTAGTATCTGATTCTGAAAACCGTTTGATTATATCACCGTTATATGGTAATGAAGGATGAGGTTGAATTTCGTGAAAATCGGACCATAATTGACAGACAAAATGGCCGTTACATGGTAATGAAGGTTGAGTTCGAATTTCGGGAAAATCAGACCAAAATTGACGGACAAAATGGCCGCCGTTTGTACGCGAATAGTGTGAAAATATGTTTTATCAAGGTTGTGGACCCAGTAGAGGTCACAATTTTAATTTTATTTTGATGAAACTTGACATGTTTGTTTATAACCCAAAGATCTTGGTTCCTTTCGATATTTGCGCATATCGGATAGTAACTTCCTGAATTATGGCCCCTGATTGTACGAAAAATTGCCTTTATTAGCTTGTGGTCCCTCTGGAAGTCAAAATTATTACCCGATTTAAAAAAACGTTTGATTATATCACCGTTACACTGCCATGAATATTGAAATCGAATTTCATGAAAATCGGACCAAAACTGACGGACAAAATGGCCGCCGTTTGTACGCGAATAGTGTGAAAATGTTATATCAAGGTTGTGGACCCAAGGTTGAGGTCACAATTTTAATATGATTTTGATGAAACTTGACATGTATGTTTATAATCCAAAGATGTTGGTTCATTTCAATATTTGCGCCCATTGGATCGTAACTTCCTGAATTATGGCCACTGATTGTCCGAAAAATCTCCCTTTGTAGCTTGTGGTCCCTCTGGAAGTCAAAATTATTATCTGATTTTGAAAACCGTTTGATTATATCACCGTTACATGGTAATGAAGGATGAGGTTGAATTTTGTGAAAATCGCACCAAAATTGACAGACAAAATGGCCGCCGTTTGTACGCGAATAGTGTGAAAGTATGTTATATCAAGGTTGTGGACCCTTCAGAGGTCACTCACAATTTTAATTCAATTTTGATGAAACTTGAAATACATGTTTATAAACTAAATATTTTGTTTCCATTGCATATTGGATCATAACTTCCTGAATTATGGCCATTGATTGTACGAAAAATCGCCTTTATTAGCTTGTGGTCCCGTAAAAATGAAATACGAAAAAATATCTCAATATACGTTAGAAATAACAGATTGAGAAGGATCACCTAACTATCTATGTGTATCGCAAGTGTAGTGTCGTTAATACCTGTCATTAATCAATGAGACTAAATTGGAACAGTGATTGGGTCATAAAGTAATTAAGAATGTTGATTAGGTAATTATCTTTTTCTTTGCTCACCGATGTTTTTGTAATAAAGTAGCCTCGTATTATTTGTTGATTGGTGTTTAAACAACATTTAAATATAAATCCTTCGATGGATATACGATAAGGTTATAATGTCTAACATCATTTAACTTTTTTATAAAGAATACAAGTATTTTACAATTAAATTGACAGTTTAATCACTCACCAAACGGCACCAGGAACTCCACATTTGATCAAGTGTATTTGATATTCATTATTACAAATTGATCTGGCCGGCGTAACAAAAAATGATAATTACCCTTCTAAATTAGAACCACAATACTGACGAAAATGTATCTCGAATCGTTTGGACTGCACACGATGGTAAATTGTATTAAAATCGGTGCCGTGGGAAAAAAGAACGGCCGTACATAATGAAACAAATTTTAAAATGGATCTTGAATTAAAATGTATTACAAAACAAATTATTCCGTAGTCAATTGTTTTATTTAATTAGGGGGATTAAGGAATCAGTCAGGCGTTAATAAATACACACGCCGGGTGTGTATAGGTAATTAAGCAATCGTTCGTAAAATGTTCACTGCATATCACTGTTGTGACTGTAGGTTGCCAATCAGGATTTGAATTGTTTACAAACGCATTCCAATTTTTCCGTACGATTTCATCGTTGGGAAATTTATGAAACGCCGGTACATTATTCCCCTTTCCCTTGCTGGGATTTCCACAACTCTCAATAACACAACGGTAATATGGCATCTTGAAATACACTCGGTAATATTCTAGTCACAAATATATAATCTATTACAACCCAAGACGAGAAAAGTCGGCTTTTGAAAATCCTCTGAATGATATAGTGATATGTAACTTACATGTAAATAATTATGCGTTAATGATTACGCCAGTCAAATGTTTATTGGGCCGACAAATACACACGTGTCAACTGGCTGTGTGATATATTGTACAGATGATGTATATACTATGTGTAGTGCCTGTGACGTCACTAGCCAATCAACCAGATTAAGGTTGTAATTGAAAATTTGAAAACCGTTTTTGGCAGTTGGATACTAAAACGTAAATATCTGAATTAATTTTAATCAGATTAGTTTGAACTTGCCGTAAAATGGATTTTGTAACTATTGAGTACTCGTAGGTAAAACTTTTCTGAATCATTTGATGTGGTCTTTAAGGTCATGAGACGAAGAAGCCTATTGTTTTTCAGCGATTTCCGATAACTACTAGAGTTATGGCCCTTGATCACTTCAAAAAATCTTGTGGACGCTCTAGAGGCTAAAGTTAATATCCGATTGACTTTAAATTTATACACAGTGTTTAAGGTCATGAGACGAAGAAGCCTATTGTTTTTCAGCGATTTCCGATAACTACTAGAGTTATGGCCCTTGATCACTTCAAAAAATCTTGTGGACGCTCTAGAGGCCAAAGTTAATATCCGATTGGCTTTAAATTTATACACAATGTTTAAGGTCATGAGCCCTTGATCACTTCAAAAAATCTTGTGGACGCTCTAGAGGCTAAAGTTAATATCCGATTGACTTTAAATTTATACACAGTGTTTAAGGTCATGAGACGAAGAAGCCTATTGATTTTCAGCGATTTCTGATAATTAGTGCCAGAGTTATGGCCCTTGATCACTTCAAAAAATCTTGTGGACGCTCTAAAGGCCAAAGTTAATATCCGATTGACTTTAAATTTATACACAGTGTTTAAGGTCATGAGACGAAGAAGCCTATTGTTTTTATACGCCCACATTGAAATGTGGTCGTATATTGTCGTCGCCCCCGTCCGTCCGTCCGTCCGTCCGTCCGTCCGGCGTCCACAATTGCTTGTGGACGCTCTAGAGGCTAAAGTTAATATCCGATTGACTTTAAATTTATACACAGTGTTTAAGGTCATGAGACGAAGAAGCCTATTGTTTTTCAGCGATTTCTGATAATTAGTGCCAGAGTTATGGCCCTTGATCACTTCAAAAAATCTTGTGAACGTCCTAAAAGCCAAAGTTAATATCCGATTGACTTTAAATTTATACACAGTGTTTAAGGTCATAAGACGAAGAAGCCTATTGATTTTCAGCAATTTCCGATAATTAGTGCCAGAGTTATGGCCCTTGATCACTTCAAAAAGTCTTGTGGACGCTCTAAAAGCCAAAGTTAATATCCGATTGACTTTAGATTTATACACAGTGTTTAAGGTCATAAGACGAAGAAGCCTATTGATTTTCAGCAATTTCCGATAATTAGTGCCAGAGTTATGGCCCTTGATCACTTCAAAAAATCTTGTGAATGCCCTAAAAGCCAAAGTTAATATCCGATTGACTTTAAATTTATACACAGTGTTTAAGGTCATAAGACGAAGAAGCCTATTGATTTTCAGCGATTTCCGATAATTAGTGCCAAAGTTATCTCCCTTGATCACTTCAAAAAATCTTGTGGACGCTCTAAAAGCCAAAGTTAATATCCGATTGACTTTAAATTTATACACATTGTTTAAGGTCATAAGACGAAGAAGCCTATTGATTTGCATCAATTTCCGATAAATAGTGCCAGAGTTATGGCCCTTGATCAGATCAAAAAATCCTGTGGATGCTCTAGAGGCCAAAGTTAATATCCGATTGACTTTAAATTTACACACATTGTTTAAGGTCCTGAGACGAAAAAGCCTACTGATTTTCATCGATTTCAAATAATTACTTCCAGAGTTATCTCCCTTGATCACCTCGAAAAAACCTTGTGGCGCTGTAGATGCCAAACTTATAAATCATCCGATTGACTTCAGATTGATACACAGAGTTTAAGGTGTTGAAACGAACAAGTATTTTGATTTTCAATGAATTTTGATAACTGAACAGCTAAATCCATGATGTTAAATGTTTCCTATACTAATTGTTAGCTTGGGGCAAAACTTTATAAAAAGCTAACAAATTCTAATGATTTTCAGATAATTACATAATGAGTTGTTACTCAGATTTTAGTGTATTACAAATGTTTTATTACCAAAAAAAAGTAAAAATTTGCGACAACCCTTGTTGACTGCCCGGACGATTTAGCTGCTGTGGGCGTATGTTTCGTTGCCTGGCAACCTATCTTTCAGTGATTTCAGATAATTAGTGCCAGAGTTATGGCCCTTGATCACTTTAAAAAAATCTTGTGGACACTCTAGAGGCCAAAGGTCATATCCGATTGACTTTAAATTTATATATAGTGTTTAAGGTCATGAGACGAAGAAGCCTATTGATTTTCAGCGATTTCTAATAATTAGTGCCAGAGTTGTGGCCCTTGATTAATTACTGCCAGAGTTATGGCCCTTGAGCACATCAAAAAATCCTGTGGACGCTCTAGAGGCCAAAGTTTTTCCCGATTGACTTTAAATACACACACACTGTTTAAGGTCATGAGACGAAGAAGCCTATTGATTTTGAGCGATTTCAAATAATTACTTCCAGAGTTGTCTCCCTTGATCACTTCATAAAACCTTGTGATGCTATAGAGGCCAAACTTATCATCCGATTGACTTCAGATTGATACACAGAGTTTAAGGTGTTGAAACGAACAAGTATTTTGATTTTCAATGAATTTTGATAACTGAACTGCTAAATCCATGATATTAAATGTTTCCTATACTAATTGTTAGCGTGGGGCAAAACTTTTATAAAAAGCAAACAAATTCTTATGATTTTCAGATAATTACATAATGAGTTGTTACTCTTAATCAGATTTTAGTGTATTACAAATGTTTCATTACCAAAAAAAGTAAAAATATGTGACAACCCTTGTTTACTGCCCGGACGATTTAGCTGCTGTGGGCGTATGTTTCGTTGCCTGGCAACCTATCTTTTTTTATTAGATTCCTGTAAAACAAACAGCTGCTCATTGACAGGTCATACACGTTATAATACTGGGTTAACTGGGGCATCTCAAGTTGACATACATTGTTCAATTTTCAAAATGGCGCTCTGTCGTCATGGAGATGTTTGTAATGGGAGATAACTTTAATGGGGACATCTCCAATTAACCGTACCGCTCAATTCTAACCGTCTAACCGTCCAATTCTAACTGTTTACGGTTATCTGATTAACCGTAGGAGCACTACACGAACGAACTAAATGTCATTGTGCTTGATAACGATAAGAGGATACCGTAAGGCACATGCGTAGATAAGGCGCAGGGCGAGTTTGGCAGAGGTGTTTTTCAGGAAAAAATAAAAGTGCATGCTTTAGGCGCACCCTTCTCCGGCGTCATGTGAAACATGTGCAATACCATAATATGTGATTCAAGTACACTAGTTGCGATGTCCAGTAACTGGGCCAAACTTACTGTTTACAGTTATACATGTAATAATTACCGATATTTAGCCGTATCAAGCATTATATATTTTTATACGCCCACATTTTCATGTGGACGTATATTGTCGTCGCCCCTGTCCGTCCGTCCGTCCACAATTGTTTGTGAACAGTCTACAGGTCACAATTTTTATCCGATTTCAATGAAACTTAAAATATAGGTTTATCACCCTAAGATCTCGGTTCCTTTCGATATTGGCATGTATCGGACCGTAACTTCATGGGTTATGGCCCCTGATTGTACGAAAAATCACGTTTTTTAGCTTGTGAACAGTGTAGAGGACACAATTTTGAACCGATTTGGATGAAACTTGAAATGCATGTTTATAAACCAAAGATCTTGGTTCCTTTCGATATTTGCGCAAATTGGATCGTAACTTCCTGAATTATGGCCCCTGATTGTCCGAAAAATCGCCCTTTTTAGCTTGTGGTCCCTCTGGAGGTCAAAATTGTTATCCGATTTAAAAAATCGTTTGATGATATCACCGTTCGATGGTTATGAAGGTTGAATTCGAATTTCGTGAAAATCGGACCAAAATTGATGGACAAAATGGCCGCCATTTGTACGCGAATAGTGTGAAAATATGTTATATCAAGGTTGTGAACAGTGTAGAGATCACAATTTTGAACCGATTTGGATGAAACTTGAAATGCATGTTTAAAACCCAAAGATCTTGGTTCCTTTCGATATTTGCGCCAATCGGATCGTAACTTCCTGAATTATGGCCCCTGATTGTCCGAAAAATCGCCCTTTTTAGCTTGTGGTCCCTCTGGAGGTCAAAATTGTTATCCGATTTAAAAAACCGTTTGATTATATCACCGTTTCATGGTTATGAAGGTTGAGTTCAAATTTCGTCAAAATCGGACCAAAATTGACGGACAAAATGGCCGCCATTTGTACGCGAATAGTGTGAAAATATGTTATATCAAGGTTGTGAACAGTGTAGAGGTCATAATTTTGAACCGATTTGGATGAAACTTGAAATGCATGTTTAAAACCCAAAGATCTTGGTTCCTTTCGATATTTGCGCCAATCGGATCGTAACTTCCTGAATTATGGCCCCTGATTGTCCGAAAAATCACCCTTTTTAGCTTGTGGTCCCTCTGGAGGTCAAAATTGTTATCCGATTTAAAAAAACGTTTGATTATATCACCTTTCCATGGTTATGAAGGTTGAGTTTAAATTTTGTGAAAATTGGACCAAAATTGACGGACAAAATGGCCGCCATTTGTACGCGAATAGTGTGAAAATATGTTATATCAAGGTTGTGGACCTTATAGAGGTCACAATTTTGAACCGATTTGGATGAAACTTGACATGTATGTTTATAACCGAAAGATCTTGGTTCCTTTCGATATTTGCGCCCATCGGATCGTAACTTCCTGAATTATGGCCCCTGATTGTCCGAAAAATTGCCCTTTTTAGCTTGTGGTCCCTCTGGAGGTCAAAATTATTATCCGATTTAAAAAAACGTTTGACTATATCACCGTTACATGGTAATGAAGAGAGAGTTTGAATTACGTGAAAATCGAACTAGAATTGACGGACAAAATGGCCACCGTTTGTACACGAATAGTGTGAAAATATGTTATATCAAGGTTATGGACCCTATAGAGGTCACAATTTTGAATCGATTTTGATGAAACTTGACATGTATGTTTATAACCCAAAGATCTTGGTTCCTTTCGATATTTGCGCCCATCGGATCGTAACTTCCTGAATTATGGCCCCTGATTGTCCGAAAAATAGCCCTTTTTAGCTTGTGGTCCCTCTTGAGGTCAAAATTATTATCCGATTTAAAAAAACGTTTGACTATATCACTGTTACATGGTAATGAAGAGAGAGTTTGAATTACGTGAAAATCGGACTAGAATTGACGGACAAAATGGCCGCCGTTTGTACACGAATAGTGTGAAAATATGTTATATCAAGGTTGTGGACCCTATAGAGGTCACAATTTTGAATCGATTTTGATGAAACTTGACATGTATGTTTATAACCCAAAGATCTTGGTTCCTTTCGATATTTGCGCCCATCGGGTCATTACTTCCTGAATTATGTCCCCTGATTGTACGAAAAATCACCCTTTTTAGCTTGTTGTGCCTCTGGAGGTCACAATTATTATCTGATTTAAAAAAAAAAAACGTTTGATTATAAAAACCAAACAAATTCTAATGATTTTCTGATAATTCCTTAATATGCGACAACTCTTGTTGACTGCCCGGACGATTTGGCTGCTGTGTGGGCGTATGTTTCGTTGCCTGGAAACCTATTTTTCTTTATGAAATAAGAAACAATATTTATAGTTTTTGCATTGCATACAACTTTATATTAATTATAACTTGCTATTGAATTGTTTCATATCTTAAATGGTAATTCTTGTGCTCGTACGGTAGTCAAATTGTCGTTAAAGTCCTGCCCACAACAAACATGGCCGTCTATTACTTTCTGTTAAATTCACGAGCATTTGGCTTTGATAAATGAGAAGGTATTGATGATAAACAAATGAAATAATAACTGTAGAAATAATTTATTATGATCAGCTACTCACGACTTAAATCCTGACTACCGGTAAAAGAGAAACAATACTTCTAGTTCATTTAAACTATCTAAACAACTGACAATCAAACGACGGTGTTCATTGCCCCGTCCACTACACGCGGCATGACAATACCTAAATTGTAGCCATTTAGATCTATCAGTAACATAATACAATATTATTTTAATACCAATGAAAGAAACAATGATTTTGTGAACTACAAACAACTTCATAAAGCATACGGTGACAACTCACCGGTAGATAATTAACCATACCGGTAAATTATAACAATGGATCTATGATCAGTGAATTTATGTTGCATGAAACTATCGGTAACTTGAAACAGCTTGAATGTAAAATTTACAGCAATGTATAGAAAATACCAACGAACATACCATAAAACGAAGAAGCCTATTGATTTTCAGTGATTTCCGATAATTAGTGACAGAGTTATGGCCCTTGATCACTTCAAAAAATCTTGTGGATGCTCTAGAGGCCAAAGTTGATATCTGATTGACTTCAAATTTATACACAGTGTTTAAGGTCATGAGACGAAGAAACCTATTGATTTTCAGCGATTTCTGATCGTTAGTGCCAGAGTTGTGGCCCTTGATCACTTCAAAAAATCTTGTGGATGCTCTAGAGGCCAAAGTTAATATCTGATTGACTTTAGATTTATACACAGTGTTTAATGTCATGAGATGAAGAAGCCTATTGATTTTCAGCGATCTCTGATAATTGTTGCCAGAGTTATGGCCCTTGATCACATCAAAAAATCCTGTTAATATCCGATTGACTTTAAATTTACACACACTGTTTAAGGTCATGAAACGAAGAAGCCTACTGAATTTCAGCGATTTCAAATAATTACTTCCAGAGTTATCTCCCTTGATCACTTCAAAAAACCTTGTGACGCTATAGATGCCAAACTTATCATCCGATTGACTTCAGATTGATACACAGAGTTTAAGGTGATGGAACGAACAAGTATTTTGATTTTCAATGAATTTTGATAACTGAACAGCTAAATCCATGATACTAATTGTTAGCGTGGAGCAAAACTTTATAAAAAGTAATCAAATTCTAATGATTTTCAGATAATTACATAATGAGTTGTTACTCTTAATCAGATTTTAGTGTATTACAAATGTTTCATTACCAAAAAAAGTAAAAATATACGACAACCCTTGTTGACTGCCCGGACGATTTAGCTGCTGTGGGCGTATGTTTCGTTGCCTGGCAACCTATCTTTTAAAACATCGTTAAAGTAGAATGGCTATCGGCCGATGGTGTTTGAATTGCCGGTTATGACTAACACTATAGCAGAAAAGGTCGACATCTTTTTTATGCACGGAATAACAGAAATACGGGCAATAATTATTGACATTTTAACCATATCTAAAAGGCTATTGATAACATGGACGCATTTTAAATCTAAAATATTTATGACAAATATAAATGGAAACGAAAGGGAACAATATTGTGTTTAGTTTGAGTGATAATGTATCAAAAACTTTTGAGGTAGCATCACCGGGCCGACATTTGTTGATTGTAGGGCAATTATTTCTTGAACTCCCGACTTCGGTGTCGACACGGGAAAGGCCTGGATTTGCTTAACGTTGTGTATTCGGGGCACCCCTTCTAGAAAATAAGATATTTGGTAAAAGAAAGTGCGCCTAAAACACCGAAAAATATGGTACTTGTTGAAACGTTGGCTTGTACTCTTGTAGAATAAAACTAGTGATTGTAACCCATAAAAACTGTGTTCTGTTGATCATATTTTTGAAGTAGCATCGGTAAGATCTACTTACATGCTAAATTTCATGAAAATCGTACAAATATTAAAGAAGTTGTCAAATTGGTCATAACTTCCGGTTTCAAATCACAGCGCTGAATTTGTGAAATTCAAAAATCTGAAATTGCGGATTTGAAGTAAATACTTCAACGTACTCAAAGAAAAAAGAATTAGTAAGACCCCGGTAACAAATTTGGCACCCTGCCATTTTGTCAAACCTCTGTACAAACCCCGGTAAGCGAGCTGCCGCCCCCGGTAAAAAAATTCGCAAACCCCGCCAATTAGTAACCATAGAAACCCCACCGGGGTTTCGGAATAGTATAAATAAAAACGCCCAACACGTGAGTCCTATCAGTCCAGTCTGAAGAGTTCAATATGAACGAAACTAGTCACTGACATTCGGGATATCCAGGTCTTCATAGCCACCTTATCTCAACTTTTATCTCTCTCTCTGCTTACGATCTCGTTAAGGCAAATTTTGTTGACCAGACCGGTCGGTCGTGATTCCTTCTCTTGCCTCGGAATCAACCACCATTTTGACGGAAGATATTCTCTCGGCTAAAAAATCTTTTTTCTCCTAGCTACGAGAGATACGTAGAATTAAACTGATCCAGAGCCGATCGTGTCGATAAGAAGCCGCTTATTTGACATTGACACATAACCGAAAGTGAATAGGCCTACTCGTCCAGTTAACACAACGGACAATCTCACATCGCTCCACAAAATAGATAGACACATACTAGTCGCCTCCTACTTCCGATTTCCAAGGCATTTTAGTCAACCTTGACACTCGCACAAATAAACCATTTGGTACTGTTTCGTAGCTTATCATATTAAACCCCTCGGGTGCCATGTTGAATCACACAATATTTAACATTCTAAAACCTAACTACCGGTAATTCATGGAATCAACGACAAATCTAAACTTGGGCACTCCAACCATTTTTGTCCCCCGCCTTTCGTCCGTCTGTCTGTCTGTCCGTCTGTCTGTCCGTCACACTTTTTGGGACACAATAACTCTCTTCCTAATTGAGCTAGAATGTTCAAACTTGGTGTATGTGTTTATTAGGTCAATGCCTTGATGGAGTTCGAAGATGAGCATTTTCCGCTTAGGGTAAGCAGAGATAAGCAATTTGATTGGTTGATGCTTTGGGACACGATAACTTTAGTTCTAATTAAGTGAGATTGATGAAACTTGGTGTATAGTTTCATTATAGTAATACCTTGACTAAGTTCGATAATGAGCATTTTCTGCTCAGGGTAAGCAGAGCTATACGCAATTTGATTGGTCGAGAATTTGGAACACAATAACTCTCCTTCTAATTGAGTTAAAATGTTCAAACTTGGTGTATATGCTTATTAGGTCAATGCCTTGATGGAGTTCGAAGATGAGCATTTTCC
The DNA here is from genome assembly GCA_948474765.1 of Patella depressa. Taxonomy (NCBI): domain Eukaryota; kingdom Metazoa; phylum Mollusca; class Gastropoda; family Patellidae; genus Patella; species Patella depressa. The sequence goes on along the minus strand of OX419720.1, from coordinate 41,206,934 downwards.
GCTTAGGGTTAGCAGAGATAAGCAATTTGATTGGTTGATGCTTTGGGACACGATAACTTGAGTTCTAATTTAGTGAGAGTGATGAAACTTGGTGTATAGTTTTATTATAGTAATACCTTGACTAAGTTCGATAATGAGCATTTTCTGCGCAGGGTAAGCAGAGCGATACGCAATTTGATTGGTCGAGAATTTGGAACACAATAACTCTCCTTCTAATTGAGTTAAAATGTTCAAACTTGGTGTATATGCTTATTAGGTCTATGCCTTGATGGAGTTCAAAGATGAGCATTTTCCGCTTAGGGTAAGCAGAGATAAGCAATTTGATTGGTTGATGCTTTGGGACACGATAACTTTAGTTCTAATTAAGTGAGAGTGATGAAACTTGGTGTATAGTTTCATCACAGTAATACCTTGACTAAGTTCGATAATGAGCATTTTCTGCTCAGGGTAAGCAGAGCGATACGCAATTTGATTGGTCGAGACTTTGGAACACAATAACTCTCCTTCTAATTGAGTTAAAATGTTCAAACTTGGTGTATATGCTTATTAGGTCAATGCCTTGATGGAGTTAGAAGATGAGCATTTTCCGCTTAGGGTAGGCAGAGATAAGCAATTTGATTGGTTGATGCTTTGAGACACGATAACTTTAGTTCTAATTAAGTGAGAGTGATGAAACTTGGTGTATAGTTTCATTACAGTAATACCTTGACTAAGATCGATAATGAGCATTTTCTGCTCAGGGTAAGCAGAGCGATAAGCAATTTGATTTGCCGAGACTTTGGAACACAATAACTCTCCTTCGAATTGAGTTGAAATGTTCAAAATTGGTGTGTATGCTTATTAGGTCAATGCCTTGATGGAGTTCGGCAGAGATAAGCAATTTTTGGATGACACTTCGTGTTCAGTTTGATTGGTCGATACGTTTGAAAAAAATAAATGTGCGATTAATTAATATGCGTCATCTATTTATTTTGGGATTTCGGCGGGGGACATCAGCCTCACTGTTGGCTTGTTATTTTGTTTCACAATTAGTAAAATAGGTCAAGTTACAGCATTGTAGGTCAAAAGCATTCCTTCGTAAAATTCGGTGATTTCGGATTTCTAAAACTTTTTGAAATTATATTAATGCAACGTTCACACCCCATTTTGGAGGGTAGGTCAAAGTTTCAGAAAGATCATTTGATCAAGCAAGTATTAGACACCGCTGTCCACTCATCTTGCATAGTAGAAATTTTGTATGCGATTTTCGAAACAACCTGAACCTGGCTCCCTAACTATGATTAATGAAGTTAATCTTGAATGGAAACTAGGGTTATGATAGTTTAAAAGAAAGGTAACGTTAGTTTGTAAGCTTACACGGTGAATGGAACGAAATGCAGTAATAATAGTAATATAGTTTATGATGAAGAAAGATAATTTCATTACAAAGCTATTCATAATTTTAAAATAACTTAGCTTTAATTAACAAGTGTTTCTATTTCAGAAAAATGTCAAAACAGGGGACCAGCTCTATTTACCCAGCAATTCAGCCTCCTCCAATTCCCACTCGAAAACGTTTGGGAAGTAATAAACCCATCAGTACAGTGGTTCCACCTCCAGTACCAATGAGAGTCAGCAGTTTACATGACAATAAATTATCAGATACACTTAGTTCTATTAAAACTCCAAACATTGACAGAAAGAATGGTGCTGATACTGGTAATGGTTTGTTAAATCAGGGCAAATTAATGTCACTTTCACCAAAAAATGGCCAGAATTCTCAAAATGATGTCAATCCACACTCGTATTTTAATGACTTTAAAGATATAGACTTTAGTTTTCCGCCTGATTCACTAAAACAGCGACGTTCATCTTCACTAGAAGATCTGAGTGTCACTAAATCAGTTTACCCAGATATCAGCCATGTTTTCAGAGAAATAAGAAATGAACCAGATATAACGTGTGGACCAAGTTTTACACCAGTTCAGAATCTTCACGCAGGTCAAAGAAACTCTCAGACTTTCCCTTGTGCTCCAGCTCCGTATGGATGGAATCCAAATTTATTTGCAAATGATCTGACAGCAAATAAAAATGGTTCTGAAGCTAATTTTGGTAGTAAGAATTTTTCAACGACGATAAACAGACTTCATCATGGAGCAAATAGTGTTGCAACAAATATGCCAAATGCAGTGATTGGACAGACTTCAAATCCCAATACCATAATGGTTCCAATGCTTAATCCTCCTATTATAGGATTTATATATCCTTGTGCAGGTGCACCAGGCAACCCTTTTAATTCAAATCCTAATCCTGGTAACTTACCAAATCTAAACCCCAGACATGTCAGTGGGTTTAGTGATGATAGTAGCTTGAAAACTAGGTCTAGAAATAGTCTTCCTCGTCCAGCGAGCTGGGCTGACACGTTAGATAGTGCTGATGGGTTTTCCACATGGACGAACGAAAATTTAGACGGAAATGATGATTATGGCATGACTCCAACACGTCCGTCCCCAGATACGAACTTGATTCATTTGCCTGGCAGGCCAGCAGAGGAACATGAATATTTATCTCTGGATTATTTTGACCCTTTGTACAATCGGGGACGACGGGAATCAATTTCAGCAGTATTAAAAGACACTTCTTTCAATTATTCATTTGGAGAAGCATTTCCTACCTTTGGCAATCTAGTTTATCCTTCTGAGAGTCGACCAGATTTTCTGTCGCAATATGACCATGCACATGGAAAAGGAATATTTGACCCTAAAACTGTGGATTTTGTATTTGAAACAACCAACAGTACATCTGATGACAGAAGAAGCAAAACAGATATAGACACTGATAGGCCACAGAAAAGACCAACACTATCATTAAAGGCAAGTATAACAGAATTATATTACTAATTACACTGAGAAATAGTTAAGAGTCTATCTGTACGCTTGCCACATAAAAAAGTAGCCCAAAGGGTCAACAGATCAGGGATGAAATTGATATGCATCATCATTCTACAAAAGCCAGTCCAGGAAGTCATCGGGTTTCAAGATGTAGACCTGAAATGTTAAATTTGGATGAGAATGAGCATTCTGGGGCAAATACTATCCAGGGAAATGGATCATTGACATCCAGAAAATGGTCAAAATGTGCAATTCTGTCATTCAGTTACATGCCAAGGGGACAAGAAAACCCTGTGCAGTACCAAATTTCCAGCCCATTAGTCAGCAGAAGTGGGATCAGGTTGGATGTACTTCGTAAAGTGTATGAAATGCCCATTTATCTCACCTGTTTTGCTTCTTTTTTTCTTTTTAAAGCTTGTGTTGAGGTCAATCAATCCACTCTATGAATGAAACATTAGCCTTGGCACCTGAAACGATAGAAAGCTGGGGATAAATATGCAATAAAAAACTGTGGGATAATAAGAAAGGAAAAAAAATGGTCTCAATTGGAAATAGAAATAAACCTCTTTGTTTCTAGCGAACATCCCGTCACTGGACCTACAACTAGAAACCTGTTCACAGTCAGTAGTCAGTAAAAAAGTAAACTCTGAGTGTCACATAAGTCTAAGGTAGACACCATCTTTTGAAGTTTGGTCTAAATGTCAAGGCCAACTGCAGATTTGGTCAAATGTCACACAGGTGTAAATTTTGGAGTGTACCTGTTAACATGTCATTGTGTGTAGGCCAAACATTTTAGGTCTAAATATTAAGGCCAACTGCAGACTTGGGTCAAGGTCACATGTAAATTGGGGTGTGGGCGCATGGTTTTTGGACAAAATTGTGTGCTAGGGCCAGGACTGGGTTTTGGCTTGGGCCTAGGGCAAATGCTTGTTGACGAGATTGTAGGTTTGGGTAAGGGCTGGGTCTTGGGTTAGGGTTAGGGTCAGCTCTGTTTACATCTCGGGACCTTCAGGCCAAATCTGCAGTTGAATAGGCCTTAATATTGAGACTTAAAACCACGTTTTGACACCATAGCGAACGAAATTTTAACATCTACACCTCAAATTCACCCTCGGTCAACAGATACCCCCAATAATGGCTATTTTGATATGAAATAGACACAAAACTTACTGCTGAGCAATAAAAAAACAGTATTCTTACCATTTCTGACACTTTCCATTCAAAACTTCAGGAAATAAGTGGCTGAGAAAATATCCATCCTCCATGCTTGTTGTCATATCAGGACTCGGACTAGTAATTATTTGCCCATTGACTTCAATGTTAAATGCCTGTAACATCACATGCTGTAGTTTTTTTCTCAACATTCCGATGGTTCCAATCTTTTTAGGCACAATGGGGACCACATTTGGCAATCTCCTCATCATAAATTTGTAGGGGTTGACCATTTAGATTTTTTGCTACAGGGATTTGAAGTTCACTGGGGTAAAAATCTCACTTCCGACACAATGATTGCTCCGCAGAAAGACATTTTAGACCCCCTATCCCTCCGCTGTAATATCCTCAGTATTACCAAAAACTGCTATGAAATTGAAAATTTGATGCCTTTTCTCCAATTCTAGACCTAAAAGTCAACCCAAAAATGCTGGAAGGGGGAGAAAAAAAATAAGGGAAAAATTGTCTATTTATAACTCGAACCATATTCGTCCATCATGAAATAAGGGGAAATAATTACTAGTCTTAGTCCTATATGATATAGTATGTCATGCAATGATGCTTTAGGCAATGGACGACACGTTTATAGACCGAGACACAAGGACATCTACCCCTGGACATTCCCCCTCCTTAGGACATCTCCCCTCCTTAGGACATCTACCCCCGGATGTTCTCACCCTGGACATTTGCCTCCTTGGGACGTCTGCGGTTAAGGTCATAAGACGAAGAAGCCTATTGATTTTCAGCGATTTCAGATAATTAGCGCCAGAGTTTTGGCCCTTGATCACTTCAAAAAATCTTGTGGACGCTTTAGAGGCCAAAGTTAATATCCAATTGACTTTAAATTTATACACAGTGTTTAAGGTCATAAGACGAGGAAGCCTATTGATTTTCAGCGATTTCCAATAATTAGTGCCAGAGTTATGGCCCTTGATCACTTCAAAAAATCTTGTGGGTGCTCTAGAGGCCAAAGTTAATATCTGATTGACTTCAAATTCATACACAGTGTTTAAGGTCATAAGACGAAGAAGCCTATTTATTTTCAGCGATTTCCGATAATAACTACCAGAGTTATGGCCCTTGATCACTTCAAAAAATCTTGTGGACGCTCTAGAGGCCAAAGTTAATATCCGATTGACTTCAAATTCATACACAGTGTTTAAGGTCATAAGACGAAGAAGCCTATTGATTTTCAGTGATTTCTGATAAATGCTGCCTGAGTTATGGCCCTTGATCACTTCAAAAAATCTTGTGGGTGCTCTAGAGGCCAAAGTTAATATCCGATTGACTTCAAATTCATACACAGTGTTTAAGGTCATAAGACGAAGAAGCCTATTGATTTTCAGCGATTTCCGATAATAACTACCAGAGTTATGGCCCTTGATCACTTCAAAAAATCTTGTGGACGCTCTAGAGGCCAAAGTTAATATCCGATTGACTTCAAATTCATACACAGTGTTTAAGGTCATAAGACGAAGAAGCCTATTGATTTTCAGCGATTTCTGATAAATGCTGCCTGAGTTATGGCCCTTGATCACTTCAAAAAATCTTGTGGATGCTCTAGACTTCAGATTGATACACAGAGTTTAAGGTCTTGAGACGAACAAGTATACTGATTTTCAATGAATTTTGATAACTGAACAGCTAAATCCATGATTATAAATGTTTCTTATACTAAGTTTTAGCATGGAGTAGAACTTTATAAAAAAACAAACAAATTCTAATGATTTTCTGATAATTACTTTATGAGTTGTTAATCCTAATCAGATTTCAGAGTATTATAAATGTTTCATTACCGAAAAAAGTAAGAACATGCGACAACTCTTGATGACTGCCCAGACGATTTAGCTGCTGTGGGTGTATGTCTCGTTGCCTGGCAACCTATCTTTAAACTGATTTTGCAAGTTTCTTTCGTCGATAAGTATAGGTTTTAAAGCTGCTTTCGTTGTCGGTAGTTGTTGGTCTTTCCATTAGTAGTTCAGAGCGTGAGTAGCTGACTCCACTTAAAGGCAGTGTTCTATAGTTTAGGAGTGCCAAGTGTATTACATCATAGCGTTTCCTGCGATATTCTAGAGATGGAAGAGTGGTTTGGAAGTCCTAGTACTAGTTTCGATGCTCTTCGCTGTACGTTTTTTATTTGGATAATTTCTTTTTTTAGAAATGGATGCCAGACGCTAACAGCATATTCCAGATGAGGTCTTATAAAGTGACTTGTATAATTGCAGAAAAATGTTTCGATCTAGGTTTGTGAAGGTCCTGCGTATCATTCCAAGCAATCTGTTGGCCTTTTTTACGTTTTTTGGTGATGTGTTGATCAAACCTTAATAGTAAGTGCAGGGGGACCGTACTACACGAAAAACAAAAAACCTATAAGATTAACCTGCGGAAAACATCAAATCAAGTGAATGGATCCGGGGGCCAGCCGTAAGCGTCCACTGCGCTGTACAGTCCCGGGTCTGTTTTGGTACAGACTTCACTAAAAATGATTTGAAAAAAGAGGCAACAGAAACAATGCGACCGATCTTCACAATGGTCGTCTCCTCAATGGCGATAGTCTGCCAGCTGACGTCAGATGTCAAAACGTCAAACAATTTCAACAATAAGGGCGATAATCCGGATAGAATCTCGGAAAACGCCAAAATAATAAGTGTAGCGAGCAAACAGGAGCAAAGCCCGACAACGAGAACATTCTACAGTACGAAGGGCTAAAACTCTACTCTAATAGTAAGTGCAGGGGGACCGCACTACACGAAAAACAAAAAACCTATAAGATTAACCTGCGGAAAACATCAAATCAAGTGAATGGATCCGGGGGCCAGCCGTAAGCGTCCACTGCGCTGTACAGTCCCGGGTCTGTTTTGGTACAGACTTCACTAAAAATGATTTGAAAAAAGAGGCAACAGAAACAATGCGACCGATCTTCACAATGGTCGTCTCCTCAATGGCGATAGTCTGCCAGCTGACGTCAGATGTCAAAACGTCAAACAATTTCAACAATAAGGGCGATAATCCGGATAGAATCTCGGAAAACGCCAAAATAATAAGTGTAGCGAGCAAACAGGAGCAAAGCCCGACAACGAGAACATTCTACAGTACGAAGGGCTAAAACTCTACTCTAATAGTAAGTGCAGGGGGACCGCACTACACGAAAAACAAAAAACCTATAAGATTAACCTGCGGAAAACATCAAATCAAGTGAATGGATCCGGGGGCCAGCCGTAAGCGTCCACTGCGCTGTACAGTCCCGGGTCTGTTTTGGTACAGACTTCACTAAAAATGATTTGAAAAAAGAGGCAACAGAAACAATGCGACCGATCTTCACAATGGTCGTCTCCTCAATGGCGATAGTCTGCCAGCTGACGTCAGATGTCAAAACGTCAAACAATTTCAACAATAAGGGCGATAATCCGGATAGAATCTCGGAAAACGCCAAAATAATAAGTGTAGCGAGCAAACAGGAGCAAAGCCCGACAACGAGAACATTCTACAGTACGAAGGGCTAAAACTCTACTCTAATAGTAAGTGCAGGGGGACCGCACTACACGAAAAACAAAAAACCTATAAGATTAACCTGCGGAAAACATCAAATCAAGTGAATGGATCCGGGGGCCAGCCGTAAGCGTCCACTGCGCTGTACAGTCCCGGGTCTGTTTTGGTACAGACTTCACTAAAAATGATTTGAAAAAAGAGGCAACAGAAACAATGCGACCGATCTTCACAATGGTCGTCTCCTCAATGGCGATAGTCTGCCAGCTGACGTCAGATGTCAAAACGTCAAACAATTTCAACAATAAGGGCGATAATCCGGATAGAATCTCGGAAAACGCCAAAATAATAAGTGTAGCGAGCAAACAGGAGCAAAGCCCGACAACGAGAACATTCTACAGTACGAAGGGCTAAAACTCTACTCTAATAGTAAGTGCAGGGGGACCGCACTACACGAAAAACAAAAAACCTATAAGATTAACCTGCGGAAAACATCAAATCAAGTGAATGGATCCGGGGGCCAGCCGTAAGCGTCCACTGCGCTGTACAGTCCCGGGTCTGTTTTGGTACAGACTTCACTAAAAATGATTTGAAAAAAGAGGCAACAGAAACAATGCGACCGATCTTCACAATGGTCGTCTCCTCAATGGCGATAGTCTGCCAGCTGACGTCAGATGTCAAAACGTCAAACAATTTCAACAATAAGGGCGATAATCCGGATAGAATCTCGGAAAACGCCAAAATAATAAGTGTAGCGAGCAAACAGGAGCAAAGCCCGACAACGAGAACATTCTACAGTACGAAGGGCTAAAACTCTACTCTAATAGTAAGTGCAGGGGGACCGCACTACACGAAAAACAAAAAACCTTATCCTTAAATGTAATACCAAGGTCTTTTTCTTTGGAATCTTGATGTAATTCTAGTTGGATTCCTTCTTTGCCCATTAAGTATTTCCTTTTTGAATTGTTGTATCCGTATTGTATCGATTTACATTTGTCTGTGTTTAGTTGAAGTTGCCACTCTTCTGTCCATGCCATTAAATTGTTCAGGTCTTCTTTTATCGCGTCGGAGTGGATGCCTGTGCTGTTAATACCGTATAATTTAGTATCATCTGCAAACAGTTTAATAAGGGAGGTTACTGCTTGGGAATGTCGTTGATATATATTAAAAATAACATTGGACCAAGTACACTGCCTAGTGGTACTCCACTGTCCACTGAGCACCACGATGATGATTGGTTGTTAATAGTTACTCTTTGTTTGCGTTCATTTGAAAAATTGGCAATCCAATTAAATAGCTTTCCCTTATTCCAATAGCTTTGAGTTTGGTTAGTAGGTTGGTGTGGAACCTTGTCGAAGGCTTTTTGGAAGTCCAAATATATAACATCTACGGTTTCGTGATTGTCTATTGCTTCAGTAATGAAATCTAGCACTTCAATAAGTTGCAGTGTGGTAGTTCTCCCTGCTCTAAACCATACTGTTCATTTGAAAGGAGATCGTTGGCTTCTAAGTATTTATTAATGGCATCTCTGATTATAGATTCCATTATTTTAACCACAATGCTAGTAAGGCTTAATGGATGGTAGTTGTTTGCCTTTTTGCGGTTGCCTTTCTTAAACAGAGGCGTTATATTGGCTGACTTCCATACTTCAGGTAGGATACCTTCATCCAGAGATTTTTTCGAATACATTAGATAAGGGTACACATCCCTGGTGAGTTGCTGGCAGGGTATAAAAAAAGTACACGGGTATTGAACATTATCTAGGGAAAGTACACCCATTAGGCATCAAAAATATCAAAAACCAAAAATTTCCTATAGAGGGCTTTTTCCATAAATGTGGGAAAATTTACAGTAGCTATTGGCTAACGCATAAACAAACTTGTTTGCATACTTTTACACACAATGGCCTATGATGGGTTTCAGTCAACGAATAAGGCCACCGTCGCTTGGAATATACAGTCATAAATGCTCGTCATCACAATTTTGATTATATTCTTTGAATGACTGCCTGCTATTGTTATATAACGCCAAAATTCCAGCCACCTGTTTCGCAGACGTGTGATTACATACCGTGCACTATAGTTTTATCATTGTGCACTTAATATGGATTAACCTAAATCAATGTGGACCACCGCTAATGTAAGACAATTTTTCACGAATATAATTATTTTAGATTGCATACTATGTATTATGTATTATTACAATTCTATGCTACCCTGCTCGACTCTAATAATTCCAGCTAATTATAATACTATAAATAGTATGCAAATAAGTTTGTTTATGCGTTAACCAATAGCTATTGTAAATTTTCCCGCATTTATATGGATTTAACCAATGAAAAATTATCGTTGTGTTGTACAAGCGTTAAGTAATACATCAGCCATTTTTATAACGAATAAAACGATGACCAAGCTGAATCAGTGAATATTTTCTAAATCAAACACTCGCGGTTCATTTCTCGACAACATCTAAAAACTAAACCCCTTTCAAATCTAAATGGTAGTGTTCATTTCTAAAAACGTCCCGAGAAACTGAACTTTCGTAAAGTAGACGATCGAGGTCAAAACTAAACGGCGTTTCTAAATCTACACGATAGCAAAAATTGGCCGGTTTTTGATGAATCTTGACGACATTTAACAGATTCTAGACAGCAATCTATTGACTGGACACGTATATTATTAGATTCTAGACGGTAAACGTAGTTTCTTTCCTTTTTTTGTAAAATCTGGACGATACCCAGTCCCTAGGGTAAGTGATCCTGGCAAAATTACATTACTTCCGGTGATAATGAAAATGTTCAATTAGTTTTATGAAATCAGAAATGGCATAAGGCATCATATGGTGAAAATTTTATGTAAATCGAATAAGAATTGCCACTTTTATATACCAAAAACCTTGAACAGTGACTTGTAGAAAATTGCCTATTTCTCTGCAACCATACAAGTTAGAAACCATTTTGTGGTATCGGTATGATCGTATGGGTTCCATTGTTGAATGGAATAAACTATCATAATTTTAAAAACATTACAAATCAGACTCATTTGAATAAAATATCTGTTTTGAAGGCTAAAAATACAGTTTTTGCCTAAATTACATTACTTCCGGTGATACTAAAAACTTGAAATTAGTTTTATAACATCGTCTTTGACAGTAGGCTTCAAAGGGTGAAAATTTTATGAAAATCGAATAATAATAATTGACACTCTTATGGGCCAAAAACCTACAAAAGTGACTTTTAGAAAACCACCTATATCTCGGCAACCGAACACGTTAGAAACAATTTTATGATATCTATATGACCGTATGAGTTTTGTTAGTATGTGAATTTAAACCAAAAGTTAATATTATTAATTACATATTAAATAATTCTTGGTTTGAAAAAAATATCGATTTAAAAGTTAAAAATGCAGTTTTTGACCAAATGGTGTCACTTCCGGTGTCAATTTTAAATTATAATCAACTTGATATGACCCATACTTTTGCGAATATCCATTAATAATTGACTATTTTACAGGCAAAATTACGAAAACAGTGACTTATGCAAAACTGCCCTTTTCTCGGCAACTGCTTATATTACAAACTAATTTTCACATACATTCTCTTCGTATGGATTATAGCTACAAGTTTATAAAAGTTATGTAAAAATATTTTAACATCTGAAAAGCCTGAATGGGTTGTAAATAGGTCAATTTTACGCCTTTTTTCACCTCTTAATCCAATTTGCTAGAAAATGAAATAGAAATTAAAAAAACTGCTTCCGCCATTTGTTGCGCCTTGAAAGGACACACTCTTTGAGTCATATAATTTTTCAAAAAAATAATATTTGTTTTCCCAAAATGGTACCTAACTGTCAAAATTGTAGTTTTTGGTAAAATTATGCCACTTCCGATGCTGACAGATAACACTATCGGCAACCAAAAAAATGACAATTCAGACAACGAAGCATATGAACTTTGTTTTATACAAATCGAACAATAAAAAAATAATCTAGGACTGAAAAACTGAATTAGCCAATAGCGGCCAAGGAAAATTACTGAGCCAAAATTTTTAACAAGTCAAAAATCGAAAGTAGCGTAGCTATGTGCCCTGTCTCCGGCTATGCCAAAATGTATCGAAAGATAAAATCCCATGATTATTGTTAAAATTACTGCAATATTTTTTAAAACCATAACTTCGGTGATTTCGGACATTTCGCATAGTCGCAGAGCGTTCAAAATAGCTTTATCCTCTAAGTCACACCCACTTTCCCAGTAAAACCGAAGAAATCGTAACGATGCGACAAGCAGTTGCTGAGATCTACTCAAAAGAAGAATAATAATAATAAGAACTAGACCTGCAGACCTGCAGTGCTGAATCAGCTTTCAGGAATGAGACAGGAAGTGCGTCATACAATAGCCGATCCATCGAACTACCAAACGATACTGTAGTTGTTATGATTCAGTGACACCCTCTATCAGATTTGTAAAAGTAATATTTGCTTGCAAATACACCGGTCAAAATTGTAAAATCTGGCAAAATTACTTCACTTCCGGTGCCAAAAGAAATCATTATCGGTAACAAATAAGTTGAGAATTCGCAATTGAGAATCGTTTTATACATATCAGGCAATAAATAATAAACTCAGAAACCATAAACGGAAATTAAAAAGGTAAAAAACATAAAAAGTGATCCCTAGAAAATTGGTTATTTCTCGACAATGGAATATGATGCTAGAAGCAATTTTTTGATATCTGTATGTTTATACTGATCCAATCTAAATGGCCATTAGAATCAAACGTTATAACGTTAAACAAATAATAAATATAACTCATTTCCAAAAAATATTTGTTTTGAAGTCTAAAAATACGGTTTTTGCAAATATGACATTACTTCCGGTGATAATGGAAATGTTAAATCAGATCATTGCAATCATAAATGGCATAAGACATAACATGGTGAAAATTGTATGAAAATTGAATAATAATTGACACTTTTATAGACCAAAAAGTTTGAAAAGAGACTTGTAGAAAATCGTCTATTTCTCGGCAACCGTACAAGTTAGAAACTTTTTTGTGGTATCTGTATGATCGTATCTGTATAATTTTAAAAAATATTATAAAAAAACCTCATTTGAATAAAATATTTGTTATTTAGGTTAAAAATACAGTTTTTGCCAAAATGACGTCATTTCCGGTAACAGTGAAACTGTAAAATTGGATTAACCTAGTCCAAATTGGCATTAGGCATCGAATGAAAAAAAATATATTGAAAATCGGATAATAATTTACTCTTTTATAGGCAAAATAACGTGAAAAGTGATGCATGCAAAATTGCACATATTACGAACTATTTTTTGCATACATTCTGCTCGTCTGGATTATTACTACGAGTTTATGAAAGTTACGAATAAATAGTTCAAAATATGAAGACGCTGAATGAATTGTAAATAACTGAATTTTACACTTTATTTTACATTTTATTCGAAATTGCCCAAAAATGAAATTGAAATTAAAAAATCTGAGCTAAAGATTTTGTGCACCTTTGCAGGGTGCATCCTTTTAGTTATATCAGTTTTGAAAAAAATAATATTTGCTTTCAAAAAGTGGTACCGAACTGTCAAAATTGTAGTTTTTGTTAATATTACGTAACTTCCATTGCCGACAGAAAAATTTCACCGTAACAAAAAAAATTACAATTGGGACCACGGAGCATATGAACTTTGTTTTATACAAATCGAACAATAAATAATTAATCTAGGTACGAAAAACTAAATTAGCCAATGGCGATTAAAGAAAACTACTGAGTCAAAATTCTTTCTCACTCCTGCTCAAGTAGGGTGATACTTTAACTCTGTGTAAACTACCATCAAAAAATATTCATAAATAAAAAAGTTTTCTGTAAAAATGTAAAAAAAAATCAAAATATCGGAGATTTTTTCGACTACTTCCGGTTTTTCGATCATTGTCGGAATAGCTTTAACAACTTGATTAGATACTTAACTTCCTGTACCAGAAATATCAGAAACATTCATGGAGTAATTTTTGAAAAAAAGATACATAAAAGAGCATTTTCAATAATTTAATGATTTTTCAACTTTTTTCAAAGTTTGAGGTCATTTTTATACGCCCACATGGAAATGTGGTCGTATATTGCCGTCGCCCCCGTCCGTCCGTCTGTCGGTCCGTCCGTCTGTCCATCGTCCACAATTTCTTGTGAACGCTCTAGAGGCTAAAGTTAATATCCGATTGACTTGAAATTTATACACGATGTTTAAGGTCGTGAGACGAAGAAGCCTATTGATTTTCAGCGATATCCGATAATTACTACCAGAGTTATGACCCTTGATCACTTTGTAAAATCTTGTGAACGCTCTAGAGGCTATAGTTAATATCCGATTGACTTTAAATTTATACACAGTGTTTAAGGTCAGGAGACGAAGAAGCCTATTGATTTTCGGTGATATCTGATAATTACTGCCAGAGTTATGACCCTTGATCACTTTGAAAAATCTTGTGAACGCTTTAGAGGCTAAAGTTAATATCCAATTGACTTTAAATTTATACACAGTGGTAAAGGTCGTGAGACGAAGAAGCCTATTGATTTTCAGCGATATCCGATAATTACTACCAGAGTTATGACCATTGATCACTTTGAAAAATCTTGTGAACGCTCTAGAGGCTATAGTTAATATCCGATTGACTTTAAATTTATACACAGTGTTTAAGGTCAGGAGACGAAGAAGCCTATTGATTTTCGATGATATCTGATAATTACTGCCAGAGTTATGACCCTTGATCACTTTGAAAAATCTTGTGAACGCTTTAGAGGCTAAAGTTAATATCCAATTGACTTTAAATTTATACACAGTGGTTAAGGTCGTGAGACGAAGAAGCCTATTGATTTTCAGCGATATCCGATAATTACTACCAGAGTTATGACCCTTGATCACTTTGAAAAATCTTGTGAACGCTCTAGAGGCTATAGTTAATATCCGATTGACTGTAAATTTATACACAGTGTTTAAGGTCAGGAGACGAAGAAGCCTATTGATTTTCGGTGATATCTGATAATTACTGCCAGAGTTATGACCCTTGATCACTTTGAAAAATCTTGTGAACGCTTTAGAGGCTAAAGTTAATATCCGATTGACTTTAAATTTATACACAGTGTTTAAGGTCGTGAGACGAAGAATCCTATTGATTTTCAGCGATATCCGATAATTACTACCAGAGTTATGACCCTTGATCACTTTGAAAAATCTTGTGAACGCTCTAGAGGCTATAGTTAATATCCGATTGACCTTAAATTTATACACAGTGTTTAAGGTCATGAGACGAAGAATCCTATTGATTTTCGGTGACCTCTGATAATTACTGCCAGAGTTATGACCCTTGATCACTTTGAAAAATCTTGTGAACGCTTTAGAGGCTAAAGTTAATATCCGATTGACTTTAAATTTATACACAGTGTTTAAGGTCATGAGACGAAAAAGCCTATTGATTTTCGGTGATATCCGATAATTACTACCAGAGTTATGACCCTTGATCACTTTGAAAAATCTTGTGAACACTCTAGAGGCTATAGTTAATATCCGATTGACTTTAAATTTATACACAGTGTTTAAGGTCATGAGACGAAGAAGCCTATTGATTTTCGGTGATATCCGATAACTACTACCAGAGTTATGACCCTTGATCACTTTGAAAAATCTTGTGAACGCTCTAGAGGCTAACGTTAATATCCGATTGACTTTAAATTTATACACAGTGTGTAAGGTCATGATAAGAAGAAGCCTGTTGATTTTCAGCAATATCCGATAATTCCTGCCCGAGTTATGACCCTTGATCACTTTGAAAAATCTTGTGAACGCTCTAGAGGCTAAAGTTAATATCCGATTGAATTTAAATTTATGAGACGAAGAATCCTATTGATTTTCGGTGATATCCGATAATTACTACCAGAGTTATGACCCTTGATCACTTTGAAAAATCTTGTGAACGCTCTAGAGGCTAAAGTTAATATCCGATTGACTTTAAATTTATACACAGTGTGTAAGGTCATGATAAGAAGAAGCCTGTTGATTTTCAGCAATATCCGATAATTCCTGCCCGAGTTATGACCCTTGATCACTTTGATAAACCCTGTGAATGCTCTAAAGGCTAAAGTTAATATCCGATTGACTTTAAATTTGTACACAGGCGTTGTTTTCGAGAAAAAGGTGTCTCAGAATGCTCCAAAACGGAAAATACTTTGTTTTCGGCGTACCATAATTTATTTCCTAAGAATCAAATTCATGTTATTTAGATGTTATACGATCGTCTGGTAATGGAACTATCCAAAGACACTTTAATATGTGACAGAGAATTCGAACTTTTGGCAAGAGCTCCAATTTTTTTTCATCTTTTTTACATTTTTCTTCGGTTTTTGAACTACTTCCGGTATACGAATGATTGTCGAGTAGTTTTCACATCCAATTTTGGAGTTTGCATGGGAACAAGGCTCTCTAATGATATACGACACTATACGATTAAATAAAATACTTCTGAGAAATCCTATGTTCAAAAGTGTTCAAAATGTCAAAATGTCAAAATATTGAAAATTAAATTTCAATAACTGCATACATATTATACATCATTAGAATCGTAATTAGGTCAGCTTTTTAGACATATATCTTTTTTTTGAAAATCTCTTAAAATAAAAAAATAGTGGAGCATTTTCCAAAATTTCACGATTTTTTGACTTTTTTATACGCCCACATTTTCATGTGGACGTATATTGTCGTCGCCCCTGTTCGTCCGTCCGTCCGGACGTCCGTCCGTCCACAATTGTTTGTGAACAGTCTACAGGTCACAATTTTTATCCGATTTCAATGAAACTTAAAACATAGGTTTATCACCCTAAGATCTCGGTTCCTTACGATATTGGCATGTATCGGACTGTAACTTCATGGGTTATGGCCCCTGATTGTACGAAAAATCACGTTTTTTAGCTTGTGAACAGTTTAGAGGTCACAATTTTGAACGGATTTGGATGAAACTTGAAATGCATGTTTATAACCCAAAGATCTTGGTTCCTTTCGATATTTGCGCCAATCGGATGGTAACTTCCTGAATTATGGCCCCTGATTGTCCGAAAAATCGCCCTTTTTAGCTTGTGGTCCCTCTGGAGGTCAAAATTGTTATCCGATTTAAAAAACCGTTTGATTATATCACCGTTCCATGGTTATGAAGGTTGAGTTCGAATTTCGTGAAAATCGGACCAAAATTGACGGATAAAATGGCCGCCATTTGTACGCGAATAGTGTGAAAATATGTTAAATCAAGGTTGTGAACAGTGTAGAGGACACAATTTTGAACCGATTTGGATGAAACTTGAAATGCATGTTTATAACCCAAAGATCTTGGTTCCTTTCGATATTTGCGCCAATCGGATGGTAACTTCCTGAATTATGGCCCCTGATTGTCCGAAAAATCGCCCTTTTTAGCTTGTGGTCCCTCTGGAGGTCAAAATTGTTATTCGATTTAAAAAACCGTTTGATTATATCACCGTTCCATGGTTATGAAGGTTGAGTTCGAATTTCGTGAAAATCGGACCAAAATTGACGGACAAAATGGCCGCCATTTGTACGCGAATAATGTGAAAATATGTTAAATCAAGGTTGTGAACAGTGTAGAGGACACAATTTTGAACCGATTTGGATGAAACTTGAAATGCATGTTTATAACCCAAAGATCTTGGTTCCTTTCGATATTTGCGCCAATCGAATCGCAACTTCCTGAATTATGGCCCCTGATTGTCCGAAAAATTGCCCTTTGTACGCGAATAGTGTGAAAATATGTTATATCAAGGTTGCGAACAGTGTAGAGGACACAATTTTGAACCAATTTGGATGAAACTTGAAATGCATGTTTATAACCCAAAGATCTTGATTCCTTTCGATATTTGCGCCAATTGGATCATAACTTCCTGAATTATGGCCCCTGATTGTCCGAAAAATTGCCCTTTTTAGCTTGTGGTCCCTCTGGAGGTCAAAATTGTTATCCGATTTAAAAAACCGTTTGATTATATCACCGTTCCATGGTTATGAAGGCTGAGTATGAATTTTGTGAAAATCGGACCAAAATTGACGGACAAAATGGCCGCCGTTTGTACGCGAATATTGTGAAAATATGTTATATAAAGGTTGTGATCCTTATAGAGGTCACAATTTTGAACCGATTTTGATGAAACTTGACATGTATGTTTATAACCCAAAGATTGTGGTTCCTTTCGATATTTGCGCCCATTAGATCATAACTTCCTGAATTATGTCCCCAGATTGTCCGAAAAATCGCTTTTGTTCGCTTTTGGTCCCTCTGGAGGTCAAAATTATTATCCGATTTAAAAAACAGTTACATGGTAATGAAGAGAGAGTTTGAATTACGTGAAAACCGGACTAGAATTGACGTACAAAATGGCCGCCGTTTGTACACGAATAGTGTGAAAATATGTTATATCAAGGTTGTGGACCCTAAAGAGGTCACAATTTTGAATCGATTTTGATGAAACTTGACAGGTATGTTTTAAACCCAAAGATCTTGGTTCCTTTCGATATTTGCACCCATCGGGTCATTACTTCCTGAATTATGTCCCCTGATTGTACGAAAAATCACCCTTTTTAGCTTGTGGTGCCTCTAGAGGTCACAATTATTATATGATTTAAAAAAAAACGTTTGATTATAAAAACCAAACAAATTCTAATGATTTATGATAATTCCTTAATATGCGACAATTCTTGTTGACTGCCCGGACGATTTGGCTGCTGTGTGGGCGTATGTTTCGTTGCCTGGCAACCTATTTTTCAATTTTCAGTCCCTTTTTTGTCTTATTCCAATTATATAAAGGTGTTAATGGATGAATCCATGCTAAAGACGACCGAAAGGAACATCGATAGATAAAGTTTAAGAAAAATCGCTGGAGCAGTTTTCGAGATAAAGGCGTCCAAAAACGCTCCAAATCAAAAAATACTTGATTTTCAGCGTGTCATATTTTACTTCTGAATCATCGTATCTGTATGAATTGGGTATCATACGATACTCCAATTCCAATGTAAACCAACGATACCTTAATCCATTTGATCGGTTGATATGGGACGAAGAAATCACGTTTTTCCCAAAGCCCCCATTTTTTGAGTTTTTTTCAAAATATCAGACATTATTTCGACTACTTCCGGTTTACGAATCATTGTTGAAATTGCTTTATGCAACTGTTTGGCAATATGGCTTTATGTTTCAGGGGTTTCAGAAATATCGTTTTATCCTTTCTAAAAAATATAAGGGTTACAAAATGGGCAGAAAATTCGAAAAAATTCGAAAAATAAAGGGCGATAACTCTGAATGAAACTTATATTACTGGAATCGCATAGACTACAGAAATCCAAAAATGTAGGTCAAATTTGAAAATTTTGAAAAATAACAAAAATTGTGTCACAAACAACGTGTTTTCAATTTTACAACGATAGAAATCCTACACGAATTTTCGAAATCGAAAAATGTGAGATAGCCATTATCTCCGAAAAGATTCAGGGTTCCCGAAAATGTCATTTGTTTTAAAATGGGTAAAGAATTGACGAAACTATGGCCTATTTTCAATATCATGACAACCTACGAAGTTCGGCGTACAAAGTTCGGCCACTTCCGGTATGCGCAGAGGTTTGAAAAATAGTTTATCAAGTAGCCACCACATGTTTTCCCGATAGAAAAGTTTGTTCCAGATCGATATCTGTTTTCGATCATGGAGAAATAGGCTCCCGCGGTAAAAAATAATAATAATAATAACTAGACCTGCATAGCAGTGCTGAATCGGCTTTCAGGGTCCTTTATATCATTGCCATGCCTTTAAATTTACCTTTATACTCTAAACGACCGATAGGACTCGAGGTAACAGAAGTTTAAGAAGTGAAATAGAAGTAGTTTTCGAGATAAACGAGTCCGAAAAGGCTCCAAAAAAAGAGGAAAATACTACATTTTCGGCATCTCATAATCTATTGCCTAACCATCGAATTTGTATCATTCTGATATCATATAAAAGTCCAAAAAGGAAAATACTAGATCTTCAGCGTCCCGTAATATTTGTCATTGAACACGCCATCTTGAGTCGGATCGCGCAAAATCTAATTTTGGAGTAAAATTTTGTTTGGAAGTCTAAAAATACGGTTTTTGCAAATATGACATTACTTCCGGTGATAATGGAAATGTTAAATCAGATCATTGCAATCATAAATGGCATAAGGCATCACATGGTGAAAATTTTATGTAAATCGAATAATAATTGCCACTTTTATAGACTAAAAACCTTGAAAAGTGACGTGTAGAAAATCGTCTATTTCTCGGCAACCGTACAAGTTAGAAACCATTTTTTGGTATTTATATGACCGTATGGGTTTAATCTATTTGTTGATTGGAATCAAATATCATAATTGTATAAACATTACAAATCAGACTCATTTGAATAAAATATTTGTTTTGAAGTCTAAAAATACGGTTTTTGCAAATATGACATTACTTCCGGTGATAATGGAAATGTTACATCAGATCATTGCAATCCTAAAGTGCATAAGGCATCACATGGTGAAAATTGTATGAAAATTAAATAATAATTGACACTTTTATAGACCAAAAAGCTTGAAAAGTGACTTGTAGAAAATCCTCTATTTCTCGGCAACCGTACAAGTTAGAAACTTTTTTGTGGTATATGTATGATCGTATGGGTTCATGCTATTCGTTGATGGGATTGAAAATATCATAATCTTTAAAATATTATAAAAAAAAGACTCATTTTAATAAAATATTTGTTTTTTAGGTTAAAAGTATAGTTTTTTCCAAAATGACGTCATTTCCGGTAACAGTGAAACTGTAAAATTGGCTTAACCTAGTCCAAATTGGCATTAGGCATCGAATGAAAAAAAAAATTGAAAATCGGATAATAATTTACTCTTTTATAGACAAAATAACGTGAAAAGTGATGCATGCAAAATTGCATATTTCTCGGCAATTGCTCATATTACGACCTATTTTTTGCATACATTCTCCTCGTCTGGATTATTACTACGGGTTTATGAAAGTTACGAATAAATAGTTCAAAATATGGAGACGTTGAATGGGTTGTAAATAACTGATTGTTACACTTTTTTTTACATTTATTCGAAATTGTCCGAAAATGAAATTGAAATTAAAAGATCTGAGCTAACGATTTGTGCCCCTTTACAGCGCGCATACTTTTTGCTATATCAGATTTCGAAAAAAATAATATTTGCTTTCAAAAAGTGGTACTGAACTGTCAAAATTGTAGTTTTTGTTAATATTACGCCACTTCCGTTGCGTGCAGAAAAATTTCACGGTAACAAGAAAAATTACAATTGAGACCACGGAGCATATGCACTTTGTTTTATACAAATCGAACAATAAATAATTAATCTAGGTACGAAAAACTAAATTAGCCAATGGCGACTAAAGAAAATTACTGAGACAAAATTCTTTCTCACTTCTGCTCAAGTAGGGTGATACTTTAACTCTGTGTGAACTATCATCAAAAAATATTCATAAATAAAAAAGTTTTCTGTAAAAATGTTAAAAAAATTCAAAATATCGGAGATTTTTTCGACTACTTCCGGTTTTTCGATCATTGTCGGAATAGCTTTAACAAGTTGATTAGATACTTAACTTCCTGTACCAGAAATGTCAGAAACATTCATTGAGTAGTTTTCGAAAAAAAGATAAATAAAAGAGCATTTTCAATAATTTAATGATTTTTCAACTTTTTTCAAAGATTGAGGTCATTTTTGGACTACCTATAATATTGCAACGCTTTTATTATTAAATGCACACGCTAGGCCACCGATAGGACTCTGAGTAAAAAATGTTTAAGAAAAATCGTAGGCGTCGTTTTCGAGAAAAAGGCGTCTCGGAATGCTCCAAAACGGAAAATACTTAGTTTTCGGCGTACCATAATTTATTTCCTAAGAATCAAATTCGTGTTATTTAGATGTTATAGGATCGTCTATTAATGGAACTATCCAACGACACTTTAACAGTTTTGGTCCGCAAATATGTGACGGAGAATTCAAACTTTTGGCAAGAGCTCCATTTTTTTTTCATCTTTTTTACATTTTTCTTCGTTCTTTGAACTACTTCCGGTATACGAATCATTGTCGAGTAGTTTTCACATCCAGTTTTGGAGTTTGCATGGGAACAAGGCTCTCTAATGATATACGACACTATACGATCAAATAAAATACTTCTGAGAAATCCTATGTTCAAAATTATTAAAAATGTCAAAATGTCAAAATATTGAAAATTAAATTTCAATAACTGCATACATATTATACATCATTAGAATCGTAATTAGGTCAGCTTTTTAAATATATATTTTTTTTTGAAAATCTCTTAAAATAAAAAAATAGTAGCGCATTTTCCAAAATTTCACGATTTTTTTACTTTTTTCAATTTTCAGTGCCTTTTTTGTCTTATTCCAATTATACGAAGGTCTTAATGGATGGATCCATGCTAACAAAAACTATAATATTGCAACGCTATTATTATTAGATGCACACGCCCACCGATACCTTTTTTTCGACTACTTCCGGTTTTTCGATCATTGTCGGAATAGCTTTAACAAGTTGATTAGATACTTAACTTCCTGTACCAGAAATGTCAGAAACATTCATTGAGTAGTTTTCGAAAAAAAGGTAAACTAGATCTGCTACTGTCCCATGCAGATATGAAAGCTTTCATATTCACAGTCACTTCCTGTCACATGTCATGGGTCATATGAATAATCCGAACAAAGAAAAAAAATCATTAAAATCGGTCACAATCTAGTAAAGTTAATGTGATTTTTCACTCGTAAAGAATTTTGTCAGCACGAAAAACATCAAAGGCAAAAATCGAATTTTTGAAATATTCAAATACCGTATCCCGACTATCTTGAAATGTATTAATGTCAGACATAGGAGACGCATTGAACATACTATGCTCTATTGTGTTTGTTTACAAGTCCGTAAATGTCGATTTTTCACTATGTTTCATATTCACTTCAAAATGGTGACTACCAGTTGACCTAAATCAAAATTCTACTTCGAACTTCATCAAGACATTGACCTAGTGAATGCCTATACCAAGTTTGAACATTGTACCCCAATTAGAAGAAGAGTTATTGTGTTCCAGAGTCATCAAGGTATTGGCCTAATAAACACCCACACCAAGTCTAGCTGAATTAGAAAGAGAGTTATTGTGTCCCAAACTAGATCATTTCGGGACTAACATAGTTCGATTTTATTTCAATATTTCGCTTGCGCGTAGAGGTCTTTGGCAGTGGAAGGAAACCGGAGGAAATGACGAAAACCCACCAAGATGGACAGGCGACCTTACTCCTTGTCAGGTACGACCGGAGATTCGAAAACACGCTAGCTGACTCGATGACAGGCTTTATGATACAGCGCGCGCGTGCTAACCATTCAGCCACCAAACTCCCCTTTGAAATCAGACACGTGCAATATGTCATATAAGAAGAATAACAAGTCGCTCACATACAAAATGGTAAATTAATGAGCTGAGGTCAAAAGGTTGAGCTACTATTTTAGAGTATTTAATTATTTTGTTAAGAGACACGTTAAGGGTTGTTCATAGTTAAATGAAAGTTTAATTTTAAATAAGACGAACGTCTACCAATAAAATGAGGATTTAATAATATTAAAATAAAGTTTCAAATTAAGAATAATTAATTATTGGTCTAATGCAATGAAATGCTTTGATTTGACGGATGAAATGTACGATGGGTGTCCACACTATGTGGCGAAGGCGTTGACCTGCTAGCCAGGAGGTCGGGTGTTCGATCCCTGCATTGGCCGAGAAAGTTCATCTCGATTTTCTGGCGTGTCCTCCCACCGGCGTGTACACATTGGACTGCACGTAAAAGATTCCTTAGCAGTTGGAATTCGATAATGTTGAATAAGCTCTATACCATGACTAAATGTGCAGATTGTAGCCACCCACACTGCATGTTTTGCTTAACAATGAAAGGGTGCCGTTTTCAATTTTCGATCCTTTTATTCTTCTACTCCTGATATTTTGGACTGTTGATCGATGGTTTCATATAAAAGACTACCGATAAGACTCTTTGTACAAGAAGTTCCCCAAAAATATTATGTTCACTTTAAGAGAAAAGGATCTTTAAATATGCTCTAAATCGTAAAAATACCACTTTTTGGATTTTCGATCTCTTTTTTCTGCTATCCCTGATATTTAAAAAAAATGATACAATGATTTCACACAACAGGCTAGCTATTAGACTCTCGATTGACAAGAGTTTCACCACCCTCCCTTCATTATAACCGAAGTTATTGTGCCCTAAAGAATCAACAAATCAGCATGCTTATCTCTGCTTACCCCAGGCAGAAAATGTTCATCTTTACACTCAATCATGACATTGACCTAGTGAACGTCTAACCCAAGTTTAAACATTCTAGTTTAATTAGAAGGAGAGTTATTGTGTTCCAAAAACTCGGCCCTTCAAATTGCTTCTATTTTTCATTTTCAATTCAAAATTGTGACTCCCAGTTGACCTAAATGAAAATTCTACTCCCGACGTTTTTTAGGCCTTCCTCCAAGGATTCAGAAAATATAATTCCCGTGTCTGTAAGTAAAATAGCAAAATGGCGTTTGAGGTTTTTACATTTCAAGATGGTGGCACTTCCGGGTTGAGCTACAAACTCCATTTTTTGTGTACGAATCAGTGGTCTCGGAACTAGTAACCAAAAAAATATTCAAGATGATTTGACCTATATTTCGTCGATTTTTTTGAAAATTTCGATCCTCAATTTCTCCAAGGGGAGATAATTTAGAAAATTTCTGAAGTCATCTTTCAAGTCGCATCATTAAGGTTTACTTACATATTAAATTTCATGAAAATCGTACAACTACTAAAGAAGTTGTCGAGTTGGTCTAAACTTCCGGTTCGAAATCACAGCGACGAATTTTCGAAATTCGAAAATCCGAAATTGCAGATTTGAAGTAAATGTCTCAAGGTACTCATAGAAAAAGGAATTAATTAAATAGGTCAACTAGTCACAAAGTTACAGCATTGTAGGTCAAATGCATTCGTTCGTAAAATTCGGTGATTTCGGATTCGTAAAACGTTTTGAAAATATATTTAATCAAGGTTCGCACCCCATTTATGGGGGGGTAGGTCAAAGTTTCAGAAAGATCCTATGGTTAGATTCGGAGAAATCCGATTTGCAGAAAATACACAAAAAAAATAATAATAATAATAACTAGATCTGCAAAGCAGATATTAAAGCTTTCATATTAACAGTCACTACCTGTCACATGTCATGGGTCATGTAAATAATCTCATCAACAAAAAAAAAATCATTAAAATCGGTCAAAATATAGCGAAGTTTTTATGATTTTTCAATCGTAAACAACTTTATCGGCACGAAAAACATCAAAGACAAAATTCGAAAATGTGACATTTTCAAATAACAATATTTCGACCCTGATCCCGACTATCCAGAAATGTATTCATTTTGGAAATAGGAGACATATTCTCCAAACTACGGCCTATTGCTTTCATTCACGTGCTCGTTAATGTCGATTTTTCACCTTTTCTCATATTCAGTTCGAAATGGTGACCATCACGTGACCGAAATCAAAATTCTGATCCGATAGATTTTCAGGCATTCCTTCAAGGATTCCGAAAATGTAACTCCCATGTCTGTAAGTAAAATATCGCAAAAGCCTTTGTGATTTTTCACGTTTCAAGATGGCGGCACTTCCGGTTCGATCCACAAACTCAATATTTTGTGTACGAATCAGTATTTATCTATCTAGTATCCAAAAAAAAATCAGGTCATTCTGACCTATATTTCTTCGATTTTTTTGAAAACTTTGATCCCTAATTTCACCAAGGGGAGATAATTTAGAAAATTTCTAAGGACATCTTTAAAGTTACATCGGTATGATCTACTTACATACTAAATTTCATGAAAATCGTACAACTATTAAAGAAGTTGTCAAGTTGGTCTCAACTTCCGGTTCAAAATCACAGCGACGAATTTTCGAAATTCGAAAATCTGAAACTGCAGTTGAAAATGATTTTTGTCAGGGTACCCAAAGAAAAAAGAATTAGTAAAATAGGTCAAATAGTCACAGAGTTACAGTAATGCAGGTCAAATTCACTCGTTCGTAAAATTCTGTGATTTCGAATTCGTAAAACGTTTTGAAAATATATTTAATCAATACTCACCACCCATTTTTGGGTGTGTAGGTCAAAGTTTCAGAAACATCCTATGGTTAGATTCTGAGAAATCCGATTTGCAGGAAACACATGTTGACTTTACGAGAAAGACCTTTAAACATGCTCTAAATTGTAAAAATACGACTCTTTGGATTTTCAATCTCTTTTTTTCCGCTACCCCGGACATTTAAGAAAAAATGATACAATGATTTCGCACAACAGGTTAGATATTAGACTCTCGATTGACACGAGTTTCATCGCCCTCCCTTCATTATAACCAAAGTTATCGTGCCCTAAAGAATCAACAAATCAGCTTGCTTATCTCTGCTTACCCTAAGCAGAAAATGCTCATCTTTGAACTTAATCAAGACAGTGACCTAGTGAACGTCTACACCAAGTTTGAACATTCTAGCTCAATTAGAAGGATAGTTATTGTGTTCCAAATTCTCGGCCCTACAAATTGCTTCTATTTTTCACATTCACTTCAAAATGGCGACTATCAATTGACCTAAATCAAAATTCTACTCCGAACATTTTTTAGGCCATCCTTGAAGGGTTCAGAAAATATAACTCCCGTGTCTGTAAGTAAAATAGCAAAAAAGCCTTTGTGATTTTTCACGTTTCAAGATGGCGGCATTTCCGGTTTAATCCACAAACTCAATATTTTGTGTACGAATCAGTATTTACTTATCTAGTATCCAAAAAAAAAATCAGGTCATTCTGACCTATATTTCTTCGATTTTTTTGAAAACTTTGATCCTTAATTTCACCAAGGGGAGATAATTTAGAAAATTTCTATTTATATTTTTGAAGTCACGTGGGTAAGATCTACTTACATACTAAATTTCATGAAAATCGTACAACTATTAAAGAAGTTGTCAAGTTGGTCTCAACTTCCGGTTCGAAATCACAGCGACGAATTTTCGAAATTCGAAAATCTGAAACTGCAGTTGAAAATGATTTTTGTCAAGGTACTCAAAGAAAAAAGAATTAGTAAAATAGCTCAAATAGTCACAGAGTTACAGTAATGCAGGTCAAATTCACTCGTTCGTAAAATTCTGTGATTTCGAATTCGTAAAACGTTTTGAAAATATATTTAATCAAAAACTGCCACCCAGTTTTGGGGGGGTAGGTCAAAGTTTCAGAAAGATCCCATGGTTAGATTCTGAGAAATCCGATTTGCAGAAATGACACAAAAAAAAAAAATAATAATAATAATAATAATCTTAACAAAAACAATAAGCTTTCATATGTAATATGAAAGCTTAATAATAACTTTAACAGAAACAATAAGCTTTCATATGTAATATGAAAGCTTAATAATAACTAGATCTGCTACTGTCCCATGCAGATATGAAAGCTTTCATATTCATCGTCACGTGTCATTGATTGTATCAAGTATCCTAAATAAAAGGATAAGAAGAAAAAAATATTAAAATTGGTCAAAAACTCGCGAAGTTACAAGTCTAAATATAGTATGAAACATTGCACCCAGGCATAACAATAATCTGAAAACTAAAGGGAAATAACTGAAACTTGTATTACTGTAATGAGACGGATGAGAAAATGAAATGAAAATGGCGGGGAAAAAAAAATTAAAAATGGCAGGTTGGACAGGCGACCTTACTCCTTGTCACTTACAACCGGGCATTCGAAAACACGCTAGTTAACTCAATGACAGGCGCGCGTGCTAACCATTCAGGCACCCAACCCCCCTTTGAAATCAGACACGTGCAATATGTCATATAGGAAGAATAAGAAGTCGCTCACAACAAAATGGTAAATTAATGAGTTTAGGTCAAAAGGTTGAGCTACTGTTTTAGAGTACTTAATAGTTTTAAAGAGACACGTTAAGGGTTGTTCATAGTTAAATGAAAATTTAATTTTAAATAAGACCAATAAAATTAGGATTTAATAATGCCAGACTAATATTTCCAATATGTTTGGTTATAAGTAGGAAATTGTGACGACTTCTTAAGCATGTTTTAAACAAAGGATCATGTTTGTTTAAACAAGAATGGCACTCTGCAATAAAAAAAACTGGCCAAAGCAAGATTTCTATGCAGAAATTAAATAATTGCTAGAACCAGAAAAATATTTATCCACTATAATAAATAAGCAACATAGAGAAAATGAAATGAAATTGAATGGGGTTTAACGTCCGACTGTTCTGCTCCTAAAATGGGCTAATGAAGACGGGCATATGCCATAAAGTGTGCAATGAGGGAAATTTTACCCGGGCAGCGGCGGTTACGGCCTACGAGGTTGGACAGGCGACCATAATCCATGTCACGTACAACCAAGAAATCGAAACAACACCAGTTGACTCAATGACAGACGTTATGATACAGAGCGCACGTGCTAGCCATTCAGCCACGCAACCTCCCTAAAATCGGCAAATTGCTGACCTACAGCGAGAAACATTTCAACCGGGCCAAATTTTCTATTGTAACAGTTTAATTTGCACGGTACCTTTAGTTATCAATCGAATATTACAAAACTTTTAAAAATAAGCTCCCCCTGACCAGCTTAAGCGTTCGCAATAAACGTTTGCCCCTTAAAATCGGCAAATTGCTGACTTTAAAGTGAGAAACAGTACAACCGGGCGAAATTTTCTGTTTTATCACTTTTACAGTACCTTTGATTACCAACCGATTATTACAAAACTTTAAAAATAAAAGAGAAAGAGAGAAATGCGGCCTAATGTCCATTCGACACAAACTAGGTCATTTCGGGACTAACATATGTTTTTAAATTTTATTTAAAAACTCCCCTTGCGCTTACAGGTCTTTATCCGTTGGGAGGAAACCGAAGGACACGGAGAAAACCCACGAGGTTGGACATCATACTTCATGTCACGTCCAACCTGGAGATCGAAACGACGCCCGTTGACTCAATGACAGACGTTACGATACAGTGCGCACATGCTAACCATTCAGCCATTCAGCCTCCCTGAATTCAGAAAATTGCTGACTTATAGCAAGAAACATTTCAACCGGGAGAAATTTTCTGTTTTAACAGTTTAATGTGCACGGTACTTTAATTACCAACCGATTATTACAAAACTTTTGAAAATAAGCTCCAACTGACCAGCTTAATCGTATGCAATAAACGTTTTCGCCTTAATTGAAAGTTCTGCACAGAGAAAGTTCATCTCGATTTCCCAGCGTGGTTCCCCTTGTCAGTGAGGCAGAACGGAGGGCCTGACAAGCACAGCTGTCTAGTCATTCGGATGGGACGAAAAACCAAGGTCCCGTGTACACATTGGAGTGCACGTAAAATATCCATAAGCAGTTGGAATTCGATACTGTTGAATAAGCTCTATACGATGACTAAATGTGTAGATTGTAGTCACCCACACTGCATGTTTCGCTTAACAATGAAAGGGTGCCGTTTTCAATGTTCGATCCTTTTGTTCTTCTACTCCTGATATGTTGGACTGTTGATCGATGGTTTCATATAAAAGACTACCAATAAGACTCTTTGTAGAAGAAGTTCCCAAAAATATTATGTTGACTTTACGAGAAAGACCTCTAAACATGCTCCAAATTGTAAAAATACGACTTTTTGGATTTTCAATCTCTTTTTTTCGGCTATCCCTGATATTTAGAAAAAATAATACAATGATTTCACACAACAAGCTAGCTATTAGACTCTCTATTGACAAAAGTTTCACCGCCCTCCCTTCATTATAACCGAAGTTATCGTGCCCTAAAGAATCAACAAATTAGCATGCTTATCTCTGCTTACCCTAAGCAGAAAATGCTCATCTTTAAACTCAATCATCAAATTGACCTAGTGAACGTCTACACCAAGTTTGAACATTCTAGCTTAATTAGAAGGAGAGTAATTGTGTTCCAAAGTCCCGACCCTTCAAATTGCTTCTATTTTTCATTTTCAATTCAAAATGGTGACCATCACGTGACCGAAATCAAAATTCTATTTGCGACATTGTTTAGGCCTTCCTACAAGGATTCAGAAAATATAACTCCCGAGTCTGTAAGTAAAATAGCAAAAAAGCCTTATTGATTTTTCACTTTTAAATATGGCGGCACTTCCGGTTCGATCGACAAACTCCATATTTTGTGTACAAATCAGTAATTACTTATCTAGTATCAAAAAAAAAAAATCAGGTCATTCTGACCTATATTTTGATGATTTTTTTGAAAATTTTGATCCTTAATTTCGTCAAGGGGAGATAATTTAGAAAATTTCTAATTATATTTTTGAAGTCACATCGGTAAGATCTACTTAGATACTAAATTTCATGAAAATCGTACAACTATTAAAGAAGTTGTCAAATTGGTCTAAACTTCCGGTTCGAAATCACAGCAACGAATTTTTGAAAATGTGAAACTGCAGATGAAAATGATTTTTTTAAAGGTATTCAAAGAAAAAAGAATTAGTAAAATCGGTCAAAAAATAACAAAGTTACGACTATGCATTGTCATTTTTTTCGTTCGTAAAATTCGGTGATTTCGGATTCGTAAAACGTTTCGAAAATATATTTAATCAAGGTTCGCACCCCATTTTTGGGGGGGTAGGTCAAAATTTCAGAAAGATCCTATGGATAGATTCTGAGAAATCCGATTTGCAGAAAACACACACAAAAAAAAAAATAATAACTAGATCTGCAAAGCAGATATTAAAGCTTTCATATTAAAAGTCACTTCCTGTCACATGTCATGGGTCATGTAAATAATCTCATCAACAACAAAAAATTCATTAAAATCGGTCAAAATATAGCGAAGTTTTTATGATTTTTCAATCGTAAACAACTTTATCGGCACGAAAAAAATCAAAGACAAAATTCGAAAATGTGACATTTTCAAATAACAATATTTCGACCTTGATCCCGGCTATCCAGAAATGTATTCATTTTGGAAATAGAAGACATATTCTCCAAACTACGGCCTATTGCTTTCATTCACGTGCTCGTTAATGTCGATTTTTCACCTTTTCTCATATTCAGTTCGAAATGGTGACCATCACGTGACCGAAATCAAAATTCTGATCCGATAGATTTTTAGGCATTCCTTCAAGGATTCCGAAAATGTAACTCCCAGGTCTGTAAGTAAAATATCGCAAAAGCCTTTGTGATTTTTCACGTTTCAAGATGGCGGCACTTCCGGTTCGACCCACAAACTCAATATTTTATGTACGAATCAGTATTTACTTATCTAGTATCCCCCCAAAAAAATCAGGTCATTCTGACCTATATTTCTTCGATTTTTTTTTAAAACTTTGATCCCTAATTTCACCAAGGGGAGATAATTTAGAAAATTTCTAAGGACATCTTTAAAGTTGCATCGGTAAGAAATACTTACATACTAAATTTCATAAAAATCGTACAACTATTAAAGAAGTTGTCAAGTTGGTCTCAACTTCCGGTTCGAAATCACAGCGACGAATTTTCGAAATTCGAAAATCTGAAACTGCAGTTGAAAATGATTTTTGTCAGGGTACTCAAAGAAAAAAGAATTAGTAAAATAGGTCTAATAGTCACAGAGTTACAGTAATGCAGGTCAAATTCACTCGTTCGTAAAATTCGGTGATTTCGAATGCTTTAAACGTTTTGAAAATATATTTAATCAATACTCACCACCCATTTTTGGGTGGGTAGGTCAAAGTTTCAGAAACATCCTATGGTTAGATTCTGAGAAATCCGATTTGCAGGAAACACATGTTGACTTTACGAGAAAGACCTTTAAACATGCTCCAAATTGTAAAAAATACGACTCTTTGGATTTTCAATCTCTTTTTTTCGGCTACCCCGGACATTTAAGAAAAAATGATACAATGATTTCACACAACAGGTTAGCTATTAGACTCTCGATTGACAAGAGTTTCATCGCCCTCCCTTCATTATAACCAAAGTTATCGTGCCCTAAAGAATCAACAAATCAGCTTGCTTATCTCTGCTTACCCTTGGCAGAAAATGCTCATCTTTGAACTCAATCAAGACAATGACCTAGTGAACGTCTACACCAAGTTTAAACATTCTAGCTCAATTAGAAGGAGAGTTATTGTGTTCCGAATTCTCAGCCCTTCAAATTGCTTCTATTTTTCACTTTCACTTAAAAATGGCGACCATCAATTGACCTAAATCAAAATTCTACTTAGAACGTTTTTTAGGCCATCCTTGAAGGATTCAGAAAATATAACTCCCGTGTCTGTAAGTAAAATAGCAAAAAAGCCTTTGTGATTTTTCACGATTCAAGATGGCGGCACTTCCGGTTCAATCCACAAACTCAATATTTTGGGTACGAATCAGTATTTACTTATCTAGTATCCAAAAAAACAAAAAACCATCAGGTCATTCTGACCTATATTTCTTCGATTTTTTTGAAAACTTTGATCCTTAATTTCACCAAGGGGAGATAATTTAGAAAATTTCTATTTATATTTTTGAAGTCACGTGGGTAAGATCTACTTACATACTAAATTTCATGAAAATCGTAGAAATATTAAAGAAGTTGTCAAGTTGGTCTCAACTTCCGGTTCGAAATCACAGCAACGAATTTTCGAAATTCGAAAATCTGAAACTGCAGTTGAAAATGATTTTTGTCAAGGTACTCAAAGAAAAAAGAATTAGTAAAATAGGTCAAATAGTCACAAAGTTACAGTAATGCAGGTCAAATTCACTCGTTCGTAAAATTCTGTGATTTCGAATTCGTAAAACGTTTTGAAAATATATTTAATCAAAAACTGCCACCCAGTTTTGGGGGGGTAGGTCAAAGTTTCAGAAAGATCCCATGGTTAGATTCTGAGAAATCCGATTTGCAGAAATGACACAAAAAAAAAAATAATAATAATAATCTTAACAAAAACAATAAGCTTTCATATGTAATATGAAAGCTTAATAATAACTTTAACAGAAACAATAAGCTTTCATATGTAATATGAAAGCTTAATGAAAGAGCATTTTCAATAATTTAATGATTTTTCAACTTTTTTCAAAGATTGAGGTCATTTTTGGACTACCAATAATATTGCAACGCTTTTATTATTAAATGCACACGCTAGGCCACCGATAGGACTCTGAGTAAAAAATGTTTAAGAAAAATCGTAGGCGTCGTTTTGCAGAAAAAGGCGTCTCTGAATGCTCCAAAACGGAAAATACTTAGTTTTCGGCGTACCATAATTTATTTCCTAAGAATCAAATTCGTGTTATTTAGATGTTATACGATCGTCTATTAATGGAACTATCCAACGACACTTTAATTGTTTTGGTCCGCTAATATGTGACGGAGAATTCAAACTTTTGGCAAGAGCTCCATTTTTTTTTTCATCTTTTTTACATTTTTCTTCGTTCTTTGAACTACTTCCGGTATACGAATCATTGTCGAGTAGTTTTCACATCCAGTTTTGGAGTTTGCATGGGAACAAGGCTCTCTAATGATATACGACACTATACGATCAAATAAAATGCTTCTGAGAAATCCTATGTTCAAAATTATTAAAAATGTCAAAATGTCAAAATATTGAAAATTAAATTTCAATAACTGCATACATATTATACATCATTAGAATCGTAATTAGGTCAGCTTTTTAAATATATATTATTTTTTTGAAAATCTCTTAAAATAAAAAAATAGTAGCGAATTTTCCAAAATTTCACGATTTTTTTACTTTTTTCAATTTTCAGTGCCTTTTTTGTCTTATTCCAATCAATGCTTGGGGTTGGGATGGCCTAGTGGTCTAGAGTGCCGCGCTTCGACCTCTAGCTGGCCGGTCACCTCTGGCTTGCGGCTGTGGTTTCGAGCCCTGGTGTGAGCGTATGTGGCATGGAGATGGGGGCTCCTTCTCAACCTCGTGGGTTACCTCCGTGCACTCCGGTTTCCTCCCACATCAAAGACCCCTGCGCGTGCGCTAAGTTAATGAAAATCAAAAATAAGACTTGTCTGCGATATCACCTTCGGTGGAAGCGGACGTTAAACACCAAGAACAACAACAACAACTTATTCCAATTATACGAAGGTCTTAATGGATGGATCCATGCTAACAAAAACTATAATATTGCAACGCTATTATTATTAGATGCACACGCTAGGCCACCGATAGGACTCTGAGTAAAAAATGTTTAAGAAAAATCGTAGGCGTCGTTTTCGAGAAAAAGGCGTCTCAGAATGCTCCAACACGGAAAATACGTAGTTTTCAGCGTACCATAATTTATTTCCTAAGAATCAAATTCGTGTTATTTAGATGTTATACGATCGTCTATTAATGGAACTATCCAACGACACTTTAATTGTTTTGGTCCGCTAATATGTGACGGAGAATTCGAACTTTTGGCAAGAGCTCCAATTATTTTTGATCTTTTTTACATTTTTCATCGTTTTTTGAACTACTTCCGGTATAAGAATCATTGTCGAATAGTTTTCACATCCAGTTTTGGAGTTTGCGTGGGAACAGGGCTCTCTAATGATATACGACACTATACGATCAAATAAAAATACTTCTGAGAAATCCTATGTTCAAAAGTGTTAAAAATGTCAAAATGTCAAAATATTGAAAATTAAATATCAATAACTGCATACATATTATACATCATTAGAATCGTAATTTGGTCAGCTTTTTAGATATATATCTTTTTTTTGAAAATCTCTTCAAATAAAAAAATAGTGGCGCATTTTCCAAAATTTCACGATTTTTTTACTTTTTTCAATTTTCAGTCCCTTTTTTGTCTTATTCCAATTATATGAAGGTCTTAATGGATGGATTCATGCTAAAGACTACCGGAAGGACCATCGATAAAGTTTAATAAAAATCGCTGGAGCTGTTTTCGAGATAAAGGCGTCCAAAAACGCTCCAAATCAAAAAATGCTTGATTTTCAGCGTGTCATATTTTACTTCTGGATCATCGTATCTGTATGAATTGGGTATCATATACGATACTCCAATTCCGATGTACACAGTGTTTAGGGTCATGATACGAAGAATCCTATTTGATTTTCAGTGATATCTGATAATTTCTGGCAGTTGATCACTTTGAAATATCTTGTGGACAAAGGCCTTGAGACAAACCATCAAAACTATTCTAATCATTTCTGATAATTATTTAATGGGCTATTACTCGTAATAAGATTATCATGTGTTGTAAATGTTCTCCTTACTGATAAAAGAAACAATATGCGACAACCCTTGTTGACTGCCCGGACGACTTAGCTGTTGTGGGCGTATGTTTCGTTGCCTGGCAACCTATCTTTTAGCTTGGAGGTCACAATTATTATTCGATTTAAAAAACCGTTTGATTATATCACCGTTACACCCTAAGGAAGGTTGAGTTCGAATTTCGGGAAAATCGGACGAAAATTGCCATACAAAATGGCCGCCGTTTGTACGCGAATACTGTTAAAAAATGGTATATTCAAGGTTGTGGACCCTGTGGAGGTCACAATTTTGATTCGATTTTGATTAAACTTGAAATTCATGGTTATAACCCAAAGATCTTGCTTCCTTTCGATATTTGCGCATATCGGATCCTAACTTCCTGAATATTGGCCCCTGATTATACGCAAAATCGCCTTATTTTTAGCTTGGAGGTCACAATTATTATCCGATTTAAAAAACCGTTTGATTATATTACCGTTACACTGTAAGGAAGGTTGAGTTCGAATTTCGGGAAAATCAGACCAAAATTGCCATACAAAATGGCCGCCGTTTGTACTCGAATACAGTTAAAAAATGGTATATATCAAGGTTGTGGAGCCTGTAAAGGTCACAATTTTAATTCGATTTTGATGAAACTTGAAATTCATGGTTATAACCCAAAGATCCTGGTTCTTTTCGATATTTTGGCATATCGGATCGTAACTTCCTGAATTATGGCCCCTGGTTATACGCAAAATCCCCCTTTCTTTAGCTTGTGGTCCGTCTGGAGGTCACAATTATTATCCAATTTAAAAAAAACGTTTGATTATATCACCGTTACACTGTAAGGAAGGTTGAGTTTGAATTTCGGGAAAATCGGACCAAAATTGACAGACAAAATGGCCACCGTTTGTACGCGAATACTGTTAAAAAAATGATATATCATGGTTGTGGACCCTGTATAGGTCACAATTTTAATTCGATTTAGATGAGGAAGGTTGAGTTCTAATTTCCTGAAAATCTTAAGAAAATTGCCGGACGAAATGGTCGCCGTTTGTATGCGAATAGTGTAAAAATATGGTATATCATGGTTGTGGACTCTCTACAGGTCACAATTCTTATCCGATTTTGATGAAAAGTCACATTTCTAGGTTGTGTACCGTCACACCATAATCATTGTCGGTTTCAAATTTCATTAATATCAGACTGGAACTGACCAACTAAATGGCTGCTCCCAATACAGTATGAAATACAGGACTTAAAGATGTAGGAAAAATCACTTTCGGTATTGCTTGTTGTCTGTCCATCTCTCGAAAATGTGGGCGTATCCTGCCTGGCAGTGCCAGCCTATCTTTGGTATCGCCGGAAGTAATGTTATTTGGCAAAAACTGTATTTTTAGCCTTCAAAACATATATTTTATTCATATGCGTCTGATTTGTAACGTTTTTATACGCCCACATTTTCATGTGGACGTATTATGTCGTCACCCCTGTCCGTCCGGACGTCCGTCCGTCCACAATTTGTTTGTGGACTCTTTACAGGTCACAATTCTTATCCGATTTTGACGAAACTTTAAATACATGTATAGGTTTATCCCCAAAAGATCTCGGCTGCTTTCGATATTGGCATGTATCGGATCAAAACTTCATGGATTATGGCCCCTGATTGTACGAAAAATCACGTTTTTAGCTTGTGGACCCTATAGAGGTCATAATAATTTTGAACCGATTTTGATGAAACTTGACATGCACGTTTGTAACCCGACGATCTTGGTTCCTTTGGATATTTGCGCCTATCGGAATGTAATTTCCTGAATTATGGCCCCTGATTGTCTGAAAAATCACCCTTTTTAGCTTGTGGTCCCTCTGGAGGTCACAATTATTATCCGATTAAAAAAAAACGTTTGATTATATCACCGTTACACCCTAAGGAAGGCTGAGTTCGAATTTCGGGAAAATCGGACCAAAATTGACATACAAAATGGCCGCTGTTTGTACGCGAATACTGTTAAAAAATGGTATATCAAGGTTGTGGACCCTGTGGAGGTCACAATTTTAATTCAATTTTGATGAAACTTGAAATTCATGGTTATAACGCAAAGATCTTGGTTCCTTTCGATATTTGCGCATATCGGATCGTAACTTCCTGAATTATGGCCCCTGTTTATACGAAAAATCGCCTTTTTTTTTAGCTTGTGATCCCTCTGGAGGTCACAATTATTATCCGATTTAAAAAAACGTTTGATTATATTACCGTTACAACGTAAGGAAGGTTGAGTTCGAATTTCGGGAAAATCAGACCAAAATTGCCATACAAAATGGCCGCCGTTTGTACGCGAATACTGTTCAAAAATGGTATATCAAGGTTGTGGACCCTGTATAGGTCACAATTTTAATTCGATTTTGATGAAACTTGAAATTCATGGTTATAACCCAAAGATCCTGGTTCTTTTCGATATTTGCGCATATCGGATCGTAACTTCCTGAATTATGGCCCCTGGTTATACGCAAAATCCCCCTTTCTTTAGTTTGTGGTCCGTCTGGAGGTCACAATTATTATCCAATTTAAAAAAAACGTTTGATTATATCACCGTTACATCGTAAGGAAGGTTGAGTTCGAATTTCGGGAAAATCGGACCAAAATTGTCATACAAAATGGCCGCCGTTTGTACGCGAATACTGTTAAAAAATGGTATATCAAGGTTGTGGACCCTCTAAAGGTCACAATTTTAATTCGATTTTGATGAAACTTGAAATTCATGGTTATAACCCAAAGATCTTGGTTCTTTTCGATATTTGCGCATATCGGATCATAACTTCCTGAATTATGGCCCCTGGTTATAAGCAAAATCCCCCTCTCTTTAGCTTGTGGTTCCTCTGGAGGTCACAATTATTATCCGATTTAAAAAAACGTTTGATTATATCACCGTTACACCGTAAGGAAGGTTGAGTTTGAATTTCGGGAAAATCGGACCAAAATTGACAGACAAAATGGCCGGCCGTTAGAATACTGTTAGAAAAAATGGTATATCATGGTTGTGGACCCTGTATAGGTCACAATTTTAATTCGATTTTGATGAGGAATGTTGATTTCTAATTTTCGTGAAAATCGTACCAAAATTGCCGGACGAAATGGTCGCTGTTTGTACGCGAATAGTGTAAAAATATGGTATATCATGGTTGTGGACTCTCTACAGGTCACAATTCTTATATGATTTTGATGAAAAGTCACATTTCTAGGTTGTGTACCGTCACATCATAATCACTGTCGGCTTTGAATTTCATGAATATCAGACTGGAACTGACCAACTAAATGGCTGCTCCCAATACAGTATGAAATACAGGACTTAATGATGTAGGAAAAATCACTTTCGGTATTGCTTGTTCTCTATCCATCTCTCGAAAATGTGGGCGTATCCTGCCTGGCAGTGCCAGCCTATCTTTAAAATTATGATATTTGATTCCAATCAACAAATAGACTGAACCAATGCGATCATATAGATACCCAAAATTGGCTATTTCTCGGCAACCGTACAAGTTAGAAACGATTTTGTGGCATCTGTATGATCATATTGATCCACTCTATTTTTACATAACGTTTTTGGTATCGCCGGAAGTAATGTTATTTGGCAAAAACTGTATTTTTAGCCTTCAAAACATATATTTTATTCATATGCGTCTGATTTGTAACGTTTTTAAAATTATGATATTTGATTCCAATCAACAAATAGACTGAACCAATGCGATCATATAGATACCCAAAAATAGTTTCTAACTTGTACGGTTGCCGAGAAATGGACGATTTTCTACAAGTCACTTTTCAAGATTTTGGGTCTATAAAAATGGCATATATACTCTTCAAAAAAAGAAACGCACAACACATTTTTCATCATTTTTTTATTTGAACGAGGTTTTTGTTTCAGTAAATCTTACTTGTTTTTAATGCCATTATGTAAGGATAAAAGAAATTCATTATTGATTTTAAAGGTAGGGTCACTAATTGTGACTGGTCATCCTTTTTGTCGAAATTTTTTATCGCTTGATTGCACCAAGAAACATGAATTTAACAACTTCACGAGATTTTCACGTGGAACCTAAATCTAAGGTCTTTAAAATCCCGGGGTTCTCGGTTTCCAAATTAGTTGCACATGTAAACACTCAAAGACCCAAGTGATACCACATCCGTACGAAGACCAACGCAACAACGCTATTGGTAGATTACAAGCTGGTGATTCCAAGACAGATGTAGCCAGGCTGCTGAATGTTTCCCTTACTTCCATTTCTCGCCTTTGGGATAGGTACCGACAGCGAAGTTCAACACGTGAACGCCCTAGCTCAGGCCAATCAAGTGTGGTCCCACTTGTCCTAGATCGCCACTTCCGGTTACGTCATTGGCGTAAATGGTTTTCAACAGCGACCTCTACTGCAGCAGCAACTCCCGGACGGCGTAGAATTTCGTACCAGACAGTAGGCAAACGCCTACGTGAAACCAAATAACGAGGCAGACGTCCCCGTTAGAGCTTCTGTTTTGAAAAACGCCGACACCATGAAATCCAACTTTAATGGGTTCAGGCATTGAGGGTATGGTCACAGCAACACTGGAGAGCAGTTTGGTTCAGCGACGTGTCGCCGTTCTTGTTGCAACAAGGCGATAGTAGAGCGAGGATATACTGACGACGAAATGTAACGTTGCGTTTCTTTTTTGGGAGAGTATATAAATATTCGATTTGCATAAAATTTTCACCATGTGATGCCTTTTGCCATTTCTGATTCCATAAAAGTAATTGAACATTTTCATTATCATCGGAAGTACTGTACACTTACATGCAACAAATGTATAAAATGAATTGATATTGCTGGATTTGGTTGATTCTGCATCCATTTTATTTCATGTGTGCAATGCTTATGTGGAAACCAGTTTATTGGTTTCTTTGGTACCGGAAGTGACACATGTTCAAGGGTAACGTGGCACCGAAAGTGACACAAGTTCAAAGGTAACGTGGCACCAGTGAAACCCGTCATTCCTGCATGCAGGTCTAGTTATTATTATCAGTGGAGTGGAACTAATCAGTGGAGTGGAACAAAATTTATTTATCAGTGGAACTATTATTTATCAGTGCAACTATAACTTATTTATTTGTTTAGTGGAACTATAATTTAGAATTGTTTATAAAATAATATGGTAAATATATGTGCAAAGAGGGGGTGGGTTTAACCTAACTAATTATGCCTAATGCATTTAAATTAGTAATATGAAATATCATCAAGATGATAAGCCAAAAAGAGATAAACATATTTAATTGTGTTGTTAATGGGTTTTGATTGCATTTTAGTTTAGGCGGTGGCTTCAGTCCCAACCTTTAACACCTTAGATTGAAGATAAATGGTGAAGTCATATTCAAAAGGAAAATGTTTGTTGTTATAAGTCTTAATGAATGTTATGTTTTTATTGTTAAATTGTTCTTACTCATGGATGTACTATAAATGTAGAGTTGTTATTCTTTAATTGATCATTGCTTGATAAAGATACCTGTAAGAGTATTGAAACGTTGCATGTAATAAACCAAGAAGTAGTAAATCCATAAAATTGTGTTATTATGAATATGCTGTTTATATTAATGATTTGAGTAATGATGACCGAGGCTATGTGAATATTTCAAACGCTTTTTTCTCGGCTAATAGTGGATTAATTTGACTGAAATTTTCAGCAAATTATCTTTACACTATCTAGTTTTTAA
This sequence comes from Patella depressa, assembly GCA_948474765.1. Classification (NCBI taxonomy): domain Eukaryota; kingdom Metazoa; phylum Mollusca; class Gastropoda; family Patellidae; genus Patella; species Patella depressa. Next base: position 41,166,283 of record OX419720.1, on the reverse strand, counting down.
TTATTATAGTGAGAACTGCCATCTCTTTATCTTATCTCCCATAATGCAACTTTAATGTGATTTTTCACTCTAAACAACTTTGTCGGCACGAAAAACGTCAAAGGCAAAATTCGAATTTTTGAAATATTCAAATACCAAAAATTAGACGCATTGAACATACTATGCCCTTGAATATGTTCAAGATGGCGGCACTTCCGGTTCGATCTATAAACTCCATATTTTGTGTACTAATCAGTAATTACTTGTCTAGTATTTCGTTGATTTTTTTGAAATTTTTGATCCTTAATTTCATCAAGGGGAGATAATTTAGAAAATTTGTAATCATGATTTTGAAGTCGCATCGGTAAGATCTACTACATGCTAAATTTCATGAAAATCGTACAACTATTAAAGAAGTTGTCAAAATGGTCATTTTCCGGTTCGAAATCACAGCGACAAATTTTCAAAATCCGAAAATCTGAAACAGCAGATGAAAATGATTTTTTACAAGGTACTGAAAGAAAAAAGAATTAGTAAAATAGGTCAATAAATAACAAAGTTAGGACTATGCATTGTCAGTTTTTTAGTTCGTAAAATTCGGTAATTTCGAATGCTTAAAACGTTTTGAAAATACATTTAAACAATACTCACCAGTCACCACTCATTTTTGGGGACGTAGGTCAAAGTTTCAGAAAGATACTATAGTTAGATTCTGAGAAATCCAATTTGCAGGAAACACACAAAAAATAAAATAATAATAATCTTAACAGATACAAAAAGCTTTCATATTAACAGAAACAATAAGCTTTTATATGAAATATGAAAGCTTAATAAATCCAAAAAGAAATAGACTAGTTTATCTAAAAAAAATATCTAATTAGCGCTCCCCTTTTCAGTTAGATAATTTTCTAAAATATCCAATGAGACCACGATTTGGCGGTCTGAAAATAGTATTAAAAGTCGCACAATGCCAAAAAAAACCCCAGAGAGTTGAATTGCCATTTAGCCTACTTCCAAATTTCCATGACGTGTCACTACAGCATGTAGTTTATATCAATATCTAAAAGCCATCGGACTTGGGTCGCCAATTTAATATCTAAGGCAGTGGAACAATCAACTGTGGTCTGAAACCAAATAGCAAATTTATATTACTTCCCGTAAATAGCTCTTTAAAGGAAGTTATATTCTACTAGATCGAAACAACTATCTAAGGAGATATTGCAGTAGATTATGTAATTTATCACACAAGCGATATCTTCTGTCAAATGTACATTATTGGGTGATAAATACTTTTTTTGACGCCGCCCTGTCCGTCATACACAATTTCTTGTGAACTCTCTAGAGGCTAAAGTTGATATCCGATTGACTTAAGATTTATACACAGTGTTTAAGGTCATGATACGAAAAAGTCTATTGATTTTCAGCGATATCCGTTAATTACTGCCAGAGTTTTGACCGTTGATCACTTTGAAAAACCTTGTGAACGCTCTAAAGGCTAAAGTTAATATCCGATTGACTTTAAATTTGTACACGGTGTTTAGGGTCATGAGACGAAGAATCCTATTGATTTTCAGTGATATCTGATAATTTCTGCCGGAGTTATAGCACTTGATCACTTTGAAATATCTTGTGGACGAAGGCCTTGAGACAAACAATCAAAACAATTCTAACTAGACCTGCATGCAGGAATGACGGGTTTCACTTTTGCCATGTTACCTTTGAACTTGAACTTGTGTCACTTTTGGTGCTACGTTACCCTTGAACATATGTCCTTTCCGGTACCAATGAAACCAATATACAGGTTTCCACATAAGCATTGCACACATCAATAAAATGGAAACAGAAACAAACAAATCCAGCAATTTTATTTTATACATTTGTTACATGTAATTGATCCTGACAAAATAACAGTACTTCCGGTGATAATGTAAATGTTCCCTTAGTCTTATGAAATCAGAAATGGCATAAGGCATCATATGGTGAAAATTTTATGTAAATCGAATAATAATTTCCACTTTTATAGACCAAAAACCTTGAAAAGTGACGTGTAGAAAATCGTCTATTTCTCGGCAACCGTACAAGTTAGAAACCATTTTTTGGTATTTATATGACCGTATGGGTTTAATCTATTTGTTGATTGGAATCAAATATCATAATTGTATAAACATTACAAATCAGACTCATTTGAATAAAATATCGGTTTTGAAGGCTTAAAATACAGTTTTTGCCAAAATAACGCTACTTCCGGTGATAATGAAAACGTTAAATTAGTTTTATAACATCGTCTATGACATTAGGCTTCAAAGGGTGAAAATTTTATGAAAATCAAATAATAATTGACACTTTTATGGGCCAAAAAGCTTCAAAAGTGACTTTCAGAAAATCGCCTATATCTCGACAACCGAACAAGTTAGAAACAATTTTATGATATCTATTTGACCGTATGAGTTTTGTTAATATGTGAATTTAAACCAAAAGTTAATTTTATTATTACATGTGACATAATTCTTGGTTGAAAAAAAGATCGATTTTAAAAGTTAAAAATTGAGTTTTTGACTAAATGACGTCACTTCCGGTGTCAATTTTAAATAGTAATCAACATGATATGACGCACACTTGCTTTTTGAATCAAATGATGTCACTTTTGTGAATATCCATTAATAATTGACTATTTTACAGGCAACATTACGAAAACAGTGACTTATGCAAAACTGCCCATTTCTCGGCAACTGCTTATATTAGAAACTAATTTTAACATACATTCTCTTCGTATGGATTATAGTGACAGGTTTATAAAAGTTAAGTAAAAAAATTTTAAAATCTGAAAAGCCTGAATGGGTTGTAAATAGGTCAATTTTACGCCTTTTTTCACCCCTTAATCCAATTTGCTAGATAACACTTTTGGTAATAAAAAAAATAACAATTGGGACAACGAAGCATATGAACTTTGTTTTATACAAATCGAACAATAAAAAATTAATCTAGGACTGAAAAACTGAATTAGCTAATGGCGGCCAAGGAAAATTACTGAGACAAATTTTTTTAACATTTTTGCGCTAGTCAGATGACTCTTTAATTCTGTGCACAACACGACTAAATAATATTTATAAATAAAAACGTTAAATCGAATAATAATTGCCACTTTTAAAGACCAAAAAACTTGAAAAGTGACTTGTAGAAAATCGGCTATTTCTCGGCAACCGTACAAGTTAGAAACCATTTTGTGGTATCTGTATGATCGTATGGGTTCATTCTATTTGTTGATTCACATCAAATACCATAATTTGAAAAAGATTTCAAAACAGACTCATTTGAATAAAATATCTGTTTTGGAGGCTAAAAATACAGTTTTTGCCAAAATGACGTTACTTCCGGTGATAATGAAAATCTTAAATTACTTGTATGAAATCCCAAATGGCATTAGGTATAACATGGTGTGACGTTTATGAAAATCGAATAATAATTGACCCTTTTATGGCCCCGAAACCTTCAAAAGTGACCTGTAGAAAACCGTCTATTTCTCGGCAACCGAACAAGTTAGAAACCATTTTATGATATCTATATGACCATATGAGTTTTGTTTATATGTGAATTTAAACCAAAAGTTAAAATTATTAATACATATTAAGTTATTCTTGGTTTTTGACCAAATGATGTCACTTCCGGTGTCAATTTTAAATTGTAATCAACTTGATATGACGCTACGTGCTTTTTGAATCAAATGATGTCACTTTTATAAAAATCCAATAATAATTGACTATTTTACAGGCAAAATAACGAAAACAGTGACTTATGCAGAACTGCCCATTTCTTGGCAACTGCTTATATTACAAACGAATTTTAACATACATTTTCTTCGTATGGATTATAGCTACAAGTTTATAAAAGTTACGAAGAAATATTTTAAAATCTGAAAAGCCTGAATAGGTTGTAAATAGGCCAATTTTACACCATTTTTAGCCTCTTAATCGAATTTGCTCGAAAATGAAATCGAAATTAAAAAAACTGCTTCCTACATTTTTTGCGCCTTGAAAGGGCACACTCTTTGAGTCATATAATTTTTCAAAAAAATAATATTTGTTTATGAAGATCGTAAATAACTGTCAAAATTGTAGTTTTTGGTAAAATTATGCCACTTCCGGTGCCGACAGATAACACTTTCGGTAATAAAAAAAACGACAATTGATACAACGAAGCATATGAACTTTGTTTTATACAAATCGAACAATAAAAAATTAATCTAGGACTGAAAAACTGAATTAGCCAATGGCGGCCAAGGTAAATTACTGAGACAAAATTTTTTAACATTTTTGCACTAGTCAGATGACCCTTTAATTCTGTGCACAATACGACTAAAAAATATTCATAAATAAAAAAGTTTTTTGTAAAATTTTAAATTTTCGAAATTTGGCGCCTAATATCTTCGAAGATTTGCCGAAAATCAAAAATCGAAAGTAGCGTAGCTATGTGCCCTGTCTCAGGCTATGCCAAAATGTATCGAAAGTTAAAATCCAATGATTATTGTTAAAATTACTGCAATATTTTTAAAAACGATAACTTCGGTGATTTCGGACATTTCGCATTGTCGCAGAACGTTCAAAATAGCTTTATCCTCTAAGTCACACCCACTTTCCCAGTAAAACCGAAGAAATCGTAACGATGCGACACGTAGTTGCTGAGATCTATTCAAATTGGAATCTGAATAATAATAATAATAACTAGACCTGCAAGCAGCACTGAACCGGCTTTCAGGAATCATACAGGAAGTTCATTATACCATAGCCGATCCATTGAGCTACCAAAGTATACTTTAGTTGTTTTGCTTCAGTGACACCCTCTATCATATGTAAAAGTAATATTTGCTGGCGAAAAGACCGGTCAAAATTGTAAATTATGGCAAAATTACGTCACTTCCGGTGCCGAAAGAAATTTTTATAGGTGAAAAATAAGTCGAAAATTCGCAACATACAAAATACAAACTTTGTTTTATACATATCGGGCAATAAATAATTAACCTATAACCCATAAACTGAAATTAAGAAGGTATAAAATTTAAAAGTGACCCTGAGAAAATTGGCTATTATTCGACAAGGGAACATGCTAGAAGCCTTTTCTTGATATCAATATGATGGTATTGATTCAATCTTACTGCCCATTAGAGTCAGACGTTATAAAGTTAAACGAATAATAAATATAAATCCCTTCAATATAATGTTTGTTTTGATGGCTAAAAATACGTTTTTTGCAAAAATAACATTACTTCCGGAGATATTGAAAATGTTAATTTAGTTTATAGAAGTCATAAATGGCATAAGGCATCAAATGGTAAAAAAATTATAAAAATCGAATAATAATTGACACTTTTATAGACCAAAAACCTTGAAAAGTGACTTATAGAAGATCGCCTATTTCTCTGTAACCGTACAAGTTAGAAACCATTTTGTGGTATCCGTATGGTCGTATGGCTTTATTCTATTCGTTGGTGGGAATCAAATATCATGATTTTAAAAATATTATAAGGCAGACTCATTTGAATGAAATATTTGTTTTTTAGGTTAAAAATACAGTTTTTGCCCAAATGACGTCATTTCCGGTCACAGTGAAAATTTAAAATTGGCTTGACCTAGTCCAAATTGGCATTAGGCATCAAATGGCAAAAAATTATTTGCAAATCGAATAATAATTCACTCTTTTATAGACAAAATAACGTGAAAAGTGATGCATGCAAAATTGCATATTTCTCGGCAACTGCTCATATTACAAACTAATTTTCGCATACATTCTCTTTGTCTGGATTATTGCTACGAGTTTATGAAAATTACAAATAAATATTTCAAAATATGAAGACGCTGAATGAATTGTAAATAACTGAATTTTACACTTTATTTTACATTTTATTCGAAATTGCCCGAAAATGAAATTGAAATTAAAAAATATGAGCTAAGGATTTTGTGCACCTTTGCAGGGTGCATCCTTTTAGTTATATCAGTTTTGAAAAAAAAATAATATTTGCTTTCAAAAAGTGGTACCGAACTGTCAAAATTGTAGTTTTTGTTAATATTACGTCACTTCCGTTGCCGACAGAAAAATTTCACCGTAACAAAAAAAATTGCAATTGTGACCACGGTGCATATGAACTTTGTTTTATACAAATCGAACAATAAATAATTTTTCTGGGTACGAAAAACTAAATTAGCCGATGGCGGCTAACGCAAATTACCGAGACAATTTTTTTTCTCATTTCTGCTCAAGTAGGATGATATTTTAACCCTGTGTAAAATATCATCAAAAAATATTCATAAATAAAAAAGGTTTTCGTAAAAATAATAATTTTTTTCAAAATATCGGACATTTTTTCGACTACTTCCGGTTTTACGATCGTTGTCATGATAGCTTTACGAAGTTCTCTGGATAATTAACTTTCTGTACCAGAAGTGTCAGAAACATCCATTGAGTAGTTTGGGAAAAAAAAGATAAATTAAAGAGCGTTTCCAAAAATTTAACGATTTTTCAGTTTTTTTCAAAGTTTGAGGCCATTTTTCGACCACATATATTATTTCAATGCTTTTCATTTTGGATTCACTATATAGACAACCGATAGGACTTTGAGTAAGAAAAGTTTAAGAAAAATCTGCGGCGTCGTTTTCGAGAAAAGGACGTCTCAGAATGTTAAAAAATCGGAAAATACTAGATTTTTGGCACACAATAATTTATTTCCTTACCATCGATATCGTATTATTTAGATACCATATGATGGTCCATTAATAGGGCTATCCAACGACACTTTAGTTCTTTTGGTCCGCTATTACCTAAGGGAGAAATCAAGTTTTTTGCAAGTACGACAATGTTTTTAACCTTTTTTTTACATTTTTTGAATACTTCCGGTATGGTTATTATTGTCGATATAGTTTTGATAACCGGTTTAGGCACTAAAATAGCCACAGGGCTCTGTAATGATATATTACATTATCTGATCAGATAAAATGCCCCTGAGAAATCCTAGGTTCAAAAGTGCCAAAAATGCAAAAAATTTAAAATATCAAAAATTAAATTTCAATAACTACATACATATTATACATCGTTAGAATCGTAATTAGGTCAGCGATCTGAATATACAAATTTTTTTTGAAAATCTCTTAAAATAAAAAAATAGCAGAGCATTTTCCAAAATTTCACGATTTTTCGACTTTTTTCGATTTTCAGTCCGTTATTTCACCTTTTCCAGATATTTCAAAGTCGTAATGGAATGTTTCGTACACAAGATTACTGCAAGGTCTCTCGATAGAGAAAGTTTCATAAAAAACTGTGGAGCAGTTTTCGAGATACAGGCATCTAAAAACGCTCCAAATCAGAAAATACTTGATTTTCAGCGAGCCATATTTTGCTTCCTGCTGATCGTATCCGTACGAATTGGGTATCATTCAGTGGTCCAATTACCGCCCGACCAAATGATACCTTAATTTGTTTAATCCGTTGATATCGGACGGAAAAATCGTGTTTTTACCCAAAACACCAATTTTTCACGTTTTTTTCAAAATATCGCATAGTATTTCGACTACTTCCGGTTTACGGATTGTTGTTGAAATTGCTTTAAACGGTGGTTTGACCATATTACTTCATGTTCCAGGAATTTCAGAAACGTCGATCCGGCCGTAAAACGAAACTTAAGCTCACAAAATGTGAAGAAAATTCGAAAAAAATCGAAAAATAAAGGGCGATGACTCTGAATGAAACTTATATTACTGAAACCGGATTGCCTTCAGGTATCCAAAAATGTAGGTCAAATTTGAAAATTTTGAAAAATAACAAAAAATGTGTCTTAAACAACATATTTTCATTTTTCGAATGCTAGAAGTCAGCGGCGAAGTTTCTAAATTGCAAAATTTTCAACTGCTATCGTCCGACAAAAGACTCAGGGTTTCCAAAAATGTAATTTGTATGAAAATAGGTACAGAATTGACGAATCTACGGCCGTTTTTTAATTTTTTGGCAACGCACAAAATTCGGCCACTTCCGGTCTGCGCAGAAGTTTCAAATACAGTGGAAGGGATGGCCACTATATGGTTTCCTGATAGAAAATTACGTCCCAGATCTGTATCTGTTAAAGACACTGAGAAATAGGCTCCCCCGAAAAATAAAATAATAATAATAAATAATAATTTTAGTAATCACAATAGGCTTTCAGACGAAAGTCTGAAAGCCTAATAATAATAATAACTAGACCTGCATGCAGGAATGACGGGTTTCACTGGTGCCACGTTACCCTTAAACATGTCACTTCCGGTGCCAAGTTACCCTTGAACATATGTCACTTCCGGTACCAGCGAAACCACTAAACAGGTTTCCAAATTAACATTGCACACAAATAAAATGGACGCAGAATCAACAAAATCCAGCAATATCAATTCATTTTATACATTTGTTACTTGTAAATGATCTTGACAAAATTAAATTACTCCCGGTGTTAATGCAAATGTTCAATTAGTCTTGTGAAATCAGAAATGGCATACGATATCATATAGTGAAAATTTTATGTAAATCGAATAATAATTGCCACTTTTAAAGACCAAAAAACTTGAAAAGTGACTTGTAGAAAATCGGCTATTTCTCTGCAACCGTACAAGTTAGAAACCATTTTGTGGTATCTGTATGATCGTATGGGTTCATTCTATTTGTTGATTGGCATCAAATACCATACTTTGAAAAAGATTTCAAAACAGACTCATTTGAATAAAATATCTGTTTTAGAGGCTAAAAATACAGTTTTTGCCAAAATGACGTTACTTCCGGTGATAATGAAAATCTTAAATTACCTGTATGAAATCCCAAATGGCATTAGGTATAACATGGTGTGACGTTTATGAAAATCGAATAATAATTGACCCTTTTATGGCCCCGAAACCTTCAAAAGTGACCTGTAGAAAACCGTCTATTTCTCGGCAACCGAACAAGTTAGAAACCATTTTATGATATCTATATGACCATATGAGTTTTGTTTATATGTGAATTTAAACCAAAAGTTAAAATTATTAATACATATTAAGTTATTCTTGGTTGAATAAAACATTGATTTAAAAAGTTTAAAATGCATTTTTTGACCAAATGATGTCACTTCCGGTGTCAATTTTAAATTGTAATCAACTTGATATGACGCTACGTGCTTTTTGAATCAAATGATGTCACTTTTATAAAAATCCAATCATAATTGACTATTTTATAGGCAAAATAACGAAAACAGTGACTTGTACAGAACTGCCCATTTCTTGGTAACTGCTTATAGTACAAACGAATTTTAACATACATTTTCTTCGTATGGATTATAGCTACAAGTTTATAAAAGTTACGAAGAAATATTTTAAAATCTGAAAAGCCTGAATAGGTTGTAAATAGGCCAATTTTACACCATTTTTAGCCTCTTAATCGAATTTGCTCGAAAATGAAATCGAAATTAAAAAAACTGCTTCCTACATTTTTTGCGCCTTGAAAGGGCACACTCTTTGAGTCAAATAATTTTTCCAAAAAATAATATTTGTGTTCGAAGAAGGAAAATAACTGTCAAAATTGTAGTTTTTTGTAAAATTATGCCACTTCCGGTGCCGACAGATAAAACTTTTGGTAATAAAAAAAATGACAATTGATACAACGAAGCATATGAACTTTGTTTTATACAAATCGAACAATAAAAAATTAATCTAGGACTTAAAAACTGAATTAGCCAATGGCGGCCAAGGTAAATTACTGAGACAAAATTCTTTAACATTTTTGCACTAGTCAGATGAACCTTTAATTCTGTGCATAATACGACTAAAAAATATTCATAAATAAAAAAGTTTTTTGTAAAATTTTAAATTTTCAAAATTTGGCGCCTAATATCTTTGAAGATTTACCGAAAATCAAAAATCGAAAGTAGTGTAGCTATGTGCCCTGTCTCTGGCTATGCCAAAATGTATCGAAAGTTAAAATTCAATGATTATTGTTAAAATTACTGCAATATTTTAAAAAACGATAATTTTCTGATTTCGGATATTTCGCATTGTCGCAGAACGTTCAAAATAGCTTTATCCTCTAAGTCACACCCACTTTCCCAGTAAAACCGAAGAAATCGTAACGATGCGACAAGCAGTTGCTGAGATCTACTCAAAACAAAAGAAGAATAATAATAATAAGAATAATAATTTTAACAAAAACAATAGTGTTTCACACAAGCTTCGCAGTGTGAAACCCTAATAAGAATAATAATTTTAACAAAAACAATAGTGTTTCACACAAGCTACGCAGTGTGAAACCCTAATTATTTCTGATAATTACTTAATGGGCTATTACTCGTAATAAGATTTCCAGGTGTTGTAAATATTCTCCTTATTAACAAAAGAAACAAGAAGCAACAACCCTTGTTGACTGCCCGGACGACTTAGCTGTTGTGGGTATGTTTTGTTGCCTGGAAACCTATCTTTGTATATACATGTAGTATAATATCTGAAAATGCTTGATAAAAAGCAGACACCTACTTTACTTACTAACACTTTTGTACATTTTTAGACTGGATCAGTAGAAAAATTAAGGAAGAGACTTTTTATAGATGAAGAATCTGATGCTTTCTGTCAAATGGTGGCAGAGTAAGTTAGAAGCTTTTTTCATTAGTTTAAAGTAGACTCATTTAGTATGGATGTTGAATTTAACATTCTTAACTATATTTAATATATATATACAACTGGGTGTAGTTTTTTTTCTTTGATGTCCATAGCAGTTATATCTCATAACAACCTCTCATGACGTCATCATAGGTTGATATTCGGTTCATATCAACCACTGATGACGTCATGACAGGTTGATATAGCATATCAACCGCTGATGACGTCATCCTAGGCCGATATATTCGACTCATATCAACCGCTGATGACGCAGATAATCGAAATAATACAAAGAACACAGAAATTAATTTTATTCTTTTGACAATAAAAAAAAAAATTGTTATACATGTAGTACAGTTTGTAGCATTCAGTAACGAAATAGACGGCGTACTTATCGGCATATTTAAATCGGTTATCCATGACCATACTCCATCTAAGATATCTTTCAGAATTTTCTTTCCGCCCACATTATTTCTCCACACACTCCAAGTTTTCCTCAGGCTTTGGATAGATCCTCATCATATTTGCATTCACATCAATTCTATCGTCATTATGGTGACTAAAATGGATTGATTATTCGTCTGGCTTTGTTTTACTATCCCTTTTGTTTTTGCTTTCTCCAAAATGGCAACGTTTAAATAAACATCTGCACGTGACAGCTTTGGTAATTTTCGCATTTTGGCGGAAACTGTCGAGCAATTATCCAATCACTGTTGCCTTTTTTTTAGAAGAGCCCATTAAATTTAAAGGTGAACCCGTTGTATATGTCAGATATAAACCTACTCTCCCTTGGATTGATATGATAGAGAACACTTGGGCTGCACCCGCGTGTTCTCTATCATATCAACCTTGGGTAGGTTAATATCCTAATACGTACATCTTTACAGGGCTCGAAGAATAAAAGTTAACCTATCTGCCTGTTGCTGAGAAGTAATTTTTACACGTCCACATTGAAATGTGGTTGTATATTGTCGTCGTCCCCATATGATTTTTCAGTTTATGAAAGGTATAGATCACTTTATTACAGACGCTCTACAGGCTAAAGTTAATATCCAATTGACTTTAAATTTATACACAGTGTTTAAGGTCAAGTGACAAAGAAGCCTATTGATTATGGCCCTTAATCACTTCAAAAAGATAATCTTCTGGACCTGTAACACTATTGTAAGTGATAACAGAATCAGTTTCGTAAATATATGATTTATTTACAATGGGGACAGAATATCAAACATACAAAAATAGCCTACACCAACATTACAGAAACTAACTAAAAACTATACTGGAACTATTACTACGTCGCGGACTAGACTACATCGGTAACACATCTAAATCCATATCAAATCCACCATTCCGCCCCGCTGCCAATGCAGCGGCTGAACTCCGGCCAGTCCATACACCGGTCTCTGCCCTCTCGTCATTTGCTCTACTCCAAGTCTGTAAACTCTTGCTTAAAAAGCCTCCAACGGTTAGGGAAGATGGACAGAAGGAATCATCATATATGGAAGTTCTGTCTCGTGTTATACACAGATCATGTGTAGCTTGTAACGAACACATTGAATAAATTATACGGTTAATAGGATCGTGCCTTAAAATAAGAAACGTCCACTGTAATATATATCAAAACTAACAGAGGTCATACAGTTCTTTGCACCTATATGATTGTTCAGTTTATGAAAGTTATAGATCACTTTGTTACATTTCCTTTCCCACCCACTGGTTATTTACTAAAAGTAAATACTAAAAGTAAATAACTAACAACAATTCACACAGATGGGACACTGGGTTCATCTCTTATCACTTGAAGGTACACACAATAAAGTTACATCACACACGAATTAAGAAGAGCACACATGATATCATTACAATTCACACAATATACACCTCGATCGTAAACATTACTAAAAGGGAATTCATATAATCAAAATATAATATTAACTAGATCTGCTACTGTCCCATGCAGATATGAAAGCTTTCATATTCATCGTCACGTGTCATTGATTGTATCAAGTATCCTAAATAAAAGGATAAGAAGAAAAAATTATCAAAATTGGTCAAAAACTCTCGAAGTTACAAGTCTAAATATAGTATGAAACATTGCACCCAGGCATAACAATAATCTGAAAACTAAAGGGAAATAACTGAAACTTGTATTACTGTAATGAGACGGATGAGAAAATGAAATGAAAATGGCGGGAAAAACAAATTAAAAATGGCAGGTTGGACAGGCGACCTTACTCCTTGTCACGTACAACCGGGCATTTGAAAACACGCTAGTTAACTCAATGACAGGCGCGCGTGCTAACCATTCAGCCACCCAACCCCCCTTTGAAATCAGACACGTGCAATATGTCATATAGGAAGAATAAGAAGTCGCTCACAAGAAAATGGTAAATTAATGAGTTTAGGTCAAAAGGTTGAGCTACTGTTTTAGAGTATTTAATAGTTTTAAAGAGACACGTTAAGGGTTGTTCATAGTTAAATGAAAGTTTAATTTTAAATAAGACCAATAAAATTAGGATTTAATAATGCCAGACTAATATTTCCAATATGTTTGGTTATAAGTAGGAAATCGTGACGACTTCTTAAGCATGTTTTAAACAAAGGATCGTAGACTGAATTATACAAGAATGGCACTCTGCAATAAAAAAACTGGCCAAAGCAAGATTTCTATGAAGAAATTAAATAATTGCTAGAACCAGAAAAATATTTATCCACTATAATAAATAAGCAACATAGAGAAAATGAAATGAAATTGAATGGGGTTTAACGTCCTACTGTTCTGCTCCTAAAATGGGCTAATGAAGACGGGCATATGCCATAAAGTGTGCAATGAGGGAAATTTTACCCGGGCAGCGGCGTTACGGCCTACGAAGTTGGACAGGCGAACATACTCCTTGTCACGTACAACCAAGAAATCGAAACAACGCCAGTTGACTCAAGGACAGACGTTATTCAGCCACGCAACCTCCCTAAAATCGGCAAATTGCTGACCTGCAGCGAGAAACGGTTCAACCGGGCCAAATCTTCTATTTTATTAGTTTAATTTGCACGGTACCTTTAGTTATCAACCGAATATTACAAAACTTTTAAAAATAAGCTCCCCCTGACCAGCTAAATCGTTCGCAATGAACGTTTTCCCCTTAAAATCGGCAAATTACTGACTTTAAAGTGAGAAACATTACAACCGGGCGAAATTTTCTGTTTTATCACTTTTACAGTATCTTTGATTACCAACCGATTATTACAAAACTTTAAAAATAAAAAAAAGAAACAGAGAAATGCGGCTAAACGTCCATTCGACACAAACTAGGTCATTTCGGGACTAACATATGTTTTTTAATTTTATTTAAAAACTCCCCTTGCGCGTACTGGTCTTTAGCTGTTGAGAGGAAACCGAAGGACACGGAGAAAACCCACGAGGTTGGACACCATACTCCATGTCACGTGCAACTTGGAAATCGAAATGACGCCGGTTGACTCAATGACAGACGTTACGATACAGCGCGCGTATGCTAACCATTCAGCCTCCCTAAAATCTGGAAATTGCTGACTTATAGCAAGAAACATTTTAACCGGGCGAAATTTTCTGTTTTAACAGTTTAATTCGCACGGTATTTTAATTACCAACCGATTATTACAAAACTTTTGAAAATAAACACCAACTGACCAGCTTAATCGTATGCATGTCCATGTCACGTACAATCTCGAAATCGAAACGACGCCCGTTGACTCAATGACAGACGTTACGATACAGCGCGCACATGCTAACCATTTAGCCATTCAGCCTCCCTTAAAAATAAGCTCCCCCTGACCAGCTTAATTGTTCGCAATAAACATTTGCCCTCTAAAATCGGCAAATTGCTGACTTTAAAGTGAGAAACATTACAAACGGGCGAAATTTTATGTTTTATCACTTTTACACTACCTTTGATAACCAACCGATTATTACAAAACTTTAAAAATAAAAGAGAAAGAGAGAAATGCGGCTCAACGTCCATTTGACACAAACTAGGTCATTTCGGGACTAACATATGTTTTTTATACGCCCACATTTTCATGTGGACGTATTATGTCGTCGCCCCTGTCCGTCCGGACGTCCGTCCGTCCGTCCGTCCGTCCACAATTTGTTTGTGGACTCTCTACAGGTCACAATTCTTATCCGATTTTGACGAAACTTGAAATATAGGTTTATCCCCAAAAGATCTCGGCTGCTTTCGATATTGGCATGTATCGGATCAAAACTTCATGGATTATGGCCCCTGATTGTACGAAAAATCACATTTTTAGCTTGTGGACCCTATAGAGGTCACAATTTTGAACCGATTTTGATGAAACTTGACATGCATGTTTGTAACCCAAAGATCTTGGTTCCTTTCGATATTTGCGGCTATCGGAATGTAATTTCCTGAATTATGGCCCCTGATTGTCCGAAAAATCACCCTTTTTAGCTTGTGGTCCCTCTGGAGGTCACAATTATTATTCGATTTAAAAAACCGTTTGATTATATCACCGTTACACCCTAAGGAAGGTTGAGTTCGAATTTCGGGAAAATCGGACGAAAATTGCCATATAAAATGGCCGCCGTTTGTACGCGAATACTGTTAAAAAATGGTATATCAAGGTTGTGGACCCTGTGGAGGTCACAATTTTGATTCGATTTTGATGAAACTTGAAATTCATGGTTATAACCCAAAGATCTTGCTTCCTTTAGATATTTGCGCATATCGGATCGTAACTTCCTGAATTATGGCACCTGATTATACGCAAAATCGCCTTTTTTTTAGCTTGGAGGTCACAATTATTATTCGATTTAAAAAACCGTTTGATTATATCACCGTTACACCCTAAGGAAGGTTGAGTTTGAATTTCGGGAAAATCGGACGAAAATTGCCATACAAAATGGCCGCCGTTTGTACGCGAATACTGTTAAAAAATGGTATATCAAGGTTGTGGACCCTGTGGAGGTCACAATTTTGATTCGATTTTGATGAAACTTGAAATTCATGGTTATAACCCAAATATCTTGGTTCCTGTCGATATTTGCGCATATCGGATCGTAACTTCCTGAATTATGGCTCCTGATTATACGCAAAATCGTCTTTTTTTTAGCTTGGAGGGCACAATTATTATCCGATTTAAAAAAACGTTTGATTATATTACTGTTACACTGTAAGGAAGGTTGAGTTCGAATTTCGGGAAAATCAGACCAAAATTGCCATACAAAATGGCCGACGTTTGTACGCGAATACTGTTAAAAAATGGTATATCAAGGTTGTGGACCCTGTAAAGGTCACAATTTTAATTCGATTTTAATATCTTGGTTCCTGTCGATATTTGCGCATATCGGATCGTATCTTCCTGAATTATGGCTCCTGATTATACGCAAAATCGTCTTTTTTTTAGCTTGGAGGTCACAATTATTATCCGATTTAAAAAAACGTTTGATTATATTACTGTTACACCGTAAGGAAGGTTGAGTTCGAATTTCGGGAAAATCAGACCAAAATTGCCATACAAAATGGCCGCCGTTTGTACGCGAATACTGTTAAAAAATGGTATATCAAGGTTGTGGACCCTGTAAAGGTCACAATTTTAATTCGATTTTGATGAAACTTGAAATTCATGGTTATAACCCAAAGATCTTGGTTCTTTTCGATATTTGCGCATATCGGATCGTAACTTCCTGAATTATGGCCCCTGGTTATACGCAAAATCCCCCTTTCTTTAGCTTGTGGTCCCTCTGGAGGTCACAATTATTATCCAATTTTAAAAAACGTTTGATTATATCACCGTTACACTGTAAGGAAGGTTGAGTTTGAATTTCGGGAAAATCAGACCAAAATTGACAGACAAAATGGACGCGAATACTGTTAAAAAAATGATATATCATGGTTGTGGACCCTGTATAGGTCACAATTTTAATTCGATTTTGATGAGGAAGGTTGAGTTCTAATTTCGTGAAAATCGTACCAAAATTGCCGGACGAAATGGTCGCCGTTTGTACGCGAATAGTGTAAAAATATGGTATATCATGGTTGTGGACTCTCTACAGGTCACAATTCTTATCCGATTTTGATGAAAAGTCACATTTCTAGGTTGTGTACCGTCACACGATAATCATTGTCGGTTTCGAATTTCATTAATATCAGACTGGAACTGACCAACTAAATGTTTGCTCCCAATACAGTATGAAATACAGGACTTAAAGATGTAGGAAAAATCACTTTCGGTATTGCTTGTTCTCTGTCCATCTCTCGAAAATGTGGGCGTATCCTGCCTGGCAGTGCCAGCCTATCTTTAATTTTATTTATAAACTTCCCTTGCGCGTACGGGTCTTTAGCCGTGAGAGGAAACCGAAGGACACGGAGAAAACCCACGAGGTTGGACACCATACTCCATGTCACGTGCAACTTGGAAATCGAAACGACGCCGGTTGACTCAATGACAGACGTTACGATACAGCGCGCGTATGCTAACCATTCAGCCTCCCTAAAATCTGGAAATTGCTGACTTATAGCAAGAAACATTTTAACCGGTCGAAATTTTCAGTTTTAACAGTTTAATTCGCACGGTATTTTAATTATCAACCGATTATTACAAAACTTTTGAAAATAAGCCCCAACTGACTAGCTTAATCGTATGCAATAAACGTTTGGCCTGAATTGAAAGTTCTGCAACGAGAAAGTTCATCTCGATTTTCCGGCGTGGTTCCCCTTGTCAGTGAGCAGAACGGAGGGCCTGACAAGGACAGCTGTCTAGTCGTTCGGATGGGACAAAAAACCAAGGTCCCGTGTACACATTGGAGTGCACGTAAAATATCCCTAAGCAGTTGGAATTCGATACTGTTGAATAAACTCTATACGATGACTAAATGCGTAGATTGTAGTCACCCACACTGCATGTTTCG
Organism: Patella depressa; assembly: GCA_948474765.1. Lineage (NCBI taxonomy): Eukaryota > Metazoa > Mollusca > Gastropoda > Patellidae > Patella > Patella depressa. The sequence goes on along the minus strand of OX419720.1, from coordinate 41,148,766 downwards.
CTTAACAATGAAAGGGTGCCGTTTTCAATGTTTGATCCTTTTGTTCTTCTACTCCTGATATGTTGGACTATTGATCGATAGTTTCATATAAAAGACTACCAATAAGACTCTTTGTAGAAGAAGTTCCCAAAAAATAGTATGTTGACTTTACGAGAAAGACCTCTAAACATGCTCCAAATTGTAAAAATACGACTTTTTGGATTTTCAATCTCTTTTTTTCGGCTATCCCTGATATTTAAAAAAAATGATACAATGATTTCACACAACAGGCTAGCTATTAGACTCTCTATTGACAAAAGTTTCACCACCCTCCCTTCATTATAACCGAAGTTATCGTGCCCTAAAGAATCAACAAATCAGCATGCTTATCTCTGCTTACCCTAAGCAGAAAATGCTCATCTTTGAACTCAATCATAACATTGACCTAGTGAACGCCTACAACAAGTTCGAACATTCTAGCTTAATTAGAACGAGAGTTATTGTGCTCCAAAGTCTCGGCCCTTCAAATTGCTTCTATTTTTCATTTTCAATTCAAAATGGTGACTCCCGGTTGACCTAAATCAGAATTCTATTCGCGACATTTTTTAGGCCTTCCTACAAGGATTCAGAAAATATAACTCCCGAGTCTGTAAGTAAAATAGCAAAAAAGCCTTATTGATTTTTCACGTTTAAAGATGGTGGCACTTCCGGTTCGATCGACAAACTCCATATTTTGTGTACGAATCAGTAATTCCTTGTCTAATATCGAAAAAAAAAACTAGGTCATTCTGACCTATATTTCGACGATTTTTTTGAAAATTTTGATCCTTAATTTCACCAAGGGGAGATAAGTTAGAAAATTTCTAAAGTCATTTTTCAAGTCGCATCATTAAGGTCTACTTACATATTAAATTTCATGAAAATCGTACAACTACTAAAGAAGTTGTCGAGTTGGTGTAAACTTCCGGTTCGAAATCACAGCGACGAATTTTCGAAATTCGAAAATCCGAAATTGCAGATTTGAAGTAAATGTCTTAGGATACTCAAAGAAAAAAGAATTAGTAAAATAGATCAAATAGTCACAAAGTTACAACATTGTAGGTCAAATGCATTCGTTCGTAAAATTCGGTGATTTCGGATTCGTAAAACGTTTTGAAAATACATTTAATCAAGGTTCGCACCCCATTTTTGGGGGGGTAGGTCAAAATTTCAGAAAGATCCTATGGATAGATTCTGAGAAATCTGATTTGCAGAAAACACACACAAAAAAAAAATAATAATAACTAGATCTGCTACTGTCCCATGCAGATATGAAAGCTTTCATATTCATCGTCACGTGTCATTGATTGTATCAAGTATCCTAAATAAAAGGATAAGAAGAAAAAATTATTAAAATTGGTCAAAAACTCGCGAAGTTACAAGTCTAAATATAGTATGAAACATTGCACCCAGGCATAACAATAATCTGAAAACTAAAGGGAAATAACTGAAACTTGTATTACTGTAATGAGACGGATGAGAAAAAGGTATGAAAATGGCAGGTTGGACAGGCGACCTTACTCCTTGTCACGTACAACCGGGCATTCGAAAACACGCTAGTTAACTCAATGACAGGCGCGCGTGCTAACCATTCAGCCACCCAACCCCCCTTTGAAATCAGACACGTGCAATATGTCATATAGGAAGAATAAGAAGTCGCTCACAACAAAATGGTAAATTAATGAGTTTAGGTCAAAAGGTTGAGCTACTGTTTTAGAGTACTTAATAGTTTTAAAGAGACACGTTAAGGGTTGTTCATAGTTAAATGAAAGTTTAATTTTAAATAAGACCAATAAAATTAGGATTTAATAATGCCAGACTAATATTTCCAATATGTTTGGTTATAAGTAGGAAATTGTGACGACTTCTTAAGCATGTTTTAAACAAAGGATCATGTTTGTTTAAACAAGAATGACACTCTGCAATAAAAAAACTGGCCAAAGCAAGATTTCTATGCAGAAATTAAATAATTGCTAGAACCAGAAAAATATTTATCCACTATAATAAATAAGCAACATAGAGAAAATGAAATGAAATTGAATGGGGTTTAACGTCCGACTGTTCTGCTCCTAAAATGGGCTAATGAAGACGGGCATATGTCATAAAGTGTGCAATGAGGGAAATTTTACCCAGGCAGCGGCGGTTACGGCCTACGAGGTTGGACAGGCGACCATACTCCTTGTCACGTACAACCAAGAAATCGAAACAACGCCAGTTGACTCAATGACAGACGTTATGATACAGAGCGCACGTGCTAACCATTCAGCCACGCAACCTCCCTAAAATCGGCAAATTGCTGACCTACAGCGAGAAACATTTCAACCGGGCCAAATTTTCTATTGTAACAGTTTAATTTGCACGGTACCTTTAGTTATCAACCGAATATTACAAAACTTTTAAAAATAAGCTCCCCCTGACCAGCTTAAGCGTTCGCAATAAAGGTTTGCCCCTTAAAATCGGCAAATTGCTGACTTTAAAGTGAGAAACATTACAACCGGGCGAAATTTTCTGTTTTATCACTTTTACAGTACCTTTGATTACCAACCGATTATTACAAAACTTTAAAAATAAAAGAGAAAGAGAGAAATGCGGCCTAACGTCCATTCGACACAAACTAGGTCATTTCGGGACTAACATATGCTTTTAAATTTTATTTAAAACCCCCCCTTGCGCGTACTGGTCTTTAACCGTTGTGAGGAAACCGAAGAACACGGAGAAAACCCACGAGGTTGGACATCATACACCATGTCACGTGCAACCTGGAGATCGAAACGACGCCCGTTGACTCAATGACAGACGTTACGATACAGTGCGCACATGCTAACCATTCAGCCATTCAGCCTCCCTAAATTCAGAAAATTGCTGACTTATAGCAAGAAACATTTCAACCGGGCGAAATTTTCTGTTTTAACAGTTTAATGTGCACGGTACTTTAATTACCAACCGATTATTACAAAACTTTTGAAAATAAGCTCCAACTGACCAGCTTAATCGTATGCAATAAACGTTTTCGCCTGAATTGAAAGTTCTGCACGGAGAAAGTTCATCTCGATTTCCCGGCGTGGTTCCCCTTGTCAGTGAGGCAGAACGGAGGGCCTGACAAGCACAGCTGTCTAGTCATTCGGATGGGACGAAAAACCAAGGTCCCGTGTACACATTGGAGTGCACGTAAAATATCCCTAAGCTGTTGGAATTCGATACTGTTGAATAAGCTCTATACGATGACTAAATGTGTAGATTGTAGTCACCCACACTGCATGTTTCGCTTAACAATGAAAGGGTGCCGTTTTCAATGTTCGATCCTTTTGTTCTTCTACTCCTGATATGTTGGACTGTTGATCGATGGTTTCATATAAAAGACTACCAATAAGACTCTTTGTAGAAGAAGTTCCCAAAAAATATTATGTTGACTTTACGAGAAAGACCTCTAAACATGCTCCAAATTGTAAAAATACGACTTTTTGGATTTTCAATCTCTTTTTTTCGGCTATCCCTGATATTTAGAAAAAATAATACAATGATTTCACACAACAGGCTAGCTATTAGACTCTCTATTGACAAAAGTTTCACCGCCCTCCCTTCATTATAACCGAAGTTATCGTGCCCTAAAGAATCAACAAATTAGCATGCTTATCTCTGCTTACCCTAAGCAGAAAATGCTCATCTTTAAACTCAATCATAACATTGACCTAGTGAACGTCTACACCAAGTTTGAACATTCTAGCTTAATTAGAAGGAGAGTAATTGTGTTCCAAAGTCCCGACCCTTCAAATTGCTTCTATTTTTCATTTTCAATTCAAAATGGTGACCATCACGTGACCGAAATCAAAATTCTATTCGCGACATTTTTTAGGCCTTCCTACAAGGATTCAGAAAATATAACTCCCTAATATGTAAGTAAAATAGCAAAAAAGCCTTATTGATTTTTCACTTTTAAATATGGCGGCACTTCCGGTTCGATCGACAAACTCCATATTTTGTGTACAAATCAGCAATTACTTATCTAGTATCCAAAAAAAAAATCAGGTCATTCTGACCTATATTTCGATGATTTTTTTGAAAATTTTGATCCTTAATTTCGTCAAGGGGAGATAATTTAGAAAATTTCTAATTATATTTTTGAAGTCACATCGGTAAGATCTACTTAGATACTAAATTTCATGAAAATCGTACAACTATTAAAGAAGTTGTCAAATTGGTCTAAACTTCCGGTTCGAAATCACAGCGACGAATTTTCGAAAATGTGAAACTGCAGATGAAAATGATTTTTTTAAAGGTATTCAAAGAAAAAAGAATTAGTAAAATCGGTCAAAAAATAACAAAGTTACGACTATGCATTGTCATTTTTTTCGTTCGTAAAATTCGGTGATTTCGGATTCGTAAAACGTTTCGAAAATATATTTAATCAAGGTTCGCACCCCATTTTTGGGGGGTAGGTCAAAATTTCAGAAAGATCCTATGGATAGATTCTGAGAAATCCGATTTGCAGAAAACACACAAAAAAAAAAAATAATAATTATCTTAACAGAAACAATAAGCTTTCATATGAAATATGAAAGCTTAATAATAACTTTAACAGAAACAATAAGCTTTCATATGTAATACATATGAAAGCTTAACTAGATCTGCTACTGTCCCATGCAGATATGAAAGCTTTCATATACACTGTCACTTCCTGTCACATGTCATGGGTCATATAAATAATCCGAAGAAGAAAAAATAAATCATTAAAATCGGTCACAATGTAGCGAAATTGTGATTTTTCACTCGTAAACAACTTTGTCGGCACGAAAAACACCAAAAGCGAAATTTTGAAATATTCAAATACCAAAAATTCGACCCGTATCCAGTCTATCCTGAAATTGAAATGTATTAAATTTTAGACATAGGAGACGCATTGAACATACTATGCCCTATTGTGTTTGTTTACAAGTCCGTAAATGTCGATTTTTCACTATGTTTCATATTCACTTCAAAATGGCGACCATCAGCTGACCTTAATCAAAATTCTGCTCTGAACGCTTTTTTAAGGTTTTCCTTCAAGGGTTCAGAAAATGTAACTCCCATGTCTGTAAGTGCAATATCGCAAAAGTTGTATTGTTTTTTCACGTTTCAAAATTTGATTCTTAATTTCACCAAGGGGAGATAATTTAGAAGTTGTCAAGTTGGTCTCAACTTCTGGTTCGAAATCACAGCGACGAATTTTCGAATATTACAAAACTTTTAAAAATAAGCTCCCCCTGACCAGCTTAATCGTTCGCAATAAACGTTTGCCCCATAAATTGCTGACTTTAAAGTGAGAAACATTACAAACGGGCGAAATTTTCTGTTTTATCACTTTTACAGTACCATTGATTACCAACCGATTATTACGAAACTTTAAAAATAAAACAGAATGAGAGAAATGCGGCTTAAGGTCCATTCGACACAAACGAGGTCATTTCGGGAGTAACATATGTCTTTTAATTTTATTGAAAAACTTCCCTTGCGCGTACGGGTCTTTAGCCGTGGGAGGAAACCGAAGGACACGGAGAAAACCCACGAGGTTGAACATCATACTCCATGTAACTTGCAACCTAGAAATCGAAACGACGCCGGTTGACTCAATGACAGACGTTACGATACTGCGCGCACATGCTAACCATTCAGCCATTCAGCCTCCCTAAAATCGGGAAATTGCTGACTTATAGCAAGCAACATTTCAACCGGGCGAAATTTTCTGTTTTAGCAGTTTAATTTGCACGGTACTTTAATTACCAACCGATCATTACAAAACCTTTGAAAATAAGCTCCAACTGACCAGCTTAATCGTATGCAATAAACGTTTGGCGTGAATTGAAAGTTCTGCACCGAGAAAGTTCATCTCGATTTTCCGTCGTGGTTCCCTCTTGTCAGTGAGGCAGAACGGAGGGCCTGACAAGGACAGCTGTCTAGTCGTTCGGATGGGACGAAAAACCAAGGTCCCGTGTACACATTGAAGTGCACGTAAAATATCCCTAAGCAGTTGGAATTCAATACTGTTGAATAAGCTCTATACGATGACTAAATGTGCAATTTGTAGTCACCCACGCTGCATGTTTCGCTTAACAATGAAAGGGTGAAGTTTTCAATTTTCGATCCTTTTATTCTTCTACTCCTGATATTTTGGACTGTTGATCGATGGTTTCATATAAAAGACTATCGATAAGACTCTTTGTAGAAGAATTTCCCCCAAAATATTATGTTGATTTAAGAGAAAAGGACATTTAAAAATGCTCAAAATCGTAAAAATACGACTTTTTGGATTTTCGATCTCTGTTTTTCTGCTATCCCTGACATATAAAAAAAATGATACAATGATTTCACACAACAGACTAGCTATTAGACTCTCGATTGGCAAGAGTTTCATCACCCTCCCTTCATTATAACCGAAGTTATCGTGCCCTAAAGAATCAACAAATCAGCATGCTTATCTCTGCTTACCCTAAGCAGATAATGCTCATCTTTGCACTCAATCACGACAGTGACCTAGTGAAGATTGAACATTCTAGCTCAATAAGAAGGAGAGTTATTGTGTTTCAAAGTCTCAGCCCTTCAAATTTCTACTACTTTTCATATTCACTTCAAAATGGCAACCATCAGTTGACCTAAATCAAAATTCTGCTCCCTGCGATTTTTGGGCCACCCTTCAAGGATTCAGAAAATATAATTCTCGTGTCTGTAAGTAAAATAGCAAAAAAGCCTTAGGGATTTTTCACTTTTCAAGATGGTGGCATTTCCGGATTGAGCTACAAACTCCATTTTTTGTGTACTTATCAGTGGTCTCGTAGGTAGTACCTAAAAAAAAAATTCAAGATGATCTGACCTATATTTCGTCGATTTTTTTGAAAATTTCGATCCTCAATTTCTCCAAGGGGAGATAATTTAGAAAATTTTAAAAGTCATTTTTAAACTCGCATCGGTAAGATCTACTTACATTCCAAATTTCATAAAAATCGTGTATCTATTAAAGAAGTTGTCAAATTGGTCATGACTTCCGGAACGAAATCACAGCGACGAATTTTCGAAATTCGAAAATTTGAAATTGCAGGTGAGATTGGTTTTTTTCAAGGTTTTCAAAGAAATTTTTTTTAGTAAAATAGGTGTATTAATAACAAAGTTACGACTATGCATTGTTAATTTTTTCGTTCGTCAAATTCGGTGATTTCGAATTCGCAAAACGTTTCGAAAATATATTTAATCAACAGCCACCACCCATTTTTGGGGGGGTAGGTCAAAGTTTCAGAAACATCCTATGGTTAGATTCTGTGAAATCCGATTTGCAGGAGAAACACAAAAAAAAAAAAATAATAATAATCTTAACAGAAACAATAAGCTTTCATATGAAATATGAAAGCTTAATAATCTTAACAGAAACAATAACCTTTCATATGAAATATGAAAGCTTAATAATAATAATAATAATAATTTTAGTAAAAACAATATTCTTTCAGACGAAAGAATACATATGAAAGCTTAAAAAAGGTTAAAAACATTGTCGCACTTGCGAAAAACTTGATTTCTCCCTTAGGTAATAGCGGACCAAACGAACTAAAGTGTCGTTGGATAGCCCTATTAATGGACCATCATATGGTATCTAAATAATACGATTTCGATGGTAAGGAAATAAATTATTGTATGCCAAAAATCTAGTATTTTCCGATTTTTTAACATTCTGAGACGCCCTTTTCTCGAAAACGACGCCTACGATTTTTCTCAAACTTTTCTTACTCAAAGTCCTATCGATTGTCTATATAGTGAATCAAAAATGAAAAGCATTGAAATAATATAGGTGGTCCAAAAATAGCATCAACCTTTGAAAAAAATTGAAAAATCGTAAAATTTTTGTAAACGCTCTTTATTTTATCTTTTTTTTCCAAAACTACTCAATAGATGTTTCTGACACTTCTGGTACAGAAAGTTAAGTATTCAAAGAACTTCGTAAAGCTATCACGACAACAATCCTAAAACCGGAAGTAGTCGAAAAAATGTCCGATATTCTGAAAAAAAATATTTTTTTACGAAAACCTTTTTTATTTATGAATATTTTTTGATGATATTTTACACTGGGTTAAAATATCATCGTACTTGAGCAGAAATGAGAAAAAAAATTGTCTCGGTAATTTGCGTTAGCCGCCATCGGCTAATTTAGTTTTTCTTACCCAGACAAATTATTTATTGTTCGATTTGTATAAAACAATGTTCATAAGCTCCGTGGTCGCAATTGTATTTTTTTTTGTTACGGTGAAATTTTTCTATCGGCAACGGAAGTGACGTAATATTAACAAAAACTACAATTTTGACAGTTCGGTACCACTTTTTGAAAGCAAATATTAATTTTTTTCAAAATTGATATAACTAAAAGGATGCACCCTGCAAAGGTGCACAATATCCTTAGCTCAGACTTTTTAATTTCAATTTCATTTTCGGACAATTTCGAATAAAGTGTAAAATTCAGTTGTTTACAATTCTTTCAGCGTCTTCATATTTTGAAATATTTATTTGTAATTTTCATAAACTCGTAGCAATAATCCAGACGAAGAGAATGTATGCGAAAATTAGTTTGTAATATGAGCAGTTGCCGAGAAATATGCAATTTTGCATGCATCACTTTTCACGTTATTTTGCCTATAAAAGAGTGAATTATTATTCGATTTACAATATTTTTTTTCCATTTGATGCCTAATATCAATGTGGACTAGGTCAAGCCAATTTTACAATTTCACTGTGACCGGAAATGACGTCATTTGGGCAAAAACTGTATTTTTAACCTAAAAAACAAATATTTTATTCAAATGAGTCTGCCTTATAATATCTTTAAAATTATGATATTTGATTCCCATCAACGAATAGAATGAAGCCATACGACCATACAGATACCACAAAATGGTTTCTAACTTGTACGGTTACAGAGAAATAGGCGATCTTCTATAAGTCACTTTTCAAGGTTTTTGGTCTATAAAAGTGTCAATTATTATTCGAATTTTATAATATTTTTAGCATTTGATGCCTTATGCCATTTATGAACTAAATTAACATTTTCAATATCACCGGAAGTAATGTAATTTTTGCAAAAAAAACGTATTTTCAGCCTTCAAAACAAACATATTTTTGAAGGGATTTATATTTATTATTCGCTTAACTTTGTAACGTCTGGCTCTGATGGGCAGTAAGATTGAATCAATACCATCATATTGTTCCCTTGTCGAAAAATAGCCAATTTTCCCAGGGTCACTTTTAAGTTTTTTACCTTCTTAATTTCCGTTTATGGGTTATAGGTTAATTATTTATTGCCCGATATGTATAAAACAAAGTTTGTATTTTGTATGTTGCGAATTTTCGACTTATTTTTCACCTATAAAAGTTTCTTTCGGCACCGTAAGTGACGTAATTTTGCCATAATTTACAATTTTGACCGGTCTTTTCGCCAGCAAATATTACTTTTACATATGATAGAGGGTGTCACGAAGCAAAACAATTAAAGTATAGTTTGGTAGCTCAATGGATCGGCTATGGTATAATAAACTTCCTGTATGATTCCTGAAAGCCGGTTCAGTGCTGCTTGCAGGTCTAGTTAAGCTTTCATATTACATATGAAAGCTTATTGTTTCTGTTAAAGTTATTAGGCTTTCAGACTTTCGTCTGAAAGCCTATTGAGATTACTAAAATTATTATTATTATTATTTACCGCGGGAGCCTAGATCTCCATGATGGAAACAGATATCGATCTGGAATTAGATTTTCTATCGGGAAACCATGTGGTGGCTACTTGATAAAATATTGTTGAAATTTCTGCGCATACCGGAAGTGACCGAACTTTGTACGTTGTCTAAAAATTGAAAATCGGCTATAGTTTCGTCAATTCTTTATCCATTTTCAAACAAATTACATTTTCGGAATCCCTGAATCTTTTTTGAGACAATGGCTATCTCACATTTTTCAATTTCGAACATTCGTCTATTACTTTTATCGTTCGAAAATTGAAAACATGTTGTTTACGAGACAATTTTTGTTATTTTTCAAAATTTTCAAATTTGACCTACATTTTTGGATACCTGAAGTCCATCCGATTCCAGTAATACAAGTTTCATTCAGAGTTATCGCCCTTTATTTTTCAATTTTTTTCGAATTTTCTTCCCATTTTGTGAGCTCGGGTTTCTTTTTATGGCAGAATTGACGTTTCTGAAACTTCTGGAACATGAAGTTATAGTCCAATACCAACTTATAAAGCAATTTCGACAAAAATCCTTTAACCGGAAGTGGTCCAAATAATGTGCAATATTTTGAAAAAAATGCAAAAAATGGATATTTTGGGGGAAAATGCGATTTCTCCGCCAGATATCAATGGATTAAAGAAATTAGGGTACCATTGGACTGCACTAGGATTGTACTATCGTATGATACCCAATTCATACTGATACTATGATCAGGAAGCAAAATATGGCACGCTGAAAAGCAAGTATTTTCTGATTTTTATACGCCCACATTGAAATGTGGTCGTATATTGTCGTCGCCCCCGTCCGTCGGTTCGTCCGGCGTCCACAATTGCTTGTGGACGCTCTAGAGGCTAAAGTTAATATCCGATTGACTTTAAATTTATACACAGTGTTTAAGGTCATGAGACCAAGAAGCCTATTGTTTTTCAGCGATTTCCGATAATAACTACCAGAGTTATGGCCCTTGATCACTTCAAAAATTCTTGTGGACGCTCTAGAGGCCAAAGTTAATATCCGATTGGCTTTAAATTTATACACAGTGTTTAAGGTCATGAAACGAAGAAGCCTATTGATTTTCATCGATTTCCGATAATTAGTGCCAGAGTTATGGTCCTTGATCACTTCAAAAAATCTTGTGGACGCTCTAGAGGCCAAAGTTAATATCCGATTGGCTTTAAATTTATACACAGTGTTTAAGGTCATGAAACGAAGAAGCCTATTGATTTTCATCGATTTCCGATAATTAGTGCCAGAGTTATGGCCCTTGATCACTTCAAAAAATCTTGTGGACGCTATAGAGGCCAAAGTTAATATCCGATTGGCTTTAAATTTATACACAGTGTTTACGGTCATGAGACCAAGAAGCCTATTGTTTTTCAGCGATTTCCGATTATAACTACCAGAGTTATGGCCCTTGATCACTTCAAAAATTCTTGTGGACGCTCTAGAGGCCAAAGTTAATATCCGATTGGCTTTAAATTTATACACAGTGTTTAAGGTCATGAAACGAAGAAGCCTATTGATTTTCATCGATTTCCGATAATTAGTGCCAGAGTTATGGTCCTTGATCACTTCAAAAAATCTTGTGGACGCTCTAGAGGCCAAAGTTAATATCCGATTGGCTTTAAATTTATACACAGTGTTTAAGGTCATGAAACGAAGAAGCCTATTGATTTTCATCGATTTCCGATAATTAGTGCCAGAGTTATGGCCCTTGATCACTTCAAAAAATCTTGTGGACGCTATAGAGGCCAAAGTTAATATCCAATTGGCTTTAAATTTATACACAGTGTTTACGGTCATGAGACGAATAAGCCTATTGATTTTCAGCGATTTCCGATAATTAGTGCCAGAGTTATGGTCCTTGATCACTTCAAAAAATCTTGTGGACGCTTTAGAGGCCAAAGTTAATATTCGATTGGCTTTAAATTTATACACAGTGTTTAAGGTCATGAGTCGAAGAAGCCTATTGATTTTCAGCGATTTCCGATAATTAGTGCCAGAGTTATGGCCCTTGATCACTTCAAAAAATCTTGTGGACGCTATAGAGGCCAAAGTTAATATCCGATTGGCTTTAAATTTATACACAGTGTTTAAGATCATGAGACGAAGAAGCCTATTGATTTTCAGCAATTTCCGATAATTAGTGCCAGAGTTATGGCCCTTGATCACTTCAAAAAATCTTGTGGACGCTTTAAAGGCCAAACTTATCATCTGATTGACTTCAGATTGATACACAGAGTTTAAGGTGTTGAAACGAACAAGTATATTGATTTTCAATGAATTTTGATAACTGAACAGCTAAATCCATGATTTTAAATGTTTCATGTATATATACTAATTCAATTGTTAGCGTGGGGTAAAATTTTATAAAAAGCAATCAAATTCTAATGATTTTCTGATAATTACATAATGAGTTGTTACTCTTAATCAGTTTTTAGAGTATTACAAATGTTTCATTACCGAAAAAAGTAAAAATATGCGACAACCCTTGTTGACTGCCCGGACGATTTAGCTGCTGTGGGCGTATGTTTCGTTGCCTGGCAACCTATCTTTAGCATTTTTGGACGCCTGTATCTCGAAAACTACGCCAGGGATTTTTATGAATCTTTCTCTATCGAGAGACCCTGTGGTGATCTTGCGTACGCAACATTCAATTACCACTTTGAAATATCTGGAATAGGTGAAATAACGGACTGAAAATCGAAAAAAGTCGAAAAATCGTGAAATTTTGGAAAATGCTCTACTATTTTTTTATTTTAAGAGATTTTCAAAAAACGGTTGTATATTCAGATAGCTGACCTAATTACGATTTTAACGATGTATAATATGTATGTGGTTATTGAAATTTAATTTTCGATATTTTAAATTTTTATACGCCCACATTGAAATGTGGTCGTATATTGTCGTCGCCCCCGTCCGTCCGTCCGTCCGTCCGGCGTCCACAATTGCTTGTGGACGCTCTACAGGCTAAAGTTAATATCCGATTTACTTTAAATTTATACACAGTGTTTAAGGTCATGAGACGAAAACGCCTATTGATTTTCAGCGATTTCCGATAATAACTACCAGAGTTATGGCCCTTGATCACTTCAAAAAATCTTGTGGACGCTCTAGAGGCCAAAGTTAATATCCGATCGACTTTAAATTTATACACAGCGTTTAAGGTCATAAGACAATGACGCCTATTGATTTTCGGCGATTTCCGATAATTAGTGCCAGAGTTATGGCCCTTGATCTCTTTAAAAAATCAATTGGACGCTCTAAAGGTCAAAGTTAATATCCGATTGACTTTAAATTTATACACAGTGTTTAAGGTCATAAGACGAAGAAGCCTATTGATTTTCAGCGATTTCCCATAATTAGTGCCAGAGTTATGGCCCTTGATCACTTCAAAAAATCTTGTGGACGCTCTAGAGGCCAAAGTTATTATCCGATTGACTTCAAATTTATACACAGTGTTTAAGGTCATAAGACAAAGACGCCTATTGATTTTCAGCGATTTCCGATAATTAATGCCAGAGTTATGGCCCTTGATCACCTCAAAAAATCTTGTGGACGCTCTGGAGGCCAAAGTTAATATCCGATTGACTTTAGATTTATACACAGTGTTTAAGGTCATGAGACGAAGAAACCTATTGATTTTCAGCGATTTCAAATAATTACTGCCAGAGTTATCTCCCTTGATAACTTCAAAAATTCTTGTGACGCTGTAGAGGCCAAAGTTACCATCCGATTGACTTCAGATTGATACATAGAGTTTAAGGTGTTGAAACGAACAAGTATTTTTATTTTCAATGAATTTAGATAACTGAACAGCTAAATCCATGATATTAAATGTTTCATGTATATACTAATTGTTAGCGTGGGGTAAAACTTTATAAAAAGCAATCAAATTCTAATGATTTTCTGATAATTACATAATGAGTTGTTACTCTTAATCAGTTTTTAGTGTATTACAAATGTTTCATTACCGAAAAAAGTAAAAATATGAGACAACCCTTGTTGACTGCCCGGACGATTTAGCTGCTGTGGGCGTATGTTTCGTTGCCTGGCAACCTATCTTTTGCATTTTTGGCACTTTTGAACACAGGATTTCCCAGGGGCATTTTATCTGATCAGATAATGTAATATATCATTACAGAGCCCTGTGGCTATTTTAGTGCCCAAGTATTTTCCGATTTTTTTAACATTCCGAGACGCCCTTTTCTCGAAAACGACGCCTACGATTTTTCTTAAACTTTTCTTACTCAAAGTCCTATCGGTTGTCTATATAGTGAATCCAAAATGAAAAGCATTGAAATGATATAAGTGGTCCAAAAATGGCCTCAAACTTTGAAAAAAATTGAAAAACGTTACATTTTTGGAAACGCTCTTTAATTTATCTTTTTTTTCCAAAAATACTCAATGGATGTTTCTGGCACTTCTGGTACAGAAAGTTAAGTATCCAAAGAACTTTGTAAAGCTATCACGACAATGATCGTAAAACCGGAAGTAGTCGAAAAAATGTCCGATATTTTGAAAAAAAATTTTTTTTTACGAAAACCTTTTTTATTTATGAATATTTTTTGATGGTATTTTACACAGGGTTAAAATATCATCCTACTTGAACAGAAATGAGAAAAAAAATTGTCTCGTTAATTTGCGTTAGTCGCCATCGGCTAAATTAGTTTTTCGTACCCAGAAAAATTATTTATTGTTCGATTTGTATAAAACAAAGTTCATATGCTCCGTGGTCCAAATTGTATTTTTTTTTTTTTTTGTTACGGTGAAATTTTTCTGTCGGCAACGGAAGTGACGTAATATTAACAAAAACAACAATTTGGACATTTCGGTACCACTTTTTGAAAGCAAATGTTATTTTTTTCAAAGCTGATATAACTAAAAGGATGCACCCTGCAAAGGTGCACAAAATCTTTAGCTCAGATTTTTTAATTCCAATTTCATTTTCGGAGAATTTCGAATAAAATGTAAAATAAAGTGTAAAATTCAGTTATTTACAATTCATTCAGCGTCTTCATATTTTGAAATATTTATTTGTTATTTTCATAAACTCGTAGCATTAATCCAGACGAAGAGAATGTATGGGAAAATTAGTTTGTAATATGAGCAGTTGCCGAGAAATATGCAATTTTGCATGGATCACTTTTCACGTTATTTTGTCTATAAAGGAGGGAATTATTATTCGATTTGCAATATTTTTTTTTTCATTTGATGCTTAATGCCATTTTGGACTAGGTCCAGCCAGTTTTACATTTTCACTGTGACCGGAAATGACGTCCTTTAGTCAAAATGAGTCTGCCTTATAATATTTTTAGAATTATGATATTTGATTCCCATCAACGAATAGAATGAAGCCATACGACCATACAGATACCACAAAATGGTTTCTAACTTGTACGGTTACAGAGAAATAGGCGATCTTCTACAAGTCACTTTTCAAGGTTTTTGGTCTATAAAAGTGTCAATTATTATACGATTTTTATAATTTTTTTACCATTTGATGCCTTATGCCATTTCTGACTTCTATGAACTAGATTAACATTTTCAATATCACCGGAAGTAATGTAATTTTTGCAAAAAACGTATTTTTAGCCTTCAAAACAAACATTTTTTTCAAGGGATTGATATTTATTATTCGTTTAACTTTATAACGTCTGACTCCTAATGGGCAGTAAGACTGAATTAATACCATCATATACCATCATCTAGCATGTTCCCTTGTTGAATAATAGCCAATTTTCTCAGGGTCACTTTTAAGTTTTTTTACCTTCTTAATTTCAGTTTATGGATTATAGGTTAATTATTTATTGTCCAAAATGATAAAACAAAGTTTGTATTTTGTATGTTGCGAATTTTCGACTTATTTTTCACCTATAAAAATTTCCTTCGGCACCGGAAGTGACGTAATTTTGCCATAATTTACAATTTTGACCGGTCTTTTTGCTAGCAAATATTACTTTTACATATCCTAGAGGGTGTCACTGAAGCAAAACAACTAAAGTATTTTTTGGTAGCTCAGTGGATCGGCTATGCTATAATAAACTTTCTGTATGATTCCTGAAAGCCGGTTCAGTGCTGCTTGCAGGTCTAGTTATTATTATTATTTTTTTGTGTGTGTTTTCTGCAAATCGGATTTCTCAGAATCTATCCATAGGATCTTTCTGAAATTTTGACCTACCCCCCCAAAAATGGGATGCGAACGTTGTTTAAATATATTTTCAAAACGTTTTACGAATCCAAAATCACCGAATTTTACGAACAAAAAACTGACAATGCATAGTCATCTGCAGTTTCACATTTTTGAATTTCGAAAATTCGTCGCTGTGATTTCGAACCGGAAGTTTAAACCAATTTGACAATTTCTTTAATAGTTGTACTATCTTCATGAAACTTAGCATATAAGTAGATCCTAGCAATGTGATTTCAAAAATATAATTAGAAATTTTCTAAATTATTTCCCCTTGACGAAATTAAGGATCAAAATTTTCAAAAAAATCATCGAAATATAGGTCAGAATGACCTGATTTTTTTTTTTGAATACTAGATAAGTAATTACTGATTTGTACACAAAATATGAAGTTTGTCGATCGAACCGGAAGTGCCACCATCTTGAAACGTGAAAAATCCCTAAGGCTTTTTTGCTATTTTACTTGCAGACACGGGAGTTGTATTTTCCGAATCCTTGAAAGTTGGCCCTAAAATCTCTGGGAGCAGAATTTTGATTTAGGTCTACTGATGGATTCCATTTTGAAGTGAATATGAAAAGTAGTAGCAATTTGAAGGGCCGAGACTTTGAAACACAATAACTCTCCTTCTAATTAAGCTAGAATGTTCAAACTTGGTGTAGACGTTCACTAGGTCAATGTCATGATTGAGTTTAAAGATGAGCATTTTCTGCTTAGGGTAAGCAGAGATAAATATGCTGATTTGTTGATTCTTTAGGGCACGATAACTTCGGTTATAATGAAGAGAGGGTGGTGAAACTCCTGCCAATCGAGAGTCTAATAGCTAGCCCGTTGTGTGAAATCATTGTATCATTGTTTTTAAATGTCAGGGATAGCAGAAAAAAAGAGATAGAAAATCCAAAAAGTCGTATTTTTCGATTTTGAGCATTTTTAAAGGTCCTTTTCTCTTCAATCAACATAATATTTTTGGGGAACTTCTTCTACAAAGAGTCTTATCGATAGTCTTTTATATAAAACCATCGATCAACAGTCCAAAATATCAGGAGTAGAAGAATAAAAGGATCGAAAATTGAAAACTGCAACCTGTCATTGTTAAGCGAAACATGCAGCGTGGGTGACTACAATTTGCACATTATTCATCGTATAGAGCTTATTCAACAGTATCGAATTCCAACTGCTTAGGGATATTTTACGTGCACTTCAATGTGTACACGGGACCTTTGTTTTTCGTCCCATCCGAACGACTAGACAGCTGTACTTGTCAGGCCCTCCGTTCTGCCTCACTGACAAGAGGGAACCACGCCGGAAAATCAAGATGAACTTTCTCGGTGTAGAACTTTCAATTCACGCCAAACGTTTATTGCATACGATTAAGCTGGTCAGTTGGAGCTTATTTTCAAAAGTTTTGTAATAATCGGTTGGTAATTAAAGTACCGTTCAAATTAAACTGCTAAAACACAAAAATTTCGCCTGGTTGAAATGTTTCTTGCTATAAGTCAGCAATTTCCCGATTTTAGGGAGGCTGAATGACTGAATGGTTAGCATACGCGCGCTTTGTCGTAACGTCTGTCATTGAGTCAACCGGCGTCGTTTCGATTTCCAGGTTGCACGTGACATGGAGTATGGTGTCCAAGCTCGTGGGTTTTCTCCGTGTCCTTCGGTTTCCTCCCACTCCTGAATACCAGTACGCGTAAGGGAAGTTTTAAAATAAAATTAAAAAACATATATTAGTCCCGAAATGACTTAGTTTGTGTCGAATGGACGTTAAGCCGCATTTCTCTCCTTTTGTTTTATTTTTAAAGTTTTGTAATAATCGGTTGGTAATCCATGGTACTGGTACTGTAAAAGTGATAAAACAGAAAATTTCGCCCGGTTGTAATGTTTCTCACTTTAAAGTCAGCAATTTGCCGATTTTAAGGGGCAAACGTTTATTGCGAACGCTTAAGCTGGTCAGGGGGAGCTTATATTTTAAAGTTTTGTAATATTCGGTGCAAATTAAACTGTTAAAATAGAAAATTTCGCCCGGTTGAAATGTTTCTCGCTGTAGGTCCGCAATTTGCCAAATTTAGGGAGGTTACATGGCTGAATGGTTAGCACCTGCGCTCTGTATCGTAACGTCTTTCATTGAGTCAACTGGCGTTGTTTCGATTGAAATGCCCGGTTGAAATGTTTCTTGCTATAAGTCAGCAATTTCCCGATTTTAGGGAGGCTGAATGGTTAGCATGTGCGCGCTGTATCGTAACGTCTGTCATTGAGTCAACCGGCGTCATTTCGATTTCCAGGTTCCATGTGACATGGAGTATGGTGTCCAACCTCGTGGGTTTTCTCCGTGTCATTCGGTTTCCTCCCACTCCTAAAGACCCGTACGTGCAAGGGAAGTTTTAAAATAAAATTAAAAAATATATGTGAGCCCCGAAATGTCTTAGTTTGTGTGGAATGGGCGTTAACCCACATGTCTCTCTTTCTCTTTTATTTTTAAAGTTTTGTTATAATCGGTTGGTAATCAGAGGTACTGTAAAAGTGATAAAACAGGAAATTTCGCCCTGTTGTCAAGTTTCTCAATTTAAAGTCAGCAATTTGCCGATTTTAGGGGGAAACGTTTATTGCGAACAATTATGCTGGTCAGGGGAAGCTTATTTTTAAAAGTTTTGTAATATTCGGTTGATAATTTCGCCCGGTTGAAATGTTTGTCGCTGTAGGTCAGCAATTTGCCAAATTTAGGGAGGTTACGTGGCTGAATGGTTAGCACCTATGCTCTGTATCGTAACGTCTGTCATTGAGTCAACTGGCGTTGTTTCGATTGAAATGCCCGGTTGAAATGTTTCTTGCTATAAGTCAGCAATTTCCCGATTTTAGGGAGGCTGAATGGCTGAATGGTTAGCATGTGCGCACTGTATCGTAACGTCTGTACGCGCAAGGGAAGTTTTTCAATAAAATGTTAGTCCCGAAATGACCTCGTTTTTGTCGAATGAATGTTAAGCCGCATTTCTCTCTTTCTGTTTTATTTTTAAAGTTTCGTAATAATCGGTTGGTAATCAATGGGTACTGAAAGAGTGATAAAACAGAAAATTTCGCCCGGTTGTAATGTTTCTCACTTTAAAGTCGGCAATTTGCCGATTTTAAGGGGCAAACGTTTATTGCGAACTATTAAGCTGGTCAGGGGGAGCTTATTTTTAAAAGTTTTGTAATATTCGAAAATTCGTCGCTGTGATTTCGAACCGGAAGTTGAGACCAACTTGACAACTTCTTTAATAGCTGTACGATTTTCATGAAATTTAGTATGTAACTAGACATTACTGATGCGACTTGAAAAATGACTTTTAAAATTTTGTAAATTATCTCCCCTTGGTGAAATTAAGAATCAAATTTTTCAAAAAAATCGTCGAAATAAAGGTCAGAATGACCTTTTTTTTTTTTTGATACTAGACAAGTAATTACTGATTCGTACACAAAACATGGAGTTTGTCGATCGAACCGGAAGTGACACCATCTTGAAAAGTGAAAAAACAATAGAATTTTTGCGATATTGCACTTACAGACATGGGAGTTACGTTTTCTGAACCCTTGAAGGAAAACCTAAAAAACGTTCAGAGCAGAAACACAATAGGGCATAGTATGTTCAATGCGTCTCCTATGTCTAAAATTTAATACATTAGACGGGATACGGGTGGAATTTTTAGTATTTGAATATTTCAAAAATTCGAATTTCGCTTTTGATGTTTTTCGTGCTGACAAAGTTGTTTACAAGTGAAAAATCACATTAATTTCGATAGATTGTGACAGTGAATATGAAAGCTTTCATATCTGCATGGGACAGTAGCAGATCTAGTTATTATTTTTTTTTTTTTTTCGCCGGAGCCTATTTCTCAGTGCCTGTAACAGATACCGATCTGGGACCTAATTCTCTATTGGGAAACCATGTGTTGGCTACTTGATAAACTATTTTTGAAACTTCTGCGCAGACCGGAAGTGGTCGAATTTTGTGCTGTGTCAAAAAATTAAAAAACGGCCGTAGATTGGTCAATTCTGTACCTATTTTCATACAAATGACATTTTCGGAAACCCTGAGTCTTTTCTCGGACGATAGCAGTTGAAAATTTCGATATTTCGAAACTTCATCGCTGACTTCTTGCGATCGAAAAATGAAAAATGTGGTTTGAGAGACAATTTTTGTTATTTTTCAAAATTTTCAAATTTGACCTACATTTATGGATACCTGAAAACCATCTGATTCTAGAAATATAAGTTTCATTCCGAGTAACCGCCCTTTATTTTTCAATTTTTTAAAAAATTTTCTACCCATTTTGTGAGCTCGGGTTTCGTTTTATGGCAGAATTGACGTTTCTGAAACTTCTGAGGCATGAAGCCAAATGACCATTGCAAGGAATAAAGCAATTTCAACAATAATCTGTACACCGGAAGTGGTCGAAATAATGTCCGATATTTTGAAAAAAATGCAAAAAATGGGTATTTTGGGAAAAAACGCGATTTCTCCGTCCGATATAAATGGATTAGACAAATTAGGGTACCATTGGATTGCACTAGGATTGTGCTATCGTATGATACCCAATTCGTACGGATACGATGAGCAGGCAGCAAAATATGGCACGCTGAAAATCAAGTATTTTCTGATTTGGAGTGTTTTTGGATGCCTGTAGCTCGAAAACTTAACCGCAACTTTTTATACGCCCACATTTTCATGTGGACGTATATTGTCGTCGCCCCTGTTCGTCCGTCCGTCCGGACATCCGTCCGTCCACAATTGTTTGTGAACAGTCTACAGGTCACAATTTTTATCCGATTTCAATGAAACTTAAAATATAGGTTTATCACCCTAAGATCTCGGTTCCTTTCGATATTGGCATGTATCGGACAGTAACTTCATGGGTTATGGCCCCTGATTGTATGAAAAATCATGTTTTTTAGCTTGTGAACAGTGTAGAGGTCACAATTTTGAACCGATTTGGATGAAACTTTAAATGCATGTTTATAACCCAAAGATCTTGGTTCCTTTCGATATTTGTGCCAATTGGATCGTAACTTCCTGAATTATGGCCCCTGATTGTCCGAAAAATCGCCCTTTTTAGCTTGTGGTCCCTCTGGAGGTCAAAATTGTTATCCGATTTAAAAAAATGTTTGATTATATCACCGTTTCATGGTTATGAAGGTTGAGTTCGAATTTCGTGAAAATCGGACCAAAATTAACGGACAAAATGGCCGCCATTTGTACGCGAATAGTGTGAAAATATGTTATATCAAGGTTGTGGACCTCATAGAGGTCACAATTTTGAACCGATTTGGATGAAACTTTAAATGCATGTTTATAACCCAAAGATCTTGGTTCCTTTCGATATTTGCGCCAATCGGATCGTAACTTCCTGAATTATGGCCCCTGATTGTCCGAAAAATCGCCCTTTTTAGCTTGTGGTCCCTCTGGAGGTCAAAATTGTTCTCCGATTTAAAAAAATGTTTGATTATATCACCGTTTCATGGTTATGAAGGTTGAGTTCGAATTTCGTGAAAATCGGACCAAAATTTTCTGATTTAAAAAAAAAACGTTTGATTATAAAAACCAAACAAATTCTAATGATTTTCTGATAATTCCTTAATATGCGACAACTCTTGTTGACTGCCCGGACGATTTGGCTGCTGTGTGGGCGTATGTTCCGTTGCCTGGCAACCTATTTTTTTAAAAAAATTTCTATCTAGAGTCCTTTCGGAGTTATTTTGCATGAAACCATCCAGTAAGACTTTTTTTTATTTTAAGAGATTTTCAAAAAAAGATTGTATATTCAGATAGCTGACCTAATTACAATTCTAACGATGTATAATATGTATGTAGTTATTGAAATTTAATTTTCGATATTTTAATTTTTTTGCATTTTTGGCACTTTTGAACATAGGATTTCTCAGAAGTATTTTATTTGATCGTATACGCTGGAAAGGGGTTCACTTTGAAAAACATTCTGCAATTGGAAATTTTAGGCTTAACAAAATTATGAAGGAATTGAGATATTCAAGAGAAATTTGTGTACCTACTGGTAAATGTAGTGAATTTTTAAAATTACTTATCCTTTCTCTTCTATAATACTTAATATTTGGTTGTACAGCAATCAAAACAAAAACAACCCCCCAAAAAGGCAATGTTGTTCAATTTTCAAACCAATTGATCACCATGACAAACCAATTGACCGATCGCGGCTGTCAATCAAAATAATAAATCAACCAATCAAACAACGTCTTCACTTCTGCGCGATCTAGCTATATTTTGTCCGTTATTATGCCCGTCAGATGTAAACAAAAACATTTCCAGCAGACGTTAACCACCAACCCGTCAAAATGGTAAAGCGATGTGCTTGGGGTACGTGTAATTCGGATAGTAGTAATTGACTATTTTACAGGCAAAATTACGAAAACAGTGACTTATGCAAAACTGCCCATTTCTCGGCAACTGCTTATTTTAGAAACTAATTTTAACATACATTCTCTTCATATGGATTATAGTTACAGGCTTATAAATGTTAAGTAAAAATATTTCAAAATCTGAAAAGCCTGAATGGGTTGTAAATAGGTCAATTTTACGCCTTTTTTCACCTCTTAATCCAATTTGCTAGAAAATGAAAAAGAAATTAAAAAAATTGCTTCCGCCATTTGTGCGCCTTGAAAGGACACACTCTTTGAGTCATATAATTTTTCAAAAAAATAATATTTGTTTTCGAAGAAGGAACATAACTGTCAAAATTGTAGTTTTTGGTAAAATTATGCCACTTCCGGTGTCGACAGATAACACTATCGGTAACAAAAAAAAATGACAATTGAGACAACGAAGCATATGAACTTTGTTTTATACAAATCGAACAATAAAAAAATAATCTAGGACCGAAAAACTGAATTAGCCAATGGCAGCCAAGGAAAATTACTAAGACAAAATTTTTTAGCATTTTTGCGCAAGACAGATGACTCTTTAATTCTGTGTACAATACGACTAAAAAATATTCATAAATAAAAAGGTTTTTTGTAAAATTTTAAATTTTCAAAATTTGGCGCCTAATATCTTTGAAGATTTGCCAAAAATCGAAAGTAGCGTAGCTATGTGCCCTGCCAAAATGTATCGAAAGTTAAAACCCCATGATTATTGTTAAAATTACTGCAATATTTTCAAAAAAGATAACTTCAGGGATTTCGGACATTTCGCATAGTCGCAGAACATTCAAAATAGCTTTATCCTCTAAGTCACACCCACTTTCCCAGTAAAACCGAAGAAATCGTAACGATGCGACAAGCAGTTGCTGAGATCTATTCAAATTGGAATCTGAATAATAATAATAATAATAACTAGACCTGCAGACCTGCAGTGCTGAATCGGCTTTCAGGAATCAGACAGGAAGTGCGTCATACAATAGTCGATCCATCGAGCTACCAAACGATACTGTAGTTCTTATGATTCGGTGACACCCTCTATCAGATTTGTAAGTAATATTTACTTGCGAATACACCGGTCAAAATTGTAAAATCTGGCAAAATTACTTCACTTCCGGTGCCAAAAGAAATCATTATCGGTAACAAATAAGTTGAGAATACGCAATTGAGAATTGTTTTATACACACCAGGCAATAAATAATAAACTTGGAACCCATAAACTGAAATTAAAAAGGTAAAAAACTTAACGGAGACAAACTATATCTCAAATTAACCGGCACTACCGAGATGAGAGAAATGGGGTTTAACGTCGACTAGACACAAACTATGTCATTTCGGGACTAGCATGGTTTAATTTTATATCAATAATTCCTGTGTAAAATATCATCAAAAAATATTCATAAATAAAAAAGGTTTTCGTAAAAGAATTATTTTTTTTCAAAATATCGGACATTTTTACGACTACTTCCGGTTTTACGATCGTTGTTTTGATAGCTTTACGAATTTCTTTGGATACTTAACTTTACGTACCAGAAGTATCAGAAACATCCATTGAGTAGTTTTGGAAAAAAAGATAAATTAAAGAGCGTTTCCAAAAATTAACGATTTTTCAATTTTTTTCAAAGTTTGAGGCCATTTTTGGACCACTTATATCATTTCAACGCTTTTCATTTTAGATTCACTAGACAACCGATAGGACTTTGAGTAAGAAAAATTTAAGAAAAATCTGTGGCGTCGTTTTCGAGAAAAGGGCGTCTCAGAATGTTAAAAAATCGGAAAATACTAGATTTTTGGCATACAATAATTTATTTCCTTACCATCGAAATCGTATTATCTAGATACCATATAGTGGTCCATTAATAGGGCTATCCAGCGACACTTTAGTTCTTTTGGTCCGCTATTACCTAAAGAAGAAATCAAGTTTTTTCGCAAGTGCGACAATGTTTTTAACCATTTTTTTTTCATTTTTTGAATACTTCCGGTATGGTTATTATTGTCGGAATAGTTTTAATAGCCGGTTTGGGCACTAAAATAGCCACAGGGCTCTGTAATGATATATTACATCATCCGATCAGATAAAATACCCCTGAGAAATCCTATGTTCAAAAGTGCCAAAAATACAAAAATATTAAAATATCGAAAATTAAATTTCAATAACTACATACATATTATACATCGTTAGAATCGTAATTAGGTCAGCTATCTGAATATGCAATCTTTTTTCGAAAATCTCTTAAAATAAAAAAAAAGCAGAGCATTTTCCAAAATTTCACGATTTTTCGACTTTTTTCGATTTTCAGTCCGTTATTTCACCTATTCCAGATATTTCAAAGTCTTACTGGATGGTTTCATGCAAAATAACTCCGAAAGGACTCTCGATAGAAAAAATTTAAAAAAAATAGGTTGCCAGGCAACGAAACATACGCCCACACAGCAGCCAAATCGTCCGGGCAGTCAACAAGAGTTGTCGCATATTAAGGAATTATCAGAAAATCATTAGAATTTGTTTGGTTTTTATAATCAAACGTTTTTTTTTTAAATCAGATAATAATTGTGACCTCCAGAGGCACAACAAGCTAAAAAGGGTGATTTTTCGTACAATCAGGGGACATAATTCAGGAAGTAATGACCCGATGGGCGCAAATATCGAAAGGGACCAAGATCTTTGGGTTATAACCATACATGTCAAGTTTCATCAAAATCGATTCAAAATTGTGACCTTTATAGGGTCCACAACCTTGATATAACATATTTTCACACTATTCGTGTACAAACGGCGGCCATTTTGTCCGTCAATTCTAGTCTGATTTTCACGTAATTCAAACTCTCTCTTCATTACCATGTAACGGTGATATAGTCAAACGTTTTTTTAAATCGGATAATAATTTTGACCTCCAGAGGGACCAACAGCGAAAAAAGCGATTTTTCGGACAATCCGGGGACATAATTCAGGAAGTTATGATCCAATGGGCGCAAATATCGAAAGGAACCAAGATCTGTTTTTCACAAAATTCATACTCAACCTTCATAACCATGAAATGGTGATATAATCAAACGTTTTTTTAAATCGGATAACAATTTCGACCTCCAGAGGGACCACAAGCTAAAAAGGGCGATTTTTTTGGACAATCAGGGGCCATAATTCAGGAAGTTACGATCCGATGGGCGCAAATATCGAAAGGAACCAAGATCTTTTGGTTATAAACATACATGTCAAGTTTCATCAAAATTGGTTCAAAATTTTGACCTCTATAAGGTCCACAACCTTGATATAACATATTTTCACACTATTCGCGTACAAACGGCGGCCATTTTGTCCGTCAATTTTGGTCCGATTTTCACGAAATTCGAATTCAACCTTCATAACCATGGAACGGTGATATAATCAAATGTTTTTTTAAATCGGATGACAATTTTGACCTCCAGAGGGACCACAAGCTAAAAAGGGCAATTTTTCGGACAATCAGGGGCCATAATTCAGGAAGTTACGATCCGATGGGCGCAAATATCGAAAGGAACCAAGATCTTTTGGTTATAAACATACATGTCAAGTTTCATCCAAATTGGTTCAAAATTGTGACCTCTATAAGGTCCACAACCTTGATAAAACATATTTTCACACTATTCGCGTACAAATGGCGGCCATTTTGTCCGTTAATTTTGGTCCGATTTTCACGAAATTCGAACTCAACCTTCATAACCATGAAACGGTGATATAATCAAACATTTTTTTAAATCGGATAACAATTTTGACCTCCAGAGGGACCACAAGCTAAAAAGGGCGATTTTTCGGACAATCAGGGGCCATAATTCAGGAAGTTACGATCCGATTGGCGCAAATATCGAAAGGAACCAAGATCTTTGGGTTTATATTGCTGATTCAGTAGTGATCCTCATGAGTAATAAAATACCCACTTGGAATTGTCTTTTAAAACGTAGGCTTTCCCTTGAACGCATTTAAGTCGTGATATCACCCACTCCGTTCTTTCAATTGGCCAGTCGACATGACTTTATGAGGGCCAGATTTGACTATCATGTTCGAGAGATAGATCAGTCAGAGAATTATATAACATTACATGTTTTATTTGGTAATCATATTGTGTCAGGTACTAATCAGCAATTTTCAAGGCAACACTGCAAAAGAATGTGTATATACATACAGTAAACTGTTAGATATTTAAATTTTCAAAAGCTAGGCTTTTGTGTAAATGAAAAAAATCAAAAAAAAAAAATCCTGTTTTTTAGGATTTACATAGATAAAAGAGTAATCAGGGGCTTTAACAGAAGGTATTTATTCATATATATGGGTATTTCCCTCAACAGTTGACTTCAATTGGCGGTTACATAACACCCTCACTCTTGTATCTTTATTTTGGATGCTTCTCTTTATGCATGCGATGCTCACTCCATATGATTTCATGCCAGTGAGCTTTGGAATAGTTCAGAATCTCTATAAATTATCTTAAACTGCTTGATTGAGATCTTTATGCAGCTATTTATCTAATACTAATACATGTATACTTGTTCAATGTGATATTAAAATATCCTTATCCTATGTTTATCATATATTTATAATATTGGGGAACTATAGATAAATTGTTTTAAAATTTGGAACTGTCGTGCTTCTAGAAATATTTATCTGCTAATAGATCAATTATGTCTTAGAGCATAGCTGATGAATTATCTAGACATTTTTCTGATTTCACAGAATTGATGTTGAATAAGCACATTTTTCAGAGGGTTTGTAACCTTGTATTTGTACTGGACATAGATTCATTTACATCACAGCTAATTTTCCAAGTTGTAAAGGATGTGTCTTGACAGTCTGATCCATTTTGTTTGGCTCGATGATGTATTTAAGATTTGTTGATTTAATTTTCACCCATACTTTTTCCTCCACTCACTGAAAGTTTTAGTGTAGTTGCATAGTGTTGTAGGGGGTCAACTTACTAGGAAAATAACCACACCAAGGGTTCAGTTTAACAGCAATTTATTACTTTACAATAAAAACCCTGAAATTATACAATTACAGTATAAATAACATAATCAAACATATAAAATCAATTCATTCATATTCATTAAAATAATATATTACATATTAACACTAAAATCTCTATTCTAATAATAAATTATATGTTCTTACCCATGAAGGGGTTTTTAATAAAGTAGCCAGAGACTGCAATGAGGTGAAGTACCTTTATACACTCTGTCTGTAATAAAATATGGGATATTGTAAATTAAATATATTATTTAAAGCGAATTGCTTTAAATAGTGTTACTATTATTAACTGTATGCAATGTATTTGTAGACAGTAATTTATAAAAAGCAGATTAACACCAACTTATTTGACAATTTTTACTTAAAACCAACATGTCCGCCAACTTTAACAAAGACAAATTATATATAAAACTTATAAAACTGATAAAACAAATAGCAACACATACCTTTAAACTGTAAATTACAAATCTGTAGACAAATGATTCCGCCAATACAGTCGACACTACTAATACTGAAACTCTTAGTATAAAACTGACATCAAGGTTGAAAGAAGCATACAACCTTACTCTACCAAATTCTATTTAAGAGTGACCAAGGAGATAGGAAATACAAATCCAAGAAACCTTTGGGTCAAAGGTGAAAATTTAATCCCAGTGAGCAGATGATGAACTCGAACTCACTGGTTACCTAAGAAGAGTGTACAGAACAGGATAGTTTAAAGATGCATGGATGCGTGACATATTACTTAAAATTACATTAGTATTGTGATCATATTAAAATACCCATAAAATAAATAAAATCACAATAGTATCTCAACAAAATAATCAGAGACCATTATAATTATAGTGCCAGGATGGCCAACACCGGTATGGTATTCTTGAATCTTAGCAATACTTATTTCAAATCTCATTCATTTGCTCCTACCGAAGGACCTCTTGCGTTTAGTTCAACATGGGATGTGCCACCCCATGGGAGGCAAAAGTTTATACATGAACGCTTGTCTCATATTAAGCAATACCTCACTAATAGAGGACTATCACAACACACTACCGACACTATTGTCAGGTGCCGGAGACCAGGAATTTATAAACAGTATTATCTCGCCATGAGACGATGGAATTTTTAGGCAGATCGGAAACAATTTGATGCTTTGGGATCCCACTGTAGAAAGTATTGCAAATATTTTAATCTTGATCCTCCAAAATCTGGTTTTGAAGCAACCTGGAGTGTTTCTATTTAATTTTCTTTTGCAAGTCTTATTCGCTTTAGAAGATATGATTTTGAATTTTCTCACTTATAAAACAGTGAACTTATTGGCAAAGTGCCGGACATTAACAGCTTTTAGTTTTAATCGCTTTCTAGATTATGGCAATGCTGTTATCTTAGGAGTTTGCAGAATTCTGAAAATTTCTGGTCAATCTCCTCCTCTATACCAAGTCAAATTGGGTTAGTTTTATTGATAAAACTTTATGTCCGTGCTATATTGTCCATGCTATACTCTGCTGTATTATCTTAGTTTAACAGGGTTTGAAAGGAATAAAATCATGGAGAGCTCTAAAAGCTGCACCTAAAATTACAAATTCAGAAAATCGCTCTCCTAAAAACCTGCACCTCAGATATTCTAGGAGAGTGTTTTTCAAAAGCAGATTTTGCTTATATTAAGTGCCCAAATATGTAATATTATGTGATAAATCTGTTTATTTTACATCCTTTTTCTCAGTCAAACGGTTGTTATAGGCCCTACTATCACAACCCGTTCAATATATTTATTACTTTTACAAAAATAATGCATTCTTGGTGCGTGCGTAGAGGAGTTGACTCAATGTTTTCTGTGACTTAATCCTTCGTATATTAATACAATAGCCTACATCGGTCACTTTATATTTACTTCAAAGTCTCAATCTCAATGTAGCTTTTTTCCCCCCAACAATGTTGAAATAAATTTGTCCTCATTTAAACAATACTTTCATTAGAAGCAATAATCGCCATATAATGTGTAAATAACCCAGAGTTTTCCCCCTAAACTTTCGGAATTCGTCTGTTCATTATAAATGACTGATAGATGACAAAAACGTTTGTATTTCTTATTCGGAATCAAGGCAACATTATTTTAATAATAATTTACGAATTCGTGATATAAAGTTATTTAGGCTATTAAATTTTCTTTAATTTTTGCACGCAAATTGACAGCGTATTGTCCGCCATGTTGGTATTGATCGCTCTCACGTACGCACTGTTTTGAATTGAGTCGTGCTCATTTTATTTTGGTTCCTCCACATACCTTGGCCTATCAACAGTATTTCGTCATTCAGAACCAAGGCTACATTTTTTAAAAATTAAGTACAAATTTTACGTAATATGAAATGTTTTATTATTAATTAAACAAACGAAAAACATCTATAGCAACATCGTATGGTTTTGACTTTTGAATACGTAACCAATTCTTGGTTACGACCGTGAAAATAAGATTGTTTTGATACATTTCAATGCCGATTATCGATAGTAAAAATAACTATTGATACCCAACACAAATCGGTGACCATACATGGCCGTGGATAGTTAAAAATCGGCCACGAATCTGTGGCCAAATTCTAAAATTCGGAGGCCATTGCCGCCCAGGCCGACGGCGTGTCGAGCCTTGCTTGAGACTGTTAAATAAAAATAGATTATTTTTACGAGAATTTTATTAAAAGCAAAAGCGTTCGCGTTAATTCATTTAAAAGGTCGGGTGATATTTTAAAAAGAGAACCGTGAGTTAGCCTTCGGTGCGAGGAGCGTTGTTTATAAAATTCGGGTGCGTTTAAAAATATGTACTTGGGTTTCACTTTAGGTGCGCGAGTGCTTTCGCGCGCGTTTCGTTTCGAGCCCTGGTTTAACTCCAGATGTTAGGAAGTCTTCTCAAACTTTTTGTATCCTACATGTATTACGCTCAGAGCAGTTATGCCATCTTCCTTTGGACGTTGACTTGAGATACTTTTGTACTGGCAGGAATTGATGTTTCTGTATTTAAGCCTCATTCAATTCGTATTTTGTCGTCACCCCATCCGTCCATCCATCCGTCCGGCGTCCACAATTGCTTCTGGACGCTCTAGAGGCTAAAGTTAATAACCGATTGACTTTAAATTTATACACAGTGTTTAAGGGCATGAGACGAAGATGCCTATTGTTTTTCAGCGATTTCCGATTATAACTACCAGAGTTATGGCCCTTGATCACTTCAAAAAATCTTGTGGACGCTCTAGAGGCCAAAGTTAATAACCGATTGACTTTGAATTTATACACAGTGTTTAAGGGCATGAGACGAAGATGCCTATTGATTTTCAGCGATTTCCGAAAATTAGTGCCAGAGTTATCTCCCTTGATAACTTCAAAAAATCTTGGGACGCTATAGAGGCCAAACTTATAATCCGATTGACTTCCGCTTGATACACAGAGTTTAAGGTGTTGAAACGAACAAGTATTTTGATTTTCGCTTAATTAACATGTGTCATCTATTTAGCGGGGGACATCAGCCTCACTGTTGGCTTGTTAATATTTGATTTTAAACAAGGAAAATGCTTATATACTTTGTGGCAATTCCACCATAATAATTAATTGTGGATTGGGTATTACACAAAATATTAGATTATTTGTAATTTGTCATTCTTTTGTTTATTAGACTGAAAGGTGAATATAAATCAACTGATTCTAGTACCAATCTAGGTTATATATTATGTCCCACTTTGGATACACAGTTATTATCTACATCAGTTAAAATAATGGTTTATACTAATTATGGATCGGAACCATTCAAGTTTACCAGCGATAGTAAGTAAAATTTTGTCTGTTTAAACAAAAGATAGGTTGCCAGGCAACATAACATACGTCCACAGCAGCTAAATCGTCCAGGCAGTCAACAAGAGTTGTCGCATATTCTTACTTTTTTCGGTAATGAAACATATATAATACTCTGAAATCTGATTAAAATTAACAATTCATAAAGCAATTATCAGAAAATCATTAGAATATGTTTGGTTTTTATAAAGTTCTGCCCCATGCTAATGCTTAGTATACGAAACATTTAAAATCATGGATTAAGCTGATCAGTTATCAAAATTCAATGAAAATCAATATACCTGTTCATCTCAAGACCTTAAAGACCACATAAAATAATGATGTTTAATTGCATATATTGTTATCCAAGGGTTACTACATTCATTTTACGTCAAGTTCACTCCAATCTGATTAAAATTAATTGAGATATTAACGTTTAAACATCAGACAGCCAAAAACGGTTTTCAAACTTTCAATTACAACCTTTATCCGGTTGATTGACTGGTGACGTCACAGGCACTACACATAATCTATACACATTATCTATACAATATATCACTATCTGTACGATATATCACTGTATACACACCGCCAGTTAACACGTGTGTATTTGTCGGTACAATTAACATTTGACTGGCGTAATCAGTAACTCGTAATTTTACACGTAAGCTACATATCACTATACTATATAAGTCAAAACATTTTCAACCTTGGAGACAATGGTTAACATTCGACTTCAGTTCTACCTGGAGAGTAACCGACTGATCGACAAAAATCAAAGCGGGTTCAGGAAGGGACGATCAACAATGGACCACTTGGTGCGACTACAGCAAGTCATGTCTCAGGCACTCCTCTCGGGGCACCTGCTATGTGCCGTGTTTATAGATTTAACCAAGGCTTTCGATTTAGTTTGGTTGGACGGGCTGCTTTTCAAGCTGGGGCGTATCGGAATAACGGGCACAATGTTTCGGTGGATCAAAAGCTTTCTGAGCGATAGAAGGATACAGGTGAATGTTGGCAGATTCCTGAGTGCCGAGCAAACATTAGAAAATGGCACGCCTCAGGGGTCGGTCATCAGTCCCACTCTCTTCAATATTATGATCAACGACATACAGAAATCTTCATATCTCGACGCCAGAACTGAGCTAGCAAAATTTGCTGACGACAGCACAATATGGAGGAAAGGGACGAGGTTCTGTGAACTTCAAAAGAATATGCAAAAGGCCTTAGATAAATTCATGACATGGGCAAACGACTGGGGATTTAAGGTCTCAGAGAAGAAAACAGTCGGCATGATTGTGTGCAGGGATAGAGGGATAAGCAGAATGACTCTGTGTATGAACGGGAAAACCATCGAGTTTAAAGACCAAACCAAGTTCCTTGGCGTAATCTTTGATCGAAGGCTGACCTGGAAACCGCACATCGACTGGACTGTAGATAGATGCTCCAAAGTCCTAAACTTAATGAGAAAAATAACGGGTAGCACCTGGGGAGCCAATAGAGTTACACTTATAATGGTGTATCGTGCTCTAATACGCTCTGTATTATACTACGGATCTTTGGTCTTCATGAACTGCGCGCCAACACTCTTAAGTAAGCTTGACACCATCCAATACAAAGCTCTGTGTATTGCGACTGGCGTAGGGCTTGGGACCAGGAGAGAGGCATTACTACAGGAAGCCAGAGAGTTGCCCCTATCCCTAAGAAGAAAAGAACTAGCAACAAGGTATTGGGCTAAGATCTCGCAATTGGGCGAGAGATCCCCGGCCTTTGTCAGCCTAAAGAAGACAAGACATGTAAGAGATCCTAGAAAGAAAAGCTTCGGCCAGGGTATCAGGGAAACAGTCAAGGAACTACGACTGGAGGAGCTCGTGATAAACGAACACGACCCACCATCGATCGCTCCTTGGACACTCCCAATACCACCGGTCAATCTAGATCTGCTACAGAAAACCGACAAGAAAAACAACCCCACTGCAGCACGGGCTCTCTCTCTGGAACACCTGGAAGACAACTGGCCGTCGGATGACTGGGAACATGTTTATACGGATGGCTCACGCAATCCTGAAAGGGGCACCAGCTCGTTTGGAATATACCTGCCAAACGGGGAACAGGGAATAAGCAGGAAACTGCCCAATAACTGTTCGGTGTACACTGCAGAGATTGTGGCCATCTGTGATGCTATATCATGGATCTCTTATCAAAAGACTAGTAAGTTCGTCATCCCAAGCGACTCTCTGAGCAGTCTGATTTCAATCCAAAATGACAACTCGGACTCAAGACCAGAAGTTATTTTGGAAATCAGGCAGCTGTACCAGAGGATCCTAGAGAAGGGAAGCAAATTTGAGCTCGTGTGGATTCCATCACATGTGAACATTAGAGGAAACGAGGAAGCAGATCGACTCGCAAATGAAGGTCTCGGGGACACAGCACCACTCCGCACCATAGAATACAGAACCACGGAAATCTACAGTATGGTAAAAAGACAGGTCAATTCACTCTGGGAATTATAGCTCGTTGAACCTGACACATACAGATTCCGGCTGGATGACAAGATCTACACGAAGACAGCTATCAATCACCCTAGAAGAGATATATGCAAACTTATATCGAAACTAAGGGTGAAAGAGCGGCTGCGAGACTACAAACACCAAGTCATCGTCTGTGGGTGCGGAGAAGAATGTACCACCAACCATGTCCTGGTAGACTGCGAGGTATTCAAGGAAGAGAGAACGGAACTAGTGGAGATGATGGAGACTAACAACATACCGCTCAACACTAAGAACCTACTCTTTCCAAGGCCCGATCTGAAGCTGCAAATCTTCGAACTAATCCACGATTTAATGAACACCGTTGGATTAAGTAGAATAGTGAAGTAAGAGGGGGCTACGATAAGACGAGCTCGGCATCTAAACACTAAACTACATAGGGGATATACACCAAAGTAGCGGGCTAGTGGAGTAAGGGAGGGTCACGGTAAGACGGGCTCGGCATCTAAACACTAATCCACTACAAAGACACCAAACCTACAAAGTGGGATAAGTGGAGTAAGGGGAGGCCACGATAAGACGGGCCTGGCACCTAAACACTAAACCCCAAAAGATGACTTCTACCAATCCAGAGACGAGACACATATATGTCTGCATAAATGCTGTCCCTAGAGATCAACTACCAAACAATATGTGTTTTATTAAATAAAGGGAAGAACTTCTCACTAAACCTACTCCATGGTTCGAGGCCGCAAATGGAAAGATTGCAAAATCATATTCTAAAAACAGGAAGAAGCCTCGGCTCTCCTATGTCTTGTCTGCGATATCACTTCTGTGGAAGCGGACGTTAAAACATCAGGTAGTAGTAGTAGTAGTAGTACTAAATGTCATTGTGCTTGATAACGATAGGAGGATACTTATCGAAACGTTGTGCTTGTTTATAATAAATCAGTGATTGTTTTCCCATATAACTGTGTTACTTTATGTTATGTCTCCAATCACTAAATGCCACTAAAGAATTAATTACAAACTGGGATAGGGGAAATAGCTGGAACAATCAAGGTACAGTTTATTTGCTTCTGTTTTATAAAGTTAATAACGGCAGAGATCATATTAAAAGGGGGGAATGCATACGCGTTCTCGTGTGAACTTATCGACTGTGCAAAAACATTTATACCTTACGTTTTTGGAGTTCTATACCGGGTAAAATGAGGGAGAGGGACGTCATCCCTCCCCTTTCTAGCGTTACAATCAAGAGACGTTCAAAGTTTGACAATGACAAATTAGAATTTATCTGCTCAATGAAACGGTCATCGATATAAATTAGGTTATTTACACCAATAGACCGTAAATAGGAAGAAACATGAGTATTTAAGGTATTGTAATAGGGATATAATTCGTGCATTTATTCATTCGTTTCTTTATTATTTCATTCATTCATTTAATGTCAAATGTGTTGTTTTAATAACTTATTTAAATTTCAATAGATATCTTTTAATACCAATTACACCTGAAGTCATTAATCTTGTAACTTGGTAACCGATGGTGGACAGCCAACTCATTAACCGTTTAGACAGTATAACTTAATCCTTATTATTTCTATTATATGTAATTTTTGTCTTCAATGTTTTATTGTTACCTACGTTCGTTAATTGTGTATATTTAATTTAATCCTTAGATACAAGCTTCCTTAAATACCGAATTGTACATTCATGCAACATTCTAGGTTTCATCCCGTTTCCAGGACAGTCACTCTGC
This sequence comes from Patella depressa, assembly GCA_948474765.1. Classification (NCBI taxonomy): domain Eukaryota; kingdom Metazoa; phylum Mollusca; class Gastropoda; family Patellidae; genus Patella; species Patella depressa. The sequence goes on along the minus strand of OX419720.1, from coordinate 41,113,347 downwards.
CTGTCGGATGTGCTGTTCTGCGTATATGATATTTTATGTTTTCCGGTATTAAACAGTTTAAAGGATAATTCCAGTGTGTATTTATTACCGAAGATTTACACGGTTACAGTTTGGTGGAGTGCTTTGCGAGGCAAGATCTTGGAACCTCTCTCAAGTGAGTAGCCCAAAGAAAAATCAAATATGGAACAAATAGTGATACCCGATGAATTGGTGGAAATAATGAAAGTTATGAGGATCAACTCGAAGGCCAACCAATGGAGGATAGACCATAAAGGTAGTAACACCTCCATTGTTTTAACGTGGTGCAGTAATTTTCATCATAATTCAGATATGTCATATAGAAAATCTACCAGCAAGCAGAACAGAGATTTTCTAAGAGGCCAGCGTTTTAAGGAGATGATTTCAGCGAAAAGACCGAGCGTATCATCAATAAATTTGATGTCTACAAAGGCCGACATAGCAGTTCAGACCAGCCAAATATCTTCACCCAAATCTAGTGAATGTCAAACAGATTGTCTTGAACGTTCAGATAAATGTATAATGGCTATTCCGGCCACATATACTAAGAGTGTCCAAACCCTTGACATAAAACCGAATACAGATTTGGTCAAACCGGATGTTATGGTAGCTTCAACGCCACAGATCCAAGAAACAGAAAAGGTGCTAAAAAGGCGTGTTAAGAAGGGACAGCTTGAATACTTAATCCGATGGAAGAATCAACCTGCAACCAAAAATCTGTGGGTGAAAGACGACAAGTTGGACCAGAAAGCTGTTTCCTTTATAGCTAACTATCCGAATAAAATTGCTGGCCCAGAGGATTGGTTTGTAGAAGGGTTGATAAATCAACATAAACGGAATCAGGAAGAGCTGAATGTCTTCCCGAGAGGCATGTGGACATACCCACCAAAATCAAGTTTAAAATTAGTGGGATTTACAAGAATGGAAATTAATCAGAAGTCTGGAAAATTGCAGTTGAATGTTGAAAGGCAGGGTCCAGGTCCCAATGAGGGAGACGTTTATAGTCGGTATGATCTAGAGGACTGGGACATTATTGCCAAAGAAGATCCAGTATTCTTTCGAAGTATCAAACACATGTTACCCCCAGGAAACTATTCATTAAAGTGATGGACTTGACTTCGATGTGTTACAAAATGTTTTAAACTACTGACTTTTGTGTGTTCACATATCTATAATTATTTGCCTTTTAATTTATTAAGTTCAAAAAAAAAAAGATTTATTACATATCCGTTCGAATGTTGCTATAGTTTTGCACGTTTTGGGTGATTCTGCATAAGCATTTAAATCGATATTATCGATGCCGTAGATTAATTCATAAACACTTTAGCATACACGCTTCTTTCATTCAATCATTTAATTTCAAATTCAAGTTTTGATTAACTCATAGTATAATATAATTTTAATTTTGACATTTCAATTAATTATTATTATCGTCCACGCGGTTATTTAGAGTGTATCTGTAATGAAGAACTGTCAGTGCCTTTTCACAAGCCGTAGACTTAATATTCGTGTCTACATTAGCGAGTAACACAAATAATTGTTGACCCCAAACCCCTTAGTATATCTTGAACCACCAATTTATAATTACTTCTTACTTATTTTGTTTATGTGCTTAATTTATATTACCGTCTTAAAAGTAAAACGTTTTCATACATTTAAAACAAAGCTGAAATTTTAAAAATTTTAAAATAATTATTAATGCTTTTTTCTTATGATCCGAGGACGAATCATTTTCGTCGTAGAGGATATTGTAATAGGGATATAATTCGTGCATTTATAAATTCGTTTCTTTATTATTTCATTCATTCATTTAATGTCAAATGTGTTGTTTTAATAACTTATTTAAATTTCAATAGATATCTTTTAATACCAATTACACCTGAAGTCATTAATCTTGTAACTTGGTAACCGATGGTGGACAGCCAACTCATTAACCGTTTAGACAGTATAACTTAATCCTTATTATTTCTATTATATGTAATTTTTGTCTTCAATGTTTTATTGTTACCTACGTTCGTTAATTGTGTATATTTAATTTAATCCTTAGATACAAGCTTCCTTAAATACCGAATTGTACATTCATGCAACATTCTAGGTTTCATCCCGTTTCCAGGACAGTCACTCTGCCTGTCGGATGTGCTGTTCTGCGTATATGATATTTTATGTTTTCCGGTATTAAACAGTTTAAAGGATAATTCCAGTGTGTATTTATTACCGAAGATTTACACTGTTACAGTATTGTATATAAAAGCAGTATTCTTCCATCCGAATGGAATAGTGTTGCATACATAGTAATGGCGCCAGTGGAGAGACGGTTAATATTTTCGTTGTAATAAAATCTTGAAAATTTAGACAAGAGTTCAAGTTAGAAAACACTTTAGAAGGTGGATAGCTATGATCATATTTTCTACTTCCATAAACTACGAAGTTTTCTACATTAACTCTGTCACTTAACCAATTCAAATTATTGATAGAATCTGGTGATTCCAACAAAATGTCCCGCCATTTATCAACATGCGAGTGAATACTTCCTGCCCTAAAGTTATTGGGATCCCTGAAAACTAAATTCTGTATAGAAGCTTCCAAAGGGTTATATAACACACATTCAGCTGTCTTGACTTCTTTCCACTGAGTCTACCCAAATGTTACATATTTCCTCTAGAAATATATAAAGCAAACAAATTATTTATTACATTTAGCAATAACATGGCCCATTTCTCCACATTTGTAACATATAATTTTGGGACTTTGCGGTATAAACCGGGGCTTTTGAAATCTTTGTTTTGAAGGTTGATCCCCCCATGCTTTAATAAACTTCTGTTCCTTTTCCATTAACTGATATTCTTTTTTGGATGAAAGCATGAAAACAATCAAAGAGCCCACATTAGGATTATGTTTGTTCGCTAAAAACCGCTGGAGAGTAAAACCATATTCCTCTGCACTTTGGTCGCATGACTTCCTAGCTTTCTCGTCAAGAAGAATGAGTTTCTGGTGCAGAGTGTCAAGGTTTATATCCAAAGTCCTAGAGGCATATTCTTTAACTTCTCTAACCATTACCTCAACCGACTCTTTCTCTTGTTTATGTTTCTGTTCTTCCAGTTGTTCTTTTAATCTTTTAATTTCTTGTCTAGCATCAAACTGAAAATATCAAATAAAATCTAAGTCTTTCCAATTCGATAGAGTATTCTCAACCTCGAGGACCTGTCTGCCAGCGCTAACATTCAGTTGAGAAGCCAGTAAACCCACGGAATGGTATACTCCTCTAGAATGGAATTCGTTTTCCAACCAACGTGAGACAAAATGTCTCTATCTGAAACACCCAAGCTCTTGAGACTATTAGCACACCCACTACGTAAACCATGTGGAGTTTGAAAGGCTTGATAGCCGACAAATGTTTTTTAAGCCGATGGTTCATAGCTGAAGAGGACACAGGTGCATCTTTGACGCCTACACCTCCAGCAGAACAAGGTCTGAACAAATAACCAGAATTGAGTTCTATTCCAAGTGAGTCGCACACTCTAATGTAAGATTCCAACTCCAAAACAGCACAAATTTCCTTGTTTTCCACGGGAGGAATAATTAACCTTCTTGGTTCTGAACTTAAAGATTTTCCTTCAGACATGAGAATATATAAACCCTCACCATTTGGTAGTTTTCTAACCTGAGAAAACTTCAACCTACCCAAATCACCAGCTCTGTCACCTGAGAAACACAGTAACTTAAAATGAGCCTTATCTCTAGCTAAACAATATCTTTGAATCCTGGTCAAAGCTTCCTTAGATACATCTACATCAATGGCTCTACACATGCGAATGATTTTGTCACTAAACTTATAGAGAAAAACCCCTCAGTCAGTAGGTATTTGGTATTTGAAATATTGCTAGCCGGATGTGGACAGTGTGGTTGACACAGTGTATACTGGATGTGGGTGTGGCCTGCCTCTGTTTTCGTACACTGTACAGTCGCCACACTTGTTCTGCAAATTGAATGGTGATTATTTATGGCAGTAATTTTTTTATTTAATTATTTCTGTAGTTTTGTAATCGGAGTTCAGCTTTAATGCAGATTCTGCTGTTCTAAACGTTAGCATGGGGCAGAACTTTATAAAAACCAAACAAATTGTAATGATTTTCTGATAACTAAAAATATGCGACAACTCTTGTTGACTGCCCGGACAATTTAGCTGCTGTGGGCTTATGTTTCTTTGCCTGCAACCTATCTTTTTCAAAGTTTGAGTCTCTTTTTGGGCAATTTATTATATCATTTCAAGTCGGTTACATTTGGATGCACACCCAAGATCACCGATAGGACTCTCAGGTATACAATTGTAAGAAAAATTGGCCTAGTTTTTGAGAAAAAAGTGTCTCAAAGGGCGTACCATAATTTATTTCCTAAGTTAAGTATTGAATTCGTATCAATGGATGTCATATGATAGTCCATCCATGTTGTTTAGATCATTTTAGCTTGCAACAATTTAATAATAATCAGAAGAAACCATAAAAAATTAGAAGTACATACAATAACAATACATGATCCAAACAATAATAACTATAGTTATACCTCTTAGTTGAATAATCACAGGTTGATCAGTACTCAAGATCAAGGACCACACTCAATAAGGTTTCATCATAACATCTATAATCAGACCAATTAATAATAATAATCAGACGAAGCAATAAAGATAGTTAGATGTACATACAATAACAACATATAATTCAAGTGATAATAATAACTAACTCTTCGTAGGAAATCACCAGTTAATCAGTACTCAAGATCAAAGGCCAAACTCAATAGGGTTTCATCATAACATCTATAATCAGACCAATTTGATAATAATACAATAGTTAGAAGTACATACAATAACAACATATTTATAATCCAAGTGATAATAATAACTAACTCTTAGTACGAAATCACAAGTTAATCAGTACTCAAGATCAAAGGTCAAACTTAATTGGGTTTCATTATAACATCTCTGATCAGACCAATATTAATAATCACACCTTAAAAAAACAAAAAAAGAAAAAAAAAACGGTTAACTTCTAACTAGGCAATAAAATCGATAATGGACACCACTGTTCTAAATTGGTACTACATCCTTATATATATATAATTATTGGATAAAAAATCGCAACAGGAGAACGTTAATATAAATAAGTAAACACCTCACATGAAGTAACTCCCATATTCTAATGTATAACTAAGCATGTAGTTGATAAAAGTAACAAGTATTGTTAATATATGACCAACAAGTTGACCGTTATTATCATGCATAGTTCTAAAAACACACAGAATTTATACTATCAAGTCATCCCAGGCATTGGATATAAACAGACCAGTGTCTCTATTAATCATCGGATTATGTCTACGGATTTCAATTGCTTCCCGAATGTGTAGCTGTTTATTGGATTTAATGTTTTTAGCTAGAATCTGTTTTTCCCTCCATTTTATAGTATGATTCGGGTTATCCATAATGTGCTGAGCTATAGCTGAACTATCTCCTTTCTTATTAGTAGTGGCGAGCCGGTGTTCATTGATACGGACCGAAATTGGACGTATAGTTTCTCCTATGTAAAAGGAATCACAGCTGCAGTCTATTTTGTAAATCACATACCTCGGATCTTGCCATTGGTTCCCCATTCTCCCATCTGCTTTTATTAGGTTTTTAGGTGTCATACCACTTGTTAAGATTACTTTAACATTCAGTTTTTCCAGGATTCTCTTTATTTTGTAACTTAGGTTGCCAATAAATGGAATAAATACGGATACCAGTTCTTGTTCACTCACTGGTTTTACAGCTTTCTCCCCTAGGGGCCTTGTCTATTGTTTTCCTAATTAAGTTAGGTGGGTAATTATTCAGGTGCTGAAAACTGACTCGAAGATGGTCATTTTCTTTATCCAGTTTGTCCGGGTCACACACAGATTTGGCTCTTTTGGTCAGTGTTGATATAATACCTGTTATGGTCTTAATAGGGTGATTGGAGTTAAAGTTGATATACTGATCTGTGCGGGTAGCTTTTCTGTACACTGTTGTAGTTAGTTGCCCCGTTGATCTATCTATCATTACATCTAAAAATGGTAACTGTTTCTGCTGGTTCTCAGTTTCAACTGTGAATTGGATTCTAGGGTGGATGGAGTTCAGATGGTCTAAAAGTAGTAATAGCTGTGTTTCATCTTGATGTTCCTCTATTAATACAAACGTGTCGTCGACCTTTCTGTACCAGCAGCACGGTTGAAAAGGCGAAGTTCTTAGCGCTGTTTCTTCAAATGAAAGATTTCTGTGATAAGAGGACTTATCGGAGATCCCGTGGGTAGGCCGTGTATTTGTTCGAAAAATTCATTCTTCCAGGTAAAATAGGTGGATGTTAAGCAGTCTTTAAGAAGGTCAATAATATTTTCTATTATGAATAGTGATCCGTGCTTCTAGATGTCATTTAAAGAATTTAAATTTATACACAGTGTTTAAGGTCATGAGATGAAGAAGCCTATTGTTTTTCACCTATTTTCAATAATAACTACCAGAGTGATGGCCCTTGATCACTTCAAAAAATCTTGTGGACGCTCTAGAGGCCAAAGCTAATATCCGATTGGCTTTAAATTTATACACAGTGTTTACGGTCATGAGACGAAGAAGCCTATTGATTTTCAGCGATTTCTGATAATTAGTGCCAGAGTTATGGCCCTTGATCACTTCAAAAAATCTTGTGGACGCTCTAAAGGCCAAAGTTAATATCCGATTGACTTTAAATTTATACAGTGTTTAAGGTCATAGGACAAAGAAGCCTATTGATTTTCAGCTATTTCTGATGATTAGTGCCAGAGTTATGGCCCTTGATCACTTCAAAAAAATCTTGTGGACGCTCTAGAGGCCAAAGTTAACATCCGATTGGCTTTAAATTTATATACAGTGTGTACGGTCATGAGACGAAGAAGCCTATTGATTTTCAGCGATTTCCGATAATTAGTGCCAGAGTTATGGCCCTTGATCACTTCAAAAAATCTTGTGGACGCTCTTAAGGCCAAAGTTAATAGCCGATTGACTTTAAATTTATACACAGTGTTTAAGGTCATAGGACGAAGAAGCCTATTGATTTTCAGCTATTTCTGATGATTAGTGCCAGAGTTATGGCCCTTGATCACTTCAAAAAAATCTTGTGGACGCTCTAGAGGCCAAAGTTAACATCCGATTGGCTTTAAATTTATACACAGTATTTAAGGTCCTGATACAAAGTAGTATTTTGATTTTCAATGAATTTTGATAACTGAACAGCTAAATCCATGATATTAAATGTTTCCTATACTAATTGTTAGCGTGGGGCAAAACTTTTATAAAAAAGCAAACAAATTCTAATGATTTTCAGATATTTACATAATGAGTTGTTACTCTTAATCAGATTTTAGTGTATTACAAATGTTTCATTACCAATAAAAGTAAAATTATGCGACAACCCTTGTTGACTGCCTGGACGATTTAGCTGCTGTGGGTGTATGTTTCGTTGCCTGGCAACCTATCGTTACGATTTTGAGTGAAGATAACTGAATTAATTTCAGTCAGATTAGTGTGAACTTGCGGTAAGGTGAATAAAGTAACCAAGGACTACCCAAATTGAAAAATTTTCAGGTCCATTATATGTGCACTTTTTATACCATTTTTTTGACTTCGTTTTGTACAAGTGTTTGGTGAACTTGTCGAAAACCACTATAAATGTTTACTAATATAAAACTAGCACAGTCTGTATTCACAAACTTGTCATTTACAACTTGTATTTGGAATGATTTTGCTCCTTTCAAATTTCTGATGTCATATGGATCCTTGAGATATGAGAGCATTAAAATTTTACTAAAATATCTAGATGAAAATTCTACTTCTGTTATATATGTTAATATTATCATTGCACTATTTTAGCTGATATATTAGTGGAACATGTTATAAGTCAAGTATTATGTAATGAATCACCTAGTCGTGGTAGAGAATGGACCCCAGATGATTTCATTCTGAAAGTATATGACAGAGCTCTCTATCTAAAGAGGTAAGCTTATAATATTATCATCACTGATCTATCAATTCTTATTCCCAAAATGATTTGCAGATTTTAGTTTTTGGACCAGGAACTGGTGTACAAGTGCTACTCATCTTGTTGTTCTTGAGAGGCGTAAATTCCCAAGGCTCTGCCAATTAATTACACTGAGAACTACTAAGGGGTTGATCTGTACACAGCCCCTATATATAAATCTCTGTTTGGCTTGTCGGAAGAAATTAATTTTTGGACTATTACTCGGTATTACCGTGTTAATTATCGAGGGTGAAAAACTGGGGACACCTCACTTTCCCCACATCTATTGAGTCTAGGTCCACCCGGCCATGACTAATTAACCAACAAAGGGGATTTAAGGTATAGTCTGTAACAAATTTGTGACACTACAACACAGGGCTTCCACTTAAAAAATTTTCCCAACCAGTCATTTTTCTCACGGAGAAAGTGGTGCTATTTTAAGCACATAATAAGAAGCCAAAAACTACATGCTATCGGAATGTCGATCGACTTTAATTGGGTCAAGGACAGTCACACTAAAAATCAATCTCATATCGACATTTATATACCCACCCACCTATCCCCCTAATAAATAAAAGAACACATGTAATCAATTATTATCATTTAGTTATTTATACATTCATAAAGTATAACAATAACAAGATGCATTCATTTATCGAAAGTACAGTATTTTCTTAATTTGTTTACGACATCACCCGTATCTTGTCGGTTTTTACAGGATTTCCATTTCTGTAAAGCATGTGCCGGTTGAAATTCCGCAAGTGGTGGCACCTTCATAGAAATTCTCATTAATTCTTCAAGATTTTTCATGCTCAAGGAACATCGTAACTTGGTTTTAATTATGTTTTGGTGCGAGAATCCCTGTTCTCAGTGCGTACGTGACATATTCGGCGGTTGACTATTTTCTTCATACACAGGGAAAATGTAGTTCCGAATGATTAGCACACGTAAATAATTCAAAGTCATACACATGTACAATAATGAACATAATTCTTAAACTTATCAATTTATTAACTCGTATTGATATTTTGAGAGCTCAAATAATATCGTGCTAGTATTTTAACTCTATAACATGTAAAGATATTTGCACATATTTCAAAATGGCAGCGATCGTAAAAGCTCATTGTTTTAACCAAATGACGTCTATCAATTGTTATATAAAAGGAAAAAATGGATTAAAAACACACCTAGGAATACATCTTTTTGTGTGGGAATATCATATCTTAACCATGGGAATATTTGTGACCATTTAGTAGAGAATTTACAGCTGACTTTGTTTTTCGGGGCGGAACTGTCATCCTCGTGGTTCGATGTTGAAGAAGGGGGATCGAATTCATTGACAGCAATATCATCATCTCGCTTTCTTTTGTTATTCTGGGAGGTGAGGAATTTCAACATTTTGAAATGATATATAGAATGCTAACATTCTTGTATATATATATATCATTTGCAAGATTGACATGATTAACTCTTGTGATCAAGTGAAGACATCAAAGAAAAGTTTTGAATTTGTTTGATGTTCAGACATTGAATTACTGCACGAATGATGAAAGTCGGTAAATATGCTGTAACAACAACTCAAGAATGATCTCGCTCAATGTATTACTAATTATAAAACAAAACACAACTAAGTAAATTGATTAAATGTTGAGCTTTTAATCTGTTTGATGTAGCCCCTTTGTTAATTGGGATTAGAGCAATATACACAAGGATAATTGATTGGCAGTGGTTTCCATTCGTGGGCTACTGAACACTGTTAATTTTATTATACCCGATAGTTTACATCACGCCACGCACAGAGTTTCGTCGTCTCCCGGATTTTATGATTTAGCACAAAATATGCTATTTTTCCGGCTTGCAAAATGACCTACGGGTCTGATCCAGATTCGGTCATTTTCCAAAGCCGTAGGTCCCGACCGGCATATACGGCCGAAATGGAACCCATGCTTCAACATAGTGAATAAATAAATAAGATTATATTTTTATCGTATGAATATATATAAGCAGTTTGATATATAATAAGTATAAATATTACATTTTTATAGAATAAATATTTAGAAACAGTTTGATATTTAATAAGTTCAAATATATAATAAATATCTATATATAATGCATAATAAATAAATAAATAGATAAATAAATACATATATTAACTAAATAAATAAATACATTTTTATAGTATAAATATTAATAAATTCTTCTCGTGTACGATTCTCTCATCAAGGCGGTGTGCTTTCTTCTTTTGGGAGCAAGTCTGCCCCCAGATTCTATTTGTCTGCTGGTTAGTTCTACATTTCCTGTTCAGTCTTAATCAAGTCTAGGAACTTGTATATATTTGTATGGCCCAAGCAAAGTTTCTTTAGTTTACAGTGCCAACTTTTCCAAATGATTTGTTATTTTTGGCCCCACAGTCGCGAAATGGTTCCAGATTTCTCTGTCAACATCGATCCACTGCTCTGTAAAATAGTTGGCAAACTGGTTGATTTGGGGATTCAATGCAGCGCTCGAAATTAACCACGGTAAACGACAAAGCCGAGGTAAAAGCCGACACAACCCTCGTCTGCCACGGCATAATTCTTTTTTTTTTTTGCCGTGGTAGATCTTACGATCCTTAAAATTATAATGACTAAATGTACCGGTTATAGAATAGTACCAGGAGGATGTCGTCTTCAGGACAGTGTAATAACGTCATATATTTATCATTTTGTATATGAAAGTCTGACAAATATATTGCAATTACCGAATACCGGTACACTTTTAACCCATGTGTTGTAGGCATATCCATGCTTTGCCGTTTACATAGGGTTTTTTTTTTTCAACGATTATAAAATAAAATAGACATTCTCGTCATTTGTATTTTTAACTTTATCATAGGTATCGACTGATTGACAAAATAAATAGTATTTATTAACCTCAACACTCTACAAACCAAGTTTCAAAAGGAAACAGAATAATTTGATGTGATGAAATAATATTAAAATAGACAGGACAGTAAAACCGTTTACATTGGCCGTCAAGCGATGCCTTGTGGGGGTCAAAGTAGACGACCTGTCACACCGGCACTGTACAGCATGGCTATATAAATGAAAGGAACACGTGTAGTAAATTCTTTGGAAATATAGCTGACATGTTTAAATATTTATGGCAATACTAATCATTTAAAGAATTAAGGCTTGGGGCATTTTTAAATCAACCTCCTTACAACTGGTCAATCAATACCTAGGGTCGTATTTATAAAAATTCTAAGAGTTTTCATAACTTTTACTCTAAGACTTCCTAAAACAACATTTAGTTAAAAGTTACTCTTTAGAAATATTTATAAAGGGTCTTAGAGTTACTTTTAACTAAATGTAAGACTTGGGTCTTAACCAAACTCTTAGCGATGTAACCAGGGGAAATCCGGGGATTCCCTGAAGTTATTTATAGCTCAGTGTTGATGTCAGACAGTACATCTGTTTCTGCAATCACTCTACTCACTGTAGGTTGACTGACGCCGAAATCGTCACCACTACACAGTTGCATTTTACCAGTAGCTAGGAAATGAAGCGTAATGGCGATCTTCATCTCAGCGTCGATTGAGAAATTTCGTTTAGTAGGACTTGTAAGTAGATGCCGAACTAAATCTGTCACAAAAAGAATCCCACCCATGTCCATTCGATATCTCCTTATCAACTCATCATTGTTGTACTCCACTAAGAAATCTCTTAAAGTAAAATGTTTTATAAATAGGTCTTTGGAAAATCTACAAAGTTAGGAGTAATTTTTGACAGTTAAGAGTTGGTTCCAACTCTTAGAATTTTTATAAATACCGCCCCTGATGTCAAAAATGCGTCATCTGTCATCTGTCAAGCTCAAAGTACGGGTAAGACTGATGAAGAAATGAAATGGCAAGAATGAAGAAGAATGAATTTAGTTTGTGCTATAATACTAACAATTCAGCCGAGTGTCACAAAGTTATCCTGTATAAATATTGATCAAATGTGAATAAATTTGTTAATGAAATTTGTTAACGTAACCAATATTTCAATTTGCATAACCAGGAAATCGTTCGCGCGACAACACGTAACTGGTGGGTATCGTTCGCGTCCAATTTTGTGGCATGAATAAATGGATTTTATTCATCTTGAAAAGTTAAGAAAAGCATTGATTTTGAAATACAAAAAAAATGCTGTGGTGCCTAATATCTTCCAAGATTCGTCGAAAATCAAAAGTAACATAGCTATGTCCCCTGTTTCTGGCTATGTCAAAATGCATCATATGCTAAAATCCAATGATTATTGTTAATATTACGGCAATATTTCAAAAAACAACATTTTCGGTGATTTCGGATATTTCGCAATGTCGCAGAATGCCGGGAATAGCTTTAATCTCAAAGTCACACCCACTTTCCCAGTAAAACTGAAGAAATTGTATCCATCCGACAAGAAGTTGCTGAGATATAAGCAAATTGGAAAAAAAAAAGATAATAATAATAAGAAGAATAATAATAAGAATAATTTTAACAAAAACAATAGTGTTTCACACAAGCTACGCAGTGTGAAACCCTAATTAATATGTGTCATCTATTTATTTTGGGATTTCGGCGGGGGACATCAGTCTCACTGTTGGCTTGTTTGTGTCTTCAAATTTGTACCATTATAACTGTACCATATATAATATAATTCAAATGTCAACCCATCCATTGCAGACTGCATGCCTATCCAGTTCATGCATTGTCTGTGCAGAGCACGGAGTCGACAATCTCAATAACCTCTCCTTGATCAAAAAGTTACAATTCTGTTTTTACATGTAAAGGCGTGCACATATTGGAAAGGTGATTCGCACATATTGGAAAACTGTTTGGTTGCTTTATTTGAGAAGATACCAACATTTGTCATTTTTATACGCCCACATTGAAATGTGGTCGTATATTGTCATCGCCCCTGTCTGTCCGTCCGTCTGGCGTCCACAATTGCTTGTGGACACTGTAGAGGCTAAAGTTAATATCCGATTGACTTTAAATTTATACACAGTGTTTAAGGGCATGAGATGAAGAAGCCTATTGTTTTTCAGAGTTATGGCCCTTGATCACTTTAAACAATCTTGTCGACGCTCTAGAGGCCAAAGTTAATATCCGATAGACTTTAAATTTTTACACAGTGTCTAAGGTCATAAGACGAAGAAGCCTATTGATTTTCAGCGATTGCCGATGATAAGTCCCAGAGTTATGACCCTCGATCACTATAAAAAATCTTTTGGGCGCTCTAGAGGCTAAAGTTAATATCCGATTGATTTTAAATTTATACACAATATTAAAGGTCACGAGACGAAGAAGCCTATTGATTTTCAGCGATGTCTGATGATTACTGCTGGAGTTATGGCCCTTGATCACTTCAAAAAATCTTGTGGAAGCTCTAGAAGCCACAGTTAATATTCAATTGACTTCAAATTTATACACAGTGTTTACTGTCATGAGACGAAGATGTCTTTTGATTTTCAGAGATTTCCAATAATTACTGGCAGAGTTATAGCCCTTGATCACTTCAAAAAATCCTGTGGATTTTCTAGAGGCCAAAGTTAATATCCGATTGACTTTAAATTTACACATAGTGTTTAAGGTCATGAGACGAAGAAGCCTATTGATTTTCAGCGATTTCAAATAATTACTGCCAGAGTTCTGGCCCTTGATAACTTCAAAAAATCTTGTGACGCTATAGAGGCCAAACACTACAAATATGGTATCGTCTAAGATGGTAGTTTTACCGATAGTTTCTATTCATACCGTGTAATTTCAAAACATCGTTCAATAAATGATAAAACTCGTGGAAGAATAACAAAAATGGTTTAATTAGTACCATGGTTTAGATTAATAGCAACGGGTTTAGTTTCTCCGAGATGGGTTTAAAAATGGACGATCCGTGCACTTATCTATGGTGTTCAGTCATTAGACGAGGCGTCGAATTTCCCGAGATACGTATATAAATCAACATACGAATAATTTATCTATAGTGTTTAATTATAAGATAAAACTTGTAATTTCCCGCGTGCCGTTTATCCGATCAATTCATTTTGATTACGATTATTTACATATGAAGTACGCATAAAAATTTGAGTTTAAAAAAAATGCGCACACATAGATATTCCCCTTACCGTGGCCGTACTATATATTATGCATTAGCCTATAAAAATAGTATTCCACCATTGACAAATACGTCAAAAATCGGTAAATCACGATATTCACCTTAACGTGGTTGTACTATATATTATCCATTATCCTATAAAAATAGTATTCCACCATTGACAAATACGTCAAAAATTGGTAAATCACGTTCAGGTAATTATACAATCGCAAGATCTACACGAAGACAGCTATCAATCACCCCAGAAGAGATATATGCAAACTTATATCGAAACTAGGGGTGAAAGAGCGGCTGCGAAACTACAAACACCAAGTCATCGTCTGTGAGTGCGGAGAAGAATGTACCACCAACCATGTCCTGGTAGACTGCGAGGTATACAAGGAAGAGAGAACGGAACTAGTGGAGATGATGGAGACCAACAACATACCGCTCAACACTAAGAACCTACTCTTTCCAAGACCCGATCTGAAGCTGCAAATCTTCAAACTAATTCATGATTTAATGAACACCGTTGGATTAAGTAAAATAATGAAGTAAGAGGGGGCTACAATAAGACGAGCTCGGCATCTAAACACTAAACTAGATAGGGGATATACACCAAAGTAGCAGGAGAGAGGAGTAGGGGAGGGTCACAGTAAGACGGGCTCGGCATCTAAACACTAATCCACTACAAAGACACCAAACCTGCAAAGTGGGATAAGTAGAGTAAGGGGAGGCCACGATAAGACGGGCCTGGCACCTAAACACTAAACCCCAAAAGATGACTTCTACCAATCCAGAGACGAGACGCATATATGTCTGCATAAATGCTTTCTCTACAGATCAGCTATCAAACAATATGTTTTTTATTAAATAAAGGGAAGAACTTCTCACTAAACCTACTTCATGGCTCAAGGCCGCAAATGGAAAGATTGCAAAATCATATTCCTAAAAACAGGAGGAAGCCTCGGCTCTCCTATGTCTTGTCTGCGATATCACTTCTATGGAAGCGGACGTTAAAACACCAGGTAGTAGTAGTAGATCCCAAGTATTAATATCGTCTAGTTCTATCGGGAGCAGATCTATCGTTCAGTGTCATAAGTTTTATAATTATTGCTGGATCAAGGGGACAGATACAATACCATGCTGATTTCTATTTTTCATTTTGGCCCCAACGACTCGGCCTTCAATGCATACTATCAATCATAAGTCAATATGTGAACTTACGGGAACAAGATGTTTCGACATCGAGCTTGTTCGACCCCCCGTACTGGAGTTGTTTCGACACCATCTATTTGGGTCAGTTTGACTAGGATTTGATTCAATTGATTATATAAGATTTGTGGGTGGTTGATTTAAATAATAAAGATTTTATAATTTTAGCGGCTGTCTTTTCTTTCATAAACATCAAACATCTGTTTGACGCAGATCAGTCTTTGTTAAGTGTAAGTCTTTATATGGATTCATACCTGG
This sequence comes from Patella depressa, assembly GCA_948474765.1. Taxonomy (NCBI): domain Eukaryota; kingdom Metazoa; phylum Mollusca; class Gastropoda; family Patellidae; genus Patella; species Patella depressa. The sequence goes on along the minus strand of OX419720.1, from coordinate 41,097,704 downwards.
TGTAGGCCTATATGTAGTTACATATATGCGTTCTTATACGCATTTCATTTTTTGATGAATACAACGTGTTTTATACTTCTTTCCAATTTAATTATCTGATATATTCTAATCTCCATTGTCAAATCTCAGAGCCAGCTAAGAAACCATAGGTTTCTGTGATTGTGAATCCAGCCTTTGTTTTACAATACTGTCGATTCATGCACGCTTTTCACACGAAATTGCCCTTTGATGTTGTCAGGTGACACAGAGTTAGCTCTGCTCTTTGATGTTGACAGGCGAGGCACAGTTAGTTAACTCGTGCACTTACGGACTAGCTGAGATAGTTAGTTGGAATTTGGCAATTGTTACAGTTTATTCCAATAAATCAGGCGTTGAAATGTATGTAAACTTTTAGAAATATTTTTTTACTTGCCACTTGGTCATTTCAAGTTGTCACCTTTGTTTTTCGATTTTAACTTTAATGATAAAAAAAAATAATAAACTCAGCGTTAGTGATGTGCGGTTTTTAAATTTTCTTTCGGTTTCGGTTTTCGGTTTTTCTGAGGCAAAAAACCTCGGTTTCGGTTTCGGTTTTCGGTTTTTTTATTCATTTAAACACTGTGTAATGTATGTACTGATTTATGGTTATTTTATAGGAATACTTGAAAGCCAGAAAAAATATCAAGGTTTTTTTTTTTTACTGTTATAAGACTTTATTAATTATGACTGGTAGTAATAACAAAGTTACTGTTAAAAAAAAAGATCTGACACACACAATGCCATAGGCATAATAATAAATTAATATAACGACATAATATCAGTAACTATAAAGTTAGATTCTACTGTAAAACAAAAAATACCAAAATAAATTTGCATAACAAAATAATACCAATCCAACAAATCGAAACATGTGGTCTTTTATTTCTCGTTTATAAATTATAAACTTAAAAACAAAACTTACGCAATTGCCGTTTTCGGGTGTTGTTCAAATGTTGTTCTAAACCTGACTCAAAATTGTTAAATTATATTCTTATAATTTATGCAGCAGAAATAGATTTTTTACAAAGATTAAATCTACATTTTGTGTCATCTAATCTTTCATAGTTATTGAGCAAGCCATGGAGGCATTTTATTTTTTAGAGGAAGCCATCGTTCGATATTGACAACCGGCTTCGGGTTGCATAAAATTTTGGATTGTAAACCGATCCGAATTGAGAAAATAAATAGTCTAGGCCAACCAGACTGATTAAACACTCTATTATTCTATACATACGGGCTCTGGTTGATCGAAAATAAAAACGGAAGTGGTGGCTACATTAAAATTTTGGAATTATTAAGTAAACGAAATACGGCTACATAAAAATTAGGAATTTGGAAAAAAAAAACGAAACGCACGGTTATTTTTTTTTTTTAACGGTTCGGTTTTCGGTTTATTTGTAAAAACCGATACCGTACGGTTAAACCGAAAAACCGCACATCACTACTCAGCGTTCACCTTAGCAAATTTTGGCGGAAGTAATGAAACAAATGACCCCCGTTTTCTCACTCAAGAATCGTCGCTATTCCGACTCGTTTGTTGTACACACATTTCCGGCCCATTCCATTATCATGCCAATAATATATAATTTCAATTAATATCATTACTGGTTGTATATTTTACATTCCAAATGAACCACAGTAGACAGGAATTCAACAATCAAAATATTAAATTCTCTTGCATTTCGTGCGATAGATTAAGGTCAATATTTTTATTTTATTTAATGCAACTTTATCTATAAGTAGCGTGACTTACTATATTGGGTCTTTGAAAAATTGTTGGTTCACTCTTTCTATAGATTCAAATCCGTCGTATTAAAAAGCGGACGACATGTTTATATGTAAAAAAAATGGTGATATTTTGGTAAAATATCCATCAAATTCCATCTGTTTATGATATATGCTTTGGTAGACCAAATAAGGCAATGTTCTCTCCCTGGTCTTGGGGAAATCGGGTGGTTTATTCCATTTGTCCTGGAAATGAAAGTCAAGGTCAGCCTATAGGACGTGCAGAAAAAAGGGGATTATAAAAGAGGGTGTTGAGCGAGACTGATAAGAGCCCACCAGGTATTCCGAGCAGCTATCATTTATTGAGAACGAGGGTTCTTCGAATCCAATCCAGCTTAATAACAAAGTTGTAAAAACGAACTGGCCTGTAGTTTTATATGTTACGATCACGAAGAAAACATAACCAGCACTATAAACCGCAGATTGCCTTGTTTGGCATTTCTGTCCAAACGAGGTAAAACAAATGCCTCGTTGTCTGGAGTTCCAAAACGAGGTTTTTTAAATTGCCCTGTTTTTGGAACGAGGTATTTTGTTCAGAACCGGGCTTGGTAAAAATGCCTCGTTTACTAAACGTGGTTTTTTCAAGATAGTTATTAGCAGTATATCCTATCAGCGAATTTGTAAAAATTAAAATTTATGTTATTTAATACGAAAATAAAACCAGTCCAAACTATGATATTATAATCAGAGAAATAGACAAGACAAGAATACACGCCATAGATGTAGGTGTAAAGCAACATCAGCTACCTTGATTGATTTATTGGCCCAATCAGTTATAGGTGTTAAGAAACAACTGTGGTGTTGTGACAATTTATTGGGGCCAATAAATTAATCAAGGTAGCTATGTGTTTGCAATAGTTTTACAACAAATAATCCATTCTTATTAATCATAAAAGCATATAATTTCATTTCTTATTTCCAATACGCCAGTGAGAAACATTGCACCCGGGCAAAAAAAAATAATCTTTAAACTAAAGGGAAATAACTGAAACTTGTATAGCTGTAATCGGGCTTCAAAAATTAGAGATATGTTATATAATTATGGTTTCCAATATGTTTGTTTATAAGTAGGAAATCGTGACAACTTCTGAAGCATGTTTTAAACATAGACTGCAATATACAAGAATGGCACTCTGCAATAAAAAAACTGGTCAAAGCAAGATTTCTATGCAGAAATTAAATAATTGCTAGAACCAGAAAAATATTTATCCACTATAATAAATAAGCAACATGGAGAAAATGAAATGAAGTTGAATGGGGTTTAAAGTCCTACTAATCTGCTCCTAAAATGAGCTAATGAAGACGGGCATACGCCATAAAGTGTGCAATGAGAGAAATTTTACCGGGTCATCAGCGTTACGGCCTACGAGGTTGGACAGGCGACCATACTCCTTGTCACGTACAACCAAGAAATCGAAACAACGCCAGTTGACTCAATGACAGACGTTATGATACAGAGCGCACGTGCTAACCATTCAGCCACGCAACCTCCCTAAAATCGGCAAATTGCTGATACCTACAGCGAGAAACATTTCAACCGGGCCAAATTTTCTATTTTAACAGTTTAATTTGCACGGTACCTTTAGTTATCAACCGAATATTACAAAACTTTTAAAAATGAGCTCCCCCTGACCAGCTTAATCGTTCGCAATAAACGTTTGCCCCTTAATATCGACAAATTGCTGACTTTAAAGTGAGAAACATTACAACCGGGCGAAATTTTCTGTTTTATCACTTTAACAGTGCCTTTGATTACCAACCGATTATTACAAAACTTTAAAAAGAGAAAGAGAGAAATGCGGCCTAACGTCCATTCGACACAAACTAGGTCATTTCGGGACTAACATATGTTTTTTAATTTTATTTAAAAACTCCCCTTGCACGTACTGGTCTTTAGCCGTTGGGAGGAAACCGAAGGACACAGAGAAAACCCACGAGGTTGGACACCATACTCCATGTCACGTGCAACCTGGAAATCGAAACGACGCCCGTTGACTCAATGACAGACGTTACGATACAGCGCGCACATGCTAACCATTCAGCCATTCAGCCTCCCTAAAATCGGGAAATTGCTGACTTACAGCAAGAAACATTTCAACCGGGTGAAATTTTCTGTTTTAACAGTTTGATTTGCACGGTACTTTCATTACCAACCGATTATTACAAAACTTTTGAAAATAAGCTCCAACTCACCAGCTTAATCGTATGCAGTAAATGTTTGGCCTGAATTGAAAGTTCTGCATCGATTTTCCGGCGTGGTTCCCGCTTGTCAGTGAAGCTGTCTAGTCGTTCGGATGGGACGAAAAACCAAGGTCCCGTGCAGGGCTCACACTGGCTTTCATTTTTTTTCCGCCAAAATGGATCCTAATTTTTACTTAAAAAAATGATGATATTTTTTTCCCGCCAATTTGAATATTTTATCTGCCAAAAATATATGATAAAAAAAACGCATGTTGTAATAACATAATATTTTTTTATTTCTTTAACATTCTTTAACAACCATATTTACAATTTACAAGATACTCCTTTGCTTTACATTAGCCCATTTTATGATGTATTGAGATCAGGTTGTTTTTTTGTTAATGTGATTGACATCAAATTTGACAAGCCAAGGGTTGCCAAATTTCCAGTTTTCTTTGACTTTCCTATTGTTGATTTCGGGTACGGTCAAGGTATCAGCATCTGAATCGATAATCGTAGCATCAAGTTCATTTCGTCTAGAGAAGCCGACGTCAGACTCTTCGTTAACTTTATAACAATTCGGCGGCGGTAACGAAAAAAAAAGGCAGACAGTTTTCTCACTCCAGAATCGTCGCTATTCAACTCGCTCTTTCGTTTTCGACCCATTGCGATATATAATTTGGAATATTATTAATGTCCAATTAGCCATGCTGTAATATTTATACATGATGTATGGAGCCACGTACAGTAAACGAAATTCAACTATCAAATCATGTAACTCTCCTTCAAAAGAGTTGCCGGCAATGATCAGCCATTTTGATTTCTCCCCTTTGTTTTCATTACACAACATCAAAAAGTCACCGCTAATCTATTTGTTAGGGTTGATTAATGATGAACAATGGCTAGATATAGGCTTTATGATCGACAAATATCAATCAGTTGAAACCATTAATCCTAGACAAGTGTTTAGTGTTACTCAAGACACGTTCGGGATTATCAACAAGTTGATTGACTTATAGTATGCCGCTATATGGTTAGTCAAGGATAAATATGATTAAAATTTTATAAAAAGATTTTCGCCAATTCTAAAAAAGAATCGCCAGTACCCCAAAACTTTATCGCAAAAATTTTCACCAATTCTAAAAAAGAATCGCCACTTTCATAATTTAATCGCAAATTGCGACTTTGGCGACCGACAGTGTGAGCCCTGGTCCCGTGTACACATTGGAGTGCACGTAAAATATCCCTAAGCAGTTGGAATTCGATACTGTTGAATAAGCTCTATACGATGACTAAATGTGCAGATTGTAGTCACCCACACTGCATGTTTCGCTTAACAATGAAAGGGTGCCGTTTTCAATGTTCGATCCTTTTGTTCTTCTACTCCTGATATGTTGGACTGTTGATCGATGGTTTCATATAAAAGACTACTGATAAGACTATTTGTAGAAGAAGTTCCAAAAAATTATCACGTTTACTTTAGAGAAAAAGACCTCTAAAAATGCTCCAAATCGTAAAAATACGACTTTTTGGATTTTCGATCTCTTTTTTTTTTCCGGCTACCCCGGCCGGACATTTCACACAACATTTCTATCAAGACTCTCAATTGACAAGAGTTTCATTGCCCTCCCTTCATTATAACCAAAGTTAACGTGCCCTAAAGAATCAACAAATCAGCTTGCTTATCTCTGCTTTCCCTAGACAGAAATTGCTCATCTTTGAACTCAATCATGACATGGACCTAGTTAACATCTACACAAAGACTGAACATTCTAGCTCAATTAGCAGGAGAGTTATTGTGTTCCAAAGTTTGGCCCTTCAAATTGCTATTACTTTTCATATTTATTTCAAAATGGCGACCATCAGTTGAACTAAATCAAAATTCTACTCTGAACGTTTTTTTAGCCATTCCTTCAAGGATTCAGAAAATATAACTCCCGTGTCTGTAAGTACAATATCGCAAAAGTTTTATCGCACTTTATGTTTCAAGATGGTGGCACTTCCGGTTCGATCCACAAACTCCATATTTTGTGTACAAATCAGTAATTACTTATCTAGTATCAAAAAAAAAATCAGGTCACTCTGACCTATATTTCAACGATTTTTTTGAAAAATTTGACCCTTAATTTCACCAAGGGGAGATAATTTAGAAATTTTTCTGAAGACATCATTGAAGTCGCATTGGCAAGTTCTACTTACATTCTAAATTTCATGAAAATCGCACAACTATTAAAGAAATTGTCAAGTTGGTCTCAACTTCCGGTTCGAAATCACAGCGACAAAGCAGATTTGAAGTAAATGTCTTAGGATACTCAAAGAAAAAAGAATTGGTAAAATAGGTCAAATAGTCACAAAGTTTCAGCATTGTAGGTCAAATGCCTTCATTCGTAAAATTCAGTGATTTCGGATTCGTGAAACATTTTTTTTGGGGGGGGTAGGTCATCCCTTTCAAGCCGTCATTGGGTAACAATGTTAATTCCATCTATTGTTTTTGTTGATTTATTATTTTGTTTAATCTTTCAGGCATTGTTCATCTATCGACGTGTCAGTTTTAATTACAACATTTATCAATTTTAGTTTCATCCTATTGGCTGATTTTCCTTAAATATCACAAAAATTGTACATTGAAGGCAGTCACTAGTTAGGATCCCTTACTAAGTGCAGTATCTGGCCTGTCAGTACTGTATGACGACATATGAATATTTATGTTCCGGTATATTAAAGAATTCAACAATCATTCGATGTCTGTTATATCCGAAGAGAGAATTTACAAAAGCTAGAATACACAGTTCCCTTTGTCTCGCGTAACGGAATCTCGTGACCTAATTAATAGCGTCATTTTACTGGGCCCACAGATTATGAAGATTCTTATTGGCTAAATCACACAAATTGTATTATGGTCATAATTTGTATTTTTTTTTATTTCTCTTATATTGATTTTTATACGCCCACTTGGAAATGTGGTCGTATATTGCCGTCGGCCCTGTCCGTCCGTCTGTCGGTCCGTCGTCCACAATTTCTTGTGAACACTCTAGAGGCTAAAGTTAATATCCAATCAACTTTAAATTTATACAGAGCGTTTAAGGTCATGAGATGAAGAAGCCTATTCATTTTCAGCGATGTCCGATAATTACTGCCAGAGTTATGACCCTTGATCACTTTGAATAATCTTGTGAACGCTCTAGCAGCTAAAGTAAATATCTGATTGACTTTAAATTTATACACAGTTTCTAAGGTCATGAGATGAAGAAGCCTATTGATTATCAGCAATATTTGATAATTACTGGCAGAGTTATGACCCTTGATCACATTGAAAAATCTTGTGAACGCTCTAGCGGCTAAAGTTAGTATCCGGTTGACTTTAAATTTATACACACTGTTTAAGGTCATGAGACGAAGAAGCCTATTATTTTCAGTGAATTCCGATAATTACTGCCAGAGTTATGGCCCTTGATCACTTCAAAAATTCTTGTGGATGCTTTAGAGGCTAAAGTTAATATCCGATTGACTTCGAATTTATACACAGTGTTTAAGGTCATTAGACGAAGAAGTCTATTGATTTTCAGCGATTTGTGATAATTACTGCCAGAGTTATGGCCCTTGATCACTTAAATAAATCTTGTGGATGCTCTGGAGGCCAAAGTTAATATCTGATTGACTTCGAATTTATACATAGTGTTTAAGGTTGTGAGACGAAGACGCCTATTGATTTTCAGCGATTTCCGATAATTAGTATTAATTACTGCTCAAGTTATCTCCCTTGATCACTTTGAAAAATCTTGTGACGCTCTGGGGGCCAAACTTATAATCTGATTGACTTCATATTGATACACAGGTTTTAAGGTCCTGAAACGAACAAGTATAGTGATTTTCGATGAATTTTGATAACTGAACAGTCTACAGGTCACAATTTTTATCCGATTTCAATGAAACTTGAAATATAGGTTTATCACCCCAAGATCTTGGTTCCTTTCGATATTTGCGCATATCGGATCATAACTTCCTGAATTATGACCCCTGATTGTACGAAAAATCGCCTTTTTATACGCCCACATTTTTATGTGGACGTATATTGTCGTCGCCCCTGTCCGTCCGTCCGTCCGTCCACAATTTGTTTGTGGACTCTCTACAGGTCACAATTCTTATCCGATTTTGACGAAACTTGAAATATAGGTTTATCCCCAAAAGATCTCGGCTGCTTTCGATATTGGCATGTATCGGATGAAAACTTCATGGATTATGGCCCCTGATTGTACAAAAAATCACGTTTTTAGCTTGTGGACCCTATAGAGGTCACAATTTTGAACCGATTTTGATGAAACTTGACATGCATGTTTATAACCCAAAGATCTTGGTTCCTTTCGATATTTGTGCCTATCGGAATGTAATTTCCTGAATTATGGCCCCTGATTGTCCGAAAAATCACCCTTTTTAGCTTGTGGTCCCTCTGGAAGTCACAATTATTATCCGATTTAAAAAAAAACGTTTGATTATATCACCGTTACACCCTAAGGAAGGTTGAGTTCGAATTTTGGGAAAATCGGACGAAAATTGCCATACAAAATGGCCACCGTTTGTACGCGAATACTGTTAAAAAATGGTATATCAAGGTTGTGGACCCTGTAGAAGTCACATTTTTTATTTGATTTTGATGAAACTTGAAATTCATGGTTATAACCCAAAGATCTTGGTTCCTTTCGATATTTGCGCAAATCGGAACGTAACTTCCTGAATTATGGCCCCTGATTATACGCAAAATCGCCTTATTTTAGCTTGTGGTCCCTCTGGTGGTCACAATTATTATCCGATTTAATAAAACGGTTGATTATATTACCGTTACACCGTAAGGAAGGTTGAGTTCGAATTTCGGGAAAATTGGACCAAAATTGTCATACCAAATGGCCGCCGTTTGTACGCGAATATTGTTAAAAAATTGTATCATGGTTGTGGACCCTATAGAGGTCACAATTTTGATTCGATTTTGATGAAACTTGAAATGCATGGTTATAACCTAAAGATCTTGGTTCCTTATTTGCGCATATCGGATCGTAACTTCCTGAATTATGGCCCCTGATTGTCCGAAAAATCGCCTAAGGTCCCTCTGGAGGTCACAATTATTATCCGATTTGAAAAAACGTTTGACTCTATCGCCATTACACCCTACGAAAGGTTGAGTTCGAATTTCGAGAAAATTGGACCATAATTGCCAGAAAAAATGGCCGCGGTTTGTACGCGAACAGTGTAAAAATATGGTATGTCAAAGTTGTGGACCCTGTAGAGGTGACAATTTTAATTCGATTTTGATGAAACCTGAAATGCTTGTTTATAACCTAAAGATCTTTATTCTTTTCGATATTTGCGATATCAAATTGTAACTTAATGAATTATGGCCTTTGATTCTAGGAAAAATCACTTTCGGTATTGCTTGTTCTCTGTCTATCTGTCGAACAATTGTTATCTGATTTTAAAAAAAACTCTGATTATATTACTGTTGCACCGTAAGGAAGGTTGAGTTCGAATTTCGTGAAAATTGTACCAAAATTGCCAGACGAAATGGTCACCGTTTGTACGTGAATGTAAGGAAGGTTGAGTTTGAATTTCGGGAAAATCGAACCAAAATTGACAGACAAAAAGGCCGCCGTTTGTACGCGAATACTGTTAAAAAAAATGGTATATCATGGTTGTGGACCCTGTATAGGTCACAATTTTAATTCGATTTTGATGAGGAAGGTTGAGTTCTAATTTCGTGAAAATCGTACCAAAATTGCCGGACGAAATGGTCGCCGTTTGTACGCGAATAGTGTAAAAATATGGTATATCATGGTTGTGGACTCTCTACAGGTCACAATTCTTATCCGATTTTGATGAAAAGTCACATTTCTAGGTTGTGTACCGTCACACCATAATCATTGTCGGTTTCGAATTTCATTAATATCAGACTGGAACTGACCAACTAAATGGCTGCTCCCAATACAGTATGAAATACAGGACTTAAAGATGTAGGAAAAATCACTTTCGGTATTGCTTGTTCTCTGTCCATCTCTCGAAAATGTGGGCGTATCCTGCCTGGCAGTGCCAGCCTATCTTTTAGCTTGTGGTCCTTCTTGAGGCCAAAATTATCCGATTTAAAAAAACGTCTGATTATATCACTGTTACACCATAAAGAAGGTTTTGTTCGAATTTCGTGAAAATCGGACCAAAATTGACGGACAAAATGGCCGCCGTTTGTACGCGAAAGTGTAAAAATATGGTATGTCAAGGTTGTGAACATATTAGAGGTCACAATATTGAACCGATTTTGATGAAACGTGAAATGCATGTTTATAACTCAAAGATCTTGGTTCCTTTTGATTTTTGCGCATATCGGATCATAACTTCCTGAATTATGGCCCCTGATTGTACGAAAAATCGCCCTTTTTAGCTTGTGGTACTTCTTGAAGCCAAAATTATTATCCGATTTGAAAAACCGTCCGATTGTATCACCGTTACACCGTAAAGAAGGTTGTGTTCGAATTTTGTGAAAATCGGACCAAAATTGACGGACAAAATGGCCGCTGTTTGTACGCGAAATGTGTAAAAATATGGTATGTCAAGGTTGTGAACACTGTAGAGGTCACAATATTGAACCGATTTTGATGAAACTTGAAATTCATGTTTATAAGTCAAAGATCTTGGTTCCTTTTTATATTTGCGCATATCGGATCATAACTTCCTGAATTATGGCCCCTGATTGTACGAAAAATCGCCTTTTTATACGCCCACATTTTCATGTGGACGTATTATGTCGTCGCCCCTGTCCGTCCGTCCGTCCGTCCGTCCGTCCACAATTTGTTTGTGGACTCTCTACAGGTCACAATTCTTATCCGATTTTAACGAAACTTGAAATATAGGTTTATCCCCAAAAGATCTCGGCTGCTTTCGATATTGGCATGTATCGGATCAAAACTTCATGGATTATGGCCCCTGATTGTACGAAAAATCACGTTTTTAGCTTGTGGACCCTATAGAGGTCACAATTTTGAACCGATTTTGATGAAACTTGACATGCATGTTTGTAACCCAAAGATCTTGGTTCCTTTCGATATTTGCGGCTATCGGAATGTAATTTCCTGAATTATGGCCCCTGATTGTCCGAAAAATCACCCTTTTTAGCTTGTGGTCCCTCTGGAGGTCACAATTATTATTCGATTTAAAAAACCGTTTGATTATATCACCGTTACACCCTAAGGAATGTTGAGTTCGAATTTCGGGAAAATCGGACGAAAATTGCCATACAAAATGGCCGCCGTTTGTACGCGAATACTGTTAAAAAATGGTATATAAAGGTTGTGGACCCTGTGGAGGTCACAATTTTGATTCGATTTTGATGAAACTTGAAATTCATGGTTATAACCCAAAGATCTTGCTTCCTTTCGATATTTGCGCATATCGGATCGTAACTTCCTGAATTATGGCCCCTGATTATACGCAAAATCGCCTTTTTTTTAGCTTGGAGGTCACAATTATTATCCGATTTAAAAAAACGTATGATTATATTACCGTTACACCGTAAGGAAGGTTGAGTTCGAATTTCGGGAAAATCAGACCAAAATTGCCATACAAAATGGCCGCCATTTGTACGCGAATACTGTTAAAAAATGGTATATCAAGGTTGTGGACCCTGTAAAGGTCACAATTTTAATTCGATTTTGATGAAACTTGAAATTCATGGTTATAACCAAAAGATCTTGGTTCTTTTCGATATTTGCGCATATCGGATCGTAACTTCCTGAATTATGGCCCCTGGTTATACGCAAAATCCCCCTTTCTTTAGCTTGTGGTCCCTCTGGAGGTCACAATTATTATCCAATTTAAAAAAACGTTTGATTATATCACCGTTACACTGTAAGGAAGGTTAAGTTTGAATTTCGGGAAAATCGGACCAAAATTGACAGACAAAATGGCCGCCGTTTGTACGCGAATACTGTTAAAAAAATGATATATCATGGTTGTGGACCCTGTATAGTTCACAATTTTAATTCGATTTTGATGAGGAAGGTTGAGTTCTAATTTCGTGAAAGTCGTACCAAAATTGCTGGACGAAATGGTCGCCGTTTGTACGCGAATACTAATAGTGTAAAAATATGGTATATCATGGTTGTGGACTCTCTACAGGTCACAATTCTTATCCGATTTTGATGAAAAGTCACATTTCTAGGTTATGTACCGTCACACCATAATCATTGTCGGCTTCGAATTTCATTAATATCAGACTGGAACTGACCAACTAAATGGCTGCTCCCAATACAGTATGAAATACAGGACTTAAAGATGTAGGAAAAATCACTTTCGGTATTGCTTGTTCTCTGTCCATCTCTCGAAAATGTGGGCGTATCCTGCCTGGCAGTGCCAGCCTATCTTTTAGCTTGTGGTACTTCTTGAGGCCAAAATTATTATCCGATTTGAAAAAACGTCAGATTATATCACCGTTACACCATAAAGAAGGTTTTGTTCGAATTTCGTGAAAATCGGACCAAAATTGACGGACAAAATGGCCGCCGTTTGTACGCGAAAAGTGTAAAAATATGGTATGTCAAGGTTGTGAACACTGTAGGGGTCACAATTTTGAACCGAATTTGATGAAACTTGAAATGCATGTCTATAACTCAAAGATATGGGTTCCTTTCGATATTTGCGCATATCGGATCGTAACATCCTGAATAATTATGGCCCCTGATTGTACGAAAAATCACGCTTTTAGCTTGTGGATATTATAGAGGTCACAACTTTGAACCGATTTTGATGAAACTTGACATGTATGTTTATAACCCAAAGATCTTAGTTCTTTTGATATTTGCGCCCATCGGATCTTAACTTCCTGAATTATGGCCCCTGTTTGTCCGAAAAATCACCCTTTTTAGATTGTGGTCCTTCTGAAGGTCAAAATTATTATCCGATTTAAAAAAACGTTTGATGATATCACCGTTGCTTGGTAATGAAGGTTGAGTTCGAATTTCATGAAAATCAGACTAAAATTGACAGACAAAATGGCCGTCGTTTGTAAAGATATGTTTATCAAGGTTATGGACCCTATAGAGGTCACAATTTTAATTCGATTTAAAAAAAAACATTTGATTATATCACTGTTACACTGCTGCTTGTACGCGAATAGTGTAACAATATTGTATATCAAGTGGACCTGTAAAGGTCACAATTTTAATTTTATTTTGATGAAACTTGAAACAGAGTTTAAGGTCTTGAGACCAACAAATATATTGATTTTCAATGAAATTTTGATAATTGTACAGCTAAATCCATAATATTAAATGTTTCGTATACTAGACATTAGCATGGGCCAGAACTTTATAAAAAAACAAACAAATTCTAATGATTTTTGATAATTACTTAATATGCAACAACTCTTGTTGACTGCCCGGACGATTTAGCTGCTGGTGGGCGTATGTTTCGTTGCCTGGCAACCTTTTTTTTAAATGTCTCAATCCATAAAAACTATTGGAGATTTTATATCAAGAAGTGTTTAAAATTTTATAACACCATCCTTCAGAGTTTTCAACAATTTGTACGGAGAAGCAATCAGCAAGCATTTTATCCGTTTCACACCAAAGGATTTCCTTATATTAACTATTCTATTAGCTATCATTTCCTTAATGCTGGTGATTTCAAGTCTTGGTCTCTTATGAGACACAAATTTTGTTGATTTAATTGCATCACACAACGATTTATTGTCTGTAATACACACTAAAGGTAGTTGTTTATTGTTATAATCACCCGAAACTAACTCAGAATACAATGTAGAAATGTAAATTCCTATCTCAATTCCATCTGCCATTGTTAATGTTTCTCCCGATAGAGTTCTTCTAACCACACGTCGAATTTTAAAGAATTCCAACATATTGGTGAAAATTCCCCCTTGCTATTCACTAATAACACTAAATGACCACCCTGAGTTCCACCGTCGGAAAGATTAGCCAAGTTTGGCATCACTATAATTAATCAAGGACAGTGGTCCTTCTAGATATTTATAGGAAAGTTTTAATTTATCAGATTTCACACGTCTGATTAGTTTGTTAATTTCTAGCATATCTTTAACGCAGGCATCGTTAATTCTCCCTGCAAGAATACAGGTATAGAACATAATATCTGGTCGGTTTTGTCAAGCAATCCACATCAGCTGACCTATTTTAGAATGAAGGATAATTCTTTTCATTCTCATCTACTAGTTCTTCTTTCTGAATGTTCTATCCATCTTTATTTTAATAGGCATCAGATTCTCCGCATAATTATTTTAATCCAGAATAATCTCTCCTAGATCACATTTTAAATCAATTCCTATGTATCTAAAGGCAATACTGTCCTCCTTACCAATGTCAAATTTTGATCTTATTTTTGTTATAATATTTACTTCAAAATTCACAGTTCTGTTCCAAATGAAATCTTCAACATGACTAGCTAGGAACCCAAAAGAAAACTGCTGGATCTACTTTTGAAACTATTGTGCCAAGCTCGATCATAACACTTTTAACTTTATCATACCAAAATAAGATGGGGGTTGGGATGGCCTGGTGGACTAGAGTGCTGCGCTTCGACCTCTAGCTGGCCGGTCACTTCTGCCTTGCATCTGTGGTTTCGAGCCCTGGTGTGATCGTATGTGGCATGGAGATAGGGGCGCCTTCTCAACCTCGTGGGTTTCCTACGGGCACTCTGGTTTCCTCCCACTGCTAAAGACCCCTACGTGCAAGCGAATTATTGAAATAAAATTAAACCATATGTTAGTCCCCAAATGACCTAGTTTGTGTTGAGTGGACGTTAAACCCCATTTCTCTCTCTCGCGGACCTATTAATATGTTTCGATCTAAAGCCTTTCCCTGCAAAAAGGCAGTATTAATGTCCCTGGAATGGGCCTTCCAGTTCTTTTGTGCAATTATTGCCAATATCATTCTTAATAGTAAGTGCAGGAGGGTTGCACCACACACAATCTTACACAAAAACAAATATACGGACAAGACATCATACTCAAAAACCACAAACATAAACAAATCAAAGAGAGTGAATGGATCCGGGGGCTAGCCGTAAGCGTCCACTGCGCTGTACAGTCCCGGGCCTGTGGTGACACAGACTTCACTCATATTTGAAAACAACTGGGAATGCAACCCAGAGAAATAATTATATAGTGTCAGCATGAGTCATGATCTATTATATGTTGCAAGAATTACGAATGCAAGCATATTGTTGTATAAATTTCGCTACACAAGTAACCACATAGTTAAATGTATCAGAAGTAGGCCTAGTTCAAAACCAAATCAACAAAAGGATTGAAGTATATAAATGCATCTAGGACAAACATTGCAATCGACACAGAAACAAAACACAACTGAATACAAAGAAGCAAAGGAAAAGACTATCTAGGGAGACAGCCGTCTGCTGACTGAGTGGTGTGACGTGAATCTGCCGTAATAGTTGTTATGACGTCGTGGTTTAGAAGGTGCAATTTCCCGATAAAAGGGCGATAATCTAGATAAAATTACGTTAAAATATAAAAACTATTAGTTTTAAAGACCATGCAATTGTACAAACCATAGTATAATTATTATATAATGTCCCACGTAAGAAATGCAAAACAGGAATGCTAAAGAAATCGTAAGTTATTAGTGTATTCATAAAGGCCTAAAAATAAGGGCAATAATCCAGATAGGACTAGACATCTAGAAGCAATTTATATAGAATCATTATCCAATATGTAGTCAGTAATATCATTATAAGAAATGTAAAACTTATTATGTTGAAGAAATGGAAGTTTTGAAATTTCTTTCAAAATGCGTAATTGTGTACCACCTTTGGCCGTGCACTTAAAATTAAGAGTTTTTATTCGGGAAAGAAATAGTTCTTTATTGTTGCATATTTTTAAAAATCGTAATGCCTGTGAATAGAAAACATTATATAGTGTCGTATCTGGTATGTTACTATGAGCTGACGGGTATTTTACTACTTCAAAACCAAATTTGTCCGTTTTATCGAATATACCGACATTAAATTTATTATTAATTATATTGATGTCCAAGTCAAGGACAGATGCATTTATAGTGCCCGAATTTTCTTTATTTAATATAAGTTCAGGAGGATATATTTCATCTTTGTATTTATTGAAATTACCATTATCATTGATTGGTGTTATGTCATCAATGTAACGGAAGGTATAATTTAGACTTTTTGCTACCTTGTAATCTGTTTTTCTTTTATGGTCTTGAAAGTCGAATTCGTATTTATATAAATGTGCATTTGCCATAAATGGGGCGGGGTCAGTTCCCATTGGTAAACCAATAGTTTGTTGTATAATCTGATCCCCAACCTCAAATATGGCATTGTCAATGAGAAAATGTATAATATTTTGAAATTTTTCTTTATCGAAAACTACAGTATTGGCATTGCGCCGTTTTATGATCCATCTTGCATCTTGTGAGTAGATGGCCATCAGATTTCTGCCTTTTCCAAAAGCACCATTAAAGGCCTTATCCACGAACCAATCCAAATTCTTTTTAAGGTCTGCATGTTGTAGCATAGTATATAAAGTAGAAAAGTCGAAAGTTTCTATTGATTTTGCATTGTCTTTTTGATTGATTTTATCTAAAGTGTCTACTATTGGTTTATTTTTATCAATTACGAAAAAGCTATTAATCCCAGTATAATTGCGAAGTGTTTTGCACCAGATGGCATGTTGGGCCTGGCATAATTTAAGTCCTTTAGTAATAGTCACTGCTAGAGGTTTTGTCTGGCAGATGCTGGAGGAAATTATGTATCTGAATTTTACTGGATTTTTATGAAATTTAGGTATAGAATAAATATATGGAAGGGCATCTACTTTTACATTGTCTTTTATATCATTACTCCTGTTAAACGAATATTGATTTTGTAAAATATCTAGTTTAGATAATTCCGTAATATATTTATAAGTGTTATTATTGGTGTTAGGCCAAAGTCCAACTTCGGTAAGGATATTTTTAATATAGTACTTTTTACAGATAAAGGCAATGTTATTGCTGGCCTTATCGACAGGTGTTAGAACAAATTTCTCTTGAAGAGCAGAAAGGCATTCAGCTGCAGATGCATTTTTTAGGACTTCGGGTGGTGGATGTCTTGGGTTGTTTTTAATATGTTTGATTCTCTTTGATAAGAGGTCAAAAACAGTGTTTCTCCATTCTCCAAAAGATTCTATTGGTGCACGAAATTTATCTGACCAAGCTACTATGCATTTCCGGATTTCTGATTTTAGATTATTATGTAATTTTTTGAAGTTAGTTTTATTAGGTTGTTCTCGAAATTGTGGTCCAAAGCGAAATAGTTTTTTAAGATTATTGTCTTCAACAATATCGAAGTTTCCAGTCAGTACATGGTCGTGAAATTTATCTTTAAAAGGAGAGTTATGACATTGACATATTGTATTGTCGTAACTGTTAATAAATTCTTGAACGTTAAGGTTTGCTATAGTTTCATGGTAGTTAAATATTTTATTACGAATTGGAGGTAAAAATTTGTATACGACTGTAGGTGAAATTTTAGGAATAGTATCTGGTATAGATTTGATTACAGATCTATCTCGGAAAATTCTATTTAGTCCAATATCTTGTATATGTTTATCTGTAAAAAGTATTTTACATAAAATCTCGGGTTTTTTCTTATGTACTTTATTTTGCTGTGCTGAATGTTTAGGTGAAAATTTACTATTTATCAAATCGGTAATAACATCGTAATATTGAGGAAGAAAGCTTTCATTAAGTTGATTAGAATAGATAATATCTTGTATGAGGACACCAAGTTTTTTAGCTGTTGATTTTTTCAAGGTATGTATAATTTGTCGAGCTAGATTAAGAACACAAGCTGCACAAGACAATTTGTCGGAAGTATGGCATTGGCATGCAGAATACAATTCGTTCAAAATACTTTCCGGATCTTTTTGAAATTTCGATTTTTTAATGGAACGTTTTTTATTTTTAAAATTATGGTCAAGTTTTTTATAGCAATTTCTGGTGATCAAAGTGTTTTCATTACGGTTGTTATAATCGATATTTTTGAATCTATCATTAAGACCATAAGGGAAAATGGTCTGTAGTTTTATAATCCAAGTTTCTTCTGCGTGCGTTCTAATTTGTGTATTTGCAGGATCAATTTTACCATTAGTATGGTGTCCAGAACCGGGAAGTTTTTCAATTATTTGTATACTATATCCAAATTCTTTACAGGGATTTTGTTTAAAATGTCGATATAATAGTTTGTGTGCATTTTCAGAATTACCAGCAGATCTATGATTATTAAATCTAGTTTTACATGATTTACTAGTTTCCCCAACATACTGTAGTTTGCAGTAATTGCAGGTTAATAAATATACTATATTTTGTGTATTACAATTAAGGTTTTGATCTGTAGAAACATGGTAGCATCTACCAGTAACGGAGCTGCTAAATGTGTGGGCTTCATTGTAATCAGTACATAATTTACACTGTCTATAATTACAAGCACCGAAAGACAGACTACAAAATTCACAATTTATATTTGAACATATTGAATTACTAGTTTGACTACTTTGATTACCCGTATGGGTAAGATTATTAATTACATTATTCGAAATTCCTCCCCCCGCAGCCAATTCATCAGAACTACCTGCTAGATTCTTATTGGTGAGGTTGACATGCGGAGTCACGTAAGGTGTTCCGTGTAGAGGGACAAAATTTCTCAAAGGGTTGTTAGCCCTATGGCAGGCTACATCAGGTGGGGGCTGCCCACTGGTGCTTACATTTATTTTTGTTAAAACCATTTGTTTGAAATCGGATATATTTAAATAAATAAATAAATAAAGATGATAATGATAATGAAAATGAAAAGATGTGCAGTGAGCAAACAGGAGCAAAACCCGACAACGAGAACATTCTACAGTACGAAGGGTTAAAAACTCTACTCTAATAGTAAGTGCAGGAGGGTTGCACCACACACAATCTTACACAAAAACAAATATACGGACAAGACATCATACTCAAAAACCACAAACATAAACAAATCAAAGAGAGTGAATGGATCCGGGGGCTAGCCGTAAGCGTCCACTGCGCTGTACAGTCCCGGGCCTGTGGTGACACAGACTTCACTCATATTTGAAAACAACTGGGAATGCAACCCAGAGAAATAATTATATAGTGTCAGCATGAGTCATGATCTATTATATGTTGCAAGAATTACGAATGCAAGCATATTGTTGTATAAATTTCGCTACACAAGTAACCACATAGTTAAATGTATCAGAAGTAGGCCTAGTTCAAAACCAAATCAACAAGTCTTTTGGAATCGAATGAATAAATTCCTCAAACCCTCTAGCAACTAATCTTGCTTTGGGAACTATTGCACTAGGCATGTCTTTGACAGTACATACCCATCTTGTTGAAATACACTTTTGGCCTACATCTGGAATTTCTTCAAAAACTTCATTTTTCTTCCAATTTTGTATTTCTGATATTTTGGCTTCCACAAAGGATAAATCTTCTAAAAGCATTATATTTTCTTCACTGTCTATGTCATCGTTTATCTTTAAATTGGACAGTGTACTCAAGTCTATGGCTCATTTCTCAGATAACTCATCTCTCGATCTGATAAATTCTAAATTATACCAGTTTTTATACGCCCACATTGAAATGTGGTTGTATATTATATTGTCGTCGCCCCTGTTCGCCTGTCCATCCGTCACACTTTTTGAGACACAATAACTCTCTTTCTAATAGAGCTAGAAAGTTCAAACTTGTTCAATCTTGGTGTAAGTGTTTATTAGGTCAATGTCTTGACGAAATTAGAAGATGAGCATTTTCTGCATAGCAATCAATCAAATTAAAATATAGATCTATATTTCGTTTCATTTTTATACGCCCACATTTTCATGTGGACGTATTATGTCGTCGCCCCTGTCCGTCCGGACGTCCGTCCGTCCGTCCGTCCGTCCGGACGTCCGTCCGTCCGTCCGTCCACAATTTGTTTGTGGACTCTCTACAGGTCACAATTCTTATCCGATTTTGACGAAACTTGAAATATAGGTTTATCCCCAAAAGATCTCGGCTGCTTTCGATATTGGCATGTATCGGATCAAAACTTCATGGATTATGGCCCCTGATTGTACGAAAAATCACGTTTTTAGCTTGTGGACCCTATAGAGGTCACAATTTTGAACCGATTTTGATGAAACTTGACATGCATGTTTGTAACCCAAAGATCTTGGTTCCTTTCGATATTTGCGACTATCGGAATGTAATTTCATGGATTATGGCCCCTGATTGTCCGAAAAATCACCCTTTTTAGCTTGTGGTCCCTCTGGAGGTCACAATTATTATTCGATCTAAAAAACCGTCTGATTATATCACCGTTACACCCTAAGGAAGGTTGAGTTCGAATTTCGGGAAAATCGGACGAAAATTGCCATACAAAATGGCCGCCGTTTGTACGCGAAGACAGTTAAAAAATGGTATATCAAGGTTGTGGACCCTGTGGAGGTCACAATTTTGATTCGATTTTGATGAAACTTGAAATTCATGGTTATAACCCAAAGATCTTGCTTCCTTTCGATATTTGCGCATATCGGATCGTAACTTCCTGAATTATGGCCCCTGATTATACGAAAAATCGCCTTTATTTTAGCTTGGAGGTCACAATTATTATTCGATTTAAAAAACCGTTTGATTATATCACCGTTACACCCTAAGGAAGGTTGAGTTCGAATTTCGGGAAAATCGGACGAAAATTGCCATACAAAATGGCCGCCGTTTATACGGAATACTATTAAAAAAATGGTATATCAAGGTTGTGGACCCTGTGGAGGTCACAATTTTGATTCGATTTTGATGAAACTTGAAATTCATGGTTATAACCCAAAGATCTTGCTTCCTTTCGATATTTGCGAATATCGGATTGTAACTTCCTGAATTATGGCCCCTGATTATACGCAAAATCGCCTTTTTTTTAGCTTGAAGGTCACAATTATTATCTGATTTAAAAAAACGTTTGATTATATTACCGTTACACCGTAAGGAAGGTTGAGTTTGAATTTCGGGAAAATCAGACCAAAATTGCCATACAAAATGGCCGCCGTTTGTACTCAAATACTGTTAAAAAATGGTATATCAAGGTTGTGGACCCTGTAAAGGTCACAATTTTAATTCGATTTTGATCAAACTTGAAATTCATGGTTATAACCCAAAGATTTTGGTTCTTTTCGATATTTGCGCATATCGGATCGTAACTTCCTGAATTATGGCCCCTGGTTATACGCAAAATCCCCCTTTCTTTAGCTTGTGGTCCCTCTGGAGGTCACAATTATTATCCAATTTAAAAAAAACGTTTGATTATATCACTGTTACACTGTAAGGAAGGTTGAGTTTGAATTTCGGGAAAATCGGACCAAAATTGACAGACAAAATGGCCGCCGTTTGTACGCGAATACTGTTAAAAAAATGGTATATCATGGTTGTGGACCCTGTATAGGTCACAATTTTAATTCGATTTTGATTAGGAAGGTTGAGTTCTAATTTCGTGAAAATCATACAAAAATTGCCGGACGAAATGGTCGCCGTTTGTACGCGAATAGTATAAAAATATGGTATATCATGGTTGTGGACTCTCTACAGGTCACAATTCTTATCCGATTTTGATGAAAAGTCACATTTCTAGGTTGTGTACCGTCACACCATAATCATTGTCGGTTTCGAATTTCATGAATATCAGACTGGAACTGACCAACTAAATGGCTGCTCCCAATACAATATGAAATACAGGACTTAAAGATGTAGGAAAAATCACTTTCGGTATTGCTTGTTCTCTATCCATCTCTCGAAAATGTGGGCGTATCCTGCCTGGCAGTGCCAGCCTATCTTTATACCTTCGATGGCCTACACTCATGTAGAACTAACAAGTTATAGTGGGAGCTCACGTTCTATGACGTCAGGTATCAAGCACGGGACGTTTGACCCGATAACGTCAGTCATTCGATTAACCAATTAGCGACCGCCATGCTTTTTATACGCCCACATTGAAATGTGGTCGTATATTGTCGTCGGTCCGTCCGTCCGTCGGTCCGTCCGGCGTCCACAATTGCTTGTGGACGCTCTACAGGCTAAAGTTAATATCCGATTGACTTTAAATTTATACACAGTGTTTAAGGTCATGAGACGAAGAAGCCTATTGATTTTCAGCGATTTCCGATAATTAGTGCCAGAGTTATGGCCCTTGATCACTTCAAAAAATCTTGTGGACGCTCTAGAGGCCAAAGTTAATATCCAATTTACTTTAAATTTATACACAGTGTTTAAGGTCATGAGAAGAAGAATCCTATTGATTTTCAGCGATTTCCGATAATAACTACCAGAGTTATGGTCCTTGATCACTTCAAAATATCTTGTGGACGCTCTAGAGGCCAAAGTTAATATCCGATTGACTTTAAATTTATACACAGTGTTTAAGGTCATGAGACAAAGAAGCCTATTGTTTTTCAGCGATTTTCGATAATAACTACCAGAGTTATGGCCCTTGATCACTTCAAAATATCTTGTGGACGCTCTAGATCCAAAGTTAATATCCGATTGACTTTAAATTTATACACAGTGTTTAAGGTCATGAGATGAAGAAGCCTATTGATTTTCAGCGATTTCCGATAATTAGTGCCAGAGTTATGGCCCTTGAACACTTGAAAATATCTTGTGGACGCTCTAGAGGCCAAAGTTAATATCCAATTGACTTTAAATTTATACACAGTGTTTAAGGTCATGAGACGAAGAAGTCTATTAATTTTCAGCGATTTCTGATAATTAGTGCCAAAGTTATAGCCCTTGATCACTTCAAAAAATCTTGTGGACGCTCTAGAGGCCAAAGTTAATATCCGATTTACTTTAAATTTATACACAGTGTTTAAGGTCATGAGACAAAGAATCCTATTGATTTTCAGCGATTCCCGATAATTAGTGCCAGAGTTATGTCCCTTGATCACTTCAAAAAATCCTGCGGACGCTCTAGAGGCCAAAGTTAATATCCGATTGACTTCAAATTTATACATAGTGTTTACAGTCATGAGACTAAGTCGTTTATCGATTTTCAGTGATTTTCAATAATTGCTGCAAGAGTTGTGGCCCTTGATCACTTCGAAAAAATCCTGTGGAAGCTCTAGAGGCCAAAGTTAATATTCGATCGACTTTAAATTAACACACAGTGTTTAGGGTCATGTAACGAAGAAGCCTATTGATTTTCAGAGATTAAAAATAATTATTGCCAGAGTTATCTCCCTTGATAACTTCAAAAAATCTTGTTACGCTATAGAGGCTAAACTTATCATCCGATTGACTTTAGATTGATACACAGAGTTTAAGGTGTTGAAACGAACAAGTATTTTGATTTTCAATGAATTTTAATAACTGAACAGCTAAATCCATGATATTAAATGTTTCATGTATATACTAATTGTTAGTGTGGGGTAACACTTTATAAAAAGCAATCAAATTCTAATGATTTTCTGATAATTACATAATGAGCCGTTACTCTTAATCAGTTTTTAGTGTATTACAAATGTTTCATTAGCAAAAAAAGTAAAAATATGCCACAACCCTTGTTGACTGCCCGGACGATTTAGCTGCTGTGGGCGTATGTTTCGTTGCCTGGCAACCTATCTTTAAAATCTACTTTTGTTTTGTTTTGATCTCTACCCGCTGGTGTTAGTATAGACGTATCTACTCACAGTTCCAGGCATGAAAAGGTCAAACGGTCTATTCGACAGACCATTTGATTGGCTGACCCCTCATTTCAGGCAGAACACAAGTTAAATAACATTAACAAGTCCTCCAGATCCAAGAGTAGTAAAGACAAGTAAAAACGAAATTTTGAACTATAAAAAACGAAACGAAATTGGATCTGTGTTTTAATCAGATTGCTTAGCAATTTGATTGGTTGATTCTTTGGGAAACAATCACTTTAGTTCTAATTAAGTGAGAGTTATGAAACTTGGTTTATAGTTTCATCACATCAATACTTTGACTTAGTTCGATATTGAGCATTTTCTGCTTAGGGTTAGCAGAGTTATAAGCAATTTGATTGGCCTAGACTTCGGGATACAATAACTCTCATCCTAATTGAGCTAGAATGTTTAAACTTGGTGTAGGTGTTCAATAGGTAAATGCCTTGATGGAGTTTGAAGATGAACATTTTCTGCTCAGGGTAAGCAGAGATAAACAATTTGATTGTTTGATGCTATGGGGCACGATAACTTAGTTCTAATTAAGTGGGAGTGATGAACCTTTGTGTATAATTTCATTACATCAATACCTTGACTAAGTTGGATAATGAGCATTTTCTGCTGTGAGTAAGCAGAGCGATAAGCAATTTGATTGGCTGAGACTTTGGAACACGATAACACTCCTGATTGAGGTAGAATGTTCCAACTTGGTGTAGGTGTTCGTCAGGTCAATTCCTTGATGGAGTTCGTAGATGAGAATATACTGCTTAGGTTAAGCAGAGACAAGCAATCTGATCGGTTGATTCATTGAGCATGATACTTTTGTTATAATTATATAAGTGAGAGTATTGAAACTCTGAGTATATATTCATTACATCATTACCTTGACTAAGTTTGATGATGAGAATTTCCTGCTAAGGCTAAGCAATTTCGATGCTTACTGACAATTAAATAACCTTAATTCTATCTGAGAGAGAGAGTGATAAAACTTTGTGTATAGTTTGATTGCTCGATACTTTTGAAAAAAATAATCTGTTTTTAATTAATATGTGTTTTCTATTTATTTTGTAATTTTGGCGGGGGACATCAGCCTCACTGTTGGCTTGTTGGTGAATGCACTGACCCTATGGGACTATACCAGGCCCAAGTTTTGACCTCAGCGCCCGAAATGCACAATTCTGAATGGATTATATTGGAACTTGGTATACTTATTCCTTATACCCTAAGGAAGGTAGCTATTGGTGTTTGTGCCTGACCCCCTCCTCCACCCCAGGACCTTTTCGGCACTGCCACACCTACTTTTTGTTGATATTTTGTAAGTCTTGTATCTATAGCAATTTATATTAACATAATGACAATGATATCGCCGAAAATTCCTTATTGAAATGTCTTCCAGCACATGATGGCCTCAGAAATGATTTTAATGAATACAAAAACTTCCTTACCATGCATTTATCTAAGTATATGTCATCTTTTAACCCCACGTTTCTCAACCTTTTCTCACCACTCACCCCTAAATGAATTCTCAACCAACCCATTTACCCCCAGAGTTTTGAGGTTACTGACCGCGGAGCCTTGTCCGGCGACGCTGGTCACCGCGAGCAATGTAGGCGCGAAACCCCCCTAGGAAAGTTTTAGAAATTAGAGCCCGGAAATGTGATTGCCAGCCATTTCAGGCACTCTTCAGGCGTTTCATAGGAACTTGAAAATGGCCTTTTTCTATAGAAGCCATCCGACATGAACCGCGGATCCTTGCACGGGCCTGCACCCCCTGACCACATTGACATCGAATATGGAATGATTACGGATCGAAGGTGAGATTCAATAATCACCAAACTTATATTTTAATGAAAATACGTTGTTTCCAGTTCAGTGCGAAATTTGCTCCTGGTGATTGTCACAAACGATTTTTTTTATTCTCGGGACAGTGTTTAGAGTGCTAATCTCAACTGCACAACCTTTATATGATCATTTTTATACGCCCACATTTTCATGTGGACGTATTATGTCGTCGCCCCTGTCCGTCCGGACGTCCGTCCGTCCACAATTTGTTTGTGGACTCTCTACAGGTCACAATTCTTATCCGATTTTGACGAAACTTGAAACGTCCGTCCGTCCACAATTTGTTTGTGGACTCTCTACAGGTCACAATTCTTATCCGATTTTGACGAAACTTGAAATATAGGTTTATCCCCAAAAGATCTCGGCTGCTTTCGATATTGGCATGTATCGGATCAAAACTTCATGGATTATGGCCCCTGATTGTACGAAAAATCACGTTTTTAGCTTGTGGACCATATAGAGGTCACAATTTTGAACCGATTTTGATGAAACTTGACATGCATGTTTGTAACCCAAATATCTTGGTTCCTTTCGATATTTGCGGCTATCGGAATGTAATTTCCTAGATTATGGCCCCTGATTGTCCGAAAAATCACCCTTTTTAGCTTGTGGTCCCTCTGGAGGTCACAATTATTATTCGATTTAAAAAACCGTTTGATTATATCACCGTTACACCCTAAGGAAAGTTGAGTTCGAATTTCGGGAAAATCTGACGAAAATTGCCATACAAAATGGCCGCCGTTTATACGCGAAGACAGTTAAAAAATGGTATATCAAGGTTGTGGACCCTGTGGAGGTCACAATTTTGATTTGATTTGGATGAAACTTGAAATTCATGGTTATAACCCAAAGATCTTGCTTCCTTTCGATATTTGCGCATATCGGATCGTAACTTCCTGAATTATGGCCCCTGATTATACGAAAAATCGCCTTTTTTTTAGCTTGGAGGTCACAATTATTATTCGATTTAAAAAAAAGTTTGATTATATCACCGTTACACCCTAAGGAAGGTTGAGTTCGAATTTCGGGAAAATCGGACAAAAATTGCCATACAAAATGGCCGCCATTTGTATGCGAATACTGTTAAAAAATGGTATATCAAGGTTGTGGACCCTGTGGAGGTCACAATTTTGATTTGATTTTGATGAAACTTGAAATTCATGGTTATAACCCAAAGATCTTGCTTCCTTTCGATATTTGCGCATATCGGATTGTAACTTCCTGAATTATGGCCCCTGATTATACGCAAAATCGCCTTTATTTTAGCTTGGAGGTCACAATTATTATCTGATTTAAAAAAACGTTTGATTATATTACCGTTACACTGTAAGGAAGGTTGAGTTCGAATTTCGGGAAAATCAGACCAAAATTGCCATACAAAATGGCCGCCGTTTGTACGCGAATACTGTTAAAAAATGGTATATCAAGGTTGTGGACCCTGTAAAGGTCACAATTTTAATTCGATTTTGATGAAACTTGAAATTCATGGTTATAACCCAAAGATCTTGGCTCTTTTCGATATTTGCGCATATCGGATCGTAACTTCTTGAATTATGGCCCCTGGTTATACGATAAATCCCCCTATATATTTCTTTAGCTTGTGGTCCCTCTGGAGGTCACAATTATTATCCAATTTAAAAAAACGTTTAATTATATCACCGTTACACTGTAAGGAAGGTTGAGTTTGAATTTCGGGAAAATCGGACCAAAATTGACAGACAAAATGGACGCCGTTTGTACGCGAATACTGTTAAAAAAAATGATATATCATGATTGTGGACCCTGTATAGGTAACAATTTTTAATTCGATTTTGATGAGGAAGGTTGAGTTCTAATTTCGTGAAAATCGTACCAAAATTGCCGGACGAAATGGTCGCCGTTTGTACGCGAATAGTGTAAAAATATGGTATATCATGGTTGTGGACTCTCTACAGGTCACAATTCTTATCCGATTTTGATGAAAAGTCACATTTCTAGGTTGTGTACCGTCACACCATAATCATTGTCGGTTTCGAATTTCATTAATATCAGACTGGAACTGACCAACTAAATGGCTGCTCCCAATACAGTATGAAATACAGGACTTAAAGATGTAGGAAAAATCACTTTCGGTATTGCTTGTTCTCTGTCCATCTCTCGAAAATGTGGGCGTATCCTGCCTGGCAGTGCCAGCCTATCTTTGAAGTTACTGGGAGTGTGGTCATTCACCCCCTGGATGACAGCCATTCCCCCCTTGGGGGTGAATTCACCCCAGGTTGAGAAACGTGGTTTTAACCCAACTACCGAATCAAATAGTTTTAATAATGTGCAAACTGCAAGGGATCCTATTAAAAATAATAATACCTCTACAGGCTCTACACCCGATATTGATTGCAGTGTTATATCTTCTTCAGACTCTCACATTTCATCAAGTTTGTCCCTGAATGACCCTTCTGGTGAAATAACACCACTTAATTTGAATTCATCATCTATAACCCAACCTTTTAAATTGGGTGATGGGAAATCAGATTACATCATTGGTCATCTAAATGTAAATCGTCTAATTACAAAAAAAGAAAACAAGCTTGATGAAATGCGTGAAGTTTTATTTCAACCAGAAAATAATATAAGTATTGTGGGTTTTACTGAAACATTTTTACATAAATTAATATTAGATGATCTGCATGTTGACAATTATGTGACTGAAAGAAAGGATCGTCTTGGTCAGGAGGGAGGGGGTATTTTATTCTATGTCAAAGATACAGTATGAAAGGCATTTTGAATTTGAAATGCACGAAGTTGAATGTATATGGCTTATTGTCTCGCCTGAATTTTCCAAATCTTTTATTTTATGTTTAATATATATATACCACTTCATTCGAATGTTAAGTGGTATGAGAAATTTGAACAAATTTTGTATAATATTTCATCGAAATATACATCAGCACCATTTTATATATTTGGTGATTT
Source organism: Patella depressa (assembly GCA_948474765.1). Lineage (NCBI taxonomy): Eukaryota > Metazoa > Mollusca > Gastropoda > Patellidae > Patella > Patella depressa. The sequence goes on along the minus strand of OX419720.1, from coordinate 41,069,191 downwards.
TAATATTGATTTTAATTCTCCTGTGCCTAAACATTGGCAGACAATTATTTCATCATATTCTTTAACACAGATGATTACGGAACCAACGAGAATAACTGATTCTACAGCTACTATTTTAGGTCATCTTTATACTAACGTACCAAATAATATTAAAGAATTTAAAATACCTCCATACAGTCTAAGTGATCATTCTCCCGTAATTTTCTCAGTGAAGAATATTCAAAATTGTAAAACTTTAAAAAATAGGCACACCCTAATTCAATATCGACAATTTAAGAATTTTAAGGATCCTGATTTTTTATTTGATTTAATCAATATAGAGCTAATGAATGATATTGAAACCGCCTTGCCAGCTTTTTATGACCTTATTCTTACTGTATTAAATAAACATGCCCCTATTAAAACCAGACGTGTAAAGTACCATACTCAACCCCCATGGTTTAATGATGAAATTAAAGATGCAAGAAAGAAGCGTTACTATTATAAAATGATTGGAAATGACACTTTATATAAACAATGGCGTAATAAAACCAAAAAATTAATTGAGCAGGCTAAAACTGACCATGTTAAAGATAACATCATAAATAAAAAAGACAATAAAACCATTTGGCAATATCTAAACTCTCTACAAGGAAAATCGTCATTAGGCCCAAATTACCCGCAAGCTATCGAATATCATGACTTTAACACATCTGACCCTACTCAAATTACTGAATTTATGAATGAATATTTTACCAATATAACAGACTCTATAAAGCCTCCTTATAAACCGATCCAACAACCACATATTATTCAAAATTATATAAATAACAAAGTCCCCCAAAATTTTCTATATGACTTACCTCCTATATCATTTTCAGAAGTACTGAATTATCTTAAAAATCTACAACCAAAAAAGGCAACTGGTTTAGACAATCTTGGACCCAAAATTTTAAAAATGTCAGCTGAGGTGATTGCGAATCCACTAACTCATATTATTAATTTATGTTTAACAAATTATATTTTTCCTGATCAAATGAAAGAAGCAAAAATAGTGCCAATTTTTAAAAAAGGATCCAAAGAAACCATTTCCAATTATAGACCAATTTCAATTTTACCAACCATTTCTAAAATTTTTGAGAAACATATATCTATCAATATTAAGTCCTACTTTGATAGTTTCAATTTATTTTATGTAAATCAGTCAGGTTTTAGAGAGTATCATTCTTGTTCTACAGCACTAGTTCGAATTACTGATCATTGGCTTGAAGCTTTAGATCAAGGTAAACTAACAGGTGTTGTCTACCTGGATTTTAGTAAGGCTTTTGACCTTATTGATCACAAGCTCCTCCTTGACAAACTTTGATTAAATCTTATCTATCAAACCGAAATCAAAAAGTCTGTTTTGGTAATTTCCAATCAATACAAAGGAAACTAAAATGTGGTGTTCCTCAGGGATCTATCCTTGGACCACTTTTATTTCTGATTTTCATAAATGATCTTCCACTTTTTACTAAAAATGTCATTCCCTAAATATTTGCTGATGATACTACCATTCATTTTTCTGACAAGAATCTTGACTGCATTCAAAGTTGTCTTCAAGAAGATTTAGTCATTATCAGCCAATGGTGCAATGATAATGGTATGGTTATTAATATAAATAAAACTAAAAGTATGTTAATAAAAATGTATTTCCCTGTCCATTGGAAACCAGAAATTGGAGAATGTAACGGAAGCTGTCCTACTCGGAATTACAATAGATGATCACTTAGACTGTGGAAAACATATAATGAAGCTTCACTCTCTTGTTGGGTCAAAAATATATCTTCTAAATAGAATTAAAATAAATCTACCTATAGAAACCCAAATTTTGTTTTATAATGCCTATATATTGTCTCATCTAGACTTTTGTAATATTGTTTGGGGTAATGCTTTCCAGAATAAAATTGACTTCCTATCAAAGCTTCAAAAACGTGCAGCACGGAGTATCCTTGACGTGAAATACGATTACTTTCAAAATTATTTATGTTTACAATCTTCTATGTCCACTACAACTCTCTGTCTACGTTCGGAACCAAAAAACTCATTACATCTTCCAAAATGTTGTATCGAGGCCATGAAAAGAACTAGCTTACTCTGGAATTCAATACCTCAGGTACTCAAACAATCTAACGATATATTGAGTTTTAAGACGGGACTGAAAAGGGAACTAAAATCTTAATATGCAATTATTTTCCTATAGTTTTATACTCCCTTTTCATCTTTAATATACATATGTAAATATTAGCTTTAGTTCATTTTATTTTAATGTTGCAGTCACATTATTCTATATCCATGTTACCTTTTCATATATTGATTTACATCATAATATTCTTATTTTCATTTTCTCACATTATCATTTTGTAAATATGTTATTGTAGTTTTATGTAGACAGATCCCAGGGAAGATTGCCTTGTGCAACTGGGTCTCTAATAAAGTTATTATTATTATTATTATTATTATACCAGTTGCAATTATTAACAGATTTGGATCCAATTCGGAAACTCTTCATTTTACAAAGTACCATACCAATCAAAGCAGGAATGTGAATGTATATTGCAGCGTAAGTGATGCTTCTGTTCTATTATTTCCGTCCTTGTACATATATAGACTGTTTACTTGTGTATAATATTATTAATCAAGTAAATTTATGTTTCAGTGATATTCAACTGGGTCGCTGTACATATATTCATCAGTGTTTAAAACTAGATCAAGATATTAAATTTGAAATGTTAGACAGAGAACATGTTAATCATCCATTTCTCAGAACAGTAAGTTCATATGCTTTAAAATGAATTGAATATTGTTCATAACATAAAACATATCTATATTGAAAATATTATTATTGTTCTTTCGGCACCGGAAGAGACGTAATTTTGCCATAATTTACAATTTTGACTGGTCTATTCGCCAGCAAATATTACTTTTACAAATGATAAAGGGTGTCACTGAAGCAAAATAACTAAAGTATACTTTGGTAGCTCAATGGATCGGCTATGGTATAATAAACTTCCTGTATGATTCCTGAAAGCCGGTCCAGTGCTGCTTGCAGGTCTAGTTATTATTATTAGGCTTCTTTTGTCTGAAAGATTATTGTTTTTACTAAAATTATTATTACGCTTTTAGATTACTAAAATTATTATTATTAGGCTTTCAGACTTTGTCTGAAAGACTATTGTTTTTACTAAAATTATTATTATTATTTATTGCGGGAGCCTATTTCTCCATAATCGAAAACAGATATCGATCTGGAACCAAATATTCTTTCGGGAAACTAGGTGGTGGCTACTCATTAAATCACTTTTGAAAATTCTGCGCAGACCGGAAGTGACCGAATTTCATGTGGTACCAAAAAAAACAAAAACGGACGTGTATTCGTCAATTCTGTACCTATTTTCATACAAATGACATTTTCGGAAACCCTGAGTCTTTTCTCGGACGATAGCAGTTAAAAATTTCGAAATTTGGAAACTTCGTCGCTGAATTATAGCGTTCGAAAACTGAAAAAAGATGCAATTTTTTTTTTTAAAATGTTCAAATTTGACCTACATTTTTGGATACCTGAAGACCATTCGATTTCAGAAATATAAGTTACATTCCGAGTTATCGCCCTTTATTTTTCGAATTTTCTACCATTTCCAGAACCCTTATATTTTTTTGAAAGAATAATCCGATATTTCTGTAAGCTCTGGTACATAAAGGTATATAGTCAGACCTTTTTTTTAAAGCAATTTCATCGAGGATCCGGAAGTAGTCGAAATAATGCCTGAAATTTCGAAAAAAAAATGGGTGTTTTGCAGAAAAACTCGATTTCTCCGTCCAATATCAATGGATTAAACGAATTAAGCTTTCGTTCAGTGGCTCGGGGAATGGACTGTCGTTAGAGCTGCAACAATTCAGTTTGGTGCACCGATAACCGACACTAGCCGTCTCGGTTCGATCCACGATCTACAAGGTTTAAATTTTGATTCGGTTCAATTGCAAATTAAATTTCAAATAAAAACAACGTACACCTTACCATATGAAAAAAAATGAAAGACCTGAAGCAATTAAGTCCACTTAAAATTTAAAAAAAAACTTTGTTTTTACGTAACTTTTAATTCACGTTATTTAACAAAACACGAATGTCACTCGAAAACATAACTAAAACAGAGTGACCTCCCTTTAAAACAATTTCCGTATGCTGACGAAAGTTAATTTATTTAAAATTGGTGACGTACCGAATGTTCATTGGATGTTAATTTAGGTCAATAGCTTCGGTAATCGTTAAATAAATTCTAAACGATCTCATTAGCTGATAATTCCGGTCATTATCTTCGGATATTTTCGTGTTTAGCGATTATTACCCGTAGTCAAGCAAACACTGGAAGGTAAAATTATGGCAGACGACATACTTTCTCGACCACCTGGTTATTTGTTAACTTAACAATTTAACATACTATGTAGTATTAAATAAAAGTGTTCAAGAGAATTTTAGTCTTGTGTTTTTATTGTTTTTAGTGAATTATATACAGGACAAATTACTGGTTATTGTAGCTGATAATCGAATCGAAAATAATCGAATCGAATGGTTAAAATCGATAATCGAACCGAATCGAGGTAGTTGTGAATCGTTGCAGCCCTAACTGTCGTATGATGCCCAATTTATACAGATACTATGACCAAGCAGCAAAATATGACACTCTGGAAATCAAGTATTTTCTGATTTGGAGCCTTTTTGGACGCCTTTATCTCAAAAACTGCTTCAGCGAACTGTCTCTATCTAGCAACCTTTCGGTAGTCTTGTGTATGAAACATTCTGTTAAGACTTTGAAATATTTGTAATAGGTCAAATAACGAACTGAAAATAGAAAAAAAGTCGAAAAATCGTGAAATTTTGAAAAAAGCTCTATTAATTTTTTTTTTTTTTACAAATTTTTAAAAAAAAATTTTATATTTAGATAGCTGATCTAATGTCGATTCCAATAATGTATAATATGTATTCAGTTATTGAAATTTAATTTTCGATATACAGTGGACTCTGTCACATCCGACATCCTACGGGATCGTTACAATATGTCGGATCACAAAGAGGATCGGAATACCGAGTTTTCTCCAAAACCGGAAATACTGTCTTCGAAAACCGGAAGTACATCAATTCGCGTAATCAAATGCGTCATCATGTGGTGTCTATAGCGTGCTTTGAACGCTCTAATAATACCCTGATCCAATGGTTGTAATATTGATGTAGTATTTGGTGGCAAAAATTTAATATTTACATTGCTATACGTGTCGCAGATATGGGATGGTGCATTGTCCATAAACAAAAGAATGTTACGTCGTTGACGCCTCATCTGACGATTGAGTTTTTCAAGCCAATCAGAGTAAATGGCACCTGTCATCCAAGCTTTGCGATTGGCCGACCAATTGACTGGCAGGTTGATCTTGTCCACGCCCCTAAAGCATCGCGGGTTCTCTGCTTTACCGATCACAAGAGGCTTTAGTTTTTCACCGGTGGCGCTACAACAAAATAGGATTGTTAATCTTTCTTTCGAAATTTTTCCGCCCTTAGCGCCCATTTTTTTTATCACATAAGGATCGGTCGGGTAATGCTCTAAAAAACAAACCTGTTTCATCACAATTAAAAATGTTTTCAGGAGAATAGCCTTCAACAATAGTCGGGATGCGCGCGTGGAATTCTTCAACGCTATCGATGTCAACACCTGCACTTCCACCACTAACTTTAAATCCTTTGATGTTAAAACGTTCTTTCCATGAAGTAAGCCAGCCTTCCGATGCTTTAAAATCACCATAATTCATTTCATTCGCAAAAAGTAACGCTTTACTCTTAATTATTGGGCCTGATATTGGAATGTTTTTACTTCTGGCGCGTACAAACCACTCATGTGTCATTGTGTTGACGTCTTCAAATTTTGAGTTACTGCAGTTTAAATTATCGGCAAACTTCTGTTTAAATTCATCTTTCCGCTTTAATATGTCTGACACTGTAGCTCGGCCAAATGAATACTTAACGGCTAATTCCCTTTGTGTAGGTCGTGGAACTTTCTCGAAATCTGCTATAAGTTGCCGCTTTACATCTAATGTCAAATCTGTTCGGGCACGCTTTGCAGGACGTTCAGACATATTGAATACTGTACAATATTGTATAATGATTCATCAGTCGCGGCAATTTTTATATAATGTCGTGGTATTTGACATGAGTAACTAAAATCAAATATCAAGCGCACGCTTACAAGAGATTAAATAATCAACGAAGAATTTATAACATTATCAAAGTAATCAACACAGACCGGCGCTTGCGAGTTTTAATCTCACCGATAATTGATTGGTGATTGCTTGTTAATCTTTTCTGGCTTCACACCGATCGAGTTTTAATCTCACCGATAATTGGATGCTTCACACCCACCGTTTGAAAGTCGGATTATACCGTGTCGATTCAATGAAAAATCATGTGACGGGACGGCTGATTGATGTCGGAATCCGGAACGTACAGAGTCCGGATCTACCAGAGATTTTTTGGCTGAAGTAATAAGGAAATAAATCGGGACATTAAAATCATGTCGGATGTCAAAGAGATTCGGATTTATCAGGGATCGGATGTGACAGAGTCCACTGTATTGACATTTTTGCATTTTTGGCACTTTTAAACATAGGATTTCTCAGGGGCATTTTATCTGATCAGATAATGTAATATATCATTACAGAGCCTTGCGGCTATATAATTGCCCAATCCGGTTATTAAAACTATCCCGACAATAATCTCCAGACCGGAAGTATTCAAAAAATGAAAAAAAAAAGGTTTAAAAATTAGCGCTCTTCCGAAAATCTCGATTAAACTGTCAGATATTACCAGACCAAAAGAAGTAATGTGTCTTTGGATAGCCCCATTAAAGGACTATTATATGGCATCTCAATGGTACGATTTCGATGGTTAGAAAATAAATTACGGTACGCCGAAAATCTAGTATTTTCCGTTTTTGGAGCCGAAACGACACCTACGATTGTTCTGAATCTTTTTTAACGCAGAGTCCTATCGGTGGTTGCGTGAATCCAAAATGATAAGGTTTGAAATAATATAAGGGGTCCAAAAATGGCCTCAATCTTTGAAAAAAGTTGAAAAATCGTTAAATTATTGAAAATGTTCTTTTATTTATCTTTTTTACAAAAACTACTAAATAGATATTTCTGACACTTATGGGACAGAAGGTTAAGTATCAACTGATGGTTACCATTTTGAAGTGAATATGAAAAGTAGTAGCAATTTGAAGGGCCGAGACTTTGAAACACAATAACTCTCCTTCTAATTGAGCTAGAATGTTCGGTAGGTCAATGTCGTGATTGAGTGCAAAGATGAGCATTTTCTGCTTAGGGTAAGCAGAGATAAGCATGCTGATTTGTTGATTCTTTAGGGCACGATAACTTCGGTTATAATGAAGGGAGGGTGGTGAAACTCCTGTCAATCGAGAGTCTAATAGCTAGCCCGTTGTGTGAAATCATTGTATAATTTTTTTTTAAAATCAGGGATAGCAGATCGAAAACCCAAAAAGTCGTATTTTTACGATTTGGAGCATTTTTAAAGGTCCTTTTTACATAAAGTCAACATACATGTAATATTTTTGGGGAACTTCTTCTACAAAGAGTCTTATCGGTAGTCTTTTATAAGAAATCATCGACCAACAGTCCAAAATATCAGGAGTAGAAGAATAAAAGGATCGAAAACTGAAAACGGCACCCTTTCATTGTTAAGCAAAACATGCAGTGTGGGTGGCTATGATCTGCACATTTAGTCATTGTTTAGAGCGTATTCAACAGTATCGAATTCCAACTGCAATGTGTACACGGCGGGGGGGAGGGGGCTCGACACGCCAGAAAATCGAGATGAACTTTCTCGGCCAATGTAGGGATCGAACAACCGACCTCCTGGCTAGCAGGCCAACGACTTAGCCACATAGTCTGGACACCCATCTTACATTTCATCCGTCAAATCAAAGCATTTCATTGCATTAGACCAATAATTAATTATTCTTAATTTAAAACTTTATTTTAATATTAGTCTGGCATTATTAAATCCTAATTTTATTGGTCTAATTTAAAATTAAACTTTCATTTAACTATGAACAACCCATAACGTGTCTCTTTAAAACAAATAAATACTCTAAAACAGTAGCTCAACCTTTTGACCTAAACTCATTAATTTACGATTTTGTTGTGAGCGACTTGTTATTCTCCCTATATGACATATTGCACGTGTCTGATTTCAAAGGGGGGTTGGGATGAATGGTTAGCACGCGCCCCTGTCATTGAGTTAACTAGCGTGTTTTCGAATGCCCGGTTGTACGTGACAAGGAGTAAGGTCGCCTGTCCAACCTGCCATTTTTAGTTCTTTCCCGCCATTTTCATTTCATTTTCTCATCCGTCTCATTACAGTAATACAAGTTTCAGTTATTTCCCTTTAGTTTTCAGATTATTGTTATGCCTGGGTGCAATGTTTCATACTATATTTAGACTTGTAACTTTGCGAGTTTTTGACCAATTTTAATAATTTTTTCTTCTTATCCTTTTATTTAGGATACTTGATACAATCGATGACACGTGACGTTGAATATGAAAGCTTTTATATCTGCATGGGACAGTAGCAGATCTAGTTATTTATTATTATTATTCTTTACTACCGGAGCCTATTTCTCCATGATCGAAAACAGATATCGATCTGAAACCAAATTTTCTATTGGGAAACCATGTGGTGGCTACTTGATAAACTATTTTTGAAACGTCTGCGCATACCGGAAGTGGTCAAACTTTGTACGCTGGTCTGAAATTGAAAATCGGCCATAGTTTCGTCAATTCTTTATCCATTTTCAAAGCAATTACATTTTTGGAATCCCTGAATCTTTTCCGAAAAAATGGCTATCTCACATTTTTCAATTTCGAACATTCGTCGCTGACTTTTATCGTTCAAAAATTGAAAACATGTTGTTTACGAGACATTTTTAGTTATTTTTCAAAATTTGCAAATTTGACCTACATTTTTGGATTCCTGAAGTCTATGCGATTCCAGTAATATAAGTTTCATTCAGAGTTATCGCCCTTTATTTTTCGAATTTTTCGCCCATTTTGTAACCCTTATATTTTTTTGGAAAGGATAAATCGATATTTCTGAAACCTCTGGAACAAAAATCCATATAGTCAGACAGTTGGATAAAGCAATTTCAGGGACGATCCGTAAACCGGAAGTAGTCGAAATAATTTCTGAAGTTTGGAAAAAAATGCAAAAAATGGGTGTTTTGGGGAAAAACGTGATTATATTGTCCGATATCAACGGATTAAAGAGATTAGGGTATCGTGGGGTTGCACGGGAATTGAAGTATCGTATGGTACCCATTTCATAAAGATACGATGACCCGGAATTAAATTATGGAACGCTGAAAATCAAGTATTTTTTTATTTGGAGCGTTTTGGAACGCCTTTATCTCGAAAACTGCTTCAGCGATTTTTTTCTTAAACGTTATCTATCGATGGTCCTTCCGGTAGTCTTTAGCATGGATCCGTCCATTAAGACCTTCAAATAATTGGAATAGGACAAAAAAGGGACTGAAAATCGAAAAAAGTCGAAAAATCGTGAAATTTTGGAAAATGCTCTACTATTTTTTTATTTGAAGAGATTTTCAAAAAAAGGATATAAATTCAGATAGCTGACCTAATTAAGTTTCTAACAATGTATAATATGTATGTAGTTATTGAAATTTATTTTTCAAAATTTTGACATTTTGACATTTTGAACACTTTTGAACGTAGGATTTCCCAGAAGTATTTTATTTGATCGTATAGTGTCGTATATCATTAGAGAGCCCTGTTCCTATGCAAACTCCAAAACTGGATGTGAAAACTACTCGACAATGATTCGTATACTATATTTAGACTTGTAACTTCGCGAGTTTTTGACCAATTTTAATAATTTTTTCTTCTTATCCTTTTATTTAGGATACTTGATACAATCGATGACGCGTGACGTTGAATATGAAAGCTTTCATATCTGCATGGGACAGTAGCAGATCTAGTTATTTATTATTATTATTCTTTACTACCGGAGCCTATTTCTCCATGATCGAAAACAGATATCGATCTGAAACCAAATTTTCTATTGGGAAACCATGTGGTGGCTACTTGATAAACTATTTTTGAAACGTCTGCGCATACCGGAAGTGGTCGAACTTTGTACACTGGTCTGAAATTGAAAATCGGTCATAGTTTCGTCAATTCTTTATCCATTTTCAAACAAATTACATTTTTGGAATCCCAGAATCTTTTCCGAAATAATGACTATCTCACATTTTTCAATTTCGAACATTCGTTGCTGACTTTTATCGTTCAAAAATTGAAAACCTGTTGTTTACGAGACATTTTTAGTTATTTTTCAAAATTTGCAAATTTGACCTACATTTTTGGATTTCTGAAGTCTATGCGATTCCAGTGATATAAGTTTCATTCAGAGTTATCGCCCTTTATTTTTCGAATTTTTCGCCCATTTTGTAACCCTTATATTTTTTTGGAATCGATAAATCGATATTTCTGAAACCTCTGGAACATAAAGCCATATAGTCAGACAGTTGGATAAAGCAAATTCAGGGACGATCCGTAAACCGGAAGTAGTCGAAATAATTTCTGAAGTTTGGTGGAAAAAAATGCAAAAAATGGGTGCTTTGGGGAAAAACGTGATTATATTGTCCGATATCAACGGATTAAAGAGATTAGGGTATCGTGGGGTTGCACGGGAATTGAAGTATCGTATGGTACCCATTTCATAAAGATAGATGACCCGGAAGTAAAATATGGCACGCTGAAAATCAAGTATTTTTTAATTTGGAGCGTTTTGGGACGCCTTTATCTCGAAAACTGCTCCAGCGATTTTTCGTAAACTTTATCTATCGATGGTCCTTCCGGTAGTCTTTAGCATGGATCCATCCATTAAGACCTTCAAATAATTGGAATAGGACAAAAAAGGGACTGAAAATCGAAAAAAGTCGAAAAATCGTGAAATTTTGGAAAATGCTCTACTATTTTTTTATTTGAAGAGATTTTCAAAAAAAGGATATAAATTCAGATAGCTGACCTAATTACGTTTCTAACAATGTATAATATGTATGTAGATATTGAAATTTAATTTTCAAAATTTTGACATTTTGACATTTTTAACACTTTTGAACATAGGATTTCCCAGAAGTATTTTATTTGATCGTATAGTGTCGTATATCATTAGAGAGCCCTGTTCCTATGCAAACTCCAAAACTGGATGTGAAAACTACTCGACAATGATTCGTATACTATATTTAGACTTGTAACTTCGCGAGTTTTTGACCAATTTTAATAATTTTTTCTTCTTATCCTTTTATTTAGGATACTTGATACAATCGATGACGCGTGACGTTGAATATGAAAGCTTTCATATCTGCATGGGACAGTAGCAGATCTAGTTATTTATTATTATTATTCTTTACTACCGGAGCCTATTTCTCCATGATCGAAAACAGATATCGATCTGAAACCAAATTTTCTATTGGGAAACCATATGGTGGCTACTTGATAAACTATTTTTGAAACGTCTGCGCATACCGGAAGTGGTCGAACTTTGTACGCTGGTCTGAAATTGAAAATCGGCCATAGTTTCGTCAATTCTTTATCCATTTTCAAACAAATTACATTTTTGGAATCCCTGAATCTTTTCCGAAATAGTGACTATCTCACATTTTTCAATTTCGAACATTCGTTGCTGACTTTTATCGTTCAAAAATTGAAAACCTGTTGTTTACGAGACATTTTTAGTTATTTTTCAAAATTTGCAAATTTGACCTACATTTTTGGATTCCTGAAGTCTATGCGATTCCAGTAATATAAGTTTCATTCAGAGTTATCGCCCTTTATTTTTCAAATTTTTCGCCCATTTTGTAACCCTTATATTTTTTTGGAATCGATAAATCGATATTTCTGAAACCTCTGGAACATAAAGCCATATAGTCAGACAGTTGGATAAAGCAAATTCAGGGACGATCCGTAAACCGGAAGTAGTCGAAATAATTTCTGAAGTTTGGAAAAAAATGCAAAAAATGGGTGCTTTGGGGAAAAACGTGATTATATTGTCCGATATCAACGGATTAAAGAGATTAGGGTATCGTGGGGTTGCACGGGAATTGAAGTATCGTATGGTACCCATTTCATAAAGATAGATGACCCGAAAGTAAAATATGGCACGCTGAAAATCAAGTATTTTTTAATTTGGAGCGTTTTGGGACGCCTTTATCTCGAAAACTGCTCCAGCGATTTTTCGTAAACTTTATCTATCGATGGTCCGGAATAGGACAAAAAAGGGACTGAAAATCAAAAAAAAGTCGAAAAATCGTGAAATTTTGGAAAATGCTCTACTATTTTTATACGCCCACATGGAAATGTGGTCGTATATTGCCGTCGCCCCCATCCGTCCGTCCGTCCGTCCATCGTCCACAATTTCTTGTGAACGCTCTAGAGGCTAAAGTTATTACCCGATTGACTTTAAATTTATACACAGTGTTTAAGGTCATAAGACGAAGAAGCCTATTGATTTTCGGTGATATCTGATAATTACTGCCAGAGTTATGACCCTTGATCACTTTGAAAAATCTTGTGAACGCTTTAGAGGCTAAAGTTAATATCCGATTGACTTTGAATTTATACACAGTGTTTAAGGTCATGAGACAAAGAAGCCTATTGATTTTCGGTGATATCCGATAATTACTACCAGAGTTATGACCCTTGATCACTTTGAAAAATCTTGTGAACGCTCTAGAGGCTAAAGTTAATATCCGATTGACTTTAAATTTATACACATTGTGTAAGGTCATGATAAGAAGAAGCCTGTTGATTTTCAGCAATATCCGATAATTCCTGCCCGAGTTATGACCCTTGATCACTTTGAAAAATCTTGTGAACGCTCTAGAGGCTAAAGTTAAATTTATACACGGTGTTTAAAGTCATGATACAAAGAAGCCTATTGATTTTCAGCAATATCCGATAATTACTGCCAGAGTTATGACCCTTGATCACTGAAAAATCTAAAGTTAATATCCGATTGACTTTAAATTTATACACACTATTTACGGTCATGATACAAAATTACCTATTTATTTTCAGCGATATCCCATAATTACTGCCAGAGTTATGACCCTTGATCACTTTGAAAAACCCTGTGAATGCTCTAAAGGCTAAAGTTAATATCCGATTGACTTTGAATTTGTACACAGTGTTTAGGGTCATGATACGAAGAATCCTATTTGATTTTCAGTGATATCTGATAATTTCTGGCAGTTGATCACTTTGAAATATCTTGTGGACAAAGGCCTTGAGACAAACCATCAAAACTATTCTAATCATTTCTGATAATTATTTAATGGGCTATTACTCGTAATAAGATTATCATGTGTTGTAAATGTTCTCCTTACTGATAAAAGAAACAATATGCGACAACCCTTGTTGACTGCCCGGACGACTTAGCTGTTGTGGGCGTATGTTTCGTTTCCTGGCAACCTATCTTTTTATTTGACTTTTTCTCGAAAACGACGCCTATGATTTTTCTTAAACATTTTTTACTCCGAGTCCTATCGGTGGCCTAGCGTGTACATCTAATAACAAAAGCGTTGCAATATTATAGGTAGTTCAAAAATGATCTCAAACTTTGAAAAAAGTTGAAAAATCATTAAATTATTGAAAATGGTCTTTTATGTATCTTTTTTTCGAAAATTACGCAATGAATGTTTCTGATATTTCTGGTACAGGAAGTTAAGTATCTAATCAACTTGTTAAAGCTATTCCGACAATGGTCGAAAAACCGGAAGTAGTCGAAAAAATCTCCGATATTTTGATTTTTTTTAAAATTTTTACAGAAAACTATTTTATTTATGAATATTTTTTGATGGTAGTTTACACAGAGTTAACGTATCACCCTACTTGAGCAGAAGTGAGAAAGAATTTTGTCTCAGTAATTTTCTTTAGTCGCCATTGGCTAATTTAGTTTTTCGTACCTAGATTAATTATTTATTGTTCGATTTGTATAAAACAAAGTGCATATGCTCCGTGGTCTCAGTTGTAATTTTTTTTTGGTTAACGTGAAATTTTTCTGCACGCAACGGAAGTGGCGTAATATTAACAAAAACTACAATTTTGACAGTTCAATACCACTTTTTGAAAGCAAATATTATTTTTTTCGAAATCTGTTATAGCATGCGCGCTGTAAAGGGGCGCGCTGTAAAGTTGCACAAATCGTTAGCTCCAATTTTGGGATTTCAATTTCATTTTCAGGCAATTTTGAATAAATGTAAAATAAATTGTAACAATCAGTTATTTAGAACCCATTATATTCAACGTTTTCATATTTTGAACTATTTATTTGTAACTTTCATAAACTCGTAGTAATTATCTAGACAAGGAGAATGTATGCAAAAAACAGTTCGTAACATGAGCAGTTGCCGAGAAATATGCAGTTTTGCATGCATCACTTTTTACGTTATTTTGCCTATAAAAGAGTAAATTATTATCCGATTTTCAATATTTTTTTTTTTCATTCGATGCCTAATGCCAATTTGGACTAGATTAAGCCAATTTTACAGTTTCACTGTGACCGGAAATGACGTCATTTTGGCAAAAACTGTATTTTTAACCTAAAAAACAAATTCAAATGAGTCTTTTCTATAATATTTTTGTCCCCCGCCTTTCGAAGAAAGTTGGGGGACTATTAAAATGGGTTCGTCTGTCTGTCTGTCTGTCTGTCTGTCTGTCTGTCTGTCTGTCTGTCTGTCTGTCTGTCTGTCCGTCCGTCACACTTTTTGGGACACAATAACTCTCTTCCTAATTGAGCTAGAATGTTCAAACTTGGTGTATGTGTTTATTAGGTCAATGCCTTGATGGAGTTCGAAGATGAGCATTTTCCGCTTAGGGTAAGCAGAGATAAGCAATTTGATTGGTTGATGCTTTGGGACACGATAACTTTAGTTCTAATTAAGTGAGAGTGATGAAACTTGGTGTATAGTTTCATTACAGTAATACCTTGACTAAGTTCGATAATGGGCATTTTCTGCTCAGGGTAAGCAGAGCGATACGCAAATTTGATTGGTCGAGACTTTGGAACACATTAACTCTCCTTCTAATTGAGTTAAAATGTTCAAACTTGGTGTATATGCTTATTAGGTCAATGCCTTGATGGAGTTCGAAGATGAGAATTTTCCGCTTAGGGTAAGCAGAGATAAGCAATTTGATTGGTTGATGCTTTGGGACATGATAACTTTAGTTCTAATAAAGTGAGAGTGATGAAACTTGGTGTATAGTTTCATTACAGTAATGCCTTGACTAAGATCAATAATGAGCATTTTCTGCTCAGGGTAAGCAGAGCGATAAGCAATTTGATTTACCGAGACTTTGGAACACAATAACTCTCCTTCTAATTGAGTTAAAATGTTCAAAATTGGTGTGTATGCTTATTAGGTCAATGCCTTGATGGAGTTTGAAGATGAGCATTTTCTGCTTAGGGTAGGCAGAGATAAGCAATTTGATTGGTTGATACTTCGGGACAAGATAACTTAGGTTCATCTTGATTGATGATTTTTATGCCAATACAATGACTGCATTTTCATTTAGTAATGGATTCGACAGTAACAGTGTATAGAGGGGCCCTTTTGTCAAGCGTGGGGGCCCTTTTGTCTGCCTTTAGGGTCCCCCTAACTAGGGTACATTTTCATTTTTCTCATCGGTGTTAGCATTTTTCTTTATAAAACACTTTTGGATGACACTTTGTGTACAGTTTGATTGCTTGATACGTTTGAAAAAAATAAACCTGCGATTAATTAATATGTGTCATCTATTTATTTTGGGATTTCGGCGGGGGACATCAGCCTCACTGTTGGCTTGTTAAAATTATGATATTTGAATCCCATCAACGAATAGCATGAACCCATACGATCATACAGATACCACAAACAAGTTTCTAACTTGTACGTTTGCCGAGAAATAGACAAGTTTCTACAAGTCACTTTTCAAGCTTTTTGGTCTATAAAAGTGTCAATTATTATTCAATTTTCATACAATTTTCACCATGTGATGCCTTATGCCATTTATGATTGCAGTGGTCTGATTTAACATTTCCATTATCACCGGAAGTAATGTCATATTTGCAAAAACCATATAAAACAAAGTTTGTATGTTTGATGTTGCAAATTCTCAACTTATTTGCTGCCGATAATGATTTCTTTTGGTACCGGATGTGACGTAATTTTGCCAGATTTTACAATTTTGGCTGATCTTTTCGCAAGCAAATATTACTTTTTATACGCCCACTAGTAATTGTGATCCCATCAGAAATTCGTTGGAAGATTGGTTTGAGGATGCCTACTGTAAATATTTGTGGATTTTCAACTTGTGTATAGGCACCTTTGTTAATAGTATCATCACATTTTCATGTGATAGATCACCTTTCTAGAAAATGAAGAACTTACATGTTACCAACGACAGGGCAACCATTACAACTTAGTGATGTCATCAACATATGACATCATTTTTCAAATTTGTTTCCTGTTTCTGTTGAACTGTTCCTTTGAAAAAGTTGAAATTTATTTGACGAAACTAGTCAGGATAGTGAACATGTATGATGGTTTTAAATGGCAGTTTTATATATTTCAACCACTACAATTATGCTGTTTATGTATCCAGTTACCTAGTAATTGTGATCCCATCAGAAATTCGTTGGAAGATTGGTTTGAGGATGCCTACTGTAAATATTTGTGGATTTTCACATTTTTATGTGGACGTATATTGTCGTCGCCCCTGTCCGTCCGTCCGTCCACAATTGTTTGTGAACAGTCTACATACAGGTCACAATTTTTATCCGATTTCAATGAAACTTGAAATATAGGTTTATCACCCCAAGATCTCGGTTCCTTTCGATATTGGCATGTATCGGACTGTAACTTCATGGATTATGCCCCCTGATTGTACGAAACATCACATGGTGAAAATTGTATGAAAATTGAATAATAATTGACACTTTTATAGACCAAAAAGCTTGAAAAGTGACTTGTAGAAAATCGTCTATTTCTCGGCAACCGTACAAGTTAGAAACTTTTTTGTGGTATCTGTATGATCGTATGGGTTCATGCTATTCGTTGATTGGATTCAAATATCATAATTTTAACAATATTATAAAAAAGACTCATTTGAATAAAATATTTGTTTTTTTAGGTTAAAAATACAGTTTTTGTCAAAATGACGTCATTTCCAGTAACAGTGAAACTGTAAAATTGGCTTAACCTAGTCCAAATTGACATTAGGCATCGAATGAAAAAAATTTATTGAAAATCGGATTATAATTTACTCTTTTATAGGCAAAATAACGTGAACAGTGATGCATGCAAAATTGCATATTCCTCGGCAATTGCTCATATTTTTTTGCATACATTCTCCTCGTCTGGATTATTACGAGTTTATGAAAGTTACGTATAAATAGTTCAAAATATGAAGACGTTGAATGGGTTGTAAATAACTGATTGTTACACTTTTTTTTTTTACATTTATTCGAAATTGCCCGAAAATGAAATTGAAATTAAAAAATCTGACCTAATAATTTGTGCCCCTTTACAGCGCGCATCCTTTTTGCTATATTAGATTTCGAGAAATATAATATTTGCTTTCAAAAAGTGGTACCGAACTGTCAAAATTGTAGTTTTTGTTAATATTACGCCACTTCCGTTGCGTGCAGAAAAATTTCACTGTAACAAAAAAAATTACAATTGAGACCACGGAGCATATGAATTTTGTTTTATACAAATCGAACAATAAATAATTAATCTAGGTACGAAAAACTAAATTAGCCAATGGCGGCTAAAGAAAATTACTGAGACAAAATTCTTTCTCACTTCTGCTCAAGTAGGGTGATACTTTAATTCTGTGTAAACTACCATCAAAAAATATTCATAAATAAAAAAGTTTTCTGTAAAAATGCAAACAAAATTCAAAATATCGGAGATTTTTTTGACTACTTCCAGTTTTTCGATCATTGTCGGAATAGCTTCAACAAGTTGATTAGATACTTAACTTCCTGTACCAGAAATATCAGAAACATTCATTGAGTAATTTTTTAAAAAAAAGATAAATAAAAGAGCATTTTCAATAATTTAATGATTTTTCAACTTTTTTCAAAGATTGAGGTCATTTTTGGACCACCTATAATATTGCAACGCTTTTATTATTAGATGCACACGCTAGGCCACTGATAGGATTCTGAGTAAAAAATGTTTAAGAAAAATCGGAGGCGTCGTTTTTCGAGAAAAAGGTGTCTTAGAATGCTCCAAAACGGAAAATACTTAGTTTTCAGCGTACCATAATTTACTTCCTAAGAATCAAATTCGTGTTATTTAGATGTGATACGATCGTCTATTAATGAAACTATCCAACAACATTTTAATTGTTTTGGTCCGCTAATATGTGACGGAGAATTTCAGTTTTTAGCAGGAGCGCCAATTTTGTTTATCATTTTTACGCTTTTTTGCCGTTTTTTGAACTACTTCCGATAGACGAATCATTGTCGAGTAGTTTTAACATCCGGTTTTGGAGTTTGAAAGGGAACAGGACTCTATAATGATATACTACACTATTCGATCAGATAAAACCCTTCTGAGAAATCCTATGTTCAAAAGAGTCAAAAATGCAAAAATGTCAAAATATTAAAAATTAAATTTCAATAACTACATACATATTATACATCGTTAGAACCGTAATTAGGTCAGCTATCTGAATTTATATCCTTTTTTTGAAAATCTCTTAAAATAAAAAAATAGTAGAGCATTTTCCAAAATTTCACGATTTTCCGACTTTTTTCGATTTTCAGTCCCATTTTTGCCATATTTTACTTCCGGGTCATCGTATCTTTATGAAATGGGTACCGTACCATACCTCAATTCCCGTTCAACCCAACGGTACCCTAATCACTTTAATCCGTTGATATCGGTCGAAATAATCACGTTTTTCCCCCAAAACACCCATTTTTTGAGTTTTTTTCCAAAATATCAGACATTATTTCGACTACTTCCGGTTTACGAATCGTTGTTGAAATTGCTTTATGCAACTGTCTGGCAATATGGCTTTATGTTTCAAGGGTTTCAGAAATATCATTTTATCCTTTTATCACCTACTTTTTGGGGGCTATTCTTTGTTCGAATATGCTCCCTGGTGATACATATGTATTATTTCATACATATGGCTGAGCTAGGATTGGGGGATGTATAGCTCATTACTGGAGAAGTATTCTGGAGAAGGCGGTCACTGTTCAATGTGTTCATTAAAAGTCCAAGTCTAAATCCATTTCAATATTACTTTATATACAGTTTAAAAATACATTATTTACAAATTCTATACAGGGCATCTGATCTCCCTGTCTCCAATCTGTTTGTGTATGGGTCTTTTAAAGACACTAATTTGCATACACACAAAGGAACAATTTCGACAAATCAGATGAAAGATAAAATTATTGTAACACATCAAATGAAAAGAAGTTAAATAAATACCGGTATATAAATTTAATTGGTTGAAAGTTTCATAGTGAATTATAATTTATAGGATCTAATAAGCTTTAAGCCATAACAATTAATAAGCATTGACACTTGCTTGGCATTGATCAGACTGCATTGTTAACTGTATAAATCTTTGCTCAAGGTTTCTCTTAATATTCAAAGAATATAAAACAGTCAACACCAATCATGCTTTTAGGCAATTACTTTAAATCAAAATATTGACATTAAAAGTAATGAAAGACCAACTGATAACCTTAATATTAGCTATATTGTCTATATACTTTAAGAAATAAATTCTGTATAATGTTAAAATAAAATTTGAAAAAGAAGTAGAATTTAGTATCACTATTCGGTAATAAAAACCCTGTCCTGAAAAATTCATGCGTCCTCGCATGATATATATATACAATATACTTGATGAAATTATTAATAATTATATAAAAGAAAAACATATGCTTATAATTAAATATTTGTATAAAAGTTTTGTATCACAATATCCTGAGTGAATTATGTTGTTATATGATTATACAGGCTAAAGTCACTTAGGTAATCCTTTGTTGTCGCCTTATGTATAATACATTCTTGTCACATACATAAATATCACTTGCAATAACTATGAGAAAAAATTTTTTTTTTTTTTTTTTTAAGGAATGTAAAATTCCAATTATATGTTTTTCGGTCAGTTATTGAACTGAATGAAGATAATGAAATATAAAAAGTCAATGGTAATTAAGAGTCACATAATAAAACATTAGCACTATGATGAAGGAAGTTTTGATATCTTCACTTTTTGAAGTCTGCGTCACCGGAATATTTATAATTTGTGGAGATAATTGAACACATTATTTCTTACAGTAGTTGTTGATTGATTGCGGAACACATACACATTAGATATTTACATGGTAACACACAACTTTTATAATTATACCGCACTTATATACACACAAATTTAATCAGGAGCACACTTTAAATCTTTAGCAATTTCTGGAACATTACCATTTACTGGATCAGGGATTATGACTAAGGTCCACCACATTTATCTTATTGGTCTAGCACATTTTGTTATCTGGTTACCTTGCAGTCTGTCTGGTGATGAACCATGCGCTAGTACTTCTTCTTCTTGACATGGAGAAATCTCACTTGGTTTGACAAAGTCAACCTTGCCCAGAATAGAAGATATCAGCTTCAAACTTCTTTGGTCCAGTCTGTTATCAGAGATGTTGCTCAGCAAGATTAAACCTGAAATATTTCTTGACCATCTCATATAATAACATTCAATGTGTGACAATAATGTCACAATAAATCAATTATATTAAATAATTTTGAATCAAAAGCATGTGGTCATTCCCTGTACTCAACCTGACTAAATGTAATACCATTCTCACTTTCCGTTCCAAATATAATCATGTATGTCTTCATCACTGTCAAATTTTCAAGACTGTGCAAAGGCTCAGAAGATACTCTATTCTTTTATTCACTATTTTCCATAAAGTATTATGCAATATTTTAGTTACTATCATGATCATTTCTTATTCTTATGATCATTTCTTATTCTTATTCTTATATTATGATCGTTTCTTTACTTATGTGATCATTTCTTATTATGATCTAATTCATTTTCTTATTTATTCTCATATATTATTTATGATTTAATATATTGTCATGTCATTTATTTTATTATTCATTTTCATGTTATAATTATTAAACAAAAAGAAATAGCAGGGTATACTTCACTAAATGTGAAAAAGAAAACAATCTATATATATATATATATACATATCATTCAATATATTAATAATCATATTGAGAACTTCTATTTTATTACATGAAAAACATTGTAGTGTTGCTATTATCTTATGTTTCAAATTAAAAGAACTAGGTCTATGTGGTCTAATCAAACTTAGTAAAATGCTATGCATACTGATCGTCACCAATATGGCACAGCGCTGGCGTGTTGTCAGTCAAAAATGGATGGCCAGTCCACCTTGTCTGACAAACCTAATTGTAGCTATATAACAATAATTTTAAAAATAACTTAGACACACAGACCTTTTTCTTTTTTTTCTCTTTTTTTTTTTGAAAGTAAGGTAATTTAAATAATTTGTGGAAATTTAAAGGGTGTCAAATTTTAGTCGCTTTTTACGACACGCAATTCAACCAAACGTTGGGCCTACTCTTGTCCCCGGTCCCACAGGGGAATATAGTGATTATATCTATTTATTATATTTATTTATTTTTTTTTTCAATGTAATGGATCTGTTCTAACTTTCTTTTTTTTTATGTACTGTGTAATGCAGTTAAAGTCTGTGTAACTACCTTGTGTACTGATGTAATCAACGCTTTAAAAATTGCCGTGGAAACTGTTTTATTGTATTGTACATGCTTAAAAAGATCATTAGAAAAATAATTACAATAGTCTGTTAGATCAGATATTTTCTTATAATTATTGTTACAGCGATTGTCACAATGTTTTGATAGACTCTCTATTTCCATCCAAATGTGGTCAACTATTTCATCAAAATTCTGGCTTCTCTGTTCATGACAAAAGTTTTGTCCCTCTTCTATGCGTAGCTTTAATCCTTTATCCATTTGCATCATTTTTCTTTCAAGGCCTGTCTTCATGCTTCTCATATCACACAGCATTTTAATGTTAGTGTTGAGTTTGAAGTCAGCCATCATTTTTTCTAAATCTTGTTTTGTATTTTGCTGATGTTTTATCATATTCACATTTGGTAAATTTGTCGAATTCTGTGATTTGGTGATATCTTCATCCTTCTTGACAAAAAATTTACAGTTCCTGAGAGGGCACTTCTGTTTCTTACCAGCTTCATTTCTCGTAATGTGGAACTCCTTGCGTAATTTCTCAGGTATTTGTTCTGTAAATCGCCATTGTGTTGACCCATCAATCAGTTTGATTAGATATGACTTTCGTCCCTGGAACTGTGCTGCTTTAATGATTTTTACAATCTGTGCTTCAGACAACATTTTTGATTTCGACACTTGAGATTGTGTTTGTTGCTGTGAATTAGATTGTAAAGAATCATCAGTAGCTTCGTCCGTAGATTTCTGTTCTGTATCTTGTTCCTCTTCAAGTTCTTCTGGATTTAATTCCTCTTCGGACTCAATAGGTACATTTGTTGGGCGTGTTGCAGGGTCAAAATATTTTTTTAGACGATTGGCATTTGTAAGATATTTCAAAGGTTTGTCATCAAAACATCCTCTAAGTTTGTAGGTGTATTTTGGTCCAAGGTCTACAATGTAGTAAGGTCCGAGCCACTTCTTGCAAAGTTTTGGTGCTAATCTTACCTTGAATTTTGAACAAAACAACCATACCTTTGTTCCCTTTTCAAAGCTTGGTTCTTCCGATTTCTTATCATGCTGACCTTTGTATTTTTGTTGAGCCCTTTCCATATTCTCTGCTGCAATTTTTCTGGTGATTTCTAGTTGCTCAATGACTTTTGTTAGGTAGTCTTTACTTGATCTTGGTAGCGTTTCTTTGGGTATTAACTGTGAATCAAGCGGAACCCGCATTTCTTTCCCAAAAAGCATTGCAAATGGTGAGGAACCAGTTGACTGTGTGGCTGGACTTAGTCTGTAAGCCATCATGACACCTGGTAGTAAATCTGGCCAGTTGGTATGATTCTCATCGCAATACATCCGTAATGACTGGATAATGAAGGAATTCATTCGCTCACATGCTGCATTGGTCTGAGGATGGTATGGTGTGGTATGGGTTCGCTTGACCTGAAACAATTCTGAAAGAGCCTTCACTACAAGTATGGTATCGTCTAAAATGGTAGTTTTACCGATAGATTCTATTCATACCGTGTAATTTCAAAACATCGTTCAATAAATGATAAAACTCGTTGAAAATAACAAAAATGGTTTAATTAGTACCATGGTTTAGATTAATAGCAACGGGTTTAGTTTCTCCGAGATGCGTTTAAAAATGGACGATCCGTGCACTTATTTATGGCGATCATTTATTGGCCGAACGGTTGAGTTTCCCCGAGATGGGTGTAAAAATGGACTTCCCGTTCACTTATCTATGATGTCCAGTTATTAGACGAGGCGTCGAATTTCCCGAGATAAGTCGAATTTCCCGAGATACGTATATAAATCAACATACGAATAATTTATCTATGTTGTTTTATTATAAGATAAAACTTGTAATTTCCCGCGTGCCGTTTATCCGATCAATTCATTTTGATTACGATTATTTACATTTGAAGTACGAATAAAAATTTGAGTGTAAAAAAAATGCACACACATAGATATTCACCTTACCGTGTCGTACTATATATTATCCATTAGCCCAGCGCTCACGCTGTCGATCGCCAAATTCGCCAATTGCGATTAAAATATAATTTTGGCTAAAGAATATTCAATTTGGCGAAATTTTTGGCGATATTTTTTTCCTGTATGGCGATTCTTTTTTTACCTGGAAATAAAAAAATTATCGGCACAAAGCTTTGATTTCCGCGCGTACATACTAAACAGTGTACTACCGTCGATCGCGCTTCGTTGAGTCAATCAACAATCAATTAGGTATCAATAATAGCCCTATCTTTTGTCTCTTGATCAATCTGGGATTAGTGTTGATAAGTATTTACAGTCAGAGTAGTAATAAACTAATTAAGAGACAAAGATTTAATTGTGTATTTTCAAATACGAATCGGTTGCTTTGTTGATGGTTTCGATATCAAAATGGCGGACACTGTAAACAATACTCACTCGATTTGTTCGGGATTATTGGATTATGACTGCTTTTTGATCTATTTCATACCGAAATTGACGATATCGTTAATAAATGAAGCCAGGTATGTTGTTACAGTTTATAAATGCGTATATAAACTTGGGACTGTCGAAAGCCATGCATTATCAAATCATATGCCATGGGTCGTAAGCGAAAAATTGAACAGCCTTCTTCAACGTCTGACAGAAGAATGTCAGATTTTTTTTAATATTCCACCACCAAAATGCCCGAAGACTACAGATGACACTGACATGATGATATTACAGCCCTAGATATTGAACTGATACCCCAAAATACCACCGCAGAGAAAAATTTCGAAAAACGTAAAATAATAAGTGCATTTGGAAAAGGTAGATCTTTCACTTTCAGGGATGAATCGAAATTTTCAAATTCTTGGTTAAGGTATGATACAGCTAACAAAACAATGTTTTATTCAACATGTGAATCAGTCTTCAAAAAATGGGAGTCTGCAAAGCAGAGAAGAATTTTTTAAATTTTAAGATATATATTGTATGTATTTATGTAAATAAAATTCCCGAAAAAATTTTTTAATAGTTATTTTATTTTGGCGGAAAAAATATCTGGCTGATAAATTAAAATGAAAAATTGGCGGAAAAAAATGGAACCCAGGGTGAGCACTGCATTAGCCTATAAAAATAGTATTCCACCATTGAGAAATACGTCAAAAATCGGTAAATCACGATATTCACCTTACCTTGGCCGTACTATATATTATCCATTATCCTATTAAAAATAGTATTCCACCATTGACTAATACGTCAAAAATTGGTAAATCTCGTCCTGGGTAATTATACAATCAGAACTCGGTAAATCACATAGGTAATGCATCTTCATTAAATCACAAATGAATTAACGTGTACATATGGCCAGAAGTCAACCCCACAATGGCAGTGCGATAGACCTGCGAGAGAGTTAGACATGTACTGGCGCCAACTACTACTACTACCTGGTGTTTTAACGTCCGCTTCCACAGAAGTGATATCGCAGACAAGACATAGGAGAGCCGAGGCTTCTTCCTGTTTTTAGAATATGATTTTGTAATCTTTCCATTTGCGGCCTCGAGCCATGGAGTAGGTTTAGTGAGAAGTTCTTCCCTTTATTTAATAAAACACATATTGTTTGGTAGTTGATCTGTAGGGACAGCATTTATGCAGACATATATGTGTCTCGTCTCTGGATTGGTTGAAGTCATCTTTTGGGGTATAGTGTTTAGGTGCCAGGCCCGTCTTATCGTGGCCTCCCCTTACTCCACTTATCCCACTTTGTAGGTTTGGTGTCTTTGTAGTGG
Source organism: Patella depressa (assembly GCA_948474765.1). Lineage (NCBI taxonomy): Eukaryota > Metazoa > Mollusca > Gastropoda > Patellidae > Patella > Patella depressa. The sequence continues at coordinate 41,043,528 of OX419720.1, read as the reverse complement.
ATTAGTGTTTAGATGCCGAGCCCGTCTTACCGTGACCCTCCCTTACTCCACTAGCCCGCTACTTTGGTGTATATCCCCTATGTAGTTTAGTGTTTAGATGCCGAGCTCGTCTTATCGTAGCCCCCTCTTACTTCACTATTCTACTTAATCCAACGGTGTTCATTAAATCGTGGATTAGTTCGAAGATTTGCAGCTTCAGATCGGGCCTTGGAAAGAGTAGGTTCTTAGTGTTGAGCGGTATGTTGTTAGTCTCCATCATCTCCACTAGTTCCGTTCTCTCTTCCTTGAATACCTCGCAGTCTACAAGGACATGGTTGGTGGTACATTCTTCTCCGCACCCACAGACGATGACTTGGTGTTTGTAGTCTCGCAGCCGCTCTTTCACCCTTAGTTTCGATATAAGTTTGCATATATCTCTTCTAGGGTGATTGATAGCTGTCTTCGTGTAGATCTTGTCATCCAGCCGGAATCTGTATGTGTCAGGTTCAACGAGCTATAATTCCCAGAGTGAATTGACCTGTCTTTTTACCATACTGTAGATTTCCGTGGTGCTGTATTCTATGGTGCGGAGTGGTGCTGTGTCCCCGAGACCTTCATTTGCGAGTCGATCTGCTTCCTCGTTTCCTCTAATGTTCACATGTGATGGAATCCACACGAGCTCAAATTTGCTTCCCTTCTCTAGGATCCTCTGGTACAGCTGCCTGATTTCCAAAATAACTTCTGGTCTTGAGTCCGAGTTGTCATTTTGGATTGAAATCAGACTGCTCAGAGAGTCGCTTGGGATGACGAACTTACTAGTCTTTTGATAAGAGATCCATGATATAGCATCACAGATGGCCACAATCTCTGCAGTGTACACCGAACAGTTATTGGGCAGTTTCCTGCTTATTCCCTGTTCCCCGTTTGGCAGGTATATTCCAAACGAGCTGGTGCCCCTTTCAGGATTGCGTGAGCCATCCGTATAAACATGTTCCCAGTCATCCGACGGCCAGTTGTCTTCCAGGTGTTCCAGAGAGAGAGCCCGTGCTGCAGTGGGGTTGTTTTTCTTGTCGGTTTTCTGTAGCAGATCTAGATTGACCGGTGGTATTGGGAGTGTCCAAGGAGCGATCGATGGTGGGTCGTGTTCGTTTATCACGAGCTCCTCCAGTCGTAGTTCCTTGACTGTTTCCCTGATACCCTGGCCGAAGCTTTTCTTTCTAGGATCTCTTACATGTCTTGTCTTCTTTAGGCTGACAAAGGCCGGGGATCTCTCGCCCAATTGCGAGATCTTAGCCCAATACCTTGTTGCTAGTTCTTTTCTTCTTAGGGATAGGGGCAACTCTCCGGCTTCCTGTAGTAATGCCTCTCTCCTGGTCCCAAGCCCTACGCCAGTCGCAATACACAGAGCTTTGTATTGGATGGTGTCAAGCTTACTTAAAGAGCACATAAAATGAGTAAACTAAATTCATTGAGCTTATAGACAAGGGCTACTACATTCATTTTACGTCAAGTTCACTCCAATCTGATTAAAATTAATTGAGATATTAACGTTTAAACATCAGACAGCCAAAAACGGTTTTCAAATTTTCAATTACAACCTTTATCCGGTTGATTGGCTGGTGACGTCACAGGCACTACACATAATCTATACACATTATCTATACAATATAGCACTATCTGTACGATATATCACTGTATACACACCTCCAGTTAACACGTGTGTATTTCGCGGTCCAATTAACATTTGACTGGCGTAATCATTAACTCGTAATTTTACACGTAAGCTACATATCACTATACTATAATAGTTAAAGCATTTTCAAAAGCCGACCTTTCTCGTCTTGAGTTGTAATAGATTATATATTTATGACTAGAATATTTCGGAGTGTATTTCAAGATGCCGTATTATCGTTGTGTTATTGAGAGTTGTGGAAATTCCAACAAGGAAAAGGGGAATAATGTGCCGGCGTTTCATAAATTCCCCAAGGATGAAATCTTACGGAAAAGGTGGATTGCGTTTGTAAACAATTCAAATCCTGATTGGCAACCTACAGTCACAACAGTGATATGCAGTGAACATTTTGCGAACGATTGCTATGGGCTGCGACCTAACTTAATTGAAGTTTTCGAAATACGCAAACAGAGAATAAAACTTTTCCCGGGTTCCATTCCTACGATGAATGTCAGTCAAGTCGGGATATGGATATTCTTTCTATAATCCGGTAAAATATTCAAAACAAGCTTGTTGATTATTCATAAAAGGTACATTAAAATAAGCCACGTGGTCATTGAAGACAGTCTCGGCATGGTTTCAGAATTGCACGTCTTCCACGCTCTGTCCGTGTGAATTTCAGGTACCGGTAGATATTAAAATAATAACTGAATAATACATTGATGGATTCACTGACCAGTTGTTAGGTAAATTTAAATCGTCATTGGATATAATTCCCTGATGGAACATCGAATACACGGGGAGAGAAACAGTGGATGTTTTCCCCGACAGAATCTCCATTGGAGAATTCCAATGATACGTGACATATCGGTTGGCATTATGCCAATAAAGCAGTTCTAAATCGATTTTTTATTTTATACACTATTGACAGGCAATCTGAACGACAGGCTCACCCTACCTATTACCATTTAATTTTCGTACGTTAGTTACGTACGTATTGTCATAGTCGTACAGAACTTTATTTTATAGCCATTTCAGTTATGGTTGTCACGTGATCATTGTCTATCATCGACGGATGAATAATAACGTTTGCAAGTTACATGACTGTTAAGTGAAGGACTACAAATTGTGTTATTAAGAAATACCACGGCATTTTCTGATTTTAACTTCGGCATTTTCTGATACTGACAATAAACACTAATCAAACAATCAAATTGCTAAAATCATAACGCCAATTAACAAACAATACAAGAATACTTCATTAAAAACAAAACAATGATCATACGATCATACAAACAATACGATTAACATTAACTTTATTATAAAAACATCGGTGATTCGATCTGAAATCAAATAACAAAATAGTCAACGAGTACTATAGCTATTTCTTCCATATGATTAAATTGTGTACAATAGTAACTGTAAATTTTCCCGCGGTTAGACGCTTCTAACCAATCAAAAAATTGTTGTTTGATCACTTACACCCTTCAATCGAGAAATCAAGCTTCTCTATATAATATCTATAATTTAATAGATATTATAAATTAGTAAAATTTTAAAACTGTCATTCAGTCAACAAATTAGAACACAAAAATAAGTGTGTAAAATATTATATATTCCGGTACGTACCATTCCAGAGAATCTAGTCTCGCAACAATGATTGTCATTGTTAGATCCCGTATTCTCTACATCGCCATCCTCTACGGAACTACTACAGTCAGATAAATACGGCTCAAAACATATATGGCGCTATATTAATCATTTCTCGCGACGTATCTGTATCCGATACACTGCCCAAGCTAAACGAACTACTGCTACATGATAACTCCAAATATTCTGCCTCCATTTCGCTCGGTGTATGATAAAATGATCAATAAATAATAATACAAAAGTTGATGATCTAAGTTTATATGATTATTATTTGAAACCATTTCGTTTCTTAAAAGCCGACAATTGATTATTTATATCGGCTTCAAAGATGTCCGTAGCGCCGGCTATAACAATTTCACACCAATCTTGTTTCAATCAGAAGCCAATTATTGTTTGCTTACGGTCGGCTTATTCTGATAAAAAAAACACATGGGGAATATGGCTACAACAACTGTCTTTATAAAACAAATTCTAAAGTACAAAACAAATTATTCCGTAGTCAATTGTTATTTAATTAGGGGGATTAAGGAATCAGTCAGGCGTTAACGAATACACACGCCGAGTGTATACAGGTAATTAAGGAATAAACATCCCGAATATGCATTCGGTCACTGTGACGTCACTGGCGTCTGAGGGGATTAAGAGTGTTTTCAATAATTGGCCAAGTCGTTTTTACGGGAGGCCTATATTTGCGACTTTGGGTGACGATATCTGAATTAATTTTCATCAGATTGATGTTAAACTGCCGTAAAATGCATATAGTAACCAATGTCTATAAGCTCAATGAATTTAGTTTACTCATTTTATGTGCTCTTTAAGAGTGTTGGCGCGCAGTTCATGAAGACCAAAGATCCGTAGTCTAATACAGAGCGTATTAGAGCACGATACACCATTATAAGTGTAACTCTATTGGCTCCCCACACTAGGAAACTGGAATCGTTTAATTTGGGGTTTTTTGACTTTAAAAAATGCTATAGAGTTTAATTTCAAAACATCGTTTGATAATTGATTATAATCGTTTGAAAATTACAAAAATGGTTTAATTAGTACTATGGTTTAATTTAATGATACAGCGTTTGATTTCTCCGAGAGGGGTTTAGAAATGGACGGACCCTTTAATTATGTCAAGCGTCTAATTACTAGCCGAGTACTTTAATTTTCCGAGATGCATTTATAAATTAAATATTAGACGAAACTTTTAATTTCCCGCGAGTCGTTTAACCGATCGGCTCATTTTGTTTACGATTATTTAAATGTGAAGTACGAATAAAAAATATGAATATAGAAAAATAATGCGCATCAAATAATTGCTAATCTTTTAATTTCCCGCGAGTCGTTTAACCGATCGGCTCTTTTTGATTACGATTATTTAAATGTGAAGTACGAATAAAAAATATGAATATAAAAAAATAATGCACATCAAATAATTGCTAATCTTTTAATTTCCCGCGAGTCGTTTAACCTATCTGCTCATTTTGATTATGATTATTTAAATGTGAAGTACGAATAAAAAATATGAATATAAAAAAATAATGCGCACCAAATAATTGCTAATCTTTTAATTTCCCGCGAGTCGTTTAACCGATCGGCTCATTTTGATTACGATTATTTAAATGTGAAGTACGAATAAAAAATATGAATATAAAAAAATAATGCGCATCAAATAATTGCTAATCTTTTAATTTCCCGCGAGTCGTTTAACCGATCGGCTCATTTTGATTACGATTATTTAAATGTGAAGTACGAATAAAAAATATGAATATAAAAAAATACTGCGCACCAAATAATTGCTCATCTTACCTTGGTCGTAGTATTTTTATCCATTATCGATTAAAGAATGATTCCACCATTGACAAACATCAAAAATCGGTAAATCACGCCCAATGTTATTATACAATCGGGAATCGGTAAAGCACATCCCAAAAAATGAACATAGCCTTCCACCTGTACGCGTCGCTATTTGTTGGAAATCGGTAAAGCACATCCCAGGTAATGTATTTTCTTTAAATCACAAATGAATGAAAATAGTTTTCCACCTGCATGCGCCGCTAGAAGACATCACAATGTACGTTATCATGGAAGAGTGATGATCTCGCGAGACTTTTACGTTGGCGCCAAAAAGAAGCTATTACTATTTGTCGATCTCTATAGACAAGCTGTCGATCATTTTTAGACAGGACTATAGAATGGCTTCAAACAGTATCAATGACTGATCACAGCCTTGATGTTACGTAATCACTTGGGACAATAAAATGTTGACTGCAGAAGAACGATATCAAACGATATTGCTAAATCAACATTTACTCCCTCAATATATAAAAAATAATGTGTGTTGGTGAGGTATCGGTGGTTTTTTTTGTACTATTCAAAACAAAATCTACATTAGATTTTTATCCCACGAATGTTTCACCCCCCAAAATTACGCGGGTCGTTTCATCCCACAAATTAAAAAAAAGCCCAATTAATACGTATTTTTAATCTTTTATTGATACATTAATAACAAGGTGATATCAGTGCTTCGCCTCAAAATATGAGAGCTTTTTATTGCTTTTCCTCGAGGATAAAAGCGCTCGTCATGTTTTACATATTTGTCAAAAAACGAACCCCCAAACTGCAAATAAAGCCCATGAAATACAATTTTCGAATAATTGTCGAATGGAAATTTCGGTATTCGCCTGCAGAAAAATATCGCTAAATTTGATTCTGGGTGCTGGAAACATGACGCGTCAAGTAAATATTTTTTTTCCTTTGTTTTATCTAGTTCACTATATTGTCGAATGGAAATTTCGGTATTCGCCTGCAGAAAAATATCGCTAAATTTGATTCTGGGTGCTGGAAACATGACGCGTCAAGTAAATATTTTTTTTCCTTTGTTTTATCTAGTTCACTATATTGTCTGTCAGAAGATTTGGAAAAGGTGGGAAAATATCACGTGTTTTGCGTGTGGTAGAATGAAGGATGAAAGGGGGGATATTCCTTTGATGTCACGTAATCACTGTCTAATACATGCCGGCTTCTAGAAGCCGATATAAATTTAGAAATAATTTAGCGATTTATATTGTTATTCTTGACTATTGTGTTGTCAAATAAAAACTCATAATACAAATCATACTTTATTAATTAATAATATTATAAAAAAATAGTTTCCCATTAGATGTTTTATTTTAAACAATAGTTCTAGAAATGTCGGGAGAGTGTCACGTGATAGCCACTGTTGACAAACAGGTCAGGAAGTTATCGCTTTGATGTATCATTTTATTACCGCATGAACTAATGCACGTATAGACGTGCTGTAACTGTTAGGAATTATATTGTATTCAACACTTAAAATATGATAATCTCGACCATTGATGGGACAGCATTTAATTAAGTTCATATTGGATGGTATATATTTTTGATTGCGTAGGAAGCGTGGCCCAATTATTATTTCGAAAACACAGGGTTCGGATATGATTCACGCAGTAAAATAGTATTATGCGTTCCTCGACTAATAAAGACAAATATCTACATAGATCATCACGTCATTCGAGACATTTTAATGTGTAATAGTTTTATATCCACCACTATCGATAATTTATCCGTGTCGGCCGATATGTTTCGCTGTCAATATCTGATGGTGCCATATCGGACCATCACTAGTTATTAATGTATCAATAAAATATTTGAAATACGTAATAATTGTCTTTTTAATTTGTGGGATGAAACGAGCTGTGTAATTTAGGGTGGCGAAAGGGTCGTGGGATGAAAGATCTAACGTTGATTTTGAATAGTACAAAAAAAACACCGATACCTCGCCAACACACATTATTTTTTATATATTGAGAGAGTAAATGTTGATTTAGCAATATCGTTTGATATCGTTCTTCTGCAGTCAACATTTTATTGTCCCAAGTGATTACGTAACATCAAGGCGGGATCAGTCATTGATACTGTTTGAAGCCATTCTATAGTCCTGTCTAAAAATGATCGACAGCTTGTCTATAGAGATCGACAAATAGTAATAGCTTCTTTTTGGCGCCAAAGTAAAAGTCTCGCGAGATTATCACTCTTCCATGATAACGTACATTGTGATGTCTTCTAGCGGCGCATGCAGGTGGAAAACTATTTTCATTCATTTGTGATTTAAAGAAAATACATTACCTGGGATGTGCTTTACCGATTTCCAACAAATAGCGACGCGTACAGGTGGAAGGCTATGTTCATTTTTTGGGATGTGCTTTACCGATTCCCGATTGTATAATAACATTGGGCGTGATTTACCGATTTTTGATGTTTGTCAATGGTGGAATCATTCTTTAATCGATAATGGATAAAAATACTGCGACCAAGGTAAGATGAGCAATTATTTGGTGCGCAGTATTTTTTTATATTCATATTTTTTATTCGTACTTCACATTTAAATAATCGTAATCAAAATGAGCCGATCGGTTAAACGACTCGCGGGAAATTAAAAGATTAGCAATTATTTGATGCGCATTATTTTTTTATATTCATATTTTTTATTCGTACTTCACATTTAAATAATCGTAATCAAAATGAGCCGATCGGTTAAACGACTCGCGGGAAATTAAAAGATTAGCAATTATTTGGTGCGCATTATTTTTTTATATTCATAATTTTTTATTCGTACTTCACATTTAAATAATCGTAATCAAAATGAGCAGATCGGTTAAACGACTCGCGGGAAATTAAAAGATTAGCAATTATTTGATGCGCATTATTTTTTTATATTCATATTTTTTATTCGTACTTCACATTTAAATAATTGTAATCAAAAAGAGCCGATCGGTTAAACGACTCGCGGGAAATTAAAAGATTAGCAATTATTTGATGCGCATTATTTTTCTATATTCATATTTTTTATTCGTACTTCACATTTAAATAATCGTAAACAAAATGAGCCGATCGGTTAAACGACTCGCGGGAAATTAAAAGTTTCGTCTAATATTTAATTTATAAATGCATCTCGGGAAATTAAAGTACTCGGCTAGTAATTAGACGCTTGACATAATTAAAGGGTCCGTCCATTTCTAAACCCCTCTCGGAGAAATCAAACGCTGTATCATTAAATTAAACCATAGTACTAATTAAACCATTTTTGTAATTTTCAAACGATTATAATCAATTATCAAACGATGTTTTGAAATTAAACTCTATAGCATTTTTTAAAGTCAAAAAACCCCAAATTAAACGATTCCAGTTTCCTAGTGCCAGGTGCTACCCGTTATTTTTCTCATTAAGTTTAGGACTTTGGAGCATCTATCTACAGTCCAGTCGATGTGCGGTTTCCAGGTCAGCCTTCGATCAAAGATTACGCCAAGGAACTTGGTTTGGTCTTTAAACTCGATGGTTTTCCCGTTCATACACAGAGTCATTCTGCTTATCCCTCTATCCCTGCACACAATCATGCCGACTGTTTTCTTCTCTGAGACCTTAAATCCCCAGTCGTTTGCCCATGTCATGAATTTATCTAAGGCCTTTTGCATATTCTTTTGAAGTTCACAGAACCTCGTCCCTTTCCTCCATATTGTGCTGTCGTCAGCAAATTTTGCTAGCTCAGTTCTGGCGTCGAGATATGAAGATTTCTGTATGTCGTTGATCATAATATTGAAGAGAGTGGGACTGATGACCGACCCCTGAGGCGTGCCATTTTCTAATGTTTGCTCGGCACTCAGGAATCTGCCAACATTCACCTGTATCCTTCTATCGCTCAGAAAGCTTTTGATCCACCGAAACATTGTGCCCGTTATTCCGATACGCCCCAGCTTGAAAAGCAGCCCGTCCAACCAAACTAAATCGAAAGCCTTGGTTAAATCTATAAACACGGCACATAGCAGGTGCCCCGAGAGGAGTGCCTGAGACATGACTTGCTGTAGTCGCACCAAGTGGTCCATTGTTGATCGTCCCTTCCTGAACCCGCTTTGATTTTCGTCGATCAGTCGGTTACTCTCCAGGTTACTGGCGCCAAAAGAAGTCACCCAAGGAAATACGCTTCAATGATTGGTGCCTTGCTGTTACGTAATCGCGGGATTTGGGTCAATAAAATGTTGACTTTAGTACAACGGTTTTTGTTACACCTAAATCAAACCATATTGCATTATATCACAGGTGCATTTATCACAAATAATGCAGGTAGAAGTTATAAAACAAAAGTATCCCAGCAATCAACAATTAATCCATACTGTAATAACGGCGTGCGTATTCAAAAACATGGTTTCATATAGCACCCAGACATGAGAGCACAGGTGGGAATTAATAAAACAATAGTATTCGTCCAATCAAATCTATATCTATATTGTAATAACTGACATTTGTGACTTCTCTTTATATTTAAAATAACACAAATGACAGAAATTAAATAAATTTAAAACGGCTTTGTGATTTTAACGGATTTAGTAATTTGAACACTGATACATAAGGTGATCAACCATGCTGCTCGTATTGTGTAATTGATCTATGTATGTACTTTGGTGTATTCTGGCTGTGCTATACTGTACTATTGTTCTATAATATGTATATTATTATGATTGAAGATGGGTGAATTAAAAAAAAAATAAACATGTAAAACATATTTTATTTATTCAATACAATTGGTGTATGTACGAGTCAAGTATTTAGCACGATTACTTTATTATATTGGGCATGTGTGAAATGACTTTATTTTACACCCGCTTCCAAGCCATTTTATATCGGCACATGCACCATTCCTTAAATAGCGACATTCCCCTTTAACAAAGAATTGCATGCTTCTTTGTGAGGCAAAGAGTCTTTGTACCCTGTCATGCATAGTTCTCCAGACAAATTGTCGCCTCGATAATCCAAATGTTACTATTAATAATCTGTTTATCTGTGGGATAGGTTGCAATTCATAAGATCGTGTTTGATATTTCTTCGGAGTGATGACACATAAAACAATGACAATTAGTATTTGTGGCTGTGATAATTACTGGAAACTGAACGGGGTTTAATTGGAATACGTATCATCTTTTGTATGAATACAGTAAGCAGTTTGTATTTTGAATTTGTAAGTCAAAAAGCTTCAAGTACAAAAATATTTTGTAAAAGGGATGACGTGGCTATATTTAAGAAATGACTGAAATGTCATGTAATTATAAATACACCATGCGAATGTAATTCCCAATTGCATGAAAATTCCAAAACCAAAATATATATAAAAAAAAAAATCTCATGTAATAATCGCATTATTTGCCATTGCTTCATTGTCCCCCGCCTTTCGAAGAAAGTTGGGGGACTATTCAAATGGGTTCGTCTGTCTGTCTGTCTGTCGAAGGTGAGCATTTTCCGCTTAGGATAAGCAGAGATAAGCAATTTGATTGGTTGATGCTTTGGGACACTTTGCCGAGACTTTGGAACACAATAACTCTCCTTCAAATTGAGTTAAAATGTTCAAAATTGGTGTGTATGCTTATTAGGTCAATGCCTTGATGGAGTTCGAAGATGAGCATTTTCTTCTTACGGTAGGCAGAGATAAGCAATTTTTGGATGACACTTCGTGTTCAGTTTGATTGGTCGATACGTTTGAAAAAAATAAATGTGCGATTAATTAATATGTGTCATCTATTTATTTTGGGATTTCGACGGGGGACATCAGCCTCACTGTTGGCTTGTTTAATTAGCTACGTGAAAGTTGGGTTGTATTTTCATACGTTATTCATTTTTAAATAAAAAATAGGTTGCCAGGCAACGAAACATACGCCCACACAGCAGCCAAATCGTCCGGGCAGTCAACAAGAGTTGTCACATATTAAGGAATTATCAGAAAATCATTAGAATTTGTTTGGTTTTTATAATCCAGAGGGACCACAAGCTAAAAAGGGTGATTTTTCGAACAATCAGGGGACATAATTCAGGAAGTAATGACCCGATGGGCGCAAATATCGAAAGGAACCAAGATCTTTGGGTTATAAACATACATGTCAAGTTTCATCAAAATCGATTAAAAATTGTGACCTCTATAGGGTCCACAACCTTGATATAACATATTTTCACACTATTCGTGTATAAACGGCGGCCATTTTGTCCGTCAATTCTAGTCCGATTTTCACGTAATTCAAACTCTCTCTTCATTACCATGTAACGGTGATATAGTCAAACGTTTTTTTAAATCGGATAATATTTTTGACCTCCAGAGGGACCACAAGCTAAAAAGGGCGATTTTTTGGACAATCAGGGGCCATAATGCAGGAAGTTACGATCCGATGGCCGCAAATATCGAAAGGAACCAAGATCTTTGGGTTATAAACATACGTCATGTCAAGTTTCATCAAAATTGGTTCAAAATTGTGACCTCTGTAAGGTCCACAACCTTGATATAACATATTTTCACACTATTCGCGTACAAACGGCGGCCATTTTGTCCGTCAATTTTGGTCTGATTTTCACGAAATTCGAACTCAACCTTCATAACCATGGAGCGGTGTTATAATCAAACGGTTTTTGAAATCCGATAACAATTTTGACCTCCAGAGGGACCACAAGCTAAGAAGGGCAATTTTTCGGACAATCAGGGGCCATAATTCAGGAAGTTACGATCCGATGGGTGCAAATATCGAAAGGAACCAAGATCTTTGGGTTATAAACATACATGTCAAGTTTCATCAAAATTGGTTCAAAATTGTGACCTCTATATGGTCTACAACCTTGATATAACATATTTTCACACTATTCGCGTACAAACGGCGGCCATTTTGTCCGTCAATTATGGTCCGATATTCACGAAATTCAAATTCAACCTTCATAACCATGGAGCGGTGATATAATCAAACGTTTTTTTTAAATCGGATAACAATTTTGACCTCCAGAGGGACCACAAGCTAAAAAGGGCAATTTTTCGGACAATCAGGGGCCATAATTCAGGAAGTTACGATCCGATGGGCGCAAATATCGAGAGGAACCAAGATCTTTGGGTTATAAACATACATGGCAAGTTTCATCAAAATTGGTTCAAAATTGTGACCTCTATAAGGGCCACAACCTTGATATAACATATTTTCACACAATTCGCGTACAAACGGCGGCGATTTTGTCCGTCAATTTTTGTCCGATTTTCACGAAATTCGAAGTTAACCTTCATATCCATGGAATGGTGATATAATCAAACGGTTTTTTAAATCGGATAACAATTTTGACCTCCAGAGGGACCACAAGCTAAAAAGGGCGATTTTTCGGACAATCAGGGGCCATAATTCAGGAAGTTACGATCCGATTGGCGCAAATATCGAAAGGAACCAAGATCTTTGGGTTATAAACATGCATTTCAAGTTTCATCCAAATCGGTTCAAAATTGTGACCTCTACACTGTTCACAAGCTAAAAAACGTGATTTTTCGTACAATCAGGGGCCATAACCCATGAAGTTACTGTGCGATACATGCCAATATCGAAAGGAACCGAGATCTTAGGGTGATAAACCTATATTTTAAGTTTCATCGAAATCGGATAAAAATTGTGACCTATAGACTGTTCACAAACAATTATGGACGGACGGACGAACGAACAGGGGCGACGACAATATACGTCCACATGAAAATGTGGGCGTATAAAAATTCAAACACTTAAATATAAAACTCTAAGGTCATTTTCGTTTTGGTCTTCTCCAACTAAACACTGAAACCGGGCGATATAATAAAATCGATAGAAATGGGTTATGTATATATCTATCTATATTTCAGTTTACAAGGGTGAGAGGGGGATTATATATTATATACTGTTATTGTTATCTGTAGGTATATTTATATTACAATGCATAATATTTATATCTGTATATAATATTGGGCAATAGCAAACTTTTTGCTTCGCCTGTAATAAAAGTTCAATTAATTGTTATGGGTTGTATGAAACAATTCTTTAAAAACAAATGGTTTTCTCAAATAAGCTTAAAGTTCATATAGACACAAATCATTAAATGGTTAAACAGCTGTGATACCTGACAAAAAGTTACTACACTAAAACAATGACTTCGGATTGTAATTCATGTAAATTTAGTGAAATTCCACGTGACGCTCTTTCTATTATTCTTAATACTGTAACAGATTGTGTTACATTTTAAATGATTCATATTCATGTAATTATCAATGTATACAATTCGCTTTTTGTTATTACATCATCGTAGCCAATTCAATTTCGGGGAACTAATTAAACAATGCGATATACTTTATTATTACTAAAACATCGGTGAACTGACCTAAAAATTTTAATCAAAACGCCAATTCAAAAATACTAATATACAGCCGTGAACTAATCTCGTTCGTAATCGGTAATCAACAAAAATCAAAGTGTAAAACTTATTTATTCCATACATTATTGTCTATTTAACAATAAGTAAGCGTTTAACAGTTTATTTAACAATAAGTGAAACTTGGTTATTACGCCCAAGTCTTGTCAGTCTCATTTTAAGAATCCACATAGAATTTCTTATCTGAAATGACACTTGCGCATTTTCTCTGCAGGATAGAAATCTTAGCTTACCATGTTGGCACTGCTTATTATAAAAAGAGTAAGTGGTTTCGCATTATATTATATGTAACGCCACGTAAGATAAATTACACTATATACGAGTAGCTTTGTTGATCTCCTTGTATCAGTGTTCAAATATGCCGTTTATACTTTGATGTTTTAAATTTATTTAATTTCTGTCATTGGTGTTATTTTAAATATAAAGAGAAGTCATAAATGTCAGTTATTACAATATAGATTAATATTTGATTGGACGAATACTATTTTTTTTATTAATTCCCACCTGTGATCACATGTCTGGGTGCCATCATACTCCTGCGCAGTGTTTCGTTTGATTAGAACTAAGAGAGGGATTTCTCGCGCCATTGTTTCAGGAATATGGGGTGCTATATGAAACCATGTTTTTGAATACGCACGCCGTTATTACAGTATGGATTAATTGTTTGATTGCTGGAATACTTTTGTTTTATAACTTCTACCTGCATTATTTGTGGTAAATGCACCTGTGATATAATGCAATATGGTTTGATTTAGGTGTAACAAAAACCGTTGGAATAAAGTCAACATTTTATTGACCCAAATCCCGCGATTACGTAACATCAAGGCACCAATCATTGAAGCGTATTTCCTGGGTGACTTCTTTTGGCGCCAGTACATGTCTAACTCTCTCGCAGGTCTATCGCACTGCCATTGTGGGGTTGCCTTCTGGCCACATGTACACGTTAATTCATTTGTGATTTAATGACGATGCATTACCTATGTGATTTACCGAGTTCTGATTGTATAATTACCCAGGACGAGATTTACCAATTTTTGACGTATTTGTCAATGGTGGAATACTATTTTTAATAGGATAATGGATAATATATAGTACGGCCACGGTAAGGTGAATATCGTGATTTACCGATTTTTGACGTATTTCTCAATGGTGGAATACTATTTTTATAGGCTAATGGATAATATATAGTACAACACGGTAAGGTGAATATCTATGTGTGCGCATTTTTTTACACTCAAATTTCTATTCGTACTTAGTATGTAAATAATCGTAATCAAAATGAATTGATCGGATAAACGGCACGCGGGAAATTACAAGTTTTATCTTATAATAAAACACCATAGATAAATTATTCGTATGTTGATTTATATACGTATCTCGGGAAATTCGATGTATCTCGGGAAATTCGACGCCTCGTCTAATAACTGGACATCATAGAAAAGTGAACGGGAACCCATCTCGGGGAAACTCAACCGTTCGGCCAATAAATGATCGCCATAAATAAGTGCACGGATCGTCCATTTTTAAACGCATCTCGGAGAAACTAAACCCGTTGCTATTAATCTAAACCATGGTACTAATTAAACCATTTTTATACGCCCACATTTTCGGATCGTAACTTCCTGAATTATGGCCCCTGATTATACGCAAATTCGCGTTTTTATACGCCCACATTTTTATGTGGACGTATATTGTCGTCGCCCTGTCCGTCCGGACGTCCGTCCATCCGGACATCCGTCCGTCCGTCCACAATTTGTTTGTGGACTCTCTACAGGTCACAATTCTTATCCGATTTTGACGAAACTTGAAATATAGGTTTATCCCCAAAAGATCTCGGCTGCTTTCGATATTGGCATGTATCGGATCAAAACTTCATGGATTATGGCCCCTGATTGTACGAAAAATCACGTTTTTAGCTTGTGGACCCTATAGAGGTCACAATTTTGAACCGATTTTGATGAAACTTGACATGCATGTTTGTAACCCAAAGATCTTGGTTCCTTTCGATATTTGCGGCTATCGGAATGTAATCTCCTGAATTATGGCCCCTGATTGTCCGAAAAATCACCCTTTTTAGCTTGTGGTCCCTCTGGAGGTCACAATTATTATTCGATTTAAAAAACCGTTTGATTATATCACCGTTACACCCTAAGGAAGGTTGAGTTCGAATTTCGGGAAAATCGGACGAAAATTGCCATAAAAAATGGCCGCCGTTTGTACGCGAATACTGTTAAAAAATGGTATATCAAGGTTGTGGACCCTGTGGAGGTCACAATTTTGATTTGATTTTGATGAAACTTGAAATTCATGGTTATAACCCAAAGATCTTGCTTCCTTTCGATATTTGCGCATATCGGATCGTAACTTCCTGAATTATGGCCCCTGATTATACGCAAATTCGCGTTTTTATACGCCCACATTTTTATGTGGACGTATATTGTCGTCGCCCCTGTCCGTCCGGACGTCCGTCCATCCGGACATCCGTCCGTCCGTCCACAATTTGTTTGTGGACTCTCTACAGGTCACAATTCTTATCCGATTTTGACGAAACTTGAAATATAGGTTTATCCCCAAAAGATCTCGGTTCCTTTCGATATTGGCATGTATCGGATGAAAACTTCATGGATTATGGCCCCTGATTGTACGAAAAATCACGTTTTTAGCTTGTGGGCCCTATAGAGGTCACAATTTTGAACCGATTTTGATGAAACTTGACATGTATGTTTATAACCCAAAGATCTTGGTTCCTTTAGATATTTGCACCCATCGGAATGTAATTTCCTGAATTATGGCCCCTGATTGTCCGAAAAATCACCCTTTTGAGCTTGTGGTCCCTCTGGAGGTCACAATTATTATCCGATTTAAAAAAACGTTTGATTATATCACCGTTACACCCTAAGGAAGGTTGAGTTCGAATTTCGGGAAAATCGGACGAAAATTGTCATACAAAATGGCCGCCGTTTGTACGCGAATACTGTTAAAAAATTGTATATCATGGTTTGTGGACCTTGTAAAAGTCACATTTTTAAATCGATTTTGATGAAACTTGAAATTCATGGTTATAACCCAAAGATCTTGGTTCCTTTTGATATTTGCGCATATCGGATTGTAACTTCCTGAATTATGGCCCCTGATTATACGCAAAATCGCCTTATTTTAGCTTGTGGTCCCTCTGGTGGTCACAATTATTATCCGATTTAATAAAACGGTTGATAATATTACCGTTACACCGTAAGGAAGGTTAAGTTGGAATTTCGGGAAAATCAGACCAAAATTGCCATACAAAATGGCCGCCGTTTGTACGCGAATACTGTTAAAAAATTGTATATCATGGTTGTGGACCCTGTAGAGGTCACAATGTTAATTTGATTTTGATGAAACTTGAAATACATGGTTATAACCCAAAGATCTTGGTTCTTTTCATTATTTGCCCATATCGGATCGTAACTTCCTGAATTATGGCCCCTGATTGTCCGAAAAATCACCTATGGTCCCTCTGGAGGTCACAATTATTTTCCGATTTAAAAAAACGTTTGACTCTATCACCGTTACACCCTACGAAAGGTTGAGTTTGAATTTCGAGAAAATCGGACCATAATTGCCAGAAAAAATGGCCGCCGTTTGTACGCAAACAGTGTGAAAATATGGTATATCAAAGTTGTGGACCCTGTAGAGGTCACAATTTTTAATTCGATTTTGATGAAACCTGAAATGCTTGTTTATAACCTAAAGATCTTTATTCTTTTCGATATTTGCACATATCAAATTATAACTTAATAAATTATGGCCTTTGATTGTAGGAAAAATCACTTTCGGTATTGCTTGTTCTCTGTCTATCTCTCAAACAATTATTATCTGATTTATAAAAAAAACTCTGATTATATTATTGTTGCACCGTACATACGTAAGGAAGGTTGAGTTCTAATTTCGTGAAAATCATACCAAAATTGCCGGACGAAATGGTCGCCGTTTGTACGCGAATAGTGTAAAAATATGGTATATCATGGTTGTGGACTCTCTACAGGTCACAATTCTTATCCGATTTTGATGAAAAGTCACATTTCTAGGTTGTGTACCATCACACGATAATCATTGTCGGTTTCGAATTTCATTAATATCAGACTGGAACTGACCAACTAAATGGCTGCTCCCAATACAGTATGAAATACAGGACTTAAAGATGTAGGAAAAATCACTTTCAGTATTGCTTGTTCTCTGTTCATCTCTCGAAAATGTGGGCGTATCCTGCCTGGCAGTGCCAGCCTATCCTTGTTATTTTCAACGAGTTTTATCATTTATTGAACGATGTTTTGAAATTACACGGTATGAATAGAAACTATCGGTAAAACTACCATTTTAGACGATACCGTAGTTGTAGTGCTTGACCAATGATGACATGAAATTTTGACCGAGATCGGAGCAGAGTGACTTTGGAGCTCCATACCTGGTAAATATTTCTTTGTACAGTATATTAGCAATTTCAGGAGCCTGCTGTGTCTTTAAAGGAAATGCTTCTGGCCATTTGCTAGTACTTTCAGCAAGTAATAGAACATATTTGTAACCATCTGGTGTTGGGGTTAACTGCAATGCATCCATATGCCATCTACTGAAAATCTTGTTAACTGGTAGAGGATTGAGTGGAGTTTTCTTTCCATGGAAATTTCTCTTACATCTTTGGCAATCTTCACAGGTCTTGACATACTGATGAATATCATTGAACATATTGCGCCAGTAGTACTTCATTCTGATGGTTTCAAATAATCTCTCTTGGCCTTGATGACATCCACCAAAATTTGAGTCATGGTATGCAATTAAGACATCATTTTGAAGTGCTTTGGGTACTGCCAATAATTTTCGAAATTTTTCCTCCTTGTTTGGGCCTTTATATTTTAGTTTCCACATATAGAACAAGATTCCATCTTCTAATTCATAATCTTTGGACCTAATGTTGATGGATTTCGCCATCTTCTTGTCATCAGGCAGTATATTACTTTCTTTAAAGATTATGATATCCGACAGATCTTCACAATTACGTTGCAGATGGCATAAATTTGGATCATTTAATATTGTGCAAGAATTGTGATTACCTTGATCATCCGGAACATCAGCTTCGTCCATGGCTGCAGCGACTAGTGGAAGAGTGCATGAGGAATGCTGCACTTCATATCGGTCTGTCTCATACTCGAATGTGTAGATTGTTTCTAGCTTTTTCTCCTGGCAGCAATAGACTGGCTCATCCTCAAGGAACTTATTTGGATTGTCTGATGGAGGATAGATTCTTCTTGATAAGCCGTCAGCATTTCCATTCTTGGAACCTGCTCTTGTTGGATGTCAAAGCGATACTCTCCTAAAAGCATAGACCATCTTCCAAGGCGACTAGCTTTATCCTTAATGCTTTTTAACCATTTGAGAGAAATGTGATCAGTAAATACGAGAAATTCTTGGTTAACTATGTATGGCCGGTATGTTTTTACAGCTTCGATTAACGCAAGGCCTTCTTTTTCAGAAATTGACCATTTCTTTTCAGCCCCATGTAATGCTCGACCTCCGTAGGCAACCACATATTCTCTATTTTGATCATCCTTCTGCCCTAAAACAAAGCCAATAGAATCATTAGATGCATCTGTTGAAATAATAAATTGTTTTCTGAAATCTGGAAATTTTAAAATTGGACCTGAAGTTAGATGCTTCTTAAGATTCTCAAATGCAACATCACATTCTTTTGTCCACAGAAATGTTGCATCCTTTTACAGTAAAGCATTTAAAGGAGAGGCAATCTTTGAATAATTTTTGATAAATTGTCTATAATAGTTAGAGGTTCCTAAAAAAACTACCTACCTGTTTCACATTCTTTGGTGTAGGAAATTCTGTTACTGCTCTTATTTTGTCTTCATCAACGCTAATGCCTTCTTTACTTAAAATGTGTCCCAAATATTTAACTTTCTTCTTAGCAAATTGACATTTTGATGGTTTTACTGTTAGATTTGCTTCGCGAAGTCTGTTGAAGATTTGCCGTAAATCATTTAAATGAGATTCAAAGTTTTGACTAAAAATGATTAAATCATCTACAGACTAACGTGATTTTCCAATTTAGCCCTCGCAACACAGAGTTCATCATCATTTGAAATGCGGCCGGCGAGTTACGCAAGCCAAATGGGGGCCGATTAAATTCAAATGATCCTTGGTGCGTGACAAAAGCAGTTTTGTGTTTTGTTTCTGGATCTAATTCCTGTTGCTAAAATCCTGATTGCAAGTCTATTACCGAAAAAAATAGTAGCGTTTGCAGCAGCAATGAGATCTATGGTGTCTGATAAGAGTGGTAATGGACTTGGTTTAATTTTCTATAGTCTACTGCAAACCTATGACTGCCATCTGGTTTCTTAACTAACACAATTGGAGATGCCCAACTACTGGAAGATGGTTCTATTACACCGTGGTCTAACATTTCCTTGGTTAATTTTTCAGTAATACCCTTTGCCTCAGTACTTTATCTATATGGCCTTGATCTAATTGGTGGTGCATTATTTCTATTAATTTTGTGCATATATCCTTTTGCTTTGCCTAATTCTGCGAGAGTATCGCAAATATATTTCTGTATTGACCTAAGAAGCCTAGTAATTTTGTCTTCTGTTTTTGAGATAAATCAGAGTTTTCTAAATTGAATCCCAAAGACTTAGCTACTTCCACCGATTCATGTTCTGGACACTGGATACTTGAGACTGTAAAATTATAATGATTTTGTTTATCTTGCTCTATGTCTAAAATATGATCTTTATTTATGATATGAGCTTTCGCTATTATAGTATTAGCTTTAATTTTAATTTGTTCCTCTGAGGAATTTAAAAACCTAACATAACCTCTATTAACATTTGTTTTAATGATACTTTTACCACCTAATAAATTTTTCTTTTTTTGAATTCTCAATGTGGGTTCAATATATACAATTTCATTTAAAGGTATTTTGGATATTTTAGCTGGAATTAATATTTCTGAATAAGGATCAATTGATATGTCTTTGATGGTCCTGACAAATCCCACTTGATGTTTTCTATATCCTTGGCACTTAAGCATTGTATCTGATGCCTCTTTATTTGCACTGGGTTGTAGTTTTA
This sequence comes from Patella depressa, assembly GCA_948474765.1. NCBI lineage: Eukaryota > Metazoa > Mollusca > Gastropoda > Patellidae > Patella > Patella depressa. Next base: position 41,022,861 of record OX419720.1, on the reverse strand, counting down.
CTTTAGTACCTTTATGTTTATTTTCCATTGTGCTATCTGGGAGTGCATATGCCACATGAATTAATCCCTCATTTAAAGTCAAAGTGTTGTTTTTATGACTAATTTCAGCATTTGTATCAATAAGTAAATCATTACCAATTATAAAATCATGTTGGATATAATTAAAGATGTAAAATTTATGAATAATACTAGTGTTGGAAATTTGAAATTCAAGTAGGGTACTGCCTACTACTTTAACAGTTTGACCCCCGACACCAGAAATATAAGTTATATCTGACGATGATATTTCTGCATCTGGTAAAACTTTATCTATCAGTAATTTGGAAATACAAGATATGCTCGCCCCTGTATCAATTAGACTTTTTATGACAATCTAGTTCCTTTGAGTGAGAATGACCCATCTTAATGATTTTGACTTAGGTTGAAATCAAGTAGTAAATAAGTCTATTTTCAAAAAGAATGATAATTATTGTCACACACTAAATGTAAATTTTCGAGAATGGTACAAGAAATAGTTGATTTAACTTACCAAACTAATTCTCTGATCTCATATAACCAAATCTATAAATCCACTTGTATCTCCAATCTGTTCTTGAATGTCTTTGTTCAAACCATTAAATCTTCAGTTGTCCTCGCTTGGCATGTTAGAGGTTCCGAGTCTTGAATTCATCTTCCACCATTATATTACCTACTTTTTCGGGGCAATTCTTTGTTCGAATATGCTCCCTGGTGATACATATGTATTATTTCATACATATGGCTGAGCTAGGATTGGGGGGTGTATAGCTCATTACTGGAGAAGTATTCTGGAGAAGGCGGTCACTGTTCAATGTGTTCATTAAAAGTCCAAGTCTAAATCCATTTCAATATTACTTTATATACAGTTTAAAAATACATTATTTACAAATTCTATACAGGGCATCTGATCTCCCTGTCTCTCTGTCTCCAATCTGTTTGTGTATGGGTCTTTTAAAGACACTAATTTGCACAAACACAAAGGAACAATTTCGACAAATCAGATGAAAGATAAAATTATTGTAACACATCAAATGAAAAGAAGTTAAAGAGCACATAAAATGAGGAAACTAAATTCATTGAGCTTATAAACATTGGTTACTATATGCATTTTACGGCAGTTTAACGTCGATCTGATGAAAATTAATTCAGATATCGTCACTCAAAGTCGCAAATATAGACCTCCCGTAAAAACGACTTGGCCAATTATTGAAAACACTCTTAATCCCCTCAGACGCCAGTGACGTCACAGTGACCGAATGCATATTCGGGATGTTTATTCCTTAATTACCTATATACACCCGGCGTGTGTATTCGTTAACGCCTGACTGATTCCTTAATCCCCCTAATTAAATAACAATTGACTACGGAAGAATTTGCTTTATAAAGACAGTTGTTGTAGCCATATTCCCCATGTGTTTTTTTTATCAGAATAAGCCGACCGTAAGCTAACAATAATTGGCTTCTGATTGAAACAAGATTGGTGTGAAATTGTTATAGCCAGCGCTATGGACATCTTTTAAGCCGATAGAAATAATTAATTGTCGGCTTTTAAGAAACGAAATGGTTTCAAATAATAATCATTAGGGGTGTAACGATACATCGAACAATCGATGCATCGCGATAGTTTGACTGTCGATAGTGTATATCGATAGTAAAAAGAAACTATCGATAAAAATTGCGATAGTCAAGCAAACTATCGATAGCTTCGATAGTTTGTAATAGCGAAAGTAACATGGCTCAAATTCACTTGTATTTGTCGAATAATTACTCTGTATTTATAACAAAAAGCTCCGTTATCACTAAAATAGCGTTACACGATCTCAATGTCACATGGAAATCTTCGTCTACCATATAAGGCATGGCTTACTAAGAAATGTGTAAAATGGTTGATTTTGGCGCGAAAAAGCTGAAAATGGTCACGTACGCCAATAACAGACATGCTGAAAGCATGTCGCATATGGCAGGAAAGTTGGCTATGCCTTTTTAAACAAATTACTAAACTACCAATGTAATATTAATAATATACAATTTTATATAATATAAAGAAAAAAAAAAATTACTTTATTATTTAATTCACAATCAGAATGCGACGTTACCGTGTACCTGAGATACCAGCTTAGGAGGCTCTTCTATTCGCCCCCCTCCCCTTTTGCCGCACCTTTAGAAGACACATGTTTTTATCTGCACCGTCTTGTGTCGTTTCATTATGTCGGTTTATTTGTCGGTATGACTACCGATAACCGTGTTAAAATATTACGTACTGATTTACGGGCTGGAGATGTTGATCAACTAGTGAATTATAATCTATTCTAGTCACAAATATATAATCTATTACAACTTAAGACGAGAAAGGTCGGCTTTTACTACTACTTTTTGTGTGTGAAATAGCTTTATTTAACGTCCGCTTCCACCGAGGTGATATCGCAGACTACTTTTTGAAAATGCTTTGACTTATATAGTATAGTGATATGTAGCTTACGTGTAAAATTAATGATTACGCTAGTCAAATGTTAATTGGACCGACAAATACACACGTGTTAACTGGCGGTGTGTATACAGTGATATATCGTACAGATAGTGCTATATTGTATAGATAATGTGTATAGATTATGTGTAGTGCCTGTGACGTCACTAGCCAATCAACCGGATAAAGCTTGTAATTGAAAATTTGAAAACCGTTTTTGGCTGTCTGATGTTTAAACGTTAATATCTCAATTAATTTTAATCAGATTGGAGTGAACTTGACATAAAATGCATATAGTAACCAATGTCTATAGGCTCAATGAATCTAGTTTTCTCATTTTATGTGCTCTTTAAATAAATATATAAATTTCATTGGTTGAAAGTTTCATAGTGAAATATAATTTATAGGATCTAATAAGCTTTAAGCCATAACAATTAAAAAGCATTGACACTTTATTGGCATTGATCAGACTGCATTGTTAACTGTATAAATCTTTGCTCAAGGTTTCTCTTAATATTAATAAGCCTACTGGCATTCAAAGAATATAAAACAGTCAATACCAATCATGCTTTTAGGCAATTACTTTAAATCAAAATATTGACATTAAAAGTAACGAAAGACCAACTGATGATAACCTTAATATTAGCTATATTGTCTATATACTTTAAGAAATAAATTCTGTATAATCTTAAAATAAAATTTGAAAAAGAAGTAGAATATAGTATCACTATTCGGTGATACTTTCCAAAAAATATAAGGGTCAGAAAATGGGCAGAAAATTCGAAAAATAAAGGGCGATAACTCTAAATGAAACTTATATTACTGGAATCGCATAGACTTCAGGAATCCAAAAATGTAGGTCAAATTTGCAAATTTTGAAAAATAACAAAAATTGTCTCATAAACAACGTCTTTTCAATTTTCGAACGATAGAAATCATAGACGAATGTTCGAAATTGAAAAATGTGAGATAGCCATTATCTCGAAAAAGATTCAGGGTTACCGAAAATGTCATTTGATTAAAAATGGGTAAAGAATTGACGAAATTATGGCCGATTTTCAATATCCGGACAACCTACAAAGTTCGGCCACTTCCGGTATGCGCAGAAGTTTAAAAAATAGCTATGCACTAGCCACCACATGTTTTCCCGATAGAAAAGTTTGTTCCAGATCGATATCTGTTTTCGATCATGGAGAAATAGGCTCCCGCGGAGAAAAAAATAATAATAATAATAATAATCTTTTTAAAAACAATAGTCTGAAAGCCTAATAATAATTTTAGTAATCTCAATATTATGTTACTTTTGTGATGTTATGTTACTTTGTGATGTATTGTTACTTTTGTAATATATTTTGTTGGTTGTGTATATGTAAATATATAATATAATAATAATAATAATAATAATTTTAGTAATCTCAATAGGCTTTCAGACGAAAGTCTGAAAGCCTAATAAGAATAATAATTTTAACAAAAACAATAGTGTTTCACACAAGCTTCGCAGTGTGAAGCCCTAAATAGAACATTAATTTGTCGTTTTGTCGTGAATAACATAATTTATTTCATCTCTAAGCAAGAAAACGTTTATATTAAATATAAGTTTTCTTGCTTAGAGATGAAATAAAATATGTTATTCACTCTAAAACTACAAATATCCTCTATATATTGCCCTGTGGATAATTTAGTGCCCAAACCGGCTATTAAAACTATTCCAACAATAATAACCATACCGGAAGTATTCAAAAAATAAAAAAAAAGGTTAAAAACATTGTTGCACTTGCGAAGAACTTAATTTTCTCCCTTAGGTAATAGCTGACCAAAAGAACTAAAGTGTCGTTGGATAGCCCTATTAATGGACCATCATATGGTATCTAAATAATACGATTTCGATGGTAAGGAAATAAATTATTGTATGCCAAAAATCTAGTATTTTCCAATTTTTTAACATTCTGAGATGCCCTTTTCTCGAAAACGACGCCTACGATTTTCTTAAACATTTCTTACTCAAAGTCCTATCGGTTGTCTATATAGTGAATCCGAAATGAAAAGCATTGAAATAATATAGGTGGTCCAAAAATGGCATCAAACTTTGAAAAAAATTGAAAAATCGTTAAATTTTTGTAAACGCTCTTTAATTTATCTTTTTTTCCAAAACTACTCAAAGGATGTTTCTGACACTTCTGGTACAGAAAGTTAGGTATCCAAAGAACTTCGTAAAGCTATCACGACAATGATCGTAAAAGCGGAAGTAGTCGAAAAAATGTCCAATATTTTGAAAAAAATTATTTCTTTTACGGAAACCTTTTTTTATTTATGAATATTTTTTGATGGTATTTTACACAGGGTTAAAATATCATCCTACTTAAGCAGAAACTAGAATAAAAATTGTCTCGGTAATTTGCGTTAGCCGGCATCAGCTAATTTAGTTTTTCGTACCCAGAAAAATTATTTAATGTTCAATTTATATAAAACAAAGTTCATATGCTCCGTGGTCCCAATTGTAATTTTTATACGCCCACATTTTCATGTGGACGTATATTGTCGTCGCCCCTGTCCGTCCGTCAACAATTGTTTGTGAACAGTCTACATGTCACAATTTTTATCCGATTTCAATGAAACTTAAAATATAGGTTTATCACCCTAAGATCTTGGTTCCTTTCGATATTGGCATGTATCGGACTGTAACTTCACGTTTTTAGCTTGTGAACAGTGTAGAGGTCACAATTTTGAACCGATTTAGATGAAACTTGAAATGCATGTTTATAACCCAAAGATCTTGGTTCCTTTCGATATTTGCGCCCGTCGGATGGTAATTTCCTGAATTATGGCCCCAGATTGTACGAAAAATCGCCCTTTTTAGCTTGTGGTCCTTCTGTTGGTCAAAATTGTTATTCGATTTCAAAAACAGTTTGATTATATCACCATTTCATGGTTATGGAGGTTGAGGTCAAATTTCTGGAAAATTGGACCAAAATTGACGGACAAAATGGTCGCCATTTGTACACGAATAATGTGAAAATATGTTATATCAAGGTTGTCGACCCTATAGAGGTCACAATTTTGATGAAACTTGAAATACATGTTTATAACCTAAAGATATGGTTCCATTGCATATTTGCACATACCTGATCGTAACTTCCTGAATTATGGCCCCTGATTGTACGAAAATCGCCCCATTTTTTAGCTTGCGGTTCCTTTGGAGGTCACAATTATTAACGGATTTAAAATAAGGTTTGATTATATCACTGTTTCACCATAATGAAGGGTGAGTTCAAATTTCGTAAAAATTGGACCAAAACTGCCAGACAAAATGGCTGGCGCTAATTCGTGAATAGTGTAGAAATATGATACATCAAGGTTGTGGACCATGTAGAGGTCACAATTTTAATCCGATTTTGATGAAATTTGATATGTAAGTTTATAACCCAAAGATCGCGGTTTCTTTCGATATTCGGGCACATTGGACCATAACTTCCTGAATTATGGCCTTGGTGAAATTAAGGATCAAAGTTTTCAAAAAAATCAGCGAAATATAGGTCAGAATGACCTAAAAAAAAATTTCGATACAAGACAAGGAATTACTGATTCGTACACAAAATATGGAGTTTGTCGATTGAACCGGAAGTGCCACCATCTTGAAACGTGAAAAATCACTAAGGCTTTTTTGCTATTTTACTTACAGACACGGGAGTTTATTTTCTGAATCCTTGGAGAAAGGCCTAAAAATCGTCAAGAGTGGAATTTTGATTTAGGTCAACTTGGAACACAATAACTCTCCTTCTAATTAAGGTAGAATGTTCAAACTTGGTGTAGACGTTCACTAGGTCAATGTCATGACTGAGTTCAAAGATTAGCATTTTCTGCTCAGGGTAAGCAGAGATAAGCAAGCTGATTTGTTGATTCTTTAGGGCACGATAATTTTGGTTATAATGAAGGGAGGGCGATGAAACTCTTGTCAATCGAGAGTCTTATAGCTAGCCTATTGTGTGAAATAATTGTGAAATCATTGTAGCCGAACAAAAAGAGATTGAAAATCCAAAAAGTCGTATTTTTACAATTTGGAGCATGTTTAGAGGTCATTCTCGTAAAGTCAACATAATATTTTTTGGGAATTTCTTCTACAAAGAGTCTTATTGGTAGTTTTTTATATAAAAGCATCGATCAACAGTCCAAAATATCAGGAGTAGAAGAACGAAGGGATTGAAAATTGAAAACGGCACCCTTTCATTGTTAAGCGAAACATGCAGTGTGGGTGGCTACAATCTGCACATTTAGTCATCGTATAGAGCTTATTCAACCATATCGAATTCCAACTGCTAAGTGTATAGTTTCATTACATCAATACCTTGAATATGTTCGACAATGAGCATTGTCTGCCATTAAAGCAGAGCGATGAGCAATTTGATTGGTCGAGTATTTGAAACAAAATAACCCTTCTTCTAATTGGGGCGGAATGTTCAATCTTGGTGAAGGCGTTCATTAGGTCAATGCCATGATGGAGTGTGAAGATGAGCATTGTCTGCATACTGTAAGCAGAGATAAGCAATCTAATTGGTTGATACTTTGGGGCACGATAACTTTGGTTATAATGAAGTGAGGGCGACGAAATTCCAAATATAGATTCATTATGTTATTACCTTGACTAAGTTTGATGCTGAGAATTTTCTGCTTTGACTTAGGAGCGATAAGCAATTTGACTGATCACATTGGAACATAACAAGTCTGTTTTTAATTAAGGTAGAATATGAACCGGTTGAATTGTTTCTCGTTAAAACTCGGTGAGTTTTTGGCCGATTTCATTAATTCTTTTTCCTTTTTAAGATTCTTTATATAACTCATGAGATGCGACAGAAACTGACTGTGAATATGAAAGCTTTAATATCTGCTTAGCAGAACTAGTTTCAATTTCATTTTCAGGCAATTTCGAATAAAATGTAAAATGAAGTGTCAAATTCAGTTATTTACAATTCATTCAGCGTCACCATATTTTGAAATATTTATTTGTAATTTTCATAAACTCGTAGCAATAATCCAGACAAAGAGAATGTATGCGAAAATTAGTTTGTAATATGAGCAGTTGCCGAGAAATATGCAATTTTGCATGCATCACTTTTCACATTATTTTGAATTATTATTCGATTTGCAATATTTTTTTTCCATTTGATGACTAATGCCAATTTGGACTAGGTCAAGCCAATTTTACATTTTCACTGTGACGGGAAATGATGTCATCTGTGCAAAAACTGTATTTTTAACCTAAAAAACAAATATTTTATTCAAATGAGTCTGCCTTATAATATACTATTCAAAAAAAGTAGGAGATATTTGATTTTTAAGTGTTATTAAAGTCACCTAATGAAACTGACGAAGAAACAAATGACAAAATGAAATGAAGTTCACATTCATCGATTTATTCCAAATGATCGTTAGACTAAGTAAGGCACAGACTGACCATTATAAGGGTAAAATGATACCCGGGGTCAAACAGCAAAGTTACCACAGCATCACAACAAAGTCAGTAACGGGTAAATCCTCCTCTGTTTGCCAAACAAGCATTGATCCGACGTGGCATACTCCTAATGAGACGTCTAAGGTCATTTTGGTCCAGATTTTCCCATTCCTGTTGCAACGCAGCAGCAAGTTCTTGGACATTGGCAGGACGTTGTTGATGTTGACGTAACCGTTGTCCAAGCATGTCCCAGACATGCTTGATGGGGGGAGAAGTCGGGACTCAGTGCTGGCCAAGGTAATGTGGTGATGTTCTGTTGTTGGAGGTAACCTGTAACGATCCTGGCCCTGTGACATCTTGCGTTGTCATCCTGGAAGATGAAACGACGGCCATGACGTTGTGCGAACGGCACAACATGGACTGCCAAGATGTTGTCCCAGTAGTACTGGCCTGTAACACGTCCTGCAACAACATGTAAAGCCGTTCTTCCAGCAACAGTGATGCCTCCCCACACCATAACAGAACCACCCCGAAATCGATCATGTCTGATGACGTTAGTGTCTTGGAAGCGCTCGTTTCGACGACGCCACACCCTCCTACGTCTGTCCAAAAAATCATCAGTGAACCTTGACTCATCTGAAAACATCACATTGCTCCAGCGTCGATTATCCCAGTTCGAAAATTGAAAACACGTTGTTTGCGAGACAATTTTTGTTATTTTTCAAAATTTTCAAATTTGACCTCCATTTTTGGATTCCTGAAGTCTATGCGATTCCAGTAATATAAGTTTCATTCAGAGTTATCGCCCTTTATTTTTCGATTTTTTTTCGAATTTTTGGCCCATTTTCTAACCCTTATATTTTTGGGAAAGGATAAAACAATATTTCTGAAACCCCTGAAACATAAAGCCATATGGTCAGACAGTTGCATTGCATAAAGCAATTTCAACAACGATCCGTAAAGCGAAAGTAGTCGAAATATTTTCTGATATTTTGAAAAAACGCAAAAAATGTGTGCTTTTGGGAAAAACGTGATTTTTACACCTGATATCAAGGGATTAAGGCATCGTTGGTTGCACGGGAATTGGAGTATCGTATGATACCCAATTCATACAGATACGATGATCGGGAAGTAAAATATGACACGCTGAAAATCAAGCATTTTCTGATTTGGAGCGTTTTTTTATGCCTTTATCTCGAAAACTGCTCCAGCGATTTTTCTTAAACTTTCTCTATAAAGAGTCCCTTCGGTAGTTTTTAGCATGAAGCCATCCAATAAGACCTTCGAATAATTGGGATAGGGCAAAAAAGGGACTGAAAATTGGAAAAAGTCAAAAAATCGTGAAAATTTGGAAAATGCTCCCCTATTTTTTTATTTTAAGAGATTTGCAAAAAAAAGGATATATATTCAGATAGCCGACCTAATATGTATGTAGTTATTGAAATTTAATTTTCAATATTTTGACCAAAAGTGACATAAGTTCAAAGGTAACGTGGCACCAGTGAAACCCGTCATAACTGCTATGCAGGTCTAGTTTTGCTTCTTATTGTGAACAATATTCAAATGGGAACACATCAATAACAACACATTTGTCAGAGGGTCAAAACCAAAAGTACGACACAGATGGTTAATTCCATTAGAAGTCCCTGCACATCATGTGTAAGAGCCCGTTGAGGACACAGGTAACACGTCATTTGGGACTCATGTCATTTGGGACTCAACACAAACGACATTTGGGACCCAGTTAACGACGTTTGGGACTTCATTGGCGTCATTTGGGACTGAACACAAACGACATTTGGGACTCAATATAAACGACATTTGGGACCCAATATAAACGATGTATGGCAAGTGTTCGACACTTAAGTCTACGATATCACCTTAGGTGGAAGTGGACGTTAAACCCCACGAACGAACGATCGACACAAACGTCGGTCCATTGGCCCAACTGGCCAAGGCCGACTGATTTATCGGAGGACCCCTGCTTGCCTATTTGTGCATTTCGCTCGGGAATCGTGCTTCTTTGACGCTCCGTATGAATTCCAGGTACCGGTAGATATTAAAATAATAATTAGATCATACATTTAATGGTTTTGCTTACCAGTTGTTAGTGCAATTTAAATCTTAGTTGAATATAATCCTCTGATAGAACACCAAAATACACCGAGAAACAGTCATTAATATTAATATATTTTTTCCGCCATTGCCAAATCCGCCGATGACACGTGTGACATTGATTGGAATTTCTAGGTCAATAAGCCGGCGATGCTACGTTTAATTTTAAGTAGCATCTACCGTTATAATTTTTTATATACACATGCTAACGGAGGCTTAGTTTTAAACATATTGTCATTATTATTGAAAAGTATCTGGCGTAGTCGTACAGAGTTTTATTTTAAAGCAATTTCAATGATGGTTGTCACACGATCATTGTGCCGTACGGGTGTCTATCATGGACGAATGAATAAAAACTTTTGAAAGTTATGTGACAGACAAAAACTACAAATTGTGTTATGAAAAAATAAATGTATTGTTAAAATAAATAAATGTATTGTTAAAATGAATTTATAAGACTCGTACACAATTTAATCATATGGAAGAAATAGCTAATAGGCTACTCGTTGACTATTTTGTTATTTGATTTCAGATCGAATCACCGTTGTTTTTATAGTAAAGTTAATGTTAATCGTATTGTTTGTATGATCATTGTTTTGTTGTCCACCGATGTTTTTTTTAATGAAGTATTCTTGTATTGTTTGTAAATTGGCGTTATGATTTTAGCAATTTTGATTGTTTGATTAGTGTTTATTGTCAGTATCAGAAAATGCCGAAATCAAAATCAGAAAATGCCGTGGTATTTCTTTATAACACAATTTGTAGTCCTTTGCCCATCACGTAACAGTCATGTAACTTGCAAACGTTTTTATTCATCCGTTGATGATAGACAAACGACACAATGATCACGTGACAACCATAACTGAAATGGCTGTAAAATAAAGTTCTGTACAACTATGATGATATATCCTTCAACAATTGTTAAAATTAACACCCTGTCAATATATATTACGTACGTTGTAACTAACGTACGGAAATTAAATGGAAGCAGGTAAGGTGAGTCTGTCGTTCAGATTGCCTGTCAATAGTGTATAAAATAAAAACATCAATTTAGAACTGGTTTATTGGCATAATGCCAACCGATATGTACCCCTGTGAAAATACACACTGAAATTTCAGTGAAATCCCAGTGAGATTTCAGTGAAATTTCAGTGAGAGATTTGGTCAAAATATTATTGAAATTTCAGTGAGATTTTACTGAAATTTCAATAAAATTTTGGTGAAATTTCAATAAAATTTTGACTAAATTTCTCACTGAATTTCGGTAAAATCTCACTGAAATTTCGGTAAAATCTCACTGAAATTTCGGTAAAATCTCACTGAAATTTCGGTAAAATCTCACTGGTATTTCTTTATAACACAATTTGTAGTCCTTTGCCCATCACGTAACAGTCATGTAACTTGCAAACGTTTTTATTCATCCGTTGATGATAGACAAACGACACAATGATCACGTGACAACCATAACTGAAATGGCTGTAAAATAAAGTTCTGTACAACTATGATGATATATCCTTCAACAATTGTTAAAATTAACACCCTGTCAATATATATTACGTACGTTGTAACTAACGTACGGAAATTAAATGGAAGCAGGTAAGGTGAGTCTGTCGTTCAGATTGCCTGTCAATAGTGTATAAAATAAAAACATCAATTTAGAACTGGTTTATTGGCATAATGCCAACCGATATGTACCCCTGTGAAAATACACACTGAAATTTCAGTGAAATCCCAGTGAGATTTCAGTGAAATTTCAGTGAGAGATTTGGTCAAAATATTATTGAAATTCAATGAGATTTTGGTGAAATTTCAATAAAATTTTGGTGAAATTTCAATAAAATTTTGACTAAATTTCTCACTGAATTTCGGTAAAATCTCACTGAAATTTCGGTAAAATCTCACTGAAATTTCGGTAAAATCTCACTGAAATTTCGGTAAAATCTCACTGAAATTTCGGTAAAATCTCACTGAAATTTCAATAATATTTTGACCAAATCTCTCACTGAAATTTCAGTGAAATCTCACTGAAATTTCAATAATATTTTAACTAAATTTGTCACTGAAATTTTACTGAAATCTTGTTGGAATTTTACTGAAATTTTAATGAAATCTCACCGAAATTTTAATGAAATCTTATATATTACTATTTCAAAGTGTTTATTAACATGCATTCTGAAAAAAAACTGCAAACAATTACAATATCATTACTATATTATTAATTATCCCTCAAATTTCTGTATTCCATTTTCTAATTTTCTTTTTCTTCTGGTGTTGTGCTTTTCTTCTTCCATAATAATAATAACAATGTATGGCCTGAAATGACACAATCAAAATAATATTAAATAAAGATAGGCATATGTGTCAAAAAGAAAGCATATAAATATAAATTTTGGAAACCATGGATAATATTAAATTAAATGTGCATAGACTGTCGAGTGGCAGGCATTTACATTAACTTCTGAATAGCCCACACAAGATTTATAACACTGATAATTTACTCTTAGTCTTAAAATATCTTTCGATTTATTTTTAGTGGATCGGTAGCCTATATGGACAGAACGGTTTTACCATATTTTTTTTAAAAACTAAACATAGCCAGGTCACACATATAATTTGAATGATGGAAATTACTACCAATAGCCCGATCCACACTACTATAGTATATAGAATTTAAACAACACTAGTCTATACTCACCATATGACTGTTTTGTAATTGTAATACGCCTTATCACTCAGTACATCCATTTAATATTTAACAACGTCCAAATTCACTCAACAAAACATTCTTTGATAGGTGTTTTGGGATCATATAATCCAGAAAATAACGTGTACAAACACAACTCTATTATTGTTAATTCGCGCCCGTTTACGGTAATTTAATCTTCCGATTATAAACGTGGAACACTTACGCGAAACGAACGTACCATAGTATAGTAATTAGCCCGTTAATTGTATAAAATAGCGGCATCAGTATATCAATTTAGCAATGAAACATGCACGCGAGGTTCGTTTTTGTTTGCATGCGAGTTTCATATATCTACAACCATTATAGAATTAAAAATTTGTTCGTTTGTTTTCCATTCCAAAATTTTTAAAAACCATGCCGCGCGTCTGAAATACGATACTCCGTCATTGGAATCTGTCATCGTTTACGCTAATCGGCAGTGACCTCATAACTTAACTTTAGATTTATTTTTTTCTTTTCGCAATAAAAGAGGTTGATTTCAAAACATGAAATCAATTGATCGTAAAATATTTACTGTAAATGAAATTTACGGGAGCCACAATGGGTGACCTCGTTTCCAAATATGGCTATTGAAACACACGTGTGTTACGTTCGAGAAAATAGCCATTCTATCACAATGCAACTATTATCGCAACATATCTGAAACATTTTTGATGCCGATTCATAAGTTTAGAAATCATTATATACATGTAGTTAATATTAGGCTACTCAACACGAGTTCGTGAATTACGCACGGTGATTGACGAATAAAATAAACTCCAGTGTAATTGTCTACTTCAGGAAATAAACGTGATAATAATTAATAATGGAAATTAAAAACATTTAGTCTTCTCTCACTTCTGACACTCATAATTTCAAAGTGCTCTCTTTCACAAAGAATAAATCTGCATATGCAATTATTAAGATAGGCCTACTTGTGATAAAAAAAAAAAAAATATGACATTTTTATGTTTTGTAATTTCAATGAAATTTCAATGAAATTTGCAATATAAATATTTCAGTGAAATTTCAATAGACTAAAATATATTTTATTTCAATGAAATTTCAGTAGATCAAAATTTTTGTAAATTTCAGTGAAATTTCAGTAATAGACCAAAATATTTTTTTATTTCAGTGAAATTTTGGTGAGATTTCAGTGAAATTTGGTCATTTCAGTGAGATTGGGCAAAATTTTCAAATTTCAGTGAAATTCAGTGAAATCTCACCGAAATTTCAGTGAAATTTCAGTATCATTTTCTCTGGGGAACGTATCATTGGAATTCTCCAATGGAGATTCTGTCGGGGGAAACATCCACAGTTTCTCTCTCCGTGTATTCGATGTTCCATCAGGGAATTATATCCAATGACGATTTAAATTTACCTAACAACTGGTCAGTGAATCCATCAATGTATTATCCAGTTAATATTTTAATATCTACCGGTACCTGAAATTCACATGGACAGAGCGGAAGACGCGACGAGACTGTCTTCAATGATCAACAATGTGCTAATTATTCGGATTATGATAATGAACAATGTCGTGTGGACGACTTTACCAACGTATTACTATATCTTGCTCGAGTCACAAACGATGTACACCAAAGTCCCAAACGTCGTATACCAAAGTCCCAAATGTCGTATACCAAAGTCCCAAATGTCGCGGTCATATTTTTTTGAGTCCCAAATGACGTGAGTCCCAAATGACATGTAATCAGGACACATGCACTACTGCCATCTGTGTCATACTTTTGGTTTTGACCCTCTGACTTTGTACCTTTGATTACAGATTAAACATCCATAAGTGTACAAATGTGTTGTTATTGATGTGTTCCCATTTGAATACGGTTCACAATAAGAAGCAAAATAAATAATGTTCACAGGATCATTTTGTTATACGAAAAACTAAGTGATGCGTTTTCTAATCAAAATGATTCCGTTTTAACCAACTTACATTGTTTACTCAATTCACTATACTATAAGAAAACCAATACACACAATATCTCAATTTTTTCTCACCTCCAGAGGGACCACAAGCTAATTAATAAAAGCAATTTTTTGGACAATCAGGTACCATAATCCATGGTGTTTACAATTTAATAAAGTCTAAAACCACCACCCTAGGTATAGATATGGAGTAGTGTGGGAATCCTTTCAATGAGAATCAAATTTGTTTTTACACAAATTTATCAAATAGGTTAAGATACATTTTGTATGTGTAAAACATTTATGTTCAACTTCAGTTTGTCACAGTTATCCATTTCAGGATACCCGTATCTGATGTTTCAATATTTTGAAAATGAGTTTGGCATCCTAAAGCAAACAGCTGCTTTGCAAATATATATAAAAAGTAATTTTCCATTTCTAATATTTGGGAAAATAAGTCTTTTAACTAAGGATTCCGGCATTGTTGTTGGGGTAGCTGTAGGGGAGTTGGGAGGCTTCTTGTATTCTTGCAAACCCTATGGACTTTTAAAGGAGGTACATGTATAAGAAAAGGGAAGAAAGATTTGTTCTAATGCATATGGCATAACTGTAAGCAACGGAAATGAAATTAAGGGTCCCCACTAAGACACAATGTCTCAAACAAATGCATGCATGTGGCTACTTGAAGACATTTCATTTTTCATTCTCATCATTTAAAAATAGACCATGTCATTCATAGCAGGAATGTTGACTTATATTGCAGCGTTAGCGATGCTCTCGTTATTACTACTAATATTATTATAATATTATTTTCTAGAGTATTGTTTTATCATTTATATTAGGTAGACGATGATATTCAGATGTTATATTTTCCTAAAGAATACATTAAAACAGATGAAGAAACCGTTTCAAAGTAGGAACTTTTTATACGCCCACATTTTCATGTGGATGTATTATGCCTTCGCTCCTGTTTGTCAGTCTGGACATCCGTCTACAATTTGTTTGTGGACACTCTACAGGTCACAGTTTTTATCCCATTTCAACGAAACTTGGAATATAGGTGTATCTCCCCAATATCTGGGTTCATTTCGATATTGGCATGTATCGAACCTAACTTCTCATGGATTATTGCTTCTGATTTAAATAGAAAACATTTTAGTATATTACAGCAGTGAAAGTTGATTTTGAATTTCGTGAAAATTGGACCAACACTAACGGCCAAAATAACCGCCGCTTGTACGCAAATAGTTTAAAAATATGGTATATCAATTTTGTTGACCCTTTAGAGGTCATAATTTTAATCTGATTGTGATGGAACTTATTACAGCATATTTAGTGTGCACCCTTTCATATAACATGTTTGGGGCACTTTACAGAGTGACAATGTAAACATAAATAAACAACAAGATTATGGATATGATAACGATTGTATACAGAGTCAGTTAAAAACCTGATTGAATAAATGTTTTTTTATACACTCACATTTCCATGTGAAATTTTCAATCAATAGAAACAGGAAGCACAAACCAAATACAGGCGGTTTGACGGGGTTAATTTTGACTAAGTCAAAATGATGCATTTGATTTTCAGATAACACAAAGGGTACTGGTCTTGTTTATATGCTGTTTTTACTGCGTAAAAATCGGTATAGAGTTTAATTTCAAAAGATCGTTTGATAATTGATAATAATCGTTTGAAAATTACAAAAATGGTGTAATTAGTACCATAGTTTTATTTAATGGTACAGCGTTTAATTTCTCCCAGAGGGTTTTAAAAATGGAAAAAACGTCGAATTATAGACAGCACTTTAATTTCCCAAGCTGCGTTATAAATTACATCCGATTAATTTATCAACAGTGTTTAAATATTAGACGAAGCATTTAATTGCTCGCGAGTCGTTTATCCGATCGGTTCATTTTGATTACGATTATTTACATATGAAATGGAGTACGAATAAAAAGGCTGAATATAAAAAAATGCACACAAAGATATGCTCACCTTACCGTGGTCGTAGTATTATTATCCATTAAAAATAATGATTCCACTGTACCACTGACAAATATATCAAAAATTGGTAAATTAAGTCCAATGTTATTATACCATCGGAAATCAGTAGAGCACAAAGACACCAAATCTGCAAAGTGGGATAAGTGGAGTAAGGAGAGGCCACCATAAGACAGGCCTAGCACCTAAACACTAAACCCACAAAGATGACTTCTACCAATCCAGAGACGAGACACATATGTCCACATAAAATAAATGCTGTCTCTGCAGATCAACTACCAAACAATATGTTTTTATATGCCCACATGGAAATGTGGTCGTATATTGCCGTTGCCCCCGTCTGTCCGTCCGTCAGTCGGTCCGTCCGTCGTCCACAATTTCTTGTGAACACTCTTGAGGCCAAAGGTAATATCCGATTGACTTTAAATTTATACACAAGGTTATGCGACGAAAAAGTCTATTGATTTTCAGCGTTTCCCGATAATTACTGTCATGATGATTTAGAATCTAAAAATTATTGTGAACGTGTTCCTAATTATGATATTAATGGTTTAGATAAACGATTATGTTATATTCCCCACCACTAAGGTTGCAGCGATACCCCGGGGATGCCGCATTATCGCGATTATTTTTTTTCAAGTGATATCGTATCGGCCAAAGTTGAATAATCGCAATCCCCGGTATTTTAGGATTTTTTTGGGCGGAGGTCGGTGCAATAAATCCAAAGTTCATTTTCACCGGTGCGGGGGCCGGATCGAATTCGAAATAATAGTTTAATTACTACTTGTAAAATTATACAATAAAAATCGGTGAGAGAAAGTTCCCGAAACACATTTTGTAAACAAAGCCGCACGCGACATCGGTGTACCGTAGCAACGGTGCGGCGAATCCCCGGTTAACAAGACTGAAAATATTATGTTTATTTCAATGTTAAGTTAGTACTGTACGATAAAGAGAATTATCGTGATAAAATTGATAATCGTAGACTTTTATTTATCGCGATAATTCCAAAAGCAGTTATCATGATTAATGGCGATATCAGAATTTGATATCGTTGCAACCTTACCCACCACTCTGTAAAACACCCTAAAAAACTGATAAAGTAAGAATAGTCTTTAATTGTCCAATTGCATATGATAATTTCTCTTTAAATAACCACTTGTTACAAGGTCCAGACCTAACTAATAGACTTTTAAGTGTATTGATACGTTGGCGACAAGAATTATTTGCAGTCATGGCAGACATAGAATCCATGTTCTACTGAGTTAGGGTAGCTAAATCTGATTGTGACATGTTACGTTATTTATGGTGGCCAAAGGGAGATTTGACAAAACCTTTATGTGAATATAGGATGCTTGTACATGTTTTTGGTGCGACCAGTTCCCCTGCATGTGCAAATTACGCTTTAAAGAAGGTAGCCTTAGATAATCAAAATGATTATAACCCTTTTGTCATTGATAGTATACTGAATGATTTTTATGTAGATGATTTTCTTAAGTCAGTTAGTGATGAAATTACAGGTATTTCACTTATTCATGATGTTTGTGAACTCTTATCTAAAGGTGGTTTTAGATTAACTAAATGGGTAAGTAATAGTCGTAAATTGTTAAATTGTATTCATGAACAAGATCGTATTGAAGAAGTGAGAGATTTAGATTTATGTAATGATTTACCTGTTAAAAGAGCATTAGGTGTGCAATGGTGTGTGGAAAGTGATATGATTGAATTTAAGGTTGATATTTTAAGTTCATTAGCAACTAGACGTAATATTTTGTCTGTAATGAGTTCTATTTTCGATCCTTTTGGTATTGCCTCCCCATTTATTTTAAAGGCTAAAATTATATTACAAAACTTATGTCGTGCAAAATTAACATGGGATGAACCCATTCCATCTGAGTGGAATATTAAGTGGTGTGAATGGCTTAGTCAATTAAGTAATTTAGAACAATTAAGAATACAAAGATGTCTTAAGCCTGATAATTTTGGTAACATTGTAAATACTCAATTACATCATTTTGCTGATGCAAGTCAGGACGGTTATGGTACTGTGACATATATACGTTTTTTAAATGACAGTGGAAGTGTGCATACCGCTTTTGTCTTAGCTAGATCGCGTGTGGCACCCTTAAAGCCCCACACTATTGTGAAGTTAGAGCTTTCTGCAGCAACTTCTCTTGTAAGAATAAATACAATGTTGATTCGTGAATTCTCAATTCCAGTAGACCGTGAAATATTTTGGACTGACAGTCAAACAGTGCTGAAATATGTAAACAATAATACGTCGCGATATCCAGTATTTGTGAGTAACAGAATCGCTGTTATACGTGATGGATCCAATGTTAGTGATTGGAGATACGTTCCTTCTAAAATGAACCCTGCAGATTATTGTTCAAGGGGACTTAGTGCTATTGAACTCTCAAGTAAAAGGTGGATTGCAGCACCAGAGTTTCTACATAATCCTGAAACAGAGTGGCCTGAAAATTACATGTGAATAATGAGACAATGAAATCAAGGTGAACAGTGTGAAATGTGAAAATGACTGTGTAACTCAGTTATTTCAGAACTACTCTGATTGGGTTAAACTAAAACGTGGCGTGTCATGGTGGATGCGCTGGAAGACGATTCTTAAACTTAAAGCAAAGAAACAGCCAATGCCCGATGATTTATGTAAACATTCTTTAACTCATGAAGAAACTGTCAATTCAGAAAGTGTGATATTAAGATATGTTCAAAACTCATGTTTTTCGAAGGAAATAGATATCCTTAACCCCTTGTGGACGGATGATGTGTTGACACGCAAATATTTTCCGTGCCCAGAGACGGTTGACGTGTTGGCACGTCACACGTGACACCCTGAATCAGTCCTCATTTAAATATGCTAAATTTAGCACGGGGAATCCCCCTTTGCCTTGCGATCATAAACTAGTTATCTCCCTTTTCTAGATGGTATTACTTGTATTTTATCGTGTAATTTTCTCGAATTTTCTGCATATTTACGACATGTAAACAATGGCGGTTGCCAGGAAGCGCCAGCTGTCTTTCGACGAAGTTTTGGGTTAAAAAAGACAATAAGGCAAGGAAAATTCATTTTGTGAACTCAAAACATCATAAACTTACAACAGGAATTCTTTTTAAGAATTTAAGCCAAGCAGATTGAAGATAAATTCACATTTTAAAAAAAATGATTTTTTCCCCTAAATGATCCCGTCCAGGGTTACGAAATTTCGTCAAAAATCCCGTCCACAAGGGGTTAAGAACGACAGCAGTAAGAAGTGTGTGACGTCGAATAGTGACATTTCCAGTTTAGATCCCATATTAAATTAAAGGATAATCTTTTACGTGTCGGTGGACGATTACGAAATAGCAATATTCCTTATAATGCCAAGCACCAAATAATATTACCCAAAAATTGTCATATTGCATGGTTAATTGTGAAACATATTCACAAAGTTGTAGGACATCAAGGTGTGAATCATACAGTATCAGAACTTTTGGATAATAAAAGCTGGACTTCTAGTGAAAAACTTTATTAGAAATTGTGTGACATGTCAAAAATTAAATTCCCGTGTTTGTGAACAGAAAATGGCAGATATTCCTGTGTCAAGACTTACTCCAGATGAGAAACCATTTAGTAGAGTGGGCATAGATTATTTTGGACCGTTTTGTGTAAAAGTAGGTCGTTCGGTGAGGAAGAAATATGGTGTAAAATTCACCTGTGTCGCTTTGCGTGCAATACATATAGAGGTGGCAGACACGTTGGACACTGATTCGTGTGTTAGTGCTATTCGCCGATTTATTGCTCGACGAGGTTATCCAGTGGAAATATTTTCAGATAATGGGACAAATCTTATCGCTGCCAACAAAGAATTGAAATCTTCCTTACAACAGTTAGATCAAAATGTATTAACCCCTTGTGGATTTATGGGAAAAAATCATGTTTTTTAAAATGTGAATTAATCTTCAATCTGCTTGGCTAAAATTCTTAAAAAAGAATTCCTGTTGTAAGTTTATGATGTTTTGAGTTCACAAAATGAATTTTCCTTGCCTTATTGTCTATTTTAACCCAAAACTTCGTCGAAAGACAGCTGGCGCTTCCTGGTAACCGCCATTGTTTACATGTCGTAAATATGCAGAAAATTCGAGAAAATTACACGATAAAATACAAGTGATACCATCTAGAAAAGGGAGATAACTAGTTTATGATCGCAAGGCAAAGAGGGATTCCCCGTGCTAAATTTAGCATATTTAAATGAGGACTGATTCAGGGTGTCATGTGTGACGTGCCAACACGTCAACCGTCTCTGGGCACAGAAAATATTTGCGTGTCAACACGTCATCCGTCCACAAGGGGTTAGATCATTTCTCTGCTAGATATAGTTTCAAATGGAACTTTAATCCTCCAGCGGCATCCCATTTCGGTGGCATATGGGAAAGACAAATCCGTACCATAAGAAAGATTTTACAAGCTATTCTATGTGATCAGTACTTAAAAACGTGTCAAAGTGAAGAACATTTGCGAACTTTTATGTGTGAAGTAGAGGCTATAATTAACAGTCGCCCACTTACCAAAACTTCAGACAATCCTAACGATTTAGATGTAATTACCGGAAATTCCATATTATTGTATGATAATAATGTATTATTTCCCATAGGTACTTTTAGTGACAGAGATATTTATGCTAAAAGACGGTGGCGACAGGTACAATACCTGTCAGACTTGTTCTGGAAACGTTGGACTAAAGAATATTTACCCTCCCTTCAGAAACGCCAAAAATGGTTAAAACCTCTTAAGAATATTGCAATAGGTGATATAGTCTTAGTTGTTGATAGTATGTCGCCAAGAGCTTCTTGGACTATGGGTAAAGTAGTTGAAACTTATCCAAATAAGCTTGGATTGGTGAGAAGTGTCAAATTGAAAACACAAACTGGTTTTTTAGTAAGACCAATTGATAAGTTATGTCTGTTATTAGAACAAGATAATTAGTGGTGTAATTGTAATCATTGCTAGTATTAGTTATATTATACAGTAAACATATAAATATTTTGGGTGAAAGGTGTAAAGTGAATTTGGTGACTTCCTTATTTAGAATTTAAGAATTAGAATTTAAATTATGCTATTTGTAGTTTACTTAAAGGTCAAGTGTGACAGACTTTAATGTGATATACTAAAATTATTAGTGTGATGGTGATAAGATTTCATAAGTGCAAAATAATATTTAGTTATTATTATTAACTACAGTATTCATACTTAAAGTGACATTTTGTGTTAAAGGTATTAACATTTGAATTAAGTTTTAAGTCAATAATGATGATTCATTATTTGTTTATATTTGAACATATATGTATTTGTATCTCATTATGTATAATTCGATAGGGGCCGGTTATGTTATGTTCAAAATCGGTAAATGAGAGTCTGGGTGTACGAGTGTATCTGGTTGAAAGAGACTGAGTGGAAGCGCGTGTTGCTAGGGTGATTGAATATTATAGGATGTAAAGCAGACGCATGGTGAACGGTGAGCCAGGCCCGCGTGTGTGTGTGTTGCGGGGTTTTGATATCGTTTTTCACGTTGTATTTGATGTTGACAATTAACTTTACTGTATTATAATGATGAATGGTGAACTCAATATGTATTCTGTGTGAATGAATATATACATGGTGAATCTTCTATAACTTTTTGTAAAGGTGAATTTACTTGGTCATTAATTTTGTGTGATGTGATCAACCGTGAACTCTGTACTGTACTTTTCGCTGAACATTTTATTATTTGTTTGTATGACATTTATTTAATACAATATATCATCGTACGAAATAATATTGGTTTAAGTTATTGTTACATCTAATCACCAGTGATAACAGCAAAACTACGACCCACGGCTCGCCGGTACTATACTTATAGTAACTAGTATTATTAGTAGATCCCATGGTTTGCATGATAAAGTATTTGTATTTGAGAAATTAAACACATAGGCAACTTGTATAAATTTTATTATGTACAAAATTAAAATAATGATTCAGAGAAATCCCAATCATATATAGGTCAATATTCAATCTGCAAAACAGTTAATTATTAAAACATAGTTAAAACATCGAAAAGTGATTTATAAGTTTTTTAACAAAAAAAAAATCTACAAATAACCACTGGGAAATAGCGTGATCAGTAGAGCTCCATAAGCCGCAATCTGGTTTGAAGCCACGAGAATATCAAAGGCCTTAATCTGCCTTTGGAGGTGAATTGATTGGCAATTTCAAGCCAATCATCAATGTGTATGGTTTCCAGTTCCACTGGTTGTACGCGTGTAACGACTAATCACTAAAAACAACGGCAACAAATCACGAACGATAGAACAATCAATCTCAAGCCAATTAACTTAAATCCGTTGATCGTGTAACTACTGATCCTTAAAAAAACAGCTAATCACGATAACAAGTATGTTTATTAATGACAAAACTCTAACTAAGAACATAACACTTTTTCCTGAAGTGATCAGTTATTTGAGTTATGAGGAACCATCTCACAATGGCGGAAGTGGATAAAGCTGTGTTGCTAACACAAACATCAGTCTCGGACATGCGCAAGTGCCCAGGAGCAAACACACACCAACGACCAACTGAAACTGTGACACCGATCTCCGTTAATTTTTAAATCCTTATTCACATACTGTTTAGGAGTTATGGTCTCTCGGTGCGATTTTTATACGCCCACATTTTCATGTGGACGTATATTGTCGTCGCCCCTGTTCGTCCACAATTGTTTGTGAACAGTCTACAGGTCACAATTTTGAACCGAATTGGATGAAACTTGAAATGCATGTTTATAACCCAAAGATCTTGGTTCTTTTCGATATTTGCGCCAATCGGATCGTAACTTCCTGAATTATGGCCCCTGATTGTCCGAAAAATCGCCCTTTTTAGCTTGTGGTCCCTCTGGAGGTCAAAATTGTTATTCGATTTAAAAAAACGTTTGATCATATCACTGTTCCATGGTTATGAAGGTTGCGTTCGAATTTCGTGAAAATCAGACCAAAATTGACAGACAAAATGGCCGCCGTTTGTAAGCGAATTGTGTGAAAATATGTTATATGAAGGTTGTGGACCTTATAGAGGTCACAATTTTGAACCGATTTTCATGAAACTTGACATGTATGTTTATAACCCAAAGATCTTGGTTCCTTTCGATATTTGCGGCCATCGGATTGTAACTTCCTGAATTATGGCCCCTGATTGTCCGAAAAATCGCCCTTATTAGCTTGTGGTCCCTCTGGAGGTCAAAATTGTTATCCGATTTAAAAAAACGTTTGATTATATCACCGTTCTATGGTTATGAAGGTTGAGTTCGAATTTCATGAAAATCGGACCATAATTGACGGACAAAATGGCCGTCGTTTGTACGCGAATAGTGTGAAAATATGTTATATCAAGGTTGTAGACCTTATAGAGGTCACAATTTTGAACCGATTTTGATGAAACTTGACATGTATGTTTACAACCCAAAGATCTTGGTTCATTTCAATATTTGCGCCCATCGGATCATAATTTCCTGAAATATGTCCCCGGATTGTCCGAAAAATCGCTTTTGTTAGCTTTTGTTGGTCCCTCTGGAGGTCAAAATTATTATCTGATTTAAAAAAATAGGTTGCCAGGCAACGAAACATACGCCCACACAGCAGCCAAATCGTCCGGGCAGTCAACAAGAGTTGTCGCATATTAAGGAATTATCAGAAAATCATTAGAATTTGTTTGGTTTTTATAATCAAACGTTTTTTTTTTTTAAATCAGATAATAATTGTGACCTCCAGAGGGACCACAAGCTAAAAAGGGTGATTTTTCGTACAATCAGGGGACATAATTCAGGAAGTAATCGCCCGATGGGCACAAATATCGAAATTTGATTGGTTGATGCTTTGGGACACGATAACTTTAGTTCTAATTAAGTGAGAGTGATGAAACTTAGTGTATAGTTTCATTACAGTAATACCTTGACTAAGTTCGATAATGAGCATTTTCCGTTCAGGGTAAGCAGAGCAATTTGATTGGTCAAGACTTTGGAACACAATAACTCTCCTTCTAATTGAGTTAAAATGTTCAAACTTGGTGTATATGCTTATTAGGTCAATGCCTTGATGGAGTTCGAAGATGAGCATTTTCCGCTTAGGGTAAGCAGAGATAAGCAATTTGATTGGTTGATACTTTGGGACAAGATAACTTAGGTTCATCTTGATTGATGATTTTTATGCCAATACAATGACTGCATTCTCATTTAGTATTCGATTCGACATTAACAGTGTATAGAAACGATTGACTTGGACACGAGGGCCCTTTCCCTTGGTACATTTTCATTTTTCTCGTCGGTTTTAGCATTGTTCTTTATAAAACACTTTTGGATGACACTTCGTGTACAGTTTGATTGCTCGATACTTTGAAAAAAATAAATGTGCGATTAATTAATATGTGTCTTCTATTTATTTTGGGATTTCGGCAGGGGACATCAGCCTCACTGTTGGCTTGTATAACATATTTTCACACTATTCGCGTACAAATGGAGGCCATTTTGTCCGTCAATTTTGGTCCGATTTTCCCAAAATTCAAACTCAACCTTCATAACCATGGAATCGTGATATAATCAAACGGTTCTTTAAATCGGATAACAATTTTGACCTCCAGAGGGACCACAAGCTAAAAAGGGCGATTTTTTGGACAATCAGGGGCCATAATTGAGGAAGTTACGATCCGATGGGCGCAAATATCGAAAGGAACCAAGATCTTTGGGTTATAAACATACATGTCAAGTTTCATCAAAATTGGTTCAAAATTGTGACCTCTATAAGGTCCACAACCTTGATATAACATATTTTCACACTATTTGCGTACAAACGGCGGCCATTTTGTCCATCAATTTTGGTCCGATTGTCATGAAATTCGAACTCAACGGTGATATAATCAAACGTTTTTTTAAATCCGATAACAATTTTGACCTCCAGAGGGACCACAAGCTAAAAAGGGCAATTTTTCGGACAATCAGGGGCCATAATTCAGGAAGTTACGATCCGATGGGCGCAAATATCGAAAGGAACCAAGATCTTTGGGTTATAAACATGCATGTCAAGTTTCATCAAAATTGGTTCAAAACTGTGACCTTGATATAACATATTTTCACACTATTCGCGTACAAACGGCGGCCATTTTGTCCGTCAATTTTGGTCCGATTTTCACGAAATTCGAACTCAACCTTCATAACCATGGAACGGTGATATAATCAAACGGTTTTTTATACGCCCACATTTTCATGTGGACGTATTATGTCGTCGCCCCTGTCCGTCCGGACGTCCGTCCGTCCGTCTGGACGTCCGTCCGGACGTCCGTCCGTCCACAATTTGTTTGTGGACTCTCTACAGGTCACAATTCTTATCCGATTTTGACGAAACTTGAAATATAGGTTTATCCCCAAAAGATCTCGGCTGCTTTCGATATTGGCATGTATCGGATCAAAACTTCATGGATTATGGCCCCTGATTGTACGAAAAATCACGTTTTTAGCTTGTGGACCCTATAGAGGTCACAATTTTGAACCGATTTTGATGAAACTTGACATGCATGTTTGTAACCCAAAGATCTTGGTTCCTTTCGATATTTGCAGCTATCGGAATGTAATTTCTTAAATTATGGCCCCTGATTGTCCGAAAAATCACCCTTTTTAGCTTGTGGTCCCTCTGGAGGTCACAATTATTATTCGATTTGAAAAACCGTTTGTTTATATCACCGTTACACCCTAAGGAAGGTTGAGTTCGAATTTCGGGAAAATCGGACGAAAATTGCCATACAAAATGGCCGCCGTTTGTACGCGAATACTGTTGAAAAATGGTATATCCATGTTGTGGACCCTGTGGAGGTCACAATTTTGATTCGATTTTGATGAAACTTGAAATTCATGGTTATAACCAAAAGATCTTGCTTCCTTTCGATATTTGCGCATATCGGATCGTAACTTCCTGAATTATGGCCCCTGATTATACGCAAAATCGCCTTTTTTTTAGCTTGGAGGTCACAATTATTATTCGATTTAAAAAAACGTTTGATTATATCACCGTTACACCCTAAGGAAGGTTGAGTTCGAATTTCGGGAAAATCGGACGAAAATTGCCATACAAAATGGCCGCCGTTTGTATGCGAATACTGTTAAAAAATGATATATCAAGGTTGTGGACACTGTGGAGGTCACAATTTTAATTCGATTTTGATGAAACTTGAAATTCATGGTTATAACCCAAAGATCTTGGTTCCTTTCGATATTTGCGCATATCGGATCGTAACTTCCTGAATTATGGCCCCTGATTATACGCAAAATCACCTTTTTTTTTTAGCTTGGAGGTCACAATTATTATCCGATTTAAAAAAACGTTTGATTATATTACCGTTACACCGTAAGGAAGGTTGAGTTTGAATTTGGGGAAAATCAGACCAAAATTGCCATACAAAATGGCCGCCGTTTGTACGCGAATACTGTTAAAAAATGGTATATCAAGGTTGTGGGTCCTGTAAAGGTCACAATTTTAATTCGATTTTGATGAAACTTGAAATTCATGGTTATAACCCAAAGATCTTGGTTCTTTTCGATATTTGCGCATATCGGATTGTAACGTCCTGAATTATGGCCCCTGGTTATACGCAAAATCCCCCTTTCTTTAGCTTGTGGTCCCTCTGGAGGTCACAATTATTATCCCATTTAAAAAAACGTTTGATTATATCACCGTTACACTGTAAGGAAGGTTGAGTTTGAATTTCGGGAAAATCAGACCAAAATTGACAGACAAAATGGCCGCCGTTTGTACCCGAATACTGTTAAAAAGATAGGTTGCCAGGCAACGAAACATACGCCCACAACAGCTAAGTCGTCTGGGCAGTCAACAAGGGTTGTCGCATATTGTTTCTTTTATCAGTAAGGAGAACATTTACAACACATGATAATCTTATTACGAGTAATAGCCCATTAAATAATTATCAGAAATGATTAGAATAGTTTTGATGGTTTGTCTCATGGCCTTTGTCCACAAGATATTTCAAAGTAATCAACTGCCAGAAATTATCAGATATCACTGAAAATCAAATAGGATTCTTCGTATCATGACCCTAAACACTGTGTACAAATTTAAAGTCAATCTGATATTAACTTTAGCCTTTAGAGCATTCACAGGGTTTTTCAAAGTGATCAAGGGTCATAACTCTGGCAGTAATTATCGGATATCGCTGAAAATAAATAGGCTATTTTGTATCGGATATTAACTTTAGATTTTTCAAAGTGATCAAGGGTCATAACTCTGGCAGTAATTATCGGATATTGCTGAAAATCAATAGGCTTCTTTGTATCATGACTTTAAACACCGTGTATAAATTTAAATTCAATCGGATATTAACTTTAGCCTCTAGAGCGTTCACAAGATTTTTCAAAGTGATCAAGGGTCATAACTCGGGCAGAAATTATCGGATATTGCTGAAAATCAACAGGCTTCTTCTTATCATGACCTTACACACTGTGTATAAATTTAAAGTCAATCGGATATTAACTTTAGCCTCTAGAGCGTTCACAAGATTTTTCAAAGTGATCAAGGGTCATAACTCTGGTAGTAATTATCGGATATCACCGAAAATCAATAGGCTTCATCGTCTCATGAACTTAAACACTGTGTATAAATTTAAAGTCAATCGGATATTAACTTTAGCCTCTAAAGCGTTCACAAGATTTTTCAAAGTGATCAAGGGTCATAACTCTGGCAGTAATTATCAGATATCACCGAAAATCAATAGGCTTCTTCGTCTCATGACCTTAAACACTGTGTATAAATTTAAAGTCAATCGGATATTAACTATAGCCTCTAGAGTGTTCACAAGATTTTTCAAAGTGATCAAGGGTCATAACTCTGGTAGTAATTATCGGATATCACCGAAAATCAATAGGCTTCTTCGTCTCACGACCTTAACCACTGTGTATAAATTTAAAGTCAATCGGATATTAACTTTAGCCTCTAAAGCGTTCACAAGATTTTTCAAAGTGATCAAGGGTCATAACTCTGGTAGTAATTATCGGATATCGCTGAAAATCAATAGGCTTCTTCGTCTCACGACCTTAAACACCGTGTATAAATTTCAAGTCAATCGGATATTAACTTTAGCCTCTAGAGCGTTCACAAGAAATTGTGGACGATGGACGGACGGACGGACGGACCGACGGACGGACGGACCGACAGACGGACGGACGGGGGCGACGGCAATATACGACCACATTTCCATGTGGGCGTATAAAAATGATATATCATGGTTGTGGACCCTGTATAGGTCACAATTTTAATTCGATTTTGATGAGGAAGGTTGAGTTCTAATTTCGTGAAAATCGTACCAAATTTGACGGACGAAATGGTCGCCGTTTGTACGCGAATAGTGTAAAAATATGGTATATCATGGTTGTGGACTCTCTACAGGTCACAATTCTTATCCGATTTTGACGAAAAGTCACATTTCTAGGTTGTGTACCGTCACACCATAATCATTGTCGGTTTCGAATTTCATTAATATCAGACTGGAACTGACCAACTAAATGGCTGCTCCCAATACAGTATGAAATACAGGACTTAAAGATGTAGGAAAAATCACTTTCGGTATTGCTTGTTCTCTGTCCATCTCTCGAAAATGTGGGCGTATCCTGCCTGGCAGTGCCAGCCTATCTTTAAATCCGATAACAATTTTGATCTCCAGAGGGACCACAAGCTAAAAAGGGCAATTTTTCAGACAATCAGGGGCCATTATTCAGGAAGTTACGATCCGATGGGCGCAAATATCGAAAGGAACCACGATCTTTGGGTTATAAACATACATGTCAAGTTTCATCAAAATTGGTTCAAAATTGTGACCTCTATGAGCATTGACAGACAAAATGGCCGCCGTTTGTACAACGAATAGTGTGAAAATATGTTATATCAAGGTTGTGGACCCTATAGAGGTCACAATTTTGATGAAACTTGACATGTATGTTTATAACCCAAAGATCTTGGTTCCTTTCGATTATAACTTCCTGAAATATGTCCCCGGATTGTCCGAAAAATCGCTTTTGTTAGCTTTTGTTGGCCGCCGTTTGTACACGAATAGTGTGAAAATATGTTATATCAAGGTTGTGGACCCTATAGAGGTCACAATTTTGATGAAACTTGACATGTATGTTTATAACCCAAAGATCTTGGTTCCTTTCGATTATAACTTCCTGAAATATGTCCCCGGATTGTCCGAAAAATCGCTTTTGTTTGCTTTTGTTGGTCCCTCTGGAGGTCAAAATTATTATCTGATTTAAAAAAACGTTTGATTATCTCACCGTTACATGGTAATGAAGAGAGAGTTAGAATTTCGTGAAAATCGAACTAGCATTGACGGACAAAATGGCTGCCGTTTGTACACGAATAGTGTGAAAATATGTTATATCAAGGTTGTGGACCCTATAGAGGTCAAAATTTTGATGAAACTTGACATGTATGTTTATAACCCAAAGATCTTGGTTCCTTTCGATTATAACTTCCTGAATTATGTCCCCTGATTGTCCGAAAAATCGCTTTTGTTAGCGTGTGGTCCCTCTGGAGGTCAAAATTATTATCCGATTTAAAAACCGTATGATTATATCACGGTTTCATGGTAATGAAGAGAGAATTTGAATTTCGTGAAAATCGGACCAGAGTTGACGGATAAAATGGCCGCCGTCTGTATGCGAATTGTGTAAAAATATGTTATATCAAGGTTGTGGACCCTATAGAGGTCACAATTTTGTACTGATTTTGATGAAACTTGAAATACATGTTTATAACCTAATAATCTTGGTTCCATTGCATATTTGCCCATATCGGATCGTAACTTCCTGAATTATGGCCCCTGATTGTCCGAAAAATCACCCTTTTTAGCTTGTGGCCACAATTATTATATCACAGTTGATTATATCACAGTTACGATGAGGGTGAGTTTGAATTATGATTTTCTGATGATTATGTAAAATGCAACAACTCTTGTTGACTGCCCGGACGATTTGGCTGCTGTGTGGGCGTATGTTTTGTTGCCTGGCAACCTATTATTTAGCTTGTGAACAGTGTAGATGTCACAATTTTGAACCGATTTGGATGAAACTTGAAATGCATGTTTATAACCCAAAGATCTTGGTTCCTTTTGATATTTGCGCCAATCAGATCGTAACTTCCTTTTTAGCTTGTGGTCCCTCTGGAGGTCAAAATTGTTATCCGATTTAAAAAAAACGTTTGATTATATCACTGTTCCATGGTTATGAAGATTGAGTTCAAATTTCGTGAAAATCGGACCAAAATTGACGGACAAAATGGCCGCCGTTTGTACGCGAATAGTGTGAAAATATGTTATATCAAGGTTGTGGACCTTATAGAGGTCACAATTTTGAACCGATTTTGATGAAACTTGACATGTATGTTTATAACCCAAGGATCTTGGTTCCTGACGATATTTGCGCCCATCGGATCGTAACTTCCTGAATTATGGCCCCTGATTGTTCGAAAAATCGCCCTTTTTAGCTTGTGGTCCCTCTGGAGGTCAAAATTGTTATCCGATTTAAAAAAACGTTTGATTATATCATCATTCCATGGTTATGAAGGTCGAGTTCGAATATTGTGAAAATCGGACCAAAATTGATGGACTAAATGGCCGCCATTTGTACGCGAATAGTGTGAAAATATGTTATATAAAGGTTGTGGACCTTATAGAGGTCACAATTTTGAACCGATTTTGATGAAACTTGACATGTATGTTTATAACCCAAGGATCTTGGTTCCTGACGATATTTGCGCCCATCGGATCGTAACTTCCTGAATTATGGCCCCTGATTGTTCGAAAAATCGCCCTTTTTAGCTTGTGGTCCCTCTGGAGGTCAAAATTGTTATCCGATTTAAAAAAACGTTTGATTATATCATCATTCCATGGTTATGAAGGTCGAGTTCGAATATTGTGAAAATCGGACCAAAATTGATGGACTAAATGGCCGCCATTTGTACGCGAATAGTGTGAAAATATGTTATATAAAGGTTGTGGACCTTATAGAGGTCACAATTTTGAACCGATTTTGATGAAACTTGACATGTATGTTTATAACCCAAAGATCTTGGTTTCTGTCGATATTTGCGCCCATCGGATCATTACTTCCTGAATTATATCCCCGGATTGCCCAAAAAATCACTTTTGTTCTAGAGGTCAAAATTATTATCCGATTTAAAAAAATGTTTGATTATATCACCGTTACATGGTAATGAAGAGAGAGATTGAATTTCGTGAAAATTGGACTAGAATTGACGGACAAAATGGCCGCCGTTTGTACACGAATAGTGTATAACCCAAAGATCTTGGTTCCTTTCGATATTTGCGCCCATCGGATCATTACTTCCTGAAGTATGTCCCCTGATTGTACGAAAAATCACCCTTTTTAGCTTGTGGTCCCTCTGGAGTTCACAATTATTATCTGATTTAAAAAAAAACGTTTGATTATATCACAGTTACACCGTAGTTATGGGTGAGTTTGAATTATGATCTTCTGCTGTGTGGGCGAATGTTTCGTTGTCTGGCAACCTATTTTTTTTATTTTAGAATAACATAACATTTCTGTGCATGTGCCAACAGACATTCAACGTGCAACAATTCCACCCGATGAAACTTTTGATTGGAATATGGAAAAAGCCAATTTCATGATGATCAAAATCATAGAATTGGACAACACAGTCAGTATGTCGCAGAGGTCCCCCTTCGATCTATTTTCAATGCGTACTGATATTACAAGATCACAAACTAGAACAATGAATTTTTTTATTTAGATTTATTAACTGTAAAATAAACAATAGCATTGTCGTCTGTGATCTTTCTTTTCGATGTTTCTGCCTCTTTTTGTGCTGCTTGGAATTCCACATATTCTATCCCTTTGTTTGAGCATAGATGGCTCATCAAATTTGATGTCGTGTAATTCTGTACGTTGGTACCACCACGGGAAATTGAATCGTCGCAAGTGTTGCATTTATCCTTGCTTGGATCACTATGGCTAATCGTAAAATAATTCTAAATTTTGCTACTACGTGGCATTTTCTTTTCTTCGTCTTATCTATTTGACTGATGGTTTTGTCTGCACACTATTATAATGAGTAGGAGTTTTGAGAAAGACGGGAAAATATCACACATTTTACCCATGATTTTGATGAAAAATGAAAGGTAGGATATCCCTTTGATGTCTCAGGAGTTACTGTTAGTCATTCCGGCTTGTAGATGCCGATAAATATTTAGAAATAATTTAGTGATTTCATGGACCTTATAAGGTCCATGGTGATTTGTATGGTTATGCTTGGCTACTTTAAGAATTTTGACATAAGTTGTATCAACAAATAATAACCCATAGTGTAGATCATATTTTATTAATTAATAATATTACCAACAGATAAGTTCCGATTTAAGATGGTTTTATTTTTAACAATAGCTGTATATAAATGGCGGGAGAATGTCACGTGGTTGCAATTGTTGGCAGACAGATCATGAAGCTTTTCCCTTTGATGTATCATTAATTACCGAATGCAATATTCTGCCATATATTTTAGACACACAGATGCCGATCACTTTAAGGAATTATATCATAATCAACACTTAAAATGTGATAATCTTTACTTTATTATACAGCAAATAATTAAGTTCGTAATAGATAGTGAGTATTTTTGATTGCGTAGGAGGCGTGACCCATTAATATTTTACTTCTAAAACAGCGGGTCCATGTTTGTTTCCTGCGGTAAATAGTACCGACTATGACATATATCTACATAGATTATCATGCCATTCGAAGCATTTCAGTGTGTAATAGTGTTATATCCACCACTATCGGTAATTTTATCTGTATCGGCCGATATATTTTGCTGTCAATATCTGATATCGATCGGTAAAACCGATAGGTGCCATATCAGACCATCACTAGTTTTGACCCTTGATCACTTTGAAAAACCTTGTGAACGCTCTAAAGGCTAAAGTTATTATCCGATTGACTTTAAATTTGTACACAGTGTTTAGGGTCATTAGGATTTTCAGTGATATCTGATAATTTCTGCCAGAGTTATGGCACTTGATCACTTTGAAATATCTTGTGGACGAGAGCCTTGAGACAAACAATCAAAACAATTCTAATCATTTCTGATAATTACTTAATGGGCTATTACTCGTAATAAGATTATCATGTGTTGTAAATGTTCTCCTTACTGACAAAAGAAACAATATGCGGCAATCCTTGTTGACTGCCCGGACGACTTAGCTGTTGTGGGCGTATGTTTTGTTGCCTGTTAACCTATCTTTATAAATTTAATAAATGTGAAATGGTGAGTGGCGTCTTTTTAGAAATAAAGCAGAAATATATTTCGGTTGTAGAAAAAAATAGTTTTTGCTGGATTTACCCCATATATTCACATGGATATTCAAATTTGGCGCTGACTGCTTGGTATTTATAAATGACGACATTGCATTCGCCTTTCCTTATACGATAGATTAATCCATATTTTTATTTCTTAAAATGCAACTTTATATATGGAACTTAATACGATAGACACATATATATAAGAGAAACATAGATCATATACAGCACACACGCCTATCTAAAGACCTGTCTTTAATTTTACAAAAACCTTCATAAAACACACAGTCGAATGATAAATCGCATGGTAAAACCTTTTTACTTCCCAAATTTTGATTTAACACGTACATCAGAAAAAGCCTTGGATCAGACCCGTCAACCCCTCAGAGCTGAAATGCAGTAGGGTAGTGTAAAAATTGCAGTAGAAATCATGATTTGGCAGTAGATTTCCAAAAACGCATTAATGCACACTTCCAAAGGTAATTGATTTAGAAATGAACCGGTACATTGAACTGTAGGTCCAACAATACAAAAATTGAATTAAATGGGTAATAGATAAAATACACAAGCAATGAACCATATATCTAAAATTACTTACGTAATTAAACCAAAATTGAATATGTAGCCTACAGAAAGAAATAATTAGTTAAATAAAAAATAATTGAAACTAGACTTGCGATGCAGGAATGACAGGTTTCACCGGTGCCACATTACCTTTGAACTTATGTCACTTTCGGTGCCAGGTTACCCTTGAACCAATGGCACCGATAAACAGATTTCCATATAAACATTGCACACATCAAATAAAAGGGAAACAGAATCAACCAAATCCAGCAATATTAATTCATTTTATACATTTGTTACATGTAATTGATCCTGACAAAATTAAAGTACTTCCGGTGATAATGAAAATGTTTAATTAGTTTTATGAAATCAGAAATGGCATAAGGCATAGCATGATGAAACGTTTATATATCGAATAATAATTGCCACTTTTATAGACCAAAAGTGACTTGTAGAAAATTGTCTATTTCTCGGCAACCGTACAAGTTAGAAACTATTTTTGGGTATCTATATGATCGTATGGGTTCCATCTATTTGCAGATTTGAATCAAATATCATAATTTCAAAAGCATTACAAATCAGTCCCTTTTAATTAAAATATCTGTTTTGAAGGCTAAAAATAAAAATAAAGTTTTTGTGACATTACTTCCGGTGATAATGAAAATCTTAAATTACTTTTATGAAATTGTAAATGGAATTAGGTATCACACAATGAAAATTTTATGAAAATCGAATAATAATTGACACTTTTATGGACCAAACACCTTGAAAAGTGACCTATTCAAAATCACCTATTTCTCCGCAACTGAACAAGTTAGAAACCATTTTGTGATATCTATATGATCGTATAGGTTCATTCTGTTAGTTGATTGGAATCAAATATCAAAATTTTAAAGTGCACATAAAATGGTCCTGGGAATTTTTTTATATGTATACTCCATGAGTTTTTTATCTACTTTACGGCAAATTCACATCAATCCGACTAAAATTAATTCAGTTATCTTCACCCAAAGTCGTAAAAATTGACTTCCCGTAAAAACGACTTGGCCAATTATCGAAAACACTCTTAATCCCCTTAGACTCCAGTGACGTTACAGTGCCCGAATGCATATTCGGAATGTTTATTCCTTAATTACCTATATACACTCCGCGTGTGTATTCATTAACGCCTGACTGATTCCTTAATTCCCCCAAATAAATAAAACAATTGACTACGGAATAATTTGTGATGTAATTTAGAATTTGTTTTATAACGGCAATTGTTGTAGCCATAGTCTTTTTAATCAGAATAAGCCGACCGTAAGCCAACAATAATTGGCCGCTGATTGAAACAAGATTGGTGTAAAATTGTCATAGCCGGCGCTACAGACATCTTTGAAGCCAATAGAAATAATTAATTGTCGGCTTTTAAGAAACGAAATGGTTTCAAATAATGAAAATATAAACTTAGATCATCAACATTTGTGTTATTGATCATTTTATCATACACCGAGAGAATGGAGGCAGAATATTTCGAGTTATCCTGTATCAGTAGTTCTTTTAGCTCGGGCAGTGTATCGTACACAGATACGTCGCGATGTAAAGAATACAGGACCTAACAATGACAATCACCCGACTGTTGCGATTCTCTGGAATGGTGCGTACCGGAATGCATAATATTTTATACACTTATTTTTGTGTTTGAATTTTTTGACTGAATGACAGTCTTCAAATTTTATTAATTTATAATATCTATTAAAACAGTTTTTTGTAGATCTGTACCATTGCATAATAATAATATATTGTATTCGGATACAGGTGTCAGTGTGAAAAGTGTACGTTAATGCCCACAGAAGACGAGTCTGTATGCTGCATTGAAATACAGCGTACAAAAGATAAGATGGCCGCTTTCGAAGAAATGCAGTACCCAATACATTGTATAAACCGACCACCCCAGATTCCAGTCTAACTGCCTTGATATATACGTCTTAGAAACGCCGGTACATTATTCCCTTTTCCCTTGCTGGAATTTCCACAACTCTCAATAACATAACGGTAATATGGCATCTTGATATACACTCGGTAATACTACTACTACTACCTGATGTTTTAACGTCCGCTTCCACAGAAGTGATATCGCAGACAAGACATAGGAGAGCCGAGGCTTCTTCCTGTTTTTAGAATATGATTTTGCAATCTTTCCATTTGCGGCCTTGAACCATGGAATAGGTTTAGTGAGAAGTTCTTCCCTTTATTTAATAAAACACATATTGTTTGGTAGTTGATCTGTAAGGACAGCATTTATGCAGACATATATGTGTCTCGTCTCTGGATTGGTAGAAGTCATCTTTTGAGGTATAGTGTTTAGGTGCCAGGCCCGTCTTATCGTGGCCTCCCCTTACTCCACTTATCCCACTTTGTAGGTTTGGTGTTTTTCTAGTGGATTAGTGTTTAGATGCCGAGTCCACTCGGTAATATTCTAGTCACAAATATATAATCTATTACAACTCAAGACGAGAAATGTCAGCTTTTGAAAATGCTTTGACTTACATAGTGATATGTAGCTTACATGAAAATAATTATACGTTAATGATTACGCCAGTCAAATGTTAATTGGACCGACAAATACACACGTGTCAACTGGCTGTGTGTATATACAGTGATATATTGTATAGATGATGTGTATACTATGTATACATGAAAATAATTATACGTTAATGATTACGCCAGTCAAATGTTAATTGGACCGACAAATACACACGTGTCAACTGGCTGTGTGTATATACAGTGATATATTGTATAGATGATGTGTATACTATGTGTAGTGCCTGTGATGTCACCAACCAATCAACCGGATTAAGGTTGTAATTGAAAATTTGAAAACCGTTTTTGGCAGTCGGATACTAAAACGTAAATATCTGAATTAATTTTAATCAGATTAGTTTGAACTTGCCGTAAAATGGATTTTGTAACCATTGAGTACCCGTATGAAATAATTTTCTGAACCATTTGATGTGGTCTTTAAACAAATTACAAATATGATTAATTTGAATAAATTATTTGTTTTGATGGCTATAAACAGAGTTTTTGCCCAAATTACGCCATTTTCGGTGACATTGAAAATATTGAATTGGTCTGGCCTAGTTGAAATTGACATTTCGCATTAAATGCTGTTATTTTTATGAAAATCTAATAATAATTGACTCTTTTACAGGCAAACTAGCGTAAAAAATGACTTCTGCAAAATAGCCCATTTCTCGGCAACTGCTCATATTACAAACTAATTTTCTCATACATTCTCTTCGTATGGATTATTGCTACAAATTTGTGAAGGTTGCAAATAAATATTTTAAAATATGAAAAGCCTGAATGGGTTGTGAATAGTCCATTTTTACACCTTTTTATGCGCCCACATTTTCATGTGGACGTATATTGTCGTCGCCCCTGTTCGTCCGTCCGTCCGTCCACAATTGTTTGTGAACAGTCTACAGGTCACAATTTTTATACGCCCACATTTTTATGTGGACGTATATTGTCGTCGCCCCTGTCCGTCCGTCCGTCCGTCCGTCCACATTTTTTTGTGAACAGTCTACAGGTCACAATTTTTATCCGATTTCAATGAAACTTAAAATATAGGTTTATTACCATAAGATCTCGGTTCCTTTCGATATTGGCATGTATCGGACTGTAACTTCATGGGTTATGGCCCCTGATTGTACGAAAAATCACGTTTTTATACGCCCACATTTTCATGTGGACGTATTATGTCGTCGCCCCTGTCCGTCCGGACGTCCGTCCGTCCGTCCGTCCGTTGTTTGTGGACTCTCTACAGGTCACAATTCTTATCCGATTTTGACGAAACTTGAAATATAGGTTTATCCCCATAAGATCTCGGTTCCTTTCGATATTGGCATGTATCGGATCAAAACTTCATGGATTATGGCCCCTGATTGTACGAAAAATCACGTTTTTAGCTTGTGGACCCTATAGAGGTCACAATTTTGAACCGATTTTGATGAAACTTGACATGCATGTTTGTAACCCAAAGATCTTGGTTCCTTTCGATATTTGCGGCTATCGGAATGTAATTTCCTGAATTATGGCCCCTGATTGTCCGAAAAATCACCCTTTTTAGCTTGTGGTCCCTCTGGAGGTCACAATTATTATTCGATTTAAAAAACCGTTTGATTATATCACCGTTACACCCTAAGGAAGGTTGAGTTCGAATTTCGGGAAAATCGGACGAAAATTGCCATACAAAATGGCCGCCGTTTGTACGCGAATACTGTTAAAAAATGGTAGGTCACAATTTTGATTTGATTTTGATGAAACTTGAAATTCATGGTTATAACCCAAAGATCTTGCTTCCTTTCGATATTTGCGCATATCGGATCGTAACTTCCTGAATTATGGCCCCTGATTATACGCAAAATCGCCTTTTTTTTAGCTTGGAGGTCACAATTATTATTCGATTTAAAAAAACGTTTGATTATATCACCGTTACACCGTAAGGAAGGTTGAGTTCGAATTTCGGGAAAATCGGACGAAAATTGCCATACAAAATGGCCGCCGTTTGTATGCGAATACTGTTAAAAAATGGTATATCAAGGTTGTGGACCCTGTGGAGGTCACAATTTTGATTCGATTTTGATGAAACTTGAAATTCATGGTTATAACCCAAAGATCTTGCTTCCTTTTGATATTTGCGCATATCGGATCGTAACTTCCTGAATTATGGCCCCTGATTATACGCAAAATCACCTTTTTTTTAGCTTGGAGGTCACAATTATTATCCGATTTAAAAAAACGTTTGATTATATTACTGCTACACCGTAAGGAAGGTTGAGTTCGAATTTCGGGAAAATCAGACCAAAATTGCCACACAAAATGGCCGACGTTTGTACGCGAATACTGTTAAAAAATGGTATATCAAGGTTGTGGACGCTGTAAAGGTCACAATTTTAATTCGATTTTGATGAAACTTGAAATTCATGGTTATAACCCAAAGATCTTGGTTCTTTTCGATATTTGCGCATATCGGATCGTAACTTCCTGAATTATGGCCCCTGGTTATACGCAAAATCCCCCTTTCTTTAGCTTGTGGTCCCTCTGGAGGTCACAATTATTATCCAATTTAAAAAAACGTTTGATTATATCACCGTTGCACTGTAAGGAAGGTTGAGTTTGAATTTCGGGAAAATCGGACCAAAATTGACAGACAAAATGGCCGCCGTTTGTACGCGAATACTGTTAAAAAAATGATATATCATGATTGTGGAGCCTGTATAGGTCACAATTTTAATTCGATTTTGATGAGGATGGTTGAGTTCTAATTTCGTGAAAATCGTACCAAAATTGCCGGACGAAATGGTCCCGGTTTGTACGCGAATAGTGTAAAAATATGGTATATCATGGTTGTGGACTCTCTACAGGTCACAATTCTTATCCGATTTTGATGAAAAGTCACATTTCTAGGTTGTGTACCATCACACCATAATCATTGTCGGTTTCGAATTTCATTAATATCAGACTGGAACTGACCAACTAAATGGCTGCTCCCAATACAGTATGAAATACAGGACTTAAAGATGTAGGAAAAATCACTTTCGGTATTGCTTGTTCTCTGTCCATCTTTCGAAAATGTGGGCGTATCCTGCCTGGCAGTGCCAGCCTATCTTTTAGCTTGTGAACAGTGTAGAGGTCACAATTTTGAACCGATTTGGATGAAACTTGACATGTATGTTTATAACCCAAAGATCTTGGTTCCTTTCGATATTTGCGCCCATCGGATCGTAACTTCCTGAATTATGGCCCCTGATTGTCTGAAAAATTGCCCTTTTTAGCTTGTGGTCCCTCTGGAGTTCAAAATTGTTATCGGATTTAAAAAAACGTTTGATTGTATCACCGTTTGATGGTTATGAAGGTTGAGTTCGAATTTCGTGAAAATCGGACCAAAATTGACGGACAAAATGGCCGCCGTTTGTACGCGAATAGTGTGAAAATATGTTATATCAAGGTTGTGGACCTTATAGAGGTCACAATTTTGAACCAATTTTGATGAAACTTGACATGTATGTTTATAACCCAAAGATCTTGGTTCCTTTCGATATTTGCGCCCATCGGATCGTAACTTCCTCAATTATGGCCCCTGATTGTCCAAAAAATCGCCCTTTTTATACGCCCACATTTTCATGTGGACGTATTATGTTGTCCGTCCGGACGTCCGTCCGTCCGTCCACAATTTGTTTGTGGACTCTCTACAGGTCACAATTCTTATCCGATTTTGACGAAACTTGAAATATAGGTTTATCCCCAAAAGATCTCGGCTGCTTTCAATATTGGCATGTATCGGATCAAAACTTCATGGATTATGGCCCCTGATTGTACGAAAAATCACGTTTTTAGCTTGTGGACCCTATAGAGGTCACAATTTTGAACCGATTTTGATGAAACTTGACATGCATGTTTGTAACCCAAAGATCTTGGTTCCTTTCGATATTTGCGGCTATCGGAATGTAATTTCCTGAATTATGGCCCCTGATTGTCCGAAAAATCACCCTTTTTAGCTTGTGGTCCCTCTGGAGGTCACAATTATTATTCGATTTAAAAAACCGTTTGATTATATCACCGTTACACCCTAAGGAAGGTTGAGTTCGAATTTCGGGAAAATCGGACGAAAATTGCCATACAAAATGGCCGCCGTTTGTACGCGAATACTGTTAAAAAATGGTATATCAAGGTTGTGGACCCTGTGGAGGTCACAATTTTGATTCGATTTTGATGAAACTTGAAATTCATGGTTATAACCCAAAGATCTTGCTTCCTTTCGATATTTGCGCATATAGGATCATAACTTCCTGAATTATGGCCCCTGATTATACGCAAAATCGCCTTTTTTTTAGCTTGGAGGTCACAATTATTATTCGATTTAAAAAAACGTTTGATTATATTACCGTCACACCCTAAGGAAGGTTGAGTTCGAATTTCGGGAAAATCGGATGAAAATTGCCATACAAAATGGCCGCTGTTTGTACGCGAATACTGTTAAAAAATGGTTGTGGACCCTGTGGAGGTCACAATTTTGATTCGATTTTAATGAAATTTGAAATTCATGGTTATAAACCAAAGATCTTGCTTCCTTTCGATATTTGCGCATATCGGATCGTAACTTCCTGAATTATGGCCCCTGTTTATACTCAAAACCGCCTTTTTTTTAGCTTGGAGGTCACAATTATTATCCGATTTAAAAAAAACGTTTGATTATATTACCGTTACACTGTAAGGAAGGTTGAGTTCGAATTTCGGGAAAATCAGACCAAAATTGCCATACAAAATGGCCGCCGTTTGTACGCGAATACTGTTAAAAAATGGTATATCAAGGTTGTGGACCCTGTAAAGGTCACAATTTTAATTCGATTTTGATGAAACTTGAAATTCATCGTTATAACTCAAAGATCTTGGTTCTTTTCAATATTTGCGCATATCGGATCGTAACTTCCTGAATTATGGCCCCTGGTTATACGCAAAATCCCCCTTTCTTTAGCTTGTGGTCCCTCTGGAGGTCACAATTATTATCCAATTTAAAAAAACGTTTGATTATATCACCGTTACACTGTAAGGAAGGTTGAGTTTGAATTTCGGGAAAATCGGACCAAAATTGACAGACAAAATGGCCGCCGTTTGTACGCGAATACTGTTATAAAAATGATATATCATGGTTGTGGACCCTGTATAGGTCACAATTTTAATTCGATTTTGATGAGGAAGGTTGAGTTCTAATTTCGTGAAAATCGTACCAAAATTGCCGGACGAAATGGTCGCCGTTTGTACGCGAATAGTGTAAAAATATGGTATATCATGGTTGTGGACTCTCTACAGGTCACAATTCTTATCCGATTTTGATGAAAAGTCACATTTCTAGGTTGTGTACCGTCACACCATAATCATTGTCGGTTTCGAGTTTCATTAATATCAGACTGGAACTGACCAACTAAATGGCTGCTCCCAATACAGTATGAAATACAGGACTTAAAGATGTAGGAAAA
Source organism: Patella depressa (assembly GCA_948474765.1). NCBI lineage: Eukaryota > Metazoa > Mollusca > Gastropoda > Patellidae > Patella > Patella depressa. Next base: position 40,980,164 of record OX419720.1, on the reverse strand, counting down.
ATCACTTTCGGTATTGCTTGTTCTCTGTCCATCTCTCGAAAATGTGGGCGTATCCTGCCTGGCAGTGCCAGCCTATCTTTAGCTTTTGTTTGCTTTTGTTGGTCCCTCTGGAGGTCAAAATTATTATCTGATTTAAAAAAACGTTTGATTATCTCACCGTTACATGGTAATGAAGAGAGAGTTTGAATTACGTGAAAATCGGACTAGAATTGACGGACAAAAGGGCCGCCATTTGTACACGAATAGTGTGAAAATATGTTATATCAAGGTTGTGGACCCTATAGAGGTCACAATTTTGAACCGACTTTGATGAAACTTGACATGTATGTTTATAACCCAAAGATCTTAGTTCCTTTCGATATTTGTGCCCATCGGGTCATTACTTCCTGAATTATGTCCCCTGATTGTACGAAAAATCACCCTTTTTAGCTTGTGGTCCCTCTGGAGGTCACAATTATTATCTGATTTAAAAAAAAACGCTTGATTATAAAACCAAACAAATTCTAATGATTTTCTGATAATTCCTTAATATGCGACAACTCTTGTTGACTGCCCGGACGATTTGGCTGCTGTGTGGGCGTATGTTTCGTTGCCTGGCAACCTATTTTTATCCAATTTCAATGAAACTTAAAATATAGGTTTATCACCCTAAGATCTCGGTTCCTTTCGATATTGGCATGTATCGGACGGTAACTTCATGGGTTATGGCCCCTGATTGTACGAAAAATCACGTTTTTTAGCTTGTGAACAGTGTAGAGGTCACAATTTTGAACCGATTTGGATGAAACTTGAAATGCATGTTTATAAACCAAAGATCTTGGTTCCTTTAGATATTTGCGCCAATTGGATTGTAACTTCCTGAATTATGGCCCCTGATTGTCCGAAAAATCACCCTTTTTAGCTTGTGGTCCCTCTGGAGGTCAAAATTGTTATCCGATTTAAAAAAACGTTTGATTATATCACCGTTCCATGGTTATGAAGGTTAAGTACGAATTTCGTGAAAATCGGACCAAAATTGACGGACAAAAGGGCCGCCATTTGTATGCGAATAGTGTGAAAATATGTTTTATCAAGGTTGTGAACTGTCTAGAGGTCACAATTTTGAACCGATTTGGATGAAACTTGAAATACATGTTTATAACCCAAAGATCTTGGTTCCTTTTGATATTTGCGCCAATCGGATCGTAACTTCCTGAATTATGGCCTCTGATTGTCCGAAAAATCGCCCTTTTTAGCTTGTGGTCTCTCTGGAGGTCAAAATTGTTATCCGATTTAAAAAAAAGTTTGATTGTATCACTGTTCCATGGTTATGAAGGTTGAATTCGAATTTCGTGAAAATCGGACCAAAATTGACGGACAAAATGGCCACCATTTGTACGCGTATAGTGTGAAAATATCTTATATCAAGGTTGTGGACCTTATAGAAATCACAATTTTGAACCGATTTGGATGAAACGTGACATGTATGTTTATAACCGAAAGATCTTGGTTCCTTTCGATATTTGCGCCCATCGGATCGTAACTTCCTGAATTATGGCCCCTGATCGTCCGAAAAATTGCCCTTTTTAGCTTGTGGTCCCTCTGGAGGTCAAAATTGTTATCCGATTTGAAAAAACGTTTGATTATATCACCGTTACATGGTTATGAAAGTTGATTTCGAATTTCGTGAAAATCGGACCAAAATTGACGGACAAAATGGCTGCCGTTTGTACGCGAATAGTGTGAAAATAAGTTATATCAAGGTTGTGGACCTTATACAGGTCACAATTTTGAACCAATTTTGATGAAACTTGACATGTATGTTTATAACCCAAAGATCTTGGTTCCTTTCGATATTTGCGCCCATCGGATCGTAACTTCCTGAATTATGGCCCCTGATTATCAAAAAAAATCGCCCTTTTTAGCTTGTGGTCCCTCTGGATGTCAAAATTGTTATCCGATTTAAAAAAACGTTTGATTATATCACCATTTCATGGTTATGAAGGTTGAGCATAAATTTTGTGAAAATCGGACCAAAATTGACGGACAAAATGGCCGCCGTTTGTACGCGAATAGTGTGAAAATATCTTTTGTGTTTCCATTCAACTAACCCCACACCCCCGCAACCAATTAAAGAAAAACCTAAAGAAACGGATGGTGTACAATGTCATTTATTAATGACTAAACAAATGAAATATGATTTATCAATGAATAACAAAGAATACTACATGCATAAACACTAATATTACAAAATAAAATCATATTTCAGTCTTAAAACTGAGGGTTGGGCTTAAAATTAAACAAATAAAAGGCCATCAACTAATACAAATCCTTAATATGTAAGAATACTACATGTATAGACGCTAATCATACAAATTAAAATCAAAGTCAAACAAGCATACTACATGTATAAACATAATTGTACAAATTAAAACTCAAATTCAGTCCTGACAATTAAATAGCACAATAAACAGACAATGACATGTTAACAAGGTATACTATACGAGTTAAGTGCAAGGCGGAGCAGGGGAGGTGGCGGGCAGGGTATATGGTAAGAAAAAAAAATTGATTAGCAGTCATAGGATGTTTTAAAAAAAAAGTGCTAATCAATCTGAAAATTGATTAGCAGTTCCTCTTGATTGAATAGCAAAGAAGTAAATTTTCATGATATCATATTGAACGATCTCTAGAGGCCATAATTTCTACCGGTATACAAGTAATATTGATGTGTGTAATAATGGGGGACATAATATAACTCCCTTTAATAATAGTTTTATGTTTATATGCAGCATATTGTTCTCAATACAAACAAATAGATGCACCTCGCTGTTTTTCATATTGAATTCCCATACAATATTCAAATTTAAATCCACATAAGTCTACAAAGTTTTTGTTACGAATACGATAGAATTCGGCTACCTGGTTCAATTTCATGCCGGCAAAATATTCCTCCAAAATTACATGTCTTTCTTTACACGACAGAAAATGAAACCAAATATCTGTGATAAGACAATTTTGATGTCGAAACATTGTTTGACTTTGAAATAAAACGGAAGATTTTATTTAAAATTACATAGAACCTTCGACACCCGTATGCAATGCATGCCACTCGGCAAACCTTGGAAGATCTGCCGAAGTTTGCCGAGTGCAATGCATGCATTGTCGCCATGTTGTTGTTATTTGTCTACGTGACCTTTTTTCCCGCCAAAATGAACCAATTGCAATTTGTCGCAAATTAGTTTATCAAACAAATAAAAAATAAACCGGTGTCGAGAGCTAATAATAGTGCACGCTTCAGATGGATACATTTTTAGTACGATAAAAGACAATGGGATATTACTTTGTTGAGTGAATGGAAAATAATTAAAATATTTGTGTGATGGCACTGATGGCAAATAGGAGACAGCCTACCAGTTGGGAACACGCGGTCAATTCTTACTACAAAGGGAAATGGTTACAGATACAAATTATTGTTTTATGAATAATTATCGAGCTTGTATATTTACGGAATTGTGTACCTAATTCCGGGCTTGGGTGACTGTTAAAAGGTTAGCTTACAATTACCGTAGATTACTGATTATTTACTAATTAAGTGACCGACATGCAGAGGATTAAAATGTCCGTACGCAGTGAAACGGTAAATTATATAAGTTAAACATTTTTCACGCTTGATTTGGGACAAGAAATTTGATTCGCGGGTTCCCTTGAATTTGAAAATTTTCTGCTAATCAAATTAATATTTGATTCGCACTCACGTCGTTTTTGTTTAGCAAACTGCGATGCGATACCGCTTATCATATTCCCTGGTGGCGGGTTATTAACGGAATTATCTAGGATCAACACACACGTCCTGTCTGTGGCACTGCTAACTCTGTTGTGATGAAGAGCGGGAAAAACACGCGGGAACCTAGCTCATTTACATAATCAGGAATGCATGTATATATGGAATAGACGAGGACTATGTTGAGAGTAACCAAAATGGACGAGGACTGTTACACAAAATTCATTATTGACAATAATGTGTATTTGTGTTTCCATTCAACTAACTCCACACCCCCGCAACCAATTAAAGAAAAACCAAAAGAAACGGATGGTGTACAATGTCATTTATTAATGACTAAATAAATGAAATATGATTTATCAATGAATAACAAAGAATACTACATGCATAAACACTAATATTACAAAATAAAATCATATTTCAGTCTTAAAACTGAGGGTTGGGCTTAAAGTTAAACAAATAAAAGGCCAAACACATCACAACTTGTGATGTCGTGCCCAAACCTAACGACACCATCCGTATGATAACCAAGAATATTACAACAAATGATTGACATACCTAAGCTTTCTAGCTAAAGTCACTACATGCAAATTACTGTAACAAAAGTGAGAATTAAAGAAAAGAAAATTGAGTACTAAACAAACAAGTGTCAGGACAGCCTACACTGTACCAGTTAAAACGGTGGAAGGTTACATACCCACTTTCTAATCAATAACTAATGCTAACTGCACAGGGTCAATTAGCCTATAATGAATATACAAGAAACACCAAAAAGGCTAAAAGCTACTGGAAAACAATCGTGACATACATATATAATTTTTGGCATTTATGTTATGGACAATTTTATGTACAAGTTTATATTATAAAAGTCACATCTTATCAGTATAATAAAATATAGAGGCACAGCAACACACTAGCTAATATAATTGAAGCAAAAGGCAAATAACTGTGCAGCTAACCAAACCATACCTACATAAGTATCAGTCAACACTGATCCAATTTAATAATTGTGAACCGGAATATCGGGTAAATTTTGGGGGGATCTATGTCAGCAAAACGGGTAGTCGGATGTATGATTTAACTGCGGAACTTTTCCAGCGACCCATAGATCGAATCGATTCTCCCGAATGCCCTTGGATAAAAGCTGTTGTTGCTGCGCCAATTCTAAACGAATGTAACTTGTACTGGTTTGTCGGCAAACCAATAAACGTCAAAATTTTTTGTAACGACACATTTACAAAATTATATGTAACATATGCTGCATCAGCAAACTGGAATAAGGGACCAGAGGCATGGGGGAAAAGTTTCATGTACTGTAACAGCAGATATGGGGCACAAGTCGAGAAGTGTGTACCTTCCAGACATTTACAAGAAATAAAGAGATGCATTGGGGATGAAGTAGTTTTGTGTTTAAAGTTGTCCATGGCAATTCTGACAAAGGCCAATTTATTGTGATCAAAGGAAAACTGAACATTTTGAATTAGAATTATATTTGCAACTGATGATCTAGACTTGAAAACCAATTCACCTAAACGGAAAAATCCTGCAAACGCCAGTGAAAAAATTGCTCGCAACAAAACGCAATGGTATTTCAGGGAAATCACTGTTGGAATAGCGCAAATAATGCGCGTCAGTATTTCAGAAGTAATCGGCAAGCGTGATTGTGAAGGTATGTGCATTTTCCGAGCACCTTTTAAGAGATTCTTTAACATAAAAGAATTAATAGTATCCGGATATCCTAACAGCTTTTGGACGAACGCTAGAACAGATGCATGGGATGTGATTGTACTTGGCGAGAAACCAGAATAAAACATATTAACAAAGTAATTAACCACAAGTGGATTAGGCAGAGGGAAACACGGAGACAGGTGACTGTCTTTACAAAACGACACAAATCTAATCCATGCCCGGAAATAAGTTGCTTTTGAAGATGGAGCTAAAGCTGCACTAATTAAATTAAGTGCAGATGGTGTTAGATTTTCAAGAGATCTAGATCCAAAACCTGAGGATTGGCATCCAACCATGGAGCCCAGTGCCTGGCTTGCTGAAATTTAAAACACGACAAGCAATCAGCAACAACATTAGATTTCCCTGGAATATGTTTTGACCTGACAAATATATTGTACTTAATCGCAGCAAATATTAATCGACGGAGCAATTTCATTAAATGCGGACACTTTGAAGTGGCTTTGTTTATAACAAACACAACACACTCATTGTCAGATAACAAGAGGATTTTATGATTTCGCAATAAAGGTCCCCAATGTTCGATTGCAAGAACAATTGGGAAAAGTTCCTGAACATTAATACTCATATTCTGCATTTCTTGAGGCCATGTTCCATAAAACCACTTTGAATTCAACACTGCTGCATACCCCGCGGATGATGCTGCATCAGTGAACAACTTCAAATAATCTGAACCCAACCAGGTATCACTTAGAAACATACAACGACCGTTGAATCCCTGCATAAATTCGTGCCATAACCTTATATCAGCTTTGGCAGAGTTATTTAATCTTATTTTATAATAAGACTTCGCAACCCCGATGGTAAGATCATACAGTCTTGCGAAGAAATGCACGGCCGGGGACAACTACCAAAGTGGCAAAATTCAAGAGGCCTAGAAGGGACTGGAGTTGCTTGAGTGTAATTTTGTCTTTACTTAGGAAGTCAGACAAAGCAGTTCTAATTTTAACTACCTTTTCTACCGGTAAGCGACTCACCATCTGCATGGAGTCAATCTCAATTCCGTAAATGACTATTTCTGTGGTGGGCTCAACTGTTTTGGAAGCCTTAATGGGAATATGCAAATAATGTGCAAGTGCCATAAAATTGTTCAAGGAATCGGCACACATGGGTGCATTGGGTGGGCCTATAAAGAAAAAATCATCAATCATGTGACTAAGAGATGCGTTATATTTCGTTTCCATAATCCATTGTAGAGCGGTACTGAAGCGTTCGAAAGTCTGGCAACTCATACTGAGGCCCATGGGTAAGCACATATCAGCAAAATAATAATGTTGGTTCTCAATCTCAACAGAAAACCCCAGAAGCTCGTAATCATCCGGGTGGATGGGCAAGAGCCTATACTCGTTCTGGATATCTGCTTTGGCCATGAGTGCCCCCCGACCATGTTGCCTAACAAGGGAGACAACGGTGTCTATCGAGTCGTAATGTACTTGTGTGTAGCAGGGGTCGATACCCGAATTTATCGAGTTTCCCATAGGAAAGGAAAGGTCATGGATTAGCCGGAAAGCATCTTTTTCTTGTTTAGGAACGACTCCAAGAGGAGAGCAGCGTAAATTTTTAAATGGGGGTTCTACAAAGGGGCCCATAATTCTATGTGCTAGAAGCTCATCATTTAGCTTCTTAAGAAGAATGTCCATATTCTGATAACAGGAGGAATGATTCCTAGCCCACGAGAACATTCGTTCCCCCTTATAAGGAATCTTAAAACCCCAAGTAAAACCCTCACATAAAAACTTAGCCCAGCAGCATTTCATTAAGTTTACTGGAATCGATTGGAGTTGGCACTCTTACTTGCGGTTGGGTTAATTGCGATTGAAAGGGCAAGGGGACAGATTTAGAGCCGGACGATTCTTGTGGAGGTAACCCACTCTGAACAGATGAATCTAATAATACTGCAGTTGTAGGGACAGGTTGTATATCTCTGGTTGACAAATTTGAATTCGGAACAGACATAGGGGTCGATTGATAGCTTGGTGCAGGGTAGCTGTGCGGATTCAGAGGGGAGTTGCCAAAAGAATTCCCAATTCTGGGAGTATTCTGTTTTACCTTGGCAAAACAACGAAACACCGGGTGTTTGTAAACGCAACGGCTACACACATGTGAAAAATCACACCGAGAACGTTTACACCCCTGAGTTTTGTTGTATTGCCAACAAGTAGTTCCCCGCCCCCCTGAAACTTGGGTGTGGGAGGCGTGATGAGACACAGATCTAGTAGAAGAAGCACTAAACAGAGTTGTAGCCCTTAACCATAGGTCGGCATGCATCGAATCCCACGGAAGAGGGGTTGATTGGCGCAACATGCGAAATTCTGCATCGTAATACAAAAAGGACCTGCCACCGTAAGTCTGTGCCAATTCTGATATGAGTGATGCATATGACAACAATGACGATGCTACCAGCAGGTCCTTCTGTACCATGACATCCATAAAAATTGAAAATGCTCTCTGCCACAGATCAAATGACAGCAGCTTGGATTTTGGTGATGAGGAAATCTTTATAGTAGGTTCATCCTCAGTGTCCAAGATATTCAATGCCAATTGGGTTTGTACTACATTACCCGGCAGGAGTAATGACAAATCTACAAACTTATCAGTCCAAATATCCTGACGGAGCCTATCAGAAATATGGCGAGAAATTGACATGCAAGTCCTACTTGCCATAGTACCTTGGTGCTGAGGGATAGGTACAGCAGGATCTGGAACCTGGAACATGTCTGCCGCATTAATGGAGAAAATACTCTGCCCTGGTGGTCCACTCTGGTTCGAGGTATCTGCAGACGTTGACGGTTGGTTAGGCGCAACTGAGGGATCTGAAGTTGCTATATGAAAGGAGGCAGCTGAGGCAGGGGTGCTCACAGAGGCACTTGTAGGTCCTGTTGGCGATGGAGGAACCATGACTAATCCCCTTTTGATTAATTTTGCAATCAACAAATCTGTTAGCCTTTCTTCTGCAGTTGTTGTCATAGGCCCTTGTGCTGATTCATCTTCGCTCTCTGAAGCGACCGATGGGACTTGATCCTCTCTTCTCCTTTTAGACATCTTGAGGCTGTAAAAGATAAGCAGTTAAGGGTGGCCACAATGGAGCTCAAAGATAGAAACAAGTATATGTATGGCTTTGGCAAGCCCACAATCCGTCTGCACAATCCAAGAACATGAATTAGATTCAGACAAGATCTATGTACTCCAAACTCGAGTAGCCCTCTAAAACAAATCATTTCAAATGGATATTACCACAGACAATAAGTCTACTATACATAATACATGCACACATACTAAAGACCATAGTACCAAGAGCATGCACACATACTAATAACCATAGTAAAAATAAGTATAAATAATTGTTACTACAACTGATGTCACAGTAAAATTCACTACTACACATGTAGATCAAGACAGTGATCCAGTTTGGATATATTATATCAGCAACTTAATAATACATAAGTGTACAACACAACCAAAGAGTTCTAAAACACATATGATTGTAAAAAATTCCAAATTGTAAAAATTCCTAACCACAAAATACCAGCGGTTATGCCCGCACAAAGATCAGTGAATCAAGGCCAGGCTAAGCTGCGAAAAATTCAACAGGGTCTAAGGACACTCCCAAGATGTGAAAAATAATACATGCACACATACTAAAGACCATAGTACCAAGAGCATGCACACATACTAATGACCATTGTAAAATTAACGTATAAACAGTTTGTTACTACAACTGATGTCACAGTAAAATTCACTACCACACATGATAGATCAAACAAAAACAGATTATCTCTCTAATGGATCACGATCAGCACCTTATTACATAAGTGTAGGCTACAATACCATCAAAGGGTTTGAACACAAATATGATTGTAAAAAAAAATTTAACCGCAAAAATACCAGCGGATATGTTGTAATAATGCATCCCTGATGCTCCGCATAAATAACATATTACCAACTGTATTTGATAAATGAATGCCATCATTTGAGTAAATGTGTTGAAGAGGCTGCCAAAGTCCAGCTTTATGTCGCCAGAAACTAAGCGCAAGATCAGACTCATTGCAGAGTTGCATCAAATGCAGGTTCGTTGACTTAATCAGGTCATTAAAACCCTGGAACGGCTCGACAAATCTCGGTAACAGTTGGCTACCGAACACAAACTGGCGACCTATTCGGCTAGCGAGCTATTCGACCGATCCAGCTGGCAACCTGTTCGTTGGCAACCTATTCAGAATTAAGACAACAGTCGCCTAAACTCATCTATTTTTACCAACCAATAAAATCCAACGTTACGTCTATCAAATGAAAGTATATATTATTTTTTTTATCCATTCCTTTAGGTCAGAATAGAGGTGTAATTTCGCATTATCGTACAAAATTCTAGACATTCAACTGAAAGGTAATTAAATAGGCTTTCCAGATATTATTAGTAAAAGTTGGCACAGTCATATTAAAGGGGTGCACTCTCTTCCTAAACATGACAAATTTTTTTAAAGGGAAAAACTGTTAATATTCCGTGTCAAAATTCGGACCATCGTACAAAATTCTGATGATCCAACTAAATATATTCTAACAGGTAATTGAATAAGCTTTCTAAATGTCATTAGTAAAAGTTGGAACAATCATATTAAAGGGGTGCGCTATCAGCCTAAACGTCGCTAATTTTTTAAGATTTTAAAGTGAAAGAACGGCAATATTCCGAGTCAACATTCGGACCATCGTACAAAATTCTGAGCATCCAGCTATATAAATTCGGAAAGGTAACAGAATAAGCTTTCCAAATATTATTAGTAAATGTTGGCACAATCATATTAAAGGGGCGCGCTCTCAACCTGAACAAAGCCAAATTTTTCAACATTTATAGTGAAAGAACGGTAATATTCCGAGTCGAAATTCGGACCATCGTACAAAATTCTGAGCATCCAGCTATATATATTTTGAAAGGTAATTGGATAAGCTTTCCAAATATTATTTGTAAAAGTTGGCACAATCATATTGAAGGGGGGCGCTCTCAACCTGAAAATAGCCAATTTTTCAATATTTTTTCAAACTGAAAGAATGGTAATATTCCGAGTCAAAATTCGGACCATCGTACAGAATTCTGAGCAACCAGCTATATATATTCGAAAAGGTAATTGAATAAGCTTTCAAAATATTATTAGTAAAAGTTGGCACAATCATATGAAAGGGGCGCGCTCTCAACCTGAACATAGCCGATTTTTCAATATTTTATATGTAAAGATAGACCGGGTATTTTTTTCGAAGTCCAAATTCGAACCATCGTACAAAATTCTGAGCATCCAGCTATATATATTCTGAAAGGTAATTGGATAAGCTTTCCAAATATTGTTAGTAAAAGTTGGCACAATCATATTAAAGGGGCGCGCTCTCAACCTGAAAATAACCAATTTTTCAATATTTTAAACTGAAAGAATGGTAATATTCCGAGTCGAAATTCGGACCATCGTACAAAATTCTGAGCAACCAGTTATATATATTCTGAAAGGTAATTGAATAAGCTTTCCAAATATTATTAGTAAAAGTTGGCACAATCATATTAAAGGGGCGCGCTCTCAACCTGAACATAGCCAATTTTTCAACATTTAAAGTGAAAGAACGGTAATATTCTGAGTCGAAATTCGGACCATCGTACAAAATTCTGAGCATCCAGCTATATATATTCTGAAAGGTAATTGAATAAGCTTTCCAAATATTATTAGTAAAAGTTGGCACAATCATATTAAAGGGGCGCGCTCTCAACCTGAACATATCCAATTTTTCAACATTTTTGCTCAGAATTTTGTATAATGGTCCGAATTTCGACTCGGAATATTACCGTTCTTTCACTTTAAATGTTGAAAAATTGGCTATGTTCAGGTTGAGAGCGCGCCCCTTTAATATGATTGTGCCACCTTTTACTAATAATATTTGGAAAGCTTATCCAATTACCTTTTAGAATATATATAGCTGGATGCTTAGAATTTTGTACGATGGTTCGAATTTGAACTTCGAAATAAATACCGGTCTATCTTTATATATAGAATATTGAAAAATTGGCTATGTTCAGGTTGAGAGCGAGCCCCTTTAATATAATTGTGCCAACTTTTACTAATAATATTTAGAAAGCTTATTCTGTTACCTTTCCGAATTTATATAGCTGGATGCTCAGAATTTTGTAGGATGGTCCGAATGTTGACTCGGAATATTGCCGTTCTTTCACTTTAAAATATCAAAAAATTGGCGACGTTTAGGATGAGAGCGCACCCCTTTAATATGATTGTGCCAACTTTTACTAATGACATTTAGAAAGCTTATTCAATTGCCTGTTAGAATATATTTAGTTGGATTATGAGAATTTTGTACGATGGTCCGAATTTTGACACGGGATATTAACAGTTTTTCCCTTTAAAATTTTAAAAAAATTGGTCATGTTTAGGAAGAGAGTGCACCCCTTTAATATGAATGTGCCTACTTTTACTAATAATATCTGGAAAGCCTATTTAATTACCTTTCGGAATATATTTAGTTGAATGTCTAGAATTTTGTACGATAATGCGAAATTACACCTCTATTCTGAGGTAAAGGAATGGATAAAAAATAATATATTATTCTACTTTCATTTGATAGACGTAGCGTTGGATTTTATTGGTTGGTAAAAATAAATGAGTTTGGGCGACTGTTGTCTTGATTCTGAATAGGTTGCTAACGAACAGGTTGCCAGCTGGATTGGTCGAATAGCTCGCTAGCCGAATAGGTCGCCAATTTGTGTTCGGTCAGTTGGCTAACAATGACACATTTGGGGCTATACCGAGTCATAAGTAAAGACGCAAAGTTCACAACTGCGATAGCCACTTCGTGCTGCAAAAACTCGCCAGATGCAACATCGTTCGAACCTAAGTGTAAGATGATAATGTCAGTCTGTCGAAAAAGGCTGCTACGTGCCGCACGCCCAAGCCGTCCATGCCGATCATGTCGAACTCCCCAGCAATGTACATCACATAAATTCAAATCTAAATCTAAATTCGAATGGCCGTAATTCTTTAAAAATGCATCTAAATGTTTAACATATGACGAGCCATACAACACGATCCTAAGAGGGCTAGATGGCACAAACTGTAAGCTACGAAACGGCTTTCTCACTGTAAACAAAGGACCCGTCCTCTTAGCGGAAGTCGATGTATCGCACGCCATGATGAAAGTTAGAACGAGGCGGCGGCAACAATTATTGTGAATTCACAATTACAACTTACGAATTACCTCGTAACTAATCCAACGAAGGTAGACTGAAATTGTACCTTACGACAGCCACAGACACGTCACTGTAAAATAGTATTAAATACACGTCACTGTAAAATATTATTAACAGAATTATCTAGGATCAACACACACGTCCTGTCTGTGGCACTGCTAACTCTGTTGTGATGAAGGGGCGCGTCAAATTACCCAATAACACCCAATAACTCCAAAATAACACCCAATACACCAAAATAACACCCAATAACACCCAATTTACCTGACCTTATTACAAAATTGGCTAGAGTGTCAACATTTCAAATTCTCAACTTACGTCGGGCTTTACACGGGACAGGCAATTATTAGCAACTTGTAGACCACAAATCGGAGATCCGTCCTGAAACATGGTCTTGTATGGAAGCGGACAAGAAAACTCGCATGTTGAATAACTATTTAATGAAGAAGAAAAATGTATATAATGTAAATATTGTTAATTCAAAAAATGTGGATTTCGGGTGCGTAAAGCCCAAAGAAACGTCGGGCAAAAAACCAGGGCAACGTAAACGAAGCCGCGCAGAAAAAAAACATTGAATGGCCATGTTAGTTTTAATAAAATATTTAAATTCAACTAAATTGTTATTTTGTATTTCCAAAGTCGACAATTTGGTGTTATTGTGCAGTTATTGGGTGTTATTAATTTCTTGTCAACAAAAATCACATATACGAGTTATCTCCCTTCAGGCGAGTGAGAGTGAAACTCCCATTTGGACACAAAGCAGCGATGCTTCTTAAATTCAATTAAATTGTTATTTTGTGTTTCCAAAGTCAACATTTTGTAGTTATTGGTTGTTATTTTGGAGTTATTGGGTGTTATTGGGTGTTATTTTGGAGTTATTGGGTGTTATTTGGAGTTATTGGGTGTTATTGGGTAATTCGATGCGCTGGTGATGAAGAGCGGGAAAAACACGCGGGAACCTAGCTCATTTACATAATCAGGAATGCATGTATATATGGAATAGACGAGGACTATGTTGAGAGTAACCAAAATGGACGAGGACTGTTACACAAAATTCATTATTGACAATAATGTGTATGTTAGGCGCAATCTTCACCCCTCGCGCAGATTGCAATCTGCGCTGTCGTGTTGCACAGATTGCACTACGCGCGCGCAGATTACAATCTGCTCTGATGAAGCTGGTGCGCAGATTGCCCAAGTTGCGCTGATTACCCCTCGATGTTTTTCGAGATGTTAGTTGTCTGTCAGACGTATATATATTTGCCCACGTTGCGCTGATTACCCCTCGATGTTTTTCGAGATGTTAGTTGTCTGTCAGACGTAAATATATATATGACCTGCCCCCTATTGGCTTTCTAGTGAATAATTTTTAAAATCGCAACACAATTAGCGTGGGTGCATAGAAAATAAGATTTAATTTGAAATTCTGTCAGCAGTATCTCATAATTGATGCTTACCACGTAACTGAATGTACAAAATATTTGCTGTAGTTTGACGTAACTACATATGGTTACAATTAATAGAAAAAAAAGAATTTTGAAAATATTCACTGATTCAATTTGGTCATCGTTTTATTCTTTCTATTATTCATTTTCCATCAAGAGGACATTTTTTTTATAAAAATGGCTGACTAAATTACTACGTGCACCAAACAACGATAATTTTTCATTGGTTAGGGCCGTCTAAACGCGGGTAAATTTAGAGTAGCTATTGGCTAACAACACGCATAAACAACCTTATTGGCATATTGCATACATAATATTTATTGTGTTTTGTGTAGGATGGCATGCAGCCCTAAAGAATGTCCGTCATTTAGATTATATTATTTGAATGGCTACCACCATATTACAGACGTGTAATTACACCACCGTCGCAAGGAATATACAACAGTCATAAATGCCTGTCGATAGATTCTTTGAATGGCCGCTATACCTATTGTTTAATTAATCCCCTAATCCAGACACATGTCTGGGTTTCATCCGAAACAACACCGTCCAGGTTAATATGACAAGGATAGTAAATGAAATGATAAGACACTTATGTGGAAGCGGACATTAAATGAAATGATCTGATTGTCTACGATATTACCCTTGGTGGAAGTGGACGTAAATCCCCAAGAACGAACGAAATGATCTGCACCTGTAATCTCCGATTTCTATTATACGTACGCTATAGTATTATCATCGTGCACATAATATGGATTAATTTAGCTGGAAATACACCTGTGGACCATCGACAATGTAAGACAATTTTTCACGAATATAATTGTTTTGTATTATAAGGTCCATGGACTTGCGTACTATGTATTATTACAATTCTGTGCTACCCCACTCGACACTATGCAAAAAAACATTGTAAGTTGCTCCTTGAGGCTGTCTAGTTGAAAATAATTCCAACCAATAATACTATAAATAGTATGCAATATGCGAATAAGGTAGTTTATGCGTGCTGTTAGCCAATAGTTACTGTAAATTTCACCCCATTTTTATGACTCTAACCAATGAAAAATTATCGCTGTTTGGTGCACGCCATTTTTATTAAAAAAATTCCTCTTGTTGGAATATGAATAACAGAAAGAATAAAACGATGACCAAGTTGAACAAGTAAATTTTTCTATAAATTGTAATTATAACCATATATCGTAACCACATAGACGGCTCTTGAGTCGGTAAAGTGGTAATTTAGCGTAATATCTGAACGCCTTGTTTTATAAAACACTCGGTTCATTTCTCGCAAATTTAATTAAAATGACTTATAATACTAAGGCAGTGATCCATGGTGATTACCGATTAAGATTAAGCGGATTATTATCATCGCAGTAACACATTAAATTGCCCGGACAAAGTTCACTTCGCGCGCGCAGATTGCTCATCGAAAATTAGACGGAGATTCACGCATGCGCAGGGGTAATCTGCGCAAGGAGGGCAATTTGCGCCTAACATGTATATATAAAGGTTGTGGACCTTATAGAGGTCACAATTTTGAACCGATTTTGATGAAACTTGACATGTATGTTTATAACCCAAAGATCTTGGTTCCTTTCGATATTTGCGCCCATTGGATCATAATTTCCTGAATTATGTCCCCGGATTGTCCGAAAAATCGCTTTTGTTCGCTTTTGGTCCCTCTGGAGGTCAAAATTATTATCTGATTTAAAAAAACGTTTAACTATATCATCGTTACATGGTAATGAAGAGAGAGTTTGAATTACGTGAAAATCGGACTAGAATTGACGGACAAAATGGCCGCCATTTGTACACGAATAGTGTGAAAATATGTTATATCAAGGTTGTGGACCCTATAGAGGTCACAATTTTGAATCGATTTGATGAAACTTGACATGTATGTTTATAACCCAAAGATCTTGGTTCCTTTCGATATTTGCGCCCATCGGGTCATTACTCCTGAATTATGTCCCCTGATTGTACGAAAAATCACCCTTTTTAGCTTGTTGTGCCTCTGGAGGTCACAATTATTATCTGATTTAAAAAAAAAAACGTTTGATTATAAAAACCAAACAAATTCTAATGATTTTCTGATAATTCCTTAATATGCAACAACTCTTGTTGACTGCCCGGACGATTTGGCTGCTGTGTGGGCGTATGTTTCGTTGCCTGGCAACCTATTTTTTTACCTTTAAATCGAAAAAATCCCAAATTGAAATCGAAATTAAAAAAAACGAGCGCAATGATTTCTGCGCCTTTACATTTGCTTTCAAATAGTGGTACCGAACTGTCAAAATTGTAGGTTTAAGACCGTCAAGATTCATTAAGTAACGCCCAGTTTGTGCTACGGTTTAGTTTGAGAAAAAACGTTTCGTTTTGACATCGGTCATCGGTCACCATTTAGCTTAGTTTTGATATTGGTCATCTAGTTTTTGACCATTTAGTTTCAGAAACTAGACAACCGATGTCAAACTAAACAGTAGCACAAATTGAACGTTACTTGATGAATCTTGATGGTATTTAACACTTAACTGAATATGTGTATTAGATTAAAGATCAGGTAAGCTCAGTTTCTTTCCTCTTTTCATCAAATCTGAATGATAACCAGTCCCTAGAGCCAGTAGTTGGCCTACTGGCAGTACCATTTTTATTTCGTTTTAACTTAGCATGATTTTAGAAATATCCTTGTGTTTCCCATTCTGAGAGTTTTTGTCAATGTTGTTTCCTGTAAGATAATTGGTATGCTTAATATACTATTCAAAAAAAGTAGGGGATATTTGATTTTTAAGTGTTATTAAAGTCACCTAATGAAACTGACGAAGAAACAAATGACAAAATGAAATGAAGTTCACATTCATCGATTTATTCCAAATGATCGTTAGACTAAGTAAGGCACAGACTGACCATTATAAGGGTAAAATGATACCCGGGGTCAAACAGCAAAGTTACCACAGCATCACAACAAAGTTAGTAACGGGTAAATCCTCCTCTGTTTGCCAAACAAGCATTGATCCAACGTGGCATACTCCTAATGAGACGTCTAAGGTCATTTTGGTCCAGATTGTCCCATTCCTGTTGCAACGCAGCAGCAAGTTCTTGGACATTGGCAGGACGTTGACGTTGACGTAACCTCTGTCCAAGCATGTCCCAGACATGCTCGATGGGGGAGAGGTCGGGACTCAGTGCTGGCCAAGGTGATGTTCTGTTGTTGGAGGTAACCTGTAACGATCCTGGCCCTGTGACATCTTGCGTTGTCATCCTGGAAGATGAAACGGCGGCCATGACGTCGTGCGAACAGCACAACATGGACTGCCAAGATGTTGTCCCGGTAGTACTGGCCTGTAACACGCCCTGCAACAACATGTAAAGCTGTTCTTCCAGCAACAGTGATGCCTCCCCACACCGTAACAGAACCACCCCCAAATCGATCATGTCTGATGACGTTAACGTCTTGGAAGCGCTCGTTTGGACGACGACACACCCTCCTACGTCTGTCCAAAAAAATCTACAGTGAACCTTGACTCATCTGAAAACATCACATTGCTCCGGCGTCGATTATCCCAGTGTTGACGATCCCTACACCAACGACGTCTTGCCTGAATGTGATGATCTCTCAAACAAGGGATCACGCGAGGACGTCGGGCGCGAAGGTGACCCCTATGCAGTCGATTCCGAATCATCTGGCCACTCACTCTCACACCAGTGTCTGTTTGAAGACGAGCGCTGATCTGATTTGCTGTAATGACACGATTTCTCAAGGCCAAGGTACGGATAAATCGATCCTGGGCTTGAGTTGTCGCCCTTGGTCGACCTGAGCGTGGTCTGTCCTGTACAGATTGTGTATCACGGTATCTGGACCATAGCCTGCTTATGACAGACTGAGAAACATTCATCGTCTGCGCCACAACCGCCTGTGTTGTGCCGATCTGTAGCATGCCAAGGGCACGTAACCTTTCATTTTGGGTAAGCCGACGCATATCAAAATTTGTTTTCTGGTCACTAAAACAATTAAACTGATGTTTCCACCCTGGAATTC
This sequence comes from Patella depressa, assembly GCA_948474765.1. Classification (NCBI taxonomy): domain Eukaryota; kingdom Metazoa; phylum Mollusca; class Gastropoda; family Patellidae; genus Patella; species Patella depressa. Next base: position 40,961,943 of record OX419720.1, on the reverse strand, counting down.
AATGCCACAATGACTGTAACATTCAAAGTCAGTCGTGCAAATCTTGGGTTGGACCCCCATGATGATCCCAAGCATCACCTGCATTCCACGCGGTAGCTATTGGTGCGTTTGGGCGTCACATGTAACTGGAAATGTTTCTCTGTTAGGTTCTATAGTGACTTTTTTTCGTAGTCATTTGCATATTTTAGTATTATGCCCCCAAAATCAAATATCCTCTACTTTTTTTGAATAGTATATATAGATTCTATATTAGGAATAGATAGGGGAGGGCGTAAAAAATTAGATTTGCATATTGACATCGATTTAATCACGTTTTATGCCCTGGCTATTATCCTCTCACAATACGATATACGGGATTTGTTCCATTTGCCATTTATTCGAGAGAGCCTTCCATGTAAGTCAGAATTGACGAGACGTATTCCCAGCTTGAAATTAAAATCCCAGGTTGTGTGTTGCATTCAAAGTATTGTATTACATGCAGTACGTATGCGCGCAAACGAAAATGTCAGCCATTTTTGCCGTAAATCGGTCGGCATTTGTTTAGTTTATCGCTATGCATTTCAAGAGTAGTTGGAACAGGTGGCAATAATTATATCCGCTTTATTAACTCTAAAATAGTTTGAAAAGAATTTGAGAACAAATCTCTTAGCTAAATTACACCTTACAATATCCCAAATCGATGTTGATAACCGAAAGTTGCGATCCTTTTTGTTTACATCCCTTAGTTCCATTTTTCGTGGCACTTTACTGCGTGATGCGGTAGAGTTGACAGGTCTGCCTTGGATTGCTTGAAAGTATATAGGTTTCTGATCAGATTTGGTCAATATCAAAGTTTTCCATTCGGATAAGCTGCTTCCCTAGATATGGCTGCTGTTTTGGAGTATTTCCAAACTCCTGTGTGGCTATCTTCTAAGAACAATATAATTATATTAAACATACATTATGCAAGAGCTAAATCTGCCTATTGCAGGTCTTTCTTTATCCCTGAAATTTTATCTTAATTATTGATTAGACATTAATTAACTTATCCAGACCATATAATCAACTCTTGATGTCAACACTAGCCTGCAACTTTCATTCGTGATTTAATCATGAAATGGATAATTGAGACTATGTTTTTTATCATACAGACTTCAGTAATGATGATCCAGGCTAGGCCGAAAATTCAATCGCTAAAATCTTGCTTCAGAGTGAATCAATTTGACCGAAATTTTCAGCAAGTACCCTTTTACATTATCTAATTTTTAACTTGTATAGTGAGAACTGCCAGCTGTTTATGTAATCTCCCATTATGTCAATGTATCTTTTATCTATATTTACAGAGAATCATTAGATATTCTCATGGATACATTTTACAAGGAAGTAGAGAAATTAACAGATCAGGTTCTACAGGTAATTATAAAAAAGAACTTATCTCAAGGTCTAAAATTTACAAAGTTTGAATCTTCTTGAAAAAAAAGATATTAAATTAGGCATAACTTTTCCTTCCATGATGTGGAGCTATTTTTATACGCCCACATTTTATGGCCCTTGATCACTTAAAAAAATATCTGATTGACTTTAAATTTATACACAGTGAGACGAAGAAGCCTATTGATTTTCAGTGATTTCCGATAATTAGTGCCAGAGTTATGGCCAGGGATCTTAATCGGCTGTTTTTTGTCGGCTTTAGCAGATTGATCTTTAATCTAGCCGAATCGTAAAACAATGAATCGGCCACTATGGTTGTGGACGCTCTACAGACTAAAGTTAATATCCGATTGACTTTAAATTTATACACAGTGTTTAAGGTCATGAGACGAAGAAGCCTATTGTTTTTTTCAATAATAACTACCAGAGTTATGGCCCTTGATCACTTCAAAATATCTTGTGGACGCTCTAGAGGCCAAAGTTAACATCCGATTGACTTTAAATTTATACACAGTATATAAGCACAGGCACTTGAAGGGATTAAAATAAATTAAAATAAAACTTCTTACCACTGCTTAATAAATACAAGAAGGTAAGTCACTACGCCATCTTTGTTTTGACTGAGATACCATGAATCGTCTGAATTCATCTCACAATACTCACTAGTTCTAACACTTCATGTCATTTTTATTGCTAACGAGACTTTATTTGATTATTATTCACCTTCCGATGTAATTAAATTGGTCATTTAACACTGTTATTGATAACAAATCAAACTTGAACCGCTATCATTTATCCGCAATCAACTTGCCGAGACCGGAAGTATTCCGAAAATAGGTCAAAAGAAGTCTGTGTCACCCAGTTCCTTTATAAACCTATCATTACTCTATATGTGCATAGGAACTGGGTGATCGAGTTTCGCCTAACAGCGGCCTTGCTTCGTAGGTTTTATCACGTTTGAGAACTTACGATGCCAGTCCGCTGTTGATTGAGACTTGATCACCCAGTTCCTATGCACATATCGAGTAATGATAGGTTTATAAAGGGACTGAGTGACACAGACTTCTTTTGACCTATTTTCGGAATACTTCCGGTCTCGGCAAGTTGAATATCGGTAAATAATAGCTTTTTAAGTTTGATTTGTTATTAATAACGCTGTAAAAGGACAAATTTAATTACATCGGAAGGTGAATAATGATCAAATAAAGTCTCGTTGGCAATAAAAATGACATGAAGTGTCAGAACTAGTGAGTATTGTGAGATGACACCAGACAATATATCATAAAAAAGTCAGAACAAAGATGGCGTCTGCCATCCCTTGATCATATAGGCTAGTTATAGTCAAGCAGTAGTAAGAAGTTTTATTTTAATCCCTTCAAGTCCCTGTGTATATAAGGTCATGAGATGAAGAAGCCTGTTGATTTTCAGCGATTTCCGATAATTAGTAACAGAGTTATGGCCCTTGAACACTTGAAAAAATCTTGTGGACGCTCTAGAGGCCAAAGTTAATATCCGATTTACTTTAAATTTATACACAGTGTTTAAGGTCATGAGACGAAGAATCCTATTGATTTTCAGCGATTTCCGATAATTAGTGCCAGAGTTATGTCCCTTGATCACTTCAAAAAATCCTGCGGACGCTCGAGAGGCCAAAGTTAATATCCGATTGACTTTAAATTTATACACAGTGGATGCTCTAGAGGTCAAAGTTAATATCCGATTGACTTCAAATTTATACATAGTGTTTACAGTCATGAGACTAAGTCGTCTATCGATTTTCAATAATTGCTGCAAGAGTTATGGCCCTTGATCACTTCAAAAAATCTTGTGGACGCTCTAGAGGCCAAAGTTAATAGCCGATTTACTTTAAATTTATACACAGTGTTTAAGGTCATGAGACGAAGAATCCTATTGATTTTCAGCGATTTCCGATAATTAGTGCCAGAGTTATGTCCTTTGATCACTTCATAAAATCCTGCGGACGCTCGAGAGGCCAAAGTTAATATCCGATTGACTTTAAATTTATACACAGTGGATGCTCTAGAGGTCAAAGTTAATATCCGATTGACTTCAAATTTATACATAGTGTTTACAGTCATGAGACTAAGTCGTCTATCGATTTTCAATAATTGCTGCAAGAGTTATGGCCCTTGATCACTTCGAAAAAATCCTGTGGAAGCTCTAGAGGCCAAAGTTAATATCCGATCGACTTTAAATTAACACACAGTGTTTAGGGTCATGAGACGAAGAAGCCTATTGATTTTCAGAGATTTCAAATAATTATTGCCAGAGTTATCTCCCTTGATAACTTCAAAAAATCTTGTTACGCTATAGAGGCTAAACTTATCATCCGATTGACTTTAGATTGATACACAGAGTTTAAGGTGTTGAAACGAACAAGTATTTTGATTTTCAATGAATTTTGATAACTGAACAGCTAAATTAAATGTTTCATGTATATACTAATTGTTAGTTTGGGGTAACACTTTATAAAAAGCAATCAAATTCTAATGATTTTCTGATAATTACATAATGAGCCGTTACTCTTAATCAGTTTTTAGTGTATTACAAATGTTTCATTAGCAAAAAAAGTAAAAATATGCGACAACCCTTGTTGACTGCCCGGACGATTTAGCTGCTGTGGGCGTATGTTTGGTTGCCTGGCAACCTATCTTTTAAGTAATGGTCAAGTAATGAGTAATGGGAGATTTCAAAAGTAATGAGTAATGGAAATGTAATTAATTACATTCCACAAATCATGTTATGGTCAATTACATTTCAATTACTCTTCAATTACATTTAAGGCACATATAAATATTTACATATGACAAATTTTATAGCACCTAAGAAGTAAATTATGTTTATCTGACACAAATCCAATTCATTATTTTATTTTTTTTAAAAAGATTCAAATCAGTTCTAAAAAATTTTAAGAAGGCATTCAACATTTTCTTTTATTAACCTTTATGTAGGACCCTTCTTTAGACATGTAACCTAAAAAGGTTCCCCCTAAAAAGTAGATCTCTGAAAATAAGTATATTTTAATCAAAGTTAGTGTTAATTTACAGTCAATCATTCAGTCAATCAATCAATCAGTTAGATTAAAAGACAATAGTCTTACTACACTTTAATCTTAATCTCAAGTTAACAAGTGTCAAACCAAACAATGGCTTTCCAGTATCTCAACCTTTTATGGTTACTTATAAACCAATCATATGTTTTGTTTTAAAATCATGCTGAATAATTTACCAGTTATACAATATATTAGAGACAAACTATTTGGATTGATTAAGAATCTTAAAAAATACACGTAATCAAATATACTTTCAATTCATTTTTCAAGACATGAAGTGAAAGCATCAGCGTTTGTCACCATTCCCCTCACTTGAAAATTTGCCTTGATGTTATAATTTATAGAAATAACAATTCATACACAGATATCTATTAAATTGAATGACGGGTTATTTTGAGTTTGGTTTTATAGGCCTTTCATGACGGAAAATAACTTTGTCTTTTTATACGCCCACATGGAAATGTGGTCGTATATTGCCGTCGCCCCCGTCGGTCCGTCCGTCGGTCCGTCCGTCCATCGTCCACAATTTCTTGTGAATGCTCTAGAGGCTAAAGTTAATATCCGATTGACTTGAAATTTATACACGGTGTTTAAGGTCGTGAGACGAAGAAGCCTATTGATTTTCAGCGATATCCGATAATTACTACCAGAGTTATGACCCTTGATCACTTTGGAAAATCTTGTGAACGCTCTAGAGGCTATAGTTAATATCCGATTGACTTTAAATTTATACACAGTGTTTAAGGTCATGAGACGAAGAATCCTATTGATTTTCGATGACCTCTGATAATTACTGCCAGAGTTATGACCCTTGATCACTTTGAAAAATCTTGTGAACGCTTTAGAGGCTAAAGTTAATATCCGATTGACTTTAAATTTATACAGTGTTTAAGGTCATGAGACGAAGAAGCCTATTGATTTTCGGTGATATCCGATAATTACTACCAGAGTTATGACCCTTGATCACTTTGAAAAATCTTGTGAACACTCTAGAGGCTATAGTTAATATCCGATTGACTTTAAATTTATACACAGTGTTTAAGGTCATGAGACAAAGAAGCCTATAGATTTTTGGTGATATCTGATAATTACTGCCAGAGTTATGACCCTTGATCACTTTGAAAAATCTTGTGAACGCTTTAGAGGCTAAAGTTTATATCCGATTGACTTTAAATTTATACACAGTGTTTAAGGTCATGAGACGGAGAAGCCTATTGATTTTCAGTGATATCCGATAATTACTACCAGAGTTATGGCACTTGATCACTTTGAAAAATCTTGTGAACGCTCTAGAGGCTAAAGTTAATATCCGATTGACTTTAAATTTATACACAGTGTGTAAGGTCATGATAAGAAGAAGCCTGTTGATTTTCAGCAATATCCGATAATTCCTGCCTGAGTTATGACCCTTGATCACTTTGAAAAATCTTGTGAACGCTCTAGAGGCTAAAGTTAATATCCGATTGAATTTAAATTTATACACGGTGTTTAAAGTCATGATACAAAGAATCCTATTGATTTTCAGCAATATCCGATAATTACTGCCAGAGTTATGACCCTTGATCACTTTGAAAAATCTAAAGTTAATATCCGATTGACTTTAAATTTATACACACTATTTACGGTCATGATACAAAATAGCCTATTTATTTTCAGCGATATCCGATAATTACTGCCAGAGTTATGAGCCTTGATCACTTTGAAAAACCCTGTGAATGCTCTAAAGGCTAAAGTTAATATCCGATTGACTTTAAATTTGTACACAGTGTTTAGGGTCATGATACGAAGAATCCTGTTTGATTTTCAGTGATATCTGATAATTTCTGGCAGTTGATCACTTTGAAATATCTTGTGGACAAAGGCCTTGAGACAAACCATCAAAACTATTCTAATCATTTCTGATAATTATTTAATGGGCTATTACTCGTAATAAGATTATCATGTGTTGTAAATGTTCTCCTTACTGATAAAAGAAACAATATGCGACAACCCTTGTTGACTGCCCGGACGACTTAGCTGTTGTGGGCGTATGTTTCGTTGCCTGGCAACCTATCTTTAATTTCTATGTGAAAAATTGTTTTTTATTTATATAGTCATAAAGTAATGGGTAATGGTAATTAATTACTTTCAATGTAATGGGTAATGGTAATTAATTACATTGCTAAAAATGAGAAAGTAATTGTAATGATTACATTTGAAAAGTAATGGTAATGGTAATGTAATTAATTACATTGGCAATGTAATGGCCCCAGCCCTGACACGTGCTTAATTACTAATATACTTTTATATATTGACAAATGTTTACGTATAAAATAATTAAAAACGAACTTATTTGTAGTTGCTTGTAGTTTTTCTTTTTACTAAATTAATTCTAACTTCCGTTTGTTTGGATAAAAGCAAAAGTAGATTAATAATAATAATAATAATGTACATTTGTAGAGCGCCAAATCCATCCAAAAGCATGCTCAAAGCGCAATGAGACAATGGTTATATACACAGTGAACAGAAAGTCTAATTCTCATAGCATTCTCGAAATAAGTGAGTCTTTAGTTGTGATTTGAAAATAGTCGAGGTTTCACTGTTTCGAATTTTCAATGGCAAACCATTCCACAATTTAGGAGCAACTACACCAAAGCTTCTGTCACCAAAATGTTTCAGTTTTGAGTGTGGAACGACAAGCGTATTCTGGTAGTGAGATCGCAAGGACTGGTTTGGTTGATATACTGTTAGTAGTTCTGATAAATAGCTGGGTGCAAGATTTCGTAGACATTGGTATGTGAGGCACAGAACCTTAAAGTTGATGCGAGCTGAAATTGGGAGCCAATGTAAGGATTTTAGAACAGGTGTTATGTGAGATGATGTTTTGGTTCGTGATATGATCCTGGCTGATGTATTCTGCAGTTTCTGTAATTTGTAGAGACTTGAATGATTTATCCCAGACAACAAACTGTTACAATAGTCTAATCTTGACAGAACTAGTGACTGTACTAGAGATTTGGTGGCATCAATCGTGATGAGATGTCTAATATCACTGATGCGTCGCAAATGAAAGTAACAGGACTGACGCAGCTTATCAACCTGTGTTTCAAATGACAAACAAGGATCTAGATAAACACCAAGATCTTTCACAACACTAGCTAACTGAATAACCGAGTCTCCAATTTTAACATTGGTTTGAGATATGTTCTGAAGGCGTCTATTTGTTCCAAATAACATAGCCTCAGTTTTGTCATCATTCAACTTAAGTTTATTTGAGGTCATCCAATTCTTAATATCATGGGAACAATCAGTTACACAACCCAGAGCCTTGGTTACCTCCTCGGGCTTAAAAGATGAGACAAGCTGAGTATCGTCAGCATACGAATGGTGATCAATGTTATGTTTGTTGATAACATCAGCAAAATTATGACAGTATAGCAGAAACAGTATTGGATCGAGTACCGATCCTTGAGGCACACCGCAGGTAAGGCGGACAGGCGTCGATTGAACATTATTTATTAATACCGTATGTTGACGATCTTGTAAGTATGACATCAGCCAGTTATGAGCCGTTCCAGTGATACTGAATTCATGTTGGAGCCGGTCAGCAAGGATCTGGTGATCGACAGTGTCAAAAGCAGCCGAAAGGTCCAATAGAGTGAGTACTGATACATGACCGCTGTCAACTGAACGTCTCAGATCGTTTACAACTCTCAGCACGGTAGTTTCTGTACTATGTCCAGAACGATAAGCAGATTGAAATTTATCCCAAAGATTGTTGTTTGATATGTATGTACGCAGTCTGATGTTGACAGCTTTCTCTAAAAAGTTTTGAGAGAAACGAGAGATTTGAAACAGGCCGAAAGTTTTTTAATACATTTCGATCAAGTGAATCCTTTTTATACGCCCACATTTTCATGTGGACGTATATTGTCGTCGCCCCTGTTCGTCCGTCCGTCCGTCCGTCCGTTCACAATTGTTTGTGAACAGTCTACAGGTCACAATTTTTATCCGATTTCAATGAAACTTAAAACATAGGTTTATCACCCTAAGATCTCGGTTCCTTTCGATATTGGCATGTATCGGACTGTAACTTCATGGGTTATGGCCCCTGATTGTACGAAAAATCACGTTTTTTAGCTTGTGAACAGTGTAGAGGTCACAATTTTGAACCGATTTGGATGAAACTTGAAATGCGTGTTTATAATCCAAAGATCTTGGTTCCTTTCGATATTTGCGCCAATCGGATCGTAACTTCCTGAATTATGGCCCCTGATTGTCCGAAAAATCGCCCTTTTTAGCTTGTGGTCCCTCTGGAGGTCAAAATTGTTATCCGATTTAAAAAAACGTTTGATTGTATCACCGTTCCATGGTTATGAAGGTTGAGTTCGAATTTCGTTAAAATCTGACCAAAATTGACGGACAAAATGGCCGCCATTTGTACGCGAATAGTGTGAAAATATGTTATATCAAGGTTGTGAACAGTGTAGAGGACACAATTTTGAACCGATTTGGATGAAACTTGAAATGCATGTTTTTAACCCAAAGATCTTGGTTCCTTTAGATATTTGCGACAATCGGATCGTAACTTCCTGAATTATGGCCCCTGATTGTCCGAAAAATTGCCCTTTTTAGCTTGTGGTCCCTCTGGAGGTCAAAATTGTTATCCGATTAAAAAAACGTTTGATTATATCACCGTTCCATGCAGGCGCGGATCCAGAGGGGGGCGCACCCGGCACACGCCCCCTCTATTTTTTGAGGTGGCAAACAATTTTTTAGCTCCATATATTCTCGCGAGAAAGGAGAGCAAAAATAGTTTAGGTTGGAAATCGTAATTTACAGTACTAGTATGAAATTAGTCCTTGTGGGCATTTTTTACACTCAAAATTCACGGTTCCGGGCTTCGCACTCCCAAGTTGGTGCAGCACGCCCCCTCTTTCTGAAAATCCTGGATCCGCCCCTGCCAAGGTTATGAAGGTTGAGTTCGAATTTCGTGAAAATCGGACCAAAATTGACGGATTAAATGGCCGTCGTTTGTACGCGAATAGTGTGAAAATATGTTACATCAAGGTTGTGGACCTTATAGAGGTCACAATTTTGAACCGATTTTGATGAAACTTGACATGTATGTTTATAACCCAAAAGTCTTGGTTCCTTTCAATATTTGCGCCCATTGGATCATAACTTCCTGAATTATGTCCCCGGATTGTCGGAAAAATCGCTTTTGTTCGCTTTTGGTCCCTCTGGAGGTCAAAATTATTATCCGATTTAAAAAAACGTTTGACTATATCACCATTACATGGTAATGAAGAGAGAGTGTGAATTGGTCGCTGTTTGTACACGAATAGTGTGAAAATATGTTATATCAAGGTTGTGGACCCTATAGAGGTCACAATTTTGAATCGATTTTGATGAAACTTGACAGGTATGTATATAACCTAAAGATCTTGGTTCCTTTCGATATTTGCGCCCATCGGGTCATTACTTCCTGAATTATGTCCCCTGATTGTACGAAAAATCACCCTTTTTAGCTTGTGGTGCCTCTGGAGGTCACAATTATTATCTGATTTAAAAAAAACGTTTGATTATAAAAACCAAACAAATTCTTATGATTTTCTGATAATTCCTTAATATGCGACAACTCTTGTTGACTGCCCGGACGATTTGGCTGCTGTGTGGGCGTATGTTTCGTTGCCTGGCAACCTATTTTTAAGTAACGGATGCACAATGGCATGCTTGAAGATTTCAGGAAAAGTTCCGCTTTGCAAGCTGTAATTTACTATGGAGGTTATGACAGGCAGAAGCGTATCCAAGTAGTCACAAACAATGGTACACGGAATGGGATCCAATGGACATGTTGTTTTCTTTGATGACAAGACTAACTTTCGGATTTCTTCCTCAGCAAATGGATGAAATTCAGTCAGTGGTTCGCGTTCTTTCTTGTCTGTAAATAAGGACTGAGTTTGAACAGAAAGATTGTCCAACTGACTTCTTATTTTTTCTATCTTAGAGATGAAGAAATTGGAAAAGTTATTTGCTAACTCAACGTCGCTTGTTGAATCAGACAGTTTTGAGTTTGACTGAACACCTAATATTGATTTCATAAATCCGTGAAATTTCTTCGAGTCATTGCCAATAGCAGAAATTTTGTCCAGACAATAGTGGGCTTTAGCATTTCTAAGGATTTTGCTGACATTGTTTCGATATGATTTGTAGATTGTGCGGTGAACCTCCAGGTTGGATTTGCGCCATTGTCGTTCTGCCATTATGCAAGTTGCCAAAATTTGACTATAAATTTCGATAATGTATGGATATATGAATACTAGTATGGAATAACAACACAGGCTTTGTTTATTAGAAGTTATTATTATAATATTATTCGGAATACCGTAACGTTATGCAATTATTGATGTGAATATAGTATGCATAAACCAACATGTCTGTTGTTCAAAAGACGACTATCCGTTAGGGGTGCCCGTGGCCGGTTCATTTCAAAATGGATTAAGAACCCTGGTTATGGCCCTTGATCACTTCAAAAAATGCTGTGGACGCTCTAGAGGCCAAAGTTAATATCCAATAGACTTTAAATTTATACACAGTATTTAAGGTCATGAGACGAAGAAGCCTATTGATTTTCAGCGATTTCCTATAATTAGTGCCAGAGTTATGGCCCTTGATCACTTCAAAAAATCTTGTGGATGCTCTAGAGGCCAAAGTTAATATCCGATTGACTGTAAATTTATAAATAGTGCTTACAGTCATGAGACGAAGACGTCTATTGTTTTTCAGTGATTTTCAATAATTACAGCCAGAGTTATGGCTCTTGATCACTTCAAAAAATCCTGTGGAAGCTCTAGAGGCCAAAGTTAATATCCAATCGACTTTAAATTTACACACAGTGTTTAAGGTCATGAGACGAAGAAGCCTATTGATTTTCAGCGATTTCAAATAATTACTGCCAGAGTTATCTCCCTTGATAACTTCAAAAAATCTTGTGACGCTATAGAGGCTAAACTTATCATCCGATTGACTTCAGATTGATACACAGAGTTTAAGGTGTTGAAACGAACAAGTATTTTGATTTTCAATGAATTTTGATAACTGAACAGCTAAATCCATGATATTAAATGTTTCATGTATATACTAATTGTTAGCGTGGGGTAAAACTTTATAAAAAGCAATCAAATCCTAATGATTTTCGGATAATTATATAATGAGTTGTTACTCTTAATCAGTTTTTAGTGTATTACAAATGATCATTACCGAAAAAAGTAAAAATATGCGACAACCCTTGAAGACTGCCCGGTCGATTTAGCTGCTGTGGGCGTATGTTTCGTTGCCTGGCAACCTATCTTTGTGTATTACAAATGTTTCATTACCGAAAAAAGTAAAAATATGCAATAAACCTTGTTGACCGCCCGGACGATTTAGCTGCTGTGCCTGTATGTTTCGTTGCCTGGCAACATATCTTTAATATACTACTAATTACTACCATTCCTTTAGCTAAATATGGCATAATTACTTTAAACCTTTGTGTTAAAATCCAACAATTCAAGCTTGTTTGGTCGTCGTATGGAAGGGACATAACTCTTATATACCCAATTCTTCTCTTTTTATAACGACCAATAATCCCATGTCGTTTTTGATTGTTTACCGCTCATTTGCAAAAAGTTAAAATTTTTGGCTTTTTTTTTTTTCAAAATCGGTATGTATGCTTATAGTCCCCAGTATACAATTTTAGTCTCCATGTACTTCTATGTATTCAATAAAATACATAAACAGAGATATGATATAGAATGTTATTTTGGGATCTGAAAACAAGTTAGAACTTATATAAATTTATCTTCCATCTGTCAGAAATTTATTTACAAAAATATTGTAAGCATGAATAATAGGTTTATATTTTAAAGAAAAATAAATCTTCTCAATGATGCAGTCAATCGAAAAGTTATCTTGGACAGATCGTAATTTAAATAAAAACAAAAGGTTCTATATACTAAACAGAGTGTATGGTTAGCGATTTAAAATAGTCTGATGATGCTGATAGGAACAGTAGGATATGCGAACGTCAAGTTGTAGATTTACTTCAGTGTTATCAGAACATGTAGAACACTTTCATATTTACAGAAACGGAGGAAAATAATAAATTTGAAAAGATTCGAAAATGATATTGCAGATTGAGTACAACAATGAAACAGTTATATATAATATATACTAAAATGTTTTCAAATTCTCAGTGTCAGGTATATATATATAAAAATAGTTAAAACTAGAAACACGTAGAACTAGCAAAGCATGAGCGTTTTCATCGTTAATCTTCAGATGCTTTACATAGTTACATATGTGACGTCATAAATGGCATTGTTCTATTACGACGCATTGTTCCATTATGACGTCATGGTATCGGGAGATAATTATATTAGTCTGTTTAGCTTTGGTTTTAATGTTTTTATGAAATGTTTTTCTTTCTCTCTTCTTTCAATAGTATCGTTGGAGAATAGTTTATAAAATGGAAATATCTTAAAGTTCTTCTTTCCGCAAATATCCAAATTTTCACTAAGTTTAATCTTCCTGTACTCTTGAACATTTATATGTTGTTTGTGCACACGGACCCGGGCTCTGAGGGTATTACCCGTTTCTCCAATGTAATATTTGTTGCAGCCGGGGCATGTTATAACATAAACCAAGTTTTTGGATTCGCATGTCATATTGGCATTAAGGGTAAACTCTTTTGGTCCAAATCGCTTTGATTTTCCTTCTTGTATGTATACGTACAAGTTCAGCATCGTGGATCGTGGCATTTAAAAACTTCATAGCCGTTTTTTTCTTCGAAATTTGATTTGCACAAAATTCTACGTAAATTTTTAGCTTGTCTTTTACTATTAATGAATTGTTTATCTTTTAGTGCAGATTTCATATCTTCGTCCTCTTTAAGTAATGTGGTAAGATGATTTGCCGTTTTACTGATGTTGCGATTCCGTGGGTTGTGACTAGAGGTATAATTGATGACATAGGTTTATATTTTTCCTTTTGAGTTAATAATGATTTTCGTTTGCCTTTTTAATTCCATCTTCAATAATTCCTTCTGGATAATTTTGTGCTTTGAGGTAGATTTTTAGTTTGTTTAGGCACGTTTTTCGGGTGTCTTCTTCACTTACAATTGTGCATATTCTTCTCGCTAGATTGTACGAAGTTGCGCGTTTTGTGGGTCCAGGATGACATGACCCGAAATGTAGATACTGATGAGTATCCGTTGGTTTATAATAAATATCTGTGGTAATTCGTTCTCCTATTTTTTTCACTAATATGTCCAGAAATGGTAACGCCTTTGGGTTAACTTCGATGGTGAATTTAATGTTTGGGTCTAGTGTATTTAGAACATAATTTACTATTTTAAGGCGTTCATGATCATAAGTCCATACGATAAAGCAATCGTCCAAAAATCTTTTCCAATTTTTTGCTAAATATTGTTGAAATTCTGAGTCCCACATTTCTTCCGGTAAGCGGTTAGTAACATAAGAGCGTAACAAACTCGGAGCGTTTCCATTAACACCAAAATCAGATTGTAGCCTGTGAAGCAAGATATCGTGGTCTACAGTTTCAAAAGTGGTGGATAAATCTAAGAGAACTAAAAGCACACATTCACGACAGTCTAAACTCCTGTTGATATCATTGTGTACCCGAACAATAGCACTCTGAAACTCTTCCATTAGATTATTGTCACTGATATGGGATGTGAGTTGGCTTGATATTACGCATTCTAAGGTGTTAGATATGAAACTCAAGTTTGATACCAGTCTGTAATTTTTCTCCAGATTCTGATCTAAGTTGAATTTCTTTATTAGTGTCAAGATGATTGTGGTTTTGAAATCGTCAGGAACAGTCTGTTTACAAATACAAGTGTTTATAATATCCGTCATAATGGGTACAATGGTTGGTAGACATTCTTTTAATAACCAGGCCGAATTTGGACGAAGTCTGATTGTCTTTCACTGAGAAATAAGTAAGGGTCAAAATTGAAATTTGTTTCATAAAAATCTATCTCAAAATGTCAATAACAACGTATCTGGATAAAAACATAAAATTCAGATTATAACTCCTCATTATGGCTTCAAATCTATAGATAAGGTGTGTTAATTAATAAGGGTGACAAATGGACTGAAAGGTGTGTTAATTATCGCTGGGGTTTTAGAACTCTCTGACGGTGCGTTTTCTGTATTGATTGTGTTAAAAACGAATGACACAGTGTGTATTGTTTAATTGGTGTGTTTTCTCGAAAGTTGTTATAACTGCACCAAAAGGGTATAATCAAGGACCAAGAGACATTATCTGACGCGTGAGTGTTAAATCAAAACTAGGGATGGAAAATTGTTTTTACCGTGCGATTTCTCATTCGCCGGTGTGTTTTACGCAAATAGGTCTTTGCATAAGGACAGGTCTTTGTATGTGGAGTTGTACGGGGCTGTTTCTACGGGTTTTTTTTTTGTATTTGTTGATGAACATAAAGACACAGTACATGTTTAATAGTCACGCCACCTATAAAGTTGCATAATAAAATATAAATTTAGACCTTAATCTGTCGTAAAAAGGCGAAAACACTGTCGTCATTTATATGTATCCAGCAGTCAGACCCCAATTTGATTATATCCAGCAGGTATATATCGATAAGCTTAATTTTCCGTATGTCTATATATTTTCTTTTGTTCTGACAATTTATTGTTGTGCGTTATGAAATGAGTACCACGTAAACAGTAACTCATTGTCAGTTTATTGTTTTGCGTGTTGAAAGAGTAACGCGCAACCCGTAACTCATAGCCATTTTATTGTTTTGCGTGTTGAAATTAGTACAACGTACGTAACACGTACTTGTTTCATTGCAACTTATTATAAAAAAAACTCTATATATAAAATACAATAGAAATGTTAGCTGTTCAATAATGATTATTCGCGGGCTGCAGTTATTTATTTTTCTTGTCTTTTTGTGGATTTTATTTGTTAACATTATTGTGGTACCACTGAACTATAAATGCATGTGTCTTAAAATTGGTCGCATGCAATATCGCTATTTACCGATATCCGGATAAACCTCCATTTGATTATCCAATACATGTATTAGTTCGAAAATATTTTGCTGACTTTTTAATTTCGGCACAAAAGAGTGTGGGTGGTTGCATACTGTCAATCAGGGTTCAATAATGTGAATTGAAACGTGGCATCATAAGAAACTGATTGACAGAATATAGACGCCCCTTTATCAACACATTGTTGCCTTGTAAACTTTAATTGTAGATTGCCAGTAGTTATAATTACAGTAGGCCTACAATCAAATTTGGACACATTATTGAACAATCAAAACTGTTACGCTATTGCCAATGATTACTTAAACCCCTTTCCCATGCATTAATAATTTTATGTCCGGTTAAAATTGATGTCTCACTTAGCAGTGTTACATTCTGCTAAATATGAAAACACTTTTAGTTTAGATTTAGTTTTAGTTACAACTCTATTTATGGAGTATCTTACCTTTATCGAAATAAAATCCATAAAATAGAATTTCCATGTATATGAATATCGCAACACACCTTAACATATAAGTTGTAGATCACAGGAAATTTAAAAATCACAAAAGAATTATCAATAACGTTGCGTTTATCTCCTCACAAAATTTACATTGCCATAAGAGTTGTTAATGCAGAACACAAAGTAATTTGTATGTGCATGGCTTCAAAAGAACTAAGTTGTCAATCATCCTTTGAACTCTCAGTATTCCTGTGATTGAAACGAATAGAAATGTAAAAATAGCCAACTACACGATTATTTCAAGACAATGTTCTTTGATGCGTAGACATGTCGTCTCCCATGTTGAACCAATGCTGTTATAAACGACATTGTGGATTTGATTATGTATTATTAATATCTGCTGCATCGTAGACATTTACCTGTGTTAAAAAAAACAAATACAGGTCACGTGTCATTAAGCTATTTGTATTTTGATTTGCATAATAGGTGGGTCCCTGGTGCAATGTTTGTTTTTTGATATGTGCGACCTGGGTATAATCTTTGTTGCAGGATCAACCGACAAAATTAATTGGCTGTAAACCTTATAATACCACCATTTTCTTAACATGGCTTCCCCGACTATGAACTTTTGATGTCAGACTGGGGGTGGAGAATTTTCCGCAAAGAAATGAGATTTTTGAACCTCTCACATATTATTTCACGGCATCTATTATCAACTCGACAGAAAACTGGAATATCAAAATAGTTATCAACACAGTTTACGGTGTTTTTTTTTAACTATCATTTATTAATCAATCAAATGTTTATGCTTTAGATATTGCTCATGTGTGTTTATATATTTTTTTACTCATTCAAATTATTGATTAATTGAATAAAATATTTGTGTAGCGATAAACTAAACAAATAGCGACCAATTTACGGCAGCAATGGCTGACATTTTCGTTTGCGTGCGTACGGTAAGCATTTTTTACCGTCCATCGGAGCCTGGTCTTATGACGTCATATGTGGATTGTGGGTTAGGATAAGGGCTGTGGCCTGCAGATTTCGTCACAGTCTCGAGATGTAGACAGGGCTAGCCCTAACCCTAACCCTGGGCCAAGCCTAACCCTTATCCTAACCAACAATCCACATATGACGTCATAACACCAGGCTCCGGTGGACGGAAAAAAACGTTTACCCGTGCGTACGTACAGTCGGTACAGCATGTAATACAATACTTCGAATGCAACACAACCTGGAACTTTAATTTCAAGATGAGAATACGACTTGCCGATACGACTTACATGGAAGGCTCCCTCGAAAAGCAGATTTACGGAATCCCGGGAGAAAAAATCCCGTACACTGACTATATTGTATTGTAAGAGGATAAAAGTCACGGCACTGCATGAAAAGCATGATTAAATCGATGCCAATATTTACTTATTTAGTCGTTATGCAAAACTTACTTTTTACGCCCTCCTCTCTCTATTCCTAATCAAGAATTGCTATAGAATCTATATAATAAGTACAATTATCTTACATTAAATAAAATTGACAAAAACTCTCGGAATGGGAAACACACGTCACACAAGGATATTTTTTAAAATCATCTACTGCCAGTAGGCCTACTACTGGACTGCTAATTTTAATTATTTTTTACTTTACTAAGATACTAACTAAGTATTTCTTTCTGTAGGGTACATATTCAATTTTGGTTTAATAAATAATTTTAGATATGGTTCATTGCTAATGCTTGTGTATTTTATTTATTACCCATTTAATGCAATTTTTGTATTCTTTTTAATTAGGCCTACAATTCAATGTATCATTTGACTTTTCCAAATTAATTACCCATGGAAGTGCAAATTTACGCGTTTTTGGAAATTACTGCCAAATCATGATTTCTACTGCCTTTTTCACACTACCCGGTACCCTACTGCATTTCAGCTCTGAGGGGTTGACAGGTCTGATTGTAGTGAATGTGTATTTTAAACCTCTTTCAAGATTTTATCTTGATTTTAACAATATTTTATTCAAATAAGATAGATTTTATACACTGTCAAAAGTTAAGGATTCAAAAACAATCCAAAGGCTTATATTAATTCTTCTCCTTAATTAATAAATATACTAAAATAAACGTATAATATATACACTTCACATACAAAATATATTTAACAGTACGGTATTTTGTATTCACTATTAATCGTGCATGCAAGTAATTCAATAGTTTGTGTCACAAAAGTGCCTTGCCATTTCATAATACGTTTTCAAGACTTCAGATGTATATTAACCGAGAATTTAATTACCGGTAATTCAGCTAGTATTTTACGATGGTTATTAGAGTCTTTTAGATAAATGTATAAATTTGTGGACTGTATTAAAAATGTGCATATTCATTTGCAAGGTATTATTACTATCACCGTTGGTTAGAGTTTGTAAATTAATAAAAATATTTGGTAATGTACGGCTGTCATTTGCGCCTGCTTAATCCATTCTATGTTCTTTTTAGATAATGTTTTCTGGTTTGTGAATCAGCCTTTACTAATTATATTGTGGTGTAGGATATTTTATTTTGTTCATTTTAAAATGGCAGCCGTAACCATTGCAAAACACGTCTAGTGTACTGATTATTTAATGTTAATTCAATCTTAAATATTGAATATTAGGATCCTATATTCTCCCGGCAAAATAAGAATATCAACATCAATTGAAATTGACCAATATTGAGTTCTATTCTAGTATAATTAAACATTATTAAACTAAATATGCTATCTCATTTCTTTGGGGAAAATTCTCCACCCCCATCCTGACATCAAAAGTTCATAGTCGGGGAAGGCGTGTTAAGAAAATGGTGGTATTATAAGGTTTCCAGCCAATTAATTTCGTCGGTTGATCCTACAACAAAAAGTATACCCAGGTCGCGAACATTGCACCAGGGAATCACCTATTATGCAAATCAAAACATAAATAGGAGATAAACGCAACGGCAACGTTATTGAAAATTCATTTGTGATTTTTATACGCCCACATTTTCATGTGGACGTATTATGTCGTCGCCCCTGTCCGTCCGGACGTCCGTCCGTCCGTCCGTCCGTCCACAATTTGTTTGTGGACTCTCTACAGGTCACAATTCTTATCCGATTTTGACGAAACTTGAAATATAGGTTTAACCCCAAAAGATCTCGGCTGCTTTCGATATTGGCATGTATCGGATCAAAACTTCATGGATTATGGCCCCTGATTGTACGAAAAATCACGTTTTTAGCTTGTGGACCCTATAGAGGTCACTATTTTGAACCGATTTTGATGAAACTTGACATGCATGTTTGTAACCCAAAGATCTTGGTTCCTTTCGATATTTGCGGCTATCGGAATGTAATTTCCTGAATTATGGCCCCTGATTGTCCGAAAAATCACCCTTTTTAGCTTGTGGTCCCTCTGGAGGTCACAATTATTATTCGATTTCAAAAACCGTTTAATTATATCACCGTTACACCCTAAGGAATGTTGAGTTCGAATTTCGGGAAAATCGGACGAAAATTGCCGTACAAAATGGCCGCCGTTTGTACGCGAATACTGTTAAAAAATGGTATATCAAGGTTGTGGACCCTGTGGAGGTCACAATTTTGATTCGATTTTGATGAAACTTGAAATTCATGGTTATAACCCAAAGATCTTGCTTCCTTTCGATATTTGCGCATATCGGATCGTAACTTCCTGAATTATGGCCCCTGATTATACGCAAAATCGCCTTTTTTTTAGCTTGGAGGTCACAATTATTATTCGATTTAAAAAACCGTTTGATTATATCACCGTTACACCATAAGGAAGGTTGAGTTCGAATTTCGGGAAAATCGGACGAAAATTGCCATACAAAATGGCCGCCGTTTGTACGCAAATACTGTTAAAAAATGGTATATCAAGGTTGTGAACCCTGTGGAGGTCACAATTTTGATTCGATTTTGATGAAACTTGAAATTCATGGTTATAACCCAAAGATCTTGCTTCCTTTCGATATTTGCGCATATCGGATCGTAACTTCCTGAATTATGGCCCCTGATTATAAGCAAAATCGCCTTTTTTTTTAGCTTGGAGGTCACAATTATTACCTGATTTAAAAAAACGTTTGATTATATTACCGTTACACCGTAAGGAAGGTTGAGTTCGAATTTCGGGAAAATCAGACCAAAATTGCCATACAAAATGGCCGCCGTTTGTACGCGAATACTGTTAAAAAATGGTATATCAAGGTTGTGGATCCTGTAAAGGTCACAATTTTAATTTGATTTTGATGAAACTTGAAATTCATGGTTATAACCCAAAGATCTTGGTTCTTTTCGATATTTGCGCATATCGGATCGTAACTTCCTGAATTATGGCCCCTGGTTATAAGCAAAATCCCCCTTTCTTTAGCTTGTGGTCCCTCTGGAGGTCACAATTATTATCCAATTTAAAAAAAACGTTTGATTATATCACCGTTACACTGTAAGGAAGGTTGAGTTTGAATTTCGGGAAAATCTGACCAAAATTGACAGACAAAATGGCCGCCGTTTGTACGCGAATACTGTTAAAAAAATGATATATCATGGTTGTGGACCCTGTATAGGTCACAATTTTAATTCGATTTTGATAAGGAAGGTTGAGTTCTAATTTCATGAAAATCGTACCAAAATTGCCGGACGAAATGGTCGCCGTTTGTATGCGAATAGTGTAAAAATATGGTATATCATGGTATATCACAATTCTTATCCGATTTTGATGAAAAGTCACATTTCTAGGTTGTGTACCGTCACACCATAATCATTGTCGGTTTCGAATTTCATTAATATCAGACTGGAATTGACCAACTAAATGGCTGCTCCCTATACAGTATGAAATACAGGACTTAAAGATGTAGGAAAAACCACTTTCGGTATTGCTTGTTCTCTGTCCATCTCTCGAAAATGTGGGCGTATCCTGCCTGGCAGTGCCAGCCTATCTTTAAATTTCCTGTGATCTACAACTTATATGGTAAGGTGTGTTGTGATATTCATATACATGGAAATTCTATTTTATGGATTTTATTTCGATAAAGGTAAGAAACTCCATAAATAGAGTTGTAACTAAAACTAAATCTAAAAGCGTTTTCATATTTAGCAGAATGTAACACTGCTAAGTGAGACATCAATTTTAACTGGACATAAAATTACGAATGCATGGGAAAGGGGTTTAAGTAATCATTGGCAATAGTGTAACAGTTTTGATTGTTCAATAATGTGTCAAAATTTGTTTGTAGGCCTGCTGTAATTATAACTACTGGCAATCTACAATTAAAGTTTACAAGGCAACAATATGTTGATAAAGGGGCGTCTATATTCTGTCAATCAGTTTCTTATGATGCCACGTTTCAATTCACATTACTGAACCCTGATTGACAGTATGCAACCACCCACACTCTTTTGTGCCGAAATTAAAAAGTCAGCAAAATATTTTTGAACTAATACATGTATCAGATAATCAAATGGAGGTTTATCGGGATATCGGTAAATAGCGATATTGCATGCAACCAATATTAAGACACATGCATTTATAGTTCAGTGGTACCACAATAATGTTAACAAATGAAATCCACAAAAAGACAAGAAAAATAAATAACTGCAGCCCGCGAATAATCATTATTGAACAGCTAACATTTCTATTGTATTTTGTATAGAGTTTTTTTTTATAATAAGTTGCAATGAAACAAGTACGTGTTACGTACGTTGTACTCATTTCAACACGCAAAACAATAAACTGACAATGAGTTACTGTTTACGGGGTACTCATTTCAACACGCACAACAATAAATTGTCAGAACAAAAGAAAATATATAGACATACGGAAAATTAAGCTTATCTATATATACCTGCTGGATATAATCAAATTGGGGTCTGACTGCTGGATACGTATAAATGACGACATTGTTTTCGCCTTTTTACGACAGATTAAGGTCTAAATTTATATTTTACTATGCAACTTTATAAGTGGCGTGACTATTAAACATGTACTGTGTCTTTATGTTCATCAACAAATACAAAAAAACCCCCGTAGAAACGGCCCCGTACAACTTCACATACAAAGACCTGTCCCTTATGCAAAGACCTATTTGCGTAAAACACACCGGCGAATGATTTAACACTCACGCGTCAGATAATGTCTCTTGGTCCTTGATTATACCCTTTTGGCGCAATTATAACAACTTTCGAGAAAACACACCAATTAAACAATACACACTGTGTCATTCGTTTTTAACCCGTCTGTTAATTAACACAATCAGTACAGAAAACGCACCGTCAGAGAGTTGTTCAACCCTAGCGTTAATTAACTCGCCTTTCAGTCCATTTTTCACCCTTGTTAATTAACACACCTTATCTATAGATTTTAAGCCATAATGAGGAGTTATAATCTGAAGTTTATTTTTTTATCCACATTATTGACATTTTGAGATAGATTTTTATGAAGCAAATTTTACTTTTAACCCCTACCTATTTCTCAGTGTTTGTTTGTAACACGGCAAGGTTGTCAGGAGCTTGGTGAAGTATTGTAAAATAGCTATGAGCTTTAGCATTAACATCACTGAGAAGATGAATATTAAAAAATTTGGTGTTATCAAGTTCATTCACAATTCACAATTCTATGTAATCACTAAATTTGGGATTGTTCAGTGATAGAACATCATCAATATATCGATAATAGTTGGGTATGAGACCTAAAATCTGTGACTAATTTGTGGGGAAGTTGTTTTGATGGTGGTTTCTACATGAAAAAAACCTGCTGAAGCGATTAAGCTTGGGTGCCTCTCTCTAAAATGCTGGCAGAAGCCGTTAGAGGGCCAAATTCAAAATGGTGGTCAGATGTGCGGGAAAATATAAAATTATGTAGTGTTCATTTCTATAAATGTCCCGAGAAACTGAACAGTCGTAAAGTAGACGATCTACTTCAAAACTAAATGGCGTTTCGAAGTCTACACGGTAGCACAAACTGGGCGGTTTTTGATGAATCTTGACGGCATTTAACAGATTCTAGAGGGCAATCTATTAACTAGATACGTGTATTAGATTCTAAACGGTACCTGATCCCTAGTGTAAATTAGTGAATGTTTATGAATTATAAGTGCAATATTTTTATATAACTATAACTTTTTGGTTTTGAAATGTAGTAATTTATTATGACAGTTAAAAAGATAAAATAAAACTGACTTCGAGGCATTCGGCAAACCTTGGTCGTTTTCGGTACCCTACATCTGCCGAGATCAAGGTTTCGAGGTACATGTATAACTCCAAGCTATAAATATTTCAGTCACAAAGCACTTACCTATGCGCCCATCGGATTGTAACTTCCTGAATTATGTCCCATGATTGTCCGAAAAATCGCTTTTTATACGCCCACATTTTTATGTGGACATATATTGTCGTCGCCCCTGTCTGTCCGTCCACAATTTGTTTGTGGACTCTCTACAGGTCACAATTCTTATCCGATTTTGACGAAACTTGAAATATAGGTTTATCCCCAAAAGATCTCGGTTCCTTTCGATATTGGCATGTATCGGATTAAAACTTCATGGATTATGGCCCCTGATTGTACGAAAAATCACGTTTTTAGCTTGTGGACCCTATAGAGGTCACAATTTTGAACCGATTTTGATGAAACTTGACATGCATGTTTATAACCCAAAGATCTTGGTTCCTTTCGATATTTGCACCTATCGGAATGTAATTTCCTGAATTATGGCCCCTGATTGTCCGAAAAATCACCCTGTTTAGCTTGTGGTCCCTCTGGAGGTCACAATTATTATCCGATTTAAAAAACCGTTTGATTATATCACCGTTACACCCTAAGGAAGGTTGAGTTCGAATTTCGGGAAAATCGGACGAAAATTGCCATACAAAATGGCCGCCGTTTGTACGCGAATACTGTTAAAAAATTGTATATCATGGTTTGTGGACCTTGTAAAAGTCACATTTTTAAATCGATTTTGATGAAACTTGAAATTCATGGTTATAACCCAAAGATCTTGGTTCCATTCGATATTTGCGCATATCGGAACGTAACTTCCTAAATTATGGCCCCTGATTATACGCAAAATCGCCTTATTTTAGCTTGTGGTCCCTCTGGTGGTCACAATTATTATCCGATTTAATAAAACGGTTGATTATATTACCGTTACACCGTAAGGAAGGTTGAGTTCGAATTTCGGGAAAATCGGACCGAAATTGTCATACAAAATGGCCGCCGTTTGTACGCGAATACTGTTAAAAAATTGTATATCATGGTTGTGGACCCTGTAGAGGTCACAATTTTAATTCGATTTTGATGAAACTTGAAATGCATGGTTATAACCCAAAGATCTTGGTTCCTTTCGATATTTGCGCATATCGGATCGTAACTTCCTGAATTATGGCCCCTGATTGTCCGAAAAATCACCTATGGTCCCTCTGGAGGTCACAATTATTATCCGATTTGAAAAAAACGTTTGACTCTATCACCGTTACACCCTACGGAAGGTTGAGTTAGAATTTCGAGAAAATTGGACCATAATTGCCAGAAAAAATGGCCGCCGTTTGTACGCGAACAGTGTAAAAATATGGTATGTCAAAGTTGTGGACCCTGTAGAGGTGACAATTTTAATTCGATTTTGATGAAACCTGAAATGCTTGTTTATAACCTAAAGATCTTTATTCTTTTCGATATTTGCGCATATCAAATTGTAACTTAATGAATTATGGTCTTTGATTGTAGGAAAAATCACTTTCGGTATTGCTTGTTCTCTGTCTATCTCTCGAACAATTATTATCTGATTTAAAAAAAAATTCTGATTATATTACTGTTGCACCGTAAGGAAGGTTGAGTTCGAATTTCGTGAAAATCGTACCAAAATTGACAGACGAAATGGTCACCGTTTGTACGCGAATAGTGTAAAAATATGGTATATCATGGTTGTGGACTCTCTGCAGGTCACAATTCTTATCCGATTTTGACGAAAAGTAACATTTCTAGGTTGTGTACCCTCAAACCATAATCATTGTCGGCTTCGAATTTCATGAATATCAGACTGGAACTGACCAACAAAATGGCTGCTCCCAATACAGTATGAAATACAGGACTTAATGATGTAGGAAAAATCACTTTCGGTATTGCTTGTTCTCTATCCATCTCTCAACATTTTACCTACAAATAATTCAGTCATACACAGTGACATTAAGAACTGTCACCAAAATTCAAATTCGGCTTTTTAACCGAGGTTAATTGTATTACAACGTATATTTATGCTATTACATTGGGTCCATATTATAAGTTATTTTTATAAAACAGAAGGTTATATTCCCTACTTTTTGAAAATATGTGAATGTATTGTTAGTAGTTATCTGTAATTTACTAAATTTTGACATTCTTTCAAAAATTATAAAAAGACCTGATTTCAGGAAATATTTACGTTACAACCATTTTAGGTATTAAAAGTTTGAATATTTAAAAATAGTTGCTATAAATTAAAAGCATATCGAATATCAGTATAAAAAACCATGATATGCAGAACGAGTTACAACTTTTTCTTCTAGCTAAGGCTACATCAGTCTGATAATCATTTTTACGTTACTGATATTTACGTTATCAACCCGGTCAAATTTGTATATTTGCCAATGTTTTTTCATGTGTAACTTAATGAATTATGGTCTTTGATTGTAGGAAAAATCACTTTCGGTATTGCTTGTTCTCTGTCTATCTCTCAAACAATTATTATCTGATTTAAAAAAAAAACTCTGATTATATTACTGTTGCACCGTAAGGAAGGTTGAGTTCGAATTTTGTGAAAATCGTACCAAAATTGACAGACGAAATGGTCACCGTTTGTACGCGAATAGTGTAAAAATATGGTATATCATGGTTGTGGACTCCCTGCAGGTCACAATTGTTATCCGATTTTGACGAAAAGTAACATTTCTAGGTTGTGTACAGTCAAACCATAATCATTGTCGGCTTCGAATTTCATGAATATCAGACTGGAACTGACCAACAAAATGGCTGCTCCCAATACAGTATGAAATACAGGACTTAATGATGTAGGAAAAATCACTTTCGGTATTGCTTGTTCTCTATCCATCTCTCAAAAATGTGGGCGTATCCTACCTGGCAGTGCCAGCCTATTTTCTTAGCTTGTGATCTCTCTGGAAGTCAAAATTATTATACGATTTAAAAAAATCTTTGGTTATATCAACTTTACATGGTAATGAAGAATTGAGTTTGAATTTCGTGAAAGTCGGACCAAAATTGACGGACAAAATGCCCGCCGTTTGTACGCAACTAATGTGAAAATATGTTATATCAAGGTTGTGGACCCTAATGAGGTCACAATTTTGAACCGATTTTGATGAAACTTGACATGCATGTTTATAATCCAAAGATCTTGGTTCCTTTATATTTGCGCATATCGAATTGTAACTTATTGAATTATGGCCCCTGATTGTACTAAAAATCACCTTTTTAGCAATGTGGTCCTTCTGGAGGTCACAACTATTATCCGATTTTAAAAAACGTTTGATTATATCACCATTTCACTGTAATGGAGGTTGAGTTCGAATTTCGTAACAATCGGACCAAAACTACTGGACGAAATGGCTGCGTGCGGCTATTACGCGAATAGTGTTAAAATATGATATATCAAGGTTGTGGACCCTGTAGAGGTCAAAATTTTAATCCGATTTTGATGAAATTTGAAATATAAGTTTATAACCCAACGATCGCGGTTCCTTTTGATATTCGGGCACATTGGACCATAACTTCCTGAAATATGGACCCTGATCGTACGAAAAATCATGTTTATTTCCTTGTGGACCCTATGGAGGTCACAAATTTATTGACTATTAAAATGGGTTCGTCCGTCTGTCTGTCTGTCCGTCTGTCCGTCTGTCCGTCACACTTTTGGGACACAATAACTCTCTTCCTAATTGAGCTAGAATGTTCAAACTTGGTGTATGTGTTTATTAGGTCAATGCCTTGATGGACTTCGAAGATGAGCATTTTCCGCTTAGGGTAAGCAGAGATAAGCAATTTGATTGGTTGATGCTTTGGGACACGATAACTTTAGTTCTAATTAAGTGAGAGTAATGAAACTTGGTGTATAGTTTCATTAAAGTAATACCTTGACTAATTTTGATAATGAGCATTTTCTGCTCAGGGTAAGCAAAGCGATACGCAATTTGATTGGTCGAGACTTTGGAACACAATAACTCTCCTTCTGATTGAGTTAAAATGTTCAAACTTGGTGTATATGCTTATTAGGTCAATGCCTTGATGGAGTTCGAAGATGAGCATTTTCCGCTTAGGGTAAGCAGAGATAAGCAATTTGATTGGTTGATGCTTTGGGACACAATAACTTTAGTTCTAATTAAGTGAGAGTGATGAAACTTGATGTATAGTTTCATTACAGTAAAACCTTGACTAAGTTCGGTAATGAGCATTTTCTGCTCAGGGTAAGCAGAGCGATACGCAATTTGATTGGTTGAGACTTTGGAACACAATAACTCTCCTTCTAATTGAGTTAAAATGTTCAAACTTGGTGTATATGGCCCATTCTCACAAAAAGTGAGCATTTACGTGTCGCAGCTGTTTATATCATTATATTTTATACAGAAAGTTGAATCTATACAGTTTAATTATTCTGTATCAAAGACATTGGCCATCTAAATAAAACATTATGTTAATCAGTGTTTATATACTTGAAACAACGCTACACAATGACATAAAAGTTCAAAAAACGATATTTACGTTACTGTCGCCAAGCAATAGTTTACTATAGCAAGAGCGACATAAACAAAATACTCGACTTTTGGTATATTCTATTTATATTACTTTCATTTGACATATATCTCCCAACATTTTACCTACAAATAATTCAGTCATACACAGTGACATTAAGAACTGTCGCCAAAATTCAAATTCGGCTTTTTAACCGAGGTTAATTGTATTACAACGTATATTTATGCTATTACATTGGGTCCATATTATAAGTTATTTTTATAAAACAGAAGGTTATATTCCCTACTTTTTGAAAATATGTGAATGTATTGTTAGTAGTTATCTGTAATTTACTGAATTTTGACATTCTTTCAAAAATTATAAAAAGACCTGATTTCAGGAAATATTTACGTTACAACCATTTTAGGTATTAAAAGTTTGAATATTTAAAAATAGTTGCTATAAATTAAAAGCATATCGAATATCAGTATAAAAAACCATGATATGCAGAACGAGTTACAACTTTTTCTTCTAGCTAAGGCTACATCAGTCTGATAATCATTTTTACGTTACTGATATTTACGTTATCAACCCGGTCAAATTTGTATATTTGCCAATGTTTTTTCATGTGTAACTTAATGAATTATGGTCTTTGATTGTAGGAAAAATCACTTTCGGTATTGCTTGTTCTCTGTCTATCTCTCAAACAATTATTATCTGATTTAAAAAAAAAACTCTGATTATATTACTGTTGCACCGTAAGGAAGGTTGAGTTCGAATTTCGTGAAAATCGTACCAAAATTGCCGGACGAAATGGTCACCGTTTGTACGCGAATAGTGTAAAAATATGGTATATCATGGTTGTGGACTCTCTGCAGGTCACAATTCTTATCCGATTTTGACGAAAAGTAACATTTCTAGGTTGTGTACCGTCAAACCATAATCATTGTCGGCTTCGAATTTCATGAATATCAGACTGGAACTGACCAACAAAATGGCTGCTCCCAATACAGTATGAAATACAGGACTTAATGATGTAGGAAAAATCACTTTCGGTATTGCTTGTTCTCTATCCATCTCTCAACATTTTACCTACAAATAATTCAGTCATACACAGTGACATTAAGAACTGTCGCCAAAATTCAAATTCGGCTTTTTAACCGAGGTTAATTGTATTACAACGTATATTTATGCTATTACATTGGGTCCATATTATAAGTTATTTTTATAAAACAGAAGGTTATATTCCCTACTTTTTGAAAATATGTGAATGTATTGTTAGTAGTTATCTGTAATTTACTGAATTTTGACATTCTTTCAAAAATTATAAAAAGACCTGATTTCAGGAAATATTTACGTTACAACCATTTTAGGTATTAAAAGTTTGAATATTTAAAAATAGTTGCTATAAATTAAAAGCATATCGAATATCAGTATAAAAAACCATGATATGCAGAACGAGTTACAACTTTTTCTTCTAGCTAAGGCTACATCAGTCTGATAATCATTTTTACGTTACTGATATTTACGTTATCAACCCGGTCAAATTTGTATATTTGCCAATGTTTTTTCATGTGTAACTTAATGAATTATGGTCTTTGATTGTAGGAAAAATCACTTTCGGTATTGCTTGTTCTCTGTCTATCTCTCGAACAATTATTATCTGATTTAAAAAAAAAACTCTGATTATATTACTGTTGCACCGTAAGGAAGGTTGAGTTCGAATTTCGTTAAAATCGTACCAAAATTGCCGGACGAAATGGTCACCGTTTGTACGCGAATAGTGTAAAAATATGGTATATCATGGTTGTGGACTCTGATCTGCAGGTCACAATTCTTATCCGATTTTGACGAAAAGTAACATTTCTAGGTTAACATAATCATTGTCGGCTTCGAATTTCATGAATATCAGACTGGAACTGACCAACAAAATGGCTGCTCCCAGTACAGTATGAAATACAGGACTTAATGATGTAGGAAAAATCACTTTCGGTATTGCTTGTTCTCTATATCTCTCAACATTTTACCTACAAATAATTCAGTCATACACAGTGACATTAAGAACTGTCGCCAAAATTCAAATTCGGCTTTTTAACCGAGGTTAATTGTATTACAACGTATATTTATGCTATTACATCGGGTCCATATTATAAGTTATTTTTATACGCCCACATTTTCATGTGGACGTATTATGTCGTCGCCCCTGTCCGTCCGGACGTCCGTCCGTCCGTCCGTCCGTCCACAATTTGTTTGTGGACTCTCTACAGGTCACAATTCTTATCCGATTTTGACGAAACTTGAAATATAGGTTTATCCCCAAAAGATCTCGGCTGCTTTCGATATTGGCATGTATCGGATCAAAACTTCATGGATTATGGCCCCTGATTGTACGAAAAATCACGTTTTTAGCTTGTGGACCCTATAGAGGTCACAATTTTGAACCGATTTTGATGAAACTTGACATGCATGTTTGTAACCCAAAGATCTTGGTTCCTTTCGATATTTGCGGCTATCGGAATGTAATTTCCTGAATTATGGCCCCTGATTGTCCGAAAAATCACCCTTTTTAGCTTGTGGTCCCTCTGGAGGTCACAATTATAATTCGATTTAAAAAACCGTTTGACTATATCACCGTTACACCCTAAGGAAGGTTGAGTTCGAATTTCGGGAAAATCGGACGAAAATTGCCATACAAAATGGCCGCCGTTTGTACGCGAATACTGTAAAAAAATGGTATATCAAGGTTGTGGACCCTGTGGAGGTCACAATTTTGATTCGATTTTGATGAAACTTGAAATTCATGGTTATAACCCAAAGATCTTGCTTCCTTTCGATATTTGCACATATCGGATCGTAACTTCCTGAATTATGGCCCCTGATTATACGCAAAATCGCCTTTTTTTTTTAGCTTAGAGGTCACAATTATTATTCGATTTAAAAAACTGTTTGATTATATCACCGTTACACCCTAAGAAAGGTGGAGTTCGAATTTCGGGAAAATCAGACCAAAATTGCCATACAAAATGGCCGCCGGTGGTACGCGAATACTGTTAAAAAATGGTATATCAAGGTTGTGGACCCTGTAAAGGTCACAATTTTAATTCGATTTTGATGAAACTTGAAATTCATGGTTATAACCCAAAGATCTTGGTTCTTTTCGATATTTGCGCATATCGGATCGTAACTTCCTGAATTATGGCCCCTGGTTATACACAAAATCCCCCTTTCTTTAGCTTGTGGTCCCTCTGGAGGTCACAATTATTATCCAATTTAAAAAAACGTTTGATTATATCACCGTTACACTGTAAGGAAGGTTGAGTTTGAATTTCGGGAAAATCGGACCAAAATTGACAGACAAAATGGCCGCCGTTTGTACGCGAATACTGTTAAAAAAATGATATATCATGGTTGTGGACCCTGTATAGGTCACAATTTTAATTCAATTTTGATGAGGAAGGTTGAGTTTTAATTTCGTGAAAATCGTACCAAAATTGCCGGACGAAATGGTCGCCGTTTGTACGCGAATAGTGTAAAAATATGGTATATCATGGTTGTGGACTCTCTACAGGTCACAATTCTTATCCGATTTTGATGAAAAGTCACATTTCTAGGTTGTGTACCGTCACACAATAATCATTGTCGGTTTCGAATTTTATTAATATCAGACTGGAACTGACCAACTAAATGACTGCTCCCAATACAGTATGAAATACAGGACTTAAAGATGTAGGAAAAATCACTTTCGGTATTGCTTGTTCTCTGTCCATCTCTCGAAAATGTGGGCGTATCCTGCCTGGCAGTGCCAGCCTATCTATAAAACAGAAGGTTATATTCCCTACTTTTTGAAAATATGTGAATGTATTGTTAGTAGTTATCTGTAATTTACTGAATTTTGACATTCTTTCAAAAATTATAAAAAGACCTGATTTCAGGAAATATTTACGTTACAACCATTTTAGGTATTAAAAGTTTGAATATTTAAAAATAGTTGCTATAAATTAAAAGCATATCGAATATCAGTATAAAAAACCATGATATGCAGAACGAGTTACAACTTTTTCTTCTAGCTAAGGCTACATCAGTCTGATAATCATTTTTACGTTACTGATATTTACGTTATCAACCCGGTCAAATTTGTATATTTGCCAATGTTTTTTCATGTGATCAGATTAGATTTAGATATTTCTTCGACTTTCAAACCAAAGAAAACGTGGCCAACGACTTGCCTAAACACTGCTTATGCTTACTTGTTAAAACAGCTCACACACTGAAATCAGAGTCGCCTCACGGTAAGCCCAATAATATTTATGTTGCTATTTTGCACATTTCTGTCATGTTCAGACATCACTTTCATTTCAAAACACAAGAGATATTATGACTGTCCCATAGTTCTCATGCAAGTGACGTTGATATTTACGTTACATTTAGTAACGTAAATATAACTCCTCTTATCCTGTACCCAAATGGATGATGTCATTATTATAGTGACCATATCATCATTCATTTGTTTATTACACTTGAAATATTGTGTAATATTTCACAAATCAATCAAAATATCAGTACTTTTATTGATAGGGAATTTCGAAAACTATAGTCATAAATGTCATTACAAAACAAGTGTTCATCAGTGGCAATCCAACCATCCAGATAATGAATCAAGACGAACCGGGTCAATTGCGTGTATAATCCTAAAATTGAATTTTTTTTTATGCGAAAAATAAGTATTTACAAAGCGTACTTTTTGCTATTAAATTGGACTATTGAACTTTAATGGTGGTAACATAAAAAGTAACGTAAATATCTTGTTAAACACCAAATCAGTAAGTGTCTAGGAAAGGTCTTGTTACTGTCCTATCCGTCTCATTGGTTGGGTTTGCAATCGTTGGGACTTACATGTTTTGGATTTCATTAAAATCAAAGTCAGGGGCGGCGATGAACAGTAACAATCGGTTCCCGATACTATTGATAGTGATATAATTCCTGAAACTGTCGATTCAAATAATGGTCTCCAACAGAAAGCATAAATGGATCGCGACTTTGTAGTATGAGTACACGATAAAGAATGGTATAATTGGAGTCTTTTCAGAAGTAGACGAATATGATGTTAATGTTTTATTCATTTAAGCATCAAAAGCAATGTTTAAGTGGCCACACAATCACCAGATGAAATATAGGTTGACAAAAATAATGCTCAGTGTACATCAGATGACCGGAATCTTCTGGAAAATTTAGCTGGGTCTTCATAATCAATGAAGAAGATCGATATAATAACAATAGAAAACATAATATGACATGGTTCCTAATACGGTACACACTAAATATTTATGTTCAAACTGATCTGCAGTAAATTTTTTTGCTTGGTCGCTCTAATCACTGATAAAGCTCAGTCAATTGTTACTAACTCTTTGTTTTCTGTCTATAAAATTATAAAACTGTGTTTAAAATTATTAAAACCATAAATGAAATACTTTAGCAGACATATATTGCAATTACTGAAAATGGTAACAAAATCAGTGCGTACAAAAGGATAAAATGTGCAAAAAGTGTCAATTCATCCCTGTTTGGCTACTTCTATTTACGTTACCGTAGAAATCAAACTTGGACACAACTATCTTTGGCCAAATGATTATACTTATGTATATATGTTAAATCTACGTTTTAATTAGGACTACTAAACGTTTTGTATTATCATCCAATAAATCTGGGACCTGTTGGTGATTTCATTGAATTGGCTATCCGTTTTCACACTCTCCGCAACAGCAAAATCAAAATCCGGACGTAATATATGATCTAATATTTGATAATACTGAGTAAAAGGCACACGAGCATTCTCATTTCAGATAATGAATGTTTATAAAGATATTCGTTACAAAATTCGAGTTCACTTACAACCCTTTGAATATGCAATATTTACGTTACGTTTTTGCGGACTTTTATTATGCTGATGTATTTTGTGTCTGTCATAGTTGGGTTAAAACTTTTGATGTATATGTTACCTAGGAAAGATCACAATGACTATCAAAATAACCACTGCTAGAAAATAATAGTTAGTAATTTTATAGAACAAACCCACAACAAACATATTGTCTTAGATGTTCTTGCGTAATTATGCCATTTAAGACTGCTTCACTTCTGCGACCAATAAACCAATTATCGATTTACAAAGATCTTCATTTTTGGTTTTGACGGCTTGCGGATAAGTTAATTTTGAAAGTTAGGACAATAATTGAACATTTCCTTGTATATGATTTAGTTTCCATAGCATCAATACATTGAATTTATTTGTAACGTAGATATCATAAAGACAGTTACGTGATTTTGGTGAAAATAAGGAAATGTGATGCCAAATATATATACCCGGTGGATAAAGAGAAAGACATATATTTTTGAAAACTTTAATGTTTGCACAAGACGACGGCATAAATGTTAAAGGTGTGACGATTGATTAAAATTTTAGTAATCCTGTTTTGCGAAAGTGCTTAAATGTTCACTTTTTGTGAGAATGGGCCATATGTTTATTAGGTCAATGCCTTGATGGAGTTTGAAGATGAGCATTTTCCCTTGCCCTGAGGGGCCCTTTTATCAAGCGCGGGGGCCCTTTTGTCTGCCTTTAGGGTCCCCCTAACTAGGGTACATCTTCATTTTTCTCGTCGGTTTTAGCATTTTTCTTTATAAAACACTTTTGGAAAACACTTCGTGTACAGTTTGATTGCTCGATACGTTTGAAAAAAATAAATGTGCGATTAATGTGTCGTCTATTTATTTTGGAATTTCGGCGGGGGACATCAGCCTCACTGTTGGCTTGTTCCAAATTAAAAAAACGTTACACAATAATGATGGTTGAGTGTGAATTTCTTGAAAATCGATAATTGAACAGCTAAATCCATAATATTAAATGTTTCGTATACTTAATGGGGCAGAACTTAATAAAAACCAAACAAATTCTAATGATTCTCTGATAATTACTTAATATGCGACAACTCTTGTTGACTGCCCGGACGATTTAGCTGCTGTGTGGGCATATGGTTTGTTGCCTTGCAACCTATTTTTACCAAGCCTCGTTCTGAACGAAATACCTCGTTCCAAAAACAGGGCAATTTAAAAAACCTTGTTTTGGAACTGCAGACAATGAGGCATTTTTTTTTTACTTCGTTAGAGGACAGAAATGCCGAACTAGGCATTCTGAGGTTTATAGTGTTAGCCACGTGATCAGCGCTCACGCTGTCGATCGCCATTTCCGCCAATTGCGATAAAAATATAATTTTGACGTTAAAATATTCAATCTGGGAACTTTGGGGGATTTTTTTTTAACCATGGCTAAAAAAAATTCTTGCCACAAAGTTTTCATTTCCACACCGTGCACACACGTTACAATCTATCACGCTTTGCTGAGTCATTTATCAATCAATCAAGTACTAAACTTTGTCTCTAGATCAATCTCGGATTAGTATAGACAGTAAGAGTAGTAATAAACTAATCAAGAGACAAACGATTTAATTGTTTGTCTCCATATAGGAACCGGCGGCTTTTTTTGACGGTTTCTATATATTAAAAATGGCGACACCGTGAATAATACTCGTTCGATTTGTGTGAGATTATTGGACTATGACGTCTGTTTTATCCTTTTCGTACTCCTGTTGCACGTATTGTTAATAAATAAAGCCAGGTTTGTTGTTAAAGTTTATATGGAAGTCGATATTAAACGCCAGAAACGAACGAACGAAAGTCAGTTATTTTCTAATCACATGCCATTAATAATAATGGGCCGTAAGCGAAAACTTGAACATCCTTCGTCAACGTCTGATAGAAGAATTTCAAACTTATTTTTTTTTTGTATTTCACCACCAAAATACTCCCGAACTGACTATATAATAGTTAAAAAATACCGGTA
Source organism: Patella depressa (assembly GCA_948474765.1). Taxonomy (NCBI): domain Eukaryota; kingdom Metazoa; phylum Mollusca; class Gastropoda; family Patellidae; genus Patella; species Patella depressa. Next base: position 40,926,340 of record OX419720.1, on the reverse strand, counting down.
GATAACGTAAATGGAATAATGTGAAAATTTGAGTCAATTTGCTTCCTTTGAACCGAGATTATTAGTGTTTGATATTAGGCCCAGCCTCGATCATCATCACTAAAGAAAGATTCAGCTCTTAGTCCTTACATAATGTATGTTTGTGCATTTGAAAAATGTAGATCTCTTAAAGATGAATGAAAATTTTCAAATCCTTGATATATCAGTAAGTGTTTGGTCACAATTTCTGTTATAAAGAAAAATATTCATTAAAAACAAATACACTGTGTGGTTACCCCAGATGTTGAAAAAGCTCTGAAAAAATAGGCTACTGCAAAGCAGTGAAGAATTTTGTAAATTGTAATATATGTATATTATATGTAAATAAAAATTACTGAAAAAATATAATAGATATTCGTTCTTTTTTTTTTGGCGGAAAAAATATATGGCTGATAAATTAAAATGAAAAATTGTCAGAAGAAAAATTGAACCCAGAGTGGGCACTGCACGTGATTCCCCCCCCCCTTTATTTTGAAACATTGTATGACATGTAAAGGTAAATTGTATAAATCTAATCATTAGTATCTAATTCTAATCAATCAATCAAAACACAAGATGTTAAGCATGTTACAATGTCTAATATATGATTATGAAGGATTGAACCCAACTGCATTGGTTTCTTGTGAAAATTGAATTTTTGGGGGGTCACACCACTTTTCAGATTATACCATTAATCAAATCAACACAGCATCTGTTTTCTTCAGTTTGGGAAATCTGTCATTTTTCCTAATCCTCCAAGCATTTATATTATAGTTCCACAAGAAGCAGATTTTATGCAGTTATCTTCAGTTTTTAACTGTTTTTCTCATGTTATGTTTTGTAATGATTGTATTTTCAGGACGGAAATGAGGATATTAAGACGAAAGGTGTATATCAATCTGTTAAAGCAATTTGTGCTATTCTTGCTAAAATTGAAACAACTGAAATAACCAAAGCTTTAGACAGATTGGAAAGAGCTATACTTGATTTAAATGTAAGTAGATTTTGTATGTATACAAAAACAAAATAGGACAAAAACCTTTCTGGATTATTTTCATACGTGTAGTCGTGTACACGAGTTTGGACATATGAAGTCATCCGCATCTGTCAGTCCATCAACAATTTTTATACGCCCACATTGAAATGTGGTTGAATATTGTCATCGCCCCCATCCATGTGGATGCTCTAGAGGCCAAAGTTCATATTCAATTGACTTTAAATTTGTACACAGTGTTTAAGGTTATGAGGCAAAGATGCTTATTCATTTGCAGCGATATCCGACAATTACTGCTAGAGTTATGGCCTTATTGATGTTATGCAATTATTGATGTGAATATAGTATGCATAAACCAACATGTCTGTTGTTCAAAAGACGACTATCCGTTAGGGGTGCCCGTGGCCGGTTCATTTCAAAATGGATTAAGAACCCTGGTTATGGCCCTTGATCACTTCAAAAAATCTTGTGGATGCTCTAGAGGCCAAAGCTAATATCCGATTGACTTTGAAAATATACACAGTGTTTAAGGTCAAGAGACGCAGACGTCTATTGATTTTCAGCGATTTCCAATAATTAGTGCCAGAGTTATGTCCCTTTATCACTTCAAAAAATCTTGTGGACACTATATAAATTTACACACAGTGAGTGTTTACAGTCATGAGACGTAGAAGCCTATTGATTTTCAGCGATTTTCGATAATTACTGCCAGGGTTATGGACATTGATCAATTAATAAAATCTTGTGGACGCTCTAGAGGCCAAAGTTAATATCTGATTGACTTTAAATTTATACACAGTGTTTAAGGTCATGGGACGAAGAAGCCTATTGATTTTCAGTGAATTCTGATATTTACTGCCAGAGTTATGGTCCTTGATTACTTTGAAAAATCTTGTGGACGCTCTAGAGGCCAAAGTTAATATCTGATTGACTTTAAATTTATACACAGTGTTTAAGGTCATGAGACGAAGACAAGGTTCGCACACTCCTTGAAAATCCTGGAAAAATGAAAATGGGAAAAACAATATTACTCCTTGAAACTTAACATTTGTGGTTTCGCTATGAATATCCGATGTGTCTACTAACCTGTTTATTCCTAGAGATTCAAATTTTCACGACCTTTCTCCCAATCTCCTGCATGGGAGTAAATTTTTTCCGGAAAATGGTTGCATGCCAACGCTAGTTTTACTTTCACAAAAGGGGGTAACTTCCTTACGTGTACTTCCGTCTCATAAACCTACCTCACGATTGGCTGAAATTGATGGGAAACGTCTATTACCTGTAATAATGTGCTTAACACTAACAGCCCAACGTGTATTTGTGATTGTTGTTGTTTGGAATAAATAAATTATGTTTTAATGGTATCATAGTGCTTGAATGTACCTGATAAAATAGAGGCCTGTTACAAGGCTTTTTCCATTACTGTCATTTTTCCCATGGCTAGTTAACGTCTATATGCAATTTTGACAGTTCTCCCACGAAGAGAAAACATTCCATGCCATGTGACTTTAGTGTGAAATCGAAACCATAGCCAACTTGAAATCTGCGATTTTGGATTACATTTGCATTTCATTGTATTACTAGTGATAATACTTTGGTATCGATCTCAATACATGCAAAAAATCTGACTCAAAATTTTTTCGAACTATAAGCGCAATTCCCATTTATGTACCGGAGACACTATAGGGAAAATGCCATACTGACGTCACATTTCCCGGTATTTCCATAAAAGCGATTACAACCATAGACTTAAATTTGCTAATTTCGACTACATGTAGTCTGAATTTTATCAAATATCACCAAGATTATAAATATTTTATATATCATTCAAATTATTACAATGCTATAAGCTGATTTCGGTTTTAAAATTGGTACAAGCAACTCTACCGCTTATGACGTCATTTAGATATGACCGAAAAGCACTTATTTGGAGTACCATATTAAAATTTGTGAGTTAATTTTATGTATATTTTCACAAAATCTTTCCAAAAAATTTTTCTTTTTCTGTCATTAAAAATATTGATCCGAAACCAAACAATAATTTCCATTTGTTGTATGCAGCAAAAACGAATGTTCTAAGTTGTGCACACCCTGGAAGAAGCCTATTGATTTTCAGCGATTTCAAATAATTACTGCCAGAGTTGTCTCCCTTGATCACTTTTCCCTTGAGGCCAAACTTATCATCCGATTGTCTTCAGATTGATACACAGAGTTTAAGATGTTGAAAGTAACAAGTAATTTGATTTTCAATGTATTTTGATAATTAAACAGCTCAATCCATGATCTTAAATGTTCCGTATACTAATTGTTAGCATGGGGCAGAATTAAATAATAATAATAATATGTCCATTTATATAGCGTCAAATCCACAAAATTGTGCTCATAGCGCATGCAACAATTATACAAAAGTCCTTTGGCTCTAAGCTTTTTGTCAATTTCCGTTGTGAATTTTGAACAGATGAGTCTTTAATCGAGATTTGAAGATTGGTAAAGTAGTCACAAAACGGAGTTCAACTAGGAGTGAATTCCATTTTTCAGCGGCAGCAACAGCAAACGCTCTTTGTCCAAAGGAAGCAAGTTTCCACTTAGGTACCACTAACTGATTGAGATTGCTTGAACGCAACTGTCTTTTAGGAATATACTGTTGAATTAAATTGAACAGGTAATCGGGAGCCTCTCCACTGACACACTGATATGTTAGGCAGAGTACTTTAAAGTCTATCCGAGCACTGACTGGTAACCAATGAAGGGCTTGGAGAATGGGAGTTATATGACTGTTGAATTAAATTGAACAGGTAATCGGGAGCCTCTCCACTGACACACTGATATGTTAGGCAGAGTACTTTAAAGTCTATCCGAGCACTGACTGGTAACCAATGAAGGGCTTGGAGAATGGGAGTTATATGACAATGATATGGAGATCTTGTGACCATTCTTGCTGTGATATTTTGGATTCGTTCAAGACGATTTAGTTGATTTTGGGGTAGGCCAGTGAGAAGACTATTACAATAGTCTAGTCGTGATAGAATTAGTGATCGCGCTAGAGTTGAAGCTGAATCTTGTGTGAGAACATGGCGGATCAAACTGATGTTCTTCAGATGAGGTAGAATTTTCTACACAGATCATCAACTTGTTTTGTAAAGGTCAGACCACTATCCAATAATACGCCTAGATTCTTGACCATAGATCTTGGCTGAAATTCCGTTTCTCCCATGTCGAACTTTAAATTTGACAAATCTGATAATCGAGTTTTGGAGCTGAAAAGGATAACTTCGGTTTTATCTGCATTTAATTTCAATCGATTTAAATCCATCCAGGTTTTAATTTGTCCAATACTGGTAGCCATTTTTGTGAGCACCTCTGTTTGATCTGATCCAGGAGTAAATGAATCTAAAAGTTGGGTATCATCAGCATAAAGATGGTGATGTACAGAATTTTGGTTTAGAACATCTCCAAGCTGCTTTGTGTACATGGTAAATAAAACAGGTCCTAAAACAGAACCTTGAGGAACACCACACTGTAGAGGAACACATTCTGATTTGTCTGAGTTGACAATCACAGATTGATTGCGAGATGACAGATAAGATCTAAACCATTCCAAAACAGTGGCATTAATACCAAGGTCTTTCTGAAGACGGGAAAGCAATTTCTGGTGGTCTATTGCGTCGAAAGGTGCAGAAAGATCTAACAATATCAGCAGTGAAACACATCCCTTATCGGCCTGTAATTTTTAAGAATATTTGGATCGAGGGATGGCTTCTTAAGTAAAGGTTTTACCACAGCTGATTTGAAGAGTGCTGGAACAGTACCAGTCATGAGGCTCTTATTGATAATGCTGGTGATGGTTGGCAGTAGAATCTCCAGATATGTTAGAAAAACACTAGTCAGAATTGGATCAAGCTCGCATGATGTTGGTTTTGAGGATTTCACCAGTTTCTGAATTTCATCAACAGTAAAAGGTGTAAAATTTCCCAGTAAAGTACTGGAATAACCAGGATTGTTAAAGGCAAGACTATAGTTATCGTGTTGATTTATCGACTGCTGAATAGTGACAATCTTATCATGGAAAAAGTTACTGAATTTGGTTGCAAGGGACTCAGTATCATTATCAACAAGAGGGAGCTTCCCTTCATCATGTTTGCCCATTAAAGAAAACATAAAAAATAAAGGGCTTTAGAATTGCCAGTGTTTGACTCGATCTGTTCTCTACAATATTCGGCCTTTGCAGACATGAGGAGATTATTAACATCATTTCTGCGACTGACATGGATTTGTCGATGGATCTCTAAACGAGATAATCGCCAATGCCTCTCTGCTTTCCTTCGCATACTTTTAGCTAGGGCGATGGCCTCGGAATACCATGGCTATCTAGCTAGGCTTAATTCTGACACGCTTCAAGACCTTTGGGGCATGTTTATCCATCAGATTGGTCAACGTTGTAAAGAATACAACTGTAAGTTGATCCAAGTCTTCAGGGGGATTTTTCAGCAGCTCGGATTCTCTCAGATCTTTACTAAAATCTAAGACAGATATTCCTCTAATATTCCTACAGGTGACAAGTTGGGGTGGTTCTACGGGTCTTTCAAAATCAAGAGATAAAAATATCCATAAATGATCGGACATCTGATTGTCGACAACATCACAAGATTTCACTGTTTTCTCAAAAGAACGAGTTATAATCCAATCAAGAATGTGCCCACTTGTATGTGTACAACTTTGAACAAGTTGAGTGAGATTATGAATAGATAATAAATTCACTATCTTTGTGTGCGTTGTTTAATGCCGTTTCGTTTTTTATACGCCCACATGGAAATGTGGACATATATTGCCGTCGACCCTGTCCGTCCGTCCATCGTCCACAATTTTTTGTGAACGCACTAGAGGCTAAAGTTAATTTTCGGTGATTTCCGATAATTACTGCCAGGGTTATGGCCCTTGATCACTTTGAAAAATCTTGTGGATGGTCTACAGGCCAAAGTTAATATCCGATTGACTTTAAATTTATACAGTGTTTTAGGTCATGAGACGATGATTTTCAGCCATTTCCCATTATTACTTCTAAAGTTATCTCCCTTGATCACTTCAAAAAAAAAATCTTGTGGATGCTGTAGAGGCCAAATTTATTATCTGATTGACTTCAAATTTATACACAGAGTTTAAGGTCTTGAGATGAACAAGTATATTAATTTTCCCAACAGTATACCATATTTTTGAAGATTGCAAAATGTCTGATCAGGTAAGCCTGTAAATAATTATATGAACCGCGTCTACTAAAATATAGCCTAAGCTTTACTTTAAAACAAATGACGCAATATGTAAGATATTCACAAGAAGACGTGGAAATAATAATACTAATATGAAGAAGACAATAGTTTGTGTTGCTGATTTGTTTTGCTTGAAAATTTCACGTCTGGGTAAGCCATCTTTTTGCATCTTTTGTTTTAGAGTAAAGCTTAGGCTATATTGTAGAGCAATCACTAGTGAAGCGTGTAGAGAACAAAACCGGATGTGTACAGGTGGCTGATAAGCAACTAACTGGAAGTGAGATCGACTAACCTTTCCAGGTCATAAGCCTCCATGTCCGCCATATTTATTTCACATATTGGAAACAAGTATGGCGGCTCGAGGCGTTAACTTTTTTTTTTTATTTAATTATTTCGGTATTTTTGTAACCGGAGTTCAGCTTTAAAATCCCAGAGATTGCACAAGTATTTATATGATTTCCAGTTAGCTTTTTCCATTTATCACCTAGCTTGACACTTGGTGTTTTTGTCCCCCGCCTTTCGAGGAAAGTTGGGGGACTATTAAAATGGGTTCGTCTGTCTGTCTGTCTGTCCGTCGGTCTGTCTGTCTGCCTGTCTGTCCGTCACACTTTTTGGGACACAATAACTCTCTTCCTAACTGAGCTAGAATGTTCAAACTTGGTGTATAGTTTTATTACAGCGATACCTTGACTAAGTTCGATAATGAACATTTTCTGCTCAGGGTAAGCAGAGCGATAAGCAATTTGAGTGGTCGAGACTTTGGAACACAATAACTCTCCTTCTAATTGAGTTAAAATGTTCAAACTTGGTGTATATGCTTATTAGGTCAATGCCTTGATGGAGTTCGAAGATGAGCATTTTCTGCTTAAGGTAAGCAGAGATAAGCAATTTGATTGGTTGATGCTTTGAGACACGATAACTTTAGTTCTAATTAAGTGAGAGTGATGAAACTTGGTGTATAGTTTCATTACAGTAATACCTTGACTAAGATCGATAATGAGCATTTTCTGCTCAGGGTAAGCAGAGCTATACACAATTTGATTGGTCGAGACTTCGGAACACAATAACTCTCCTTCTTATTGAGTTAAAATGTTCAAACTTGGTTTATGTGCTTATTAGGTCAATGCTTTGATGGAGTTCAAAGATGAGCATTTTCTGCTTGGGGTAGGCAGAGATAAGCAATTTGATTGGTTGATACTTTGTGACAAGATAACTGAAGTTCTAATTAAGTGAAGGTGATGAAACTTGATGTATAGTTTCATTACATCAATACCTCGACTAAGTTTGATAATGAACATTGTTTGCCTAGGGTAAGCAGAGCGATAAGCAATTTGATTGGCCGAGACTTTAGAACACAATGACTCTCTTTCTTACTGAGCTAAAATGTTCAGACTTGGTGTTGGCGTTCATTAGGTGAATGCCTTGATGGAGTTCAATGATGAACATTTTCTGCTTACAGTGAGCAGAGATAAGCAATCTGATTGGCTGATGCTTTGGGACTCAATAACTTTGGTTATAATCAATGCCGGATTAACCATGGTGGGGGGCCTGGAACATGTGGGGGCCCCTGATCACTGACCATGAGCGCCGAAGGCGCAAAGCCCCGCATAGGGGTCTGGGGCAGGGTTCTTAATCCATTTTGAAATGAACCGGCCACGGGCACCCCCAACGGATAGTCGTCTTTTGAACAACAGACATGTTGGTTTATGCATACTTTATTCACGTCAATAATTGCATAACGTTCCGGTATTCCGTGTAATGATTATTATAATAATAACTTCTAATAAACAAAGCCTGTGTTATTATTCCATACTAGTATTCATATATCCATTCATTATCGAAATTTATAGTCAAATTTTGGCAACTTGTATAATGCATAATCTACTTTTGCTTTCATCCAAACAAACAGAAGTTAGAATTATTTAGTAAAAAGAAAAACTACAAGCAAATACAAATATGTTCGTTTTTTAATTATTTTATAAGTAAACACTTGTCAATAAATAAAAGTATATTTGTAATAATAAAACAATGTAGCACAAATTATTTTCCGTGAATAGCCGGGGCTCGGAAATATGCCGTACGGGCGAAAGGTCACGTGGCCAATTGTGATTCAGAATAGTTTATTTTTAGTGTTACCGGTTCTCGCAAAAAGTAGATTTTAATAACCTATATGAGACAAAACATTTTCTATGAATTTTTATCAAACGAAAGATGTTTGAAAGGAGCTAACTATTCGGATCTAAAATATCTTCTAGTCTTCAACTTTGGGTGACCTATATTGGACGTGGGAGGATCTCAAGCTTTTGGAACTTCCAAATACAATGTGCATGCTTGAAGTTCAAGGTCAACGTCGCCATTATTTTCGGCTATTCTTTTACCGTACGAAATGAGCCGAGAAGGATTGACACTGAAGGTATTCATTGTATTGATTGACTCGTAAGATGGATTAATTAATCCACGAGTAATAATTACCTCTTTGTAATCGGCCGAAAATAGATTGATATGTGACACCGTGTAGGCGTAGTGGCTTGTTGTTCATTGTTTTATCAATCAGCATGATAATTAACTCTTTGTAAATCGGCCGAAAGTTGATTGATATATGATACCATAGTGGCCGATTCATTGTTTTACGATTCGGCTAGATTAAAGATCAATCGGCTAAAGCCGACAAAAAACAGCCGATTAAGATCCCTGGTCTGGGGGTCTTCTCCCCCCCCCCCCCCCGAAATTTTTACAAATTGGAGGCCAGAAACGTGATTTCCTGGCATTTCAGGCACTTGTGTTGGAGCCATTTAGAAGTACCTCCCCAGAAAAATATAAAATTCTGCCACTAAATTAGCGCATTCTGACGTTATTTCAGTGGACCAATCCATGTGAGTGCTATGAAATGATGGCATTTCTAGAGAAGGAGACTGTAAGTGGGCAGAGCGACATCAAACCTAAGTCGCTCAGTGATAAATAATGGGGTTACTTGATTTGGAATCGTATTATACCCCCAAGATGATTTGATGAATGGAGGCCGTAACGTTACGACCAAGCCGGACTCGATGTTTGACAAACAAAATGGTAATACGAGATTTAATCAAGAAATATGAATATTTCGTGTGATCATGGTGTGTATCTCATCAAATTCAGCTTATACCCACAACAAATATCAACAACAACAACAACTACAGCTTATATACAATCGTACGTCAATCTGAGGCAAAATTCGCACTACTCGAAATGATGGGGACGTGTAAGGTGTTCGAGTTATAGGATAATTCGAGTTAGACGATTGTCGGTCCGATAGGAGATCTCACGACAATAAAAAAAACATGTGTTACACCCATCACCGGATTACACCGAATTCTCGGATGTCGATCGCAACACAACATGGATTGAGGGGGCCCAAGGGACTTCCAATGGAGGGCCCTCGAAGCATCAGAGGGGCCCCGTCACTAGATCACCGGCTGTTGGAATCCTCGGTCCGACCATGCTCGAGGCGCGCAACTGAGATCATGGGCGCCTGTCCGGGATAAGGCACCCCAGAGATCAAGCCGTTTTGGACGCCATATTCATTCGTGGGCGCCTAACTAATCTCAGTAGCATTATATCATGGGTATCCCTACTGGATGGGCACCCCACAAATCACATCGTTTGAATTTTGAAGATTATCAAGCCGTTTTGAGTGCCCAATTCATTCATGGGCACCAAACCAATCTAACAAGCATTATATTATGGATTCCCATGATCTCGGCATTATGCGCGTCCTCTGGGATGAGGCACCCCACAAAACATGCCATTTGAATTAAAACATTTTTACGTAAATGGCTAACCCTCCCCCTTTTTTTTTGACCTGTTCTATCTTGTCTTGACATTGTATAGCCTTCTAATTTGATGTCATTGTGTTTGGGAGTAAGCCTCGTCTCCTGTGTGCACAGTATGTCTGGTTTGTTTTGATAGACATATTGTTTGATTTCTATCAAACGAGACCGCAGCCCATTCATGTTGAGTTGAAAAATATTAATTGGATTCGCCACTGTGTATGATAATTATTTGTTGTTTTAAGGGTGTTAGATTTATTTACAAATTTACAATGTATCCTCATTGCGTACACTACATTTGCGCTTATCCTTCTTGATTGGCTCATTGTCTATAATCATGGGATTGGCACCACGTCTAAGTGAGTTGTCTTCTTCCTCACTGACAACTGAATCAATATTTCTTTTGACCACTGATCTTGATTGCCTTCGGCTTCTGCGGCCTTCTTTTGATGTTGGTGTGGAGGGTGGGGGCATATTAATTTGCCCTGTTTCAGGAACCTTGTCTGCTCAAGTTGTTTTTCCTAGATTTGATTTTTTTGGTGTTTGTGAGATTTTGCTGATTTTGGTTGTGTTTGATATATGTGTTAGTATTGTTTTACCTACTTCCATGTTCCGTTCATCCTCGTCTTTTATCGATTCTAACTTTACTAGGCCTCTGCAGAAGCGCACGAAGTCACCTGCACTTTTAAATTGGGGTGTAAATAGTTTATTAGACATATTTCGTACAGAAAAGTAATAAAAATAACTATAAACTAGATCTGCTACTGTCCCATGCAGATATGAAAGCTTTCATATTCATCGTCACGTGTCATCGATTATATCAAGTATCTCAAATAAAAGGATAAGAAGAACAAAATATCAAAATTGGTCAAAAACTCGTGAAGTTACAAGTCTAAATATAGTATGAAACATTGCATAATCTGAAAACTAAAGGGAAATAACTGAGACTTGTGTTGCTGTAATCGGGATGACTTCCCACTTCAAAAGTTTCAGAAAAATGAAATGAAAATGGTAAGAAAACATCGAAAAATTAAATGAGATAACTTTGAACGGAACTAATACTTTTTGAATCAGGTTGAACTCAACTGTTTGAATATTTACGTCAAATATGTAAATTTGGAAAATTATAAAGACATAATTATCAAAATCGGTCAAAAACTCACAAAGTTACAAATTTAAATGTAGTGAGAAACATTGCACCCGGGCAAAAGAATAATCTTTTAACCTAAAGGGAAATAACTGAAACTTGTATAGCTGTAATCGGGCTTCCAAAATTAGGGATATGTTATATCCCTATATGTTAGGGACAGGCGACCATACTTTTTGTCACGTACTACTAAGAAATCGAAACAACGCCAGTTGACTCAATGACAGACGTTACGATACAGAGCGCACGTGCTAATCATCCAGCCACGCAACCTCTCTAAAATCGGCAAATTGCTGACCTACAGCGAGGGAAACATTTCAACCGGGCGAAATTTTCAACAGTACCTTTAATTATCAACCGAATGTTACAAAACTTTTAAAAATAAGCTCCCCCTGACCAGCTTAATCGTTTGCAATAAACGTTTGCCCCTTAAAATCGGCAAATTGCTCACTTTAAAGTGAGAAACATTACAACCTGGCAAAATTTTCTGTTTTATCACTTTTACAGTACCTTTGATTACCAACAGATTATTACAAAACTTTAAAAATAAAAGAGAAAGGGAGAAATGCGGCTTAACGTCCATTCGACACAAACGAGGTAATTCCGGGCCAACATGTTTTTTAATTTTATTTAAAAACTTCCCTTGCGCATACTAGTCTTTAGCCGTGTATCTGGATTCAACATTTTATTCTAGCATACTAGATATACTATAAAGCCGTATCTAGTCAGCCACCGAAGCTGATCTCATTTACATGAAAAACCAAAGCCAATTTATACTAAATTCACTTTGATAACACGGGTAATTAATAATGTGGAACAAAAGGACTTATGTAAAGACTACATAATTAAATCATTTGTCATTGATAGATTATCCCACTATAATTAGCATATGACAGGCTACAGAACAATTGATGTGTGACAGCTAACGCTAGTAAACGTCATTAGTGATCAGCGGATTATCTAACTTGACCATTATACATGTGGCAGCATCTGGTTCTTTATTAAATGAAACAATAGTGTGGTCAATTGGAGAACAGTGGAGAGTTTAATACACATGCAGTCATAGGATAACTATAATCTTTTACCTATCACTGTCTCTCACACTATGTGACACGTGGGAGGAAACCGAAGGACACGGCGAAAACCCACGAGGTTGGACACCATACTCCATGTCACGTGCAACCTGGAAATCGAAATGGACTCGGTTGATTCAATGACAGACGTTACGATACAGCGCGCACATACTAACCATTCAGCCTCCCTAAAATCGGGAAATTGCTGACTTATAGCAAGAAACATTTCAACCGGGCGAAATTTTCTGTTTTAACAGTTTAATTTGCACGGTACTTTAATTACCAACCGATTATTACAAAACTGACCAGCTTAATCGTATGCAATAAATGTTTGGCCTGAATTGAAAGTTCTGCACCGAGAAAGTTCATCTCGATTTTCCAGCGTGGTCCCCCCTTGTCAGTGAGGCAAAACGGAGGGCCTGACAAGGACATCTGTCTAGTCGTTCAGATTGGATGAAAAACCAAGGTCCCGTGTACACATTGGAGTGCACGTAAAATATCCCTAAGCAGTTGGAATTCGATACCGTTTTCAATGTTCGATCCTTTTGTTCTTCTATATGTTGGACTGTTAATCGATGGTTTCATATAAAAGACTACTGATAAGACTCTTTTTGTAGAAGAAGTTCCAAAAAAATATCATGTTTACTTTACGAGAAAAAGACCTCTTAAAATGCTCCAAATCGTAAAAATACGACTTTTTGGATTTTCGATCTCTTTTTTTCGGCTACCCCAGACATTTAATAAAAAATGATACAATTATTTCTCACAACAGGCTAGCTATTAGACTCTCGATTGACAAGAGTTTCATCGCCCTCCCTTCATTATAACAAAAGTTAACGTGCCCTAAAGAATCAACAAGTATCAGCTTGCTTATCTCTGCTTACCCTAGACAGAAAATGCGCATCTTTGAACTCAATCATGACATTGACCTAGTGAACGTCTACACCAAGACTGAACATTCTAGCAGGAGAGTTATTGTGTTCCAAAGTCTCGGCCCACCAAATTGCTATTACTTTTCATATTCACTTCAAAATGGCGACCATCAGTTGACCTAAATCAAAATTCTACTCTGAACATTTTTTAGCCATTTCTTCCAAGGATTCAGAAAATATAACTCCCGTGTCTGTGAGTACAATATCGCAAAAGTTTTATTGAACTTATTGTTTCAGAATGGTGGCACTTCCGGTTTGATCGACAAACTCTATATTTTGTGTACAAATCATTAATTACTTATCTAGTATCAAAAAAATAAAATCGGGTCATTCTGATCTCTATTTAGACGATTTTTTTGAAAAATTTGACCCTTAATTTCACCAAGGGGAGAAAATTTAGAAAATTTCTGAGGACATCATTGAAGTCACATTGGCAAGTTCTACTTACGTTCTAAATCACAGCGACAAAGTTTCGACATTCGAAAAATTTAAAAAAAAATGATACAATTATTTCACACAACAGGCTAACTATTAGACTCTCGATTGACAAGAGTTTCATCGCCCTCCCTTCATTATAACAAAAGTTAACGTGCCCTAAAGAATCAACAAATCAGCTTGCTTATCTCTGCTTACCCTAGACAGAAAATGCTCATCTTTGAACTCAATCATGACATTGACCTAGTGAACGTCTATACCAAGACTGAACATTCTAGCAGGAGAGTTATTGTGTTCCAAAGTCTCGGCCCTTCAAATTGCTATTACTTTTCATATTCACTTCGAAATGGCGACCATCAGTTGACCTAAATCAAAATTCTACTCTGAACATTTTTTAGCCATTTCTTCCAAGGATTCAGAAAATATAACTCCCGTGTCTGTAAGTACAATATCGCAAAAGTTTTATTGCACTTTATGTTTCAGAATGGTGGCACTTCCGGTTCGATCGACAAACTCTATATTTTGTGTACAAATCAGTAATTACTTATCTAGTATCAAAAAAATAAAATCAGGTCATTCTGATCTCTATTTAGACGATTTTTTTGAAAAATTTGACCCTTAATTTCACCTAGGGGAGAAAATTTAGAAAATTTCTGAGGACATCATTGAAGTCACATTGGCAAGTTCTACTTACGTTCTAAATCACAGCGACAAAGTTTCGACATTCGAAAAATCCGAAATTGCAGATTTGAAGTAAATGTTTTAGGATACTCGAAAAAAAAGAATTAGTAAAATAGGTCAAATAGTCACAAAGTTACAGCATTGTAGGTCAAATGCCTTCGTTCGTAAAATTCGGTGATTTCGGATTCGTGAAACGTTTTGAAAATATATTTAATCAAGGTTCGCACCCCATTTTTGGGGTATGTGTCAAAATTTCAGAAAGATCCTATGGATAGATTCTGAGAAATCCGATTTGCAGAAAACACACACAAAAAAAAATATGAAATATGAAAGCTTAATAATACAAAATCATAAAAAAAAAATCATTAGATCTGTTTAGAACAATAAAATCCAACTAGAAAGTATGTTTTCTTTGACCAGTTATTTAATAAAATATATGAAATTTAGTAAAAGGAAATGAATCAAAGAAACACCTGTTACATTTGGGTAGCTCTACATGTATGTCTAATATATTTACTATGTTTAAATGAACAATAAAACTATTTCAATAAGTTTTAATTGGGACAAAAGTAATGCAAATCTTTCTTATTTCTGACTGGAATTGAAAAAAATAACAATTTATACAAACGAACAAGGTATAGGTTACGATGCAATATTTATTAAACCTTCTACAACATCAATGATATGTTAAACATACAACTATAACAACATACAAATTAAACATAATATACAACTATAAAAAGAAAAAAAAAACAAACACATTAATTAAATTTTGGCATTTTAGGGAGCTACTGGTTATTGAGACACATCTCCAGGTTACATTTAAATGCCCTGGGGATTTGTCTCACTATGGGCTGCGGCCTCCATGTACTATACTATTAAAGAAGGAAACTGGGGCTGTGGCCTCCATGTAGCTGCTAGTTTAAAGAAGGAAACGGGGCTGCGGCCTCCATGTATAAAATTAAAGATATGGGGCTGCGGCCTCCATATATAATGTACATGTCACCTGGATTGTTGATCCGTGGGAGCATGTATAAGTGTATGTATATAAAATGGATCTTTAACTTAATCATCTAATATTTTGTTGGAAAAAGTCCAAATCGAATACAATATTTAAGAGAAGAAATATTGCAATGAGAGCCTCCAAAAAAAATATGTAAAAATAAAAGTTATACAAGTGCTCCCTAATGCCATCAAAAATGTTTGAATCAAATGATCTTCTATGCCTGCTGCACAGCACTGGTTGCTGCTCCTATACCAAACGCGTACCCACAATACTTTGTAGTATTGTATCCTATTACTTCTAACAGATGACGAACATTAGCAATAAATGTATCTCTTTTTATACGCCCACATTGAAATGTGGTCGTATATTGTCGTCGCCCCCGTCCGTCCGTCCGTCCGTCGGTCCGTCGGTCCGGCGTCCACAATTGCTTGTGGACGCTCTACAGGCTAAAGTTAATATTCGATTGACTTTAAATTTATACACAGTGTTTAAGGTCATGAGACGAAGAAGCCTATTGTTTTTCAGCGATTTCCGATAATAACTGCCAGAGTTATGGCCCTTGATCACTTCAAAAAATCTTGTGGACGCTCTAGAGGCCAAACTTAATATCCGATTGACTTTAAATTTATACACAGCGTTTAAGGTCATAAGACAATGACACCTATTGATTTTCGGCGATTTCCGATAATTAGTGCCAGAGTTATGGCCCTTGATCTCTTTAAAAAATCTTGTGGACATCTAAAGGTCAAAGTTAATATCCGATTGACTTTAAATTTATACACAGTGTTTAAGGTCATAAGACGAAGAAGCCTATTGATTTTCAGCGATTTCCGATAATTAGTGCCAGAGTTATGGCCCTTGATCACTTCAAAAAATCTTGTGGACGCTCTAGAGGCCAAAGTTAATATCCGATTGACTTTAAATTTATACACAGTGTTTAAGGTCATAAGACGAAGACGCCTATTGATTTTCAGCGATTTCCGATAATTAGTGCCAGAGTTATGGCCCTTGATCACCTCAAAAAATCTTGTGGACGCTCTAGAGGCCAAAGTTAATATCCGATTGACTTTAGATTTATACACAGTGTTTAAGGTCATGAGACGAAGAAGCCTATCGATTTTCGGCGATTTCCGATAATTAATGCCAGAGTTATTGCCCTTGATCTCTTTAAAAAATCATGTGGACGCTCTAAAGGTCAAAGTTAATATCCGATTGACTTTAAATTTATACACAGTGTTTAAGGTCATAAGACAAAGAATCCTATTGATTTTCAGCGATTTCCGATAATTAGTGCCAGAGTTATGGCCCTTGATCACTTCAAAAAATCTTGTGGACGCTCTAGAGGCCAAAGTTAATATCCGTTTGACTTCAAATTTATACACAGTGTTTAAGGTCATAAAACAAAGCCGCCTATTGATTTTCAGCGATTTCCATTAATTAGTGCCAGAGTTATGGCCCTTGATCACCTCAAAAAATCTTGTGGACGCTCTGGAGGCCAAAGTTAATATCCGATTGACTTTAGATTTACACACAGTGTTTAAGTTCATGAGACGAAGAATCCTATTGATTTTCTGCGATTTCAAATAATTACTGCCAGAGTTATCTCCCTTGATAACTTCAAAAATTCTTGTGACGCTATAGAGGCCAAAGTTACCATCCGATTGACTTCAGATTGATACATAGAGTTTAAGGTGTTGAAACGAACAAGTATTTTGATTTTCAATGAATTTAGATAACTGAACAGCTAAATCCATGATATTAAATGTTTCATGTATATACTAATTGTTAGCGTGGGGTAAAACTTTATAAAAAGCAATCAAATTCTAATGATTTTCTAATAATTACATAATGAGTTGTTACTCTTAATCAGTTTTTAGTGTATTACAAATGTTTCATTACCGAAAAAAGTAAAAATATGCAACAACCCTTGTTGACTGCCCGGACGATTTAGCTGCTGTGGGCGTATGTTTCGTTGCCTGGCAACCTATCTTTAAAGATTCGGTTGACATAAATTCATTAACAAATAGTGGGGATGATTCTAGGGCATGCATTTCCATATATGACGGCGAATGCTTTGTCTGTAGCATCTGTATACAAATGCAAACTTGCGGACATTGTTGTCCCCCGCCTTTCGAAGAAAGTTGGGGGACTATTCAAATGGGTTCGTCTGTCTGTCCGTCTGTCACACTTTTTGTCCATAATTTAGAAAGTGTTTTTTCCCTCTGCATCTTCCACGAAAAAAGTTACAAAATTCCAAACTTTTCAATCTGGAAAAAAAAAATATTCTTACCTTGTTATATGTGACAAACTTTCCATGCGGAGCAACCTTGACATCTTATCTAACTGTTTTCGGTTGAATGGAACCGGTATCATTTGCACTTGAATGGAACCGGTATCATTTGCACGAGGCTGTAATGCAAGACATACTTTTTGGGAAAAAAATGTGCCATATTTGTGACAGCCAATTAAGAAAAACGAGTTATAATATCATAGTTTAGACTGGTTTTATTTTCGTATTAAATAACATAAATTTTAATTTTTACAAATTCGCTGATAGCAAATACTGCTAATAAATATCTTGAAAAAAACACGTTTAGTAAACGAGGCATTTTACCCAGCCTCGTTCTGAACAAAATACTTTGTTCCAAAAACAGGGCATTTTCGAACTGCAGACAACGAGGCATTTATTTTACTACGTTTGGACAGAAATGGTGAACAAGGCATTCTGAGGTTTATAGTGTTAGTACACAGTTTCAAGAAGATGCGTTAAGAATTGCGGCCTGTGGTTTTGATGCATCTAGTGATAGTGAAACTACATAAGTACAAATAGTACTTCAACTTTCTAAGCAGACAAAACAAGTTTTCACCTGTTTTTAAAGCAAAACTAACTTGAAACGATACTCCCTGTTTCTAACGATAGTAAGTAGTAAGAAGCCTTTAATTTCATAAAATTTTAAGTCACATGGATCACTTTTGAGCATATAAAAATGAAAAACACGTGCAAACACAAACTCGTGAGGTCAATCGATGCAAGTTTGCTTAAACTGCACACGCACACATAACTTGAACTGGAAAAACAAATTAAAATTGTTATTTTCATCTTTGTTAGAAAATGCAGCATTATGCAGCGCCTTTCAAATGTAGAACGTCTACGTGCTATAGGTAGGCTCTATGCTGGTCAGTCTGTGGTCACTGTTGCAAGAGAGATGTTTGGTGAAAGGGTAACTGTACAAACTGTTCGAAATCGCTTGCAGGATGGTCTTCGAGTTTGGAGGCCCTATAATGGACCATTATTGACACCTCTTCATCGCCGTAACCGATTTGTGTGGGCCACAAGACACATAAGATTTAATCAAAAGCAGTGGAATTTGGTTGTTTTTAGTGACGAAACTCGATTCACTTTGAGATTTGCCGATGGCAGGGTCCGAGTGTACCGCAGACGAGGTGAACGTTACGCTCAAATATGCGTCAGAGAAGTTGACCGATTTGGTTGCGACAGCGTCATGGTTTGGGGTTCTTTTTGTGCACATGGACGTTCTCCTCTTGTTGTTGTCCAAGGGAACTTAAATGCTGTCCAGTACAGGGATCAGATTTGCAACCTGTTCTTCTTCCGTTTATGCAGAGACATGGGCCTGGACTAACGTTTCAAAAAGACAATGCTCGACCCCATACGGCAGTTGCTACCCAGAATTTTTTAAGAAATGCCGGTGTCCAAGTCCTTGATTGGCCATTGCTTAGCCCCAACCTTAATCCTATTGAACACATCTGGAACAAACTGGGTCAACGTGTTCGTCAGCAAGTGAATCAACCACTGATGTTGCAGGACCTTCAACATGCTTTTGATGAGCAGTGGCGACGTCTTCCTTGGGTAGTGTTTACTAATGTTCTGAGATCCATGAGAAGATGTGTGGCAGTACGAGATGCTAGAGGAGGCCACAACCGTTACTAAACACTTTATTCCGATTGTTCTCCATGGCTGTGAATTTCATTTTGGGGGGTACTGTGACATCACGAACGTTATCAATGCCAAGGACTTTAATTTGGCTGAGTATAGAAGGTTCAAACTTGGTGTAAGTACTTATTAGGTCAATGCCTTGATGGAATTCAGCATTTTCTGCTTAGGGTAAGCAAAGATGAGCAATTTGATTTGTTGATGTTCTGGAACATGATAACTTTAGTTCTAATTAAGTGTGAGTGATGAAACTTGACCTTATGATTACTGAACGATAGATCTGCTCCCGATAGAACTAGATGATATAAATACTTGGGATGTGATTTGAATATTTTAATAATTCATCAATAACACTGTCTATATTTCTAATCAGCTTTTTTAAGATACAATATCAGAGCACTAATATATATACAGTCAAACTGAGGGAAACTATAATTGTCATCTTTTTGTTCTGGTTGATTGATCAGAATGTTTGAAAACATTGACCTATATCACTAAGAAGTAGCTATAGTGTGATTTGTACGTATAGAGTATATATAACTACCAATTTGGTTTAATTTGTACAAAACTCGGTAAAATTCTAATTATGGCAATATATCTAATAGAAAGAGGTTAAACTCTGTAGATACGGTGTGTTAATTAACAGGGGTGAGAAATTGACTAAGGATGATTTAAATATCGCTAGGAGTGAAAATCTCAGCGACGGTGTGTTTTCTGTACTGGGTGTGTTAATTAACGGACGGGTTCAAAACAACTGACACAGTGTGTATTCTACGTTTGGTGAGTTTTCTCGAAAGCTTGTTATAACTGCACCAAAGTGTCTTATCAAGGACTAGCCGGCTAAATTATGATGCGTAGGTGTCAAATCTAATTTACCGTGCGATTTCTTAATCGACCGTGTGTTTTACGCAGATCGGTCTTTGTTAAGGGTAGGTCTTTATACATGGATTTATACGTGCTGTAGTTACATGTCTGTCCTCTTTAGTCTATGCGTATTTCATTTGTTGATAAATACTACGTTTCTTATACTGCATACCATTGTCTTGCTACAGTTATTTATATTTATTGTCTTTTTGTGTGTTTCATTTGTTAGCATTACCGTGGTACTACTGAACTATAAATGCATGTGTCTTAAAATTGGCTGCATGCAATATCGTTATTTACCGATATCCAGTCCAACCTCATTTTGATTATCCAACGTATTTTAATCTCTATTGATACCAGATGCTCTAATCTATTTCGAAAACACAATTATAAACAAAATATCTCGCAACTAATGATAACCTGTAAGTTTCGTCGCTGTTATATTTTATAAGTGTATTTCTTGCCTGGGTCGTAAATAGGGCTTTCCAAGAAAACAGAATTGCATCACTAATAGATAAATCATATACCTAATTTAGGCATATAATAATACGATGATAAAGTCGTCCACAAGCTTGAGCGGCCCCGTTCATGAAAAAATAAAGTAAATCATACAGACATATATATTACTACACCGCTACCAAACGACCAAGTCATTATTTTACAATTCATACTGTCAATTCATGCACGCTTTTCACGCGGAATTGTGAGATTTCATTTTATGATATTTTTTTTTATCAGTAAGAACTAATGAAGGTAATGAATGTTACATTTTACGGTCAATATATACCGTTTTGTAATTAATATCACAGTGAGTTAAAAACAATACAAGATCCTTCATTAACAAAATCATCGGTGATTCGATCTGAAATCAAATAACAAAATAGTCAACAAGTACTAGCTATTTCTTATAATACTCCAACAACAACTATAATACTCCACAGCACTGATAAACCACGGCTACAGTGGATCCAGTCTCACCCTTATTGTATAATTTATTCTACCCAGAGAGCACGCTTTTCACACGAAATTCTTTCGACTCCAACCTATTTGCTCTTTGATCTCAGACGGAAAGGCGACACTGTTCTAATGGATTAGATATCATGATTGGTCGGAGTGTGACTATTTTTACCTGTCACAATCTATTCCCTGGATGACAAAGTACCACAAATAGAACAATTTTGTCATGTGTGTGCAGACTGTGGTCTATTCAGCGTTGGTCTTATTGTAATGACATAAATGTATGTTTCCCTTTTCTATGATCTCATTTAAATAAAGCTTGATATTTTAATTATTTTATTAACATGTATACGATTTATTTTGTTTCTCGTAGTAAATTTCGGTTGGTATCTCAAATGAAAAAAAAACTCAGCCCCAACCATTATATTTTAATCAGAGAAATGTTAAACAAACAACTAAAAAAGACGAGACATTATTGATATGCATATGCCTTCATAACTAAACGATTTAATTAAATTGTAACATATTAATGCTTTATTTATTTTTTTAATACAGAAAGTTATCAAGGTTTGTTGACATCTGAGCAAGTCTCCAAAATAAATAAAATGGCTGAGGAAATTTGGTTTAGTTCAAATTTGTCAATTCATATGAGCCACCATTCATTGGACTGTGTTTCTTTAGTAGAACTGCTATTTTACTTCCATTATTTTTATCCAATTTTTAGATAAACAGAAGAATACATTTCTGTCACACTGTATTTTCAGCTATGATAATGATGTCATTCTTAATAGCTTAATCAGGCAATGGTTTTCGGAATGGAATGGTGGATATCAAAGGTTTATATATACATATATATATTGGGTTTTATATTCATTCACCTAGTTATCCTGGTTCATAACATCAGATGCTTTCCCAGATAGATTGGGAAGCAATGACCATTTGAATCTTTCAGAGGAAGGAAATCATTTATTAACTGTTTAGAAGTTTGAGCTGTTTAGAAGTTTGAGCAATATTCAGTGCTCTTAGGTATCTCTGTGGTCATCTTTTTAATACATGTTTGTATAAAGTCTGACAATACTTTGTTATTTCTTATAAATAATCAGGGTGGTTCTATTGGTAACCTCATTGAATTATCTAAAGAAATTTTGGCTGTGGTTTTCAGTTAGAGGAAACTTTTTGTCAGCCAAACATATTGCTAGAAAATCTAATGTATTGACTGACATTTTGTTTAGAATATTTTCTAGTTGATTGAAATGAAAGTTATATGAGTATATCTTTTCTAAGATTTGTAATCATTTTTTCATACCCGATGTTGATTTGTTAGATTCCGGGCTTAATACAAATTATGTATCTTGACATCCAGACCCTTTTTTCAAGCATGCAATGCTTTTCTATATCTGAGACAAAATATAAACCATATGTTTCCACGTTTCAGCATGATATTAAGGGTTCTGGCAAAGGTATTTAAAAAGAGAGTAGACCAAGCAGTCATAATCATTCCAGGCTGGTTAACTCCTGTATGGTATCCATTTTACTATCATGCTCACAGCCGACCCCGTTCGGTTACTTGTTCGCAAGGACCTCTTGTGTTTATAAGTCTCAATGGTGCTTTTTATTCTCTTCGAGGGAAGAATTTATATCTAACAGTGAACAGGATGCAGGATAGCTGGCAATCCTTCTCTAATAGAGGAATATCAATTCTTAGAGGCCATCTACTACGAACAGTATGTATTGACCTAGCTAGAGAAGATGGACTTTTTGGAGTTGTGAACTACAAATTAGTTCATTGGATCCATCTGTAGAAATTTTTATAAATTTCTTAGGAAATATGTCTAAAAGACATTTTTTTGATCCGCTGTAATTCAAACACTTGTAGCTACAGTTAATTCTGTCCTTAAAGACCACATCAAATGATTCAGAAAATTTTTACGTACGGGTACTCAATAGTTACAAAATCCATTTTACGGCAAGTTCAAACTAATCTGATTAAAATTAATTCAGATATTTACGTTTTAGTATCCGACTGCCAAAAACGGTTTTCAAATTTTCAATTACAACCTTAATCTGGTTGATTGGCTGGTGACGTCACAGGCACTACACATAGTATACACATCATCTGTACAATATATCACACAGCCAGTTAACACGTGTGTATTTGTCGGTCCAATAAACATTTGACTGGCGTAATAATTAACGCATAATTATTTACATGTAAGTTACAAATCACTATATCAGTCAAAGCATTTTCAAAAGCCGACCTTTCTCGTCTTGGGTTGTAATAGATTATATATTTTTGACAATAATATTACCGAGTGTATTTCAAGATGCCATATTACCGTTGTGTTATTGAGAGTTGTGGAAATTCCAGCAAGGGAAAGGGGAATAATGTACCGGCGTTTCATAAATTTCCCAACGATGAAATCGTACGGAAAAAATTGGAATGCGTTTGTAAACAATTCAAATCCTGATTGGCAACCTTCAGTCACAACAGTGATATGCAGTGAACATTTTACGAACGATTGCTTAATTACCTATACACACCCGGCGTGTGTATTTATTAACGCCTGACTGATTCCTTATTCCCCCTTATTAAATAAAACAATTGACTACGGAATAATTTGTTTTGTAAAACATTTTAATTCAAAATCCATTTTAAAATTTGTTTCATTATGTACGGCCGTTCTGTTTTCTCACGGCAGCGAGTTTAATACAATCTACCATCGCGTGCAGTCCAAGCGATTCGAGATACATTTTCGTCAGTATTGTGGTTCTAATTTAGAAGGGTAATTATCATTTTTTGTTACGCCGGCCAGATCAATTTGTAATAATGAATATCAAATACACTTGATCAAATGTGGAGTTCCTGGTGCCGTTTGGTGAGTGATTAAACTGTCAATTTAATTGTAAAATACTTGTATTCTTTATAAAAAAGTTAAATGATGTTAGACATTATAACGTTATCTTATCACAAACGTATATCCATCGAAGGATTTATATTTAGATGTTGTTTAAACACCAATCAACAAATAATACGAGGCTACTTTATTACAAAAGCATCGGTGAGCAAAGAAAAAGATAATTACCTAATCAACATTCTTAATTACTTTATGACCCATTCACTGTTCAAATTTAGTCTGATTGATTAATGACAGGTATTAACGACACTACACTTGCAATACACATAGATAGTTAGGTGATCCTTCTCAATCTGTTAATTCTAACGTATATTGAGATATTTCTTCGTATTTCATTTTTACGGTCTATTTCAGAGTATTAAGGTCAAATTCGCAAGCAGAAATAAAGGCGCCGTACGTCGATAACGGATCGTCATTTACAAATCGCGTTTCAATCATGTTTGAAATTTATGATATATTTTGCGTGACCACATCTTTTTACTCCTATACTCTTTTACTCGGGGAAATTCGAACCACAATACTCTTCTGACGAAAATGTATCTCGAATAGATGGGACTGCACACACAGGAGAGTGTATGACATCGCTGCCGTGTGAAAATGAACGACCGTACATTATGAAACAAATTCTAAATTAGAACGACGATACTCTTCTGATGAAAATGTATCTCGAATCGTTTGGACTGCACACGATGGTAGATTGAGTAAACAGAACGACCGTAAATAATGAAACAGATTCTAAATTCGAACAATAAACTTCTGACGAAAATGTATCTCGAATCGTTTAGACTGTACACGATGGTAGAGTGTATTAAAATCGCTGCCGTGAGAAAACAGAACGACCGTATATTATGAAACAATTCTAAATTGGATCTTGAATTAAATTGAATTATAAAACAAATTATGCCGTAGTCAACTGTTTTATTTAATTAGGGGGATTAAGGAATCAGTCAGGCGTTAATGAATACACACGCCGGCTGTATATAGGTAATTAAGGAATAAACATTCCGAAAATGCAATCAGTCACTGTGACGTCACTGGCGTCTGAGGGGATTAAGAGTGTTTTCAATAATTGGCAAAAGTCGTTTTTACCGGAGGTCTATTTTTACGACTTTGAATGAAGATAGCTGATTTAATTTTAGTCGGATTGATGTGAATTTGCCGTAAAGTGGATAAAATAACCATGGACTGCTCACATAGAGAAGTTTTCAGGGCCATTTTATGTGCACTTTAAGGATCAGCCGTTGGTTGGTCGATTCAAGTAAGGATTGTATGATAATAATCCAACTAAGTCCAGATATCTGTTTACTTGGAATGCTTCATTATAATTTTTGGTTACGCTGTATCCATTGCAAGATTTATCTTTGAGAATATGTACATATAAAACAGTTGATTGTTGGCTTTAGCTACAGCTCAGAGATGTCAAATTTTCACAGCCTTTTGGCTTAATGCTTTATATGATTCAGGCTCTGCTATAACCTTGCGAGTAATAAGGTTTCGAAAAGCTTCTCGTCCTTCAACATTATTATTCAGGGTTAAAATTTTAAAGATGTTAGAATATGTCCCTGTTTTACTTTGAGAGTGTATATCCGTACAACAGCAGAATACCGTAAATCCAATAAAGGATTTGTTTCCTTTTATACGAAGAAGGCTGTAGCTCCATGAACTGTTGCTAGATGGTTATAAGAAATATGATAATTAGATGGTTCTGATGCTTCGATTTTTAAAGTTCATTCAATTAGAGGGACATCAACTTCATCAGCATTTAATGCTGTTTTTTCACATTCAGAATTGATAATCTGCAGTTATTTTTTGCCAGGTTTTACAATCAGTATGGGCGAAAAATTGTGCTTACTGCGGAATCAATAAACTACTAAGTTGTTTTAGTTGTTATTTCCTTTGTTGACAGCCCTTTAAACTATGCAATATAAATCCGAGAGGCCCGAAGGGCTTATATGGAATATAATCCCACTCTCATCCAAGCGCCCGAAGGGCGTGATGGATGAGAGAAGGATTTTATGAATATATAGCCCGAGGGCTCGAGGATTTATCTTCCCATCCTTGAGCCCTCCCAGTGCTATAGTTGGCTGTCAACAAACCTTTAAAAAGACAATACTGAAGGTGTTGTGATCGCTTATATAGTGGTGTGGTCACGTGTCATCAGGTGTGTATACACACTGATGCAGTGAGCTATTTTTAACCTTTTAAGTTTGAGCGAGTGTGCATGGTTAGAACGAATAATGAGAAATATGCAATATAAATCCTCGAGCCCTCAGGCTATATATTCATATAATAATCCTTCTCATCCATCATGCCCTTCGGGCGCTTGGATGAGAGTGGGATTATGCTCTACGGCTCTGAAGTTTGGGGATACTCGGACTTGAACGTCTTCAACTTAAATTTTGTAAAATTCTCTTGAAAGTTAAATTATCGACCCCAAACGTCATGATATATGGCGAATTGGGCATACAGTGTACTCTGTAACTTCCGGCTTTTGATCAATCCGCCACTCGCCTAGATCCGCCCAAAACCTCTCGTCCCGATTTCTTTCCTTCTTGATTGCTTGTAAAACGTTTTGTTCTAACCGCCATTTTGTCACTTCCGCCTTTCGCCATCGACTCGAGGTCCGATGAGTGATTATCCATTGTTATTTAATCCTATAATCCGCCACTGTTAACTCCCCAATCACAAAAACACCACAGTTTATCAGACACTAATAATTAAAGTATAAACAAACACTACTCGACAAAGGGTTCGTTGATTGGCAATCATTTTCAATAACTAACGTTAACACGTGACCGTGTCGGTGTCTTTAAACTCCCAAATTGGCCGTGTCGGTTTCTTGAATTCCCGAACAAAGCATTTGAATTTGAGTTTACATGTATTTATATGATAAGTATAAATACAGGTGTTAAATTAAAAATGGGTATCAGTTATTTGATATCTTATTCTTATGCGCTATTCTCTTTTGTGATTTATTTTGTGATATATTTTGTGAATTATTATGTCTGAACGTCCTGCTAAACGTGCCCGTACTGACGTAACTCTGGATGTAAAGCGTGACGTATGGGGAACACGAAGGTAGATCAAGGGACTGTACTCTGTTTTACAAATATTCCATTCACATTCACTTCCTGTTATTGGATAAACCGCCACTCGCCGCCATCCGCCATTTCTATTTGGTCCTGCTTGATGACGGAAGTTACAGAGTACACTGTATATCCTTTGAAAATCGAAAATAGATGTTCGAATGGTTTGTTTTTGGCTTAAAACAGTGACAGGAAGTTATATTAAGCGCTTGTTGGACGAGTCAGGTCTGTCATACATATGGACTAATCCTGGTGAGAGTATTAACCCTTTCATTACTAGTGAGTTTTATAATGTATGATGCCAAATCCTGACAATATTCAGAAAAAACGTCGAAATAATATGCGATGTGTTCATGTGATTATAGCTCAAAACCTATCAACTTTCAAAGAAGACAAGTTATGATTTTCTGAAAGGAAATTGAATTCTCTTTCCAATGGGGTCAACTAGAAATATGTATCTTTCATCACTACTTAGATATCATAAGATGTATCTGAAAAAAAATTTGAAATTTTTTTCAAGATAACCTTTGGAGAAAAACTTAATGCTACAAAGTTCAAAATTAATCTGACAAGTTAATTCCATTTTAATGAGAATTCAATTTCCTTCACAATGGTACAATATTTTTGAAAATCTGATGGTAAATAAAAAAATGGCAACCATTTTAGTAAAAGAGTAACAAAGTTGTCAACCGTACTGTGATTGTTGCGACGGAGGAAACCATTAAGTTGTCGATATACTCTGCTTACCTTGACTTATTTAACTTAATATTAATGTACTAAGCTGTAGTTTTTAAGGGCTTATTGGTGGTAACATGTATTCCATGCAATTGAAAAAGCGCAATATACAAAAATAAACAATTTTTTGTTGAGTTTCTTGGTGCCATCAGCAAATTCGGGCGGCGACTTCAATGGATTGGATTCATGTTATTTCTACTAGGTAAGTCTGTTGTATACATGTATCTGAAGGAAGATATCCAGAAACATTCTGCGGAAAAAATGAGAAACACCAAAGAGTTTATAAAACCATCTTTATACATGAACTGGGTAACATAACTCTGAATTAAATAAAAATTAAAAATTAAAACTAGAACATGGCCCATTTTAAATCAGTAAAATATCAACAAATCTTTAGTCCAAATGTCTATTTTGACTGAGATGCATGGTACAGTGGAAAGCATGTTTTACACAAATTCACAGAACAGATATTACATTCAAATGACGATTGGATCCCTCTACCACTTGGTGCGCGTTTTCCTGAGGCACTGCACAAAACACACACACGTTTGCGCCCAGAAAAATGAACTAGCGAATGACCAGATATGTTGCTTTCATCGAACACGTTTTCTAATTTACGTTTTGGGGTGCGTCTGTAACTTTTTGAAACTGCTCCACCAATCAAACACTTAGCCAGCGAATGACGAAATTCAAGTTGAGTCATTGGGGTTTTACCCAGTGCTTTCATGTGAAGCTTATAAATGAGAAAGCTGTTTACACATGCCACATTTAGTAAAAAGTAAAACAAATAGCGCCACCATTTGAGACTTGTACGTCCAAAAGAATAGTATTGGCGGAGCTGGTCACCCAAGTCTACTCCCCTCACACATTTGTTATAATTTATTATGCAAAGCGGTTTTGAAACATTTTCAATAATTCCAGCTCTTGTTCTGCGTTGTACTACCGACATTTCAGCATCACAGTTAGTAGACAAAATGTGCACCGTCTTTTTATCCTGCCATGCTGTTGCAATCAAGTTGTTACATGAATAAATTTGGTACTGCCTTTAGCAAGTTTATGAACATGTGATAGTGGATAATATTTCCTATTGGACCGAATAGTACCACAGCAGTATGTCTTTTTATTCAAGAGTTCAATTGCCAAATCAATACTAGTGAAAAAATTATCAAAGTAAACATGTCGATACTCGTATAACATGGTTTCCATAAGGTCCATAACAACCTTGTGTCCAAGATTTTTTTCTTGTACTTGTATCTGGTTGAAATTGAATCTCAAAACTAGACTTAGAGATCAATACCAACAACTATGGTATAGTCAAATCTATGAAAGCTCTAAATGTTCAAACTACCGTATTTTTAAGTCAATTTTTGGATTCGAAAAGTATTTACTACAACCGGCTAACCTGCTAATTTCAATGTGTAAATTTCGTTGTAGAAGCCATAAGTTGCCAATCGAATTAGGTATTTTTCTTAAAATCGCCAGAGTTGACCGAATTTGTCATCTGTGTAACTCCAACAACTTGGGAGACGACTATCATTATCTTTTTGAATGTCAATTCTTTAAAACAGACCGAAATAAATACATTGCCACAAAATATGTAAATAGACCATCAACTCAAGGTACTCAAAGAAAAAAAAATTAGTAAAATAGATCAAATAGTCACAAAGTTACAGCATTGTAGGTCAAATGCCTTCGTTCGTAAAATTCAGTGATTTCGGATTGGTAAAATGTTTTGAAAATATATTTAATCAAGGTTCGCACCCCATTTTTTTTTGGGGGGGGGGGGGTAGGTCAAAATTTCAGAAAGATCCTATGGATAGATTCTGAGAAATCTGATTTGCAGAAAACACACAAAAAAAAAAGAAATAATAACTAGACCTGCAGACCTGCAGTGCTGAATCGGCTTTCAGGAATCAGACAGGAAGTGCGTCATACAATAGCCGATCCATCGAACTACCAAACGATACTGTAGTTGTTATGATTCAGTGACACCCTCTATCAGATTTGTAAAAGTAATATTTGCTTGCAAATACACCGGTCAAAATTGTAAAATCTGGCAAAATTACTTCACTTCCGGTGCCAAAAGAAATCATTATCGGTAACAAATAAGTTGAGAATTCGCAATTGAGAATCGTTTTATACATATCAGGCAATAAATAATAAACTTAGAACCCATAAACTGAAATTAAAATGGTGAAAAACATAAAAAGTGATCCTTACAAAATTGGTTATTTCTCGACAATGGAATATGCTAGAAGCAATTTTTTGATATCTGTATGTTTATACTGATCCAATCTAAATGGCCATTAGAATCAAACGTTATAACGTTAAACAAATAATAAATATAACTCACTTCAAAAAAATATTTGTTTTGATGTCTAAAAATACGTTTTTTGCAAATATGACATTACTTCCGGTGATAATGGAAATGTTAAATCAGATCATTGCAATCATAAATGGCATAAGGCATCACATGGTGAAAATTGTATGAAAATTGAATAATAATTCACACTTTTATAGACCAAAAAGCTTGAAAAGTGACTTGTAGAAAATCATCTATTTCTCGGCAACCGTACAAGTTAAAAACTTTTTTTGTGGTATCTGTATGATCGTATGAGTTCATGCTATTCGGTGATGGCATTCAAATATCATAATGTTAAAAAATATTATAAAAAAAAAATCATTTGAATAAAATATTTGTTATTTAGGTTAAAAATACAGTTTTTGCCAAAATGACGTCATTTCCGGTAACAGCAAAACTGTAAAATTGGCTTAACCGAGTCCAAATTGGCATTAGCCATCGAATGAAAAATAAATATTGAAAATCGGATAATAATTTACTCTTTTATAGGCAAAATAACGTGAAAAGTGATGCATGCAAAATTGCATATTTCTCGGCAATTGCACATATTACGAACTATTTTTTGCATACATTCTGCTCGTCTGGATTATTACTACGAGTTTATGAAAGTTACGAATAAATAGTTCAAAATATGAAGACGTTGAATGGGTTGTAAATAACTGATTGTTACACTTTTTTTTACATTAATTCGAAATTGCCCGAAAATGAAATTGAAATTTAAAAAATCTGAGCTAAGGATTTGTGCCCCTTTACAGCGCGCATCCTTTTTGCTATATCAGATTTCAAAAAATATAATATTTGCTGTCAAAAAGTGATACCGAACTGTCAAAATTGTAGTTTTTGTTAATATTACGCCACTTCCGTTGCATGCAGAAAAATTTCACGGTAACAAAAAAAATTACAATTGAGACCACGGAGCATATGGACTTTGTTTTATACAAATCGAACAATAAATAATTAATCTAGGTACGAAAAACTAAATTAGCCAATGGCGACTAAAGAAAATTACTGAGTCAAAATTCTTTCTCACTTCTGCTCAAGTAGGGTGATACTTTAACTCTGTGTAAACTACCATCAAAAAATATTCATAAATAAAAAAGTTTTCTGTAAAAATGTAAAAAAAAATCAAAATATCCGAGATTTTTTCGACTACTTCCGGTTTTTCGATCATTGTCGGAATAGCTTTAACAAGTTGATTAGATACTTAACTTCCTGTACCAGAAACATTCATTGAGTAATTTTCGAAAAAAAGATACATAAAAGAGCATTTTCAATAATTTAATGATTTTTCAACATTTTTCAAAGTTTGAGGTCATTTTTGAACTACCTATAATATTGCAACGCTTTTATTATTAAATGCACACGCTAGTTTTCGGCATCCCATAATTTATTTCCTAAGAATCAAATTCGTGTTATTTAGATGTTATACGATGAAACTATCCAACGAAACGTTAATTGTTTTGGTCCGCTAATATGTGACGGAGAATTCGAATTTTTGGCAAGAGCTCCAATTTTCTTTCATCTTTTTTACATTTTTCTTCGTTTTTTGAACTACTTCCGGTATACGAATCATTGTCAAGTAGTTTTCAAATCCAGGTTTAGAGTTTGCATGGGAACAGGGCTCTCTAATGATATACAACACTATACGATCAAATAAAATACTTCTGAGAAATCCTATGTTCAAAAGTGTTAAAAATGTCAAAATATTGAAAATTAAATTTCAATAACTGCATACATATTAAACATCATTAGAATCGTAATTAGGTCAGCTTTTTAGATATATATCTTTTTTTTTAAAATCTCTTAAAATAAAAAAAAAGTGGAGCATTTTCCAAAATTTCACGATTTTTTTACTTTTTTCAATTTTCAGTCCCTTTTTTGTCTTATTCCAATTATATGAACGTCTTAATGGATGGATCCATGCTAAAGACTATCGGAAGGACCATCGATAGATAAAGTTTAAGAAAAATCGCTGGACCAGTTTTCAAGATAAAGGCGTCCAAAAACGCTCCAAATCAAAAAATGCTTGATTTTCAGCGTGTCATATTTTACTTTTTGATCATCGTATCTGTATGAATTGGGTATCATACGATACTCCAATTCCGATGTAAAGCAACGATACCTTAATCCATTTCATCGGTTGATATGGGACGAAGAAATCACGTTTTTCCCAAAGTCCCCATTTTTTGAGTTTTTATACGCCCACATTTTCATGTGGACGTATATTGTCGTCGCCCCTGTCCGTCCGTCCGTCCGTCCGTCCGTCCGTCCACAATTGTTTGTGAACAGTCTACAGGTCACAATTTTTATTCGATTTCAATGAAACTTAAAATATAGGTTTATCACCCTAAGATCTCGGTTCCTTTCGATATTGGCATGTATCGGACCGTAACTTCATGGGTTATGGCCCCTGATTGTACGAAAAATCACGTTTTTTAGCTTGTGAACATTGTAGAGGTCACAATTTTGAACTGATTTGGATGAAACTTGAAATGCATGTTTATAAACCAAAGATCTTGGTTTCTTTCGATATTTGCGCCAATTGAATCGTAACTTCCTGAATTATGGCCCCTGATTGTCCGAAAAATCGCCCTTTTTAGCTTGTGGTCCCTCTGGAGGTCAAAATTGTTATCCGATTTAAAAAACCGTCTGATTATATCACCGTTACATGGTTATGAAGGTTGAGTTCAAATTTCGTGAAAATCGAACCGAAATTGACGGACAAAATGGCCGCCATTTGTACGCGAATAGTGTGAAAATATGTTATATCAAGGTTGTGAACAGTGTAGAGGTCACAATTGTGAACCGATTTGGATGAAACTTGAAATGCATGTTTATAACCCAAAGATCTTGGTTCCTTTCGATATTTGCGCCAATCGGATCGTAACTTCCTGAATTATGGCCCCTGATTGTCCGAAAAATCGCCCTTTTTAGCTTGTGGTCCCTCTGGAGGTCAAAATTGTTATCCGATTTAAAAAAACGTTTGATTTTATCACCGTTCCATGGTTATGAAGGTTGGATTCGAATTTCGTGAAAATCAGACCAAAATTGACGGACAAAATGGCCGCCGTTTGTACGCGAATAGTATGAAAATATGTTATATCAATTTTGTGGACCTTATAGAGGTCACAATTTTGAACCAATTTTGATGAAACTTGACATGTATGTTTATAACCCAAAGATCTTGGTTCCTTTCGATATATGCGCCCATCGGATCGTAACTTCCTGAATTATGGCCCCTGATTGTCCAAAAAATCGCCCTTTTTAGCTTGTGGTCCCTCTGGAGGTCAAAAAAATTGTTATCCGATTTACAAAAACGTTTGATTATATCATCGTGACATGGTTATGAAGGTTGAATTCGAATTTCGTGTAAATCGGACCAAAATTGACGGACAAAATGGCCGCCGTTTGTACGCAAATAGTGTGAAAATATGTTATATCAAGGTTGTGGACCTTATAGAAGTCACAATTTTGAACCGAAATTGACGGACAAAATGGCCGCCATTTGTACGCGAATAGTGTGAAAATATGTTATATCAAGGTTGTGAACAGTGTAGAGGTCACAATTGTGAACCGATTTGGATGAAACTTGAAATGCATGTTTATAACCCAAAGATCTTGGTTCCTTTCGATATTTGCGACAATCGGATCATAACTTCCTGAATTATGGCCCCTGATTGTCCAAAAAATCGCCCTTTTTAGCTTGTGGTCCCTCTGGAGGTCAAAATTGTTATCCGATTTACAAAAACGTTTGATTTTATCACTGTTCCATGGTTATGAAGGTTGGATTCGAATTTCGTGAAAATCAGACCAAAATTGACGGACAAAATGGCCGCCGTTTGTACGCGAATAGTATGAAAATATGTTATATCAATTTTGTGGACCTTATAGAGGTCACAATTTTGAACCAATTTTGATGAAACTTGACATGTATGTTTATAACCCAAAGATCTTGGTTCCTTTCGATGTATGCGCCCATCGGATCGTAACTTCCTGAATTATGGCCCCTGATTGTCCAAAAAATCGCCCTTTTTAGCTTGTGGTCCCTCTGGAGGTCAAAATTGTTATCCGATTTACAAAAACGTTTGATTATATCATCGTGACATGGTTATGAAGGTTGAATTCGAATTTCGTGTAAATCGGACCAAAATTGACGGACAAAATGGCCGCCGTTTGTACGCAAATAGTGTGAAAATATGTTATATCAAGGTTGTGGACCTTATAGAAGTCACAATTTTGAACCAATTTTGATGAAACTTGACATGCATGTTTATAA
The DNA here is from genome assembly GCA_948474765.1 of Patella depressa. Classification (NCBI taxonomy): domain Eukaryota; kingdom Metazoa; phylum Mollusca; class Gastropoda; family Patellidae; genus Patella; species Patella depressa. The sequence continues at coordinate 40,891,837 of OX419720.1, read as the reverse complement.
CCCAAAGATCTTGGTTCCTTTCGATATTTGCGCCCATCAGATCATAACTTCCTGAATTATGGCCCCTGATTGTCCAAAAAAATCGCCCTTTTTAGTTTGTGGTCCCTCTGGAGGTCAAAATTGTTATCCGATTTAAAAAATCGTTTGATTATATCACCATTTCATGGTTATGAAGGTTGAGTATGAATTTTGTGAAAATTGGACCAAAATTGACGGACAAAATGGCCGCCGTTTGTACGCGAATAGTGTGAAAATATGTTATATAAAGGTTGTGGACCTTATAGAGGTCACAATTTTGAACCGATTTTGATGAAACTTGACATGTATGTTTATAACCCAAAGATCTTGGTTCCTTTCGATATTTGCGCCCATTGGATCATAACTTCCTGAATTATGTCCCCGGATTGTCCGAAAAATCGCTTTTGTTCGCTTTTGGTCCCTCTGGAGGTCAAAATTATTATCCGATTTAAAAAAACGTTTGACTATATCACCGTTACATGGTAATGAAGAGAGAGCTAGAATTACGTGAAAATCGGACTAGAATTGACGGACAAAATGGCCGCCGTTTGTACACGAGTAGTGTGAAAATATGTTATATCAAGGTTGTGGACCCTATAGAGGTCACAATTTTGAATCGATTTTGATGAAACTTGACATGTATGTTTATAACCCAAAGATCTTGGTTCCTTTCGATATTTGCGCCCATCGGGTCATTACTTCCTGAATTATGTCCCCTGATTGTACGAAAAATCACCCTTTTTAGCTTGTTGTGCCTCTGGAGGTCACAATTATTATCTGATTTAAAAAAAAAAATTTGTGTTCCCCCATCCAGTAATGACTAACAAAAAATACAAAGTCCTCTCGTTGGTGTAAAAATGTCATTTATTAAAATGACGTAAACATATATATATATATCTATACAACAAAATATACATGATAAATACAAACATACATGTATACAAGAATTTTTTCAATGATACAAAAATAACTATCTACTGATTGTTGGGCTAAACAATCCGCCCAAAAATACGCCAAAACAAAAATTATACATAACTACAACCATACATGATATATAAGACTTTTCTAATGATGATAAAAAACTATCTACTAAATGTTGGAATTAATCTGCCCAACATATTATTTTGCTAAGAATTTACAGATAAGCATCGCTAATTACTAACAGATATATATGTTAAATGATATATAGGCTAATACTTGTCAGGCTATGCACGGAAAGGACAGGAAACAACTACAAATGACAAATCTTTATGGTGGCGGTTGGGGTGGAGGAGGTTGAAAAATCTTCAATAAACTTTGCTTGGATTATTTGCTGATAACAAATAATCACCACTTTACTCTACGACTGCGTTTGCTGGAATGATTGGAAGCGCGATTTAAACCGCGGGAAATCTTAGCTGGCTCATTAGCATAATCTACACATGGAGTAAATAAAAGGAAATAATCTGATTGGCTAAAAAACAACACTGGCTCTAAGACATGCAGTAAATAAGAGAAAATAATCTGATTGGATAAAAAACACAAATTACATTATTTACAATAATGCTTATTTGTGTTCCCCCATCCAGTAATGACTAACAAAAAATACAAAGTCCTCTCGTTGGTGTAAAAATGTCATTTATTAAAATGACGTAAACATATATATATATATCTATACAACAAAATATACATGATAAATACAAACATACATGTATACAAGAATTTTTTCAATGATACAAAAATAACTATCTACTGATTGTTGGGCTAAACAATCCGCCCAAAAATACGCCAAACAGAGATCAGTCTGTGATATAATCACAGTCTGGGATATCTGGCCCAACAAAGGGGTACATCATTCACACTAAACGAGGAGCTATAGACATGGCATAAACTAATCCCAAAAAACGGGTAATACTACAAGGTTTCTTGGTGGAGAGATTGAAGTGCCAACCATAGGCCCGTCTACACTGGCCTACGGCAGCAACACAATACCCACATATTATCATAACTGCAAGTTACATGTACATATGTGGCATGGTATTTAATATGAAGTTACTTAACCACCTCTGTGTGGGAGAATTACTGTATTATGCCCTCAACAAACCAGCCTACACTGATCGACCTTAGGCAACAACACAAATAAATACCCACAGATTATCATTAAAAAAGCAAGTTACATGTACACATGTGGCATGAGAATTAATATAAAAAGACACAATTACCTAACAACATTTGTGTATTTTGCCCTCCACCAACCAGCCTACACTGATCGACCTTAGGCAACCCCCAACACCCATTGGTGGCATGCTATGCTACTAATGCAAGCTGGCCCGTGCGTATTAACAATTAAAGGGTGGGGTGAATAATAAGCATACAAAGTAAAAATAGCTCTTTGTATGCAGTGTAGTGCCCTAAAACCTTAACCTAGGTAATCTAACATATGATTGAACCGCGTTACTCTTCCAACGTCCCATGCGGCGAATGGCATCCTCCGAGTAGCCGTTGAGGAATGCTGTTGTCGCGGCACCAATCCGAAAGGAATGTAATTTGTATCGAGAGCTATCCAAACCAATGAATTCGATCAACTTGTTCAACCTAGAATTTAAAAATGTATATGATACGGCCGAACCGTCGGGCCACTGGAACACCGGACCTCTCACATGAGGAGAATTTTTAAAATAAGCCAACAGCAAGCAGGGGGCGCAACTAATTGTAGATATTTGACATGAACACTGGAAAAACAATTTTGTGGGAGTGGCTGACGATTTATGTTTGTAGCAATGCATGGATATTTCCACCGCTTGCAAGCAGTTACCCGCAAAAGAAAATTGAACATGCTCAGTTTGAATCACCTTGGTATTATCAGCACCCGATTTAAGTACCAACTCGCCCAAGCGAAAAAAGCCTGCAAAAGCCAAAGCAAATATGGATTTTAACAACATTTGATGAGACAATAAGGTAAAAGCTAAAGGAACCGCCTGTAACAACTGGGTCAAGATCCTATGGGTAATTGGTAACCTAGACTCAGATGGGAGATGTAATTTATTTATTCCTTTTAATAAATTCTTGACCATAAACGAGTTAATTGTATCAATATAGCCTAGCGACTTTTGGACAAACGCAATGACCGATACGTGAGAAGCGATAGTGCTTGGGGCAAGGCCAGATTCGAAAAGAAAAGTCAAAAACGTAATAATAACCACTGACGGAATTGGAAACTCGGGATTTAATGAGAAGGCGGTACAAAAATCTGTAAATCTAATCCAATGTCTTAGATATGAAGATTGAGAATGCGAGGACAAAGCTTGGCCAATTAACATGTAAGCTGATGCACTTAGATCATTAAAGTTTCTGGATGTAACAATTGAGGGGATGGATCCAACCACGGTGCCCATTTTCTTGCTTCCTGAAAGAGGAAACGTGATAAGCAGTCAGCGACACGGTTGGATTTTCCAGGTATATGTTTTGCACGTAACAAAACATTATATTTAATCGATGCCATCACTAAACGCCGAATTAAAGACATCATTGCGGGGCATTTTGAGGTAGATTTATTAATAACATAAACGACACATTCATTATCGGTAAGAAATAATAACTTATGATTTTCCAACAAGGTACCCCAGTGTTCTATTGCTAAGACAATGGGAAATAACTCCATGACATTAATACTGTAATTTACCATTGACGCAGGCCACTCTGCTGCAAACCACCTGGAACCAAATACTGCAGCGAACCCTTTCGAAGCAGCAGCATCGGAATATAATTTTAATACATCGGACCCTAGCCAAGTGTCATTGAGGAACATACAACGGCCATTAAAATCACTCATGAAGTGGGACCAAAGTTTTATGTCTAACTTAGCTGTGTTTGTTAAACGAATCTTATGATGGGGTTTTGTAATGCCTATCGTGAGATCGTATAAGCGTCTCAAAAATGTGCGACCTGGTACCACAACCAAGGTAGCAAAATTCAGCAAGCCGAGCAGGGACTGCAATTCTCTCAACGTGACTTTGCGTTTGTTATTTACCACTTCCAAAGCCGCACGAATTTTTTGAACCTTCCCAATGGGAAGTCGACTAATCATTGCGACAGAATCAATTTCGATACCATAGATGGTAATTTTTGTCACCGGATATACCGTTTTGGACTCTTTGATAGGGATGCCCAGGAATTCGGATAATGCCAGAAAATTTGTAAGCGAATCTAAACACTCGGTAGAGTTGGGTAAACCAACAAAGAAAAAATCATCAATCATATGACTCATGGACGCTGCATGTTTGGTTTCCATAACCCAATGTAATGATGTGCTAAATCGTTCGAAGGTCTGACAACTCATGCTGAGACCCATCGGCAAGCACATATCCGCAAAATATAACAACTCATCACCTAATTGAATCGAAAAACCTAACAAATCATAATCATTTGGATGGATGGGTAACAACCGATAAGCATCTTGAATATCGGCCTTGGCCATCAAAGCCCCTCTACCTTTTGCCTTAACAATATGGACAACTTCATCAATAGAATCATACTGCACTTTAGTAAACTCGTCTGATATGCCTGAATTAACGGACTTGTTAAAGGGGAATGAAAGATCATGAATCAGACGAAAATCACCTGGCTCCTGTTTTGGAATAACACCCAGGGGCGAACAACGTAAATTCGGAAAAGGGGGCAGTTTAAAGGGACCCATTACACGACCATGAGCCAATTCATTGTTAATCTTTTCAATTAACATTTCCATATGATGATAACATGAATTATGATTACGGGGTACAGTAAATATCCTTTCCCCGGTAAAGGGAATGCGAAAGCCCTCAGAAAAACCCGAACATAAAAACTCCCGTTCTACACGGTCATACCCTTCCAATATTTCCCATAACCTACTTGGCCTTATTGATGTTGGGATTTTGTTTGCCGTTTGAACTGTTGTTACGAAAGGAATAAAGGGATTGTGGCCTACCTTGAGATGGGGGTGGAGGGATAACAGCAGGTTGAGGTAAGGGCAGGTTCGCATTTGCAGTTGGCGGGTTAAAGGCTACATTATTGGGCGATGGCAACATAGGATGGGATGGGGCATTAGATGACGGGTTTCGACGGGTTTTAGCATAACACTGCACCAATGGGTGATTAAATCCACACTTGGAGCAAACATGAGCAAAGTTACAAATCTGACGATAACAACCCTGTTGGGAATTAAAAGCCCAGCATACCCGCTTGGGGGTTGGAAAAGACGGATTTGCAACTCGTTGCGATCTATCCCCAAGGGAATTGATGTGGGACCCATACAAAGTTGTGGCACGAAGCCATAGCTCTGTGTGAATGCGGTCCCACGGTAACAATTGATGTTGTCTTAATAGTCTGAATTGAGAATCATAATAATTGAAGGCTTTTGACCCATAGGTTTGAGCCAACTCAGACTGCAGCGAATTGTAAGCCAGTAAATTTGATGCCAAATTAGGTGAACGTTGAATGATAACATCCATAAAAATTTGAAAGGCCCGTTGCCATTGAGTAAAATTCAACTCTTTTTGAGTCTTGGGGTTGGTGGAAATTTTGAGCATTGGTTCCTCCCCTGATTCGGAGATATTTATTGCTAACTGAGTTGGCACATTCCCCCCAGGTAAAAGCAATGCCAATTCTATGAATTTATTGGCCCAAATGTCATGTTTGATTTTTTCAGACACGTGCCTTGATATAGACATGTCTGCTAGCGGCTGATTAACAGGCGGTGCCAATTGGTGTGTGTCTCCCATACCTGCATTCTGAAACAGCTGCGCTGCATTGAAATTCAACACCGAGGGAGCAGACAGTAGTGGATTCGACATTTCACTTGAGAGGGGGTTTGCGGTGGTTGTTGAACTGCTGGTTGAAGGCCCTGGCGACCGTGTTGCTGGTCTATCAGAAGATGCTGCGGTTGAGGCTTCAACAGTTTGATTGGTTACTGTCGCCGATGTCCTAATCTTTTTTGCTGGACTATTCTGGCTGAACACTAGGCCCCTATCCATCATTTTCTGAATTAGAAGATCTGTCAATCGATCTTCTGCGGAGGACATGGCAGGAACTTCCTCATTGTCACTCGATTCTGCTTGTGCTACTTCGCGTCGTTTTGGCATTGTCCTAAAAAACATGGTAGGGTAAACAAATAATCGACTAAACACAAACTGAAGTGAGTGTCACGATAGGCAAGCACCAAGTCAGCATAAACAATTCCAACCGCATGCACCGCAGCATCCACGCTGATTTTAACACACAACATGCACCAAGATAGCCCTTATGACTACTTTTTAAACCACACATGCACAATATAGTTGGCACAAAGTCTACATTTATATCACTGCATTTTTTTTTTTTTTTTTTTTTTTTTTTTTTTTTTTTTTTTTTATAATCATGCACCAATTAGATAGCACCACCCGCGGCTACACTCCTGTCATTGCATGCCATAGTAATAATAATATCGTGAAATGAAATTCAATGCATGCACCAAAAGAGATAGCACCGTGGCTACATTGATGCCACTAACAACAAGCACCATGGCAATAAACCCATATATAAAGAATGGTTGACTCATTTTAAATCTAAGCAATGCCATCGTATATGCCGTAACATCGCGTCCCGGATGCTGGCTATAAATAAAGGGGTGCCGACTTCCGGTGACAAGTGAATCCCATCGTTCGCGTAGGGATCCGTGACCGGTTGCCAAAGTCCGGCTCTGTGCCGCCAGAAACTTAGCTCGGGGGTTTCCCGACATAAATTTTTGATAGCATCGTTTGTTCGGGCAATTTTGCTATTATAGCCTTCATATGGAACTGTCTGTCGCGGCAATAATTGTGAAATAATTACACATTTTGGCGACCAACCACTTTGAATATACCCCGCAAATGAAACAATATCCAACGCCGTTCGATCAAGGCAGCTATGCACATCGGACAAATCATTGGAACCTAAATGAAGGTATACTAAATCCGCCCCTGTAAACCGATCGTTTCCTTTGAACAAACGACCGTGCGGGTCATTTCTGACACATAGTCCGCCATATCCCCAGCATTTCACATTGCATAAACGGGAATCCAACCCTAAATTATTATTATTATAAAACGTAAGGTGCTTCGATAGGCGCTTAATATAAGACGTACCAAAAATAGCCACATTTACCGGTCTAGATACAGGAAAGGAAAGTTCCAAGCCGGTCACACTAAATAATGGCGCCGAACGTTCCATTCGTACCTTGCAGACAAACACAAAGAGAATTGAAAACGAGGCTCTACTGGTTGGGCACGTACCAAAAATTTTCTGAAGAAAAATTCCAAAGTTCCACAGTCGTGGAAAACGTACACGTAATTCAAGAAAAACAACAAATTGGAAAAACAAATTACTTAGCTGGTAGAACAGTTGTACTATGAAACAACAAAAATCACCGTAGTGAAAAATCTTCAATAAACTTTGCTTGGATTATTTGCTGATAACAAATAATCACCACTTTACTCTACGACTGCGTTTGCTGGAATGATTGGAAGCGCGATTTAAACCGCGGGAAATCTTAGCTGGCTCATTAGCATAATCTACACATGGAGTAAATAAAAGGAAATAATCTGATTGGCTAAAAAACAACACTGGCTCTAAGACATGCAGTAAATAAGAGAAAATAATCTGATTGGATAAAAAACACAAATTACATTATTTACAATAATGCTTATGTTTGATTATAAAAACCAAAGAAATTCTAATGATTTTCTTTTAATACCTTAATATGCGACAACTCTTGTTGACTGCCCGGACGATTTGGCTGCTGTGTGGGCGTATGTTTCGTTGCCTGGCAACCTATTTTTTTAAAAATATCAGACATTATTTCGACTACTTCCGGTTTACGAATCGTTGTTGAAATTGCTTTATCCAACTGTCTGGCAATATGGCTTTATGTTACAGGGGGTTCAGAAATATCGTTTTATCCTTTCCAAAAAATATAAGGGGCACAAAATGGACAGAAAATTAGAAAAAATTCAAAAAATAAAGGGCGATAACTCTGAATGAAACTTATATTACTGGAATTGCAGAGACTTCAGGAATCCAAAAATGTAGGTCAAATTTGAAAATTTTGAAAAATAACAAAAATTGTCTCAAAAACGTCTTTTCAATTTTCAAACGATAGAAGTCATAGACGAATTTTCGAAATTGAAAAATGTGAGATAGCCATTATCTCGGAAAAGATTCAGGGTTTCTGAAAATGTCATTTGTTTAAAAATGGGTAAAGAATTGACGAAATTATGGCTGACTTTCAATATCCGGACAACCTACAAAAAGTTTGAAAAATAGTTTATGCACTAGCCACCACATGTTTTCCCGATAGAAAAGTTTGTTCCAGAGTGATATCTGTTTTCGATCATGGAGAAATAGGCTCCCGCGGAAAAAAATAATAATAATAAGAACTAGACCTGCAGACCTGCAGTGCTGAATCGGCTTTCAGGAATCAGACATGAAGTGCGTCATACAATAGCCGATCCATCGAGCTACCAAACGATACTGTAGTTGTTATGATTCAGTGACACCCTCTATCAGATTTGTAAGTAATATTTGCTTGCGAATACACCGGTCAAAATTGTAAAATCTGGCAAAATTACTTCACTTCTGGTGCCAAAAGAAATCATTATCGGTAACAAATAAGTTGAGAATTCGCAATTGAGAATTGTTTTATACACATCAGACAATAAATAATAAACTTAGAACCCATAAACTGAAATTAAAAAGGTAAAAAACTTAAAGGGAGACAAAATATATCTCAAATTAACCGGCACTACCGAGATGAAAGAATTGGGGTTTAACGTCGACTAGACACAAACTATGTCATTTCGGGACTAGCATGGTTTAATTTTATATCAATAATTCCCGTGTAAAATATCAACAAAAAATATTCATAAGGCCAAAAAAAAAAAATGTTATGTTTCCGGTAACCCGACCGACCCATTACAAAACCTGCCGACTCAAATTTTTTTTTAGTGTCAAGAGAAATAAAAAAAAATTTTCTTCACCAAGCGACCGTTCAGAATACTCTAAACCTACCGGATTCGTGAAAATATATATATTATTTGTTGCTATAAATGAATATTAATGTCATCGTTCTTTGAATCGGCATTTACCGATCGGAATAAGCGGGTACAACGAACGTTTATTAAGATCTGCCATACTTTTGACGCGAGATTGCTAACTGACGTGAAAAACGAGACTGCGGGTTTCGTATAGATAATGCACAATTTCCGAAAAACTATGAAGCTCACAACTTTTGTTCTAATTATCAACGGCTCGCAGATGGACATAAACAAGTGAACCTATATTTCAAACAGGTGGATAGGATCTGTTCGATTGGTATTTAAAAGAAGACAAATAAATTTATTACGGACCAATTTCGTGCAACGGTACGATATAAGTTTTCAGTGCGAATTATTTCCCTTGAACAAAATGGCCTACCCACGCTATTGTTTTTATCATCATTGAACGATTAAAAGTTCTTTTGCCACCAAAGTTAATATTTAAATTGTAATCGAGTCTCTGATACATTTTAAACAATTATCCAAGAATACCACAAATCTATTCGTACTTTATGTTCACGGCACCGACTCAACCCAACATAAAATTGAAGATTTTCGCACAGAATATTATACGACATACGGACAGTTTTGATTACATTTTTGACGTCGATCTTGCGTTTTAAAATTCCATGATTTTGGATCTAAATGGAATATTTCGATGAAATAAAAAAAAATGGGTAGCTTTTTATGTATGTTTTCAAAAAATATTTTAAAAAAAATTGTTTCTGTCATTTGAAACTTTGACCTGAACCCCCTTTGGAGGAGATCTAATACTAATATTAAAAAAAAAAAAAAAAAAAAAAAAAAAACCCTACCTACCGACCCTACCCTATTTTCCATCCATTACAGGAAACAGAACTCTTTTTTTTTGGCCTAAATAAAAAAGGTTTTCGTAAAAGAATTAATTTTTTTCAAAATATCGGACATTTTTTCGACTACTTCCGGTTTTATGATCGTTATTGTGATAGCTTTACGAAGTTCTTTGGATACTTAACATTACGTACCATTAGTGTCAGAAACATCCATTGAGTAGTTTTGGAAAAAAAGATAAATTATATCTTACCATGACGTAAGCTTATGGTATCCCATGAGATGCGTACGCAGCTTCTCTTCATTAGTGCGCTAAGCTTCGGACATGCTAGACGTGTCCTTCTTCCTCTACAGTTTTTAGAACTTCAATAAGTCCTAAAAACTTGATTCTCCCCATTTGCTATATTTCGTAATCGAAATAGCATTTTTAACTTGGAGTATAATTATTCCTTGGGAGTTTTTACACGTTGATAGATAAAACGTCGTATGTAATAATTTTCTCGTACACGAGATTTTGCAAATGGCGGAATCGGCAAAATCTATCGCCGCTGCAGATGGGGATTTCAACTTCGCTGAGACAGTTTTCGATAAGAATAGAACACCTAAAGATGATTCAAATAAAAGGAAAAGGCCTGCAAATAAAGAAAAACCGGCCAAAAGCAAACCTGAACAATTTCAAAAAGGCAAAGGTGTTGAACCGATTGTAGTCGACGATACTGAAACCGGTCTGCCGTCTGCTCGACTTAGCCAGGGCCACGTGGCGTCGCCATCGGGGAAAAAATCTAGTCTTCCCAGTTTGGAAAAAGAAGACGATGGGCATGGGATATCGTTAACATTTTTTAGAAATGAAATGGACAAATTTCGTTACGAATTAAAAAATTTAATTGCCGAAGCCGTAAGCGGCGGAGCTGGTCAATCGCTCGGAGGCACAAGCGACCCAAATCTTAAACAACATGGCCGTCGAAGAACTCATTCTTATTCCGACGAAACTGATGACGATTTTTCTGTCTTGACTCAAAATCGTTTTAAAATACCCAAATTATCGGATAACAAGGACAGTGGTGACGTCGCTGTCGAAGAACAGGTCGACGAACTTTTCCAAGAAGACCAAAGTCGCAATAAGAATTCTTTGGCCGACGAGGACCACGAATTTGAAGACAGTCTCGAGACTGATTATGCCATAACTGACGATGTCGGGAAGGATATCAATCCTAAAATAGCTAGTATCATAAACAATATGTTTGCTACTATTATGCCTACTGAGAATTTGTCAAGTATTTTGGATAAATATTCTGAAAGACCAGGTAATCTCAACATCTGGTTACCTGCTGTAAACAAAGAAGTGTGGAATAGACTGCAACCTAGTTCCAGGTCTCAATATTTAAAGCTACAAAAATTTAGCAACAAGCTCGTTAGATGCAGTTATACATTAGCCACGCTAGCCGATGATTTAATGAATTTGAGAAAATCATGCCCTGCAGATAAACAATCAGATTTTAAAGGGGCTATAAAGAAAGTTTTGGACACAGTGGCTATCTTGAGTGCTACTTCTCAGGATTATAGTCAGCAAAGGCGGTCGGCTCTGAGAAACGATAATTTTGACTTGGCTGGGCAGGTGTGTGCTGCCTCTAATAACATTGATGTTGGTGGTTCACCGAAGTTATTGTTTGGAGATGACTTGCCAAGGAAAATTAAAGAATACAAGGAAGCTAACTTGATTTCAACACGAAGATCATCTAATTATTCCTCAAATTACAAGTTCCAACATACCTCGAACCAAGCCCGTTCATACAAAGGCAGTTCCCAATACTCAGATAAAGGGAAATCTTTTTTAGGACATCGCAAGACCTACCAAAAGGGAGGCGGGTCCAAGTCAAGTTACCAGAAATCCTGGAAGTACGACAAGAAGAAATAAATCTTCAAAATTCGGATGAGAGCTTGGTAAGTAGTATCCTAAAATCAACGGATTGGGATGAATTTATGGGGCTATGTAATGCCCTTTTGCCTGTATTGCGAAAAAATTTCAAGGCTGGTAATTTGAGAAATAACCTTGTGTTTTGGAACACCTTGTCTTCGGACAAATTCATATTAAATACAATTTGTGGTGCTGAAATTGAACTTTCAAAGTTGCCCGAACAATTCTATGTTCCTTCTCAATATAAATTTGGTGAAAATAAAAATTTTCATATCTCTCTGGCATTAAATAAATTGCTGGACAAAAATATTGTTGAGAAATCAGAACATGAGCCTACCGAATTTATTTCAAATATCTTTACCCGACTCAAAAAAGATGGCTCTTTAAGAATTATATTGGATCTTAAAGAGTTGAATGAGCATGTGGTATATCATCATTTTAAAATGGATTTACTGCAGCACGCTATTGACTTGATAACTCCAGGTTGTTATTTAGCTTCAATCGATTGGAGTGAAGCTTACTTTTCAGTCCCTGTTAAACATTCTGACAGAAAGTACTTGAAGTTTATGTGGGAAGGAATTCTATACCAATTTACTTGTTTACCTATGGGTTTAAGTTCAGCACCCCGAATTTTTACAAAACTAACCAAAGTGTTGTTTTCGGAACTACGGAAATTGGGACACATGAGTACATCTTTTATTGATGACTCACTTTTGGTTGGAGACAATTCAGCGGATTGTCGAGCGAATGTTTTGGACACTGTGAAATTTTCTCTGCAATCAGGTTTTACAATTAATCCAGAAAAATCTATTTTTGAACCAACACAAAGAATTGTGTATTTGGGATTTATCTTAGATTCTCTTGATATGACAATTAGGCTTACTCCAGAGAAAGCTAATAAAATTAAATGTGCATGCGAAATTGCATTGTCTTCAGATAAGATAACAATTCGATATTTAGCTGAGGTTGTGGGCCTCATGGTTTCTGCTTTTCCTGGAGTAAGGCTTGCACAGTTATATTATCGTAGATGTGATAATTTTAAAACATCTGCACTGAAAATTCATAAAGGAAAATTTGACGAATTGATTGAAATTCCTGATGAATGCAAGAAGGATTTAAAGATACATTATGCGAGATTTTGACAAGGAGTTAGCCATTCTTGCTATAAAAGTTCAAAAATAGATGTTGAAACAAGAATATATTGAAAATTTCAGTCAAATAACTTTATCCTGAACAAAGTTGTTACCACTATAATTTTTTACTAGAAATGGTAGTTAAAATTCATCGACACCCTTTTCCCACTGTGGCCGATTGTTGATTGACAGGCACCTACATAGTCTCGATCATCAAGTAATGTTTAAACGGTATCTAGTGAAGCTTGTGTATAGCCTCGGTCATCACTGTCTTTTATGAATAATTTCCGGAAGTATGATGACGTCAACGTCACGGAGAAACCCCACCCACGACGCCATAGTGATTAAATCAGTCGACGAAATCCTGTTTTAATCCAAGCCCAATCCAAGCCATCCGTGGGTCTACAGTGTTCATTTTGGGCTTGCTGTTTAAATAAAGATCTAATTTATAATTTCTATGACATCTGAGGCTCAAAGGAAGACCGACAAAAGTCAGTTTTTGCTCTTCCATAATGTATGTTTAAGCTGGTGGATCCAACATATTGAAAGCGAGTTTAAATCTCTTAGTTCTTGTAAACCTTCCATCATCCTTCAGTCAGATGCCTCCAAAAAAGGATGGGGGGGCGTATTGATTGGTGGGGGTGCATCTGGAGGTCTGTGGTCAGATCTTGAAAAGAATAAACACATAAATGAGTTAGAAATATTAGCTGCAAAGTTTGCTTTGATGACGTTCTGTCAAAATATGACAGATTCTCACATTCAGTTGCAGATTGACAACACAACTGCTGTCGCTTATGTTAATGCTCAAGGTGGTAAAGTAGCTCCATACAATAGGATAATACGTGAAATGTTCGATTGGACAATAAAGAAAAATATAACTCTAACGGCTACCTACATTCCTGGGGTATTGAACGTGGAGGCGGATTTCCAAAGTAGGACCTCTCACGACAATTCTGAGTGGCGGTTGGATCCACTTGTTTTCAGGAAGATCAGTGAATTCTGGGGTGTTCCTGGTATAGATTTGTTTGCATCTAGGATCAATTCACAGTTGCCTGTGTATTTTTCATTCAAGCCTGATCCTAAAGCAAAAGCTGTGGATGCTTTTTCTGTCTCCTGGGAAAATTATGATTTCTATGCTTTTCCCCCCTTTTGTTTGATAGGGAAAATTTTGAAGAAAATTGAGCAGGACAAAGCACAAGGAATTCTTGTTCTACCTTGGTGGCCCACTCAACACTGGTTCTCCAAATTGCTTCGCTTATTAATAGATTTTCCTTTTGTTTTGCCTGGAACAGAAAACATATTAACTCATCCACACAGAGAAGTAACAGAACTACCCAGAATGAAGCTGTTGGCAGTGTTAGTGTCGGGAGTGCCTACACATCATATTCACTTTCTTCAGAAGCTAAGAAAATCCTGTCAAGTTCTTGGAGAGACTCCACCAAAAAGCAATACCAGTGTTATATCAAACAGTGGTTTACATACTGTGCTGAAAGGAGTTGTGATCCCTTTTCGCCAGCTGTAGAATTTGTGATCGAGTTTTTAACTTTTTTGTTTAATAAAGGCCTACGGTATAGTGCCATAAATACAGCTCGTTCTGCGTTATCAACTGTTGTGTTTATAGATAATAAACCGGCGGGAACTGCACCAATTGTTATCAGATTCCTAAAAGGAGTATTTAATTTACGACCTTCGATGCCGAGGAACCAGGTGTCGTGGGACATTAATTTAGTTTTGAATTATATAAAGAAAATGTCTCCAGTGAAGAAAATTTCTACCAAAATGTTGACTTTTATTGTTCCCCCGCCTTTCGAAGAAAGTTGGGGGACTATTAAAATGGGTTCATCCGTCTGTCTGTCTGTCTGTCTGTCCGTCTGTCTGTCCGTCACACTTTTTGGGACACAATAACTGGTGTATGTGTTTATTAGGTCAATGCCTTGATGGAGTTCGAAGATGAGCATTTTCCGCTAAGGGTAAGCAGAGATAAGCAATTTGATTGGTTGATGCTTTGGGACACGATAACTTTAGTTCTAATTAAGTGAGAGTGATGAAACTTGGTGTATAGTTTCATTATAGTAATACCTTGACTAAGTTCGATAATGAGCATTTTCTGCTCAGGGTAAGCAGAGCGATACGCAATTTGATTGGTCGAGACTTTGGAACACAATACCTCTCCTTCTAATTTAGTTAAAATGTTCAAACTTGGTGTATATGCTTATTAGCTCATTGCCTTGATGGAGTTCGAAGATGAGCATTTTCCGCTTAGGGTAAGCAGAGATAAGCAATTTGATTGGTTGATGCTTTGGGACACGATAACTTTAGTTCTAATTAAGTGAGAGTGATGAAACTTGGTGTATAATTTCATTACAGTAATACCTTGACTAAGTTCGATAATGAGCATTTTCTGCTCAGGGTAAGCAGAGCGATACGCAATTTGATTGGTCGAGACCTTGGAACATAATAACTCTCCTTCTAATTGAGTTAAAATGTTCAAACTTGGTGTATATGCTTATTAGGTCAATGCCTTGATGGAGTTCGAAGATGAGCATTTTCCGCTTAGGGTAGGCAGAGATAAGCAATTTGATTGGTTGATGCTTTGAGACACGATAACTTTAGTTCTAATTAAGTGAGAGTGATGAAACTTGGTGTATAGTTTCATTACAGTAATACCTTGACTATGATCGATAATGAGCATTTTCTGCTCAGGGTAAGCAAAGCGATAAGCAATTTGATTTACCGAGACTTTGGAACACAATAACTCTCCTTCGAATTGAGTTAAAATGTTCAAAATTGGTGTGTATGCTTATTAGGTCAATGCCTTGATGGAGTTCGAAGATCAGCATTTTCTTCTTACGGTAGGCAGAGATAAGCAATTTTTGGATGACACTTCGGGTTCAGTTTGATTGGTCGATACGTTTGAAAAAATAAATGTGCGATTAATTAATATGTGTCATCTATTTATTTTGGGATTTCGGCGGGGGACATCAGCCTCACTGTTGGCTTGTTTAAGTTGTTAGCCTTAATTGCTATTTTATCGAGCCAAAGGATTCAGAGTTTTCATTTGTTAGATATAAGAAACATTACTGTCACTAAATCCGCTCTGAGAATAAGATTTGGTGATTTATTAAAGCAATCAAGACCAAGTTTTATACAAAAAGAGCTGGTTTTGAAAGGATTTCCTCCAGATAGGAGATTGTGCATTTTAACTGTTTACAATGAATATATTGCTAGAACTGAAACTTTAAGGGGAGATAATTCAAGCCTGTTTTTAGGTTTGGTTAAACCCTATTTACCTGTTTCAAAAGACACTATCGCTAGATGGATCAAGACAGTGTTAATGTTTTCTGGTGTGGACACTAAGATATTTGTTCCGTACAGTATTCGTTCAGCTGCTAGCAGTGCAGCATGTAGGGCTAAAGTACCTACAAACACTATTTTAAGTACTGGTGGTTGGTCAAAAGAGACTACTTTTAGTAAATTTTACAATAAACCAATCCAAAAGGAAGGTGTGTTCAGTGATAAACTTCTCCATGCTAATAAACTTAATGTGTAGAAGTGAGAAAAATGTGAATGTTTTGTTGATTTTTCTCAATAAAATTTTGTAATGTTTTAACCTGTTCATGGTCACAACTTTAAATATCTCATGGGATACCATAAGCTTACGTCATGGTAAGATATAATTTAAAAATTAAACGAGACTTACTTGTAAGGAGAAGTTTGATTGTAATTATATCTTGCCATGACGAGCTTAGGGATCTCATGCCCTCCCTTGTTGGAGTAATTTAGTTTTTGTGATTCCTATCCCTCCCATGGTTAACTGGTTTTACGTTTCTTGTAACCATTATCACACTTTGAAGAATGAAGAGAAAATGCGTACGCATCTCATGTGATAACTAAGCTCGTCATGGCAAGATATAATTACAATCAAACTTCTCCTTACAAGTAAGTCTCGTTTAATTTTTAAATTAAGAGCGTTTCCAAAAATTTAACGATTTTTCAATTTTTTTCAAAGTTTGAGGCCATTTTGGACCACCTATATTATTTCAATGCTGTTCATTTTGGATTCACTATATAGACAACTGATAGGACTTTGAGTAAGGTTGCAGCGATACCCCGGGGATGCCGCATTATCGCGATTATTTTTTTTCAAGTGATATCGTATCGGCCAAAGTTGAATAATCGCAATCCCCGGGATTTTAGGATTTTTTTGGGCGGAGGTCGGTGCAATAAATCCAAAGTTCATTTTCACCGGTGCGGGGGCCGGATCGAATTCGAAATAATAGTTTAATTACTACTTGTAAAATTATACAATAAAAATCGGTGAGAGAAAGTTCCCGAAACACATTTTGTAAACAAAGCCGCACGCGACATCGGTGTACCGTAGCAACGGTGCGGCGAATCCCCGGTTAACAAGACTGAAAATATTATGTTTATTTCAATGTTAAGTTAGTACTGTACGATAAAGAGAATTATCGTGATAAAATTGATAATCGTAGACTTTTATTTATCGCGATAATTCCAAAAGCAGTTATCATGATTAATGGCGATATCAGAATTTGATATCGTTGCAACCTTAACTTTGAGTAAGAAAAGTTTAAGAAAAATCGTAGGCGTCGTTTTCGAGAAAAGGGCGTCTCAGAATGTTAAAAAATCGGAAAATACTAGATTTTTGACATACAATAATTTATTTCCTTACCATCGAAATCGTATTATTTAGATACCATATGATGGTCCATTAATAGGGCTATCCAACGACACTTTAGTTCTTTTGGTCCGTTATTACCTAAGGGAGAAATCAAGTTTTTCGCAAGTGCGCCAATGTTTTTAACCTTTTTTACATTTTTTGAATACTTCCGGTATGGTTATTATTGTCGGAATAGTTTTAATAGATGGTTTGGGCACTAAAATAGCCACAGGGCTCTGTAATGATATATTACATTATCTGATCAGATAAAATGCCCCTGAGAAATCCTATGTTCAAAAGTGCCAAAAATGCAAAAAATTTAAAATATCGAAAATTAAATTTCAATAACTACATACATAGTATACATCCTTAGAATCGTAATTAGGTCAGCTATCTGAATATACAATCTTTTTTTGAAAATCTCTTAACATAAAAAAATATCAGAGCATTTTCCAAAATTTCACGATTTTTCGACTTTTTTCGATTTTCAGTCCGTTATTTCACCTATTCCAGATATTTCAAAGTCTTATTGAATGGCTTCATGCAAAATACCTCCGAAAGGACTCTCGATAGAAACAATTAAAAAAAAAAGTTGCGGTTAAGTTTTCGAGATACAGGCGTCCCAAAACGCTCCAAATCAGAAAATACTTGATTTTCAGCGTACCATATTTTGCTTCCTGCTCATCGTATCCGTACGAATTGGGTATCATTCAGTGGTCCAATCACCGCCTGACCAAATGATGCCTTAATTTGTTTAATCCGTTGATATTGGACAGAGAAATTGTGTTTTTACCCAAAACACCAATTTTTCACGTTTTTTTCAAAATATCGCATATTATTTCGACTACTTCCGGTTTACGGATTGTTGTTGAAATTGCTTTAAACGGTGGTTTGACAATATTGCTTCAGAAACATTGATCCGGCCGTAAAACGAAACTTAAGCTCACAAAATATGAAGAAAATTCGAAAAAAATCGAAAAATAAAGGGCGATAACTCTGAATGAAACTTATATTACTGGAACCGGATTGCCTTCAGATATCCAAAAATGTAGGTCAAATTTGAAAATTTTGAAAAATAACAAAAATTGTGTCTCAAACAACATTTTTGTCCCCCGCCTTTCGAAGAAAGTTGGGGAACTATTAAAATGGGTTCGTCCGTCTGTCTGTCTGTCCGTCACACTTTTTGGGACACAATAACTCTCTTCCTAATTGAGCTAGAATGTTCAAACTTGGTGTATGTGTTTATTAGGTCAATGCCTTCATGGAGTTCGAAGATGAGCATTTTCCGCTTAGGGTAAGCAGAGATAAGCAATTTGATTGGTTGATGCTTTGAGACACGATAACTTTAGTTCTAATTAAGTGAGATTGATGAAACTTGGTGTATAGTTTCATTACAGTAATACCTTGACTAAGTTCGATAATGAGCATTTTCTGCTCAGGGTAAGCAGAGCTATACACAATTTGATTGGTCGAGACTTTGGAACACAATAACTCTCCTTCTAATTGAGTTAAAATGTTCAAACTTGGTGTATATGCTTATTAGGTCAATGCTTTGATGGAGTTCGAAGATGAGCATTATCCGCTTAGGGTAAGCAGAGATAAGCAATTTGATTGGTTGATGCTTTGAGACACGATAACTTTAGTTGTAATTAAGTGAGAGTGATGAAACTTGGTGTATAGTTTCATTACAGTAATACCTTGACTAAGTTCGATAATGAGCATTTGTTGCTCAGGGTAAGCAGAGCGATACGCAATTTGATTGGTCGAAACTTCGGAACACAATAACTCTCCTTCTAATTGAGTTAAAATGTTCAAACTTTGTGTATATGCTTATTAGGTCAATGCCTTGATGGAGTTTGAAGATGAGCATTTTCCGCTTAGGGTAGGCAGAGATAAGCAATTTGATTGGTTGATGCTTTGAGACACGATAACTTTAGTTCTAATTAAGTGAGTGTGATGAAACTTGGTGTATAGTTTCATTACAGTAATACCTTGACTAAGATCGATAATGAGCATTTTCTGCTCCGGGTAAGCAGAGCGATAAGCAATTTGATTTGCAGAGACTTTGGAACACAATAACTCTCCTTCGAATTGAGTTAAAATGTTCAAAATTGGTGTGTATGCTTATTAGGTCAATGCCTTGATGGAGTTCGAAGATGAGCATTTTCTTCTTACGGTAGGCAGAGATAAGCAATTTTGGGATGACACTTCGTGTTCAGTTTGATTGGTCGATACGTTTGGCTTGTTCATTTTTCGATCGCAAGAAGTCAGCGATGAAGTTTCGAAATATCGAAATTTTCAACTGCTATCGTCCGAGAAAAGACTCAAGGTTTCCGAAAATGTCATTTGTATGAAAATAGGTACAGAATTGACGAATCTACGGCCGTTTTTTAATTTTTTGACACAGCACGCAATTCGACCACTTCCGGTCTGCGCAGAAGTTTCAAAAATAGTTTATCAAGTAGCCAACACATGGTTTTTTGATAGAGAATTATGTCCCAGATCGGTATCTGTTACAGGCACTGAGAAATAGGCTCCCCCCAAAAATAAAATAATAATAATAGATAATAATAATTTTAGTAATCACAATAGGCTTTCAGACGAAAGTCTGAAAGCCTAATAATAATAATAATTTAGTAAAAACAATTAGTCTTTCAGACGAAAGTCTGAAAGCGTAATAATAACTTTAACAGAAACAATAAGCTTTCATAATATTCATATGTAATACATATGAAAGCTTAATAACTTTAACAGAAACAATAAGCTTTCATATGTAATACATATGAAAGTTTAATAATCTTAACAGAAACAATAAGCTTTCATATGTAATATGAAAGCTTAATAATAAGAAGAAGAATTTTAACAAAAACAATAGTGTTTGATACAAGCTATGCAGTGTGAAACCCTAAATAGGACTAAGAGTACATCCCTGCCTTACTCCAGACATACATTCAAAAAAGGGAGTGAGTCGGTTCCCAATTTTGACACATGATAAGACTGAACTATACATGGACTTAAGTGCAATAAACATTTTCCCACCAACACCATTTTGTAAGAGTAGGGACAACAGTTTAGAGCGATTAACCGAGTCAAACGCCTTGGAAAAATCGACAAACAATGTATAGAAGCGCCCCCTAGGTTTGGACAGATATTTCTGTGCAAGACCAAACAATGTGAAGATATGGTCCACAGTTGAATGACCTTTTCTGTAGCCAGCTTGGGCCTCTTTGTATTTGTTTTCCGATTCACACCATTTTTGAAGCCTGCAATTGAGAACAGCACTATACAATTTACCGATACAATCAAGTAGTGAGATCCGTCTGTAATTGTTTGTATCGATTTTTGAGCCTTTTTTTTATGTAGTGGTGCGATAAGTGCCTTAGACATATGTATGATCATATGTACTATATATGTATGGTTGGATTCATTATTGATCACTGCTTGATAAAAATAACTTATGAATTGTTGCATGTAGTAAATCTATGTTACAAATGTTATATACCTCTACCACTAAATGTTATTCAAGGATATAAAGAAAATTACCTTCAAATAACTACCATTTTTGTTTCATAAATATAATTTTATCTCTGATCTTCAAGGTTTGAAATTTTAATGACTTTTTATCGTTCTTTTGTTGCCTTTTGTAGAAACCAAGTAATGATCAACAGAGTCAATCAACTGATAAAGATACAGTAGATGCAATACAGTTAGTATGTTAAGTTGTTATTTTTAGAAAACTATTGGCTTGTTATCAATTGATAGTGATGTAATTTCTCTGCTGCGTTGATCTTTACTTTCATAATTTTTTACTCTTAAGATTATGCTCTGTAATATTTTTTGTTTTCTATCAGTTGTGCTATAAGGTGTTCATATGTTGAAGATCTAGAAGATAGTTCAGAGAAATTAATTATAGCTGTAAAACAGTTGATAAGAATGTACTGTCAAACATTTCATACAGATTTTATAATGGGAACAACAGTTGGAATACTTAAAGGTAAGATAACTTCTATATATACCCATATATATTTATACGCCCACATTTTCATGTCTACATATACAGTGCATTGTCGTCGCCCCTGTTCGTCCGGTCGTCCGTCCGTCCATCCACAATTGTTTGTGAACAGTCTACAGGTCACAATTTTTATCTGATTTCAATGAAACTTAAAATATAGGTTTATCACCCTAAGATCTCGGTTACCTTCGATATTGGCATGTATCGGACTGTAACTTCATGGGTTATGGCCCCTGATTGTCCGAAAAATCACGTCTTTAGCTTGTGAGCAGTGTAGAGGTCACAATTTTGAACCGATTTGGATGAAACTTGAAATGCATGTTTATAACCCAAAGATCTTGGTTCCGTCCTTTCGATATTTGCACCCATCAGATCGTAACTTCCTGAATTATGGCCCCTGTTGATTTTCAGCAATTTCCGATAATTAGTGCCAGAGTTATGGCCCTTGATCACTTCAAAAAATCGTGTGGATACTGACACTAGGGACCGGGAATCTTCTAGTTTTTACGAAAAAAGGTAAGAAACTACCCTTATCATCTAGAATCTAATACACGTCAAGAATGTGTTAAATACCGTCTAGATTCATCAAAAAACGTCCAGTTTGTGCTACCGTGTAGATTTAGAAACACCGTCTAGTTTTGTCATCGATCGTCTACTTTACGACCGTCCAGTTTCTCGGGATGTTTTAGATTTGAAAGGGGTTTAGTTTTTAGACAAGGCCTTATTTTCCCGTACGTTGTCTAGAAATGAACAGAGTGTTTAATTACTAACGGCGTTTAGTTTTTACGCCAAATTACCACTTTACCGAGAGCCGTCTAGAAACTTACGGGTGATTAGAAATGCAATGCCGTTTTCTTTTCGTGTCTTTTAATTAGTTTGCCGGGTGTCATTTAGAAAACGTACGGCGTTTGTTTTTGTGTGAAATATTTAATTTCTATCTCCCAATTTTAGAAACTATGATCCGATTTAGAATCTTAGCATAGTGTCTAAAATTCTCGAATGATTTGCATATCTGTTGAATATCTTCTGTATTGCCGACGTCCGTTGGGAAACGTCCATTTGCAATGAATTGACAATTTTCCCGGCGTAAATAAAACTCAACAATTTATTTATTAGAAATTAACGAAACAAATGGACGTATATCTTGTTTCTTATAATCTTGTTTTCTGGGTTATTTACCCGCTCCCGCCATCAATAACAAATGTATTTGTGAATTTACAAATTTATGTGTGCAGTACTCATTTCGACCACGATTGACGTAATTTTCGACATTTATCAAGGCGCATTCGGGGGACTGTTTTCATCAACATTTATTTTTGTATCCCGTGGAAATGTTGAAGAAATGCAGAAGGAGGGGAATTGTTAACAGGCACAGTTCAAAATATAATTACATGTTATTGTCGGCGATATGACTTTACAATTCATACTGTCGATTCATGCACGCTTTTCACACGGAATTTTTCTTTGATGTTGAGGTGCTGTAATCTATATCGAAAACAAAATTATAAAACAAAATCTTGCAACTAATGATAACCTGTAAGTTTCGTCGCCGTTATATTTTGTAAATATCTTCTGTATTGCCAACGTCACTGTGTGTCATCTATCAACATCAAAGAACAATTCCGTGTGAAAAGCGTGCATGAATCGACAGTATGAATAGTAAAACAATGACTGGATCGTGCGGTTATAGCGGTGTAGTAATATAT
The DNA here is from genome assembly GCA_948474765.1 of Patella depressa. NCBI lineage: Eukaryota > Metazoa > Mollusca > Gastropoda > Patellidae > Patella > Patella depressa. The sequence goes on along the minus strand of OX419720.1, from coordinate 40,868,497 downwards.
GTCTGCATGATTTACTTTATTTATTTACAAGGCCGCTCAAAAGCTTGTGGCCGACTTTTTATCATCATATTATTATATGCTTATATTAGGTATGTGATTTATCTATTAGTGATGATATATTACGACCCAGGTAAGAAATATATTTAGATACGATTTGCGGTCCATGTCCGTGTCAATGGGGGAAAACTGTGCCTGTTAACAATTCCTCTCCTTCTGCATTTCTTCAACATTTCCACGGGATACAAAAATAAATGTTGCCGAAAACAGTCTCCCCGAATGCGCCTTGATAAATGTCGAAAATTACGTCATTGTGGTCGCAATGAGTACTGCACGCATTAATTTGTAAATTCACAAATACATTTGTTATTGATGACCGGAGCGGGTAAATAACCCAGAAAACAAGATTATAAGAAACAAGATATACATCCATTTGTTTCGTTAATTTCTAACAAATAAATCGTTGATTTTTATTTACGCCGGGAAAATAATTCATTGCAAATGGACGTTTCCCAACGGACGTCGGCAATACAGAAGATATTCAACAAATATGCAATTCATTCGAGAATTTTAGACACTATGCTAAGATTCTAAATCGGAACACAGTTTCTAAAATTGGGAGATAGAAATTAAATATTTCACACAAAAACAAACGCCGTACGTTTTCTAGATGACACCGGGCAAACTAATTAAAAGACATGAAAAGAAAACGGCATTGCATTTCTAATCACCCGTAAGTTTCTAGACGGCTCTCGGTAAAGTGGTAATTTGGCGTAAAAACTAAACGCCGTTAGTAATTAAACACTCTGTTCATTTCTAGACAACGTACGGGAAAATAAGGCCTTGCTAAAAACTAAACCCCTTTCAAATCTAAAACATCCCGAGAAACTGGACGGTCGTAAAGTAGACGATCGATGACAAAACTAGACGGTGTTTCTAAATCTACACGGTAGCACAAACTGGACGGTTTTTGATGAATCTTGACGGTATTTAACACATTCTTGATGTGTATTAGATTCTAGATGATAAGGGTAGTTTCTTACCTTTTTTCGTAAAAACTTGAAGATTCCCGGTCCCTAGTGTGAAGAGGCCAAAGATAATATCCGATTGACTTCAAATTTATACACAGTTTTTAAGGTTGTGAGACAAAGAAACCTACTGATTTTCAGCGATTTCTGATAATTAGTGCCAGAGTTGTAGTCCTTGATCACTTCAAAAAATCTTGTGGATGCTCTAAAGGCCAAACAGAGTTTAAGGTGTTGAAACGAACAAATATTTTGATTTTAATGAATTTTGATAACTGAACAGCTAAATAATCCATCATATTAAATGTTTCCTATACTAATTGTTAGTGTGGGACGAAACTTTATAAAAAGCAAACAAATTCTAATGATTTTCTGATAATTACATAATGAGTTGTTACTCTTAATCAGATTTTAGTGTATTATAAATGTTTCATTACCGAAAAAAGTAAAAATATGCGACAACTCTTGTTGACTGCCCGGACGATTTAGCCTGGCAACCTATCTTTGATGAAACTTGACATGTAAGTTTATAACCCAAAGATCTTGGTTCCTCTACAGGGTCCCTCTGAAGGTCACAACCATTATCCGACCCAATATATTTTCTGGCTAGTTAAAATTTTCACTTGAGTCGCCAGCTGGCGACTGTAAGTTTTTTTTCTCGTTTTAAAATAATTACAAAATTTTTTTTACAAAATTGAATTTGTTTATTCAGCGCTTCGTAAAACTGGAACTTACTAGGGGAAATAACTCCAATTTAACGACATTATTTACGACATTCATATATTTTCTTACCATGTGCCGAAAATCGTTTTAACTTCTAACTTATGGCAATGTATACAAAATTACCGACTATGCATGTAGTTGACCCGTATTTCTAACCCATACATTAAAGTTATTCCCTATATATTAACAAAATGCATAAAAAACAAAATCTTTTTAGCTCTTTCTTTAAAAAAAGGAAGATTCCTCTCTAACACAGTCTTCTGACGGAAATCTAGCTGGTAGTGGCAGTAGTTCAACTACGAGTCAAAGTGACCTTGTTGTTACTGACACTACTGACATCGTTTCCTCTAGTGCTTTGAGTTCTAATGTTATAAATGTCATTGTAATTTTTATACGCCCACATTTTCATGTGGACGTATATTGTCGTCGCCCCTGTTCGTCCGTTCGTCCGTCCGTCCGTCCGGACGTCCGTCCGTCCATCCGTCCGTCCACAATTGTTTGTGAACAGTCTACAGGTCACAATTTTTATCCGATTTCAATGAAACTTAAAACATAGGTTTATCACCCTAAGATCTCGGTTCCTTTCGATATTGGCATGTATCGGACTGTAACTTCATGGGTTATGGCCCCTGATTGTACGAAAAATCACGTTTTTTAGCTTGTGAACAGTTTAGAGGACACAATTTTGAACCGATTTGGATGAAACTTGAAATGCATGTTTATAACCCAAAGATCTTGGTTCCTTTCGATATTTGCGCCAATCGGATCGTAACTTTCTGAATTATGGCCCCTGATTGTCCGAAAAATCGCCCTTTTTAGCTTGTGGTCCCTCTGGAGGTCAAAATTGTTATCCGATTTAAAAAACCGTTTGATTATATCACCGTTCCATGGTTATGAAGGTCGAGTTCGAATTTCGTGAAAATCGGACCAAAATTGACGGACAAAATGGCCGCCATTTGTACTCGAATAGTGTGAAAATATGTTAAATCAAGGTTGTGAACAGTGTAGAGGACACAATTTTGAACCGATTTGGATGAAACTTGAAATGCATGTTTATAACCCAAAGATCTTGGTTCCTTTCGATATTTGCGCCAATCGGATTGTAACTTCCTGAATTATGGCCCCCTGATTGTCCGAAAAATCGCCCTTTTTAGCTTGTGGTCCCTCTGGAGGTCAAAATTGTTATCCGATTTAAAAAAACGTTTGATTATATCACCGTTCCATGGTTATGAAGGTCGAGTTCGAAATTCGTGAAAATCAGACCAAAATTGACGGACAAAATGGCCGCCATTTGTATGCGAATAGTGTGAAAATATGTTATATCAAGGTTGTGAACAGTGTAGAGGACACAATTTTGAACCGATTTGGATGAAACTTAAATTGCATGTTTATTATAGAAGACCAAATGGGACAATATTCATTATTCTTGTTTCTACATTCTAGTTTGAACATTTTAGATACGAACGCAACATTCTAAACTAATGATTCTTGTTTCTACATTCTTATGTCAACATTTCATGCACAAAATCAACATTTCAAACAAAAAATTGATTTTATGTTTCATTTTCGGCGTTTTATCGGTAATTTTTATATATGTCATTAAATATTAAAATTAAAAAATAATTTCTTAATTTTACACGACAAAGAAATCAATTCATTGGTTTCTGAAAGTATCTAAAAAAAAAGTCTGGAATTTGAACTCTTATGAAAATATTTTCTACGTTTCAAAGTCTTGAAATTAAAATCTTGAAATGAAAGTGTCCAGAAAAATATGATGAATTATCAACATTATTACACCAGAGGGCGCTAGAACGAACACAAATTGGCGACCTATTCGACTAGCGACCTAATATTTTTTATCCATTCCTTTAGTTCAGAATAGAGGTGTAATTTCGCCATTATCTTACAAAATTCTAGACATCCAACTAAATATATTCCGAAAGGGAATTAAATAAGCGTTCCAACTATTATCAGTTAAAGTTGGCTGAGTCATATTAAAAGATTAAAAGGGTGAACTCTCATCCTAAACATGACCAATTTTTTAAAAATTTTAAAGTGAAAGAACGGTAATATTCCAAGTCAAAATTCGGCTCATCGTACAAAATTCGGATCATCCACCTATACATATTAGTAAAAGTTGGCACAATCATATTAAAGGGGTGCGCTCTCATCCTACACGTCGCCAATTTTTATACGCCCACATTTTTATGTGGACGTATATTGTCGTCGCCCCTGTTCGTCCGTCCGTCCACAATTGTTTGTGAACAGTCTACAGGTCACAATTTTTATCCGATTTCAATGAAACTTAAAACATAGGTTTATCACCCTAAGATCTCGATTCCTTTCGATATTGGCATGTATCGGACTGTAACTTCATGGGTTATGGCCCCTGATTGTACGAAAAATCACGTTTTTATACGCCCACATGGAAATGTGGTCGTATATTGCCGTCGCCCCCGTCCGTCCGTCCGTCTGTCGGTCCGTCCGTCCGTCCGTCGTCCACAATTTCTTGTGAACGCTCTAGAGGCTAAAGTTAATATCCGATTGACTTGAAATTTATACACGGTGTTTAAGGTCGTGAGACGAAGAAGCCTATTGATTTTCAGCGATATCCGATAATTACTACCAGAGTTATGACCCTTGATCACTTTGAAAAATCTTGTGAACGCTCTAGAGGCTATAGTTAATATCCGATTGACTTTAGTTTTATACACAATGTCTAAGATCTCGATTCCTTTCGATATTGGCATGTATCGGACTGTAACTTCATGGGTTATGGCCCCTGATTGTACGAAAAATCACGTTTTTATACGCCCACATGGAAATGTGGTCGTATATTGCCGTCGCCCCCGTCCGTCCGTCTGTCGGTCCGTCCGTCCGTCCGTCGTCCACAATTTCTTGTGAACGCTCTAGAGGCTAAAGTTAATATCCGATTGACTTGAAATTTATACACGGTGTTTAAGGTCGTGAGACGAAGAAGCCTATTGATTTTCAGCGATATCCGATAATTACTACCAGAGTTATGACCCTTGATCACTTTGAAAAATCTTGTGAACGCTCTAGAGGCTATAGTTAATATCCGATTGACTTTAGTTTTATACACAATGTCTAAGGTCTTAAGATGAGTAAGCCTATTGATTTTCAGAGTTATGGCCCTTGATCACTTTGAGAGAGAGAGAAATGGGGTTTAACGTCCACTCGACACAAACTAACATTTATATAGTTTATGTTTTTATTTCAATAATTCGATTGCGCGTAGGGGTCTTTAGCTGTGGGAGGAAACACAGTGTTTAAGGTCAGGAGACGAAGAAGCCTATTGATTTTCGGTGATATCTGATAATTACTGCCAGAGTTATGACCCTTGATCACTTTGAAAAATCTTGTGAACGCTTTAGAGGCTAAAGTTAATATCCAATTGACTTTAAATTTATACACAGTGGTTAAGGTCGTGAGACGAAGAAGCCTATTGATTTTCAGCGATATCCGATAATTACTACCAGAGTTATGACCCTTGATCACTTTGAAAAATCTTGTGAACGCTCTAGAGGCTATAGTTAATATCCAATTGACTTTAAATTTATACACAGTGTTTAAGGTCATGAGACGAAGAATCCTATTGATTTTCGGTGACCTCTGATAATTACTGCCAGAGTTATGACCCTTGATCACTTTGAAAAATCTTGTGAACACTTTAGAGGCTAAAGTTAATATCCGATTGACTTTAAATTTATACACAGTGTTTAAGGTCATGAGACGAAGAAGCCTATTGATTTTCGGTGAAATCCGATAATTACTGCCAGAGTTATGGCCCTTGATCACCTCAAAATATCTTGTGGATGCTCTAGAGGCCAAAATTAATATCGGATTGACTTTAAATTTATACACAGTGTTTAAGGTCATGAGACGAAGATTCCTATTGATTTTTTCGATAATTACTGACAGAGTTATGGCCCTTGATTACTTCAAAAGATCTTGTGGATGCTCTAGAGGCCGAAGTTAAGATTGGATTGACTTTAAATTTATACACAGTGTTTGATTTCATGAGACGAAAAAATCTATCAATTTTCAGGAATTTCCGATAATTACTGCCAGAGTTATGGCCCTTGATCACTTCAAACAATCTTGTGGATGCTCTAGAGGCCAAAGTTAATATCCGATTGACTTTAAATTTATACACAGTGTTTAAGGTCATGAGACGAAATATCCTATTAATTTTCAGCGAATTCCGATAATTGCGGCCAGAGTTATCTCCATTGATCACTTTGAAAAATCTTTTGTAATTCTAATGATTTTCTGATAATTACATAATGAGTTGTTACTCTTAATCAGATTTTAGTGTAGGCTATTATAAATGTTTCATTAGCGAAAAAAGTAAGAATATGCGACAACTCTTGTTGACTTCCCAACGATTTAGCTGCTGTGGGCGTATGTTTCGTTGCCTGGTAACCTATCTTTTTTTTTACCTCGTTACAGTGTGGCAAAATGGTGGCCAAAATTTTAACACGTTTTTGCCACGCTTTGACAAAAATGCTGAACGAGGCATTCTGGGGTTTATAGCGTCATGTGGACAACAGAGAGTTAATTCAAGGTTATTTTCAAGTAAATCTGCGATGTCTGCGATTGTTAATTCCAGAACTAATGACCTCATTCTGTAGCAATCCTGTACACACAAATGGTGTGACCTCGATTATAAGCCTTGTCTCCGTGTTCTCTGTACTTTCAATGCGTGCACACACATGCGTTTGTCGTTGTTACGTGTATATCCTACATTATTCTATGAAAAAACACATACCTAAAATAAAAAGATACGGAACTTAAATTTGCAATTTCATGATCAGCTTAAATGGGGTAACCTCACAAATTTCATGATCAGCTGAAATGGGGTAACCTCACAATCACTCTGATGCTGCAGTCAGAGCATTATTTTACCTGTCCTCAGTATGTGGGGTTAAGAACATTATTTAACCTATCCTCTGTATGTGGGGTTTATTTATTTATTTATTCTTCAAGTAAAGGTTACAACATGACAACAATAAATTAATGTACATGTACTAAGAACTATGAGCTGCATTTTATGATCGGGAAAGTGGCAACAATATATATATATAGTTGTGTATATGCAATAAAGACGTTCTGGTGCATTGTATGATTGGAATGAGAAATGAGAAGTATGATAGCTATGATGTCATGAAGAGACCTTTACTTAGGATAGCCCATAAAGCTTGACGTAAATAACATCCATTGCTTATTTCCATTGGGGTCCAAGGTTGTCAAGGTCGCGTCAGGTCATCATTAGGAGACAAAATTTAATAACCAAGCCATCACGGTAACATGCATAGTGTGTAGAAATGTCGTCAGAGCTTTTAGTATTGGGCTTCTGCTTTAGAAAATCCTCTGAGCAAGTAGTAAAACTTAATTATGGTTACTATTAATGAAAACTAGTGAGAAATATACGTGTTGTCAGTTGTCGCTTAAACCCGTCAGTATGTCAGTATTTCTGTTAATGGTCAGTAATAATCATACGGTGAGTATGTAAGTTAATTGGTTAGTATTCCTTACTTCTGTCAGTATGTAAAAATAACGTGATTAATTAAACAAACGTGAGTTTATCTAACACTACAAATATGGTATCGTCTAAAATGGTAGTTTTACCGATAGATTCTATTCATACCGTGTAATTTCAAAACATCGTTCAATAAATGATAAAACCCCTTGAAAATTAACAAAAAAGGTTTAATTAGTACCATGGTTTAGATTAATAGCAACGGGTTTAGTTTCTCCGAGATGCGTTTAAAAATGGACGATCCGTGCACTTATCTATGGTGATCATTTATTGGCCGAGCCGTTGAGTTTCCCTGAGATGGGTTTAAAAAAGGACTTCCCGTTCACTTATCTAAGGTGTTCAGTTATTAGATGAGGCGTCGAATTTCCCGAGATACGTCGAATTTCCCGAGATCAACATACAAATAATTTATCTATAGTGTTTAATTATAAGATAAAACTTGTAATTTCAAGCGTGCCGTTTATCCAATGATTGATTATGATTATTTACATACGAAGTACGAATAAAAATTTGAGTGTTTAATTATAAGATAAAACTTGTAATTTCAAGCGTGCCGTTTATACAATGATTGATTATGATTATTTACATACGAAGTACGAATAAAAATTTGAGTGTAAAAAAATGCGCACACATAGATATTCACCTTACCGTGGCTGTACTATATATTATCCATTAGCCTATAAAAAGAGTATTCCACCATTGACAAATACGTCAAAAATCGGTAAATCACATTATTCACCTTACCATGGTCGTGCTATATATTATCCATTATCCTATAAAAATAGTATTCCACCATTGACAGATACGTCAAAAATTGGTAAATCACGTCCCGGGTAATTATACAATCAGAACTCGGTAAATCAATAATTAATAAAACAATAGTATTCGTCCAATCAAATATTAATCTATATTGTAATAACGGACATTTATGACTTCTCTGTATATTTACATACGAAGTACGAATAAAAATTTGAGTGTAAAAAAATGTGCACACATAGATATTCACCTTACCGTGGCTGTACTATATATTATCCATTAGCCTATAAAAAGAGTATTCCACCATTGACAAATACGTCAAAAATCGGTAAATCACATTATTCACCTTACCATGGTCGTGCTATATATTATCCATTATCCTATAAAAATAGTATTCCACCATTGACAGATACGTCAAAAATTGGTAAATCACGTCCCGGGTAATTATACAATCAGAACTCGGTAAATCAATAATTAATAAAACAATAGTATTCGTCCAATCAAATATTAATCTATATTGTAATAACGGACATTTATGACTTCTCTGTATATTTAAAATAACACCAATGACAGAAATTAAATAAATTTAAAACATCAAGGTATAAACCACAGGCACTTGAAGGGATTAAAATAAATCAAAATAAAACTTCTTACCACTGCTTAATACAAAAATACAAGGTAAGTCAGACGCCATCTTTGTTTTGACTGATTTACCATGTATCGTCTGATATCATCTCACAATACTCACTAGTTCTAACACTTCATGTCATTTTTATTGCTAACGAGACTTTATTTGATTATTATTCACCTTCTGATGTAATTAAATTGGTCATTTAACACTGTTATTGATAACAAATCAAACTTGAACCGCTATCATTTATCGACGATCAACTTCCCGAGACCGGAAGTAACCCGAAAAAAGGTCAAGGCTCTATCACGTGATAGAACTTACGAAGCGAGGCCGCTGTTGAGCGAGACTTGATCACCCAGTTCCTATGCACATATCGAGTAATGATAGGTTTATAAAGGGACTGGGTGATTCACCTTACTGTGTCATACTATATATTATCCATTAGCCTATAAAAATAGTATTCCACCATTGACAAATTTGTTGATTAGTGTTTAAACAACATCTAAATATAAATCATTCGATGGATATACGTTTGCAATAAGATAAGGTTATAATGTCTAACATCATTTGACTTTTTTTATAAAGAATACAAGTATTTTACAATTAAATTGACAGTTTAATCACTCACCAAACGGCACCAAGGAACTCCACATTTGATCAAGTGTATTTGATATTCATTATTACAAATTGATCTGGCAGGCTTAACAAAAAATGATAATTACCCTTCTAAATTAGAACCACAATACTGATGAAAATGTATCTCGAATCGTTTGGACTGCACACGATGGTAGATTGTATTAAAATCGCTGCTGTGAGAAAACAGAACGACCATACATAATGAAACAAATTCTAAATTGGATCTTGAATTAAAATGAATTAGAAAACAAATTATTCCGTAGTTAATTGTTTTATTTAATTAGGGGGATTAAGGAATCAGTCAGGCGTTAATGTATACACACAAGTGTGAATAGGTAATTAAGCAATTGTTCGTAAAATGTTCACTGCATATCACTGTTGTGACTGTAGGTTGCCAATCAGGATTTGAATTGTTTACAAACGCATTCCACTCTTTCTGTATGATTTCATCCTTGGGAAATTTATGAAACGCCGGTACATTATTCCCCTTTCCCTTGCTGGAATTTCCACAACTCTCAATAACACGACGGTAATATGGCATCTTGAAATACACTCGGTAATATTCTAGTCACAAATATATAATCTATTACAACTCAAGACGAGAAAGGTCGGCTTTTGAAAATGCTTTAGTGGTATGTAAATAATTACGCGTTAATGATTACGCCAGTCAAATGTTTATTGGACCGACAAATACACGCGTGTCAGCTGGCTCTGTGTATATACAGTGATATATTGTACGGGCAGTGATTTATTGTATAGATGATGTGTATACCAGGGATCTTAATCGGCTGTTTTTTGTCGGCTTTCGATTGATCTTTAATCTAGCCGGTTTGTAAAACAATGAACCGGCCACTATGGTATCATTAATCAATCAACTTTCGGCCGATAACAAAGAGTTAATTATTACTCGTCGATTAAGAAACCCATCAAAGAGTCAGTCAATACAATATGAATAACTTCAGCTTAATCCGTATCGGCTCATTTCCTAAATAAACAACTTAATTAGTTGAGTCAATCAAATAAAAGAATGTATATAATCCAATGTCGGTTCATTCATTTCTATCTAACACAATGTTGAAGTACTTGAACACCTCACAGAATGATAATAGAAAACGTAAACGAGTTTTAGCCGACGATAGTGATGGCTGTATTGACCTTGAACTTCAAGCATGTACATCGTCATTGGAAGTTCCAAAAGTCGGAGAAACTCACACGTACAATATGGGTCAACCAAAGTCCGGGCGAATGGTTAACTACTTTCAAATGGCTTTCGTTTGACAACATTTCACAGAAAATGTTTTGTCTCGTAAGTTATTAATTTAGTCTTCTTTTTAAGTCACGTAATAACCTACTGATCTCTTAGCGTTGAGTAAATCTGGTAATAACCTACTGACCCGTATATAATTATTATGTCAAGTAATAGCCTATCATGACAATTGGCCACGTGACTTTTCGCACGTCGGCATATTCCCGAGTTCCGACTATACACAGAAACTAATTTGTGCTAATTTGTTATTATTGATATGTGCTTACATTTTTTTATTTTTATATATTGACAAGTGATCACAATAATACAATTGTAAAAAAAAACATATTTATATTTACTGGTAGTTTTTCTTTTTACTAAATTATTAACTTCCGTTTGGTTGGATGAAAGCGAAAGTAGGAATATGCATTATGCAAGTTGCTGAAATTTGACTATAAATTTCGATATTATTATCGATGTATGAATACAGGTATGCAATTACAACAAAGGTTTTGTTTATTCGAAGTTTAAGCTATTATTATTCGGAATACGTTATGCAATTATTAACGTGAATAAAGTATGCATAAACCAACATGTCTGTTGTTGAAAATACGACTATCCGTTAGGCTTACTCTTGGCCGGTTCATTTCAAAATGGATTAAGAACCCTGGGGTATACTATGTGTAGTGCCTGCGGATTAAGGTTGTAATTGAAAATTTGAAAACCGTTTTTGGCAGTCGAATACTAAAAGGTAAATATCTGAATTAATTTTAATCAGATTAGTTTGAACTTGCCTTAAAATGGATTTTGTAACTATTGAGTACCCGTACGTAAAAATTTTCTGAATCATTTGATGTGGTCTTTAAAGTTCCAATAGCATTTTTTTAAGTTATATTTTTAAAATTTATTAAAATAAAGCCCCAAAATAGATTGAACCTATAAACAGTCCTACCTTGTTAAAGAATAATCCTATTAATCCTATAATTCACTATTGCCAGTTGAGAAATTGGCAAAAATATCATTTTCAACTTCAAATTCAAACGTTTGAAGATGGCCGTCCATGGAGAAGAATGGGAAAACAAGGGAGGTAATTGAGTAACTATTTCCTCAATCAACCAGTGTCACCCTTTCTACCCCCCCCCCCAAATTTTGTCCATGATCGTATAATAGTGAGTTGACAACCTTTTGAGCAAAAAACATAGAAATAATTATATTTTGACTTTCTTAGAAAAAGTGAAATTGGAACTTTAAATAAAGATTGATTGTACATCCATGTAATTTCTTTTTATGTATTGTATTAACTAATGAAATTTAAATAAAGAACTTTTAAAAACTAATCTCACATTTATGATCAAATACATAAATACTCTATAAGATTGCATTACCGAATTTTCTGCCCTATCTTTACTTACTTTACCGTATCTATTTTTAACTCAATTTTTTTTGTTTTTTGTTTTTTTTAAAAATTATTATTCTTTCTATCCATTAGTTTACACCCCCACCCCCACCCAGAAGCCTTACTAGACGAAACAATACCATGATAAAAACAGATACTCTTTTTTCTCCTTTCTTTCTTTTCAGGTGCTGGATTCTTCCTTCAGAGAACCAAAAAGGAATGAACAACAGAAACAAAGATGTAACCAAGCCACCATACCGGACAACAAAAACCAAATGAAGGAAGAATGGACCAGGCCAAATACTCACCAACAAGCCCCAAGGAAGAGTTGCACCGCCCTGCCATTCAACCGGACAGAACGACTAGATCAACAAAAACGACCGATATATATATGTACATATTATGTCACTGTGTTTAAATGTCCGTGTCTGTTTTTCTAATGGCAATATGTAAATGTCTATCATTGTTTAAATGATCGTCCAGGTTCATGTCTGTAATGTTCTCGTTTGTCTGTCTGTAATCGTCTCTAATGGCACTTTGTAAATATTCTCACCATGTATAAATAACATGTTATTGTCTGCGATATCACCTCGGTGGAAGCGGACGTTAAATAAAGCTATTTCACACACACACACATTCTTGTTGGCTCCACCAATGGAGGCATTGTAGTTTTGTACAAGTGATGGCATGGGTATTTGAAGGACAGTGCCATCTTTATTTGTTTTATTTGCAACCGCAACCTCTGCAGGGTCATGGCAGCTGGATATGAAGTTTATGGGGCGGCGATCATTCCATACCATGTAAACAATGTTGTCCCTGCAGCAATAATCAAAGTCACCTCTATTTACCATTTTCTTCTTCTTGAGATCCTTTGGATACTTTTTGTCCCTCGCCTTTCGAAGAAAGTTGGGGGACTATAAAAATGGGTTCGTCCGCCCGTCTGTCTGTCTGTCCGTCCGTCTGTCCGTCACACTTTTTGGGACACAATAACTCTCTTCCTAATTGAGCTAGAATGTTCAAACTTGGTGTATGTGTTTATTAGGTCAATGCCTTGATGGAGTTTGAAGATGAGCATTTTCCGCTTAGGGTAAGCAGAGATAAGCAATTTGATTGGTTGATGCTTTGGGACACGATAACTTTAGTTCTAATTAAGTGAGAGTGATGAAACTCGGTGTATAGTTTCATTACAGTAATACCTCAACTAAGTTCGATAATGAGCATTTTCTGCTCAGGGTAAGCAGAGCGATACGCAATTTGATTGGTCGAGACTTTGGGACACAATAACTTTAGTTCTAATTAAGTGAGAGTGATGAAACTTGGTGTATAGTTTCATTACAGTAATACCTTGACTAAGTTCGATAATGAGCATTTTCTGCTCGGGGTAAGCAGAGTGATACGCTATTTGATTGGTCGAGCCTTTGGAACACAATAACTCTCCTTCTAATTGAGTTAAAATGTTCAAACTTCGTGTATATGCTTATTAGGTCAATGCCTTGATGGAGTTCGAAGATGAGCATTTTCCACTTAGGGTAAGCAGAGATAAGCAATTTGATTGGTTGATGCTTTGGGACACGATAACTTTAGTTCTAATTAAGTGAGTGTGATGAAACTTGGTGTATAGTTTCATTACAGTAATACCTTGACTAAGTTTGATAATGAGAATTTTCTGCTCGGGGTAAGCAGAGCGATAAGCAATTTGAATTGCGGAGACTTTGGAACACAATAACTCTTCTTCGAATTTTGTTAAAATGTTCAAAATTGGTGTGTATGCTTATTAGGTCAATGCCTTGATGGAGTTCGAAGATGAGCATTTTCTTCTTTGGGTAGGCAGAGATAAGCAATTTGATTGGTTGATACTTTGGGACAAGATAACTTAGGTTCATCTTGATTGATGATTTTTATGCCAATACAATGACTGCATTCTCATTCAGTAATGGATTCGACAGTAACAGTGTATAGAAACGATTGACTCGGACGGGAGGGCCCTTTTGTTAAGAGTGGGGGCTCTTTTGTCTGCCTTTAGGGTCCCCCTAACTAGGGTACATTTTCATTTTTCTCGTCAGCTTTTGCATTTTTCTTTAAAAAACACTTTTGGATGACACTTCGTGTACAGTTTGATTGCTCGATACGTTTGAAAAAAATAAATGTGCGATTAATTAATATGTGTCATCTATTTATTTTGGGATTTCGGCGGGGGACATCAGCCTCGCTGTTGACTTGTTTTGTGTTAGTAAGTAGTGTGTTAGAGTTATTGAAATATAATAATGGTCCATGATGAGGATGTAGTTCTGATTCGCTGCATCAGCATCAAGAAGAAGGCATTACCAGACATTCCAAGTGGCATCCAGTTCTGGAACTTCCATTGGAGTTCGCCCAGTATATATTTCGCAGCTGACAATATAGCCAGTTTCACTTTCGCTATAAAGGAAAGATTTGATACCAAATTTGACTGGTTTGTCCTTGATGTATTGTTTGATTGCTAAGCGATTTTTCATAGGAATCATGCCATCGTCAAGGCTAATTCGTCTGGGCAGTCAACAAGAGTTGTCGCATATTCTTACTTTTTTCGGTAATGAAACATTTATAATACTCTGAAATCTGATTAAGATTAACAACTCATAAAGTAATTATCAGAAAATCATTAGAATTTGTTTGGTTTTTATAAAGTTCTGTCCCATGCTAACGTGTTACACTATAGAGGCTACATGTATATACTGTAGGGGTTACCTTAGTTTGTAAAATATCTTCTGGTTTATGTATTGAAATTGTTAGTGACAACAAGAACTAGGCTAACAAGAATATGTTTGGAAGTTTAAAGTGGGGCAATGACATCATAAGTCTGATAATCCACAAAAGGTAATCCCATGAGTTAAAAACGTGGTTAGTCGCTCTCCTAGGTGCCCATATAAGTACACTGTCTTAAAATCCAGCGTAGCATCTGTGCAGTTGACCAATCCGATAAAGGAAGCACCTGGGCAATTTCCCGGGGCTCAATTCTGACTCATGCACGTAAGCTCTTTATAAGAACATTTGCAGTTTAAGTTGCTTTAGATATCATTCGAGAGATTCAAGGGGAAGTTCCTACCGTGAGCTGCCCTGGCTCACAAGCCGGATTCAGATATCATGATGGGGCGGTAGGAAATACATTTTAGATACCATTGGGAGGCCCCCCCAGGGTGTAGGGGGTGATAAGAATAGACCCTTTGTATGTCCTGCGTGTCGTAAAAGGCGACTGAAAGGATCCTTGTAATGGGGCAACGTGTTTGCCGTGCGTTGCAACCCGTGTCGGTGGAGAGTGGAATCCTGGTAATTGAGTGGGGATTTGGCTTGCGAGCCCTTTCTCTGCAACACATTGCTTTGGCCCATGGTTCACCTAGATGGGAGGTCAGAGTGGCCCACTCTGATCAATCGGCTTTGGTCGTTTTAGCTCTGTAGAATGCACCCTTTCCAGTTTAATGCTCTGTTGTTTATTCACTCAGCATAATATCTACCTTTGTGTCCTAAGTACATTCTACAGAGCGGCGGCTTGGGTCAATCAGGTTGGAAAGTATTTTTTACCTTTGGCTTGAGTATACCCCTCGTCGAGCCCTGAGGCCATGCACTGGCGATCCGTGCTAGTCCTCCCCCTGGTAGGCAGGGAAGTAACCTGGAGGACGACGAGGGGTGAATTTAAAAAAATATTTATTCATGGATTCCCCAACCCCCCCAATCCATATTAATAAAGAACGTCCTAGTACAGAGGACATTTCTACTCTATTTAAATCAACAAATAAAATGTCAAAGGCATGGTCGAGGTTTCTCTTGATTGAGAGTTCCTCTACCGACTTCTCAAAAATTTCACCTTTTTTGATATCCAAGGGCATAGCTGGCTTGGCCGGTGAGCCCAAGGCTATCAAAAAACTGAAAAATGGAACACTTCTGATCGAATGTGCTAAGGAACAGCATGCTACCATGCTGCTTAAATCCACATCCTTAGTAGACATTCCGATCAAGGTGTCACCGCATAGGTCGTTAAATTCAAGTAGAGGAGTTATTCGCTGTCAGGATCTTGAAGGCATGGTTTAACGACGATTGCAAATCCGCCCTTAAAGAGCGTGATCGTATCCTGAGACGATTAAAAACCATCCTTCCATGGAGAATATTGCTGCATACCAAATGATCCGGGCGAAGGCCCGTAGAACCATACGCCAAGCAAAGAAATCGTCATGGCAAGGATATGTCTCTAGGATCAATTCCTGTACCACATCTAAGTCGGTATGGGACAGGATTCGTAGGATTAAAGTTAAAGAAGTGCTTTATCAGTTAACCATCTCAATGTTGATAACACCACCTCAACAACATTTCCTGATATTGCCAATTCTCTGGCCAGTACCTTTTCATTCAATTCATCATCCAAATTCTCCTTTGATGCCTTTCGAGGCATTAGACAACAACAGGAGAAAAGGCGACTTAATTTCAAGTCCCGCAATGATGAATGCTACAATGATCGTTTTTCCATTGCAGAGCTCCGTGATTCGCTAAAGCGAGCTCGGGACACTGCAACTGGTCCAGATGAAATACACTACCAAATTTTAAAACTAGGGTTAGGGTTAGGGTTAACCCTAACCCTAACCCTAACCTTTTCCAACACTCTTAATCTTACTGGATCTTTTCAACCGGATTTGGGTTGATGGGAATTTCCCTCCTTCGTGGCATGAAGCCACAATAATTCCTATCCCTAAACCGGGAAAAGATCATACGAATCCTACCAACTATCGTCCGATCGCTTTAACTAGCTGTATTTGCAAAACCATGGAGAGATTGATCAATCGAAGGCTTGTTTGGTACCTAGAGTCCAACAACCTCATTACTGACCTCCAATGTGGATTTTGGTCCCAAAGGAGCACTCTTGATCATCTCGTTAGATTTGAAACGTTCGTAGGGACGCTTTCATCCAGAAGCAACATTTAGTTGCAATATTTTTTGTCCCCCGCCTTTCGAAGAAAGCAGGGGACTATTAAAATGGGTTCGTCCGTCTGTCTGTCCGTCTGTCTGTCTGTCCGTCACACTTTTTGGGACACAATAACTCTCTTCCTAATTGAGCTAGAATGTTCAAACTTGGTGTATGTGTTTATTAGGTCAATGCCTTGATGGAGTTCGAAGATGAGCATTTTCCGCTTAGGGTAAGCAGAGATAAGCAATTTGATTGGATGATGCTTTGGGACACGATAACTCTCTTCCTAATTGGGCTAGAATGTTCAAACTTGGTGTATGTGTTTATTAGGTCAATGCCTTGATGGAGTTCGAAGATGAGCATTTTCCGCTTAGGGTAAGCAGAGATAAGCAATTTGATTGGTTGAAGCTTTGGGACACGATAACTTTTAATTGAGCTAGAATGTTCAAACTTGGTGTATGTGTTTATTAGGTCAATGCTTTGATGGAGTTCGAAGATGAGCATTTTCCGCTTAGGGTAAGCAGAGATAAGCAATTTGATTGGTTGATACTTTGGGACACGATAACTCTCTTCCTAATTGAGCTAGAATGTTCAAACTTGGTGTATGTGTTTGTTAGGCCAATGCCTTGATGGAGTTCGAAGATGAGCATTTTCCGCTTAGGGTAAGCAGAAATAAGCAATTTGATTGGTTGATGCTTTGGGACACGATAACTTTAGTTCTAATTAAGTGAGATTGATGAAACTTGATGTATAGTTTCATTACAGTAATACCTTGACTAAGTTCGATAATGAGCATTTTCTGCTCGGGTAAGCAGAGCGATACGCAATTTGATTGGTCGAGACTTTGGAACACAATAACTCTCCTTCTAATTGAGTTAAAATGTTCAAACTTGGTGTATATGCTTATTAGGTCAATGCCTTGATGGAGTTCGAAGATGAGCATTTTCTGCTTAGGGTAAGCAGAGATAAGCAATTTGATTGGTTGATGCTTTATGCAATTTGATTGTTCGAGACTTTGGAACACAATAACTCCCCTTCTAATTGAGTTAAAATGTTCAAACTTGGTGTATATGCTTACTAGGTCAATGCCTTAATGGAGTTCGAAGGTGAGCATTTTCCGCTTAGGGTAAGCAGAGATAAGCAATTTGATTGGTTGATGCTTTGGGACACGATAATATCCGATTGACTCTAAATTTACACACAGTGTTTAAGGCCAGGAGGCTAAGGGGTCTATTGATTGCTGATATTTACTACTAGAGTTATTGCCCTTGATCACTTGTGGACAACCTGGAGGTTAAAGTTAATATCCGATTGATTTTAGATTTATACACAGTGTTTAGGGTCACGAGATGAGGAATCCTATTGATTTTTAACGATTGTCGATAATACTGTCAGCATTAGGCCCTTGATCACTTTTGAAAATCTTATGGACGCAGTAGAGGCTACAGTTGGTATTTGATTGACTTAAGATTTATACACAATGGTTAAGGTCAAAAAATGTGGAAGCCTGTTGATTTCCAACAATTTGTGATAATTATGGCCCTTGATCACTTTGAAAATTTTTGTGGACGCTGTAGAGGCTAAAGTTAATATCTGATTGACTTTAATCTTATACACAGTGTGGAAAGTTATGAGAGGAAGATTCCTATTGATTTCCAGCGATATCCGATGATAATTACTGCCAGTGTTAGTGCCCTTAATCACTTTGAAAAATCTTGTGGTACGCGCTAGGGGCTAAAGTCTGTATCAGATTCACTTTAGATTTATATACAGTGTTTAGGGTCATAAGAAAGTATCCGATTTCCAACGATTTCCGATAATTACTACCAGCGTTATTGCCCTTGATCACTTTGAAAAATCTTGTGAGCACTGTAGAGGCTAAAATTGGTATCCAATTGACTTTAGTTTTATACACAATGTCTAAGGTCTTAAGATGAGTAAGCCTATTGATTTTCAGAGTTATGGCCCTTGATCACTTTGAGAGAGAGAGAAATGGGGTTTAACGTCCACTCGACACAAACTAACATTTATATAGTTTATGTTTTTATTTCAATAATTCGATTGCGCGTAGGGGTCTTTAGCTGTGGGAGGAAACCGGAGGTCCCGGAGAAAACCCACAAGGTTGGACAGGCTGATCACTTTGAAAAACCTTCAAGATGCTCTAAGGTTAATAATATCCGATTGACTTGAAATTTATACACAGTATTTAACTGAGAGGAGGAGGCCTATTATGTTTTGTATAGTAAGTGTTCGCCGAGGGCAGAACTAAAAACCAAACAAATTCTATTGATTTCTGATAATTACTTAATAGGTTGTTAATCGTACTCAGATTTTAGATTCAGAAATGTTTTCATTACTGACAAAAGAAAAAAATTGACAACCTTTGTCGACTACCCGGACGATTTAGCTGCTGTGGGTTCCCTTTTGTGCCAAGAGGTTGATTTGTTCCGCTCTTTACAATTCCTTTTGTTAAAAGTTTCTTTGACAGAGAATGTTTAATATATATAATATATAAAAAAAACTTTTTCAACAGAATTTACGATGAATGGAAATTTGTTACTTTTGAGGCAAAATATGAGTGCAATGTGTCTGAATTCAATGAAAAATAATAATTTCTATAATATTCAATGCAGTATAATTGCATATATGCATGCACTTAATCTTTCCTTAAACTACCCCCCTGAGATGACTAAATATTGGGGTGATTTAGTCAATGATTAAGTATAAGTCAACGTTCGAGAATACCACATTTTATGGTATTCTCGATCAATGATTAACTCAATGATTAGGCTATAAATCAAAGTTTATAAAAATCTTAGCTTAAAATTTAATCAGCCTTTCAGAATATGGCTGGTCGAAAAGTCAGAGATTAAATCTATGATTAGCACTAATCCACTTTCGAGAATATGGGCCTTAAGGTCTAAGTATGGTGATTATGCTCCTAATTACACAGATGGTTCGAAAGATGGTGATCGAGTAGCTTTGGCTACCATGACGCCATCCGAGACCATTTCTGTTCGCTTACCACCTGCTGCTTCTATATTTACAGCCGAGCTCCAAGCTATTCTCCAAGCTTTGGAGTTCATTCAGTCCTCATCAAATTTAAAACACATCATCTTTTCTGATTCTTTGTCCTGTCTTCAAGCAATTAATAACAAACAGCTTGATCACCCATTAGTAGCAGACATTTATCGTCTGCTACTTTCGTACGAGTTGAGCAGCAAGGACATTGTTCTTTGCTGGCTCCCCAGTCACATGGATATTAATTATTAAAGGGAATGATCAAGCAGACTCGGCTGCCAAGTCTGCTTTAAATCTTCCCATATCCGAATTTTACATTCCTTTTAAAGATTTTAAATCAAGTATCAATTCATTTATTTATGACCGCTGGCAACGGTCTTGGGATCTTGCAGACACAAATAAACTTCATCACATCAAGCCTCTCTTAGGAGACTGGCCAAGCTCCTATCGTACGAGCAGGAGAGATGAAGTCGTCTTGTGTCGCTCTCGCATCGGTCATTCTTTTTTAACACATATTTTCATTTTAAAGCGAGAGCCTCAAGGAGACAAATTTTTATCACAAATTTTAATTGTATATATCTGATTTTCACTTTCATGTTTTAAATATATATACATAAAGTTTATATTTATTTTTATTTGATACTTACTGTGATATTTGTTTTTATTATACGCCCACATTTTCATGTGGACGTATATTGTCGTCGCCCCTGTTCGTTCGTCCGTCCGTCCGTCCGTCCACAATTGTTTGTGAACAGTCTACAGGTCACAATTTTTATCCGATTTCAATGAAACTTGAAATATAGGTTTATCACCCTAAGATCTCGGTTCCTTTCGATATTGGCATGTATCGGACTGTAACTTCATGGGTTGTGGCCCCTGATTGTACGAAAAATCACATTTTTATACGTCCACATGAAAATGTGGGCGTATAATGTCGTCGCCCCTGTCCGTCCGGACGTCCGTCCGTCCACAATTTGTTTGTGGACTCTCTACAGGTCACAATTCTTATCCGATTTTGACGAAACTTGAAATATAGGTTTATCCCCAAAAGATCTCGGCTGCTTTCGATATTGGCATGTATCGGATCAAAACTTCATGGATTATGGCCCCTGATTGTACGAAAAATCACGTTTTTAGCTTGTGGACCCTATATAGTAGTAAGTGCAGGGGGGACCGCACTACACGAAAAACAAAAACCTATAAGATTAACCTGCTAAAAATATCAAATCGAGAGAGGTCACAATTTTGAACCGATTTTGATGAAACTTGACATGCATGTTTGTAACCCAAAGATCTTGGTTCCTTTCGATATTTGCGGCTATCGGAATGTAATTTCCTGGATTATGGCCCCTGATTGTCCGAAAAATCACCCTTTTTAGCTTGTGGTCCCTCTGGAGGTCACAATTATTATTCGATTTAAAAAACCGTTTGATTATATCACCGGTACACCCTAAGGAAGGATGAGTTCGAATTTCGGGAAAATCGGACGAAAATTGCCATACAAAATGCCTGCGTTTGTACGCGAATACTGTTAAAAAATGGTATATCAAGGTTGTGGACCCTGTGGAGGTCACAATTTTGATTCGATTTTGATGAAACTTGAAATTCATGGTTATAACCCAAAGATCTTGCTTCCTTTCGATATTTGCGCATATCGGATCGTAACTTCCTGAATTATGGCCCCTGATTATACGAAAAATCGCCTTTTTTTTAGCTTGGAGGTCACAATTATTATTCGATTTAAAAAAAACGTTTGATTATATCACCGTTACACCCTAAGGAAGGTTGAGTTCGAATTTCGGGAAAATCGGACGAAAATTGCCATACAAAATGGCCGCCGTTTGTACGCGAATACTGTTAAAAAATGGTATATCAAGGTTGTTGACCCTGTGGAGGTCACAATTTTGATTCGATTTTGATGAAACTTGAAATTCATGGTTATAACCCAAAGATCTTGCTTCTTTTCGATATTTGCGCATATCGGATCGTAACTTCCTGAATTATGGCCCCTGATTATACGCAAAATCGCCTTTTTTTTAGCTTGGAGGTCACAATTATTATCTGATTTAAAAAAACGTTTGATTATATTACCGTTACACCGTAAGGAAGGTTGAGTTCGAATTTCGGGAAAATCAGACCAAAATTGCTATACAAAATGGCCGCCATTTGTATGCGAATACTGTTAAAAAATGGTATATCAAGGTTGTGGACCCTGTAAAGGTCACAATTTTAATTTGATTTTGATGAAACTTGAAATTCATGGTTATAACCCAAAGATCTTGGTTCTTTTCGATATTTGCGCATATCGGATCGTAACTTCCTGAATTATGGCCCCTGGTTATACGCAAAATCCCCCTTTCTTTAGCTTGTGGTCCCTCTGGAGGTCACAATTATTATCCAATTTAAAAAAACGTTTGATTATATCACCGTTACACTGTAAGGAAGGTTGAGTTTAAATTTCGGGAAAATCGGACCAAAATTGACAGACAAAATGGCCGCTGTTTGTACACGAATACTGTTAAAAAAATGGTATATCATGGTTGTGGACCCTGTATAGGTCTTAATTTTAATTCGATTTTGATTAGGAAGGTTGAGTTCTAATTTCGTGAAAATCATACAAAAATTGCCGGACGAAATGGTCGCCGTTTGTACGCGAATAATGTAAAAATATGGTATATCATGGTTGTGGACTCAATACAGGTCACAATTCTTATCCGATTTTTATGAAAAGTCACATTTCTAGGTTGTGTACCGTCACACCATAATCATTGTCGGTTTCGAATTTCATTAATATCAGACTGGAACTGACCAACTAAATGGCTGCTCCAAATACAGTATGAAATACAGGACTTAAAGATGCAGGAAAAATCACTTTCGGTATTGCTTGTTCTCTGTCCATCTCTCGAAAATGTTGGCGTATCCTGCCTGGCAGTGCCAGCCTATCTTTTAGCTTGTGAACAGTGTAGAGGTCACAATTTTGAACCAATTTGGATGAAACTTGAAATGCATGTTTATAACCCAAAGATCTTGGTTCCTTTCGATATTTGCGCCAGTCGGATCGTAACTTCCTGAATTATGGCCCCAGATAGTTCGAAAAATTGCCCATTTTAGCTTGTGGTCCCTCTGGAGGTCAAAATTGTTATCCGATTTAGAAAACCGTTTGATAATATCACTTTCATGGTTTTGAAGGTTGAGTTCGAATATCGTGAAAATCGGACCAAAATTGACGGACAAAATGGCCGCCGTTTGTACGCAAATAGTGTGAAAATATGTTATATCAAGGTTGTGGACCTTATAGAGGTCACAATTTTGAACCGATTTTGATGAAACTTGACATGTATGTTTATAACCCAAAGATCTTGGTTCCTTTCGATATTTGCGCCCATCGGATCGTAACTCCCTGAATTATGGCCCCTGATTGTCCGAAAAATTGACCTTTTTAGCTTGTGGTCCCTCTGGAGGTCAAAATTGTTATCGGATTTAAAAAAACGTTCGATTATGGCCGCCGTTTGTACGCGAATAGTGTGAAAATATGTTATATCAAGGTTGTGGACCTTATAGAGGTCACAATTTTGAACCAATTTTGATGAAACTTGACATGTATGTTTATAACCCAAAGATCTTGGTTCCTTTAGAGGTTGATATTTGCGCCCATCGGGTCATTACTTCCTGAATTATGTCCCCTGATTGTACGAAAAATCACCCTTTTTAGCTTGTGGTCCCTCTGGAGGTCACAATTATTATCTGATTTTAAAAAAAATGTTTGATTATAAAAATCAAACAAATTCTAATGATTTTCTGATAATTCCTTAATATGCGACAACTCTTGTTGACGTGGGCGTATGTTTCATTGCCTGGCAACCTATTTTTTATATATATATATAATATTGTGATTATATTTTTCTAGTTTGTCTCGTTAATTTCATCATGTTTGGCGCAATATGGCCCGGTTGGAGCTGACGTGCCATTAAACAACAATTCATTCATTCATTCCATTGGGAGGTTGGGAGAACACCACAGCCTTCCCGACTGAGAGGCGAGGAAATGCCGCCTCAGAACACAAGCCAAGGATATTGAACTTATATTCAATAATATTGTAGTTACCTGTATTATGGATGTTAGATAGATATAAAAACATATTTAACGTAAAAAGTGTTCCAGTGTCAGTTTATTGAAGATCGGAATAATTGATCATATTTTAAACAACGTGAAGTCTAGAAGAAAATCCCAGACGATCATTGTCACAGGATAGTGTCACAGTCCCACAACGTGAAGTCCGAAGAAAACCCTAGAAGAAAAACCCTAGACGACAGTCACAAAGAGACACGGTAGTGGCACTGGTCTGCTTTTTGGTACCGTGACACAGGATAGTGTCACAAACGCTTCAGGGCTAGAAATTCATTATTTTTTGCGAGAATCTAAAATTACGTTTATTGTTATTGCCCGTATCAGAAAATGTCGTAGCCAAAATCAGCTGATGCGGTGCTGTGGCATTTCTTTAAAGCACATTTTGTAGTCCTTTGTCTAGCACGTAGGCCAACGGTCATGTTACTTGCAAACGACACAATGATCACGTGAGAACTATAACTGAAATTGCTATAAAATAAAGTTCTGTACAACTATGGTATCTGAATCTGAATCTGAAGGGATACGTTGAAGCGACCAATTCTGGCTTTCTTCAATATTTTTTAAAATTAAGCCTCTGTCAGTAGTGTATAAAATAAAAAATCAGAACGGTAAACATTTTTTTTTTGGTTTTTTTGGCTTAATGCCAAATGAAATGCCATGGCATTTCTCCATAATACAATTTGTGCAGCACGTAGGCTAACAGTTATGCAGCTTGCAAACGTCTTTATTCACAATGATCACGTGACAACCATAATTGTCTATTCTCTCTCTGTCTCTTCCCCCCCCCCTTTTGCATGCCCATTTTTGTTGATTTTTTGATCTAGAATGGACGAAGAGGATTTGAATTACCTTTTCTGCCAGGTTTTGGTAAATATACATGATTTTGAGGCAGAAGGATAATGGTGTTATCAGGTTGGCTACGGTGATGTGTACTGCAACTAGTGACATGTTTATAGTAGTATACCTCTTCAAGTTTGTGTATCTCAAACTTTTGGTGGCCTACCTCATAAAAATATTAGTGCAAAGACATGACCATTTGTTTGACAAATTTGTGAGGGAAATTTTTGATTTTAGTCCAAATTTTGTGATTTTCTGTGTTTATTTACTTTTCAAAATTAGTGGAAAATATTTTAATGTATAATTTTTAATTATTCTGCATCATAAAGGTTAGACAGGAAGAAAGTATCAAAATTTTACGCAATTTTGCCTAAAAATCATGTAAAATTGTCTGAAATTCATCAGATTACCCCCAATATTGCTGTCAAAATTTTAATTATTCATCTGTTGTAAAATGAACCAAATTGTCTTGCATGTCTTTATTTTCATTGTTAAATAACTTGGAAAGAATCCATGTGTTTATCAGACATTGAAAAAGTATCCATGTGGATCTCAGAAATTTAAAAATTAAGAAATTTAGTCTAATTATGTACTGCTGACGTATGTTAGAATTTTCAAAACATGAGTGAACTGCATTTTGCTGCTGTGTTCACACATTTTTAATCTTTCAAAACCTGCCATTGTTGCATTTCCCTTCTCGAGAAAGTAAAATCTATGTGTTAAATGTGTTTGCAAGGAAATTTCTCTGTCTTCAGTTTATTTAGACTGGTTCACCCTCCCCACCACACTCCTTTCCTTGAACATGATATTTGGATATTCAATTGAACATTTGTTGACTCCAAATAAGCAGTAATTGTATTTTGTGCTGTAATTGTAACCGAGCATTTCATTTGACACAAACAAATAGTTACATATAAGATTTCAAGGATTTCTAAGACTTTGTTTATGGCCAAACATGTAATCATATGGCATTTCTTCCAAGTGAGCCCACACCCCAAAATGGGTATGTTGTAGATGTGTCTTTTACAGCTTAATGTATTTTTTTCGGATGTAAATCTATTATTTGTGGTGATCTTTTAAAATGTGGCACTTACAAAGCAAGGAAATATTAAATAATAGGCTTTTCATACCCATTTTATACTATGAATTATGTCATAACTGCTCTTTTCCACCTCATTTTGTCAGAGATTAAATCAACTTGCTTCCACAAAATATTTACACTATGTAATTTCATCGTTACCTCTTGTAAGATCTGCTATAAGAACTACAGCATGGCGATTAGACAGGCCACAGATCACTAATTATTTCCCCATTGACTTTAATGTTAATTCTCGTCTCTTAGACCGGCTGTAACTTTTTCCCAAATATTCCTTGGGTACAACACTTTCTGCCACAGATGGATCAACATGTGGCAAACTCTGTCCCAAAAGCATGTATGAGGTTCACCATGAAAAACTTGAGATACACAAGCTGCAAGTAGAGACAACTAAACAAGCAATTTTCGACCCTCCCTTTCAACATAACCAACCTCACAACTCTTGTATCCTTCCGCCTCATGAATATTCACCAAAACCTGGCAGAAAATGTATTTTCAAACCCATTTCTTCGATTCTACACCAAAAAGTCAACAAAAATTGCCATGCAAAAGGGGGGAAAAGGGAAAGCGTGAGAAAGACTAAAAATAACTTTGGTCCATATTTTTTTTTAATCAAGGTCTCTTATATCATTGACAATAATACAGTACAATACATGTAGTCTATATAGAGATGACCATATTTGGAGTTTTGGCTGCTTAAGTATTTAAAGTATACAATATGTTACATCTCCCTTTGTTTTAAAGGGACAATCCCGATAAGAACAGAGTCCGAGAGTTTGTGAAATTTATGGACCAAAATATAGAGGCATGGTGTATTTATCTTGTCTCAAAATTTCAGCTCAAAATATTGAGTCGTTTGGACGTGATCTTCAACATTGCTTATCCGGACACGTAACCCTTTTAAGATTTTGGGTCAATTTTTTCATTGGGTGACCTGATAATCGATTCACATTTCTTGAGAGGTCTATACAGTGATGTCCCATGTACTGTACTTGATAACAAAAGGTAAATTTCACCTACATATTATTTTTATAGAAAAAAGTCTGGTTTTATCCAGATACTGTATAATACAACGGTCTCCATTTACAGATGAAGACTGTCAGATTTAAGTTATTTACAAGCGTATCACAAATATCGTGCTAGTTGGTCGGCCTTAGGTAATGGGTTTTAAGGGATTTTAAGACAAAATTAAGCAGTTTTATTCCTCAGAAAGTTATCGGGATTGACCCTTTAAAGAAAAGTAAATTGGTATCATTTTAAAATCTTAAATGAAATAAAATATGATCATTATTTATTTATTTTTTTTTTTTTTAAATGTCTAATAATTTGGAAAGTAAAAATTTAGGATGGACAGTAAATTCAAAATTCCTAATGAATTAAAATGTACAGTACTCTGTATAGTATGGGCATTCCATTGGGCTTGTTTACTAATAGATGAAAATTGTTATTTAACATAAAAAGGCTAGGTTGTTAAAGGTACATAGAAACATATATGTTGTATAAAAAGTATAAATGCATGCACATAAAAGATTAGTATGAACAAATGAAAACACAAATATTTTATCGGTAAGTGATAGCTTTTTAAGTTTGATTTGTTATTAATAAGAATGCCAGTCAAGTCGTCCACAAGCAAAGTCGTCCACACGAAAAAATCTGGTGAAGTCGTCCACACTCGTTGGTGGAGTCGTCCACAAGGCATTAGTTGACTCGTCCACACGACAAGTTTAATTTCGGGATGTAGAAATACGTTGGTTAAGTCATCCACATAACATTATGTAATGTCATTCACGTAGACAGTATTCATATTTCATAGTCACTATAAATAACAAAGTGCAACAAAATAAATCACTTTATTCAGTAAATATTCAATAACAATTTCATAAACATTACACAGCTACTAAACGAATCACCCCCATAGTCACGGTAAACTTTTCTTTCCCAGTTCATATAAATCCCATTTTAAAAAATATTTTATCATGAATAGTGTCCAATTTCTTGCCCAGTAATATAACAGATCAAAGAATAAAATTGCATGTAGCCACATTTTCGACACATGTTATACTTCAGTTGTTCAGACTACGGCACCTCAAATAGCCCAGTGTAAAAGGAAAGCATGCAGTGTCCACTTAAATTGATTCTTATACTGAATTCTTATATTTCGAGTTGTTTAGTTCCATTTTGTGTACGGAAATAAAATCAACGATTAGTTTTAAAATTAATTATGATGGCGAAATAATATCAATCCTAATTTGTCTCACCTAAAGGGGCTCTGGCGCAATTTAGTGGATTACTGGGTAAATAAAGTATGTATTCATTTGTCGCTATATTATTTTAATTATAGTGCCGAAATAATATCAATCTAATTTGTCTAATCTAAAAGGGGCTCCGGCGTTATTTATAGTTGACTATTGGGCGTTGAGTCCGTGATGTGATTGAGATGTCAATATGTAATTGTAAAATGAACGATGCCTGACAACATAAAACTAATCTTATCACAAACGTTTATCCATCGAATAATTTATATTTAGATTTCATATCAAGTCAATTAAATATAGTCTAAACATTAAAAACATAATGCCAATTAACAAACAATACGAATATATTTTATTACAAAAACATCGGTGAACTGATCTAAATTAATTAAATAACAATACGAATGAATATACAGCGAGAAACTAATCTACTGGTAATCACCAAAAATCAATGAGTAAAACTTATTTTTTCCATTTAAATTGTGTACGATTCAAGTATTACTATTAGTTGTGGACGGCTTAACCATTAAATACTATGAATTTGATTACAAAAACATAGGTGATTCAATCTGAAATCCAATAACATCGGCGATTCGAGTACGAGTAAATTGTGTACGAGTCTTATTCTTAGTTGTGGACGACATCACCAATAGTTGTGGACGACATCACCAATAGTTGTGGACGACATCACCAATGCCTTGTGGACGACTCCACCAACGGGTGTGGACGACTTTGCTTGTGGACGACTTTGCTTGTGGACGACTTGACTAGCACCCATTAATAACGCTGTAATAGGACCAATTTAATTACATCGGAAGGTGAAAAATGATCAAATAGTCTCGTTGGCAATAAAAATGACATGAAGTGTTAGAACTAGTGAGTATTGCAAGATGACAGCAGACAATATATCATAAACAAGTCATAACAAAGATGTTGTCTGCAGTACCTTGTATGTACTATTATAGTCAAGCAGTAATCCCTTGATTTGATATATTTTTCGCAGGTTAATCTTATAGGTTTTTGGTTTTCGTCTAGTGCGGTCCTCCTGCACTTACTATTCAAGTGCCTGTGCTATATTCCTGTGTTTTGAAACATAATTATTCATTATTTTATTTTGTTTTTCAGACCATTTAGAGATAACAAGTCTAACAGAGAATTTTCTAGTCCATGTTGCTACAGCTCACAGGTTACCTTCTTCATGGACAAATAGGTAACATGTTTACTTTTTAATATACGCCCACATTTTCATGTGAACAGTCTACAGGTCACAATTTTTATCTGATTTCAATGAAACTTAAAATATAGGTTTATCACCCTAAGATCTCGGTTCCTTTTGATATTGGCATGTATCGGACTGTAACTTCATGGGTTATGGCCCCTGATTGTATGAAAAATCACGTTTTTTAGCTTGTGAACAGTGTAGAGGTCACAATTTTGAACCGATTTGGATGAAACTTGAAATGCATGTTTATAACCCAAAGATCTTGGTTCCTTTCGATATTATGTCCCCTGATTGTACGAAAAATCACCCTTTTTAGCTTGTGGTCCCTCTGGAGGTCACAATTATTATCTGATTTAAAAAAAAATGTTTGATTATAAAAATCAAACAAATTCTAATGATTTTTTGATAATTCCTTAATATGCGACAACTCTTGTTGACTGCCCGGACGATTTGGCTGCTGTGTGGGCGTATGTTTCGTTGCCTGGCAACCTATTTTTTATTCGTCCACATTCATATAGTGGATATGGATGAAGAATTGAATTTACATTCTAAAATTGTTAATCATTTCATTGAAGTATTTCTTTAAAGGCTATCCTCAATTTGGTATATATATATGGTAATTTTTGATGATAACGCAAAGTAAATTCATATTTCATGGTAGGGTATTGTCAATTCACGTGTCTATACCACTCTTACGGCATTATGTAGGGGTGATGATTTTCCACATTCACGGAAAAAACTCGGAAATCGCGGAATTCAGCACTCGAAACGGGATTTGAAATCTCACACGGAAAAATATGGAAAAGCCGATTTTTTTCTATTAAATAAAAGAGTTACCATATACACAAGACACTTTTGTAACACATGGAATTATCAATATTGTTACATATACACAAGCACGCACTTGAATACGTATTTAATGTACTTAATATTTTGGTAAGCTAGTTAACTATTCTCTACATTTTATTTCTACAATTCCTACAAGTCTGTAATTGCCCATAATATAAAGAAAATTATAATGCATTTTTATACGTCCACATTTCACATATTGTTGATGCCCCTGTCCGTCCGTCTGACTCTTTGGGACACAATAACTCTCCTACTAATTGAGATAGAATGTTCAAACTTGGTGTAGGTGTTGATTAGGTCGATACCTTGATGGAGTTCGAAGATGAGCATTTTCTGCTTAGGGTAAGCATAGATAAGCAATTTGATTGGTTGATGCTTTGGGACACCATAACTTTAATTATAATTAAAGATACATTATGGGAGATTTTAACAAGGAGTTAGCCATTCTTGCTATAACAGTTCAAAAATAGATGCTGAAACAAGAATATATTGAAAATTTCAGTCAAATTACTTTATCCTGAACAAAGTTGTTACCACTATAATTTTTTACTAGAAATGGGAGTTAAATTCATCGACACCCTTTTCCCATTATGGCCGATTGTTGATTGACAGGCGTTTACTCTACCTATATAGTCTCGATTATCAAGTAATGTTTACAATGACTAGTACCGATAGCGTATTCGGTTTGAGACAGGACTGCAATTCAATTCGTATGCATTTATTTTTTACTATAAATTAGAATTAAGACTTTTAATATATAGATAAGAAGAGAAAGTCTGCGATAGGATATTAAAGTTTGAAAGGAAGGCAGTATTGTAAATAAATTATAATAAATAGCCGACTTCTTGCGTTGCCTGCGTGTACTCTTTTGTACTTCAGGTAGGCCTAAGCGACTCCCTAAGCAGACGAATAGAAAACAGTCCGGAAGTATGATGACGTCAACGTCACGGAGAAGCCCCGCCCACGACGCCATAGTGATTAAATCAGTCAACGAAATCCTGTTTTAATCCGAGCCCAATCCAAGCCATCCGTGGGTCTACAGAGTTCATTTTAAGCTTGTTGTTTAAATAAAAATCTAATTTATAATTTCTATGACATCTGAGGCTCAAAGGAAGACCGACGAAAGTCTGTTTTTGCTCTCCCATAATGTATGTTTAAGTCAGAGTGATGAAACTTGGTGTATAGTTTCATTACATCAATACCTTGACTAAGATCAATAATGGGCATTTTCTGCTCAGGGTAAACAGAGATAAACAATTTGATTGGTTGATGCTTTGGGACACGATAGTTCTAATTAAATGACATCAATACCTTGACTAAGTTCAATAATGAACATTTTCTGCATAGGGTAAGCAGAGCGATAAACGATTTGATTGGCTGAAATTTGGGAACACAATAACTCTCTTTCTAACTGAGCGAGAATGTTCAAATTTGGTGTAGGCGTTCATTAGGTAAATGCCTTGATGTAATTTGATGATGAACATTTTCTGCTTAGACTAAGCAGAGATAAGCAATATGATTGGTTGATTCTTTGGGGCACAGTAACTTTGGTTATAATTAAGTGAGAGCGATGAAACTCAGAATGTAAATTCATTATATCGTTACCTTGATTAAGTTTGATTGCAATAAGCAATTTGATTGGTCAAGACGATATCGATATTGGCATTTTTTTCAACGATACAGTTAAATATCGCGATATTTAATAATAAAGTCACTGCTATTAAATAAAATAAATTAATGTATTAAAGCTGACTACAGTAAGAGTTGTGGGTAAGAATGGCTTTATTCATACACTTTAAACTTTGCTTTATTTATAATACATTTATTAAAATGAACAAAACAACATCCTTTTTGGATAAAACCTTTTCACCAAACACGACTTGTGCGTTTTCGTTTTGGTACTAATTTTTCTTTTTCAACTAGGCCTTCCACCTTCATAATTTCCTCTGTGGGTCTACAAGTACTGCTAGTACTAGCTAAGTTTTCCATAATTAAATTAAATACAACCGCTGATGTCTAAAAAGCGTCTGCTTGTGACCTAGGGGATGCTCGATTCACAGTTCCGGAATTAAATTCCAAAACTGGCGTCAATGGAGTGAAAAGGAGAATTTCGGAGGACAACTCATGTGCCGACTGTATAGAAATATTTCAATTAATCATGACAGCTGAAAAATATTTTTTACTAGGAATACGTCACGATTCTACTCACTCCACCTCAGCTATCGGGACTGGCAGAACTGTGACAGGACTGAATTCTGTGTCACTCGATTGTAATTCTGGCGATTTGGGACGTTCTGGACTGTGAATCGAGCATCCCCCTTGTGTATATTACGTGCAGCGGAAGTAAGTAGATGTGGTCTTCAAGTCGTGTATTGGAAGTTCAAACAGTTTAACAAATACTAAATGATCCGGACTATCTTCCATTCAAGCATTCAATTGGCCTAACAGTGACAATAATCTATTTATAGATCGTTTTATTCTTGCTTTCAGAAATTATTTTTCGTAGAGTTTTCTATAAGTATTCGTTTTTGAAAAGTGGTCATATATTGTCCGTCGGTCCGGTCTAGAGGCTAAAGTTAATATCCGATTGACTTTAAATTTATACACAGGCCATGAGACAAAAAGCCTATTGATTTTCAGCGATTTCTGATGATTACTGCCCTTGATCGCTTCAAAAAATCTTGTGGAAGCTCTAGAAGCCAAATTTATACACAGAGTTTAAAGTGTTGAAACGAACAAGTATTTTGATTTTCAATGAATTTTAATAACCAAACAGCTAAATCCGTGATATTAAATGTTTCGTATACTAATTG
The DNA here is from genome assembly GCA_948474765.1 of Patella depressa. Classification (NCBI taxonomy): domain Eukaryota; kingdom Metazoa; phylum Mollusca; class Gastropoda; family Patellidae; genus Patella; species Patella depressa. The sequence goes on along the minus strand of OX419720.1, from coordinate 40,835,373 downwards.
TTAGCGTGGGGCAAAACTTTATAAAAAGCAAACAAATTCTAATTACTTTCCGATAATATACATAATGAGTTGTTACTCTTAATCAGATTTTTGTGTATTACAAATGTTTCATTACCGAAAAAAGTAAAAATATGTGACATCCCTTGTTGACTGCCCGGACGATTTAGCTGCTGTGGGCTTATGTTTTGTTGCCTGACAACCTATCTTTTAAAAATATGACAACCCATTTATAGCCTGGTAATTAGCCACGGTAGTTGGAAATTTCAGGCGTTTAGTCGGTCTAAGCTCTTCATGTTGTAACAACTGACAATTTATTTTCGCCTAAAAACAAAGTAAAAGTAACGCATACACGATGCTGTGAAAAACGGCTGCGGACACTGTGCAAGTGTTTTTAACATTTAACAATTCTCAAAACATTAGTTTTATAATAGTTTATTGACGTCGGTTAATTTCCACTGCTGTATGGTGTATTTATTATCTATTTTTATGATATTTTTATTCGATATTTGAAGATTTTGGCGATATTCGATAAACCACTATATCGACGATTTTTGGCCACATGATAATGTAGTTGGGTCTGAAAATACCATATCGCGATAAATGACTATATCGAGAATATCATAAGCCCTACTGGGCTGTGGTCTAATGTCTTTTTCGTTTCTCCAATGTATGATCTGTAGCAGGAACAATCAACTTTGTAGACTACTCCTTTGGGTTGAATTGGGTAGTTGCCCATTTGCCTTCATTGAGTATTTGTTTTAATTTTTGTCCCCCGCCTTTCGGAGAAAGTTGGGGGACTATTAAAATGGGTTCGGCAGTCTGTCTGTCTGTCTGTCTGTCTGTCTGTCCGTCTGTCCGTCACACTTTTTGGGACACAATAACTCTCTTCCTAATTGAGCTAGAATGTTCAAACTTGGTGTATGTGTTTATTAGGTCAATGCCTTGATGGAGTTCGAAGATGAGCATTTTCCGCTTAGGGTAAGCAGAGATAAGCAATTTGATTGGTTGATGCTTTGGGACACGATAACTTTAGTTCTAATTAAGTGAGAGTGATGAAACTTGGTGTATAGTTTCATTACAGTAATACCTTGACTAAGTTCGATAATGAGCATTTTCTGCTCAGGGTAAGCAGAGCAATTTGATTGGTCGAGACTTTGGAACACAATAACTCTCCTTCAAATTGAGTTAAAATGTTCAAACTTGGTCTTGGTGTATATATGCTTATTAGGTCGATGCCTTGATGGAGTTCAAAGATGAGCATTTTCCGCTTAGGGTAAGCAGAGATAAGCAATTTGATTGGTTGATGCTTTGGGACACGATAGCTTTAGTTCTAATTAAGTGAGAGTAATGACACTTGGTGTATAGTTTCATTACAGTAATACCTTGACTAAGTTCGATAATGAGCATTTTCTGCTCAGGGTAAGCAGAGCGATACGCAATTTGATTGGTCGAGACTTTGGAACACAATAACTCTCCTTTTAATTGAGCTAAGATGTTCAAACTTGGTGTATATATGCTTATTAGGTCAATGCCCTGATGGAGTTCGAAGATGAGCATTTTCGGCTTAGGGTAAGTAAGCAGAGATAAGCAATTTGATTGGTTGATACTTTGGGACAAGATAACTTAGGTTCATCTTGATTAATGATTTTTATGCCAATACAATGACTGCATTCTCATTTAGTAATGGATTCGACAGTAACAGTGTATAGAAACGATTGAATTGGACACGAGGACCCTTTCTCTTGGCCAGATAGTCAGGTAAAGATAAGCCATATGCAGGGGGTACCTAGAACAAATTGCAACAGAATGTTTCTCAATGGAATCTGATAGAGGGGTCCCTTAAGGACTCACAAACGAAAATCGCCCAAAATTAAAAGATAGGTTTTCGAGTAATTAGCATAAATCCAATATGGCTGCCATTAAACCGTTAAAACGCCAATATCTCGACAATAGTTGGGTTTAGAGGATGTAAATGTAATGTGGATAGATAGGAAAGTGGTGCCAATGAATCAGAAAAGCCATAACCAAATGACGGCAAGACGTCCCCGTGACGTCATACTGACGACGTGACGTCATACTGACGATCTGACGTCACACAGCTCAGTTTGTCGTCTGTACCTTACACACCGTAATTTCGTTTGTTATCATAAGGTAGTTTTGAATAGATATTAGAATGTCGAATTGACACCAGTCATGAATACGTGTCCTATATGTAAGCAGTCGTTGGAAAACGGCAAGAAAACATCACAACTAACGGCAAAAGGTGTGCAAGGACTTCAAAATGCGGCTCAAATCCGAGGAGATCGCTTGGAAGTAGAACCAAACACCTGTGTCCATGTCGATTGCAGGCGAGATTTCACAAATCCAAAGAATATTGAATTCGCCAGGGATCTACACGCATCTGACGCTATTTACCACCAAATGTGCAGCGTTAATTTTCGCACCGAGAAGAATATACCAGTGAAATTTCTAAATGTTAAAGAAACATTTGCTACAAAAAGTAATGCTCCCGGGAGACCAACAGATATTCAAAGGGAAAACGCGTTTTTAGCAGTAATGGAGGACATGGTTTCTAATAGTGATGAGCAGAGGACGATAACGGAACTTGTTGAAGAGATGGGAAAGATCGTAAATAATCCATACAGTAATAAGTATATGAAACAGAAACTGATTGAAACCCTAAGTGATGATGTGATTATTAGTAATGTGAACGGACGAAACGATGTGGTAACGTTTAACCGAAGAGCCGGGACAATTCTTCAAGAATTCTATGATGATCCACGAAAGGGGGATTTAGACTCAGACCAGAAAAGATTCGTCAAAACCGCAGCTGCACCACTCCGCAGTGAGATTATTAAAAAATCTCTCACACATTCAAAGGAGTACTACCCCCAATCAGAAACAATGAAATTGTTGGATGAACTTACGAACTTTGCACCAAATTTATTAACACTTTTCCTACAAGAGCTGATGGTAGGCGACGACCTCAAGATTGCAACTCTGGGACAATGTTTGGTACAGGCGGCGAGACCCCGAGCAGTTTTAGCCCCATTTCATTTAGGGTTAGCGGTACAGCTACACCACAATTACGGGTCAAGATTTCTGATCGACACTTTGAGTTCATACGGCTTCTGTTCATCTTATTCAGAAGTACTTAATTTCGAAATGAATGCAGCCACGCAAGCAACATTAATCACAGACAGATCCGTTGGAGTCCCACATGGACATGATGTAGGAGATCCCGAACTAGGTTTGTCTAATTTGTTGATCGACCCACTTGCCGCCAATTTAAAAATTAAAATTAATACACCGCTTGATACGAGCACCATCAACACACAATGTAATACGGACGTCACAAACATGTTTCCATCTGATTCCAATTCCAATGCACCTGAACCAATTGTTATACAAAGATGTGATCATAAGACAGGTCTTGTCAAGAGTGCCGGAAACATACTTGATACTTCATTCGGCCATTTCCGTCAATATGTAGCGGACAACGTTGATTGCAACCCATGTACATTGGATGGTAAGAAGTCGCTACACGCAATGGGAATGATTGAAACTGTGACCCCTGAAATCGTCAATAAAGTTTTAATAAAGAGGAATCCAAAAGTTAGGAGAGACATCCTACAGTCCAGGATTGAAATACAGTTCTACCAGAAGCCAGGTAAAAGAAACCCCATTAACTTCTACAAACTACCTCCCTTGGATGTGTGTAATCCTTTTACTAAGTTGGACTTGATATGGAAAGTTTCGTGGCCCTTGAAACCAGATAGGCCACTCTGGTCTGGCACAATGCAGGCCGTTATGAATGGAGACCATTTTGGAAAAGCCACGATACGATTTTTGCCAATGATAGACATGGATCCAACCAATCTCAGTTGTGTTTATTCGACCCTGTCCTTTATTGCTGACGAATGTAATCGTCACGGGTGCACACCAGTGATCACTTTCGACCAACCATTATGGTGGAAGGCCAGAACAATTATAAATAATGAATCATCCGATAGTAAACTGAAACGTATAGTGTTACACCTTGGAGGTTTCCATATGGCTATGAGCTTTCTGGGTTCAATTGGTCACGTTATGGACAGTTCCGGTCTGAGACAAATATTGGAGAAAATTTACGGAGAAAACACTGTCGGGTACATGTTGAACGGGAAGGCGTACGCCAAGGCAGCTCGTGCACATTTCCTCATGGACTCTGTTTTAAGTGCGTTAATACTTAGCAAAGTATACAATTTACCATTATCGCCAATAGATAATGATGAAGTGAATGTAGATACTGATATTCGGGACATGCATGAGCTATTTGATAAGCTAATACAAAGTGAAATTTCCGTCGACGACGCTTTATCGAGAGCCGTAATTGATAGAGTACATGGCAAATTTGAGAATGAAAGAGCAAATTTGGGATATCACCCTACCGGACAGCTCTGGCGTCAGTATATGGATATGGTAAACGTATTCAGAAATTTGATAAGATCTGAACGGACAGGCGATTGGTCTCTTCACCTGTCTGTATTAGCGGAGATGATATCGTACTTTGCCGCGATGGGTCACCGTAATTATGCCAAGTCGGTACAGATATTCATACAAGATATGGTTGAACTGAAAGTAAAGGATCCTCTAATATGTTCGTTATTCGAGAAGGGTTTGTTTGTTGTTAGACGCTCTGACAGATTCTGGGCTGGACTACCGAAGGATTTGGTAATTGAGCAATCACTCATGAGACCAATTAAAAGTATCGGAGGTCTGGTGCATGGACGTGGTGTGATGGATGAGATTCAACGCAACAAATGGATCTTATCTATGCCAGCATGTTCGGCGATAAATGATGCGATGACAGAGCTCTCGCTTAAATACAAAGATAATGTGCCACACAAGGACTGTTCAACTATGCGGGTTAAACGTGACAACAAAGATGGTACAGTCTTGTTACAGTACTTAATAGAAAACAATCCATTCGACTTTTCGGAAGAGTTACGCGACATTTCGTCTGGTCAGGCGGCGTCATCTGCTGTAAATTGTCACCATGCGTATGACATAGGATTGGCAATACTGAACAAGATGTATGGCTGTGATGCATGTGAATTTTCTTTCAGAAAGAAAGATGAAGTTGTTACAATGGGACAATCGAACAAGATCAATGTAGACGGAGATCCTGTAACTATTGACACACAGTTATTATTCCAACGCTTCATTGCTATTGGCAGTATCAGTTCCGATATTGATAACACCGAAGATTTGTTAAAGTATGAGCTCGCCAACCACCCCACTGCGCTTTTTGACGATAGTGGGTTCATAAGAGAAGCAACTAAATCACAACTTCTTGATGCTCTGTCCCTCATGCATAGTGATGCTCCAAGCCAGGCGAACCCTGTTGTGACAACAGTTCTTGACGGCGGTGCATTATTAAATGGTCAAGTTGTATGGAAAAGGGACATAGACACTTACGAAACTATCTGTCAAAGGTACATCAAGATCCTCAAACGCTACCCGAATCCTATCACAGTATTTGATGGCTACAATCAGGAAACCACCACGAAGGACACTACCCACCAAAGAAGATCCAAATCAAAAGCCAACACCATTCTGAGTTTATCCGGTGATAAAATACTCAAGTCCAAAAAGGAGGATTTTTTGTCGAATGTCGTGAATAAAGTAAGCTTTATTAATTTGTTTAAAGATAGGTTGTCTGCATTAGGCATTGCCTTTAGACAAGCACCGGGGGATGCGGATGTTCTAATTGCTAAGACGGCGATAGAAGCATCAAAATCCGGTACAACACAGGTAATAGCTGACGACACCGACATTCTTGTACTTCTTTGTCATCATGCCGATGACGTGGCAGGTGGTGTGATAATGAGGTCACCGCGTCTTTCATCTAAGAGACCCGAGTGGAATATAAAACATTTGAGGGGAAAACTGACTACAGACATTTGCAAAATACTACCAGTTATCCATGCGATTGGCGGGTGTGATACAACTTCTCGTGTGTTTGGTCTTGGAAAAGGTGCCATTTTAAGAAAGGCGATGACATCGAAGCAGTTCCGAGAATTTGCATCTGTATTTACATCGCCTACAGTAGAGTGGTTCAGAGACACAGTATTTGTCCTTATAAAAACTGACCCGCTTATCTGTGTGATTGCTCCGTCGAGAAATCTTCTGAAGTGAGCAGAAGTTAGCGCCGCGCACGTGGTTTAGGAAGTCGCAGCAAATATACGTCACATGAGGTATTTTTACAAACATGTATTGGTATATAACGCCGAGTAAAAAATACACTCATTACGGGCTTCGACTTACGTGTTTATTTAATAGCGAACGTGAGCAAAAATTTCAATTTCACTCCTTGATTTGATATTTGATTTTGGCGATTTTGGTGATTTAAATACAGAGCTAGCTATAATAGCTTCGTTTCATTTCTAACTTTCAAGTAGGTGAAATCGCCCAGATAAATTCACTACAACCTTTCGAGATTTACTTTTATTAAGTGGCTATATTCTTGGTTTACGCTGGCGACTATTGTGGTTAGGAAATAAATATTTGTTAGCTCTAAATACGCAGAACTATTTGAGACCGGAAAATAACCGAAACAAACTTTTTATTTGTAGTCTTTATTTTCCAGACCCTTTTCGGTAACATGGTGTAAATTATTTTTATAATCATAGTATATTATCTAACCATCCTGTAGCCATAGGCTTTGATCAACGGACTTATTTATTTCTAGATTTGAGACTGAGCCCTGCAAGATATCGTCCACGGATGATTTGCTATCCAGCATTGGATTGGACAAGTACCCCTATGATTTGGGAACTGTAACAAACTACCTATGACAAAAATCACAAATAGGCTTTATGCTAGACAAATGTTAATAAATTCCCGACAACTTCGGAGCATCGGTTTATCATGACTGCTTTACATGACGACTGTGTGACTTTTGGTGACAAATACATTCAAAATAGACTGGTCAGACTGACGACAAAGACTAGGAAGGTGAGTAAAAGTAAGGTTAAGTCCACTAAAATGTATGAAATCATACGATGATTTTCTTGACACCCCATTTTTTCCGTGATAGTTTACGTTACTCCATCGGCAGACACAAGTGAAATTAATTTAATAAACAGAGAGACTCGGACATCTGCCGATGCGACCTTAACTGATTTAGATAGAAAGAAAAGTATTTGCGGCGATTGTAATAAAAGCACAATCACCAAGTTTTAAAAAAAAATCAACTTCCGATGACTAAAAAAGAAATGATTCGCATGAAGGCTAATAATGAAAATAAAAAACAATTGGCAGGTAAAAAGAATGGTTGCAAGTCCAAACCTTTTTAGATGAACGAAGGAATTTTGTATGATGTCAAAAATCAAAGCTACACAGCAGAATGCCATAATTTGGTCATGAAACTTAAAAATCTAAACGTTTCCAATGGTAACGTAGCAGTGGTTATAACCGCATGTTTGGCTCTCGCGGAAAAAAAATATATTTACACTCCATCAAAATCTACAGTTCAAAGAATATCATGTGAGCGCGTCGGTGTCCACATGTTTAGGAAACCTTGAAGTCGGCGAAAAATACCATCCTTTATAGGCCTACAGACGAAACTACAAAATTTGGCTCTAAATTAGGTACATACGCAATAATTGCTGGCTCGGCGCATACGCCACTTACCCAGCAATGTGGGTTTTTTTCATAACAAACATCATGCAGTACAAAATAATTATTTATCTGAGGGACAAAAAATAAAGTCTTAAATTAATAGTTTTATTGGGGTGTTTATCCCTCTCTCTCACTCCCCGTATTACATGTCATTATATTTTCCTCGTACTTTACCCGCCAATTTATTTTTCATAACAAACATCGTACTGCACAATATAATATTTAGTTATCTTTGAGATAAACATTAAAATGTTACATTATTAGATTTATAGACCCCTCTCCCTCCCTCTGTATAACATGCCGTTATAAATAGGCCAGTATCTGGGTATAAATAAGTAAACGCACTGTTCATTTTAATATATGTATGAGGCTAATCTTGAAATAATTCATGTCAAATGCCGATCTTTTCATCTCCAGCTTAACATGTATTTTAATTTCTACTGTAGCATTATAAACACAGTTAATATAAAGACATTTGAAGGCGCGGGTTTACTGTTAAAACAACGAAGCGTTCGCGCATGCGTACATATGTCAAATCCAATCGTCTCATAGAGTGTATTCGGTTACTTTGCAGTATGGAAATAAACAAAATTTTCCGACTGCGATCAAGTTATTTCGTTTCCGGGACGTGCGTAGCTTGGAGCATATTTTTTTTAGTACAACCAAGGGACATAGCTCTTATTCTCACTAAGAGATAACTCCTTTGATTATGGAAGGCGGGAAGATTTTGAGTCATTTATAATATATGTCCAAATGATTATATATCCTCAAAATTCAGAAGTGGCCAGACTTCCATTGTTGATCAATGAAGTTTTTATAGTAAGTCTTATCATATAATGTCTTTACTGTCCCGAAATAGTGTCTGTTTGTTATAAAACATTTTTAGCCTGAACCACTCTACCTACAGCTAATATGAAAGAAATAGAGAAAGCTGGTGAAAATGCATTAATTATCATGTATGGTGGCAACTGCAACCACTCCAACCAGACGTTGGATTATTTACGATGCGTTAAATGGTCACAAAAAGTCAGTACCAGTACAACTCATGTCGGTGTTCAGTCACTCCCACCAACGAGCGATGGTGCGAGGTATCATAGTTTTCGGGTGTATTTACAAGTACAGACCTGGATGGGGAACTTTACTCTAAAGTCCGATGAGTGGGGGTGGAAAATTTCAGATAACAAACTTGCCGCAATAAAAATGAGTAAACCACCTGCACCAGATGCCTTACTGAAAGTTATTCGCTGTAATTGTAAAATGGACTGTGGCTCGAAAAGGTGCACATGTAGGAGGCATGGACTAGAGTACACAAGTGCCTGTGCAGAATGCAGAGGTGTGGCTTGTGTAAATTCTACTGTCGTAACTGAAGACACAGCGGATGATTTGTAAATGTTAGATCGCTGTAATAGTTACATGTATTTATTTGTCACACTTGGATCTATACATGTAATTGTAATGTTCTTACTGCATGAATTTCTAAATACACTAGACTCCTTATTAAATGTTTCTAGCGGCATTTAGCTGTACCACTTTTACTATCTACGTGTTATACATTTGCATGTCCGGAATCAAACCATTCCCGAGATATTTGAATTTTAAGGTTTCAATGGAAGCCATATTGTACTTCTGACGTCAAATGGGCGCCATATTGAACTTATGGGGTTATGACGTCACTGAGACACCATTTAGCTATGATTTCTGCTTCATTGGTAGTTGGTACCACTTCCCTATCTGCCCGTTATACATTTACATGCCCCGAATCCAACCATTTCTTATCAATTGGAATATTAAGGGTTCAGTGGCAGCCATATTGGACGTATGACGTCACAAGGATGCCATTTTGGACAAATGACGTGATGATGTCACAGGGAAACCATTTAGCTATGTTTTCTGATTCATTGGCACCACTTTTTTTTATCTACCCACAGTATATTTACATCCTCTAAACCTAACTATTGTCGAGATATTGGCATTTTAATGGTTTAATGGTGGCCATAATGATTTATGCTGATTACTCGAAAACCTAATTTTTTATTTTTGGCGATTTTCGTTTGGAGGTCCTTAAGGGCCCCTTCTACCAGATTCCGCGAGAAAAATTCTGTTGCAATTTGTTCTAGGTTATTTGGGATCTTTACCTGACTAAAATGAGTGATCTCCCTTGCGCTTGGTAGCAGCAGTTGAGAGCTCTGCAAAGTTTTCCAAATTTCTTCGGATATATAAAGTGCTAATGGATATGTTTTTGACCTATGTGTGTGTGACAACATAAAGAACCATATTTTTTACAGAAAAGAGATGATTTTCAATTCAGTTTTAAACTATGCATGGTTTTCTGTTTTACTATTAGGATATACAAGAACATTTACTGTGAATAGCAACTCAGATTTGTTGGGTATAATCTGGATTACAATGATAATTAAGTACAGCTCAGAAAGTCTTCATTCAGTGAGCAACATACAACCAATTCTTAACTCAACACTTATTGACATCCTCTGTGAGATGAACTTACTAAGGTTTAAAAAAACCTCAAGGGGAAAAAGAGCTGGGAGAAAGGTCAAAATAACCAAAGCTGAACAAAGTTCAAAGAACAATATGAAGTTAACAAATACTCTCAGATTATGTAGTCTAAATATCCGGTCTTTGAATGACAAATCTATCACACTAGTTGAACACTTATTGGAAAAGAATTGTGAGATAGCTCTTCTCACAGAAACATGGCTTGGTTCAGAGACGAGTGGCCCCATTATCAGCAATCTTCGTTCATCTGGATATGAATTGAAACATGTTCCTCACAATGGAAAGGGGGGAGGTGTCGGTGTCCTATTTAGAAATTATCTGAACATTTCCTCTAAGAACCAAGCAAAATTCAAATCCTTTGAATATATTGAAGTTACTCTCCATTCTAAGAAAACCATTATTCGAATAATAGTCCTTTACCGACCACCTGTCGTGAAAGACAAACTAACAAACCGTATTCTACCAATAAGTGATTTTTTCCTTGAATTCGGATCATTATACGAATCGCTCGTTTCGAAACCTGGAAAACTGCTATTGACGGGGGACTTCAACATCCATATTGATGATTCCAGTAACACTTCTGCAAATAACTTTGTTTCACTTCTTGAATCGTTTGGATTACATCAACATGTAAATGTGCAGACTCATCGTTTAGGTCATATATTAGACTTAGTCATAATGAACACTGGCAGTGATGACCTCGAAATAACGGATATATCTGTGTGTGACCCATTGTTAAGTGATCATTATGCCATACACTTTTCTATACCCTATACTAAGAACTTATCTGAGACCGTGAACCGGAAATCCATCAAATTCAGGAAATTCAGGAATATCTCTCCAGACAGTTTTGAATGTGATCTACAGGTTTTATCAAACATCGTCGACCCAACAAAGTTTAGTCCAAATGAACTGATTGATAGTTATAATTCCACAGTAAAGATAATCGTTGATAAACATGCTCCTGAACAGTCTAAGAGTTTAATCATTAAGGATGGTTGTCCTTGGTTCAACAATGACATAAGGGATGCAAGAAAAGTTCGCCGGAAAGCAGAACGTACATATTTGCATACTGGGCTACATGTTCACATGCAAATTTTTCGAACCGAAATTATCAAGGTGAAGAAACTAGTAACAGAATCAAAAGTAAAATATTACAATGACAGAATTACAGAATCAAAATCGGATCAAAGGAAACTTTATTCAACAGCATATGATCTACTAAATACATCTAAAAATAACAGCATCTTACCTGAGTATGAATCAGAATCAGTGCTGGCTAATGTGTTCGTACAATATTTCCATGATAAGATTTCGCTAATTCAATCTGAGATAATAGGAAAACAGTACACGAATATTCTTCCGTCATCGTACAAAGATTCAACAACTGCTACCTTCAGTCACTTCAGTCTCTATACCGAAGCTGAACTTCTAGAGATAATCAAGATGACTAAAACCAAATCATGCCCACTTGATCCGTTACCAACATGGTTATTGAAGCAGCACATCAAAAGTTTCATACAACCTCTCCTAAACATTGTCAACGCATCTCTGGAAACAGGTATATTTCCTCAGGAACTCAAACAGGCAATAGTTACACCACTGATCAAGAAGTCAACTTTAGACAAAAACTGTTTGAAAAATTATAGACCTGTGAGTAACCTTAGTTATGTATCGAAGTTGGTTGAAAAGTGTGTCCTGGTCCAGTTGAATCAACACATTAATGACAACAGACTAGATAATCCACTCCAAAGTGCATATAAACCGTCTCACAGCACAGAAACAGCCATCATTAAAATTGTCAACGACGTATATGAAGAGATTGACAAACAAAAAGCTGCTTTGCTAGTATTGTTAGACTTATCTGCTGCTTTTGATACTTTGGATACTGCAGACTTGCTGGATACACTCTGGGAAGAAATTGGTTTAAGGGAATGTGCCTTTAATTGGTTTAAGTCGTACTTAACTGACAGAAAACAAAAAGTACTCATAAATGGTAAATACTCCGAGAACAGAACCCTTCTTTGTGGGGTTCCTCAAGGCTCTGTCCTGGGTCCTGTTCTCTTTATCATCTTTACAAAACCACTGAATAAAATAGCATTAAAATATGGACTTATGATCCACCTATTTGCAGACGATACTCAACTGTATATTAGTTTCGAGCCTGCTACACAAGATTCAATATTAAGCAATATTGAAAACTGTCTTGATGAAATTCATACCTGGATGACATTTCATTTCCTGAAATTAAACCCAGACAAAACTGAATATATGTTTATAGGAACAAAGCAAAAACTCCAGCAGATCAGGGACTACACTCTTTCCATTGCAGGCGAAACTATCACACCATCACCGAAAGTCAAAAACATTGGAATTATCCTAGATAAAAACTTGTCTTTCAAACATCATATATCAGCTTCAACATCATCAGCATTCTTTAAAATACATCAACTGGGTAAAATTAAACAGTATCTATCTACCGATAACCTGAAGCTACTCGTCCAGTCCCTTGTTATGTCTAAACTCGACTACCACAACGCTGTACTTTATGGTGCCGCAGACTGCCACCTACAAAAGCTCCAACATGTTCAGAATGCTGCAGCACGGTTGATCAAAGGCACCAGAAAAAGAGATCATATGACTTCAGTATTGCGTGAACTTCACTGGCTTCCAATTAAATCACGTATTAACTATAAAATATTATTATTAACATTTAAATCAATAAATGGCACCGCTCCAGATTACATATCCGATCTACTTGTTAAACCACAACACTCTCGAACTCTGCGATCAAATGACAAAAACCTCTTTGTTGTACCAAAAGTGAATCTCCAAATGTGTAGACGTTCTTTTAGATATGCTTCATCTGTATTATGGAACTCGATCGATCCTAATCATCCCCTTAAAAAGTCCAAATCAACTGACATTTTCAAACGTAGACTAAAAACATATCTGTTCCAGTTACACTTTGGAACCGAACTATCATAAACTTTGCAAGCGCACTAGGGACCTTGATACTATGGTGTTTGTGCGCGATATAAATTTCCGGATTATTATTATTATTATTAAGAGGGGCCCTTTTGTCCACCTTTAGGGTCCCCCTAACTAGGATACATTTTTATACGCCCACATTTTTATGTGGACGTATATTGTCGTCGCGACTGTCCGTCCGTCCGTCCGTCCGTCCACATTTTTTTGTGAACAGTCTACAGGTCACAATTTTTATCCGATTTCAATTAAACTTAAAATATAGGTTTATCACCATAAGATCTCGGTTCCTTTCGATATTGGCATGTATCGGACTGTAACTTCATGGGTTATGGCCCCTGATTGTACGAAAAATCATGTTTTTTAGCTTGTGAACAGCGTAGAGGTCACAATTTTGAACCGATTTGGATGAAACTTGACATGTATGTTTATAACCCAAAGATCTCGGTTTCTCTCGATATTTGCGCCCATCGGATCGTAACTTCCTGAATTATGGCCCCTGATTGTCCGAAAAATCGCCCTTTTTAACTTGTGGTCCCTCTGGAGGTCACAATTGTTATCCGATTTAAAAAATCGTTTGATTATATCACCGTTGCATGGTTATGAAGGTGGAGTACGAATTTCGTGAAAATCGGACCAAAATTGACGGACAAAATGGCCGTCGTTTGTACGCGAATAGTGTGAAAATATGTTATATCAAGCTTGTGGACCTTATAGAGGTCACAGTTTTGAACCGATTTTGATGAAACTTGACATGTATGTTTATAACCCAAAGATCTTGGTTCCTTTCGATATTTGCGTCCATCGGATCGTAACTTCCTGAATTATGGCCCCTGATTGTCTGAAAAATTGCCCTTTTTAGCTTGTGGTCCCTCTGGAGTTCAAAATTGTTATCGGATTTAAAAAACCGTTTGATTATATCACCGTTCCATGGTTACGAAGGTTGAGTTCGAATTTCGTGAAAATCGGACCAAAATTGACGGACAAAATGGCCGCCGTTTGTAAGCGAATAGTGTGAAAATATGTTATATCAAGGTTGTGGACCTTATAGAGGTCACAGTTTTGAACCAATTTTGATGAAACTTGACATCTATGTTTATAACCCAAAGATCTTGGTTCCTTTCGATATTTGCGCCCATCGGATTGTAACTTCCTGAATTATGGCCCCTGATTGTCCGAAAAATTGCCCTTTTTAGCTTGTGGTCCCTCTGAAGGTCAAAATTGTTATCGGATTTAAAAAAACGTTTGATTATATCACCGTTCCATGGTTACGAAGGTTGAGTTCGAATTTCATGAAAATTGGACCAAAATTGACGGACAAAATGGCCGCCGTTTGTAAGCGAATAGTGTGAAAATATGTTATATCAAGGTTGTGGACCTTATAGAGGTCATAATTTTGAACCGATTTTGATGAAACTTGACATGTATGTTTATAACCCAAAGATCTTGGTTCCTTTCGATATTTGCACCCATTGGATTATAACTTCCTGAATTATGTCCCCGGATTGTCCAAAAAATCGCTTTTGTTAGCTTTTGGTCCCTCTGGAGGTCAAAATTATTATCCGATTTAAAAAAACATTTGACTATATCACCGTTACATGGTAATGAAGAGAGAGTTTGAATTACGTGAAAATCGGACTAGAATTGACGGACAAAATGGCCGTCGTTTGTACACGAATAGTGTGAAAACATGTTATATCAAGGTTGTGGACCCTATAGAGGTCACAATTTTGAACCGATTTTGATGAAACTTGACATGTATGTTTATAACCCAAAGATCTTGGTTCCTTTCGATATTTGTGCCCATCGGGTCATTACTTTCTGAATTATGTCCCCTGATTGTACGAAAAATCACCCTTTTTAGCTTGTGGTCCCTCTGGAGGTCACAATTATTATCTGATCTAAAAAAAACCGTTCGATTATAAAAACCAAACAAATTCTATTGATTTTCTGATAATTCCTTAATATGCGACAACTCTTGTTGACTGCCCGGACGATTTGGCTGCTGTGTGGGCGTATGTTTCGTTGCCTGGCAACCTATTTTCATTTTTCTCGTCGGTTTTAGCCTTTTTCCTTATAAAACACTTTTGGATGACACTTTGTGTACAGTTTGATTGCTCGATACATTTGAAAAAAATAAATGTGCGATTAATTAATATGTGTCTTCTATTTATTTTGGGATTTCGGCGGGGGACATCAGCCTCACTGTTGGCTTGTAAGGTTATGGATGTCGTAAAGGCTGTTCCAATATTCACTGTCGTCAGGATTGTGATAACTTGATAAGATATTTCACCGTAGAAGGGCAATAACACTCGGATGTTTGGTTTTTCAGGTTTTGGGTTATCTTTTTTATCTTGGTATTCCTCAGAGTAGATTTAATGTCTTGACATCTGTTCTCAATTTGTTTGTGAACCGTCTTCATTCTAGTCACAATTTTTATACGCCCACATTTTTATGTGGACGTATATTGTCGTCGCCCCTGTCCGTCCGGACGTCCGTCCGTCCGTCCGTCCACAATTTGTTTGTGGACTCTCTACAGGTCACAATTCTTATCCGATTTTGACGAAACTTGAAATATAGGTTTATCCCCAAAAGATCTCGGTTCGTTTCGATATTGGCATGTATCGGATCAAAACTTCATGGATTATGGCCCCTGATTGTACGAAAAATCACGTTTTTAGCTTGTGGACCCTATAGAGGTCACAATTTTGGACCGATTTTGATGAAACTTGACATGCATGTTTATAACCCAAAGATCTTGGTTCCTTTCGATATTTGCACCTATCGGAATGTAATTTCCTGAATTATGGCCCCTGATTGTCCGAAAAATCACCCTGTTTAGCTTGTGGTCCCTCTGGAGGTCACAATTATTATCCGATTTAAAAAACCGTTTGATTATATCACCGTTACACCCTAAGGAAGGTTGAGTACGAATTTCGGGAAAATCGGACGAAAATTGCCATACAAAATGGCCGCCGTTTGTACGCGAATACTGTTAAAAAATTGTATATCATGGTTTGTGGACCTTGTAAAAGTCACATTTTTAAATCCATTTTGATGAAACTTGAAATTCATGGTTATAACCCAAAGATCTTGGTTCCATTCGATATTTGCGCATATCGGAACGTAACTTCCTGAATTATGGCCCCTGATTATACGCAAAATCGCCTTATTTTAGCTTGTGGTCCCTCTGGTGGTCACAATTATTATCCGATTTAATAAAACGGTTGATTATATTACCGTTACACCGTAAGGAAGGTTGACTTCGAATTTCGGGAAAATCGGACCAAAATTGTCATACAAAATGGCCGCCGTTTGTACGCAAATACTGTTAAAAAATTGTATATCATGGTTGTGGCCCCTGTAGAGGTCACAATTTTAATTTGATTTTGATGAAACTTGAAATGCATGGTTATAACCCAAAGATCTTGGTTCCTTTCGATATTTGCGCATATCGGATCGTAACTTCCTGAATTATGGCCCCTGATTGTCCGAAAAATCACCTATGGTCCCTCTGGAGGTCACAATTATTATCCGATTTGAAAAAACGTTTGACTCTATCACCGTTACACCCTACGGAAGGTTGAGTTAGAATTTCGAGAAAATTGGACCATAATTGCCAGAAAAAATGGCCGCCGTTTGTACGCGAACAGTGTAAAAATATGGTATGTCAAAGTTGTGGACCCTGTAGAGGTGACAATTTTAATTCGATTTTGATGAAACCTGAAATGCTTGTTTATAACCTAAAGATCTTTATTCTTTTCGATATTTGCGCATATCAAATTGTAATTTAATGAATTATGGCCTTTGATTGTAGGAAAAATCACTTTCGGTACTGCTTGTTCTCTGTCTATCTCTCGAACAATTATTATCTGATTTAAAAAAAAACTCTGATTATATTACTGTTGCACCGTAAGGAAGGTTGAGTTCGAATTTCGTGAAAATTGTACCAAAATTGGCGGACGAAATGGTCACCGTTTGTACGCGAATAGTGTAAAAATATGGTATATCATGGTTGTGGACTCTCTGCAGGTCACAATTCTTATCCGATTTTGACGAAAAGTAACATTTCTAGGTTGTGTACCGTCAAACCATAATCATTGTCGGCTTCGAATTTCATGAATATCAGACTGGAACTGACCAACAAAATGGCTGCTCCCAATACAGTATGAAATACAGGACTTAATGATGTAGGAAAAATCACTTTCGGTATTGCTTGTTCTCTATCCATCTCTCAAAAATGTGGGCGTATCCTGCCTGGCAGTGCCAGCCTATCTTTATCCGATTTAAACAAAATTTGAAATATAGGTGTATCTCCCAAAGATCTTAGAGGGTTACACTTGTAAACTGGTATCGTTAATATGATGGAGCACCTTAGGAAGTACCAACCGAAACTTTTCTATAGCAGAATATGCAGGAGGAAACCGCAACCCAACACAGCATTATCGATCGACGAACTGTTTAGTCACTTTAAAGGAATATTCGGAAATGTTTCGACAGTACCCCTTTTGAATATACTGGCATACCAGAAACACCTTTTGTAGATACTGGACGCAATAAAAGTGCGGCCATAGATAATCTTATAAATGAATATTTCTTAGAATACAAGATGATATTCATCCCAACTTTACATGTATTGTTTAATTATATTTTCTATTGTGGTAGGGTGCACACGTTGCCCCATGATTTTTAAATTTTTGACCGATTTTCTTGTAGATCGCCCATAGTGTTCCACTATTATAGTAAACTAAACGTGCAAAAAAAAGAAAAGAAAAGAATCGAAGCATGTTTAGGGGGGCAACCATCAACTTCAAAATTTGAAATATTGACAAAAATTCAATGTGAACGATTATTTAATAAAAACTATTTACATAACATTTTAAACTCTTTATAGCTTATCTGACATGTGCAAAATATTACAAGTGTCAAACAATGACTAACTGAGCAGTACTGTCATTTTTAAAGTTCACAATTTTCAACGATTATTAGCATTTCCTTGTACTAGTTAAAGTTATGATAATCAGACAATGACTCTGATTTAAGGACAAGTGAAGAAAGGGACTACAGGTGAACACCTGTACATGTATATGTGACTACCCAGTACATCATTTATCAGTTGTTATAACATAGTAATGCACGTACATAATTATGGTGTAGACTTTCGCAAGTTCGGTCTATCCTTCCTGTTTTTCTCTACCACTTGAAACACATGTTGATAATGCTCTTCATCTCTAGCACTATCTAAGTAATCAGTACCAAGTTTCACAGCCCTCTCAGCTGCATCATTCACCACACTTATAGCTTTAATATTAGAACGAGAATCATTTAGCTCCAAGACACTGAATAGAAACCAGGAATCTACATTCACGAAATCACTAAGTTTGGAAGGTTCGTTGACAGCACTTGGAAACACAGGCTTCCCATAACCAGTTCCGTAGCGATTGACAATGTTTTCAACAGGAGAATTGGGTTTTACGCTCTTTAACTTTTTAGATATACGTTCTTTATCATTAATGGTTAGTTCATTACTGAACAACGATAGTGGAATCATTTCCCCAACTAAATACCATAGATGGCGGTTCAGTGCATTTATCGCACTAGCTGAGATGGCTGCATTGACTTTTTATACGTCCACATTCATAATGTGGTCGACGTATTATGCCGTCGCCCCTGTCTGTGTGTGTGTGTGTGTGTGGGTGTGTGTGTGTGTGGGTGTGTGTCTGTGGTTTGCCTACAGGGCGCAATTCTTCATGGATTTTCTTCAAACTTGGTATACTTATTCCTTATACCCCAAGGAAGATCCCTATTGTTTTTGGTGCATGCCCGACCCCCAGGGGCAGAGCCACGCCCATTTCTAGTATTTGCTTGTTTGTCGTCTACAGGCCACATTTCTTAACTTATAATCTTGAAACTTTGCATACACATTCTTTGTACCCTAAGGAACATCCCTATTGTTTGGGGTGTATGCCCCACCCCCAGGGGCAGAGCCACGCCCATTTTCTTTGTGTAGCCTACAGGGCGCAATTCTTACTGGATTTTCTTCCAACTTGGTATACGTATTCCTTATACCCTAAGGAAGATCTCTATTGTTTTTGGTGCATGCCCGACCCCCAGGGACAGAGCCACGCCCATTTCTAGTATGTATTTGTTTGTCGTCTACAGGCCACATTTCTTAACTTATAATTTTGAAACTTAGCATACACATTCTTTGTACCCTAAGGAACATCCATATCATTTGGGTTGCATGCCCAACCCCCTGGGTCAGAGCCACACCCGTTTTCTTTTTGTGTGTCTTTGTATACTTACTCTTTATACTCTAAGGATGATCCCTATCGTTTGTGTGTCGCCTACAGGCCACAATTCTTTGGGTGCATGCCCGACCCCCGTGGGACAGCAACACCCATTACTTGTATTTGTTTGTCTGTCGTCTACAGGCTGCATTTCTTAATGTATCATCTTGAAACTTTGAATACTTATTCTTGGTACCTTAAGGAAGATCCCTATTGTTTTTGGTGCATGCCCAACCCCAAGGGACAGTGCCATGCCCATTTTTTTTTGTCTGTCTGTGTGTCACCTACAGCCCACAATTCTTAATCGATCGTCTTGAAAACTTTTTTTATACTTATTCCTTATACCCTAAGGCTGACCACTATTATTTTTGGTGCATGACGGACCCCCTGGGACAGAGCCACGCCCAATGCTTTTGTGTCTTGTGTTCGCCTACAGGATGCAATTCTTAACAGATCCTTTTAAAACTTTACAAACCTATTCCTTATACCCTAAAGATGACCCCTATTGTTTTTGGTGATTTCCTAACCCCCAGGGGCAGAGCCATGCCCATTTTCACTTCGTGTCTATGTGTGTTGTCTACAGGCCACGATTCTTAATGGATCGTCTTTAAACTTGGGATATGTATTCCATATAGCCTAAGGACGTCAACTGCATGTCCCGACTCACACAGGCAAGACACGACCAATTTTTGTGTTTGTCGTTTACAGGCCGCAATTCTGAATGAATCAGCTTGGTACTTGGCTTATGTATTCCTTATAGCCTGAGGGCGTCCACTATTGATTTTGATGAATGTCCCGACCCCCAGGGGCAGAGCCACGCCCACTTTTTGCCTTTAGCGTTAGGAAGGCACAATTCTGAATGGATTATCTTGGTATAGTTATTCCTTATACTCTAAGGACGGCAACTATTAATGTTGGTGCACGACCCTCAACGCTAAACAAACCAAACGCCTAGTCTTCTTGACAAAGTACCATATCAATCAAAGCAGGAATGTGGACGTATATTGTAGCGTTAGCGTTATGTTTCATACTTCAGAATGTTTTGATATATTTGTAAAGTATTCCAGGGTGCATCAACTGCTACTGTACATTTGAACCACCAAGGACAGTAAACCAAGACAATGAACTTGACCAACTCACGCAGTTTTTTAGAACCTGTGCTGAAGTGGTTATGGAGCCTTTAGGTAACATTCCAATCAAAGTCTCCAAAAGTACAGCTTTCAGGGCATATATCAGTTTTGACATCCAGCGTGCCTTGTGGTAAGCACCAGGTCGTTTAAACTTGATATTATTGCATTCCGGGTTCAGATAGGCTAAACATAGTTCCATGAGTTCTTTATAATCGTCTCTTTTGTGTTCTATCTTACGTGAAGCGAGTTCTATCATCTCGTTTTTCCAAGATTCCACAAGTTTACAGTCATTATTCATATCACTTGTATCCAAATGCAGCAATTCCTGGTCCTCTGTTTCTATACTTGCCCAGTTTTTTCGTAATCGTGTAAACAAGGAAACTTCTGGAGATTTCGATACTTCTATTCAGAGATCGTCAAAAATGTGGGTGACCATAACTTCACCTACGTGATGTAAGCAACCACACCAGAGTAATGGTCTGTTGAGTATGTTCTGGATGCTGATACAAGCTGCACTAACATGCCTGGTGTTTGCTGACGTCATGTCAAAGACCATACTCACAACATTGTCAGCACATTGCCACTTTTTCAGTAATTCATACGCAAGGTTAGAAAGAATTGCGCCAACATGCGGATTGGTACCAGGTAAATACGATGGGATCCCTAAAAGTTTGTCTTCATTCTGGTCACCAACTAGAACTGCCACTCTTTCTACCTTTTCATTTTTATCTGTTAGGTAATTGCTTCCCATCCCAGCGGACAGATGCAAACTTTGGCGGCATCCACAACTCCCTGACACTTTCAGCTCTTTCCCCACCCACTCTTCTCCTGCACTTGTCACTTTGCGAATAAGAAGTACTAACTTTTGATAGATCCCCTCTTATTTCTTGTATAAACGTTTCGGTATATGCGGCTTGTTGAGACAGAGTCATCCTCATTCTAGCTGCCATGGAAGCTAGCTTTGGAGAAGACATTATATCATGAGGAACACATATTCCTGAAGCAATGGCCCGAGAAATCCCTCTCTGACCATTGCTGGAATAGCGTCTGTTTCTTGAACTTATGCGGGAGTGTGTCAATTCTTTCCGTTCAATGAAAGCTATCACTTAAGTACAGCAACATGACAGTCCTTCGTTTAATCTGGGTCTTCCCTAAAACTTTGGACAGTGATTTAAGGTATTAAAGCGGTGAAAGTATGTTCGTTTCCAAACAGTATTGTTTACATTTCATTCGACTTGATAGCCTCGTTTGTCACGCAATTAGTTTTACTGCAGTACTCTGCTATGCACAGGTTAATCAGGCATAATAAAATCGTGAGTCATGACGTATACGTTATGTACACATATTTGGTCCAGTATTGGCAGCTAGTGATTGGTTGGTAGACGGACTACTGATCAATCAAAATTTAACACAACAATATCCACTCATAATAGCAGTGTGTAGTTGGATTACCTCTAATCAGACGCAACACTGTGCGGAGTATGTGAGGAACAAAGCATCTTGTTCCAGTTTTCTTCTTCTGTTTATGAGTACGAAATTCTGGTTTGGGAATAAACGAAGAGGGTGGTCTGTCGTTATCACTAGAACTGTTGCAGGCTTGATCCGATATGGAAGCAAACTGGCTTCCACATTCAATTGCAGCAGCTTTGCGGCGTTTTTCTGCGCTAGTGATTTGGTCTTGCTTTCGTTTCAATTTTCCTGCATTCAAATAATCAAACACTGATATTGTTGCCTTCCTGTCCGCCTTCATCGAGCGCAGAAAAGCTTTATCTTCTTCATTAATTATTTTATTTTCAGCATTTGGCTGCCATAATGGAAAAGTTTTCGACAATTCCTCATCATATAGCTTTAGTTTTTCCGTTGTGGAAGGATTGTCTTGACGTGCTTTTGGAATGCGTCGTAGTTTCTCATTTTCTTTCAGTAGTTTCACTAGTTTTTGGCAAGATGTTTGTTCTGCTATCATTGGGATACCACCTTTATCATAAAATTTGACCACTTGATAGTAGACGATTTTAGCTGTTAGGTACCTTGATCTTTCCTCTTTATGACCATCCTCCAAGTGAACTAATAAACATCTTAGAACTTGTCGGGATGTGGGTAGTCGACACCCTGTTATCAGTGCATCTGCCTGTGTCACTGCACTTCCCAAGCCAAAAATTTCACTCTTGTTTCTCGTACTAGACATTTTGCCGTCTAAATTTGCAGGGTGATGCAATCTGAATTCAAAAGGAGTAGGAGTATGTGACTGGATAACACGCCACTTTGAGCACCTTGACCAGACCCCGCAAGGAACTAGTCAAAAGAGCAAGATGGTTTGAGCATATCACATTATAGGTGTATCATCAGTTTTATGGCATTTTAACTAGTTTCTTACATGATTTATGATCACTATTAGAGGTTTTTTTTTATGCTAATGCCCCTTCCAGTATTGTGGGTTTGCAATAGAAACATTTTTAGACTGCTGCCACTGGCTAATCATTGTAATTTTACATGTACATGCAGGGGCGTAAATGTGGGGGGTGGTACCCCCCCAGCAAAAAAAATAGTCGGTCGCAAAATCAGTGCAGTCGGTCGCAAAGTAGAGGTAGTCGTTATCAAAATAAGTATACGTCGCGCTACTCACGCAAAACTTTAGTATAAAAATAGTCGGTCGCAAAATCAGTGCAGTCGGTTGCAAAGTAAAGGTAGTCGGTATCAAAATAAGTACTCACTGTATACGTCACGCTACTCTCGCAAAAAAAATAGTCGGTCGCAAAATTAGTGCAGTCGGTCACAAAGTAGAGGTAGTTGGTATCAAAATAAGTACTCACTGTATACGTCGCGCTACTCACGCAAAACTTTAGTATAAAAATAGTCGGTTGCAAAATCAGTGCAGTCGGTCGCAAAATAGGAGCAGTCTTAGTATAAAATAACCTTGTCAACTTATCATTTTTAAAAAGATGTTGTGTTTCACTCTCATTCTGTTGTGAGTATAATGTTAGTCTTACAACAAAATTTCACCCAGGGAGAAAAATAGTCGGTCTCAAAATAAGTGCAGTCACTGCAGTCGGTCTCAAACACAATGCCAGAAAAGATCCCAAATACTGTATATTTGCGTGAATCCGTGAGCCTAAATTGCATACGTCACTCTCATTCTGTTGTAAGTATGTTAAATTGGTCTAACAACAAAATTTCACCAAGTGAGAAAAATAGTCTGTCACAAAATAAGTGCAGTCACTGCAGTCGGTCTCAAAAACAATGCCAGAATAGATCCCAAATGCTATGTATTTGCGGGAATCTGTGTGCCTAAATTGCATACGTCACTCAAAACTATAGTATAAAATAACCATGTCTGTTTGTCACTCTTATTCTGTTGTGAGTATGTTGTTCTATAAAATGTTTTCTACCACGGCAAAAAAAAGTACTCAAAAAAAAGTACTCACCGCAGTCGGTCTCCGACTCAATGAATTAATGAAATAAACATACAATCATAAAACAAGCGAAATTGACAGATAAGCCTCAAGATTCTGTCCCATTTCTTATCAACCCCAGTCCCAAATACTTAAAAGCTCTGTTACATATCTGAAATTTTTTTTTGCACCTTTGGCGCGATTCCATTATAACATCATTCTTCTACTCGGTTACATATCTGAAATTTTTTCGCGCCTGCGGCGATCGATTCCATTTTAAAATCATTATTCTACTTGTCAGTTGTCTTATACTGTCTCATCAATATCATATTCACGATTATAGTGAACTGCCCAGTTTGTAGTACCACTGGTGTGTGGGGCGGGGGTATGTGCATCAGTCGGTCGCATTTTGGCTAAACACCCCCCCCAAATGAAATCGATATGTACGCCCCTGTGTACATGTATGTGTATGTAAAGAACGTAAATGATGTGAAATCTATAAAAACAAAAAAATAACCATTGCTTGTTGCCCCCCTAGATATACTTGGATTTTGAAAGAATTGAGATTAGTTATCAGGCCTGCTAGTGGAACAATCTGGCTGATCTACATGAAACTCCAACAACATAAGGGCAGTGTGTGCACCCATCCAAATAGTGGGTCAACAGGAGTTATTATACCGTTATATAAAAAGGGCGACCCCAATGATGCTAACAAGTGTCTGAATAGACACTTTTGTTCTCATTCTATGTCACAGATTTAGAAACCAAACTACTTCTCTGTAATAGTGAACCTATAAGTATTGGTGACATAAACTTGTGTCTACTAATGTATGCAGACGATACCATATTACTTAGCTATTCATCTGATAATTTACAGAATATGTTGAATGGTATAGATGAATATTGTTTGACAATTGCCTCGATTTCTATGGAAATAAAACGAAAATCGTTGTTTTTTTGAAACGGCGGTAAGATCACTTGTAATGATTTGTGGTACTATAGAAATATTTTATATAGTCAGTAGCTTTAATTACCTTCGTATAGTTTACAATTATAACGGTAAATTATCTGTTACCTGGAAAACTAAAACCCTACAGGGACAGAAAGCTTGCTTTAGTTTAATACAATTCATCAAAGACAACCACTTTAATATACAAACTAGTTTAGCATTATTTGACACATACATAGTCCCCGTACTAAATTATGTATCGGAAGCCGATAATATCGAAAGGGTCCATAGATGATTTTGTAAGAAAATGCTGGGTGTTAGAACATCAACAAGCAATGTATTAGTAGGCTATGATTCTGGCAGGGTTTAGTGTACTTTATAACATACTAAAAGTTTACCAAAGTAGGACCCCCAAAAAGTGTTTTTTTCAAGATGGCGTCAAAAATGACCACCAAAATGTCTTAAAACGATCATAACGATCATGTACATGTAACTATCAACTCAAATTTGATGATTTTGTTGTCTTTTCCTAGGTTTTTCGGAGCAGGGAACGCATTAAGATCATTAAAAATGATGTTGGCTTAATATGTCAAAAATAGCCGCCAACACCTCCAAATGACCAAAAGTCCATAACTATTGACTCAAATTTGATTATTTTGACAAGGAACATATTAAGAGAACATTGGATGTTGATGAGCTGTTCAATCATTACGAATTCGAATTCATGACCTTCAGCTGTCCACTATCACCTAATGCACAAACACTCCTGTCCATAGAATAAGTTTCTGAGCATTCAGATTTCAGGGGCGTTTTAAGGTTTATCATGGCGGAGGCTATACTATGTTGAGGGCCCTCTTTTTGGGGAGGGGGGGGGCGGAGGTCGAGAAATTTTGCAAAATAGAAATCATTTTGGTGCATTCTGACATATACTCCAGGCCCTTCTAGGCTGGTTTAATCTGGGGCCAGGGGCCTAATTCAATACTCGTCTGAAGCCTGAATGCGAAACAAATCACTTGTACGTATTGGGAGCTCAATCAAATGATAATTGATGGAATGGTGCAGTAGGCCTATTGTGCAAGCAGCACGCATAACCCCGGAAATTTATACAGCAAAGGAATGATCGCTCCGCCAAGCCAGATCACACTGGGCGGCCTAGCCATCTCTTTCCTGAATAGCTTATTAGTAGGTTTTCTGAAAAGGTGATTTCTTGATTAATGATTTTCATGCAATTGCAATGACTGCATTCTCATTCAGTGGTGGATTGACTCGGGCTCGGGGGCCCTTCCCCTTGGCCAGAGGGGCCCTTTTGTCAGACGTGGGGCCCTTTTGTCTGCCTTTAGGGCCCTCCCTAACTAGGGTACATTTTCATTCTTCTCATCGGTTTTAGCATTTTTCTCCCATTTTATTTGTTCAACTTCTTTGATTTTTTTCGCAAGGAGGCTGGCGCCTCCAGCGCCTCAGCTATAAAACGGCCTCTGTCAGATTTGAGTCTCATCCTCCACCTCAGTATCAACCTATTGAGTGTTGTATTGTCACTTATTGAGTGTTGAATTGTCATAATTTCCAGTTTGACAAGGGTCACATACAGCAGTGTAGGGGAGTCCATAGCGTCTGCAGCTGCATCGAGAGGACTTGCATCCTATCGAAAAGTTACAATAGTTAGTTTTCAAAAGTTCGCCAGTCACAGCATTTTTGGGGGTCATAATGTTATATATTTTATTTAACAGACATTCATTAACATAACAAGACCATAATCAACTCTCAATGCCCTCGGCTGACTCCTAGTTAAATCCATTTCATTTGCCATCCCCGTCCATACCATAATGGATGTTATCTTCCTAAAAGCCAATGAAAAGTTTTGTCTTTTCGCCAACTTGACTGACGACACCGTTGACTAGACACTGTTTGGATTGCCGGTAATGGCTAACAGTGACGGTACACATTAAACGAATAAGCAAATATATATGTCATCAAATGCGTAGGAATGATAGTAATATTAACAATAATTTTGCAGATATTGCTAGCACTGTCGTTTATGACTAATGGCATACAGGGTATACGGAATAGCGGTATCTGAAATGGCCCCCGTCTTTGTCGGAATAGCTGAAATATACGTCATCAAATACGTAGGAATAGCAGACATACTTACGATAATTTTGCAGATATTTTAATATCACTAACACTAAATTGTTGGCACTGTCGTGTATTATTACTAACGGTATACTGAATAGCGGTATGTAAAATGGCCGCCATCTTTATTGCACGAAATATTTTGACATCATCAACTTCAGACAACGATTTTGACACATGGAAAAGCCAAGATTTGCTTAATACTATGTATTAGGCGCACCAACCCCCCCTGTCAATAAAAATATCTGGTAATAAATAGTGGGCCTTATTTATACACCGAAAAATACGGTAAACAGCTCAGTGATATCCAAAACCTAGGAAAAGACACCAAAATCATCAAATTTGAGTTGATAGTTACATAGTTATGATCATTTTAAGACGTTTTGGTGGCCATTGTTGACGCCATCTTGAAAAAACACTTTTCCGGGGATATCCAAAGTTCTCTTGATGAGTTCCTTGTTCCCCAAAACCTGGAGATAGACATCAAGATCATCAAATTTGAGTCGATAGTTATGGACTTTCGGTCACCTGGAGGAGTCGGCGGCCATTTTTGACATGATATGCCTACATAATTTTTAATGATCTTAATGTCTTCTTTGTCCCCCAAAACCTAGGAAAAGACACCAAAATCATCAAATTTGAGTTGATAGTTACATAGTTATGATCATTTTTATACGCCCACATTTTCATGTGGACGTATATTGTCGTCGCCCCTGTTCGTCCGTCCGTCCACAATTGTTTGTGAACAGTCTACAGGTCACAATTTTTATCCGATTTCAATGAAACTTAAAACATAGGTTTATCACCCTAAGATCTCGGTTCCTTTCGATATTGGCATGTATCGGACTGTAACTTCATGGGTTATGGCCCCTGATTGTACGAAAAATCATGTTTTTTAGCTTGTGAACAGTGTAGAGGTCACAATTTTGAACCGATTTGGATGAAACTTGAAATGCATGTTTATAACCCAAAGATCTTGGTTCCTTTCGATATTTGCGCCAATCGGATCGTAACTTCCTGAATTATGGCCCCTGATTGTCCGAAAAATGGCCCTTTTTAGCTTGTGGTCCCTCTGGAGGTCAATATTGTTATCCGATTTAAAAAACCGTTTGATTATATCACCGTTCCATGGTTATGAAGGTTGAGTTTGAATTTCGTGAAAATCGGACCAAAATTGACGGACAAAATGGCCGCCATTTGTACGCGAATAGTGTGAAAATATGTTATATCAAGGTTGTGAACAGTGTAGAGGACACAATTTTGAAGCGATTTGGATGAAACTTGAAATGCATGTTTATAACCCAAAGATCTTGGTGCCTTTCGATATTTGCGACCATAGGATCGTAACTTCCTGAATGATGGCCCCTGATTGTCCAAAAAATCGCCCTATTTAGCTTGTGGTCCCTCTGGAGGTCAAATTATTATCCGATTTAAAAAAACGTTTGATTACATCACCATTCCATGGTTATGAAGGTTGAGTATGAATTTTGTGAAAATCGGACCAAAATTGACGGACAAAATGGCCGCCGTTTGTACGCGAATATTGTGAAAATATGTTATATAAAGGTTGTGGACCTTATAGAGGTCACAATTTTGAACCGATTTTGATGAAACTTGACATGTTTGTTTATAAACCAAAGATCTTGGTTCCTTTCGATATTTGCGCCCATTGGATCATAACTTCCTGAATTATGTCCCCGGATTGTCCGAAAAATCGCTTTTGTTCGCTTTTGTTCCCTCTGGAGGTCAAAATTATTATCCGATTTAAAGAAACGTTTGACTATATCACAGTTACATGGTAATGAAGAGAGAGTTTGAATTTCGTGAAAATCGGACTAGAATTGACGGACAAAATGGCCGCCGTTTGTACACGAATAGTGTGAAAATATGTTATATCAAGGTTGTGGACCCTATAGAGGTCACAATTTTGAATCGATTTTGATGAAACTTGACAGGTATGTTTATAACCCAAAGATCTTGGTTCCTTTCGATATTTTGGCCCATCGGGTCATTACTTCCTGAATTATGTCCCCTGATTGTACGAAAAATCACCCTTTTTAGCTTGTGGTGCCTCTGGAGGTCAAAATTATTATCTGATTTAAAAAAAAACGTTTGATTATAAAAACCAAACAAATTCTAATGATTTTCAGATAATTCCTTAATATGCGACAACTCTTGTTGACTGCCCGGACGATTTGGCTGCTGTGTGGGCGTATGTTTCATTGCCTGGCAACCTATTTTAAGACGTTTTGGTGGCCATTGTTGACGCCATCTTGAAAAAACACTTTTCCGGGGGTCCGACTTTGGTAAACTTTTAGTATGCTATGAAGTACCCTGCCAGAAACAACTTTTAGTATGTTATAAAGTACACAAAACCCTACCAGAATCAGTTGAGTAACCTTTTGTTGCAATTTTTGGGGGGTTGAGGGGGTATGTATAGGATATTAACCTACCCAAGGTTGATATGATAGAGAACACGCGGGCGAAGCCCAAGGGTTCTTCTCTATCATATCAATCCGAGGGAGAGTAGGTTTATATCTGACATATACAACGTTCACGCTTAAATTTAATGGACTCTTCTAAAAAAAAGTGATTGGATAATTGCTCGGTAGTTTCCGCCAAATAGCAAGAATTACCGATGTAATATTGCGTGTGATTTTGTTTACACGTCGCCATTTTGGGGAAATTGAATTGAAAGCAAGAACAAAATGGATAATTAAACGAAGTCAGACGAATAATCAATCCTTTTTAGTCATCATATTGACGATGGAATAGATGTGGATGCAAATATGATGAGGTTCTATCCAAAGCCTGAAGACAATTTGGATCAAAAGGCAATCTTTTCCGATATTTCTGACAATGAACCGTGATTGAAATTTAGGTATGATCAGAGAAGGATTTGACCGACTGGTTTAAGTGGACTGTATCCAAAAATACTTTACAAAGGAGCTTTTGAGCGATAAATACTTTCAAGTCTCGCAGTGTGAGGAGAAATAATGTGGGCGAAAAGAAAATTCTGAAAGATATCTTAGACATGGAGTATGGATAACCGATTTAAATATGCCTATAAGTACACCGTCTATTTCGTTACTGAATGCTACAAACTGTACTATAACAATGTTTTTTTTATTGTCAAAAGAATGAAATTTTATTTCTGTGTTCTTTGAATTATTTCGATCATCTACATTATCAGCGGTTGATATGAGCAGAATATATCGACATTGGATGACGTCATCAGTGGTTGATATGAAATATGAAATATCAACCTGCCATGACGTCATCAGCGGTTGATTTGAACCGAATATATCAACCTCTGATGACGTCATGAGAGGTTGTTATGAGATATAACTGCTATGGACATCAAAGAAAAAAACTACTACCAGTTGTATATTTTCCATATATTGACCTGACTATTATTAAGTACTGGTTAAACATATTAAAAGTAACAATGGTGCTTTAAGTAATTGTTACTATGATATGTATAGAGCTCTAGAGAAAACTCATCTGTTCTTCAAATAGCCACATTGATACCAGGTAATAACCTTTCAACGACTCAGTTTATCCTATAACTCTCGAGACACTTATCGTTAGTCAAATCATAATAATGGCAAGTTCTAGAGCACCAAAACAATGGACACTCATGAAACACGAAAGCATCATGTCTTTTGAAGCATGGCGCCAAAATTTTCAGTATATTCTTTCCCTCGACCAACATTTTGCACCCTACCTGATCGACGGAGTTAATTGGGGCAAAAAATCCAACACCAACCGATTGAGAAATTTCACCGACAACGGCCGCTCAGTGCCAGATGATAGACAACTTACAGCCCAACAGAAAGTCACACATTTAGAATTAATGCTTGGACAAATAGCTAATTTCTGTCCAGTAATTTCCTGCAATACCATTGTCAAGAATTGCACGTCTCTTTCATCGATCTGGCAATCTATTCGCTTACATTACGGTTTTCAATCCACTGGTTCTCATTTTTGTCCCCCGCCTTTCGAAGAAATTTGGGGGACTATTAAAATGGGTTCGTCCGTCTGTCTGTCCATCTGTCACACTTTTCTCTTCCTAATTGAGCTAGAATGTTCAAACTTGGTGTATATGCTTATTAGATCAATGCCTTGATGGAGTTAGAAGATGAGCATTTTCCGCTTAGGGTAAGCAGAGATAAGCAATTTGATTGGTTGATGCTTTGGGACATGGTAACTTTAGTGAGAGTGATGAAACGTGGTGTATAGTTTCATTACAGTAATACCTTGACCAGGGCTCACACTGTCGGTCGCCAAAGTCGCAATTTGCGATAAAAATATGAAAGTGGCGATTAAAATTTGATTTTTGCGATAATTTTTGCGATAAAGTTTTACGGTACTGGCGATTCTTTTTGAGAACTGGCGGAAAAAAAATCTTAAAATTCTAATCGTATTTATCCTGTACATTATTGAGTGTCAATCACGAGGCTAAACACTATAATAAATTAATCAACTGGCTGATAATCCGGATCGCGTCGACGAGTAATACTAATCAATTGTCTCGGATTAATGATTAGTTGATTGATAATTGCCAATGATGTATATTATTAAACCTATTTCAAGTCACTATTTAATCTTCATGATTAAATTAAGCGGTGATTATTTGATGTTTCGTTTCGTCTTAAAACGAAAAATGGTAATACATGTAACCAAAATGGCCGACAGTTCTATCGAAAAAAAGTAAATATTGTGATAGTTCAATTCCCTTTACTGTGACATCATATACGGCATGTAAAACATACAAGTATGCCTATTGGATATCATTATTTAAATTCATCTCATCACCACTGGTCGAAACATACGAACTACTTGAATATCGGCGATTCTTGAGCGAGAAAACGGTTCGCCATTTGTATCATATTTATCGTCGCTAAAATGTTCTAAAGGTGAACGACGGGTATAATTGTAAGCATCTCTTACAAATTTAACTGAAGTACATAGCATTCTATCAGAGATTCAGATACCGTTACGGTACCAGAAAATAACAATAGGTCTATTGTACACGCAATCCTTGGACAAGATTTGACGTGTAAATACTGAATATATATATAGTGCAATACGACTATGTTCAAATAGCCTAAAGTTACCAAAAATAAAATCCGATCTTAGTAAACCAAAACTGTGCTAAATGTATTATGCAAAGACAGATTTGTTAAAAGTTGTTGTATATTGTATTGTATATATCGGTAATCATTTTATAATAATCCTAGTTGAAACGTAAAATTGTTAGATATTGTATAATTTTTTATCACATATTTTTGGCGGATAAAATATTCAAGTTGGCGGAAAAAATATATGAACATTTCTTTACATAAAAATTATCATCCATATTGGCGGAAAAAAATTGAAAGCCAGTGTGAGCCCTGACCTTGACTAAGTTCGATAATGAGCATTTTCTGCTCAGGGTGAGCAGAGCGATAAGCAATTTGATTGGTCAAGACTTTGGAACACAATAACTCTCCTTTTTATTGAGTTAAAATGTTCAAACTTGGTGTATATGGGCATTTTTCACAAAAAGATGAAATTACGGTAAAGACAAAATGCGAAAATTATTTTTAAATAATTTTAGTTTCCTTGGTTTTAAATGAAGCTCTGTTCAATGCAGATGTTGTATCTCAATTTTGAATGCAAGAAGCCAATATGTTAATGAATAAATCAACTTTATATAAATCCTAATTAGTCTTTACCGTAATCCACATTACGGTAAAGACATTACGGTAAAGACATACGAGAATACATTGACTACATGGGATAAATTACAACTGGCAGATTCACATAGATTTCTCATAATGAAATAAAATAGAGTTAATGTTTTACTTTTCTTAACCGATCAGGCTAATGAAGGCGGACACACATCACACATTGACTCTTCATCAAATTCCAACTGCCAGAGGTTCTTGTTTTACGTGCACATATGGATTTGATTATCTGAATTACTAGACACTGTTCCTTTCAGGTCCTCTGTCCTGTGCTACTGACAATGGGTAGGGTAGTGTATTGGGGCAGGGTAATAGACAATCCTGTTGAAGTTGATACGTCAACACCAGGATTGAACATCAGACCTCATGTTCGGTAGCAAGCAGCTGTGACTCAGTGGTTAAGGCACATGCATACTAACAAGGATATCTTGGATTTATTACCAGCGCTGACTGAGAAGGTTCCTCCTGATCTTTTAGCATGATTGTCTCTTGTTATTGGTGCAGGACAGGGTCCCTGGTAAGGAATAGAGTTAAATGCAGAGGTTCTGTGTACATTTTGGCGTGCATGTAAAAGAATACTAGACAGAATTGGTAATAAGAGTATGTTGTTGTGCCGCTGTCCGGGCAAAAAAGTCCTCATAGCACACTGCAAAGTGTGTGTTCATCTTCATTAGCCCGGTTGGTGCAGAAAACTAGGACGTTAATTCCCGTTTCATTTCATTTCCCAGTAAGTGCCCCCAAACTTAAAATAAATTTGGTAACATTAAAGTTGCAATTTCATATTTTCAAGTTATATTTTTAAAATGTATTAAAATAAAGCCCTTAAATAGATTGTATCTCTATACACAGTCCTACCTTGTTAAAGAATAATCCTATAATTCTCTTTTGCCTGTTCAGAAATTGGCAAAAATATCATTTTCAACTTCAAATTCAAACAAGGGTAAATGGAAAAACAAGGGAGGTAATTGTGTTATTTCCTGTGTGACTGATTTTAATGCCTGGGAAATGATGTCCATGATCGTATAATAGTGAGTTGACAACCTTTTGAGCAAAAGACATAGAAATAATTATGTTTTGACTTTCTTAGAAAATATGAAATTCCCGCTTTAACATAGATAAGTTTTATATGTTACATCAGAGTTTAACAAGTGGTACATAAACATTTCACAGCTATGGTAAAGGCAACCAGGAGGACATACTGGCATACAAATTGCATTTTGTATAAGTGATAGAGTTGTTACTGTGAGTGCCAAGGGCCCTAGTGACATCTTAAGCCATGGGCCATATGCAAGCCTATTCCGACCCTTAGTGAGCCAGCACCTTATTTACTGCACATGTTTCATAATATATGTGTATATACGTGTATTATATTATTATGTACGTAAGCCTATATGATCTCCACTTACAATCGGAGAACAAACAATCTAAAATCCTCTAAAAAGCAAAGATACCACCTCTCTTTCAATGTTTTCAATGTTCTATAAACTTGCATCAAAGAAAATACATGTATAAGGCGAAATACATGACATAATTTTTAACTTTTAACCTAGTAATGTGTATGCTAACATTCTTATTTAGATATATGGAAAACTGGATTTATTTATTTATTTCTTAAAGATACATTATGTAAGATTTAAATAAAGAGCTAACCATTCTTGCTATAAATAGATCAAAAGTAGATAATGTAAAATGAATAATTTGAAAATTTCATTCAAATTACTCTATTGCGAGCAAAGATATTAGCCTTTGAAGACGTGCGATAGTTTCAACCACCGTACTGGTTGTTCGAAGCTAAGTCTCGCTCCTTCAATTTTTAGATTAAATCAAAATATGGCTGAACCGTTCTCATCAATTTAATATCAGAGAAATCTGACACCATCGAGAGTTGATTTTGGTCTCGATCAGTTAATTAATGTCTAATTAATAATTTAGATAAGATTTCAGGCCTGAAGAAAGACCTGCAACAGGCAGATTTAGTAC
Source organism: Patella depressa (assembly GCA_948474765.1). NCBI lineage: Eukaryota > Metazoa > Mollusca > Gastropoda > Patellidae > Patella > Patella depressa. Next base: position 40,800,606 of record OX419720.1, on the reverse strand, counting down.
TTGCATAATGTATGTTTAAATACTGTAGTTTGATTTTGTTCTATTTCCACTATTACTTTTCATTTATTGATATATTTTTATATTAAAGCCGATTGTATTCAGATTGTTTCGTAAACATTTTGACATTTCATAATTTTTAATACTGGATTTAAATGAGCCCAAATAGCAGCAGGACCATGACTGGTCTCACTACTGACAGTCCTGATACACTTTGTCACCAACTTCTTTAATTCAAGACAATAGGCCTATAGCATGGGGACTCTATGAAAGCATGTGTGTTGCAATTACATGATTAATATTGGTAACTAATTCAGGCAGTAAAGTCTTTTAGTTATTATATGTGTCATTAGCCACAAATAACATCAACAATAAGTCTAAATTTCACTTAAATCTGTCATTCTTCTAACACAAGTCTTTACCGTAATGCCAATTTGTATACGGTAAAGACAGAATGTTATGGCGGTAAAGACATAGTTTAGTGCTTGGATGTCATAGTTATAAGTACACATATGTATGGTCTAAGCCCTGGGTTGAGTGATGTATTTGCTGTATAATCTCAATAATTTATGCTTATTAATGACAAACTTTGACAATTATTGTAATGTCGGTAAAGACAGTCCAAAAGTGCGACATTCAGCTTTCAGAACTTTAAATTTATGTTCTGTCATTCCATCACATCTTCTGGCTAAGGCTTTATGCTAGAAGGAAAGGCAAAACAAACTGGCACTTTGAAGTTCAAAAAGTGCCCTCTATATCTAAAGGCCTAGTGAATTATCTCCCTTAAAAAAATTGTTATACGGTAAAGACACTGAATTTCAAATTTTAGGTTCAAAAATTGATGCCACATAAAAATTTACCTTTGGTTAAACTAGACATATTGTGTGTTTGATATTAAAGCTCTGTGCTATATGTTTTAAACCATTTAAATATTTATTGACTTGAATGTCATATTTAATGTTGAAAAGATGATTTTTCTCTCTCTATATAAAAATTTTACCATGTCGGTAGGGACATTTAAGGCTGTTTTTTCCACCGAAGTAAATTATATATTGGTTGTAGAAAGAAAATAGTGTGTGCCCTCCACACCTAACTATATTTCACATATTCTGTGTAAAATTTATTACCATCAGATCATTAAATGTGACAAAATATTGTGTTGACTGTTTTGACTCAATTTTGTGAAAAACACCCATATGCTTATTAGATCAATGCCTTGATGGAGTTAGAAGACGAGCATTTTCCGCTTAGGGTAAGCAGAGATAAGCAATTTGATTGGTTGATGCTTTGGGACACGATAACTTTAGTTCTAATTAAGTGAGAGTGATGAAACTTGGTGTATAGTTTCATTACAGTAATACCTTGACTAAGTTCGATAAGGAGCATTTTCTGCTCAGGGTAAGCAGAGCGATAAGCAATTTGATTGGTCAAGACTTTGGAACACAATAACTCTCCTTCTTATTGATTTGATTTGAGAAAAAGAGCAATGACATTTGACCTTGAGAACTGGGAGATGATTGATATTCTTTTTCGTTCATTTTACTAATTGTGCCTTTTCAGCTTGAATGTTACCGTAACCAAATATTTATGTTCACCTGTTTTCAATGTTCGATAATAATTGTTCATAATATCATTAAATTAATTATTCAATCGAGGGGCGTGTAGCTTTGAAAAATTTTCATTTCGATCCTAAAAGTTACAATTTTGACAAATTACAGAGATAAATTGCACCCAAAAGTAAAAATTAACACTCTCATTGTATTCTCTGACCTAAAATACATTAAAATAGCCACAAAAATTATCAAAATATGTTGAAAATTGACCAAGATATGAAAAAAAACACACGATATGCTATATTATACCGAAAACCCGCGATCCCCGCCCCTAGGTCACTAAATTTGCCTGCACCTTCTCAATTTTCATCCGATTTCAATATAATTGGTACCAAAATGATCAGAAATGAATTCTGCACAAATTTAGCTCTGCAGAGATGGTATTTGAAAACCTTCACTTTTTTTTCACCCGTATAGCCCACCCCTACTAACAAGTATTTGATTTTCAATGAATTTTGATAACTGAACAGCTGAATCCATGATTCTAAATGTTTTGTATACTAAGCGTTAGCATGGGACAGAACTTTATAAAAAACAAACAAATTCTTATGATTTTCTAATAATTACTTTATAATTTGTTCAATGTTCGCACACTCCTTGAAACTCCTTAAAAATGCTGGAAAAATGAAAATGTGATTTCCAGTACTGGAAAATCCTGGGAAAAACAATATTACTCGTTGAAACTCCTGGAAAATTAACATTTAATTTGTGGTTTCGCTATGAATATCCAACATGTCTGCTAACCTGTTTTTTACTTAGAGACTCAAATTTTCACAACCTGTCTCCCGATCTCATGCATGGGAGTAAATTTGTGCCGGAAAATGGTTGCATGCCAATGCTAGTTTTACTTTCACAAAAGGGGGTAACTTCCTTACTTCCGTTTCATAAACCTACCACACGATTGGCTGAAATTGATGGGAAACGTCTATTACCTTAACAGCCCAATGTGTGTTTGTGATTATTGCTGTTTGGAATAAATAAATTATGTTTTAATGGTATCATAGTGCTTGAATGTACCTGATAAAGTCCTTGAATGTACCTGATAAAATAGAGACCTGTTACAAGGCTTTTTCCATTACTGTAATTTTTCCCATGGCTAGTATTAATGTCTATATGTAATTTGACAGTTCTCCCGTGAAGAGAAAACATTCCATGACATGTGACTTTAGTGTGAAATCGAAACCATAGCCAACTTTCAATCTGCGATTTTGGATTACATTTGCATCTCATTGTATTGCTAGCGATAATACTTTGGTATTGATCTCAATACATGCAAAAAATCTGACTCAAAATTTATCGAACTGTAAGAGCAATTCCCATTTATGTACCGGAGACACTATAGTGAAAATGCCACACTCACGCCACATTTCCCGGTATTTCCATAAAAGCAATTACAACCATAGACTGATTTTTATCAAATATCACCAAGATTATGAATATTTTATATATCATTCAAATTATTACAATGCTATAAGTTTAGCTGAGTAATATTCAAGGATTTCAGTTTTAAAATTGGTACAAGCAACTCTATATACCGCTTATGACGTCACTTAGATATGACTGAAAAGCACTTATTTGGAGTACATGTACCATATTTAAGTTTGTGAGTTAATTTTATGTATATTTTCACAAAATCTTTCCAAAACTTTTCTCTGTCATTAAAAATATCGATCCGAAACCAAACAATAATTTCCATTTGTTGTACGCAGCAAAAACCAATGCACAGATAAAGTTCTTAAGAATCGTGAAAGAAACTTAAGTTATTTGATGAAAAACAAAAAATCTCAGGGATTCTCCTGTTTTTTTGTACCACAGCTTTATATTTTAAATGTTCGCCGTAAATTGACTTGTCTTCGATATTTCATCAATCTAATTTTGATGAGCTATTTTATCAAAATACATTATGTAAAATTCTATAGGAACTCCTGGAAACTAGTAAATAACTCCTTGAAAACTCAGGGAATTACATGTTCTAAGTTGTGCACACCCTGTTGGTAATCTTAATCAAATTTTAGAGTACGCATTGTATCATAAAGTCTGTCATTGATTCAAATGGCGTGGTTTTCGATTCCCTTGTTGTACGTGACAAGTAGTAGGGTCGCCTCTCCAACCTCCTGGGTTTTCTATGGGTCCTCTGATTTCCTCTCACTGCTAAAGACCCTACACACAAGCGAATTATTGAAATAAAATTGAACCATATGTTAGTCCCAAAATGATGTTACCCACTGGTGGGTGAGTAATCAATTGTATCATGCAACAATTTATTGTTTTCAGGATGAATCCTAAATATGAGGAATATCAAGTAATATTTAGTTTGTTTCATGGTAATAAAAGACTAGCCCCTGATGTTTCTACATCACCTCAAAAAGCCTCATCTTCAGGTCTCTGTGATAGAATATTATGGGATGAATGGTAAGCTTACACTTGTAGTTCTACATTGTACTATTATAGTCTTTTAAGAAGTAAGATATGTACATGTAAGTGATTAAAATATTTTTGCCCATTTTTATACGCCCACATTTTTATGTGGACGTATATTGTCGTCGCCCCTGTCCGTCCGGACGTCCGTCCGTCCGGACGTCCACAATTTGTTTGTGGACTCTCTACAGGTCACAATTCTTATCCGATTTTGACGAAACTTGAAATATAGGTTTATCCCCAAAAGATCTCGGTTCCTTTCGATATTGGCATGTATCGGATGAAAACTTCATGGATTATGGCCCCTGATTGTACGAAAAATCACGTTTTTAGCTTGTGGACCCTATAGAGGTCACAATTTTGAACCGATTTTGATGAAACTTGACATGCATGTTTATAACCCAAAGATCTTGGTTCCATTCGATATTTGCACCTATCGGAATGTAATTTCCTGAATTATGGCCCCTGATTGTCCGAAAAATCACCCTGTTTAGCTTGTGGTCCCTCTGGAGGTCACAATTATTATCCGATTTAAAAAACCGTTTGATTATATCACCGTTACACCCTAAGGAAGGTTGAGTTCGAATTTCGGGAAAATCGGACGAAAATTGCCATACAAAATGGCCGCCGTTTGTACGCGAATACTGTTAAAAAATTGTATATCATTGTTTGTGGACCTTGTGAAAGTCACATTTTTAAATCGATTTTGATGAAACTTGAAATTCATGGTTATAACCCAAAGATCTTGGTTCCATTCGATATTTGCGCATATCGGAACTAACTTCCTGAATTATGGCCCCTGATTATACGCAAAATCGCCTTATTTTAGCTTGTGGTCCCTCTGGTGGTCACAATTATTATCCGATTTAATAAAACGGTTGATTATATTACCGTTACACCGTAAGGAAGGTTGAGTTCGAATTTCGGGAAAATCGGACCAAAATTGTCATACAAAATGGCCGCCGTTTGTACGCGAATACTGTTAAAAAATTGTATATCATGGTTGTGGCCCCTGTAGAGGTCACAATTTTAATTCGATTTTGATGAAACTTGAAATGCATGGTTATAACCCAAAGATCTTGGTTCCTTTCGATATTTGCGCATATCGGATCGTAACTTCCTGAATTATGGCCCCTGATTGTCCGAAAAATCACCTATGGTCCCTCTGGAGGTCACAATTATTATCCGATTTGAAAAAACGTTTGACTCTATCACCGTTACACCCTACGGAAGGGTGAGTTAGAATTTCGAGAAAATTGGACCATAATTGCCAGAAAAAATGGCCGCCGTTTGTACGCGAACAGTGTAAAAATATGGTATGTCAAAGTTGTGGACCCTGTAGAGGTGACAATTTTAATTCGATTTTGATGAAACCTGAAATGCTTGTTTATAACCTAAAGATCTTTATTCTTTTCGATATTTGCGCATATCAAATTGTAACTTAATGAATTATGGCCTTTGATTGTAGGAAAAATCACTTGTTCTCTGTCTATCTCTCGAACAATTATTATCTGATTTAAAAAAAAACTCTGATTATATTACTGTTGCACCGTAAGGAAGGTTGAGTTCGAATTTCGTGAAAATCGTACCAAAATTGGCGGACGAAATGGTCACCGTTTGTACGCGAATAGTGTAAAAATATGGTATATCATGGTTGTGGACTCTCTACAGGTCACAATTCTTATCCGATTTTGACGAAAAGTAACATTTCTAGGTTGTGTACCGTCAAACCATAATCATTGTCGGCTTCGAATTTCATGAATATCAGACTGGAACTGACCAACAAAATGGCTGCTCCCAATACAGTATGAAATACAGGACTTAATGATGTAGGAAAAATCACTTTCGGTATTGCTTGTTCTCTATCCATCTCTCAAAAATGTGGGCGTATCCTGCCTGGCAGTGCCAGCCTATCTTTATATATGCCAATGTGTCTAGTTGTCACTCTGTCTGTTCGTCCATCAACAATAGGCTACAGTTTTTGACGGGTCCTTTTCAAATTAGGTGTGGAGCATTGTGGTCATGAGGGGACAAATTTATCCATGATAAAAACTAAATTCCGAGAATTGATCCAGAATAAATGGAAGAATACAAAATATCAACCATTATTACAACTTGTATCCATTTCAAATATCTGAGATGAATAAATAAAGCCATAAATTAAATTTAAATGAGAAGGACTGATAACTGTGACCTCTACACACTAGGAAACTGGAATCGTTTAATTTGGGGTTTTTTGACTTTAAAAAATGCTATAGAGTTTAATTTCAAAACATCGTTTGATAATTGATTATAATCGTTTGAAAATTACAAAAATGGTTTAATTAGTTCTATGGTTTAATTTAATGATACAGCGTTTGATTTCTCCGAGAGGGGTTTAGAAATGGACGGACCCTTTAATTATGTCAAGCGTCTAATTACTAGCCGAGTACTTTAATTTCCCGAGATGCATTTATAAATTAAATATTAGACGAAACTTTTAATTTCCCGCGAGTCGTTTAACCGATCGGCTCATTTTGTTTACGATTATTTAAAGGTGAAGTACGAATAAAAAATATGAATATAGAAAAATAATGCGCATCAAATAATTGCTAATCTTTTAATTTCCCGCGAGTCGTTTAACCGATCGGCTCTTTTTGATTACGATTATTTAAATGTGAAGTACGAATAAAAAATATGAATATAAAAAAATAATGCGCATCAAATAATTGCTAATCTTTTAATTTCCCGCGAGTCGTTTAACCGATCTGCTCATTTTGATTACGATTATTTAAATGTGAAGTACGAATTAAAAATATGAATATAAAAATATAATGCGCACCAAATAATTGCTAATCTTTTAATTTCCCGCGAGTCGTTTAACCGATCGGCTCATTTTGATTACGATTATTTAAATGTGAAGTACGAATAAAAAATATGAATATAAAAAAATAATGCGCATCAAATAATGGCTAATCTTTTAATTTCCCGCGAGTCGTTTAACCGATCGGCTCTTTTTGATTACGATTATTTAAATGTGAAGTACGAATAAAAAATATGAATATAAAAAAATAATGCGCATCAAATAATTGCTAATCTTTTAATTTCCCGCGAGTCGTTTAACCGATCTGCTCATTTTGATTACGATTATTTAAATGTGAAGTACGAATAAAAAATATGAATATAAAAATATAATGCGCACCAAATAATTGCTAATCTTTTAATTTCCCGCGAGTCGTTTAACCGATCGGCTCATTTTGATTACGATTATTTAAATGTGAAGTACGAATAAAAAATATGAATATAAAAAAATAATGCGCATCAAATAATGGCTAATCTTTTAATTTCCCGCGAGTCGTTTAACCGATCGGCTCATTTTGATTACGATTATTTAAATGTGAAGTACGAATAAAAAATATGAATATAAAAAAATACTGCGCACCAAATAATTGCTCATCTTACCTTGGTCGTAGTATTTTTATCCATTATCGATTAAAGAATGATTCCACCAAAAATCGGTAAATCACGCCCAATGTTATTATACAATCGGGAATCGGTAAAGCACATCCCAAAAAATGAACATAGCCTTCCACCTGTACGCGTCGCTATTTGTTGGAAATCGGTAAAGCACATCCCAGGTAATGTATTTTCTTTAAATCACAAATGAATAAAAATAGTTTTCCACCTGCATGCGCCGCTAGAAGACATCACAATGTACGTTATCATGGAAGAGTGATAATCTCGCAAGACTTTTACGTTGGTGCCAAAAAGAAGCTATTACTATTTGTCGATCTCTATAGACAAGCTGTCGATCATTTTTAGACAGGACTATAGAATGGCTTCAAACAGTATCAATGACTGATCACAGCATTGATGTTACGTAATCACTTGGGACAATAAAATGTTGACTGCAGAAGAACGATATCAAACGATATTGCTAAATCAACATTTACTCCCTCAATATATAAAAAATAATGTGTGTTGGCGAGGTATCGGTGTTTTTTTTTGTACTATTCAAAATCCACGTTAGATCTTTCATCCCACGACCGTTTCGCCACCCTAAATTACACAGCTCGTTTCATCCCACAAATTAAAAAGACAATTATTACGTATTTTAAATATTTTATTGATACATTAATAACTAGTGATGATCCGATATGGCACCTATCGGTTTTACCGATTCGAAGCATATCGGCCGACACGGATAAATTACCGATAGTGGTGGATATAAAACTATTACACATTAAAATGTCTCGAATGACGTGATGATCTATGTAGATATTTGTCTTTATTAGTCGAGGAACGCATAATACTATTTTACTGCGTGAATCAAATACGAACCCTGTGTTTTCGAAGTAATAATTGGGCCACGCTTCCTACGCAATCAAAAATATACACCATCCAATATAACTTCATTAAATGCTGTACCATCAATGGTCGAGATTATCATATTTTAAGTGTTGAATACAATATAATTCCTAACAGTAACAGCACGTCTATACGTGCATTAGTTCATGCGGTAATAAAATGATACATCAAAGCGATAACTTCCTGACCTGTTTGTCAACAGTGGCTATCACGTGACATTCTCCCGACATTTCTAGAACTATTGTTTAAAATAAAACATCTAATGGGAACCTATTTGTTTATAATATTATTAATTAATAAAGTATGATTTGTATTATGAGTTTTTATTTGACAACACAATAGTCAAGAATAACAATATAAATCGCTAAATTATTTCTAAATCTATATCGGCTTCTAGAAGCCAGCATGTATTAGACAGTGATTACGTGACATCAAAGGAATATCCCCCCTTTCATCCTTCATTCTACCACACGCAAAACACGTGATATTTTCCCACCTTTTCCAAATCTTCTGACAGACAATATAGTGAACTAAATAAAACAAAGGAAAAAAAAATATTTACTTGACGCGTCATGTTTCCAGCACCCAGAATCAAATTTAGCGATATTTTTCTGCAGGCGAATACCGAAATTTCCATTCGACAATTATTCGAAAATTGTATTTCATGGGCTTTATTTGCAGTTTGGGGGTTCGTTTTTTGACAAATATGTAAAATATGACGAGCGCTTTTATCCTCGAGGAAGAGCAATAAAAAGCTCTCATATTTTGAGGCGAAGCACTGATATCATCTTGTTATTAATGTATCAATAAAAGATTAAAAATACGTATTAATTGGGTTTTTTTTTTTAATTTGTGGGATGAAACGACCCGCGTAATTTTGGGGGGTGAAACATTCGTGGGATAAAGATCTAATGTAGATTTTGTTTTGAATAGTACAAAAAAAAAACACCGATACCTCACCAACACACATTATTTTTTATATATTGAGGGAGTAAATGTTGATTTAGCAATATCGTTTGATATCATTCTTCTGCAGTCAACATTTTATTGTCCCAAGTGATTACGTAACATCAAGGCTGTGATCAGTCATTGATACTGTTTGAAGCCATTCTATAGTCCTGTCTAAAAATGATCGACAGCTTGTCTATACCCAGTAAACATGGATTGTTAGATTTACGTTACTTTTACGTCATTATGGTTAGATTATGGTTAGCGTCCAATAATGGTAAAATTTTACGTTTAAATTTACGTTACTTTTACGTCATAATGGTTATGGTTACTTTTACGTCAGAAAATGACGTAAATCTAACGTAAACTTTATGACGGTTTTCTTACTAATTTTTGTCGCTTTAAATACTTCTTGATTAAGTACCCATATCAGTGTGTGCACAGTCTAACAATTGATAAATAGTCGGAATTCAGACAAAATAATTATACATGTGTTATTGGTAATAATTCTAACGTTAATCTAACATAACTTTTACGTCATGTATCTAACCGTTAGATTATGGCTAGTTTCCTGACGTAAATCTAACGTTAATTTTCTAACGTTAATATAACGTTAGTTATCTAACGTTAATGTAAGGTTAGTTTTATGTCATAATTCTAACATAAGTTTCTAATGTGAATCTAACATTAAACCTAACACTTGTTCTCTATCGGACATGAAATGCAATGAAATGGGGTTTAACGTCCTACTTGTCTGCACCTAACCTGGGCTAATTGAAGATGGGCATACGCCATATTATACAGTGTGCTATGAGGGAACTTTTTCTCAGACAGCGGCACTACAGCCTACTCTAATATCGAATTCCAACTGCCAAGGGATCTTTAACATGCACACCAATGTGTACATGGTACCTGTTTTTTTTGGCCCATCCAAATGACTAGGCTTAAATCTAACGTAAACTTTATGACTGTTTTCTTACCAGTTTTTGTCGCTTTAAATACTTTATAATTAAGTACCCATATTAGTGTGTGCACAGTCTAACAAATGATAAATAGTCGGAATTCAGACAAAATAATTATATATGTGTTATTGGTGATCATTCTAACGTTAATCTAACATAAATTTTACGTCATGTTTCTAACCGTTAGATTATGGTTAGTTTTCTGACGTAAATCTAACGTTAATTTTCTAACGTTAACATAACGTTACTTATCTAACGTTAGTTTTATGTCATAATTCTAACATAAGTTTCTAATGTGAATCTAACATAAACCTAACACTTGTTCTCTATCGGACATGAAATGCAATGAAATGGGGTTTAACGTCCTACTTTTCTGCACCTAACCTGGGCTAATTGAAGATGGGCATACGCCATACAGTGTGCTATAGGGAACTTTTTCTCAGATAGCAGCACTACAGCCTACTCTAATATCTAATTCCAACTGCCATGGGATCTTTAATATGCACACCAATGTGTACATGGAACCAGAGTTTTTTGGACCATCCAAATGATTAGGCCCTAGCCGTCAGACCTTCCCTTCCATTTCACTGACAAGGGGAACCAACGCCGGAAAATCGAGATGCAGGGATCGAACACCTGACTACCAAGTTAGCGAGCCAGGGCCTTACCCACATTGTCATGGAAAAGAATGTCAGTTTTATAATGTTAGGATACTAACAATTACGTAAACAAATGTCAGTTTAATATCAGGATAACAACGATTAAATAAATGTTAGTTTTTGATTGTTGGCTATCCAACCATAATCAAAAAAATCCATTTAAGTTAACCAAATTTACTAAATTTTAAGCGTTCTTTAAGGCAACTTTAACAAAATATGTTAATAATTGTATAATATTATGGATAAAACATTAAAAAGTGTGTGTGGCACCACCCCGGTGGACTAATAAAGATGGGCCTATAGGGAAATTTTACCCAGACAGCGGCGCTACGGTCTCCTCTTATATCAAACTCCAACTGCCAAGGGATCTTTGACATGCCCGCCAATGTGTACACGGAACCTCAGTTTTTTTTTCGTTCATCCGAACCTCATTCATCCGAACGACTAGACAGTTGTCCTTGTCATGCCCTCCATTCTGCATCATTGACAAGGGGAAACCACCCCTGAAAATCTGGATGAACTTTCTCAGCCAATGTGCGGATCGATCACCCGACCTCCAGGCTAACGAGACAGCGTCTTACCCACACATACAAAAAAACTGGCTGTGGCACCATCAAAAAGGGAGCGAGAAAAAAAAATAGGGTTTAATGTCCACTCAACATAAACTCTGTCATTTCAGGACTAAGATAAGATTTTGTCAAATAGTGCTTACGACATGTAAGGTAAAACAAAAATCCCCACAAATATTATACCAGTACGATATTATTCTTTTTGCCCTGCCCGAAAGATCTTCCAGCCCAAATGTTGTGGAGCAACATAGCATATGCCAACCCTTTTTTTATATTTTATAATAATCATCTTTAAAAAACTAGAAAGTCAATGTTAAAAGTGAAAATATATTTATACATTTTGTATTTTCATTTTGTATGACCCAATTAATATAAGGACGACCAGCCTCTTCGTATTGGTTTGTTTATATCAGATTTTTAAAATTTTACGCTTGTATTTATTATTATATATAAGGTGTAAAACCAGACAAATATAAAGCTAATCAAATTTATTGTATATAGGGCCTCGTATAATAATATGGGTGAATTGGAATGTGCAATAAAATTCAACCGAAAACACATTTTACAAGACTTTCACTTCGAGTCAAGAACCAGTTCGAACCAGCTAGTTATTTCCGGAATCTATAGATCTTGTCGACATATATCGTCCCCGATAAAAGACATCTGAAAATTAAAATTTCTCTATTGGAATATTCTTATAATATTAAGTATAGCTAATATAAAATCTAGCAGAGCACATTATATAGTCAACATGAAATCGTGATCGTACATATCCATTATCATTCAAAAATACCCGTGCGTGATGGCGCCATTTTGGAATATGGTCCACGTGATCATTTTTTTTTTTTTTTTTTACATGGTCAACTTAAATCCAAACAAATAAATAAATAACCAATCATTTGGCTGAAATCAATATATATTACGTTATTTCTATTGACATTTCAATGTTCGCTGGTCTACGTGTGTTGTCTATTTGTGTATATTGTCGCCATTGATTGAACTCAATCATCATTAAACTAATTTCATTGGTCTATTTGTACTCAGCTGAATCCGGAAACGTAGCATGCTGGGATTGTTATTTCAACAATATGGCGGGCAAACTGAATATATTTCGCGAATTGCGAGGGAAATTTACCATTTACAGCCACTTGGATTACATAGACAGTCAGATATATAATATAAGTTACAGTTGAGAGAATAGATTTGAAGGTAAGTTTTGTTTATATATATATATGGCCTAATAATAGTTCTAGGCATGCTCCAAATTCATCCATGTGAAATACATTCAAACCTCAATCTTCCTCCTTTTGAAGTTCTTTCTATTTTTTTCACCTTGATTCCTTCTTTATTATTCGAAAGGAGTCATTGGTCATGACATGTCAAATTTATATTAAAGAAGAATATACTATATTATATAGCGATTTTTTCATAAGCAAATAAATTAATTATGTCTTTATTGTATTATGTTAGCGTGTGCCAACCGAAAAAGGGACGTAACTCTTTTTTCTTAATTGGCTGTCACAAATATGGCGCATTTTTTTCGCGAAAAGTAGGCCTTGCATTACGGCCCCGTGTCGGTTTCCTGCTATTGATACCGGTTCCATTCAACCGAAAACAGTTAGTTAAGATGTCAAGGTTGCGGCGCATGGAAAGTTTATCACACATAGCAAGGTAAGAATATTTTTTTTCTTCGATTGAAAAGTTTGGAATTTTGTAACTTTTTTCGTGGAAGATGCGCCGGGGTAAAAAACTTGCTAAATTATGGAAGAAATGTTCCTTGATAAGATCCACCTTCATTTATTTCCATATGTGGACGTGAAAGTCGTAAAAATTCAATTGTTCTGAGATAACCGAAATTTTATCGGCCATTCTGTAATGGCGGAAGGCGTGTGAACTGTAGTCTCTATCATTCAGACGACTATTCGCTGTACGCTTTACACTGAGGAGTGCTGCTGATCGAGACTATATCAAATTACAGTTATACGACCGTTACTCACGTGCGAATGCGAGAAAATACTTGAAATGTTAACAATTTTAATTCTTTGAGAGTGAATTTGTTATTTACGAGATAAATAAAATTAGTTTAAATTGTATGTTTTATAAATTTCGTGTTAAAATAAAAATATTATTCATCGCACGGCGTATGCCAGTCTTCCTTTCATAGGCCTACCAATTGTTTATCAATCTTGTTTAATCATTCATATAAATTATAATTTACTATAATTTTTCAGGTTCCTAGAACTTGGTAAAAGATTTAATAAAAATTGAGCAGCCTTGTTGTTTTTTATTGTTATTGGTACAGGGTATAGGTTTTGTTTGTATATGATTTATTATCAAGTTTTATTTTTTGATAAGGTACTTATAATTATTTAGACAAAACTTGAAATCATTGTAAAATAAAAAGAAATGTTATTCTAAAATTATTTAGAGAAAACTTAAATTAAAGTTCTTGTTAATCATTTCAACATCAATTATAGTTGTTTATTTTTTACTTTTCTGTACGAAATATGTCCGATTTCCTCTCAATTATGTCCAAATAAAGGTTAAAAACAATATTTTTGTGGTTGATTTTAGTTAATGTGTATACCTAGAACATGTGAGTAAAATCTGAGCCTGCTCCAAAGTCATTTAGTCAGTCAAATTATCATTTTATCAATTTTGCCCGTTTTTGACGGAATTTCGCAAAACGCTGCTTACCTATGGATATATAAAATAAGCTATAAAAATAAAAGTTAATAACCGATTTTTAAAATCTAAAAAGATTAATGATTCTAAGATTTTTTTCTAGCTGTATGCAAAGTTTCGGGTCCCTAGCTCAAAAATTGAATTTTGGTTGGCACATGCTAATTATGTAAGCTTCTGCCAACAATAATTCAAGGACGCGAAACCTTGCACATCAAAATTCAGTTGTCTGTTTAAATTAAATTTTTGAAATCGGTTCTACATGTAGGTTTCATACACACAGCTGGTTTTATACACCATCATCCATAGGCCTTATTTATAAATCACGCTGTGACTGTCTTGCTAGAGATTTTGACCAAATTTAAAGAAAATCGCCTTATAAAATATCGTACAGAAAAGTAAAATGAAAAGCCAATAACAATTGTTAATTCAATTCCATGTTATAATATTATATTTTTTGCAATGATTTTAAATTATTGTCTAATAAAATGTAAATAAATATACACCAATAAACAAGCCAAGGCAGCTAAATTTCAATCTAATCTTTAGCAAAGTTCCACCAACCTGAGGTTATAGTTAATTTTAATTGAATTTCTTTGATTTATGAAGAAACTACATACACGTAACTTAGGTTACACTACATGTATAAACTACTTAGGTTATGTTATACTACATGTATAAACTACTAAGGTTATACTACATGTATAAACTGCATAATTGTAATTAAGACCCAATAATATACATGCAATAATATACAAGCGATTTTGTGTTTTAAATACATTTTTATAAAGAAAATTAACAATATTTAGTATTTAGACATCCCATACTCTTTTGATTTCGGTATCTGTCCAATAGATATGAAAAAGTAATTTAATCAGGAATATTATTATTGTCATAAAAATGGACTAATAATCGCAGAGCATTATGAAATATGGTCAATCAAAATTATGAAATAATTAAGGTGTGTTTATTTATAAATGCATGCACAATGTAGGGCCTAATATAAATGAAAATATAATACAATATATACAACCTGTCATTATTAGCCCAGTTTAGGAGAAGAACAGTATAGGATGTTAAACCCCATTTCATATAATATATAGGGTATTTACAATTTTATGGGGCGGTGATGTGAAAAAAAATAATATATTTACAAGTATTTGTGTAATCGGGATACATTCATTGTGAATAAAATTTAGTAGACGGACAATCAGTTGTTTCTTGTTTCCAATTTAATGTTATTGTCTTCATATTCTTTGGATGGCATTTAGTAATTGGAACATAATCAAAAAACACAATAACAATTACTATTTCCCTGCCACTTTTCAACAAGATTTCACAAGTCGTTATCAAGCATATAGATAAAAAATAAGGAATTTGAATATAGATATATATATATATACAAACATAAATGAGAACTATCCAATGGATATCTGGCCTCTAACATTTATAATTTCCACAATCCTTTCGATGAAAGGGTAATCTGTTCAATTTTCATACATATATACCTTGACCTTGTAAATACATTTACATCAAATGTTATATTTCTAAACTGTTATCACTCAGTGCATAAGAATATGGTTTCTATATAATTCTATAAATCCTCTGTTTGATCTTTGTGAATGTTAATTTAGTTAGTAATAGTATATTCTTGTATCAATTATGGTATAATGAGAATGGTTTCAATATTTCGATCTTGTTAATCCTCTGTTTCATCTTTTAATTGTATAATAGCTAATCCTAGGTGCACCTTTGTCTTATCAATAGCTTGTCATAGCTACTCATACTCTCTGTCCTTGCATTCCATTGGATAGTTCGCACTGATGTTTGTATTTTCATTCATATTTTTCTCATTTTTTCTAACTAATTGCGTATATGCTTGATAATGACTTGTGAAATCTTGTTGAAACGCCACAGTGAAATAAACCATAGTAATTGTTATTCCATAATAAAAAAGTGATATGTCTAGGCCTATACGACAAGGTTCTCCTAAGGCAGACTGCCATCCAGGCTGATTCTGTTGTCGGCGCTGAAGTATTTTATAGTTTTTGCGTTAGAAAATGTACTTAAAATAAGCTTAAAAATAAAACCAGTGTTCAATTTTAGTCTAAAATCAACCGTATATCACAAATATTTGCAATTCGGATGAAAAAATCGTTATTATAATCTTTTGCATGTACATGTAACACTTAACATTAAAGTAGCTAAGTCTTCAACATTGAAAACATGATTTGTATAATTGTCAATTTAAATCAAAATTGATGATGTGATCTTACCGGTAAAGGATGGGCTTCTGATATCCTTATCCAATATTTAGGACAAAATAAATATTTTACCGTTGGTACACACAATTTTTCTATTACGATTTATACATGTCCGCCAGTAAAATCGCAAGCAAAACTGACTTTGATTGCGTCACTGAATATATAATTAACAAAAGAACAGGATGTTAAACCCTGTTTCATTTCAATTATTGAAACACATACATGTAAACAGTTAACAATGATTAAATTTTACATGCTTATTAATGAAATTTAGTTGATGGGTTAAATGTAATTCATGGATTTAAGTTGTACATGTACCATACCATTTAATTTTGCAAATTTACTTGTAGGGCACTTCACAACTCTTTAAGGAAGAACAAACAGGGAATATTATTTCAAGAAAGAATTAGAACACCTGGATGTACGTAGATTTTGATATATTATTTACATGTATATAAACAGTAACAATCAATACAAAAGTAGTTGACTCTCCCAAATACAAAATCAGGATGTCATATTGGACAAAGCGTAGACGCCTCCATGAGAATATTGACCTACATATGTCCACAATAGAATTAGCTTCTCAAACGACAGTTGATGAAAACAGTTTGCAAACATTACAAGATACCCAATTACCAGTGCCCGAATTCTTGCCTGACTTGACAGAAACAAACTTTGTTAATGACCTTAATGCTTACTGTAGTGATGATACTTATAGTGATAGTGATAATACATTTTCTGAAATTATGGATTCTGACAACAGCATAGCAGAATTGATTGCCAACTGGGCTATTCAATATAACATCACGCATTCGGCACTTTCCGCTTTATTGAAAATTCTTGTAGAAAAATACCCAAATCTCCCCACAGATGCAAGAACTCTTCTGCAAACTTTATCAAGGAACAAAGTATCCCCATTCATAAATTCTGTGTCCGGTGGTTCATATTATCATTTTGGTATTATGAAAGGCCTTGAACCTTATTTAAATCGAAATGATTGCGTAAAGCAAAAGGTTATAAGCATCCAAGTTAATGTTGATGGGGTCCCATTATTTAAAAGTACCAATGGACAGTTTTGGCCCATACTGGGAAAGATTCAAAAACCATTTGTCTCTGACCCATTTGTTATTGGGCTGTTTTATTCCACTTCCAAACCTAAAGACCTAGAATTCCTTTCGGAATTTCTTGATGAGTATAATTCAATACTTGACAATGGACAATTTCGGATAGAAATAAATGCATTCATTTGTGATGCCCCAGCGCGATCCCTTATTAAGAATATAAAGTCCCACACTGGATACCACGCATGTGAACGTTGCGTACAGCCAGGTGTGTGGTCCAATAGAAGGATGACCTTCCCAGAATTGAATTCTGCATCAAGAACTGATGTGGCATTTAATGAAATGGTTGACGGCGATCACCATCACGGACCCTCTCCTCTAGCCAATCAAGGATTTGGTATGGTCAGCCAATTTCCATTGGACTATATGCATTTGGTGTGCTTGGGTGTAATGAAAAGACTATTGCTGTTGTGGGTGAATGGGCCGTTAAAAACAAGACAAAGTGCTACCAAAATTAATTTGATTTCTCAGTTTCTAGAAAAACTTAAAAACTGTGTCCCATCTGAATTTGCCAGAAAACCGAGAACTCTTAGTGAAGTAAAAAGGTGGAAAGCCACCGAATTTCGCCAGTTTTTATTGTACACAGGTCCGGTTGTTTTATTCGGAAACATACCTGACGCTATGTACAAGAACTTTTTGCTATTATCTGTGAGTATTTATATGTTGCTCCATAAATCTATGTGTATTGAACACAATGATTTTGTAAAAGAGTTATTGACCAAGTTTGTTGAACATTTTTCTGCTATATATGGACCTGATTTAGTTGTATACAATATACACAATTTGATACATTTACCTGATGATGCTAGGAATTATGGTTCATTAAATAATATATCAGCCTTTCCATTTGAGAATTATTTAGGTAGTCTGGTAAAATTAGTTAGAAAACCTTCAAATGTTCTTGAACAAATTGTTCGAAGGCTACATGAAAAAATAAACTATGCCCAAAGTTCTAACCCAACATCATCGTCTCCACATTTATGCAAAGAATACAAAAATGGCTTCATACCATTTAATATGCAAGTCCAGAAACATTTTAGGGAGGTCAAGTTGGATGGCTTCATGTTATCAATTCATGAGCCCAACAATTGCGCAAACATAGGGGGTGATATTGGCTTAATTAGAAACATTGTTTGTTCAGGAGATGAAATAGTTTTGATTTATCAGAAATTTAATCAACAATGTAATTTTTTCGAATATCCCATAAGCTCTTCAAAAATTGGTATTTATGTTGTATCTGAGTTATGTGCAAATTTTTCAACAAAAAATATAAAAAAAATTAATAACAAATGTGTTATGCTTCCATTTAAAAAGAAGTATGTTATTATACCACTAAATCATTGCTAAATATGCATTACAGTTTAGATAACAGCTATCCAGAAGAGGGTTATTGGCATTTTAAGCTGTGATAAGATCTAAAGTATCTAACATTATCACAAATGTAGCAATTGTAAATTTTTGCAACCAAGACTTGGCCTTGATTTTTCTATTTTAAATCTTGCAATGTGTTTTAATTAGTTTTAGGCTTGTCAATAATTATTGAATTTATGAATGACCTGCAATGAATGACCTGCAATGAATGACCTGCAATAGGTTGTAACATAATGCATCTTAAAGTTATGGTACATGTAATTGTAATGTAATATTGTACATGCAACTTCAATGTATTTCAATGAATTTGTACATGTATATACATGTACTGTAGATTACTGTAAATAGTAAGACTGTATGAATGTATTAATATAGAGTAAGCAAACTGAAAAATTTGTTCTTTTGTCTTTGTGAATGTGGAACGGAAGGTTGATCTGATTTTGTGAACCATATTGGTTTTGGGAAAGGGGGATACATACTACGAAATAAGTCCTCATCATGACCCCAAAGATTCCAGGGGTAGAGGGCTATGGAATAGGGTATGTCATATGGTTTCAATTTCCTGATTGTCGAAGCTGTTCATCCTATTTTCACCGGTCTACATGTATGATGGCGATGTAGGAATGGTTGATATTGCTGCCCACCAAATTTGAAAAGTCCTCCTCATTGATTCAAGGGGCCATGGAATAGGGTCTATCATGTGGTTTCAATTTTCAGTTCCCTGATTGTCGGGGTTGTCCAACCTAGTGAGTTTTCTCCTTTTTCATCCCACAGGTAAAAATCCCTTCAGATCAAGTGAATTATTCCTTTCAAACCAACCCATATTGAAGTCCCTAAATCCCGAAATGACACCCCCCCCCCCCTCTGGGAAGGAAATTCTACCATCCTCAGGGACGGAAAGTCTCAGAATTTGTATATCGACTGACCTTTAGAACCTTGTACATGTTCTCATTACACATAATAGTAAATGTGAGATGATCTTTACATTTATACTTGTTTTATTTTGCAGTTTAAAATGTATGCAGTGGTTGAGTTTCTTGATGATAGAGAGGTTGCCGTTGTAAATGCCGACTGGGTGTTGCCAAATGGATTTTGTTTCTGGCCGCCATTTAAAAATGCTAGTAAGCTAAACAAGTGTGTGTTGAATTGTGTGGAAGCAGATGAAAGTTGGCCAAAGCTAAAAGTTAGAAAATTCTCAGAGACCAGTAAGTATATTCTTTATGGAGTGGTTTAAGCATGTAATGCTGTTCGTATGAAATTATTGACTTGATCTTGCATACACAAGACTTAAATTCATGTAAAATATTTTGTCTGATCAAAAGCATAATGTACAAAGTATTGTATATATTATATATTTATTGTAGGTGACTACAGCAAAGCCAGAGAAAGGGTAGCCCGAGCAGAAGAAACCTCTCAGGTGGAATCTGATGGGGAAGAAGAGATCCAGCAGAGGAGAAGAAGGTATATTTTTAAAAAAATTATTTATGTAATGCTCAAGGTATTCAAATTCAAATTATGAAATTGATTATAATGCACCACTTGATTGAGATTTCATGGATATACAGTTAATGCAGTGTACTAAGAAAGAAGATTTTATTGTTCACATTTATTAAATTTATTTTAGGCAACCTGTTCGTTTTATCGATTCATCTAGTGATGAAGAAGATGAGCGTCAAAGACACCCATCACCACCCGAGATAAATAACCCTGGATTAAGTAAGACACTAATATATATTAATTTCAACAGTAAAAATGTTAAAAATTGCTAGTAAATGCTGTACGTGTAGGTGAAGTAGTTTTGATGTACATGTATATTAATAGAGCTACATGTATCATTCTTTCATTCTTTCATTCTTAAAATGAATACTTTAAAAAACACAATTACATGTAAATATTTGTCTTATTATTTTTGCATTGTATAGGCATTACCTCACCAAGGACGCCATCTACACCTCACCGCTCAATAGAGCAAATGAGAAACCATTTTACAACAGGTAATATATTACAATTCAATTTTAATCAATAATGAAGCAAGTGCAGGCTGAAATGGTCGAAATTTTGGCACAGTGCATGGCATGTTTGTCTTCAGTAATCCGGATTTCATATTTGTGCATATATTTAAGGTGTGTATTTGAATTTCAGGTGGTGGCTTAATTTCCTCAACACCAGTAGTGCCAAAACGAGTAACAGCAGCATCTGAACCAGAAACACCAGGTAAATGAAGTGTTGAAATGACAATTGTCAAATGAATCAATTTGTCTTGTCTGGCTGGGGAGGTGTGGTATTTGATCACGGTAATGAAATGAGATTAAACATCCGACTGTTCTGCTCCGAACTGGGCTATTGAAACTTTGCTTTGCCAGGGCAGCAGCGCTACAGCCTACTCTTATATTGAATTCAAACTGCTATGGGATCTTGTACGTTGAAGCTAATAAATGTACACTGTACTTCATTCTGTCCCATCCGAACGACTACACGGCTGTCATGCATCACTGACAAGGGTAAAACTTCGCCCGGAAATCCGGATGAATTTTCTCGGCCAATGCAGGGCTTGAATACCCGACCATACTCACTTAGCCACTGTGATCTCGGTATTGGACAATAAAATTCCCCGTTATTTTCCTATGTACTTAGCTAAAAAAAAAGGATCTGGTTCTTCGAATGACACAAGATATTTGATATTTGGATCAGGCCATAGCATTGGGCAAAATGTCCCCATTGGCACATTTTACATCAAATGCTGGTCTTATCCAGGTGGATGCAGAAAAGTAGGACGTTAAACCCCAAATATCATTTAACATATTAACAAACAGTAAGTAAAGTTGCAATTGAAAATTTTTCAAAGTTATCTTATTCTTTCAGCTTATGTTTTACAACTGATTACCATGATGGAAAAAATAAACCAACGATTAAATGAAAATGAGAAGACACAAAGAGAAATCAATGGCAAATTGAATCAACTGTTGATGGTTGCTGGTGTTGCTGGACCAGATGCAGAATTGCCAGCATCAATTAAATTGCCTATAAACACACTTGCAGATTTTAATAGTGTTATTACATCTCTAAAAGACAAATGCACTAAAGAGAGTTTAGTAAGTATATTTAATTTATTTTTCAACACACATTGAGGAAAGAAATACCATCCACAATTTAGTGGATAGTGATAAATCAATACAATGGTAAAAGCATTGATATGCCGTTAGCCTGCAGTTGAATACTGTCATGCTCCGTTACAATCTCAAATGACAATGAAATCCCGTTCCTACATGTATCCTGTCATGGGATAACCCAATTTACTAGCAATTGCAACATTATGTCTGTACAAAATTCACACATTTCACTTCTATATAAAAAATATCACCCTTGTGTTTACAGATCCTACATTTGAGTACAATTGGAGGTGTTACTGCTAAAGAGGCCACAAAAAGAACGATGAAAGCTATGTTTACAGACATACTGGCAACAAATTTTAATTGGAAAGGAAAGGGTGATAAGACTGCTTTTTGTAGCCTAATTTTTAAGGAAGTTATTGAAAGTAAGTAGATATTTTTAGTGATGTCATCCCCAACTGTCTAGCATAATGGATTGTGGATACTTTAGAGGCTAAATCCGCTTGGCTTTAAATTTAAATAATTTAATGCGTCCCCTCTTGTCAGTGGTGCAGGACAGATTCTCATAAGGGCAGGTGTCTAGTCATTCGGCTTGGACAGAAAAACTGAGGTGCCATGTATACATTGGCGTGCACGTAAAAGATCCCTTGGCAGTTGGAATTCGATATAATGGAAAGCCACAGCGCTGGCCGAATTTCCCTCAGCAGAACGATAAGATGGTAAACCCCACTTCATTTCATAGAAACCTATATATTCGGGTAGTTCAAATCATCAAACAATGGTTCGTTATATAAAACTATGGCATGGTTTTATCATTCATCTTGTCATCCGTCAATAAATTGAACATTTACCATTATTCTATTTCAGGGGCTGTACGAAAAAATCCACTTACAAAAAATTCAACTGACCTAGAAATTAATGAAGCTATCAAAAATTGGCTCAGATATGCCCCAGAGAGGATAAAAAAGAGTACTTTTTAAATGTTGGTTTTGTCTTTTTTGTGCACATTAAATATTGACTTTAAACATGCATTATACAAGAGCTAAATCTGCCTATTGCAGGTCTTGAATTAGACATAAATGAACTGATCCAGTTCTTAATAATCAACTCTTGATGGCATCAGATTTCAATGATATTAAATATTAATTCAAATTATTCATTTTTCATTATCTACTTTCGAACTATTATAGCAAGAATAGCTAGGTTTTTTTTATCTTAATCTTACATAATGTATCTTTAATAAGATGTTTTATTGGGGGGAGGGGTGGCTACTTTATACTTATGAATTTTATTTAATTTACTATTTATGTTGTGAATGTTATGAGTTGCTCATTCATAGTGCTTGTATTGTTTTTTGTTTTCATATTTGATTTGGTAGTGGTATTCTTGTTATTATTTTGTTTTCATATTTGGGTGTGGGAGTTTCCCTTTATAGTGCTGATACTATTTTAATATTTGTGGGATTTGGGGGGCTAGTAATCGTAATCTTTCATAATGAATCTTTAATAAGAAAATGAAAAATAAAAATCTTTGTACTGCTTTAGTAGGGGAGGGGTAGCTACTTTATAATCATGAATTTGTATGAATGATATTTAATTTACTATTTATGTTGTGAATGTTATGAGTTGCTCATTCATAGTGCTTGTATTGTTTTTTGTTTTCATATTTGATTTGGGAGTGGGGATTTCCTTTATGTGGTATTCTTGTTATTATTTTGTTTTCATATTTGGGTGTGGGAGTGTGGGTTTCCCTTTATAGTGCTGATACTATTTTAATATTTGTGGGATTTGGGAGGCTAGTTCTATCGTAATCTTTCATAATGAATCTTTAATAAGAAAATGAAAAATAAAAATCTTTGTACTGCTTTAGTAGGGGGGGGGGGGGGTAGCTACTTTATAATTATGAATTTGTATGAATGATATTTAATTTACTATTAATGTTGTGAAAGTTATGGTTATGGGTTGCTCATTCATAGTGCTTGTATTGTTATTAAAGTTTTTTTGTTTTCATATTTAATTGGGGGTGGGAGTGGTAAACGATAATGGTTTGTTGCCACCCTGTTTGTATTTTTTTCTCAATTATCACTGAACAATTGTATTTTTTATATTTATGTTTTGAATAAAATTATATATTATATTGACTTTTTGTTGTAATTATATGATTTTGTGATTTCAAAAGGATTATATTTCTACATATTCTCATTAAAGATTTAATGATGTAAATCTAATGTTAGATATACAATAAAATAAAATTGGATTAAAATTCCTACTGTTCTGCTCTGAAATCCTGATTCTCGGTCACAGCATGTACCAATCCCGGCCTGCAGGTTAGGTGAGCCAACGTCTGACTCTAAGAATCATGACCCTGATTTCCATCTAATGGTCAGTTTTCATCATGTTAGATCAACGTCAAAAGTTAATGTTATATTTATGTCACATTTACGTCAAAATGGTTGGTCAGTTTACAATCATTTTGCTCATCTTCTTAACGATAATGTAATGTCATGAAATGATGTTAAGGGAACGTAAAATTTACATCATTTTTACCTTATTTTTACGTCATTTTCTGCCGTTAATCTAACGTAAAATTTTTGTCATTTTCTGACGTAGATCTAACGTAAACTTTACGTAAAATTTACGTTAGATTTATGCCAAAATATGATGTAAACTTAACGTTAGATTTGCATCAGAAAATGGCGTAGATATAACGTAAAAATGACATAAATATAACGTTAAATTAACATCATTTCATGACGTTACATTTTCATTAAGAAGATGAGCAAACTGATGGTAAACTGACTAACCATTTTGACGTAAATTTTACGTAAAAGTAACGTCATGTTGTTATGTGGGTAGAGGTCGACAAATAGTAATAGCTTCTTTTTGGCGCCAACGTAAAAGTCTCGCGAGATTATCACTCTTCCATGATAACGTACATTGTGATGTCTTCTAGCGGCGCATGCAGGTGGAAAACTATTTTCATTCATTTGTGATTTAAAGAAAATACATTACCTGGGATGTGCTTTACCGATTTCCAACAAATAGCGACGCGTACAGGTGGAAAGCTATGTTCATTTTTTGGGATGTGCTTTACCGATTCCCGATTGTATAATAACATTGGGCGTGATTTACCGATTTTTGATGTTTGTCAATGGTGGAATCATTCTTTAATCGATAATGGATAAAAATACTAAGACCAAGGTAAGATGAGCAATTATTTGGTGCGCAGTATTTTTTTATATTCATATTTTTTATTCGTACTTCACATTTAAATAATCGTAATCAAAATGAGCCGATCGGTTAAACGACTCGCGGGAAATTAAAAGATTAGCAATTATTTGATGCGCATTATTTTTTTATATTCATATTTTTTATTCGTACTTCACATTTAAATAATCGTAATCAAAATGAGCCGATCGGTTAAACGACTCGCGGGAAATTAAAAGATTAGCAATTTTATATATATATTTGGTGCGCATTTTTTTTTTATATTCATATTTTTTATTCGTACTTTACATTTAAATAATCGTAATCAAAATGAGCAGATCGGTTAAACGACTCGCGGGAAATTAAAAGATTAGCAATTATTTGATGCGCATTATTTTTTTATATTCATATTTTTTATTCGTACTTCACATTTAAATAATCGTAATCAAAAAGAGCCGATCGGTTAAACGACTCGCGGGAAATTAAAAGATTAGCAATTATTTGATGCGCATTATTTTTCTATATTCATATTTTTTATTCGTACTTCACATTTAAATAATCGTAAACAAAATGAGCAGATCGGTTAAACGACTCGCGGGAAATTAAAAGTTTCGTCTAATATTTAATTTATAAATGCATCTCGGGAAATTAAAGTACTCGGCTAGTAATTAGACGCTTGACATAATTAAAGGGTCCGTCCATTTCTAAACCCCTCTCGGAGAAATCAAACGCTGTATCATTAAATTAAACCATAGTACTAATTAAACCATTTTTGTAATTTCCAAACGATTATAATCAATTATCAAACGATGTTTTGAAATTAAACTCTATAGCATTTTTTAAAGTCAAAAAACCCCAAATTAAACGATTCCAGTTTCCTAGTGACAGGTTCCACAACCTTGACATACAATATTTTTATACTTTTCGCGTATAAGCGACGGCCATTATGTTCGTCAATTTTAGTCCCATTTTCACAAAATTCGAATGCTGCCTTCTTTATGGTGCAACAGTGATATAATCAGACGATTTTTTAAATCGGATTAAATTTTTAACTCCAGAGGAACCACAAGTTAAAAAAAGAAGATTTTCGTACAATCAGGGGCCATAATTCAGAAAGTTATGATCCAATATGTGCAAATATCGAAAGTAGCCAAGATCTTTGGGTTATAAACATGCATGTCAAGTTTCATCAAAATCCGTTCAAAATTGTGACCTCTGCAGTGTTCAGAACCTTGAAATTTTTACACCTTTTGCATACCAGCGGCGGCCATTTTGTTCGTCAACTTTGGTCTGATTTTCACAAAAATTCGAACTCAACCTGCTTCACGGTGTAACAGTGATATAATCTGACGTTTTTATACGCCCACATTTTCATGTGGACGTATATTTGTCGTCGCCCCTGTTCGTCCGTCCGTCTGTCCGTCCACAATTGTTTATGAACAGTCTACAGGTCACAATTTTTATCCGATTTCAATGAAACTTTAAATATAGGTTTATCACCCTAAGATCTCGGTTCCTTTCGATATTGGCATGTATCGGACTGTAACTTCATAGGTTATGGCCCCTGATTGTACGAAAAATCAAGTTTTTAGCTTGTGGACGATATTTGCACCCATCGGATAGTAACTTCCTGAATTATGTCCCCTGATTGTCCGAAAAATCTCCCTTTTTAGCTTGTGGTCCCTCTGGAGGTCAAAATTGTTACCCGATTTAAAAAGACGTTTGATTATATCACCGCTACATGGTTATGGCGGTCGTGATCAAATTTCGTGACAATCAGACCAAAATTGACAGACAAAATGGCCGTCGTTTGTGCGGGAATAGTGTAAAATTATCATAGATCAAGATTTGGATGAAATTTGAAATGTAAGATAGCTGTGTTCCTTTCGATTTTCGGGCACATTGGACCATAACTTCCTGTATTATGGCCCCTGATTGTACGAAAAATCATGTTTTTTACCTCAATAATATCAAATGTTTCGTATACTTAACGTTAGCATGGGGCAGAACTTTATAAAACCAAATAAATTCTAATGATTTTCTGATAATTACTTAATATGCGACAACTCTTGTTGACTGCCGGGACGATTTAGCTGCTGTGTGGGTGTAGGTTTCGTTGCCTGGCAACCTATTTTTTTTTTAAATCTGATATTAATTTTGACCTCCAGAGGGACCACAAGCTGAAAAGGGTGAATTGTCGAACAATCACCAAGATCTTTGGGATATAAACATGCATGTCAAGTTTCATCAAAATCGGTTCAAAATTGTGACCTCTACAGGGTCAACAACCTTGACATACCATACTTTTTACATTATTGGCGTACAAACGGCGGCCATTTTGTCTGTCAATTTTGGTCTGATTTTCACGAAATTTGAACTCAACCTCCATAACCATGTAACAGTGTTATAATCAAACGTTTTTTGCATACAAGCGACGGCCATTATGTTTGTCAATTTTGGTCAAATGATGCCTTCTTTACAGTGTAACGGTGACATAATCGTATATTGTCGTCGCTCCCGTCCGGCCGGCGTCCACAATTACTTGTGATGGCTCTAGAGGCCAAAGTTAATATTCCATTGACCGTAGATTTATACACAGTGTTTAAGGTCATGAAACAAAGAAGCCTGTTGATTTTCAGCGATTTCCAATAATTACTGCCAGATTTATGGCCCTTGATCACTTTGAAAAATCTTGTGAACGTTCTAGAGGCTCAAGTTAATATCCGCTTGACTTTAAATTTATACACAGTGTTTAAGGTCATGGGAGAAAGAGTCCTATTGATTTTCAGCGAATTCTGATAATTACTGCCAGAGTTATCTCCCTTGATTACTTTGAAAAATCTTTTGAAACACTCTAGAGACCAAACTTATCACCCAATCAACGCCGGATTAACCATGGGGCCCACACAGAAATTTCAGTTGCGTGCCTCGAGCATGGTCGGACCGAGGACTCCGATGCTCCGGGGGCCCTCCATCAGAAGTCCCTAGGGCCCCCTCAATCCATGGTGTGCCGCGATTGACGGTGATGCTGTGTCATTTTTATACGCCCACATTTTCATGTGGACGTTTATTGTCGTCGCCACTGTTCGTCCGTCCGTCCGTCCGTCCGTCCACAATTGTTTGTGAACAGTCTACAGGTCACAATTTTTATCCGATTTCAATGAAACTTAAAACATAGGTTTATCACCCTAAGATCTCGGTTCCTTTCGATATTGGCATGTATCGGACTGTAACTTCATGGGTTATGGCCCCTGATTGTACGAAAAATCACGTTTTTTAGCTTGTGAACAGTGTAGAGGTCACAATTTTGAACAGATTTGGATGAAACTTGAAATGCATGTTTATAACCCAAAGATCTTGGTTCGTTTCGATATTTGCGTCAATCGGATCGTAACTTCCTGAATTATGGCCCCTGATTGTCCGAAAAATCGCCCTTTTTAGCTTGTGGTCCCTCTGGAGGTCAAAATTGTTATCCGATTTGAAAAACCGTTTGATTATATCACCGTTCCATGGTTATGAAGGTCGAGTTTGAATTTCGTGAAAATCGGACCAAAATTGACGGACAAAATGGCCGCCATTTGTACGCGAATATTGTGAAAATATGTTATTATAAAAAGGTTGTGGACCTTATAGAGGTCACAATTTTGAACCGATTTTGATGAAACTTGACATGTATGTTTATAACCCAAAGATCTTGGTTCCTTTCGATATTTGCGCCCATTGGATCATAACTTCCTGAATTATGTCCCCGGATTGTCCGAAAAATCGCTTTTGTTCGCTTTTGGTCCCTCTGGAGGTCAAAATTATTATCCGATTTTAAAAAAACGTTTGACTATATCACCGTTACATGGTAATGAAGAGAAAGTTTGAATTACGTGAAAACCTAGAATTGACGGACAAAATGGCCGCCGTTTGTACAAGAATAGTGTGAAAATATGTTATATCAAGGTTGTGGACCCTATAGAGTTCACAATTTTGAATCGATTTTGATGAAACTTGACAGGTATGTTTATAACCCAAACATCTTGGTTCCTTTCGATATTTGCGCCCATCGGGTCATTACTTCCTGAATTATGTCCCCTGATTGTACGAAAAATCACCCTTTTTAGCTTGTGGTGCCTCTGGAGGTCACAATTATTATCTGATTTAAAAAAAAACGTTTGATTATAAAAACCAAACAAATTCTAATGATTTTCTGATAATTCCTTAATATGCGACAACTCTTGTTGACTGCCCGGACGATTTGGCTGCTGTGTGGGCGTATGTTTCGTTGCCTGGCAACCTATTTTTTCATTTATTTACCGGGAAACGTCAATCGAGTAAGCGCACCAAAATCCTCTTCAGTGGCAATATTTTGGTTACAACTTGTTGTGTGCTACCAAGGAGGTGGAATCAAGTTAAGTTTGAACCCATTTATATTACAGTTTTGAACGCAGAATCTGTTATTTTATCTATCGAACTGAACGGGGATTTTTATTTTTGGTGCCAGTGATTCGAGGTACGCTGTAACGAAGTTGTACCGAAGTTGTACGGTTGCTGCACTATATTTTGTTTGTTTGACTACATTACTTAGGGGCCGTCCAGTTTCTGATTTTCAGCTAGACGACTGATGAGTGATCAAGACCGCCACAAGTCTAGTGCTCCTCGGAAGTACTAGAGTGGAGCGCAGAAAAGGAAAAACGACACCTAGAAGTTGTTGACAAAACAGCGAAAATCGCGTCGTTTTTTAGGCTGAACAAAGATGTCGCTGGCGAACATGATCATGAAGTTGAAGGAAGCAATGAATCTGCAGGTGCAGTATCGCCATCGGTCAAAGAGGTTGGTGAAGTAGCCCAGACATCCCCATCTCCTCTACAAGATACAAACGACGACCACCGTGTCACAGCAGCTCAGGCATCATCATCTTCTCTACAAGATACGAACGACCACCACCGTGTCACATATAATGTGACTGATATGGGATGTTGGCCAGAAAAAATTTCGAGCTCGATGATTGATACATTCATAGTGAGTGACATCGGTTCACTGCAACACGACGACAATTGTTTTGAATCATCAACGGTAGTTAAATCAGGGAAAGAACGATCTTGCACGAGGAACGTCTTCATGAGACACTTGCAAAATGGTGAATATGTGAAAAGGAAATGGCTATGTTATTTACCGAAAACGGGGAAGATATATTGCTACACTTGTAAACTGTTTGGTGGTGCTGGTCCATTTGCGAGTTCTGGATTCTGTGATTGGAAACATGCTAATCGTGCGATTGATTTGCATGAGCGATGCAATGAGCACTGCACAAACACGATACGTCTGTCCGAGCGTATGTGTGTGACTGGTCGTGTGGACAAAGAGCTTGTTAAACAAGCATCAGACATGGAGAATTACTGGAAGGAAGTGCTCAGAAGGTGTATCAGTGTCATTTCTTTCTTAGTTGAACGTGGACTTCCTTTCCGTGGCAGTGATGAAACTGTAGGATCAGTGCATAATGGTAACTACCTTGGCAGGCTGGAACTTCTAGCTCAGTATGATCCGTTCCTAGCAGAGCACCTACAGCGACACTCTAACGAAGGTCGCGGCCACACAAATTACCTATCGTCGACCATTTGCGAGGAATTACTGACTCTGTTGGGGAAACAAGTCGAAGATTCAATCTTTGACCGGGTAAAGAAATCTAACTATTACAGCATTAGCGTCGATTCAACTCCAGATATCAGCCATGTAGATCAACTCACAGTGATCTTCTGATACATGGAGGGCGATTCTCCCGTTGCGCGATACATGACCTTTCTACCGAACGCTGGCCACACCGGCCAAGAGCAAGCTGACGGATTGCTCAACCTGTTGGATACGTCTGGACTAGATATAAAAAAAGGTTGGAGCCAATCCTATGATAATGCTAGCAATATGTCCGGCAAATATAATGGCATGCAAGCAGTCATCAAGCGGACCAATCCTCTCACATTTTTTGTGCCATGTGCCGCGCATTCCTTGAATTTAGTCAGACAGTCAACAGTGCACTCATCAAGGTCAGCTGCTGCTTTCTTTGACCTGGTCAGGAAGATCTACAACTTTTTTACAGCCTCTACTTCTCGATTTACCAAATTGTCTGCAGTGCTCAAACCGAAAAATCTGCCTTTGCGAAGCGGCTAAGCGACACGCGCTGGTCGGCTCATTATGACGCCACGAGAGCGTTGTTTGAAGGTTACAAGGATATCAAGGACTTGTTACAAAACATTTCTGAAGATCACTCCTCCAATATGGATACCAGGACAAAAACCCAGACTCTATTCGAAGACATGTCAAAATTGGAAACTGGTTTTTATGCTTGTTTCTGGGTCCAGGTACTCGGTCGTTTTGACAGCACCAGCAAGTCATTACAATCACAAAAATCCGACTTGAATACAGCTTTGGTACTATACCATTCTCTCATTGACTATGTTCAATTACTTCGGGAGGATTTTGATTCATTCTTGGAGAAGGCAATCGATATTTCGGGGTCCGATGACTTTACGGTCAGTCGTAAGCGTCAGTGGAATGTGCGGCTACAGCCACTCGATTACGGACACACCCAGGAGGGTGAGCTCGACCCGAAACGGGCTTTTCGTGTCTATGGTTTCTTGGTG
Source organism: Patella depressa (assembly GCA_948474765.1). NCBI lineage: Eukaryota > Metazoa > Mollusca > Gastropoda > Patellidae > Patella > Patella depressa. The sequence goes on along the minus strand of OX419720.1, from coordinate 40,768,716 downwards.
GTGCTTGATAATCTGTATTCGGAGTTACAGAGACGAGCTGCTGCTTACACTGAAATTGCTGGACTATTCGGTTTCATCCGCAAAATCGACATCATGGAACCTAACGAAGTTTGCATCTCATGTGACAAACTGGCACAGACATATGTCGATGATATTACTACCGACATTGACGACGAGATGATACAGTTTTGTCATATCATGATGAACGCTGATATGGATGAGCAGAAATCGGAGCATGCATTCTACAAACTATTGTTGAGATTGGACATTCAAGATACATTCCCCAACGTTGAAGCAATATTGAGAATTTATCTGTGTATGATGATATCTAATTGCTCTGGGGAGAGATCTTTCTCCAAATTGAAACTCGTAAAAAATTATCTCCGGTCTACGATGGGTCAGGATAGGCTAGTGTATTTGTTTCGGCTGGCCTCTGAAAGCGATATCCTGCGCACTATCAATGTCGAGGAAACCATTGCAAAATTCGCCAGGGGGAAAAAAAGAAGAGTGTTCATCCATTGATCATTACCACTCAGCTCTAACTCCACGTAATTGACCCCGTATAACGCGAATTATCGCCTAACTCGAACAAAATTCGTTGAACAAATATTTTCTTTCGTTTTCCTTGTATAAAACATCGCATAACTCATAAACTGTAACTCGAATTATCGCATAGCTCGAACTCAATTTCCGGTACAATCCTTATCGAAGTCTTAATATGTCCATCGTCTAACTCGATCTGTAAATAATGGATCTTGCAGGCGAGTGTGCCTTGGTAACTTTCCTGAAAACTTGAAGATTTGAAAAATAAACGCTTTTTGTGGCTTTATCTAACTAAGGGTGTAACACATGGTCTTTTATTATCGTGAGATCTTCTATCGGACGGACCGAACATCGTCTAACTCGAATTATCATATAACTCAAACAAATTATCTGTCCCCATCATTTCGAGTAGCGCGAATTTTGCCTCAGATTGACATATGATTGTATATAAGCAGTAGTAGTTGTTGTTGTTGATATTTGTTGTGGGTATAAACTGAATTTGATGAGATACACACCATGATCACACGAAATATTCATATTTCTTGATTAAATCTCGTATTACCATTTTGTTTGTCAAACATCGAGTCCGGCATGGTCGTAACATTACGGCCTCCATTCATCAAATCATCGTGGGGGATATAATACAATTCCGAATCAAGTGACCCCGTTATTTATCACTGAGTGACTTCAAAATAAGGTTTAATGTAGCTCTGCTCACTTGCAGTGGCAGATTTAACAGTCTCAATGGGCTCCAGCCCCCTCCTCTAGAAATGTCAACATTTCATAGCACTCGCATGGATTGGTCCACTGAAATAACGCCAGAATGCGCCAAGTGTCTGAAATGGCAGGAAATCACGTTTCCGGCCTCCAATTTCTGAAAATTTCATGGGGGGAGAACCCCCCCCCCCCGACCCCTTTTGCGGTGCAGATTTAACAGTCTCAATGGGCTCCAGCCCCCTCCTCTAGAAATGTCAACATTTCATAGCACTCGCATGGATTGGTCCACTGAAATAACGCCAGAATGCGCCAAGTGTCTGAAAAGCCAGGAAATCACGTTTCCGGCCTCCAATTGAAAAATAGACTGTGGGAAATGCTGCCCGACAGTATTCAGACACCGATCGTAGAGATAAATGAGCTGATCGGATGCCGTCTGTGGCCTATTCACTTTTCTTTCCAACCCCAGAGAGGAAGGTGCCTAGTAATGCAAGGCAACTAATAAAAAGCAGACTTCCTTGTTGACCTGTAATGTTTACCGTCGTTTTAAAGGCACATTTCTTCTTCAAAGTTTTTATTAACTAGAATGGATCGATTTATTATTCGTGGAACTTTTCATGGAAGACAAACACTTATTGCCGCTTTACACAAACCAAATACAATTAATTATATTGATAGTATTAATAATGTGGCTGTTGTAAGAAATAAAACTACTGTTGTTAGGTCTCACCAACAGGAGGAAGAATCATTGGCAATTACTGACAATGAACCACTGAAAAAAAGAAAGGCTAGAATCTTTCGTTTCACTGAAACATGGAAAACAAACCATACATGACACAAATTCAAAAGTAAAAGCAAGTTTTTTTCAGGGTGTGAATCATTACGATTGGATAATGTTCGATTACGTGAAATAAGTGATGACCATAAAATAAGTCTTTTTCAAATGCAAATAAAGCGCCCTGTGACCATAAAATAATTAAGGTCGTAATTAAAATGGAAAAAGAGATATAGAAATGACAAAATTATTTACAACAGCATTTTATATTGGTAAACATGAAAAGCCGTACACAGATTTCACCAAATTGAATGGATTGTAAAACAAAAACTATAGTGATAACAACATCGGTAAACATTATAATAGTGATAAGCAGGCTCATAATTTTATTAAATATATTGCTCAATCATACAGGGAGAAACAGCTACGGTTCATAAATAACTCTGAATTCATTGGGATCGCAATAGATGGATTGACTGATAATGCCAATCTTGAAGAAGAGATCTATCTATCTTATCTTGACAGTGACCTCGTGCCTCATTTTGAATTTCTGACAGTATTGAGGGACAGGAGACCGTGCAAAATATGACGCATACATTTTCTATACGGCCACATTGAAATGTGGTCATATATTGTCGTCGCCATCACAAGTCACTTTTCAAGGTTTTTGGTCTATAAAAGTGGCAATTATTATTCGATTTACATAAACTTTTCACCATGAGATGCCTTATGCCATTTCCTATTTGATAAAACTCAAGTACCTCGAGAAAACCCATGAGGTTGGACAGCCGATAGGCGACCATACTCCTTGCCACATACAACCGAGGATTGGAAACCATGACAGTTGACTCTATCTATGGCAGACCGTATGATACAGCGCGTGCACGCTAACCATTCGGCCATCCAACCCCCCAGTTTTTAGAACCTTGTGAACCCTCAAACGGCGAAAATCATAATGTAATCTGTATGAAATTGTCTATTAAACACCCCTAATTACTCACAAAAGAATAAATATGCGACATACCTTGTCGACCGCAGCTGTGGGTGTATGTTTTGTTGCCTGGCAACCAGTGATCATACGGTTAGTCGGATAACTGTAAACGTTTTACATTTAAGCACTAACTACCACCCAGTTTCCTGAGAGAAAATCAAACTTCAGACCTATCTCTTATATTTGCTGAGAAATAGGCAAAATGGAAAAAAAAAAAAAGAATAACTAGACTTGCTTAAAAGGCTGAAGGCTTTCACCTTACCCAAGGCAGCACAAAATGCCCACCACTCACCCCTTAAAAAACCCCACACTTAAACAACTCAGATATTGACACTTTCTGTGCATGTGCATTACGATAGAAAGAAAGTGAAAAATATAGTTGAATAATTTCCAACATAGTGAACTTGGATCGGTAGAATCGCACAGACGCCGGAAATCTAAGCAAGAAATTTTAATTTTAGTACATTTTCAAAATTTTCAAGAAAAAAGAGAACGACGTGGTAATTCAATTCGACCGTTATCGCATCCGCAATATCCCCCGCTGTACAAAAATATAACTTTTTCGAAAATCGGTTGGGAATTCACATAATTAGGACTGATTTTCATTCACGCACGTTAAAGATTTACATCACTTCCGGTCTGTTCACAATTTTCGTAATAGATCTAAGTTCTAAATGTTTAAAACATAGAAAAAAAACAATATTCAGAACTCTATCAGTTTTGGTTTTAGAGATCTAAACGACTATAGAAAAAAAAACAGTTTTCCGAATGAGACAAAAAAAATACCTTAAGTATCAGGTAATATCCAAAACCCAAAATCGCACCTTTCAACATTAATTTTTCAACATATTTGTAATTGAGGGTGTGTGTGAGTTAGTTTTATTTAACGTCCGCTTCCACCGAGGTGATATCGCAGACAATTACGTGTTATATGTGCATGGTGATAATATTTACAACGTGATTAGTGGATTAGTGTGGATTAATTAGGTCTTTTAATAGATATATGTGTGCAACGAAAATACAGAGACGAGACATGATTTAACAGGTGTAACAAGTGCAAGCTTGGACAGTTACAGATATATGGTAGAACAGACATGGACATGGACGGACATTTACACAGACATGAAGGTGGACGAACATATATATATATCTATTATGTTATTTTGGTTGGTCAGGTCGTTCTGTCCGGTCGAATGGCAGGGCGGTGCAACTCTTCCTTGGGGCTTGTTGGTGAGTTTTAGGGCCTGGTCCATTCTTCCTTCCATTTGGATATGTTGTCCGGCGTGGTGGTATTATTTTGTATTTTGTTTCTATGGTTCATTCCTTTGTTGTTGGTTCTCAGAAGGAAGAATCCAGCTCCTGAAAAGAGAGAAGGAAAAAGATAGTATCTGGTCTTACAGTGATATGTGTGATGATTTCGTCTAGTAAGGCTTCTGGGAGGGGGGCTAAAATAATAATAATAGTAAAGAAGATAATAAGAATAAAACAATAAGAAAAATAAGAGTAATTAGATAAGAATAATAATAGTATCAATTTAGTGTAGAGTAAGATGAATTTAGAAGGTAATAATATTGAATGATGTTAGGGGTATTTAGGTTTTTAATACAGTAGTAGTAAAAAGAGTTTTAAAAGATACTTAATGAGTCATGGAAGAGACTGAGGAAGTTGTCGATCTTCCATTGAGAGATGATAAATCGATAATCAGTTGCAGTATTCGTTGATTACTAGAGGTAGTGCTAGGGGTAGTGAGTTCCGTTTAAGTTTGCGGATTATGTTTATATAGTCAATCTTTATTAATAGACAATCAGTTACAATATTTGTTAATTACAAGTGGTAAAAAATGCATTATGGCATATATGTTAATCAATATACAATCAATATTTATTTAATCGACAGGAGGTAATAAAAATATGATCTATAAACTAATTTTATTCAAATTTCATAAGATACAATGAAGCATATATGGTGGATTATTGAGATCTACAATCAATGTTTTGTTTAGTCGAATAAAAATTAAGATGATATAATCCATTGAGTTTTCAGGGTATGTAGCGTTTCCCTCGGTGGGGACAGTTTTGCGCCAATACCCTGCTGCCAAGTATTTTTAGAGGTGTAGAATGAATGAGCTTCCTTCGAGAGGACGTTTTTACTCATCATCCTACTGTGTGATTTGTGTGAATGTGCTTGATTAATTAGTTTTAATGTAATATTGTGTATGTCGTAGAACGATTTGCGCTTCCCTCGAGGGGACATTTTTGCGATTTCGTTCTACTGTGTTGATATTGGTTAGTTCTGTTTGTTATATGTATTTTGTCATTCCTATTTTTTCAACAAAGTCCCAGATAAGCTGAGATGTCCAGTATCTGTCATTAGGTGATGGAGAAAGTAGGGATTTAAGACAGAGAGTTTTTCCTCTCTCTGTTAGTTTTTTAATCATTGGTTGACGTTCATTGTACAGTTGATTACAGTTGATTAGCAGGTGTGGCGTGGTTGCAATTTGTCCACACGGGCATTTTATTGGTGTACAAGTGAAATCTTTAATTACATTTACTGTTTTAAGCCTAGTGATTAGTTTGCATATTTTGATGGAAGGATGATTGATGTAAACCTTGTTGACAAGATTGCTATCTATTTGATAGCGATGGGTGTTTTCTTGTTGTAGACGATTTTTCCATGCTTCATTGATTTTTGCTTTAGCTATGCTTGTAAATTCCTGTCTGCTGTATTCTAAATAATCTAATTCGTTTAGTGACGTCCCCTCCTTGGCTAGTGTGTCAGCTTTTTCGTTGCCGAGAATATTGATGTGGGAGGGGATCTAAGCGAGGACTACCTCCCTTCCATTGTTTTTAATTTTCTGATTAATATCCCTGATTTGACTGATTATGTCCTGCCTGCTTTTTGAAGAATCTGATTCTATAGATTTAACGCTGCTCAGGGAATCGGTCAAGATTACGGCTTTTTGGTGCGTTTGCGTGGCTAGCCATTCTAGTGCAGTTTTAATGGCCATCAGTTCAGCGGTGTACACAGAACAGTGTTCTGGTATCCTTTTCCTGATGTTTAGCTTTGCTTTGGGTATGTGTATGCCGTACCCTGTAGACCCCTGTGTGGTATTTTTGGATCCATCTGTGTAGATTTTGAGATGATCTGCCCATTCGGTGTTTATCAGTTGAAGTGCTAGAGCTCTAGCTTCTATGGGATTTACATGTTTGTTTGTACTGCTATTTAGTTGCGTGTTGGTGATTGGATTGCTTAGTTTCCTTGGTGGGGTGTCAGGATAAGTTTTTTTCTGTATAATTGTACCTTTCAAGCTATGTTTGTTTAAAATATCGTTTGTCATTTGTCCGAATGTCATAGGACGGGTGTTTTTCCTGAAGCCTATGCGTTTGAATTGATTGAGGCACTTGTATGTTGGACATCTCTCTTCTAGCATTTGCAGTTTTCCCCAGTACTTGAGCGACAGTTCCTCCCGCCTGAGATCAAGCGGGAGTTCTCCCATCTCTTGTAATAGGGCAGCTGTTTTGGTTCCTATGGCGGCTCTTGTTATTAGTCTTAGTGCTTTGTTTTGTATTATGTTTAGTTTGTTTAGTTGTGTGTCACTTGCGTTGGCATAGGCCAAACACCCGTAGTCGATTACCGAGCGGATTAGTTATCTGTAGATTAGCATAAGTGTAATTCTGTCTGCGCCCCATTGTGTCCCTCTGATATATTTCATCATGTTGAGTGTTTTAGATGTTCGATTTACTAGGCCGTCGATATGAGATTTCCAAGATAGTTTAGAGTCAAATGTCATGCCAAGAAATTTAGCCTCTGTTTTGAATTCAATTCTTGAGCCATTGAGAGTTAAGTCGATTTTCCTGTTATTGTCTGTTGGATGAAACAGTATTGCTACTGTTTTCCCTTCTGAAATTTTGAATCCCCATTCATTTGCCCATTTTGAAATTTGTTTTAGGGTATATTGAAGAGATTTTTTGATTATGCCTAGGTTGTCTGAAGCTTTCCAGAATGAACTGTCATCAGCAAAGAGTGCGGATTCTGTGCCGTTCCCTACGTAGCTAATAAGATCGTTTATCATTATATTGAAGAGTATTGGGCTGATAACGGATCCCTGCGGCGTTCCGTTTTCCATTTTAAATTTGTCACTTAAGCAATTTCCTACGCGTACCCTGATATGCCTATCGTTGAGGAAGTCCTCTATCCACTTGTACATTCGGCCTTTGATTTTTGCTTTGTGGAGTTTGTGTAAAAGACCATCCACCCATACCAAGTCGAAGGCCTTTGTTAAGTCGACAAAAATTGCACAGAGGTATCTCTTGTGTGTAAATGCTCTGGAGATGTCATGTTGTAATCTAATGATATGGTCTGCTGTTGATTGAGGGGTACCTTATTTATAAATAGCTTCAACAGAGAGCTTCATTTTCACTGGTATCAAATGTTGACGTCATGTAGACAAAAAACCCGGGATATTAATTTCAGGAGTAACTGTTAATTACTAAAATGAATTATTTTCATTCTAGAAGCACTAGTACCAGATATTGGTTACCATTCAAACACCCTTAGTTCAAATATTGCCAGTTTTAAAAAAAAAAGCTCTCTATATATGCTTTATACGTGTGCAAAACATTCAATTTATAACTAATTCAGACTTTTGTCGAAGTCACACCAATGTGTTACACGGGACTTTGGAATCGCGTTCATGTCAGCTACTCAAATATGTAACTGGTTCAAAAATTGATTTAATATGCAATGAAATATCGACAATTTTCTGAGTTCGTGCACGTTAAAGATTTGGCAACACTAACGTATAAAAATTTATTATTTATTACAGATAGAGTATATGTTCAAACTACATCATGCCTTCTGTCACAGGTGCAATATTTGTACTTCTGTACGATACTACTGCAAGATACAACTGCAACCTCTTAAAAATTGGACTTGCTTATAAAGAACGCGAGCCGTCGATTTGCGTCGAGATGATTACCGTTCTGAGATAATTGTGACAAAGAAGAAACAATATTAATTCAAAGAATAATTATTACACACAGCAATCAACTATTTCTGTTACAGGGCCATTAAACCCATATTTTGAATAGAAGTAAACACTCAAAGTTGAAATACTTTTAGCTCAAATATCGTCACTGTGAGAGAAAAGGGGACTTTTGAATATGCTCTAAACGTTGGTAATACGTACAGATTGTATCAACTCTTACTGCATGTTTCGCTTAACTATGAAAGGTGACCTTTTCAATTTTCGATCCCTTTGTTCTCATACTCCTGATATTTCTAACTGTTGCGTAATGGTTTCATACCTAAGACTACCGATAAATCTCTCTGTAGAAGAAGTTAAAAAAAAAAAATTAGGTTAACTTTTCGAGAAAAAGACCTCTAAAAATGCTCCAAATGGTAAAAATATGACATTTTGGATTTTCAATCTCGTTTTTCGACTAGAGAAATTGTACAACGGTTTCACACAATACACCACTAATTAGACTCTCGACTGAGAAAGTTTTAAAAAAATCGTAGGCGGCATTTTCGAGAAGCATGTGTTTAAAATTGCTCAAAATCGTAAAAAACCTTACTTTTCAAAGTCCTATAACTTTTTCAATTTTTGATAGAAACATGTCGCTGTAGTATCATCGGATAGATAATTCAATAGACTATTCAATGATATAAAACATTATTTAATTGGCAAAAACACAATGAATACATCGCATTTTCCGCACAGGCACCCATTTTTCAGAATTTTGTCAAACTTTGGATACTTTTCTTGACCACTTCCGGTAATTAGAGGATTTTCATTTATAGCTCATGGACTGGTTTGGACATTCGACTTCATATTCCGTAAGTTTCAGAAAAATCGTAGGCGCCGTTTTAAAAAATAAGAACTCTACGATTTGACCAAAATGCGAAAAAAAGTGAAAAATCAAAGTTAACATTTCAAAATAAAACTTATATTGCTGGAATCGGATTGATGTCAGCTATCCAAAAATATAAGTCATAATTCAAAATTTCAAAAAATAAAAATTTTGGAAAATTTTCCAAATTTTCCAATTTTCACCCAAAAAATGAAAGCGATAAAGTTCCTAAATTTGACGTTTGTGAACTGCTATCTTCTTAAAAATGTCTCAACCTATCCAAAAATGAAAATATCAGAGAAATCGGTTGACAATTACCTAAATTACGGCCGATTTTCAATTTTCGTGCAGGTTAAAGATTTAACGCATTTCTGCTATGCGCACGAATTTCGTTTTACATTTAAGCACTAACTACCACCCAGTTTCCTGAGAGAAAATCAAACTTCAGACCTCTATCTCTTATAGTTGCTGAGAAATAGGCAAAATGGAAAAAAAAGAATAACTAGACATGCTTGCAAGGCTGAAGGCTTTCACCTTACCCAAGGCAGCACAAAATGCCCACCAGTCACCCCTTAAAAAAAACACACATCATGGTTGTGGACTCTCTACAGGTCACAATTCTTATCTGATTTTGACGAAAAGTCAGATTTCTAGGTTGTGTACCGCCACACTATAATCATTGTCGGCTTCCAATTTCATGAATATCAGATTGGAACTGACCAACAAAATGGCTGCTCCCAATATACCATATGAAATACAGGACTTAATGATTTAGGAAAAATCACTTTCGGTATTGCTTGTTCTCTATCCATCTCTCGAAAATGTGGGCATATCCTGCCTGGCAGTGCCAGCCTATCTTTTAAGATGTTAGTAGGCCCTATGTATGGTATAGTCCAGCTCTGGACGTAAGACTCATGAGTGTAATGGTATGCAGCTGGCAATTATAACTTCAGAAAATTTCTATATTTAAAATTTAATTATCTGTACTGATAAAAGGGAAAATTTCTGAATTTGACAATCTGTATGATGTGACAATTCAGAAAGTTTCTAAATTTGGCCATCGGTATAACATACTAAGCTCACAATTCAGAAAATTTCTGAATTTGGCGATCTGTATAATATATAATTCACAGATGTGACAATTCAGAAAATATCTGAATTTGGCCATCTGTTTAATATACGAAGCTGAAAATTCAGAAATGCACAGATGTGACAGTCCAGAAAATTTCTGAATTTGACAATCTGTATAATATACGAAGCTGACAATTCAGAAAATTTCTGACTTTGGCGATCTGTATAATATACAAAGCTGACAATTCAGAAAATTTATGAATTTGGCGATCTGTATTATATATAATAACCCCTAACTAAAGCACAAACGTGAAAATTAACACACGGTAGTTAACAAGGAAGCCATATTGCACATCATTTTACGGATCCCGTACATACAGACTTGTAAACTATTCTAAATTTTACATTCAAAATATTTTTTGGAAGTGGGCCTTTTGCCCTGGGGCTAGGGTTAGGGCAGCAAGCCCATAGATGGGCATTTTACCCCTTTCCATTGAACTTTTATAATCTTAATTAAATAAATCAATAAAAGAAAAAAAACAGTGTTTGAGTTTAATTTGCCATAAGGATTCGTCAGAGTCGCAGTTGGGCATATCCGGATGTGCAATCTTGATGTGCTCACTGTATACAAACACTACATTGTAACCAGGTTTCTCTTGATTTACTATTACTATTAATGGTTCTGCAAAAATTAAACATGGCCACTCATCGTCTTGATCTTCATCACTATTATCGTCCACATTGCTGTTCTTAGATTTACTTTCTTTAATTTTAATTGGCCTTCTAACCGGCTCCTTACCCTTTCCGACCGCTTTAGATTAACCTTTAAAATTTCCCAATTTAAACCACTAAACTCTTTTTGTATGGCGAAGAGGGCAGCAGATTCTGATTTACAGGTTCTTTTTATACGCCCACATTTTCATGTGGACGTATTATGTTGTCGCCCCTGTCCATCCGTCCACAATTTGTTTGTGGACTCTCTACAGGTCACAATTCTTATCTGATTTTGATGAAACTTGAAATATAGGTTTATCCCCATAAGATCTCGGCTGCTTTCGATATTGGCATGTTATCGGATCAAAACTTCATGGATTATGGCCCTTGATTGTACGAAAAATCACGTTTTTAGCTTGTGGGCCCTATAGAGGTCACAATTTTGAACCGATTTTGATGAAACTTGACATGCATGTCTATAACCCAAAGATCTTGGTTCCTTTCGATATTTGCGCTTATCGGAATGTAATTTCCTGAATTATGGCCCCTGATTGTCCGAAAAATCACCTTTTTATGTCGTCGCCCACAATTTGTTTGTGGACTCTCTACAGGTCACAATTCTTATCCGATTTTGACGAAACTTAAAATATAGGTTTATGACCATAAGATCTCGGTTCCTTTCGATATTGGCATGTATCGGATCGGAACTTCATGGATTATGGCCCCTGATTGTACGAAATATCATGTTTTTAGCTTGTGGACCCTATAGAGATCACAATTTTGGACCGATTGTGATGAAACTTGACATGCATGTTTATAACCCCAATATCTTGGTTCCTTTCGATATTTGCGCCCACCGGATCGTAACTTCCTGAATTATAGCCCCTGATTATCCAAAAACTCACCCTTTTTAGCTTGTGGTTCCTCTGGAGTTCAAAATTATTATCCGATTTAAAAAACCGTTTGGTCATATCATCATTAGATGGTAATGGAGGTTGAGTTCAAATTTCGTGAAAATCGGACCAATATTGACAAACAAAATGGCCGCCGTTTGTACGCGAATAGTGTGCAAATATGTTATATCAAGGTTGTGGACCCTGTAGAGGTCACAATTTTGAACCGATTTTGATGAAACTTGACATGCATGTTTATAACCCAAAGATCTTGGTGCCTTTCGATATTTGAGCCTATCAGAACGTAATTTCCTGAATTATGGCCCCTGATTGTCCGAAAAATCACCTTTTTATGCGCCCTCATTTTTATGTGAAAATCCACAAATATTTACAGTAGGCATCCTCAAACCAATCTTCCAACGAATTTCTGATGGGATCACAATTACTAGGTAACTGGATACATAAACAGCATAATTGTACTGGTTGAAATTGGTTGTAGTTGTATTTTTATGTGGACGTATATTGTCGTCGCCCCTGTCCGTCCGTCCGTCCACAATTTGTTGGTGGACTCTCTACAGGTCACAATTCTTATCTGATTTTGACGAAACTTGAAATATAGGTTTACCCCAAAAGATCTCGGCTGCTTTCAATATTTGCATGTATCCGATCAAAACTTCATGGATTATGGCCTCTGATTGTACGAAAAATCACGTTTTTAGCTTGTGGACCCTATTAGGTCACAATTTTGAACCGATTTTGATGAAACTTGACCTGCATGTTTATAACCTAAAGATCTTGGTTCCTTTCGATATTTGCGCCTATCGGAACGTAATTTCCTGAATTATGGCCCCTGATTGTCCGAAAAATCACCTTATTATATGCCCACATTTTTATGTGGACGTATATTGTCGTCGCTCCTGTCCGTCCGGACGTCCGTCCATCCGTCTGGACGTCCGTCCGTCCACAATTTGTTTGTGGACTCTCTACAGGTCACAATTCTTATCCGATTTTGACAAAACTTGAAATATAGGTTTATCCCTATAAGATCTTGGTTCCTTTCAATATTGGCATGTATCGGATCGGAACTTCATGGATTATGGCCCCTGATTGTATGAAATATCATGTTTTTAGCTTGTGGACCCTATAGAGGTCACAATTTTGAACCGATTGTGATGAAACTTGACATGCATGTTTATAACCCCAAAATCTTGGTTCCTTTCGATACTTGCGCCCATCGGATCGTAACTTCCTGAATTATGGCCCCTGATTGTCCGAAAAATCGCACTTTTTAGCTTGTGGTCCCTCTGGAGGTCAAAATTATTATCCGATTGTGTCGGAAAAGATTCAGGGATTCTAAAAATGTAATTTGTTTGAAAATGGATAAAGAATTGACGAAACTATGACCAACATACAAAGTTCGACCACTTCCGGTATGCGCAGACGTTTCAAAAATAGTTTATCAAGTAGCCACCACATGGTTTCCCAATAGAAAATTTGGTTTCAGATCGATATCTGTTTTCGATCATGGAGAAATAGGCTCCGGTAGTAAAGAATAATAATAATAAATAATAATTTTAGTAAAAACAATAGTCTTTCAGACGAAAGTCTGAAAGCCTAACTAGACCTGCAAGCAGCACTGAACCGGCTTTCAGGAATCATACAGGAAGTTTATTATACCATAGCCGATCCATTGAGCTACTGAACTATACTTCAGTTGTTTTGCTACAGTGAAACCTTCTATCATATGTAAATGTAATATTTGCTGGCGAAAAGACGGGTCAAAATTGTAAATTATCGCAAAATTACGTCACTTCCGGTGCCGAAAGAAATTTTTATAGGGGAAAAATAAGTCGAAAATTCGCAACATACAAAATAAATAACTAACCTGTAACCATCAACTGAAATTAAGAAGGTAAAAAAATTAAAAGTGACCCTGGGAAAATTGGCTATTATTCGACAAGGGAACATGCTAGAAGCCTTTTCTTGATATCAATATGATGGTATTGATTCAATCTTACTGCCCATTAGAGTCAGACATTATAAAGTTAATTGAATAATAAATATAAATCCTTTCAAAAAAATGTTTTGTTTTGAAGGCTAAAAATACGTTTTTTGCAAAAATTACATTACTTCCGGTGATATTGAAAATGTTAACTTAGTTAATAGAAGTCATAAATGGCATAAGGCATCAAGTGGTAAAAATATTATAAAAATCGAATAATAATTGACACTTTTATAGACCAAAAACCTTTGAAAGTGACTTAGAGAAGATCGCCTATTTCTCTGTAACCGTACAAGTTAGAAACCATTTTGTGGCATCTGTATGGTCGTATGGCTTGATTCTATTCGTTGATGGGAATCAAATATCATAATTCTAAAAATATTATAAGGCAGACTCATTTGAATAAAATATTTGTTTTTTAGGTTAAAAATACAGTTTTTGCCCAAATGACGTCATTTCCGGTCACAGTGAAAATCTAAAATTGGCTTGACCTAGTCCAAAATGGCATTAAGCATCAAATGGAAAAAAAATTGCAAATCGAATAATAATTCATTCTTTTATAGGCAAAATAACGTGAAAAGTGATGCATGCAAAATTGCATATTTCTCGGCAACTGTTCATATTACAAACTAATTTTCGCATACATTCTCTTCGTCTGGATTATTGCTACGAGTTTATGAAAATTACAAATAAATATTTCAAAATATGAAGACGCTGAATGAATTGCAAACAACTGAATTTTACACTTTATTTTACATTTTATTCGAAATTACCCGAAAATGAAATTGTGCTAAGGATATTGTGCACCTTTGCATGGTGCATCCTTTTAGTTATATCAGTTTTGAAAAAAATTAATATTTGTCTTCAAAAAGTGGTACCAAACTGTCCAAATTGTAGTTTTTATTAATATTACGTCACTTCCGTTGCCGACAGAAAAATTTCACCGTAACAAAAAAAATACAATTGGGACCACGGAGCTTATGAACTTTGTTTTATACAAATCGAACAATAAATAATTTTTCTGGGTACGAAAAATTAAATTAGCAGATGGCCGCTAATGCAAATTACTGAGACAATTTTTTTTCTCATTTCTGCTCAAGTAGGATGATATTTTAACCCAGTGTAAAATATCATCAAAAAATATTCATAAATAAAAAAGGTTTTCGTAAAAAAAATAATTTTTTTCAAAATATCGGACATTTTTTTAGACTACTTCCGGTTTTACGATTGTTGTCGTGATAGTTTTACAAAGTTCTTTGGATACTTAACTTTCTGTACCAGAAGTGTCAGAAACATCTATTGAGTAGTTTTGGAAAAAAAGATAAAATAAAGAGCGTTTACAAAAATTTAACGATTTTTGAATTTTTTCAAAGTTTGATGCTATTTTTGGACCACTTATATTATTTCAATGCTTTTCATTTTGGATTCACTATATAGACAATCGATAGGACTTTGAGTAAGAAAAGTTTGAGAAAAATCGTAGGCGTCGTTTTCGAGAAAAGGGCGTCTCAGAATGTTAAAAAATCAGAAAATACTAGATTTTTGGCATACAATAATTTATTTCCTTGCCATCGAAATCGTATTATTTACATACCATATGATGGTCCATTAATAGGCTATCCAACGACACTTTAGTTCTTTTGGTCCGCTATTACCTAAGGGAGAAATCAAGTTTTTCGCAAGTGCGACAATGTTTTTAACCTTTTTAAGCTTTCATATTACATATGAAAGCTTATTGTTTCTGTTAAGATTATTATTATTTTTTGTCCCCCGCCTTTCGAAGAAAGTTGTGGGGGACTATTAAAATGGGTTCGTCCGTCTGTCTGTCTGTCTGTCCGTCTGTCCGTCCGTCTGTCTGTCCGTCTGTCCGTCCGTCTGTCTGTCTGTCCGTCTGTCTGTCCGTCACACTTTTTGGGACACAATAACTCTCTTCCTAATTGAGCTAGAATGTTCAAACTTGGTGTATATGCTTATTAGGTCAATGCCTTGATGGAGTTCGAAGATGAGCATTTTCCGCTTAGGGTTAGCAGGGATAAGCAATTTGATTGGTTGATGCTTTGGGACACGATAACTTTAGTTCTAATTAAGTGAGATTGATGAAACTTGGTGTATAGTTTCATTATAGTAATACCTTGACTAAGTTCGATAATGAGCATTTTCTGCCCAGGGTAAGCAGAGCTATACGCAATTTGATTGGTCGAGACTTTGGAACACAATAACTCTCCTTCTAATTGAGTTAAAATGTTCAAACTTGGTGTATATGCTTATTAGGTCAATGCCTTGATGGAGTTCGAAGATGAGCATTTTCCGCTTAGGGTAAGCAGAGATAAGCAATTTGATTGGTTGATGCTTTGGGACACAATAACTTTAGTTCTAATTAAGTGAGAGTGATGAAACTTGGTGTATAGTTTCATTATAGTAATACCTTGACTAAGTTCGATAATGAGCATTTTCTGCTCAGGGTAAGCAGAGCGATACGCAATTTGATTGGTCGAGACTTTGGAACACAATAACTCTCCTTCTAATTGAGTTAAAATGTTCAAACTTGGTGTATATGCTTATTAGGTCAATGCCTTGATGGAGTTCGAAGATGAGCATTTTCTGCTTAGGGTAAGCAGAGATAAGCAATTTGATTGGTTGATGCTTTGGGACACAATAACTTTAGTTCTAATTAAGTGAGAGTGATGAAACTTGGTGTATAGTTTCATTATAGTAATACCTTGACTAAGTTCGATAATGAGCATTTTCTGCTCAGGGTAAGCAGAGCGATACGCAATTTGATTGGTCGAGACTTTGGAACACAATAACTCTCCTTCTAATTGAGTTAAAATGTTCAAACTTGGTGTATATGCTTATTAGGTCAATGCCTTGATGGAGTTCGAAGATGAGCATTTTCTGCTTAGGGTAAGCAGAGATAAGCAATTTGATTGGTTGATGCTTTGGGACACGATAACTTTAGTTCTAATTAAGTGAGAGTGATGAAACTTGGTGTATAGTTTCATTACAGTAATACCTTGACTAAGTTCGATAATGAGCATTTTCTGCTCAGGGTAAGCAGAGCGATACGCAATTTGATTGGTCGAGACTTTGGAACACAATAACTCTCCTTCTAATTGAGTTAAAATGTTCAAACTTGGTGTATATGCTTATTAGGTCAATGCCTTGATGGAGTTCGAAGATGAGCATTTTCCGCTTAGGGTAGGCAGAGATAAGCAATTTGATTGGTTGATGCTTTGAGACACATTAACTTTAGTTCTAATTAAGTGAGAGTGATGAAACTTGGTGTATAGGTTCATCACAGTAATACCTTGACTAAGATCGATAATTATCCTTTTCTGCTCAGGGTAAGCAGAGCGATAAGCAATTTGATTTGCCGAGACTTTGGAACACAATAACTCTCCTTTGAATTGAGTTAAAATGTTCAAAATTGGTGTGTATGCTTATTAGGTCAATGCCTTGATGGAGTTCGAAGATGAGCATTTTCCGCTTAGGGTAAGCAGAGATAAGCAATTGGCTTGATGGAGTTCGAAGATGAGCATTTTCTTCTTACGGTAGGCAAAGAATTTTTGGATGACACTTCGTGTTCAGTTTGATTGGTCGATACGTTTGAAAAAAATAAATGTGTGATTAATTAATATGTGTCATCTATTTATTTTGGGATTTCGGCGGGGGACATCAGCCTCACTGTTGGCTTGTTTTTTTTGTGTATTTTCTGCAAATCGGATTTCTCAGAATCTAACCATGGGATCTTTCTGAAACTTTGACCTACCCCCCCAAAAATGGGGTGCGAACGTTGTTTAAATATATTTTCAAAACGTTTTACGAATCCGAAATCACCGAATTTTACGAACGAAAAAACTGACAATGCATAGTCGTAACTTTGTTATTTTTTGACCGATTTTACTAATTCTTTTTTCTTTGAATACCTTGAAAAAAATCGTTTTCATTTGCAGTTTCACATTTTCGAATTTCGAAAATTCGTCGCAGTGATTTCGAACCGTAAGTTTAGACCAATTTGACAACTTCTTTAATAGTTGTACGATTTTTATGAAATTTAGTATACAAGTAGATCTTACCGATGTGACTTCAAAAATATAATTAGAAATTTTCTAAATTATCTCCCCTTGGTGAAATTAAGGATCAAAGTTTTCAAAAAAATCGTCGAAATATAGGTCAGAATGACCTAAAAAAAAAATTCGATACTCGACAAGTAATTACTGATTCCTACATGGAGTTTGTCGATCGATCCGGAAGTGCCACCATCTTGAAACATGAAAAATCCCTACGGCTTTTTTGCTATTTTACTTACAGACACAGGATTTATATTTTCTGAATCCTTGAAGGATGGCCCAAAAATCGTAGGGAGCAGAATTTTGATTTCGGTCACGTGATGGTCACCATTTTGAATTAAAAATGAAAAGTAGTAGCAATTTGAAGGGCCGAGACTTTGAAACACAATAACTCTCCTTCTAATTGAGCTAGAATGTTCAAACTTGGTGTAGACGTTCACTAGGTCAATGTCATGATTGAGTTCAAAGATGAGCATTTTCTGCCTAGGGTAAGCAGAGATAGGCATGCTGATTTGTTGATTCTTTAGGGCACGATAACTTCGGTTATAGTGAAGGGAGGGCTGTGAAACTTTTGTCAATAGAGAGTCCAATAGCTAGCCTGTTGTGTGAAATCATTGTATCATTTATTTTAAATATCAGGGATAGGCGAAAAAAAGTGATTGAAAATCCAAAAAGTCGTATTTTTACAATTTGGAGCATGTTTAGAGGTCTTTCTCGTAAAGTCAACTTAATATTTTTTGGGAACTTCTTCTACAAAGAGTCTTTTTGGTAGTCTTTTATATAAAACCATCGATCAACAATCCAACATATCAGGAGTAGAAGAACAAAAGGATCAAACATTAAACTGTTAAAACAGAAAATTTCGCCCGGTTGAAATGTTTCTTGCTATAAGTCAGCAATTTTCCGAATTCAGGGAGGCTGAATGGCTGAATGGTTAGCATGTGCGCGCTGTATCGTAACGTCTGTCATTGAGTCAACGGGCGTCGTTTCGATCTCCAGGTTGCACGTGACATGGAGTATGATGTCCAACCTCGTGGGTTTTCTCCGTGTCCTTCGGTTTCCTCCCAACGGCTAAAGACCAGTAAGCGCAAGGGGAGTTTTTAAATAAAATTAAAAAACATATGTTAGTCACGAAATGACCTAGTTTATGTCTAATGGACATTAGGCCGCATTTCTCCCTTTCTCTTTTATTTTTAAAGTTTTGTAATAAACGGTTGGTAATCAAAGGTACTGTAAAAGTGATAAAACAGAAAATTTCGCCCGGTTGTAATGTTTCTCACTTTAAAGTCAGCAATTTGCCGATTTTAAGGGGCAAACGTTTATTGCGAACGATTAAGCTGGTCAAGGGGAGCTTATTTTTAAAATTTTGTAATATTCGGTTGATAACTAAAGGTACCGTGCAAATTAAACTGTTAAAATAGAAAATTTGGCCCGGTTGAACTGTTTCTCGCTGCAGGTCAGCAATTTGCCGATTTTAGGGAGGTTGCGTGGCTGAATAACGTCTGTCTTTGAGTCAACTGGCGTTGTTTCAATTTCTTGGTTGTACGTGACAAGGAGTATGTTCGCCTGTCCAACTTCGTAGGCCGTAACGCCGCTGCCCGGGTAAAATTTCCCTCATTGCACACTTTATGGCATATGCCCGTCTTCATTAGCCCATTTTAGGAGCAGAACAGTAGGACGTTAAACCCCATTCAATTTCATTTCATTTTCTCTATGTTGCTTATTTATTATAGTGGATAAATATTTTTCTGGTTCTAGCAATTATTTAATTTCTGCATAGAAATCTTGCTTTGGCCAGTTTTTTTATTGCAGAGTGCCATTCTTGTATAATTCAGTCTATGATCCTTTGTTTAAAACATGCTTAAGAAGTCGTCACGATTTCCTACTTATAACCAAACATATTGGAAATATTAGTCTGGCATTATTAAATCCTAATTTTATTGGTCTTATTTAAAATTAAACTTTCATTTAACTATGAACAACCCTTAACGTGTCTCTTTAAAATTATTAAATACTCTAAAACAGTAGCTCAACCTTTTGACCTAAACTCATTAATTTACCATTTTCTTGTGAGCGACTTCTTATTCTTCCTATATGACATATTGCACGTGTCTGATTTCAAAGGGGGGTTGGGTGGCTGAATGGTTAGCACGCGCGCCTGTCATTGAGTTAACTAGCGTGTTTTCAAATGCCTGGTTGTACGTGACAAGGAGTAAGGTCGCTTGTCCAACCTGCCATTTTTAATTTGTTTTTCCCGCCATTTTCATTTCATTTTCTCATCCGTCTCATTACAGTAATACAAGTTTCAGTTATTTCCCTTTAGTTTTCTGATTATTGTTATGCCTGGGTGCAATGTTTCATACTATATTTAGACTTGTAACTTCGAGAGTTTTTGACCAATTTTGATAATTTTTTCTTCTTATCCTTTTATTTAGGATACTTGATACAATCAATGACACGTGACGATGAATATGAAAGCTTTCATATCTGCATGGGACAGTAGCAGATCTAGTTTTTTTTATTTTTTGAATACTTCCGGTATGGTTATTATTGTCGGAATAGTTTAAATAGTCGGTTTGGGTACTAAAATAGCCATAGGGCTCTGTAATGATATATTACATTTACTGATCAGATAAAATGCCACTGAGAAATCCTATGTCCAAAAGTGAGAAAAATGCAAAAAATTTAAAATATCGAAAATCAACTTTCAATAACTACATACATATTATACATCGTTAGAATCGTAATTAGGTCAGCTATCTGAATATACAACCTTTTTTCGAAAATCTCTTAAAATAAAAAGATAGAGCATTTTCCAAAATTTCACGATTTTTCGACTTTTTTCGACTTTCAGTGCGTTATTTCATCTATTCCAGATATTTCAAAGTCGTAATGGAATGTTTCGTACACAAGACTACCACAAGGTCTCTCGATAGAGAAAGTTTCATAAAAATCGCTGGAGTAGTTTTCGAGATACAGGCGTCCAAAAATGCTAAAAATCAGAAAATACTTGATTTTCAGCGTGCCATATTTTGCTGCCTGTTCATAGTATCCGTATGAATTTGGTATCATACGATAGTACAATCCTAGTGCAGTCCAATGGTACCCTAATTTCTTTAATCCATTGATATCGGGCGGAGAAATCGCGTTTTTCCCAAAAATATCCATTTTTATACGCCCACATTGAAATGTGGTCGTATATTGTCGTCGCCCCCGTCCGTCCGTCCGTCCGTCCGTCCGTCCGTCCGTCCGTCCGTCGGTCCGTCCGTCGGTCCGGCGTCCACAATTGCTTGTGGACGCTCTACAGGCTAAAGTTAATATCCGATTGACTTTAAATTTATACACAGTGTTTAAGGTCATGAGACGAAGAAGCCTATTGTTTTTCAGCGATTTCCGATAATAACTACCAGAGTTATGGCCCTTGATCACTTCAAAAAATCTTGTGGACGCTCTAGAGGCCAAAGTTAATATCCGATTGACTTTAAACTTATACACAGCGTTTAAGGTCATAAGACAATGAAGCCTATTGATTTTTAGCGATTTCCGATAATTAGTGCCAGAGTTATGGCCCTTGATCTCTTTAAAATATCTTGTGGACGCTCTAAAGGTCAAAGTTAATATCCGATTGACTTTAAATTTATACACAGTGTTTAAGGTCATAAGACGAAGAAGCCTATTGATTTTCAGCGATTTCCGATAATTAGTGCCAGAGTTATGGCCCTTGATCACTTCAAAAAATCTTGCGTACGCTCTAGAGGCCAAAGTTAATATCCGATTGACTTTAAATTTATACACAGTGTTTAAGGTTATAAGACGAAGACGCCTATTGATTTTCAGCGATTTCCGATAGTTAGTGCCAGAGTTATGGCCCTTGATCACCTCAAAAAATCTTGTGGACGCTCTGGAGGCCAAAGTTAATATCCGATTGACTTTAGATTTATACACAGTGTTTAAGGTCATGAGACGAAGAAGCCTATTGATTTTCAGCGATTTCAAATAATTACTGCCAGAGTTATCTCCCTTGATAACTTCAAAAATTCTTGTGACGCTATAGCGGCCAAAGTTACCATCCGATTGACTTCAGATTGATACATAGAGTTTAAGGTGTTGAAACGAACAAGTATTTTGATTTTCAATGAATTTAGATAACTGAACAGCTAAATCCATGATATTAAATGTTTCATGTATATACTAATTGTTAGCTTGGGATAAAACTTTATAAAAAGCAATCAAATTCTAATGATTTTCTGATAATTACATAATGAGTTGTTACTCTTAATCAGTTTTTAGTGTATTACAAATGTTTCATTACCGAAAAAAGTAAAAATATGCGACAACCCTTGTTGACTGCCTGGACGATTTAGCTGCTGTGGGCGTATGTTTCGTTGCCTGGCAACCTATCTTTTGCATTTTTTTCAAAATATTGCACATTATTTCGACCACTTCCGGTTTAAGGATTCTTGTCGAAATTGCTTTATTCGTTGGTATTGGACTATAACTTCATGTTCCAGAAGTTTCAGAAACGTCAATTCTGCCATAAAACGAAACCCGAGCTCACAAAATGGGAAGAAAATTCGGCAATACAGATGATATTCAACAAATATGCAATTCATTCGAGAATTTTAGACACTATGCTAAGATTCTAAATCGGAACATAGTTTCGTTATTTACCGATATCCGGTCCAACCTCATTTTGATTATCCGATGTATTTTAATCTCGATTGATATCAGATGCTGTAATCTATATCGATAACAAAATTATAAAACAAAAAATCTCGCAACTAATGATAACCTGTAAGTTTCGTCGCCTTTATATTTTATAAATATCTACTGTATTGCCGACGTCACTGTGTGTCATCTATCAACATCAAAGAACAATTCCGTGTGAAAAGCGTGCATGAATCGACAGTATGAATTGTAAAACAATGACTGGATCGTGCGGTAGCGGTGTAGTAATATATGTCTGCATGATTTACTTTATTTATTTACAAGGCCGCTCAAAAGCTTGTGGCCGACTTTTTATCATCATATTATTAAATGCTTATATTAGGTATGTGATTTATCTATTAGTGATGATATATTACGGCCCAGGTAAGATATATATTTAGATACGATTTGCGGTCCATGTCCGTGTCAATGGGGGGGAAACTGTGCCTGTTAACAATTCCTCTTCTTCTGCATTTCTTCAACATTTCCACGGGATACAAAAATAAATGTTGACGAAAACAGCCCCGCGAATGCGCCTTGATAAATGTCGAAAATTACGTCATTGTGGTTGCAATGAGTACTGCACGCATTAATTTGTAAATTCACAAATACATTTGTTATTGATGACTGGAGCGGGTAAATAACCCAGAAAACAAGATTATAAGAAACAAGATATACGTCCATTTGTTTCGTTAATTTCTAACAAATTAATCGTTGAGTTTTATTTACGCCGGGAAAATAATTCATTGCAAATGGACGTTTCCCAACGGACGTCGGCAATACAGAAGATATTCAACAAATATGCAATTCATTCGAGAATTTTAGACACTATGCTAAGGTTCTAAATCGGAACACAGTTTCTAAAATTGGGAGATAGAAATTAAATATTTCATACAAAAACAAACGCCGTACGTTTTCTAGATGACACCGGGCAAACTAATTAAAAGACATGAAAAGAAAACGGCATTGCATTTCTAATCACCCGTAAGTTTCTAGACGGCTCTCGGTAAAGTGGTAATTTGGCGTAAAAACTAAACGCCGTTAGTAATTAAACACTCTGTTCATTTCTAGACAACGTACGGGAAAATAAGGCCTTGCTAAAAACTAAACCCCTTTCAAATCTAAAACATCCCGAGAAACTAGACGGTCGTAAAGTAGACGATCGATGACAAAACTAGACGGTGTTTCTAAATCTACACGGTAGCACAAACTGGACGGTTTTTGATGAATCTTGACGGTATTTAACACATTCTTGATGTGTATTAGATTCTAGATGATAAGGGTAGTTTCTTACCTTTTTTCGTAAAAACTTGAAGATTCCCATTCCCTAGTGATAATGCTTTATACGTAGGCAAAATGTTGCGATAATGACCAACTCGGATTTTTGTCAATGCCACACCAATGTGTACACGGGACTTTGGAATCACGTCCATATCAACTACTCAAATATGCAACTGGTTCAAAAATTGATTTAATATTCAATGAAATATCGACAATTTTCTGAGTTCGTGCACGTTAAAGATTTGACGTCAATAATAGAGTTATTACAGACGGAGTCCATGCTCATACTACATCATGCCTTCTATCACAGGTGCAATATTCGTACTTCTGCACGATACTACTGCAAGATACAACTGCAACCTCTTAAAAATTGAACATGCTTATAAACAGCGCGAGCCGTCGATTTGTGTCGAGATGATTACGGCTATGAGGTAATTTTGACCAAAGAGAAACAATATTAATTGAAAGACTAATTATTACACACATAAATCAAATATTTCTGTTACAGGGTTACTAAAGTGCCCTAAAGAATGAACAAATCAGCTTGCTTATCTCTGCTTACCCTAGACAGAAAATGCTCATCTTTGAACACAATCATGACATTGACCTATTGTCTGAGTCATAGTAAATAATAAACGGATTTCTACGATTATGAACAAACTACTCTACTTTGGTTATTATAAACTTACCTGTGTGTTTGAAACGAGCTCCCGTTAAATAAAATCCATTATACAACTAAATATACCAACGGAAAAAAGGGGTTCTCTCTTGAAAAGTCAATGCTTTTGCTTGTATTTTCGTCTGTGTCCATCACAACATTATACATGTGACGTTATGGGCTAAACCATCGTAATTATGTTAAGGGGGTAATTTTTGACAACCTTGTGTGTTGCAGGCTAATCAAAACAGCACACAGCCTCTTTGTGCGTTTGAGTTTGGGCAAGAAAATAGCAACTGGAGACAATGACATTAATTTTGAACCAATTGATGGTCAGTCTACTAAATTTTATTTACCGATTATACGAATACCCGTAAATACATGTATAATATTGCTTTTCATCTCATAATTTCACCCGTGTATATTATATATATTTTTATAAAACACATTACAACCCAGTAAATTATAGTCAACTTTGTGGCTAACATATATAAATAAACACACTTATTTCATAATTTTAATTGATCATATTTCGTATGAAAAATGACCACCGCTTCTTAATTATTTCCATATTTTATTCACGTTCCGACTGTTCATACCATTAATGTTCCTGATTAAATTAATTTTTTGTTCATCGAAATCGAAACATTCTTGATAAGAACAGTTCGGGATGTCTAAACATCGTTTATTGTCTTCATAAAAATGTATTTAAAACAAAAAAAAATCACACGTCAGAAGGGCATCGCAGATTGCGTGTATTATTGGGTTTTGTGTGTTAATTATGCAGACCGTGGGGGAAATTCGTGCAAGTTTCGCGGCACTAAATTTAACCATTTGTGCAGCATACAATATCTCATATGACATGGTACCTTTTAAGGCAATAGAATTCAAAGCGTTGATTAGCTGGGGCATGATCGCGATCTACGAATTGCCATCGGAAAATTCCACTCTCCGTGGATTTCAAAATAAGTAACAACTGAGAGTACAATCATATGGATAAACTGCCTTGTGAATTTCACGATTATAAAATTCTGAACACACCAGAAATAATATTCAAAGAGAAATAGAAAGACATGGAACTATCTACCGATAATTAAACCGATGCGCAGTATGATTTGTTAATAATAATTATTGGTATTTATATATATATATATATATAAACGTTATATACCTATTCAATGATTCAATGGCCTCGGCTTATAATTTTGCCGAGGCAAATGTAAAATACATCGGAATTTAGGCCTACCTCGGCTCCAGCAGATTGCCGAGGTTAATTGACAGGACTGCTTAAGTTCTTCTTCAGGAAATATTAATAAGTATTCAAGGATGAGATTCAAGGCCAGTGAAACAAATGTAATTCAGAAGAGAAAATCCCACCGAATTACCTAACCAAAACATTAATACAAGCCGGAAACAAAATATTGGACTTATGGGCGTATTTATGTTTGTAAACGCCCAAACTCATTACTGGGTCTCAGAGAAATAGCTTATTCATACATGTCGCGTTCGATTACTTGCCCCGTGCTTACTCGGCTAGGATCCTCGAGTACATTTCGATAGGCGCAGTGGAAATGGGTAATGGAACGGTGCAGCACTTTCTTCGGGTATCAAAATGGAAGATAAATGCCACCAAACAATAAATTATGCTCGATGTTCTAATAAATAACGCACAGACAATAATCCGTCAACAAACTTTAGACCTTTTCATTGGTATCTCATTGGAACTATTAAATCCAGAGAAGCGAAATAAAGCCCATATTATGCAGAACATACTTTAAATCACATTTTCGTTCAACAAATGTAACGTTTGTTAACTTTGTTAACGAGCTCAATAGCTTAGCTTACCAGAATTGCAGTTAGGAGGGCAAGGTTATGATCGCACACTATGGATTCACAGTTACGTCCCAGTGAGTTTAGTAGAGGTAAAACAATCTGCTTAGTGGACGAATTGGGCAATTGAAAGGACACTGAGTGGCCTTTTTTAATTCTTGGAATCGTTACACCAAGATGTAGAATCACTAAAACACTACAGTGGAACATAAATATGTTATTTTAAATCCGAGAAAATTGTCAACAATAATTCTTCCGTCGCCTAAACTTAATCTGCAAATATAACTTTGATCAAATAATTGCATCCATATTGAATAATGGGATACTTCCACAAGTAACCAGCTCCTTGGGAAGGTTACTTCGGCCTGCTGCGAGTAAGCCGTTCGAATGACATCATCGGTAATCCGAACGCGTCCGTAAGCGCGGCGCCAGGCAGTAATCGAACGCACCAACACAAAATTTGGATTGTCGTAAAATAGCCTTGCTTTAATTGACCCCCTTATATACGAAATGATCTATTCCGATAAGTGACGTAATAAGCTTCTATTTTTTATTTCTCGATGTCAAAGTTTGTGAGAAGTTCAATTTACAAGAGAGAACTTATTATAATTAGTTGTATAATGGATTTTATTTAACGGGAGCTCGTTTTAAACACACAGGTAAGTTTATAATAACCAAAGTAGAGTAGTTTGTTCATAATCGTAGAAATCCGTTTATTATTTACTATGACTCAGACAATAGTTAACGTCTACACCAAGACTGAACATTCTAGCTCCAGCGCTCACGCTGTCGATCGCCAA
The DNA here is from genome assembly GCA_948474765.1 of Patella depressa. Taxonomy (NCBI): domain Eukaryota; kingdom Metazoa; phylum Mollusca; class Gastropoda; family Patellidae; genus Patella; species Patella depressa. Next base: position 40,741,815 of record OX419720.1, on the reverse strand, counting down.
ATTCGCCAATTGCGATTAAAATATAATTTTGGCTAAAGAATATTCAATTTGACGAAATTTTTGGCGATATTTTTTTCCTGTATGGCGATTCTTTTTTTACCTGGAAATAAAAAAAATATCGGCACAAAGCTTTGATTTCCGCGCGTACATACTAAACAGTGTACCGTCGATCGCGCTTCGTTGAGTCAATCAACAATCAATTAGGTATCAATAATAGCCCTATCTTTTGTCTCTTGATCAATCTGGGATTAGTGTTGATAAGTATTTACAGTCAGAGTAGTAATAAACTAATTAAGAGACAAAAGATTTAATTGTGTGTTTTCAAATACGAATCGGTTGCTTTGTTGATGGTTTCGATATATTCAAAATGGCGGACACTGTAAACAATACTCACTCGATTTGTTCGGGATTATTGGATTATGACTGCTGTTTGATCTATTTCATACCAAAATTGACGATATCGTTAATAAATGAAGCCAGGTATGTTGTTACAGTTTATAAATGCGTATATAAACTTGGGACTGTCGAAAGCCATGGCTTGTCTGCGATATCACCTCGGTGGAAGCGGACGTTAAATAAAGCTATTTCACACGAAAGCCATGTATTATCAAATCATATGCCATGGGTTGTAAGCGAAAAATTGAACAGCCTTCTTCAACGTCTGACAGAAGAATGTCAGATTTTTTTTAATATTCCACCACCAAATGCCCGAAGACTACAGATGATACTGACATGATGATATTACAGCCCTAGATATTGAACTGATACCCCAAAAGACCACCGCAGAGAAAAATTTCGAAAAACGTAAAATAATAAGTGCATTTGGAAAAGGTAGATCTTTCACTTTCAGGGATGAATCGAAATTTTCAAATTCTTGGTTAAGGTATGATGCAGCTAACAAAACAATGTTTTATTCAACATGTGAATCAGTCTTCAAAAAATGGGAGTCTGCAAAGCAGAGAAGAATTTTTTAAATTTTAAGACATATATTGTATGTATTTATGTAAATAAAATTCCCGAAAAATTTTTTTAATAGTTATTTTATTTTGGCGGAAAAAATATCTGGCTGATAAATTAAAATGAAAAATTGGCGGAAAAAAAATGGAACCCAGAGTGAGCACTGTCTAGCTCAATTAGCAGGAGAGTTATTGTGTTCCAAAGTCTCGGCCCTTCAAATTGCTATTACTTTTCATATTCACTTCAAAATGGCGACCATCGGTTGACCTAAATCAAAATTCTACTGCAAATGTTTTTTTAGCTATTCCTTCAAGGATTCAGAAAATATAACTCCTGTGTCTGTAAGTACAATATTGCAAAAGTTTTATTGCACTTTATGTTTCAAGATGGCGGCACTTCCGGTTCGATCCACAAACTCCATATTTTGTGTACAAATCAGTAATTACTTATCTAGTATCAAAAAAAAAAATCAGGTCACTCTGACCTATATTTCGACGATTTTGGGGGGAAATTCAACCCTTAATTTCACCAAGGGGAGATAATTTAGAAAATTTCTGAAGACTGAAGTCGCATCAATTGGCAAGTTCTACTTACATTTTCAATGGTGAAAGCCTAATAAAGTAGTTTTATCAACAAAGCACCGAGGGTGGAGATTGGAGTTATGGAACTGGTGAAATAAACTCGATCAGCAAATAGTACAACACTTCCGCCATGATAATCTCTGAATTCGATGATCGTCATTTGTTTTCTTTATATTTAGTACTTTCAAGTACTTACAAAGAGGAAAAACACAGGATTTAAGAGAGGGGCAAAGCTAATATTTGTAGGTACCGGTAAGCTTATTACCTGATATTGACAGACATGTACAATGATGTATGAAAAACCACTTGGTTGTAAATCATACAGCGATGTGCGTGGTTATTTAATGTTGAAACTTGATACCAAACGGTTAATTGTTACTAACCGGTTAATAGCCACGGTTATTCGAATAACAAAAAGTCCTAACTGTAGGAGCACTACTGGCAACAGATTGTACGAAAAATCATGTTTTAGCTTGTGGTCCGGGGTCCCTTAGAGGTCACAATTATTATTGAATTATTGTTGAGTTTGAATTTTGTAAAATCGAGCCAAAACTGCCCCTCGTACGTTAATAGTGTAAACATCTGGTAAATCAAGGTTGTGGACGCTTATTAATTAAAATGTGTATAAATAGGCTGACTACATGGATAGTGGAAGTGGACATTAAACTCAGAAATGAATGAACGAACAGATATATTTATCATTAACTTGTAAACGTGACCTGTATGTGTTACGAAACATCGTTTTTAAATAGTAGAGAAGTAATTATATCCAAATATACCTTTTGTTGTATTTTGTTATGAATACTAAAAATTTTGTCTGTTTCCCAATGAACTTAATCAAATATATTAATGTTAAGGATCAAAAAGATCTTGAATCAGTTTGATTTTGGTGTGCATCAAAAAATTCAAAACTTACTGGGTATCATTATAAAGCATTTCCCTGTTTCCCGTTGATCTCTTACAAAATGTTGGTGTATCTTACCTTGCCACTGCTTGCTATTGATGTTATGTGACAATTTTTATATTCAAAATATTTTCTTTACTTTCAGTTTACAGTTTGACTCTACACCACTTTGTGCTCTACCCAAAGAATCACGGCTATGTATAACATTAATTGGTTTAAAATACCCACAGAATAATAACCAAGATCCAACTAATAAAATAACTCGCACATTAGGAGGAGCTACTATACAACTATTTAGTCAGAGAAGGTAATTTTTATACGCCCACATTTTCATGTGGACGTATTATGTCGTCGCCCCTGTCCGTCCGGACGTCCGTCCGTCCGTCCGTCCACAATTTGTTTGTGGACTCTCTACAGGTCACAATTCTTATCCGATTTTGACGAAACTTGAAATATAGGTTTATCCCCAAAAGATCTCGGCTGCTTTCGATATTGGCATGTATCGGATCAAAACTTCATGGATTATGGCCCCTGATTGTACGAAAAATCACGTTTTTAGCTTGTGGACCCTATAGAGGTCACAATTTTGAACCGATTTTGATGAAACTTGACATGCATGTTTGTAACCCAAATATCTTGGTTCCTTTCGATATTTGCGGCTATTGAAATGTAATTTCCTAGATTATGGCCCCTGATTGACCGAAAAATCACCCTTTTTAGCTTGTGGTCCCTCTGGAGGTCACAATTATTATTCGATTTAAAAAACCGTTTGATGATATCACCGTTACACCCTAAGGAAGGTTGAGTTCGAATTTCGGGAAAATCGGACGAAAATTGCCATACAAAATGGCCGCCGTTTATACGCGAAGACAGTTAAAAAATGGTATATCAAGGTTGTGGACCCTGTGGAGGTCACAATTTTGATTCGATTTGGATGAAACTTGAAATTCATGGTTATAACCCAAAGATCTTGCTTCCTTTCGATATTTGCGCATATCGGATCGTAACTTCCTGAATTATGGCCCCTGATTATACGAAAAATCGCCTTATTTTTAGCTTGGAGGTCACAATTATTATTCGATTTAAAAAAACGTTTGATGATATCACCGTTACACCCTAAGGAAGGTTGAGTTCGAATTTCGGGAAAATCGGACGAAAATTGCCATACAAAATGGCCGCCGTTTATACGCGAAGACAGTTAAAAAATGGTATATCAAGGTTGTGGACCCTGTGGAGGTCACAATTTTGATTCGATTTGGATGAAACTTGAAATTCATGGTTATAACCCAAAGATCTTGCTTCCTTTCGATATTTGCGCATATCGGATCGTAACTTCCTGAATTATGGCCCCTGATTATACGAAAAATCGCCTTATTTTTAGCTTGGAGGTCACAATTATTATTCGATTTAAAAAAACGTTTGATTATATCACCGTTACACCCTAAGGAAGGTTGAGTTCGAATTTCGGGAAAATCGGACGAAAATTGCCATACAAAATGGCCGCCGTTTGTACGCGAATACTGTTAAAAAATGGTATATCAAGGTTGTGGAGGTCACAATTTTGATTCGATTTTGATGAAACTTGAAATTCATGGTTATAACCCAAAGATCTTGCTTCCTTTCGATATTTGCGCATATTGGATTGTAACTTCCTGAATTATGGCCCCTGATTATACGCAAAATCGCCTTTTTTTTTAGCTTGGAGGTCACAATTATTATCTGATTTAAAAAAACGTTTGATTATATTACCGTTACACCGTAAGGAAGGTTGAGTTCGAATTTCGGGAAAATCAGACCAAAATTGACATACAAAATGGCCGCCGTTTGTACGCGAATACTGTTAAAAAATGGTATATCAAGGTTGTGGACCCTGTAAAGGTCACAATTTTAATTCGATTTTGATGAAACTTGAAATTCATGGTTATAACCCAAAGATCTTGGCTCTTTTCGATATTTGCGCATATCGGATCGTAACTTCCTGAATTATGGCCCCTGGTTATACGCAAAATCCCCCTTTCTTTAGCTTGTGGTCCCTCTGGAGGTCACAATTATTATCCAATTTAAAAAAACGTTTAATTATATCACCGTTACACTGTAAGGAAGGTTGAGTTTGAATTTCGGGAAAATCGGACCAAAATTGACAGACAAAATGGACGTCGTTTGTACGCGAATACTGTTAAAAAAAATGATATATCATGGTTGTGGACCCTGTATAGGTCACAATTTTAATTCGATTTTGATGAGGAAGGTTGAGTTCTAATTTCGTGAAAATCGTACCAAAATTGCCAGACGAAATGGTCGCCGTTTGTACGCGAATAGTGTAAAAATATGGTATATCATGGTTGTGGACTCTCTACAGGTCACAATTCTTATCCGATTTTGATGAAAAGTCACATTTCTAGGTTGTGTACCGTCACACCATAATCAATGTCGGTTTCGAATTTCATTAATATCAGACTGGAACTGACCAACTAAATGGCTGCTCCCAATACAGTATGAAATACAGGACTTAAAGATGTAGGAAAAATCACTTTCGGTATTGCTTGTTCTCTGTCCATCTCTCGAAAATGTGGGCGTATCCTGCCTGGCAGTGCCAGCCTATCTTTTTATGTGGCCCCCCTGTCCATTCTCCCTTCTGTCAGTCTGTCCATCAAAAATTGGCTTTTGAATGCAACAGAGGCCAGAGTTTTTGTCAGATTGATTTTAAATTTGGTGTAAAGAGCATTGCTGTTGTGAGAGGACGAACCCTATCGATTTTTAGCTTTCTTCAACTTTTTGTTCTTTTTCAGAAAAGTTTTTGACAGATACTTTTAAAATTTGGTGTGAAGCATTGTGGTCATGAGATAATGAGCACCATTTTCACTGTTTTGTGACTTTCTGTTACGAAAATATCGCACAATAATTAATTAACCCAGAGGCTATAAATTATAAACTGAAATTAAAATGTGAAAAATCATAAAAAGCAACAGAAGGTGTTAGAAAAAATTTTTTGATATCAATTTGATCGGATGTCCAACTAACATAGTACCTATAGTAGTGACATCGGCCACAGTGTTGTTTATTATAGTGCTTTAAGCTCATAACGTTGCATTCTCATTACTCACAAATTCGTGTGGGGAAAAATGTGGTTCTATTTTCGAGGTGCGGTAAAAATTTGAGGTCTCTACACTATTAATGGATCGTCCATTGACAAGATAGGTTGCCAGGCAATGAAAAATTAGCCCAGCTAAGTCGTCCTGGCGTCAACAAGGGTTGTCGCATATTTTTACTTTTGTCAGTAAGGAGAAAGTTTACAATGCATGAAAATCTTATTACTAGTAATAGCCCATTAAGTAATAGTTAGAATTCGTCCACAAGATATTTCAAAGTGATCAAGGACCATAACTCTGGCAGTAATTATGACCTTAAACAATGTGTATAAATTTAATGTCAATTGCATAAAGATAGGCTGGCACTGCCAGGCAGGATACGCCCACATTTTCTAGAGATGGACAGAAAACAAGCAATACCGAAAGTGATTTTTCCTACATCTTTAAGTCCTGTATTTCATACTGTATTGGGAGCAGCCATTTAGTTGGTCAGTTCCAGTCTGATATTAATGAAATTCGAAACCGACAATGATTATGGTGTGACGGTACACAACCTAGAAATGTGACTTTTCATCAAAATCGGATAAGAATTGTGACCTGTAGAGAGTCCACAACCATGATATATACCATATTTTTACACTATTCGCGTACAAACGGCGACCATTTCGTCCGGCAAATTTTGGTACGATTTTCTCGAAATTAGAACTCAACCATCCTCATCAAAATCAAATTAAAATTGTGACCTATACAGGATCCACAATCATGATATATCATTTTTTTAACAGTATTCGCGTACAAACGGCAACCATTTTGTCTGTCAATTTTGGTCTGATTTTCCCGAAATTCAAACTCAACCTTCCTTACAGTGTAACGGTGATATAATCAAACGTTTTTTTAAATTGGATAATAATTGTGACCTCCAGAGGGACCACAAGCTAAAGAAAGGGGGATTTTGCGTATAACCAGGGGCCATTATTCAGGAAGTTACGATCCGATATGCGCAAATATCGAAAAGAACCAAGATCTTTGGGTTATAACCATGAATTTCAAGTTTCATCAAAATCGAATTAAAATTGTGACCTTTACAACGTCCACAACCTTGATATACCATTTTTTAACAGTATTCGCGTACAAACGGCGGCCATTTTGTGTGGCAATTTTGGTCTGATTTTCCCGAAATTCAAACTCAACCTTCCTTACGGTGTAACGGTAATATAATCAAACGTTTTTTTAAATCGGATAATAATTGTGACCTCCAAGCTAAAAAAAAGGCAATTTTGCGTATAATCAGGGGCCATAATTCAGGAAGTTACGATCCGATATGCGCAAATATCGAAAGGAAGCAAGATCTTTGGGTTATAACCATGAATTTCAAGTTTCATCAAAATCGAATCAAAATTGTGACCTCCACAGGGTCCACAACCTTGATATACCATTTTTTAACAGTATTCGCGTACAAACGGCGGCCATTTTGTATGGCAATTTTCATCCGATTTTCCCGAAATTCGAACTCAACCTTCCTTAGGGTGTAACAGTGATATAATCAAACGGTTTTTTAAATCGAATAATAATTGTGACCTCCAAGCTAAAAAAAAGGCGATTTTGCGTATAATCAGGGGCCATAATTCAGGAAGTTACGATCCGATATGCGCAAATATCGAAAGGAAGCAAGATCTTTGGGTTATAACCATGAATTTGAAGTTTCATCAAAATCGAATCAAAATTGTGACCTCCACATGGTCCACAACCTTGATATACCATTTTTTAACAGTATTCGCGTACAAACGGCGGCCATTTTGTATGGCAATTTTCGTCCGATTTTCCCGAAATTCGAACTCAACCTTCCTTAGGGTGTAACGGTGATATAATCAAACGGTTTTTTAAATCGAATAATAATTGTGACCTCCAGAGGGACCACAAGCTAAAAAGGGTGATTTTTCGGACAATCAGGGGCCATAATTCAGGAAATTACATTCCGATAGCCGCAAATATCGAAAGGAACCAAGATCTTTGGGTTACAAACATGCATGTCAAGTTTCATCAAAATCGGTTCAAAATTGTGACCTCTATAGGGTCCACAAGCTAAAAACGTGATTTTTCGTACAATCAGGGGCCATAATCCATGAAGTTTTGATCCGATACATGCCAATATCGAAAGGAACCGAGATCTTATGGGGATAAACCTATATTTCAAGTTTCGTCAAAATCGGATAAGAATTGTGACCTGTAGAGAGTCCACAAACAAATTGTGGACGGACGGACGTCCGGACGGACGGACGGACGGACGTCCGGACGGACAGGGGCGACGACATAATACGTCCACATGAAAATGTGGGCGTATAAAAACATTAGCCTCTAGAGCATCCACAAAATATTTCAAAGGGATTGAGGGCCATAATTCTTGCAGTAATTATCAGATATCACTGAAAATCAATAGTCTTCTTCGTCTAAACACTGTGTATAAATTCAAAATCAATCGGATATTAACATTAGCATCTAGAGCATCCACAAGATTTTTCTAGGCCCATTACTCTGGCAGTAATTATTGAATATCGCTGAAAATCAACAGGTTTCTTTGTCTGATGACCTTAAACACTGTGTATACAAAGTCAATCGATTATTATCTTTAACCGCTAGAGCATCCAGAAGTTTTTTTTCAAAGTGATTAAGGCCCATAACTCTGGCAGTAATTATCGAATATTGCTGAAAATCAATAGGCTTCTTCATCTATTGACCTTAAACACCGTGTATAAATTTAAAGACAATCAGATATTAACTTTGGTCTCTAAAACATCCACAAGATTTTTCAAAGTGATCGAGGGCCATAACTGTGACAATAATTATTGGATATCGCTGAAAATCAATAGGATTCTTTGTCTCATGACCTTAAACACTGTGTATGAATTTAAAGTCAATCGGATATTAACTTTAGCCTCTAGAGTGTCCACAAGAAAGTGTGGACGACGGACGGATAGACAAACGGACGGACGGACAGGGGCAACGGCAATATATGTCCACATTTCCATGTGGGCGTATAAAAAACAGAGAGTACAAGTTATCATAGTGAAATTAGTGATCAGAAGCCAGCTTGCACAAAACAACCTACAGTGAATTCGAATAAAATCGACGTCTGTTTTAGCGACCAAGATGGACTTCATGTCCATCAAATCTGTTCCCATGCAGATCCCATTTTGATTTTTTGTGTGTTCGTAATATATAGGTGGGGCAATGTTCACACGAAAAATTGGCCAAATCGAATCTGCCCCTTTTTATGGGCGTGGTTTCCAAGGTCAAGGTCAACAACATCTGCCTGGATTTTGTTCTGTCGAGTTTGTGCTCCTGGTCATTAGAAAGATCCATGTTTTCTGAACAATTTGGTACCAATTTCATGTACGTAGGATGACTAGGGGCGAAGTTATGGATTTTCAAAGTTTGAAGGTCAGCCGAAAAGGCCAAAATTTTGGATGTCCCTAAAGGGGCCCCATGGGGCCCCCAGCGCTAAAATTTTGCACATCAATTTTTTATACGCCCACATGGAAATGTGGTCGTATATTGCCGTCGCCCCCGTCCGTCCGTCTGTCGGTCCGTCCGTCCGTCCGTCCGTCGGTCCGTCCGTCCGTCCGTCCATCGTCCACAATTTCTTGTGAACGCTCTAGAGGCTAAAGTTAATCTCCGATTGACTTGAAATTTATACACGGTGTTAAAGGTCGTGAGATGAAGAAGCCTATTGATTTTCGGTGATATCTGATAATTACTGCCAGAGTTATGACCCTTGATCACTTTGAAAAATCTTGTGAACGCTTTAGAAGCTAAAGTTAATATCCGATTGACTTTAAATTTATACACGGTGTTTAAGGTCGTGAGACGAAGAAGCCTATTGAATTTCAGCGATATCTGATAATTACTGCCAGAGTTATGACCCTTGATCACTTTGAAAAATCTTGTGAACGCTTTAGAGGCTATAGTTAATATTCGATTGACTTTAAATTTATACACAGTGTTTAAGGGCATGAGACGAAGAAACCCATTGATTTTCGGTGATATCCGATAATTACTACCAGAGTTATGACCCTTGATCACTTTGAAAAATCTTGTGAACGCTCTAGAGGCTAAAGTTAATATCCGATTGACTTTAAATTTATACACAGTGTGTAAGGTCATGATAGGTAGAAGCCTGTTGATTTTCAGCAATATCCGATAATTCCTGCCCGAGTTATGACCCTTGATCACTTTGAAAAATCTTGTGAACGCTCCAGAGGCTAAAGTTAATATCCGATTGAATTTAAATTTATACACGGTGTTTAAAGTCATGATACAAAGAAGCCTATTGATTTTCGGCGATATCCGATAATTACTACCAGAGTTATGACCCTTGATCACTTTGAAAAATCTTGTGAACGCTCTAGAGGCTATAGTTAATATCCGATTGACTTTAAATTTATACACAGTGTTTAAGGTCATGAGACGAAGAAGCCTATTGATTTTCGGTGATATCCGATAATTACTACCAGAGTTATGACCCTTGATCACTTTGAAAAATCTTGTAAACGCTCTAGAGGCTAAAGTTAATATCCGATTGACTTTAAATTTGTACACAGTGTTTAGGGTCATGAGACGAAGAATCCTATTTGATTTTCAGTGATATCTGATAATTTCTGGCACTTGATCACTTTGAAATATCTTGTGGACAAAGGCCTTGAGACAAACCATCAAAACTATTCTAATCATTTCTGATAATTATTTAATGGGCTATTACTCGTAATAAGATTATCATGTGTTGTAAATAGTAAATGTTCTCCTTACTGATAAAAGAAACAATATGCGACAACCCTTGTTGACTGCCCGGACGACTTAGCTGTTGTGGGCGTATGTTTCGTTGCCTGGCAACCTATCTTTTTGTCATGATTAACTTGCACACCAAAAATCATCAAAATCTGTGATGGTCATGTCAAAATCGCCCAAATTTTGTGTACACTTGACATGGAATGCCCCAATGGTGATTCGCACAGAGCGGAAGCACATTCATTTCCGAGATTTGAAGCGTTCAGTTAGAGCTATATATTGGTGAACTACTGAAAGTACAGACTCATTTATAATTTTAGGAAGATTGTCGATCCCAAACAAAAGTGAATTAATATTCTTGTAATGGTCGTCCAATGTATCGATAGTGAGTCTGCGTTGGTCTATAAAAAGGCAACACTCATGGAAGAAATAATGTTCACTAGATTCACATCTGTGTCCGTATAAACAGGATGGATTGTCAGATACATATAACACCGTTCGACTTTCAGGGAATGTAGCTCGTCAACGTGTGTTCTTTAAGTATCAGAAATGACTACAGATTCTTGTAATGGATCTTCAACACTTTATTTTCAGCAGCAAATAATTAACAGCAACAATTTAACAACTTATAATTTAGTAAATATATCGGATCTCCAACTAGCATGTTCCCTAAGCTGGTCTCTCCAACTAATGGTAATCTAGCATACATTTGTCTATTTATACAAATCAGTTATTAGAAAGTGTTGACATAAACATATAATTATCAAAGGATTAAGACTTGAAGCATTTAAAACAATAGTTAGAAGAGACTTAACAGATCAACTACTTTAGTTGCCAGTCTGTCATAATTTGACTGACAGGTTAATTGCTGTCTAATGACTAACCAAGCATTAATGAAATTTAAAATTTAGATTTTGAAATTTAAAACAGAATTGAAAAATAATAAAATAACATATGACCTAGACATCGGTCATATTATATCCCCCTGACTTCAAACAAAAACATGACCCCATGTTTTAAACATTAATACAATTTTTCAATTAATCAAGGTAACATAATCTATCACTTTTTTCATGATAATTATGTCAATTTTTGTACATAGGATGCCTGTAAGGCCTAAAATGATGTTCTTGCAAATTGTACTGGTAAACGTTTTCATCAGGTAAACATAGTTTGGGTCCTTGTATTCTATTTGAATTCGCATTTATGTATTGCTGAGCACTATGATCTAGTTCCTCCTCTAAAACCCAAGAATTCGAAGTTGCTGGACAATCCTTCCACTGAATGAGATATTCTTGTTTTGTGTTCTTAACTCTTTGCCTAAGCACTTTGTCAGACACTTGTACAGGTGGACTTGTTGAACAAATTCCTACATATCGATGGTCTTGACTGCTGGTACTGTTGGCACTAGAATTTGAAACATCTTTCATCGCTGCCTCACTGTCAAAATTTATTTGACAACCTTTATCGTGGCTATTGGCAGGATGACACATTGTTTCTCTTGTTACCATTAACACAAGGTTATTCCCAACAGCCACATCTTTAGTATCAGGAATATTTTGGACACCCACATCCTTTTTACGGGAGACCACAGAAATCTGTGCTTTTTGGGCATCCTTCTTAGCAAAAAATTCTAGCTGTCGTTGTCTATCCCTTTGTCTTTTGGCAAAAGAACGATATTTCTTTTCCGGACTGGGTAATGAATTTTCTGAGAAGCCCCATTTAAAGCTGATTTCTGTAGAACCTCTATCCTGTTTGAGACTCCAAGACATTGGTAGTTGATTCAGACCTCTTATTGCTGCTACAGCTGCTGAAGGAAGAATTAAGTTGATATCCATCCTTTCTTCTTCAAAATATGTTGATAATTTATCTCGCTTAGCTGGACCGGAATCAAGAGTAGACAATTTTGTTTACTCTGCCCGCTTTCTCCACCATCTAACTTATATCACTGACGTTTCGAGGCTATTCTTTTAGTTCGAATATGCACCCAGGTGATACATATGTATTTATGTAATATTTCATATATGGATGAGCTACGATTGGGGGTGTATAGCTCATTCCTGGAGAAGTATTCTAGTGAAGGGGGTCACTGTTCATTATAAGTCGAATTCCAAATCCATTTCAATATTACTTTATATACAGTTTAAAAATACATTATTTACAAGATCACATCAAAGGCATCTGATCTCCCTGTCTGTCTCTCTCTCTGTCTGTGTAGGGGTCTTTTAAAGACACCAATATCTACACAAAGGAACAATTTCACCAAATCAAATTAAAGATAAAATTAGGGATAAACAAATCAAATGAAAGTTAAATTAATATATACGTTTCATTGGTTGAAGTTTCATGATAAACTTAATGGAATTATTTAATAAGCTTTAAGCCATAAAGAAAGTATAGGCTTTGACACTTGATCTGCCTGCATTGTTAACTGTATAAATCTTTGCTCAAGGTTTCTCTCTATTGGCATTCAAAGATTATAAAACAGTCAACACCAATCATGCTTTTAGGCAATTACTTTAAATAAAATATTGACATTAAATGTAAGGAAAGACCAACTGATAACCTTAATATTGGCTATATTGTCTAAATGCTTAATAGATAAATTCTGTATATTCTTAAAAATAAAATTTGAAAAAGAAGTAAAATTTAGTATCACTATCCGATAATTACTACCAGAGTTATGACCCTTGATCACTTTGAAAAATCTTGTGAACGCTCTAGAGGCTATAGTTAATATCCGATTGACTTTAAATTTATACACAGTGTTTAAGGTCAGGAGACGAAGAAGCCTATTGATTTTCGGTGATATCTGATAATTACTCCCTTGATCACTTTGAAAAATCTTGTGAACGCTTTAGAGGCTAAAGTTAATATCCGATAATTACTACCAGAGTTATGACCCTTGATCACTTTGAAAAATCTTGTGAACACTCTAGAGGCTATAGTTAATATCCGATTGACTTTAAATTTATACACAGTGTTTAAGGTCATGAGACGAAGAAGCCTATTGATTTTCGGTGATATCTGATAATTACTGCCAGAGTTATGACCCTTGATCACTTTGAAAAATCTTGTGAACGCTTTAGAGGCTAAAGTTAATATCCGATTGACTTTAAATTTATACACAGTGTGTAAGGTCATGATAAGAAGAAGCCTGTTGATTCTCAGCAATATCCGATAATTCCTGCCCGAGTTATGACCCTTGATCACTTTGAAAAATCTTGTGAACGCTCTAGAGGCTAAAGTTAATATCCGATTGAATTTAAATTTATACACGGTGTTTAAAGTCATGATACAAAGAATCCTATTGATTTTCAGCTATATCCGATAATTACTGCCAGAGTTATGACCCTTGATCACTTTGAAAAATCTAAAGTTAATATCCGATTGACTTTAGATTTATACACACTATTTACGGTCATGATACAAAATAGCCTATTTATTTTCAGCGATATCCGATAATTACTGCCAGAGTTATGACCCTTGATCACTTTGAAAAACCCTGTGAATGCTCTAAAGGCTAAAGTTAATATCCGATTGACTTTAAATTTGTACACAGTGTTTAGGGTCATGATACGAAGAATCCTATTTGATTTTCAGTGATATCTGATAATTTCTGGCAGTTGATCACTTTGAAATATCTTGTGGACAAAGGCCTTGAGACAAACCATCAAAACTATTCTAATCATTTCTGATAATTATTTAATGGGCTATTACTCGTAATAAGATTATCATGTGTTGTAAATGTTCTCCTTACTGATAAAAGAAACAATATGCGACAACCCTTGTTGACTGCCCGGACGACTTAGCTGTTGTGGGCGTATGTTTCGTTGCCTGGCAACCTATCTTTTAGCTTGTGGCCCCTCTGTAGGTCAAAATTATTATCCGATTTAAAAAAAAACGTTTGATTATATCACCGTTACACTGTTATAAAAGATGGGGTGGAATTTCATGAAAATTGGACCAAAATTGACGGACAAAATGGCCGCTGTTTGTACGCGAATAGTGTGAAAATATGTTATATCAAGGTTGTGGACCCTATAGAGGTCACAATTTTGAACTGATTTTGATGAAACTTGAAATACATGTTTATAACATAAAGATCTTGGTTCCTTTCGATATTTGCGCATATTGGATCGTAACTTCCTGAATTATGGCCCCTGATTGTACTAAAAATCGCCTTTATCACCTTGTGGTCCCTCTGGAGGTAACAATTATTACCTGATTTAAAAAAACGTTTGATTATATCACCGTTACAGGGTAATCTAGGTTGAGTTTGAATTTCATGAAAATCGGACCAAAATTGACAACAAAATGACCGCCGTTTGTACGCGAATGGTGTAAAAATATGGTATATCAAGGTTGTGAACCCTATAGGGGTCACAATTTTAATATGTTTTTGATGAAACTTGAAATACATTTTTATAACCTAAAGATCTTGGTTCCTTGCGATATTTGCGCATATCGGATTGTAATTTCCTGAATTATGGCCTCTGATTATACGGAAAATTGCCTTTATGGAGTTCAAAAACGTTTGATTATATCACCATTACACTGTAATGAATTTTTAGTTTGAATTTTGTGAACATCGGACCAAAATTGATGAACAAAATGGCTGCCATTTTTACACGAATAGTGTAGAACTATGATATATCAAGGTTGTGTACCCTGTAGAGGTCACAATTTTAATTCGATTTTGGTCAAACTGAAAGATCTTGGTTCCTGTCGATATTTGGACATATCTGATCCTAACTTCCTGAATTATGGCCCCTGATTGTACGAAAAGTCGCCATAATATTAAATGTTTCGTATCCAGTGGAGGTGACAGCTTATTCCATGATATTAAATGATTCGTATACTTTACATTAGCATGGAGCAGAACTTTATAAAAACCAAACAAATTCTAATGATTTTCTGATAATTACTTAATATGCGACAACTCTTGTTGACTGCCCGGACGATTTAGCTGCTGTGTGGGCGTATGTTTCGTTGCCTGGCAACCTATTTTTATCGGTTTTCAAAGACTTGGTATTACAATTTAGGTCTTTTGAGTGAGAATACCCCATCTTAATGATTCTGACTTAGGATGAAATCAACTAGTAAATAAGTCTATTTTCAAAAAGAATGATAATTATTGTCACACACTAAATGTAAATTTTCGAGAATGGTACAAGAAATAGTTGATTTAACTTACCAAACCACTTCTCTGATCTCATATGAACCAAGTCTAGGAATCCACTTGTATCTCTAATCTGTTTTTGACTGACTTTGTTCAAACCATTAAATCTTCAGTTGTCCTCGCTTGGCATGTTAGAGGTTCCGAGTCTTGAATTCATCTCCCACCATTATATCACCGACGTTTCGGGGCTATTCTTCTAGTTCGAATATGTATCCAGGTGATACATATTTATGTAATATTTCATACATATGGATGAGCTAGGATTGGGGGTGTATAGCTCATTCCTGGAGAAGTATTCTAGTGAAGGGGGTCACTGTTCATTATAAGTCGAATTCCAAATCCATTTCAATATTACTTTATATACAGTTTAAAAATACATTATTTACAAGATCACATCAAAGGCATCTGATCTCCCTGTCTGTCTCTCTCTCTGTCTGTGTAGGGGTCTTTTAAAGACACCAATATCTACACAAAGGAACAATTTCACCAAATCAAATTAAAGATAAAATTAGGGATAAACAAATCAAATGAAAGTTAAATTAATATATACGTTTCATTGGTTGAAGTTTCATAATAAACTTAATGGAATTATTTAATAAGCTTTAAGCCATAAATAAAGTATAGGCGTTGAACTTGATCTGCCTGCATTTTTAACTGTATAAATCTTTGCTCAAGGTTTCTCTTAATAAGCCTATTGGCATTCAAAGATTATAAAACAGTCAACACCAATCATGCTTTTAGGCAATTACTTTAAATAAAATATTGACATTAAATGTAAGGAAAGACCAACTGATAACCTTAATATTGGCTATATTGTCTAAATGCTTAATAGATAAATTCTGTATATTCTTAAAAATAAAATTTGAAAAAGAAGTAAAATTTAGTATCACTATTCGGTGATACATACATGAGGTATTTATGATGATTTTGGTCAGATTTAGAGTTGCGTAATTAATTTAGAAAGAATAATTTTTAATGCCCTGTCGCCAAAATTGAAGAGATCATTGTATTTAGGTTTACTGTATGTTTTTCTAATTTGAAATTTGAATGAAGAGATTGAATTTGAAGTTTTGACGTTTTCATCAAGACGATTCCATTCTTGTACTGATGATGGGAAAAACGAGTTTTGATAAAGATTAGATTTACAGTTAATACTCATTAGATTATTGGAGTTTCTGAGTTGATATGGTTTATTGGACGCTATAGATAGGGGTACTAAGTCCAATAGATACGAGGGTGTTTGAAGATTGATAATTTTGAAAAAAAAAACCATTTTATGTTTGTAATGTCTTTTTAAAAAAGAGGAGAATCCAGATTCATTATAAAGTAAGTGTAGGATAAAGCACGAGACTGAGGTTATGCTGGGGAAAGAAAGACTGAAGAAAACAACCCGAGGGTTTTTTTTAAGTGAAACTTGACCAACCCCTGGAAGTCAAAAATGCAAGAAATACTATAGCCTTCAATATAAATATGAAATAAAGCATATAATTTGAGTTGTTTATTTCCCCTTGTTGCAACTGGATTGTTTCGATTCCCCAGATGTACGTGACAGGACTTGGGATCGCCTGTCAAACCTCTTGGGTTTTCTCCGGATTCCTGCAACGTCCTAAGACCCTACTACACGCAAGGGAATTACTGCAACAAAATTGAACGACGTGTAAGTCCTGAAATGACCTGGTTTGTGTTGATTGGGCATTAAACCCTATCTCCCCCACAGAACAGCGCTAGTAAGAAGTTAAACCCCCCCTTTAATTTTTAATTGAAAGTAGGGGTACCTTTAATGTCATACACGGAAGTGTGATTTTGGCGAGCACGTCAACAGATTGTTAAAAACTCAAATTTTATCCGCTATATTGATCTTGAGTATATCCCAGAATTCCCATGTTTTCTTATGGGGAAATAAAAACCTGCAGTGAAAGAATAACCCAGTACGGGTTAAAAGAAAAACCTCAGAAGAATAACCCCAAATTCCCCTATATATATTCAAAGCCGCCCCCGACTTTAAGATCGCAAGTTAATCCGAGCATAGAATTTACCCCAAAGATCAAAGAGATTTACTGTTATAGGTTTATAAATTAAGAGAAGTACCACAAGGAAGGCCTGTAATAGTTTGAATAGCATCTAAATGTAGCGATTCTAGTTAGTCACTTTTTTCTTTAGTACAGTTGTTCCAGACACAATCAGCGTAGTCGAAAAGTGGTAGGATAAAAGATTTAAAGATAATTTCAAGAGTTTTACGTTTTAGTTGATATTTTAGTGAACAAAAACAGTTAATGTTTTTATACGCCCACATGGAAATGTGGTCGTATATTGCCGTCGCCCCCGTCCGTCGGTCCGTCCGTCCATCGTCCACAATTTCTTGTGAACGCTCTAGAGGCTAAAGTTAATATCCGATTTACTTGAAATTTATACACGGTGTTTAAGGTCGTGAGACGAAGAAGCCTATTGATTTTCAGCGATATCCGATAATTACTACCAGAGTTATGACCCTTGATCACTTTGAAAAATCTTGTGAACGCTCTAGAGGCTATAGTTAATATCCGATTGACTTTAAATTTATACACAGTGTTTAAGGTCAGGAGACGAAGAAGCCTATTGATTTTCGGTGATATCTGATAATTACTGCCAGAGTTATGACCCTTGATCACTTTGAAAAATCTTGTGAACGCTTTAGAGGCTAAAGTTAATATCCAATTGACTTTAAATTTATACACAGTGTTTAAGGTCAGGAGACGAAGAAGCCTATTGATTTTCGGTGATATCTGATAATTACTGCCAGAGTTATGACCCTTGATCACTTTGAAAAATCTTGTGAACGCTTTAGAGGCTAAAGTTAATATCCGATTGACTTTAAATTTATACACAGTGGTTAAGGTTGTGAGACGATGAAGCCTATTGATTTTCAGCGATATCCGATAATTACTACCAGAGTTATGACCCTTGATCACTTTGAAAAATCTTGTGAACGCTATAGAGGCTAAAGTTAATATCCGATTGACTTTAAATTTATACACAGTGTGTAAGGTCATGATAAGAAGAAGCCTGTTGATTTTCAGCAATATCCGGTAATTCCTGCCCGAGTTATGACCCTTGATCACTTTGAAAAATCTTGTGAACGCTCTAGAGGCTAAAGTTAATATCCGATTGACTTTAAATTTATACACAGTGTTTAGGGTCATGATACGAAGAATCCTATTTGATTTTCAGTGATATCTGATAATTTCTGGCAGTTGATCACTTTGAAATATCTTGTGGACAAAGGCCTTGAGACAAACCATCAAAACTATTCTAATCATTTCTGATAATTATTTAATGGGCTATTACTCGTAATAAGATTATCATGTGTTGTAAATGTTCTCCTTACTGATAAAAGAAACAATATGCGACAACCCTTGTTGACTGCCCGGACGACTTAGCTGTTGTGGGCGTATGTTTCGTTGCCTGGCAACCTATCTTTGCTAATTTTAGTTACCATGTGGTTTAGGGTATCCCAAGTACAACAATTATTGAAATAAACGCCGAGATGTTTATGAGTGTTTTCGTCAGTTAGAATAACATTATTAAAATTTAGTTTAAGGGAAGTAGGTGATAGTTTCCTGGAGAAGGTAAGGCTAGTATTTTTGGACGGATTGAATGTAACTTTCCATATTAATGCCCACTTGTAAATCGTTTCAAGCTCAGCATTTAATTTATTTGAGCAGAGACTTAGTTATCTATTATTATAAATAATGAGGTATCGTTAGCAAATAGGCGTATATTGGATGAAATGTTATTTCTTAGGTCATTAATATAATGGAGAAATAAAAGCGGACCAATTATCGATCCTTGCGGCACTCCCACAGAGATATTTCTTGTAAGAGACTGTTGACCATTTAAGACGACACATTGCTCGCGATCCTGGAGATAATTAGTAATTAATTTGTAGGTGTCATGACGGATACCATAGCTGTATAGTTTATGTAATAACCCGCGATGCCAAACTCTATCGAAGGCTTTACTAATATCAAAAAAGACAGATTTTACTTCATGTCCCTTATCGAGAGCCTTACAAATATAGTTGTACATTTCAAGAAGATGGTAAATATTGTATATCAAGGTAGTAGATCCTCTGGAGGTCACAGTTTTGTGCTGATTTTCATGAAACTTGAAATACATTTTTACAACCCAATGTTCTGGCATATTGCATCGAAACTTCATGAATTATGGCCCCTGATTGTACAAAATATCAAGTTTTTAGCTTGTGGACACTCAAGAGGTCACAATTTTGATCCAATTTTGATGAATCTTGAAATGAATGTTTATAAACCAAAGGTCTTGGTTCCTTTTGATATTGGCGCATATTGGATCATAACTTCCTGGATTATGACCCCTGATTGGTGGAAAAATCACATTTTTATACGCCCACATTTTCATGTGGACGTATATTGTCGTCGCCCCTGTTCGTCCGTCCGTCCGTCCACAATTGTTTGTGAACAGTCTACAGGTCACAATTTTTATCCGATTTCAATGAAACTTAAAATATAGGTTTATCACCCTAAGATCTCGGTTCCTTTCGATATTGGTATGTATCGGACGGTAACTTCATGGGTTATGGCCCCTGATTGTACGAAAAATCACGTTTTTTAGCTTGTGAACAGTGTAGAGGTCACAATTTTGAATCGATTTGGATGAAACTTGAAATGCATGTTTATAAAACAAAGATCTTGGTTCCTTTCGATATTTGCGCCAATTGGATCGTAACTTCCTGAATTATGGCCCCTGATTGTCCGAAAAATCGCCCTTTTTAGCTTGTGGTCCCTCTGGAGGTCAAAATTGTTATCCGATTTAAAAAAACGTTTGATTATATCACCGTTCGATGGTTATGAAGGTTGAGTTTGAATTTCGTGAAAATCGGACCAAAATTGACGGACAAAATGGCCGCCATTTGTACACGAATAGTGTGAAAATATGTTTTATCAAGGTTGTGAACAGTGTAGAGGTCACAATTTTGAACTGATTTGGATGAAACTTGAAATGCATGTTTATAACCCAAAGATCTTGGTTCCTTTCGATATTTGCGCCAATCGGATCGTAACTTCCTGAATTATGGCCCCTGATTGTCCGAAAAATCGCCTTTTTTAGCTTACTTGTGGTCTCTCTGGAGGTCAAAATTGTTATCCGATTTAAAAAAACGTTTGATTATATCACCGTTACATGGTTATGAAGGTTGATTTCAAATTTCGTGAAAATCAGACCAAAATTGACAGACAAAATGGCCGCCGTTTGTACGCGAATAGTGTGAAAATATGTTATATCAAGGTTGTGGACCTTACACAGGTCACAATTTTGAACCAATTTTGATGAAACTTGACATGTATGTTTATAACCCAAAGATCTTGGTTCCTTTCGATATTTGCGCCCATCGGATCGTAAATTCCTGAATTATGGCCCCTGATTGTCAAAAAAAATCGCCCTTATTAGCTTGTGGTCTCTCTGGAGGTCATAATTGTTATGCGATTTAAAAAAAACGTTTGATTATATCACCATTTCATGGTTATGAAGGTTGAGCATAAATTTTGTGAAAATCGGACCAAAATTGACGGACAAAATGGCCGCCGTTTGTATGCGAATAGTGTGAAAATATCTTATATAAAGGTTGTGGACCTTATAGAGGTCACAATTTTGAACCGATTTTGATGAAACTTGACATGTATGTTTATAACCCAAAGATCTTGGTTCCTTTCGATATTTGCGCCCATTGGATCATAACTTCCTGAATTATGTCCCCGGATTGTCCGAAAAATCGCTTTTGTTCGCTTTTGGTCCCTCTGGAGGTCAAAATTATTATCCGATTTAAAAAAAACGTTTAACTATATCATCGTTACATGGTAATGAAGAGTGAGTTTGAATTACGTGAAAATCGGACTAGAATTAACGGACAAAATGGCCGCCATTTGTACACGAATAGTGTGAAAATATGTTATATCAAGGTTGTGGACCCTATAGAGGTCACAATTTTGAATCGATTTTGATGAAACTTGACATGTATGTTTATAACCCAAAGATCTTGGTTCCTTTCGATATTTGTGCCCATCGGGTCATTACTCCTGAATTATGTCCCCTGATTGTACGAAAAATCACCCTTTTTAGCTTGTTGTACCTCTGGAGATCACAATTATTATCTGATTTAAAAAAACAACCGTTTGATTATAAAAACCAAACAAATTCTAATGATTTTCTGATAATTCCTTAATATGCAACAACTCTTGTTGACTGCCCGGACGATTTGGCTGCTGTGTGGGCGTATGTTTCGTTGCCTGGCAACCTATTTTTAGCTTGTGTATTCTCAATATGTCACAGTTTTTTTTTTTTCAAAAATCTCAGTTCCTTTTGATATTTGCGCATTTTAGACCATAACTTTCTGGATTATGACCCGTGGTGGTACAAAAAATTGTTTTTGTTTTTAGCTTGTTCTCTGTCCATCTCTTGCAAAATGTGGGCGTATCTTGCCGGGCAGAAGCATCAAAACCTACAAAATACAGCTTTTTTTTATAACCCAAAGCTCTTGTTCTGGCATATTGGATTGAATTATGGCCCCTGATTGTACGAAATATCGCGTGTATTCTCAATATGTCACAGGGTTTTTTTTTCCGAAAATCTCAGTCCCTTTTGATATTTGCGCATTTTAGACCATAACTTTCTGGATTATGGCCCGTGATTGTACAAAAATCGTTTTTGTTTTTAGCTTGTTCTCTGTCCATCTCTTGCAAAATGTGGGTGTATCCTGCCTGGCAGCTGCTGGTTTGTCTTAAAGAGCACATAAAACAAGAAAACTAAATTGATTGACATTGGTTACTATATGCATTTTACGGCAGTTTAACATCTTAATCCCCTCAGACGCCAGTGATGTCACAGTGACCGAATGCACATTCGGAATGTTTATTCCTTAATTACCTATATACAGCCGGCGTGTGTATTCCTTAACGCCTGACTGATTCCCTAATTCTCCTAATTAAATAAAACAATTGACTACGGAAAAATTTTGTTTGTAATTCATTTTAATTTAAGATCCAATTTAGACTATTGTGCGCAGTCCAAACAATTCGAGATACATTTTCCTCAGAAGAGTATTGTTGTTCTAATTTAGAATTTGTTTCATAATGTATGGTCGTCCTATTTTCTCACGGCAGCGATTAAATACCCTATACCATCGTGTGTGCAGTCCAAACGATTCAAGATAAATTTTCGTCAGAAGAGTATTGTGGTTCTAATTTTCCCTGAATAAAAGAGTATGAAAGTAAAAAGATGTGGTCATGCCAAATGTATCATAAACATCAAACATGATTGAAACATGATTTTTATAGGACTTTGAATTATGACTAATGGTTTGGATTGTTCGTACTTGGTTTTATTTTATTGTAAATGACAATATGAAAAAATATCTCAATATACGTCAGAATTAACAGTACAAATACATTCAAAATTTTAATAATTGTGTATCAGTGCCTTCATGGAAATGCTCCTTCGTACTTAAGGGAACTTGTTAATCCCTACCAGACAACACGATCTCTGCGATCCCAATCTCAACATTATATTACAGTATCAAAGTGGAATCTGAAAAGATTTGGTTTTAAATCTTTTGAAGTTTCAGCGGCCTTGAAGTGGAATGCTCTTCCGTTAGCCTTAAAAACTGCTCCAACATTTTCGATATTTAAATCTAAATTAAAAACATTCCTGTTTTCTAAATATTAAAAACAAACTCTAAATTAACATAGAATTTGACTTTGTGTGCGCTTTGAGCAGACTTTAATGTTTGAAAATTAACTTAGAATTGACTTTGTGTGCGCTTTGAGCAGACTTTATTGTTTGGAGTGTAGCACGATATAAGAATCCTATTATTATTATTTATTATTATTGTGTTGGTAACCATCTTAATGGAATAACAGATTGAGAAGGGTCATCTAACTACTTCGTGTATTGATGGCAAGTGTAGCGTCGTTTATACCTGCCATAAAAATCAATCAGACTAACATTGCACAGAGATTGGGTCATAAATTAATAAAGAATGCTGATTAGATAATTATCATTTTTTACACCGACCAGATTAATTAGCTTTGTTCACCGATGTTTTTGTAATAAAGTAGCCTCGTATTATTTGTTGATTAGTGTTTAAACATCTAAATATAAATCATTGGATGGATATACGTTTGTGATAAGAAAAGGTTATAATGTCTAATATTGTTTAACTTTTTTTTAAATAATGATCATTGGATGGATATACGTTTGTGATAAGAAAAGGTTATAATGTCTAATATTGTTTAACTTTTTTTTAAATGTATGTTACAATTACATCGACAGTTTAATCACTCACCAAATGGCACCAGAAAACCCACATTTGATCAAGTGTATTTGATATTCATGTCCATGAATCCCGTGCAATTTTCGCCCGTAGTGCATGGAACCATACAGGGTAATAAGATTCCAGGCGTTGATTGGCTGAGAAATGAGGGCAATCTATTGTATGCATAGTCTTCTAAAAATTCCATATTCGCTGTGAATTTCAAATGGAGTTACAATAAAAGATGTTCTTTGTGTTTAGAAATGGTTATTATTATTATATATATAATACAGCTAATAATGAATATATAGACAAATGACTGGCATCATTTGTATTACTGAAGGTGTGAATATTTTGCCTCAGCGCGGAGCCTTACAGTAAGTATAACCATGAGTGACACCAAAACACAAAGTGACCAAAACAAGTTCTGAGCTTTATTGGAACTTCTACAAGTGTTGTACATAGGTGTGTCGTATGTGGTATAAAGCTGAAAATAAAATAAAACCTTATAGTTCTATGCAAAGATCAATAAAGACTGCTTTCATACAAACTTGAATTTGAGATGACATAAATAGCTTTCCATAGTTTTTAGAATTAAACTAAACGTCAAACTTACTCGATGCTAACCGGATACTTGAAACCATTAACATATGAAATACACAATCGATTGATGAGAATGATGTACAGTAATAACATACTAAATTGAGCTCGACTTAAGAATATTCCAAACATGTAAAAGCATTTACCTTTCCCGTAATACACAATAACAATAGGCCAACATTACATCGTAACTTAGACACAACTAAATAATAACAGAATCCTAATTGCTACCATCTTGTGAACATAACATTAATTATAAGTATTTGTTGTTTACTTACTCCATGACACAATGACAATAAGCAACAGAAGATACATTTAAAATGAAAGCTAAAAGATAAGCCGTGTATTGGCGACCAAGCCGTGACCAACTTCAGGACGTTAAATTACGTTCAAGGGAGATTACTCAAGAATTATAAAGGCAAATAAGCACACTGAACACTCCCTGTCTGATGACTATCTGTCATCACATGAATTGATACATATGTATATGCAAAAATAACACTCTTACATATCAAAAGTTTGGGTTTCATTTAACTAACACATTGAAAGATTTCGAATACACATTATAAAGTCAGGACTCGTCGGGTATTAACAAAACAAGTTCTACTATAGGACGAGTATATGTAACCACATGTTGTCCATCCCGGATAACACGAACATCACATTTACGCACTAGGCCAGCTGCTTCTCTGTAGGTCTTCTCAACAACTCCTATAGGCCACATGTTTCTTGCAGCCTGTTTATCCTTGACTAGCACGACATGTCGACGAGAAATATTTCTTTGTGTTTCGTTCCACTTACGTCGCGTTTGAAGAGTTTGCAGATATTGAGTCCTCCAACGGTTCCAAAACATTTCTGCTAATATCTGCACAGATGTCCTTGTCACCCACAGTTTCCATGATCCCGGTAACTTGCTGAGGTTTCTGAGTCAGCAGCAGCGATGGAGTTAGCGGAGTTGGATCTCCTGGATCTGATGTTAACGGAACCAAAGGCCTTGAATTAATGATTGCAGAAGCCTCAGCGAGAAAAGTAACCAGCATCTCGTGAGTAAGCTGACCCCCTGGAACGTCTAGTAAGATAGAGTCTAGGATCCTCCTGGTAATACCAATAACACGTTCCCATACCCCACCCATATGTGAGGCGTGAGGAGGATTGAAGATCCAGGCAGCGCCATTACTATTGAGAAATTCCTTGACTTGAACATCTTCAGCATTGAAAGCTTTGGCTCCGATGTCGTCTAATGCACCAACAAAATTGGTACCTCGTCAGACCTGAATAACTTTACGGGACCATGAATCGCTAAAAATCGTCTCAGTGCCATTATAAAAATCATTTATATCGAGGTTTAGATGATTTGAGATCGTTTCAGCGACTTCCACTGCAACAAAAGCAGCACATAACTCTAACCGCGGTATAGTATTTCCATGTAAAGGGGCTAACTTTGCTTTACCAAGAATGATGCCTAACTCAAATTTTCCAGTCTGACATGGCGCTCTAACATAACCATCAGCAGCTATCGCCTTTTCGGAGGCGTCAGAAAAGATATGTATTGATTTATCCTTAATCTGACCAAAAGAGGTTGAGAAATACGTGCGAGGTATGCATAGTCCATGTAGTTCCTGCAGTGAGGTTGTCCATCGATCCCAGGAAGCAAAAACATTAGAAGGTAACGGTTCGTCCCAATCACGGCTGCAGTTGATGGGTTCACGCAAGAGCCCCTTTCCTTCAATGACGACGGGAGCTAGGAATCCCAAAGTGTCGAAGATTGAATTGATTGTTGACAGCACTCCACGCCTTGAGAAAGGTTGCTCATCAGTTGAGATGTGATACAAAATGTATCTGATTCCAGGTTCCAGCCTACACCAAGACTACGTTGTATGGGAAGCGCTTATACATTTAAGGGAAGGTCCTTCAAATCCGTGGCCAAATCCTCTCATGGAAAAGACGTCATTACTTCTTCCCTATTCGACACAATTTTGTGAAGCCTTAATTTACTTTCTACTTTTAGAACTTCCTGGGTCCTTTTAATCAGATCAGTGGCTTGGTGTACGGTTGGAAATGATGCAAGCCCATCATCTACATAAAAGTCATTTTCTACGAAATTAGTGACATCCAAACCAAGAGTGCCACGTTTTGCTGCTAGTCGAAGTCCATAAGTAGCAATTGCTGGTGAAGCTGTGTTGCCAAAAACGTGCACACACATTCAGAATTCAGTTAGAGGTTTGTCGATATCGTTTTCCTCGTGCCACAGGAAACGCAAGTAGTTTCTGTGTTGTTGGTCGACTTTAAAGCAGTAGAACATCTGCTGGATGTCTGCTATAACCACCACAAATTCATGTCTAAACCGCATTAAGATGCCCAATAGACTGTTGGTAAAATCAGGACCTGATAATAATACATCATTTAGGCATATGCCATTATATTTTGCTGCAGAATCAAAAACGATGCGGATTTGTTTCTTTTTTCTTGGGTGATAAACGCCAAATATTGTAAGGTACCAGCACTCCTCATTTTCTGAAGTGGTGGCGCTACTTCTGCATGACCATTCAGTAACATCTTGTTCATGAAAGCGATGAAATGATCCCTCTTCACATGGTCTTTATGCAGGGATTTATCAAGCATATTCGCCCTTTTTAACACCTGGGTGTAGTTATTTTGTAATCTAGTTCTTGGTTCCCTGAATGGAAGTGGACATGACCATTTACCATCTACATCTTGGTGGAAACTTGCGTCCATGATCTGCAGAAAGAATCTGTCATCAAGGGATAAACCTGGCTTATCATCATCCTTCTGCTTCAGGAATATGTTCTGGCCAAATGAATCCCATTCAGGAGTTTTAAACAACTGCAGTATATAGTATCTAATGTCTCTTGCAACTTCATGCGATTATTACATGGATCGAACATTGTTGTACGACCATTCTCCAGAAGGTTAGTCTTGTTTACGTTGAACACCTCTGGTACATGAACACCCCCAAGACAGCTTTCACCAATTCTATCCCGTCATCCTTCAGTAGGAATCCCATGAGATAAGCTCTAAGTCACGTGGTCGTCAGTAGCTCGCTTCGTCACGAGAGCGTGATCACGTAGCAGACAATTCTGTCTATTTGATCTTTGTTTTAATGACAATAATTTGTCATTTTTACGGTTTAGTTACCACTCTCACCTTTTGCTTTGCTTGGTGAACCTGGTTTCGGCAGAAAACCGCTGGAACGAAACTTTTTTTTTTGTGGTTTAGATCTTTTTATTTTATCGCTCACTTGTCTTCATGAGCGAAGCACGACCTGTCATGGCGTCGCCTGGATGTGCTACTGCTAAGTAATATAAATAAAGGTAGCTCGGATAAAACCAGTGTAATCACTTGCTTACAAAGCATCCAAATGCTGTTGGAGGGAAAAGTTTGATCCCGACACCCCCTTCTTCGAAAGGGAAACCGTCGCAGAAAAAGTCAAATCTCAGCCGATCGAGTGCAAGGCCTACTTCTAGTAGTAGTAGCATTAGTGCCGCAGCGGGCTCTACCGAGCAACTGAATAAACCAGCAGTTTTTTCTAACAGTAACAGGAATTTGGATGTTTCGAACGAAAATTCGTTTGCAGCTGCAATATCGTCTTCTATTTCGTCTTTGATGAAATTAATGATGGATGATTTTAGAAAATCTCAAACAAAAAATATTGAACAGTTGAAGAAAAATCAACAAGAATTCTTCAACTATTATTTTGACAAGGAAGATGAAATTAGTTCGCACTGTTCGTCTCATTACGACGAGCAAGATGTTGGAGCCGAAAGCGAAGAAGAAAATGTAAATACTGAAGCAGTTGACGGCACAACGGCACTGCAACAATTACTTGTTTCTGGGAGTGAGAAGAAAGAGCCCCCCAGGTCACGTTCGGGTCAGAGTGAACAAGAAGTTTCAAATCCCGTTTGTTTAATGAACTATTTTCCTCAATATAATAATATTGATGAAGAATGTGGGCCGAATATTGAAGCCAGTCTGGCGGAAGCGGTAAATAACATGATAAAACATGGGTTGTCCGAAGAAAAGACGAATGAATTACTCAACCGCTATACACGCCCACAAAATTGTCAAAATTTGACGCAAACTAAAGTTAATCCACCAATTTGGGAGACGCTGAGCGGAGAAACACGCTCAACAGACATTAAACTTCAAAAAATTCAGAACATTATTATGAAGGCGTTTATTCCACTTACAAAGTTTGCTGAGTTACTAATGACGTCTACAGGGGGCGCTACAGTGTCAATGTAAACAAACATCACCGACTCCATGGCACTTTTGGCTGCAGTTAATGCAGAAATAAATGGCAGACGCCGAGTTCTGATGAAAACAGACGTTAACACTAATTACCGTTCATTATGTACAATTAAAGGACCGAACGGTGCCTTGCTGTTTGGCGCTGATTTAACTGATCGACTACGAGAGATTTCTGAAACCAACAGAGTCGTACAGAAAGTGAATCGAGATCGTTCAAGTTACAGCAGGGAATCCACAAGATATAGCCCCTATAATAAAATGGAAGCCAAGAATAGAAGATACGCTTATAAATCAAATAGCAGAAACTATGGAAGGCCAGGTGGAAATCGTTTTTTAGACAAACGAAGTGTGCCGCCACCAAAACGAAGAAAACTACATGTACCGGGTCTGAACAAACCCAAAGTCTAACTACCAGTGAGCATGATTTATTGTCTGACAACACAGAGGTAGGTGAGTGTCGGTCTCATTGTCCCTTACCACAGGTAGATACTCAATGAATATATTGTGTATCATCATTTCGAAATTGACACAATTCAAACAATTCTTGATTTAATAGAGCCTTCATGTTTTATGGCATCACTAGATTTGAAGGATGCCTACTATTCTGTACCAATAGCGAGAAATTACAGGAAGTATCTGAAATTTCAATGGAATAGCAAACTTTATCAGTTTCGAGTACTCCCAAATGGTTTAGCTTCAGCACCACGCTATTTTACTAAGCTTTTAAAACCTATTTTTGCTTTTCTCAAGCTCTTACATCAAGTGGCTATATTGATGATGTATTTTTAATGAGTGATTCTTATGAGAATTGCTGTAGAAACATTAACATAACTGTTACCTTATTTAAGTCCTTAGGTTTTGTTGTGCATAAAGATAAGTCTGTATTGACCCCTACAAAAAAGCTTGAACATTTAGGGTTTGTTCTTAATTCAGAACAAATGAACATTAGACTTCCTGCAAGGAAAGTTGATTTTGCTATTAAATTTGCAAATGAATTGTTGTTAATGAAGAAACTCAAGATACGTACTGTTGCAAAACTATTAGGTATTTATATTTCCTGTCAACCAGCAGTTGAACATGGAGAACTTTTTTATAGGAATATTGAGATGGAAAAAATATCTGCACTTAAATTGGCACATGGTAATTATGAACAATGTATGACTTTATCCATCGCAGCTAAAAAAGACATTTATTGGTGGTCTAATAATCTTGGGAAAGCCTACAAGCCGCTTATCCTAGCACCCCCAACAGTGTTTATCAGGACTGATGCCTCTTTATTAGGCTGGGGGGCAGTATGTGACAATATTACCACTGGAGGTAGGTGGAATGTTGATGAGAGTCAATGGCATATCAACTGCTTAGAGTTGCAGGCTGCGCTGTTTGGTCTAAAGTCCTTATGTGCTATACATCACAATACATCTGTTCGTATTGAGCTTGACAATACAACAGCAGTTTGCTATATTAACAACAAAGGGGGAAGCAAATCACCTCAATGTAATTCCATTACTCAAACGATATTTGAATTTTGCATACAGCAAGACATTAAGTTAACTGCTAGTCATGTAGCTGGAATAAATAATGTGGTGGCTGATAGAGAGTCACGTAATTTTGACGATAACACTGAATGGACACTTGATAAGGCCATTTTTGATAAGATCATAAATACATTTGGGGAACCTGATGTTGATTTGTTCGCCTCTAGATTAAATAATAAAGTAAACTGTTATGTTTCCTGGAAACCAGATCCTAAGGCTATAGCAATTGATGCTTTTTGTCCCCCGCCTTTCGAAGAAAGTTGGGGGACTATTAAAATGGGTTCGTCCGTCTGTCTGTCTGTCTGTCTGTCCGTCACACTTTTTGGGACACAATAACTCTCTTCCTAATTGAGCTAGAATGTTCAAACTTGGTGTATGTGTTTATTAGGTCAATGCCTTGATGGAGTTCGAAGATGAGCATTTTCCGCAGAGATAAGCAATTTGATTGGTTGATGCTTTGGGACACGATAACTTTAGTTCTAATTAAGTGAGATTGATGAAACTTGGTGTATAGTTTCATTATAGTAATACCTTGACTAAGTTCGATAATGAGCATTTTTTGCTCAGGGTAAGCAGAGCTATACGCAATTTGATTGGTCGAGAATTTGGAACACAATAACTCTCCTTCTAATTGAGTTAAAATGTTCAAACTTGGTGTATATGCTTATTAGGTCAATGCCTTGATGGAGTTCGAAGATGAGCATTTTCCGCTTAGGGTAAGCAGAGATAAGCAATTTGATTGGTTGATGCTTTGGGACACGATAACTTTAGTTCTAATTAAGTGAGAGTGATGAAACTTGGTGTATAGTTTCATTATAGTAATACCTGACTAAGTTTGATAATGAGCATTTTCTGCTCAGGGTAAGCAGAGCGATACGCAATTTGATTGGTCGAGACTTTGGAACACAATAACTCTCCTTCTAATTTAGTTAAAATGTTCAGACTTGGTGTATATGCTTATTAGGTCAATGCCTTGATGGAGTTCGAAGATGAGCATTTTCCGCTTAGGGTAAGCAGAGATGAGCAATTTGATTGGTTGATGCTTTGGGACACGATAACTTTAGTTCTAATTAAGTGAGAGTGATGAAACTTGGTGTATAGTTTCATTACAGTAATACCTTGACTAAGTTCGATAATGAGCATTTTCTGCTCAGGGTAAGCAGAGCGATACGCAATTTGATTGGTCGAGACTTTGGAACACAATAACTCTCCTTCTAATTGAGTTAAAATGTTCAAACTTGGTGTATATGCTTATTAGGTCAATGCCTTGATGGAATACGAAGATGAGCATTTTCTGCTTAGGGTAGGCAGAGATAAGCAATTTGATTGGTTGATGCTTTGAGACATGATAACTTTAGTTCTAATTAAGTGAGAGTGATGAAACTTGGTGTATAGTTTCATTACAGTAATACCTTGACTATGATCGATAATGAGCATTTTCTGCTCAGGGTAAGCAGAGCGATAAGCAATTTGATTTGCCGAGACTTTGGAATACAATAACTCTCCTTCGAATTGAGTTAAAATGTTCAAAATTGGTGTGTATGCTTATTAGGTCAATGCCTTGATGGACTTCGAAGATGAGCATTTTCTTCTAACGGTAGGCAGAAATAAGCAATTTTTGGATGACACTTCGTGTTCAGTTTGATTGGTCGATACGTTTGAAAAAAATAAATGTGCGATTAATTAATATAGTGTCATCTATTTATTTTGGGATTTCGGCGGGGGACATCAGCCTCACTGTTGGCTTGTTCTATATGTTGGAAATCTTTTCATTTACCATATATGGTTTTTCGCCTTTCAGTGTTGTATCCAAAGTCTTGAAAAAGATAAAAATAGAAGAGATACCACACATAATCTTGATCCTCCCAATGTGGCCTACCCTTCAACCCACAGGTGGAACACAAATTATGGAGGAAGTTAATTCTTCTAGTCTGTCCATTGTCCGGAATAACCTTGCGATGCAAGGAGTATCGAAAGCAGCTCAAGACATCATCTGTAAATCATGGCGATTGGGAACCTCAAAACAATATGATACCTACCTCAAGAGATGGGAGCAGTTTTGTTGTAGAAGAAACGTTGATACAGTGTTTGCCTTTGTGACTGACATATTAGACTTTCTTGTGGAATTATTTAACATGGGTTTAAAATATAGTGCCTTAAATACAGCCAGATCTGCATTGTCTTCGACTATTGTTCTTCGTGACAGTGTATTCTCAGTTGGACATCACCCTTTAGTGTCGCGTTTTTTAAAAGGTGTGTTTGAACAGCGCCCAGCTTTACCACGATATAATCATGTGTGGAATGTGGAAACTGCGTTGAATTTTTTAGAAGAACTTTCACCTCTTGTTTCTTTGACTTTATCACAGTTAACTAGTAAATTAGTAACTTTACTTTGCCTTTTGTCTGGACAAAGATGTCAATCTTTGCATTCTTTAAATATGAATGATTTTATATGGGAGCCAGAGGGAGTAACTATACCAATTACCTCTGTTATAAAACAGTCAAAGCCTAATAGGGCACAGCCAGTCCTTGTCTTACCTTTATATTCAAATGAAAATCTTTGTGTGGTTAGAACACTATATGAATACGTTTCACGCACAACCAATTTAAGGGGTAATATTTGTAACCTTTTTATTACAACAGTTAAACCATATTCTATTGCGTCTAAATCCACAATAGCTCGATGGGTAAAATCTACACTCAGACAGGCATGCATTAACACTAAGGTTTTTAGTGCACACAGTACTAGGGCAGCATCCACTAGTGCAGCTAGTAAAAACATATCTTTAACAGCTTTATTGAAAGTTGCAGGTTGGGCATCTTGTAGGACATTTCAGAAGTTTTCTGATTTGCCTGTAGACACTGTAAATGACACAGTAGCTCACAATGCAGAATTTGCATTGTCCGTTTTGTCTAGTCATAAGGATTAGATTTATGTTGCGGACTGGAGTGATGTTTTTGATGTTAAAACTATATATATATAGTATTGTTTATTATGTTTAGACCTTTTTTTTCTGAATTGGCCAAGAGTTGGTCTTTTACTGGGGTTACAGTACCGGTATACGAGCTGAGAAGCTTGTTCTTTTGTTTTGCTTACATTGCAACCATTATAATAAGCATCAATTATCACTTTAGATTTTTGTCTTTATTAATTATTTTTTGTTTCGAATGGTTTGTACACATGCCAAGCTTTGAAATCTCATGGGATTCGACCTACTCAAGGATGACGGGATAGAATTTATAAATTAAACAAGACTTACCTGTAAGGTGAAGTTTGATTGTAATTCTATACCGTCATCTTCTTCAGTAGGGATCACATGCCCTCCCTGGGTTGTAAATAGAACTGTTTTTTAAACTCCCTCCCTTGTTTTTTCTGGGAATGTTTTTTGGCATATGTACAATTACTTTAAAACCTTACGACCACGTGACTTAGAGCTTATCTCATGTGATCCCTACTGAAGAAGATGACGTTATAGAATTACAATCAAACTTCACCTTACAGGTAAGTCTCGTTTAATTTATAAATTATAACCCATCCTATTGGCAGTTTCTGCGCATACCGGGCATTAGCTGGTCCAATACGATGATCTTGAGCTTGAATTACATCACGACCAATCATTAATATGATGTGGGCATTTTCATCTATTGGTGGAATGTGATGGGCTATATCATGTAGATGTGAATAACTTCGAGCGACATAAGGAGTAGGAATCTCATTCCTGTTGTCAGGCATTTGGTTACATTCAATGATCGCCGGAAGATCTAGTTGTACCGTTTGATCAAGAGATTCTAACACGATACCATTAACTTTTCTTCCTGCTGTTCTGACTTTTCTGGAACAGGAAGTGAGTATGTATTCAGTCTCTTCACATTTCACTGCAAGGAGATCGAATAAACGAGGACTGCCAAGAGTTTTGTTACTTTGATCGTCTATCATAACAAACGAATGACTGTCTGGTTTATCTGATGCGTATACATTACACAGAACTATCTTTGCACATGACTTTCCCGGGAACTGTCCACAGATACGAGTACACAAAGAACTAACTTTCTTAAAACTACTCTCCCCGCCATAATCTGAGATAGTTGTTGGCGGATCCATCTCAAGAGTGTCCGTATGGAGAGCCAGTGGGTGGTCATCACTATTACATTTTGGGCAATGTATAGTTTTCTTACATTCGCGTTGAATATGTGATATACTATCACAGCATCTGAAGCAGATCTTGTTATCCTTTAGGAATTTTACTCTTTCTTGCATGGGTTTACTTCTAAAGGCTCGACATCTATTCAGCAAATGATCCGTTTGATGTAAAGGACACTTTGAAGTAGTCTTTAATGAAGACAGTGACTTTTGAACCTCTTCTGTGTCAGTTTTCTTTACGAGAAAATTTCTTTTTTCTACATACTTCGGTTCCTTCTTGAACTGAGGCACTTCATACGAAAAACTATGATTGTTCCGAATTCTGCTTTGTTCCCGGAGAAACTCTGCAAAATGCCTAAAGGGGGGATAAACAACAGATGTATGATTTTTTAAGTAGCTAACGGCTGTGGATGTCCATTTCTCTTGCAAATTATAAGGTAGCTTATTTATTATTGGAGTCACGCCAGTGGATGAATCATAATAACCAAAGAGAGACTTCATTTTTTCGTTATCCTTAATGGACTCTATTTCTGACACAAGATCCGAGAGTTAATAGAGTTTCTTCGTGTCTTTGTTTGTAAGTTTGGGGAAACTTGAGAGTTTGCTTTTTAGGGATTCTTCTATCATCTCTGGTGCTCCATACCTATCCTCCAATCGTTGCCACATTCGTTGTAGACATTTAGCTGGGTTGTTTGAACTTGCTGTTCTTATACTCACGGCATGCTTAGAGGACTCAGACCCTAACCATTTAACAAGTAGGTCTACCTGTTCCGAATCAGTGACTTGCAGTTCATCCATAATATTAAGGAAGCTGAATTTCCAGGCAATATACGTTTCTGGGCGATCATTAAAGTTTGACAAGCGAGAATACAGTAAATCTTTCCGTAATAGAAAACGTGTTATATCTGTTGTGGGATCGTGAACTACAGGAGTTTGTGGCTGATGCTGATCTGATGGATGGAACTCTGGGATATCGGCATGTAACTATGTATTATTTTTGATGGCTTCTGAAGTGATGGATGCAGCATGTTGAGTCACAAATTTTTCTGTTCGCGTAACAGGATCTTCTACAACTTTTGGAAGACTATCATCAAAATCACATATTCGGCTATTCTCATACTCATACACCCGAAGTTCAGCTTCTGCTGCCACAGCTTCTTTCTGAGATATCAACATGTCAATGTCCGCTTGCATTTCAGCCTTTTTACGAGCAGTAGATTCATCTAGCATAGCTTGATTTTTCCGTAGCTCCGCCTCCTTTTCCGTAAAGGCCACTTTTGCTCGAGCGGCTTCAGCCTTTGCACGTTTACGAGCCAAAGTACTTGATGCACTAGATGTCCCTTTACTTGATTTTCTTGATGAAGTCCGACTAGATTTAGAAGAGACAGACTCTTTTGAAGATGTCTCTGAAGACAATAATTGCTTACGCAAGTTTATCATAGTGAAAGCAGTATCTGTTCTCACCCAGCGAAGTTCTGCGAGTGACCGTTAGGAAACGATTTCTTTTTCACTTTCAATGGACCTGTTCCTCCTTAGAAAATCTGTGTACTGAGTGGACGCTTCACGATAAGCTGTCAAAACGTTTGTGAGGGCTTCCTCGATAGAGCACAATTGACTTAAGGTCTTGTGTTCCACTTCCAATTCTAGAATAATAGCGTTAACTATATTCCATGAGTTGTCGACATCTTCCGAAAGTTTATCACGGATTTCGATGTAAATTGACAGGCCCTCTTCTGTAAGATTACTCAAACGACCTGTATTGGTGGTTGAAACCGTACTATTTGAGAGTGATGTATCTTTTTTGCATCTGCCATGTTGATGGGACTTTTTACTATTCTGCCTCAGCGCGGAGCCTTACAGTAAGTATAACCATGAGTGACACCAAAACACAAAGTGACCAAAACAAGTTCTGAGCTTTATTGGAACTTCTATGAGTGTTGTACATAGGTGTGTCGTATGTGGTAAAAAGCTGAAAGTAAAATAAAACCTTATAGTTCTATGCAAAGATCAATAAAGACTGCTTTTCATACAAACTTGAATTTGAGATGACATAAATAGCTTTCCATAGTTTTTAGAATCAAACTAAACGTCGAACTTACTCGATGCTAACCGAATACTTGAAACCATTAACATGTTAAATACACAATTGATTGATGAGAATGATGTAGAGTAATAACATACTAAATTGAGCTCGACTTAAGAATATTCCAAACACGTAAAAGCATTTACCTTTCCCGTAAATACACAATAACAATAGGTCTTGTGTTCCACTTCCAATTCTAGAATTATAGCGTTTACTATATTCCATGAGTTGTCGACATCTTCCGAAAGTTTATCACGGATTTCGATGTAAATTGACAGGCCCTCTTCTGTAAGGTTTCTCAAACGACCTGTATTGGTGGTTGAAACCGTACTATTTGAGAGTGATGTATCTTTCTTTGCATCTGCCATGTTGATGGGACTTTTTACTATTCTGCCTCAGCGCGGAGCCTTACAGTAAGTATAACCATGAGTGACACCAAAACACAAAGTGACCAAAACAAGTTCTGAGCTTTATTGGAACTTCTACGAGTGTTGTACACAGGTGTGTCGTATGTGGTAAAAAGCTGAAAGTAAAATAAAACCTTATAGTTCTATGCAAAGATCAATAAAGACTGCTTTTCATACAAACTTGAATTTGAAATGACATAAATAGCTTTCCATAGTTTTTAGAATCAAACTAAACGTCGAACTTACTCGATGCTAACCGAATACTTGAAACCATTAACATATTAAATACACAATTGATTGATGAGAATGATGGACAGTAATAACATACTAAATTGAGCTCGACTTAAGAATATTCCAAACACGTAAAAGCATTTACCTTTCCCGTAAATACACAATAACAATAAGCCTACATTACATCGTAACTTAGACACAACTAAATAATAACAGAATCCTAATTGCTACCATCTTATGAACATAACATTAATTATAAGTATTTGTTGTTTACTTACTCCGTGACACAATGACGATAAGCAACAAAAGATACATTTAAAACGAAAGCTAAATGTTAAGCCGTGTATTGGCGACCAAGCCGGAAGTTAAATTACGTTCAAGGGAGATTACTCCAGAATTATAAAGGCAAATAAGCGCACTGAACAGTGAATATCAAGTATTACTGGGTTATCCAAATTACCGGTAGTCTCTGTCACCCAGAACCCCTAGTCTTCAACGCACGGAGGGTCTGGGTCGGTTCTCAATTTTTGACGAAAATTACTGGGCAATGAAACCTTTTGGCTAAAGTATCGGTTAGTGCTAGATCTTATGAAGCCGGGCCGATTTTGCTAGATTCTATAAAGCGTGTTTGAAATATATCCCACAACTCACTTGGCACATCTATTATTATAAACAAAATAGAATTAATAAGATTGTGAGAAGCCATACGTCTGATTCATGACGAGAGAAAATTACCATTTCAATTGAAACCTTTACAAACAAAATTTTAAAGAGTGTCATCGTTGACAAGCGAGCTGTTTTGATAGATTCAGTATGTGGTAACTTAAAAGACTGGATAATCCAGACAATGACCAACTTTCCGTCAAATTTTCGGAAAATGCTAAATCTTATAAAGTGAGTATGATATAGAGCGAGGAACATGTCAGTCAATTTGATTGACAGTTCGATGTACGGCCTTGACATTATGTATAGTAGAAGCTAAAATCAGATGTTGGATCTACTTATAAATATTTGTTCGGCCTCGCTTTAAGTGCGTCCGTTTTAATTAAAAGATTTTGGAATATTTTTTCAAATAATTTCCATAAATAAAATCACGAAATTTGAGATTCAGTACATGGTAACTTAAAAGACTGGATAATCCAGACAATGACCTATTTTCCGTCAAATTTTGAGGACCCATCCAGACTAATATTCGTAGAATATTTGTATGGATGATAGAGACTAAATTACCAGTAAATACGCTAATCACATGCATGAGTTGTCTTCATTTGTCATGCGGCCTATTCAAACAAAGGACACTTAAATGGATCTACGGCATGCTACGGTATTTTAAATTCACTCTAAAATATTCCAATCACAAATGTCTAATCTATAACAATGTAAGACAATAATTTGGTGATTATGATTAGGCCAGTCACGTGGTAATTTGATCATCCATAGATGCTTGTCAACTTGTGGTGTGTATTGATAGTGCTATATTCTACCTACAGTGATATATTGTATAGATAATGTATATCCTTATGTGTAGTGCCTGTGACGTCACCAGCCAATCAACCGGATTAAGGTCGTTATTGAAATATTTGAAAGCGTTTTGGCATGTCAGATACTAAAACGTTAACAGCCGACTTAATTTTAGTCAGATTGTTGTGAACTTGGTTGCTGTCAATGTTCTGCATATTGGATCGAAACTTCATGAATTATGGCCTCTGATTGTATGAAATATCGCGTTTTTACCTTGTGAACACTCAAGATAACAATTTTGATCTGATTTTGATGAAACTTCAAATGCATGTTCATAAACCAAAGGTCTCGGTTCCTTTTGATAATGGCGCATATTGGATTATAACTTTCTGCATTATGACCCCTGATTGGTAGAAAAATCACATTTTTAGTTTGTTTATTCTCACAATTTTTTTTCCGGTTTAAAAAACCATTTAAATATATCACCATTCCATCATAATGAAGGTTGAAATTGAATTTCAGGAAATTGGAAATGAAATTGCCCGAGAAAATGGCCGCTCTTTGTATGCAAATTTGTAGTGTTATGGACCCTTTAGAGGCATAATTTTTATCCAATATCTTTATATTACGAAAATCTCAGTCCCTTTTGATATTTGCGCATTTTAGACCATAACCTTCTGGATTATGGCCCGTGATTGTACAAAAAATTGTTTTTGTTTTTAGCTTGTTCTCTGTCCATCTCTTGCAAAATGTGTGCGTATTCTGCCTGGCAGCCACTCGTTTGTCTTAAACATCAAAAACCTACAAAATACAGCTGAAAAGCCGACAGATATACATTAAATACCACATATAATGGCCCAAAAATTTTCTCTGTACGTGTAGATAACAGTTACTATACTAAATCCATTTTACGGCAAGTTCAAACTAATCTGATTAAAATTAATTCAGTTATTAAAGTTACATTATGGGAGATAAGATAAAGAGATGGCAGTTATCACTATAATAGTTAAAAACTAGATAGTGTAAAGGTAATTTGCTGAAAATTTCAGTCAAATTGGTCCACTATTAGCATTAGCAGAGAAAAAAGCGTTTGAAATATTCTCATAGCCTTGGTCATCGTTACTCAAATCATAATATAAACAGCATAGTCTCGATTATCCACTTGATTGATTTAATTATCAACGGTCATTAAGCAGCATACAGGAATTCAATCCGCCAACATCGAAGGCTAGCGTTGACTTTAAGAGTTTATTATGGTCTGGATATGTTAATTAATGTCTAATTGATTATTTAGATAACATCTCAGGCCTAAAGAAAGACTTGTAATAAGCAGATTTTGCTCTTGCATAATGCTATTTTAAGATTTAAGTATCTGAGTGCCAAAAATGGTTTCCAAATTTTTTAAATTACAACCTTAATCCGGTTGATTGGCTGGTGACGTCACAGGCACTACACATACTATACACACCATCTATTCAATATATCACTGCCTGTACAATATAACACTATCAATACACACTATTAGTTGACAAGCATCTATTGACGGTCCAATCACCACATGACTTTTCTAATCATAATTACCAAATTATTGTCTTACATTGTTATAATTTAGACATTTGCAATTGGAATATTTTAGAGGGATTTTAAAATACCGTATCATGCCGTAGATCCATTCAGCGTCCTTTGTTTTAATAGGCTGTGTGACAAATGAAGACAACACATGCAATTAGCGTATTTACCGGTAATTTGGATAACC
This sequence comes from Patella depressa, assembly GCA_948474765.1. Lineage (NCBI taxonomy): Eukaryota > Metazoa > Mollusca > Gastropoda > Patellidae > Patella > Patella depressa. The sequence continues at coordinate 40,701,520 of OX419720.1, read as the reverse complement.
CAGTAATACTTGATATCCCAACCGTTTATCTATAAGTACAGAAATACAAATGGTCGTTAATTAGCGTTCACCCTGTTAACATCTGTGCTCCAGAGCTCCAAAGCTATTGCTGAGTTTATCATAGATAAAGAAGCCTAGCCAAGACTCAAGAATCCAAAGACTCCTCAAATCCAGAAAGACTACTAGATACTGCAAAGATCTTCCAGTCCTAAGTAATTTAAGGTTGTTTTTATTTTTATACCCTCACAAGGTATAAGCCTTTATTTTCTTTTATTTTTCTCTACTTTTTTTTTCTGTTCATTACTATTTACCTTTTTTTCTTTTTTGTTAATTTCATTTTTCTTTTGTCAAATTTCCCTTCTTCCTTGCTTTATTAATAGGATAATATCTCTTCTTACTTATTCAACATATATAGGCTTTTTTTTATTATACTAGTTTTACCCATCTCTCATTTATAATCTACGCTATTTAGTTACTTTTTCTTTTTATTTATTCTTTTTGTCTTACCATCCATCACTCATTAGTCGAAAAGCTCAGTGAACAAGCCAATCAACTGATTGTACTCATAACAAGCTTCTTAATAAAAACAAGAACAAGCTAAACTATTCTTACAGTTAACAAGCCTGACAACTGTTAAGTAAACTCACACAGGCAATAAGAGCCCATAGTTAATTAGCTTTAAATAACATTAATTAACTAGCGGCTCTCTGTGGAAAGGGTTAACAACAGTTAAATCAGGTTACAAGCTTAATTAACAACAGCTTTAAACTCCAATCAACACTGTTCGGTCCCTCCTTTTGTTTTTTGATTATTTCGACAGCATAAGAACGATGGTGTCAGAGGCTAGCTCAACCATGTCCATGGCTGACGCTTTTAAAAGCAGCCCTGCACCAAAGTTCTTTCCTGTGACAAAAAGGAGAGAGGAACAGACCCACGTCGTTCTAGTGAAGCCACTTGAAGGCAAGTCCTTCCAAGGGGCCAAACTTACGGCTGTGGGGAAGGAGATAAAAAGAAAGTGGGGTATCACCAGCATACCCAATATCAAGATAGCAGTGCCAGGCCATCTCAGACTAGCCCTAAAAAGCAGGTCTGACATGGATATGGCATTGGGACAGAAGGCACTTCTTGGTATGTCCGTGATGGTGTCCGAACCGATCACCTTGTCAGTAGACAAGGTGGTTGTCCATGGGATACCAGCCGAATATACCGGGGATGAAATTCTGGAAGACTTGACAGAGAGGGGGTACCAGACAACCGAGGTGTACTGGTTTAAAGTGGCCGAGGGGAAGGACCAGGGAAGCGTCGCCCTGTCCTTCAAGAAAGGAACAGCGCCCGAGGCCCTAAAAATCGTGTACCTGAAAAGACGTACCCACCCGTATGTTCAGAGGGTGAGGCAGTGTGCCAACTGCCAGAAACTGGGACACACAGTCAAGTACTGCAAGGGAAAGACTGTGTGCGCCCAGTGTGGGGGGAGTCATGCGGCGACTGATTGCAGGGCGGGCATACCAAATAAATGTTCGAACTGCAAAGGCGGTCACGCAGCGAACTCACCCGAATGCCCAAAGATTCAAAATACCAAGGCATCCTTAAAAATACAGGTGAAAGAAAAAGTAAGTTTTAATGAAGCCTCATTAATCCTGAAAAAGAAGGAGGGGAAGTCCAAAGAGGTCAGGAATAAGGCTCCGGTCGCAAAACCAATCCCGGAGCCGATTCCCTCGACACCGCAAGTACTGCCGAAGGAACCAATCGCGGCACCCCGCCCAGAACTACAACCAACCACACCCAAGAAAAAGACAAAACCCAAGATGAAAGAGGGGGAACCGAAAACGAAAGCTGATGAAGGCCACTTCGTCCCGAAATTTAAATCGGAGAGTGGGTTCATGAGCTTCATGATCGAGTTCCTGAGGGTGGCTGTGTCCAATGACGACCAAACAACAAAAATGGCCAGTCTCCTCGGTAAGCTACGAACGTACATGGTCAACGCCGATGTACTGATTGTAATGATTAACTCCATCAATACAGTCAAAAAAAGATCAAGAGAAGAAGACGACGAAGAATCTATAAAAGCCGATCAATCAGTAAATCTCGCGCTCCGTAGAAGGATATCGCATGTTCGTCACTACAGCACTGGCGATATGCCCAGTTGCTTGCCGGTGTTAACACCAAAGGCGAACACTAATGAGGTACCTACTACGGAATGTGAGACGCCGATAGATCAGTAAACCCCACAAGACTGAGAGGCATCCATCCAGGCAGTCATCATGGCGGGCCAGGTAAAAGTCCTACAACTTAATATCAATGGACTGGCTCCCAGGTGTGCTGAACTGAGAAGATACATAAACCGCAACCCCAAAGATGTAATATGCCTCCAGGAAACCAAGCTATTACCAACGAAGAGCGACATCTACTTACCCGGATATACTTGTCAGAGAAGGGACAGACCGGGCAGAACGACACGTTAGTGACAACATAAATTACATTTCTGTTCCACTGAATGTAACCAACCCCCTAGAAGCAATGGGCATAGCCATCACATTGAGCAATAAAACAAAGTTGACAATAGTGAATGTCTATGCACCCCCAGAGGTCACAATAAAACCAGATGACTTCCAGTCACTTCTCGATCAGCTTCCACGGGGCGAATCAGTGCTTTGTGGAGATTTCAACGCAAAGCACGCTCTGTGGGGGTCACCGAGGAATGACTGTCGGGGGACTAGCCTATGCTCAATAATAGAAGGGAACGACCTATGCGTACTGAATGATGAGAGCCCTACATTTGTTGGAGGAAATGCCCCCACCTTCACACCTAGATCTCACATTCTGCACGCCTGGTATGGCAAACCGCTGCGATTGGCTAGTACATGAAGATGAGACACTTGGCAGTGACCATTTGGTGATAGAATTTAACATCCAAGCTGAAACCAACAGAGAAGTCTATAACGGAAGACCCAATTGGAAAATGATAGAAGCTGATTGGGCTAACTTCCGTGTAGGCTGCCTCGATTGGAAGGAAGAAGATATCATCGACACCGACATCAACGTGTACTCCGCCAATATCACGAATGCAATTATAGGTGCAGCAGACAACTCCATTCCAAAGACTTCTGGCAGGAAACCAAGGAATACAAAACCCTGGTGGTCTTCAGAGTGTCAAGAGGCAGTTTACGAAAGAAAGAAGGCACTTCGTCTACGAAAACGCCACTTCAATGAAGTCAACCACCAAAATTACCTGAAGTTGAAATACGCCGCAAGAGACACCATCCAGAAGGCACAAAGTGGGCACTGGAGGATATTCTGTAATGCGCTGAACCAAAACACGCAAACAGGTGTCGTCTGGAAGAAACTGAACGCCATGCACGGAAAACGCGGATCGTTCAACATACCAAACCTTGAAGATGGAGACAAGTACGTTACCAACGCAATGAAAAGGCAGATTTACTTGCTAAGACATTTGCAGATGCAAGTAAAGATGAAAACCAACCACCAGAATTCATGAAGAGGAAAGAAATCTTTTACTCACAGCACCCTTCATTAGTAATTGAATCTAATGTAGAGGCTGAACCAATCAATCTGCCCTTCTCAGAGGAAGAGTTAAATAAGGCTCTTTCCCTCAAGAAGGATAGTGCGGCTGGTGAGGACAAAGTAAAGTACCCAATGCTCAAACATCTGCCCAGAAATGCCAAAAAGATACTACTGAACTTCTTCAACACATCTTGGTTGACAGGGGAGGTACCTAAAGAATGGCGGAAAGCCAACGTCATCCCTCTTCCGAAACCAGGGAAAGAGAGAACAAAGGCAGAGTCCTATCGACCAGTAAGCTTGACTTCCACACTGTGCAAAACCTTGGAGACAATGGTTAACATCCGACTTCAGTTCTACCTGGAGAGTAACCGACTGATCGACGAAAATCAAAGCGGGTTCAGGAAGGGACGATCAACAATGGACCACTTGGTGCGACTACAGCAAGTCATGTCTCAGGCACTCCTCTCGGGGCACCTGCTATGTGCCGTGTTTGTAGATTTAACCAAGGCTTTCGATTTAGTTTGGTTGGACGGGCTGCTTTTCAAGCTGGGACGTATCGGAATAACGGGCACAATGTTTCGGTGGATCAAAAGCTTTCTGAGCGATAGAAGGATACAGGTGAATGTTGGCAGATTCCTGAGTGCCGAGCAAACATTAGAAAATGGCACGCCTCAGGGGTCGGTCATCAGTCCCACTCTCTTCAATATTATGATCAACGACATACAGAAATCTTCATATCTCGACGCCAGAACTGAGCTAGCAAAATTTGCTGACGACAGCACAATATGGAGGAAAGGGACGAGGTTCTGTGAACTTCAAAAGAATATGCAAAAGGCCTTAGACAAATTCATGACATGGGCAAACGACTGGGGATTTAAGGTCTCAGAGAAGAAAACAGTCGGCATGCTTGTGTGCAGGGATAGAGGGATAAGCAGAATGACTCTGTGTATGAACGGGAAAACCATCGAGTTTAAAGACCAAACCAAGTTCCTTGGCGTAATCTTTGATCGAAGGCTGACCTGGAAACCGCACATCGACTGGACTGTAGATAGATGCTCCAAAGTCCTAAACTTAATGAGAAAAATAACGGGTAGCACCTGGGGAGCCAATAGAGTTACACTTATAATGGTGTATCGTGCTCTAATACGCTCTGTATTAGACTACGGATCTTTGGTCTTCATGAACTGCGCGCCAACACTCTTAAGTAAGCTTGACACCATCCAATACAAAGCTCTGTGTATTGCGACTGGCGTAGGGCTTGGGACCAGGAGAGAGGCATTACTACAGGAAGCCGGAGAGTTGCCCCTATCCCTAAGAAGAAAAGAACTAGCAACAAGGTATTGGGCTAAGATCTCGCAATTGGGCGAGAGATCCCCGGCCTTTGTCAGCCTAAAGAAGACAAGATATGTAAGAGATCCTAGAAAGAAAAGCTTCGGCCAGGGTATCAGGGAAACAGTCAAGGAACTACGACTGGAGGAGCTCGTGATAAACGAACACGACCCACCATCGATCGCTCCTTGGACACTCCCAATACCACCGGTCAATCTAGATCTGCTACAGAAAACCGACAAGAAAAACAACCCCACTGCAGCACGGGCTCTCTCTCTGGAACACCTGGAAGACAACTGGCCGTCGGATGACTGGGAACATGTTTATACGGATGGCTCACGCAATCCTGAAAGGGGCACCAGCTCGTTTGGAATATACCTGCCAAACGGGGAACAGGGAATAAGCAGGAAACTGCCCAATAACTGTTCGGTGTACACTGCAGAGATTGTGGCCATCCGTGATGCTATATCATGGATCTCTTATCAAAAGACTAGTAAGTTCGTCATCCCAAGCGACTCTCTGAGCAGTCTGATTTCAATCCAAAATGACAACTCGGACTCAAGACCAGAAGTTATTTTGGAAATCAGGCAGCTGTACCAGAGGGTCCTAGAGAAGGGAAGCAAATTAGAGCTCGTGTGGATTCCATCACATGTGAACATTAGAGGAAACGAGGAAGCAGATCGACTCGCAAATGAAGGTCTCGGGGACACAGCACCACTCCGCACCATAGAATACAGCACCACGGAAATCTACAGTATGGTAAAAAGACAGGTCAATTCACTCTGGGAATTAAAGCTCGTTGAACTTGACACATACAGATTCCGGCTGGATGACAAGATCTACACGAAGACAGCTATCAATCACCCTAGAAGAGATATATGCAAACTTATATCGAAACTAAGGGTGAAAGAGCGGCTGCGAGACTACAAACACCAAGTCATCGTCTGTGAGTGCGGAGAAGAATGTACCACCAACCATGTCCTGGTAGACTGCGAGGTATTCAAGGAAGAGAGAACGGAACTAGTGGAGATGATGGAGACCAACAACATACCGCTCAACACTAAGAACCTACTCTTTCCAAGACCCGATCTGAAGCTGCAAATCTTCGAACTAATCCACGATTTAATGAACACCGTTGGATTAAGTAGAATAGTGAAGTAAGAGGGGGCTACGATAAGACGAGCTCGGCATCTAAACACTAAACTACATAGGGGATATACACCAAAGTAGCGGGCTAGTGGAGTAAGGGAGGGTCACGGTAAGACGGGCTCGGCATCTAAACACTAATCCACTAGAAAAACACCAAACCTACAAAGTGGGATAAGTGGAGTAAGGGGAGGCCACGATAAGACAGGCCTGGCACCTAAACACTATACCTCAAAAGATGACTTCTACCAATCCAGAGACGAGACACATATATGTCTGCATAAATGCTGTCCCTACAGATCAACTACCAAACAATATGTGTTTTATTAAATAAAGGGAAGAACTTCTCACTAAACCTATTCCATGGTTCAAGGCCGCAAATGGAAAGATTGCAAAATCATATTCTAAAAACAGGAAGAAGCCTCGGCTCTCCTATGTCTTGTCTGCGATATCACTTCTGTGGAAGCGGACGTTAAAACATCAGGTAGTAGTAGTAGTAGGTACCAGTCATTTGTCGATATATTCATTATTAACTATATATAACAATGATAACCATTTCTATACACAAAGAACAACTTTTATCGTAACTCAATTTGAAATTCACAACGAATATGGCATTTTCCGATGACTATATGCATAACGATAGATCGCTCTCATTTCTCAGCCAATCAACGCTGGGAATCTTATCACCATGTACAGTTCCATGCAGGATGGTAGAGGGTATTAAAATCGCTGCCGTGAGAGAAGAGAATGACCGTACATTATGAAACAAATTCGCAATTGGATCTTAAATTAAAATCAATTAAAAACAAATTATTCCGTAGTCAATTGTTTGATTTCATTAGGGGGAATCAGTCAGGCGTTAATGAATACACATGCTGACTGTATATAGCTTCACGACCGTGTCATGCTTTGGAGAAATTTCAGTGCCTGCCCGTCCCGGGCCAGTAATTCTTTTGGCCGATCGAATGCCCGTCTCCGAGTAGGAGAGAGAAGCAGAGGAAGGGACGAGCTGGGCTGCCGGTCCTTGAGACGGCCGATGCAGATTAAGAATGTTTTTGATAATTGGCAAAATTGTTTTTACGGGAGGTCTTTTTTTACGGCTTTGAGTGAAGATAGCGAAATTAATTTCAGTCAAATTAGTGTGAACATGTGGTAAAGTGAATAAAGTAACCATGGACTACCCATATCGAAAAATGTTCAGGTCCATTATATGTGCACACTATATGTTGTAAAACAAAATCACATAGCAATCACGTCATGCATTTCTTAATTTTTGTTTAATATTTCTCTTGGTGTTATAATTTAGAACGAAAGAGAATATTCCTTACATTACTAATGTACGTCTTGTTTATTAAAACTTTTATGGGAATGAATTCTCTTAATTTCACCACTTCAATTCATTTCATTTGATTATCAAAGAAACACAGATATAAATGTATTCTTTTACCTTATAGTATAAAATAACCTAGTCAACTTGTCATGTTTGATAAAAAAAAAATGTCCACTGTTACAAATATGTTGGTCTATGAAATTGAGAGAGCTTGTTACAAAGATTCTGAAATTTCAAAATATGTTCTTGATTGTCATGCGAATAATATTATCCGAACAATTTGTAAAAAGTTGTTGTGTTCAATTTGTACTTGTATCCAATTTAAATCTAATTGTTTAATTTTGATTACCAAGTGTCTAATTAAACTATTAGCCGAAATTCAACTATAATTATAAATATTTCAACACCGAGCAGAAATTAGCGCTATTTACACCAAAGTAAACGATAACAATGTTACAGTGTAAGCTGCTATCAATTTTTATTTCCACAATTTTCATAGCTATCATTTTGGGGGTAATAAGCGAGATGTGTAGTAAAACAACCTCTATTAATTAATAGGTAATATAATGACGATGTATTTATTTCAGTCATCTGGTACAGGGCAACCAGTTAGTACCATTACAGATGGGAGTTGAAGCTGATCATTTAATGCCATCTTGTAAAACTCTTTTATCAGACTCGGTCTTATTACAGGTAAACTATATGTTAGTTCTGAAATGACCCAGTTGATGTCATCTAGTTCACGTTGAGCACTATTTCCCTCTCTCTCCAATTTTTTTATACACCCACATTTGTATGTCTGTTCGTCCATAATTTTTTGTGAACATTAACAGGCTACATTTACCATCCACTTGTTTTGAAATATGTATATATATGATTTATATTTGTGAGACGAAGAAGCCTAATTAATTAGGCTTTCAGACTTTCGTCTGAAAGACTATTGTTTTTACTAAAATTATTATTATTATTATTATTTATCCCCGAAGCCTATTTCTCCATGATCGAAAACAGATATCGATCTGGAACCAAATATTCTATCGGGAAACTAGGTGGAGGCTACTCATTAAATCAGTTTTGAAACTTAAAAAACGGCCGTAGATTCGTCAATTCTGTACCTATTTTCATACAAATGACATTTTCGGAAACCCTGAGTCTTTTCTCGGATGATAGCAGTTGAACATTTTGAAATTTTGAAATTTCGTCGCTGACTTCTAGCGTTCGAAAACTGAAAAAAAGAGACAAAAGAGACAAAAGAGACATTTTTGTTATTTTTCAAAATTTTCAATTTTCACCTAAATTTTTGATACCTGAAGACCATCCGATTCCAGAAATACAAGTTTCATTCCGAGTTATTGCCCTTTATTTTTCGATTTTTTTCGAATTTTCTGCCATTTTCCGAACCCTTATATTTTTTGGAAAGAATAATCCGATATTTATGTAAGCCCTGGTACATAAAGCTATATAGTCAGTCCTTTTTATAAAGCAATTTCAACAACGATCCGTAAACCGGAAGTAGTGGAAATAATGCCCGATATTTCGAAAAATACGCAAAAAATGGGTGTTTGGGGGAAAAACTCGATTTCTCCGTCCAATATCAATGGATTAAACGAATTAAGCTTTCGTTGAGTGGCTCGGGGAATGGACTGTCGTATGATGCCCAATTTACACAGATACTATGACCAAGCAGCAAAATATGACACTCTGGAAATCAAGTATTTTCTGATTTGGAGCGTTTTTGGACGCCTTTATCTCGAAAACTGCTCCAGCGATTTTTCTTAAACTGTCTCTATCTAGAGACCTTTCGGTAGTCTTGTGTATCAAACATTCCGTTAAGACTTTGAAATATTTGTAATAGGTCAAATACCGAACTGAAAATCGAAAAATCGTGAAATTTTGAAAAAAGCTCTATTAATTTTTTTTTTTTACAGATTTTCAAAAAATGTTTTTATATTTAGATAGCTCATCTAATGCCGATTCCAATAATGTATAAAATGTATTCAGTTATTGAAATTTAATTTTCGATATATTGACATTTTTGCATTTTTGGCACTTTTAAACATAGGATTTCTCAGGGGCATTTTATCTGATCAGATAATGTAATATATTATTACAGAGCCTTGCGGCTATATAATTGTCGAAACCAGTTATTAAAACTATCCCGAAAATAATCTCCATACCGGAAGTATTAAAAAAATGAAAAAAAAAGGTTTAAAAAAAGGCGCTCTTCCGAAAAGCTTGATTTCGCCGTCATATATTACTGGACCAAAAGAAGTAAAGTGTCTTTGGATAGCCCCATTAAAGGACTATTATATGGCATCTCAATGGTACGATTTCGATGGTTAGAAAATAAATAACGGTACGTCGAAAATCTAGTATTTTCCCTTTTTGGAGCCTTTTTAGACGCTATTTTCTCGAAAACGACTCCTACGATTCTTCTGAATCTTTTTAAACGCAGAGTCCTATCTGTGGTCTGTTGCGTGAATCCAACATGAAAAGGTTTGAAATAATATAAGTGGTCCAAAAATGGCCTCAATCTTTGAAAAAAGTTGAAAAATCGTTAAATTATTGAAAATGTTCTTTTATTTATCTTTTTTACAAAAACTACTGAATAGATATTTCTGACACTTACGGGACAGAAAGTTAAGTATGTAAACAACTTGTTAAAAAAATACCGACAGATCCAAAAACCGGAAGTAGTGAAAAAATATTTGATATTTTGAGAAAATACAGTGAAGAATTGGTACTCTTGCAAAATTTGCGATTTCTCAGGCTATTCAGACGATTTTATCTCGAAAAGTAGTCTTATTTCTTTTCTTACACTTCTGTTACTTAGAATCCTAATTGTGGTCTAGTGCGTGAATCGAAATTAAAAAGCCTCTATATAGTATAATTGATCCAAAAAGGTCCACAATCTTTGAACAAATTAGAAAAATTGTTGTATTTTAAACTACAGTTATAATATTGGTGTAAGGGAGATAACTATTGCTAAGTGGGATGGAATCAGGCCACTAATTATTTACTAATTTTCCTTTTGATTTATATTTAGGAGATAAACTGATAAACACTTCCTGTTACGTATTTAGAGGGGGTTTATTGTCCATTTAACCATGCTTGAATTATCCATTAGAACAAGCGTCTCGTGTTCTAATGGATAATTCAAGCATGGTTAAATGGACAATAAACCCCCGATAAATACGTAACAGGAACGTGTTTATCAATATTGTAGCTCAAATATTTAGGGATTTTCTTAGGAACTATTTAGGAAACATTTTTACACCTATTTCAAAAAGCCGTTATTTGCCCACGTGCTTGCGTTCATTTTTTAAAATATTCTCAACACAGATTTAGGCCGTCCTGGCTTTCCTTCAAATTTAAAATTCTGGATTCTCGAGTGTCTAGTAAATGAATTATGAAAGAAAATGTTATTCGGATATCGATATAAATTTTTTTTAACGTTTGAAGATTTTTTTAAAAGAACGGGAAATTAGTCTTACTGTGGCATTTTAAGAGACGGGTGTAAGCGTGATAGAAATAATTCCGGCCTGCTATCCGAGACTAAAAGAGGAGTAACTCTTGGCAACAAAGGTTTCTTCACTTCGTGAGTTTCATGTAAGTTTTCAGTCTTTATTATTTTATTTGCAGACTTTTATCACAACCCAGCAGCTTGTTCGTGTTCAAACAATTGCATTTCGTACTTACATCCTCAAAAATACCGTATGACAGTGGTGGCTAGCCTAAGATTTCAAGTGGTTGCTATGTATACTATTCTGACGTGTTGTCAACAAATGTCAATTTTGGCATGTTTAGATATTCAGCTGCTATTTTCGACCCCCTCATTGTATTTTTAAGCGGTTTCTTGTGAATAATGACTTATTATTAGGTAGATCATGTTAGCCAGACTTTGATCAAACCATGATTTAATAAAAAATCCACCTGATTAAGTAAAAATTGATTGGTGAGTGAAGCTATATCCTACCAAAAAAGAAAATAAATTTGTCCATACTGTGACAGCCTAGTTACGAATATATTTAGATACCTGAAAACGGTTTTAATTAATATATGGACTGATTTTCTACTGTTTTATGTATTTCAGAAATGTGTTTTCATATGGTGTGATAGTCATATGTGCAGAATTTCTTGAAGATATTTGCCAATAAAGATTTGAGTTGAGGAAGATCATGGAGCACAAAAATGAAAAAAAGTACACTGGAATATTTATACGCAGTAATTCGCCTTGATAATTCAGAGGGGGTTTATTGTCCATTCGACCACACTTTTCGACCAATCAGAATCGAGGAAATTTCTAATTTGTGCTACAATACATAATGGATGTTTCTGAAACTTCTAGTACTTGAAGTTAAGTATCCAGACAACTTGCTAAAATTATCTCAACAATGATCTGTAAACCGGGAATAGTCGAAAAACGATCCGATATTTTGAATAAACCTATAAATAAGTAAAATAAATGTAGACTTTGCAAAAAAAAACGTGAATTCTACGGCAGATTTCACCGAATCGAAACAAATAGAGTGTCGTAAAATAGCGCGCATAATTTACTTTTATATGATATCAGAATGATACAAATTCAATGGTAGGCAATAGTTTATGAGATGCCGAAAATGTAAAATTTTCCTCTATTTTTGGAGCCTATTCAGACTCGTTTATCTCGAAAACTACTTCTATTTCTCTTTTTAAACTTCTGTTACCCTTGAGTCCTATTGGTCATTTAGAGTATAAATGTACATTTAAAGGCATGGCAATGATATAAAGGACCCTGAAAGCCGATTCAGCACTGCTATGCAGGTCTAGTTTCAATTATTTCCATTAATTTCTTCTAGAGTTATGTCCCTTGTTTCACTTTGTGGAACCTTGTGAATGCTCTAATAGTAAGTGCAGGAGGACCGCACTACACGCAAAACAAAAACCTACAAGATTAACCTGCGGAAAATATCAAATCAAGTGAATGGATCTGGGGGCCAGCCGTAAGCGTCCACTGTGCTGTACAGTCCCGGGCCTGTTATGGTACAGGCTTCACTAAAAAATGATTTGCATGGGAAAAAAAAGGTAACAGAAATAAAGCGAGTTATCTTCCTATCTGTATGAAATTTATATGCATCCTTTAAATTACGGTAGTGAAATGAAGAAGCCTCCTGAATTTCAGCAATTTCCATCAAAACTTATCATGTGATTTCTATTAAACTGAGATCAGTATCGTGGAAAGGCATCCATTACCCACGAAGTACAAATCACATGATAACCCATAGATGATTTAGCTGATGTGGGTGTATGTTTAGTTGGCTGGCAGCCTGGCCTTACTTTATACAGAACATTCAGTGTGCCCATAATTGACTTTCATAGACTTGATGGCATGGCACTAATTATCAGATGCAACAAGCTCTCTCTTTAACTCTTTGTTTGTATTACGAATTTTAAGCATGCCAGGAACAGTTCCCCAACAATTTTTATGTGGACATATACTGAGCGCCATAGAAAACGCATCACTTTTTTTCCCAAATATTTTATTACTAGGTGGTTTTGTATGTATAATATTATGCAATACTATGAACTATTGTTTCACACGATGCTCCCAAACGCAAAAAATATCGACCTGTGTGCACAAAAAAAATTGCACGAGATGCACATGAAAAACCCAATATTCACGTGCAGCATTGTGTGTGAGCCCTTTAAAAGCATGTTTTCAACTTAATGTGCAGTACATGAACTGTAAAATGTCAATCTGTTGTTGAACGTTTGAAGGAATCGAGCTAGAGATGCCGAGCTGCGTGACAGATTCCGCCCAGCGATGCAAACAGGTGCAGCAGTCGCCCAAAGATCCATAGATCCAGTAAGTGCCAACATTGTAAGACGTCGTCTAAGAGAAGTAGGACTCCATGCACGACGACCTTATGTTTGAGCTATTCTCAGGGATAATCACCGTCAGCGGCGTTTGATATGGGCTCAAAGACACCAGACATGGTGAAGAGTAGACTGGCAAAGTGTGCTCTTCAGTGATGAGTCGCTTTCATCTTTATCACGCTGATGGCCGTCAACGTGTGTGGAAACGTCTTGGGGAACGTCTTGCAGACTGCTGCATTTACGAAACAGATCGATGAGGTGGGGGAAGTGTAATGGTGTGGGAAGGCTTCACATTTCATCACCGGACTCCCCTATAAATTTGCAGGGGTCGCGTTAATGCTGTAGCCTACCGTGATGATGTCTTGCAACCAATTGTTGCTCCGATGTTTCGAGCGCACCTACAACATCAGAACTTGCAACAGGATAATGCATGTTCGCATACCGCCTGTGTCAGTATGGACTACCTGGCTGCTAACAACATCAATGTCTTGGACTGGCAACCGATAGAACATGTCTGGGATCAGATTGGACACCGTCTGTATCGGAGACCACAGATGCACACCATTGCTGCTTTAGAAGTTGCTCTTGTCCAAGAATGGAACAATTTGCCCCAGGCCTTCTTTCAAACATTGGTTAATTCCATGCGACGTCGCTGCACAGCGTACGTAAGAGCCAGTGGAGGACACACGCGCTACTGACTTTTGGTTTTGACTTTGTACCGTTGATTACAGATTAAGTGTACAAATGTGTTGTTATTAATTTGTTCCCATTTGAATATTGTTCACAATAAGAAGCAAAATAAATAAGGAATGTTTACAGGATCATTTTTATACGCCCCCCTCCGTCCGTCCGGCCGGCATCCACAATTGCTTGTGGAGGCTCTACAGGCTAAAGTTAATATCCGATTGACTTTAAATTTATACACAGTCTTTAAGGTCATGAGACAAAGAAGCCTATTGTTTTTTCAGCGATTTCAGATTATAACTACCAGAGTTATGGCCGGTGATCACTTCAAAAAAATCTTGTGGACGCTCTAGAGGCCAAAGTTAATATCCAATTGACTTCAAATTTATACACTGTGTTTAAGGTCATGAGACGAAGAAGCCTATTGATTTTCAGTGATTTCTGATAATTAGTGCCAGAGTTATGGCCCTTGATCACTTTAAAAAATCTTGTGGATACTCTAGAGGCCAAACTTAATATGCGATTGACTTCAGATTGATACACAGAGTTTAAGGTGTTGAAATGAACAAATATTTTGATTTTCAATAAATTTTGATAACTGAACAGCTAAATCCATCATATTAAATGTTTCCTATACTAATTGTTAGTGTGGGGCAAAACTTTATAAAAAGTAAACAAATTCTAATGATTTTCTGATAATTACATATGTTTCATTACCGAAAAAAGTAAAAATATGCGACAACTCTTGTTGACTGCCCGGACGATTTAGCTGCTGTGGGCGTGTGTTTCGTTGCCTGGCAACCTATCTTGTTATAGGAAAAACTAAGTGATGCGTTTCCCATGGCGCTCATTATATATTGTTGTCCCCCCTGTATGTCCGTCAACAATTTGCTTGTCGACACTCTACAGGTCACAATTTTTTTACTGATTTTGGCAAAATATGAAATACACTACATGGGTCAAAACTACCTAATTCTATTTCTTAAATATCCATTACGAGATCACGTGAGATAGTACCGTGCAGGTGCAAGTTCAGTGTACTAGCAGAGCTGCAGTTGTTCGGATGCTGTCTGATGACTGTTACTATTTTTGGCTCAGTTGGTTTGTTGTCATGGCAGAATCTAGTTACCAGTCCACACAGTGGACATATTGATAAATCTAAAAGATCTTAGACATCTGCTTCAAAAAGAAAGTTTGATTGTGTTTCGGCTTCTAAGAATACAAAGCCTGTTAAAATTTCGACTTGATCACTCGATCGTCCCAGCTTTCAAAGAAAGCAGAGCCTGATTCATTTTAAGATCGATTCAAGCAGGCCACGTTAAACAAAAACAAAATTTTGATGCATTGAAAATGCATGTTGATAATGTACTTGAAGTTGATCAAGGACACGGTTACGATAGTAATTATTGCGATTACGCGTCACAGTACTTACGGCTGTTACTATGATGAAACAGACGATTCTTGTGCAGATAAGGCTGAAGAAGGGCCTTATAATATCAATTTTTACTTACGAAACGTTAGATACTTTAAAAGATGGTTTTGTGATACCTTTGACTTTGTTTTTAACCACATTTTCATGTGGACGTATATTGTCGTCGCCCCTGTTCGTCCGTCCACAATTATTTGTGAACAGTCTACAGGTCACAATTTTTATCCGATTTCACGCTAAGATCTCGATTCCTTTCGATATTCGCATATATCGTACTGTAACTTCATGGGTTATGGCCCCTGATTGTACCAAAAATCACGTTTTTTAGCTTGTGAACAGTGTAGAGGTCACAATTTTGAACCGATTTGGATGAAACTTGAAATGCATGTTTATAACCTAAAGATCATGGTTCCTTTCAATATTTGCGCCCATCGAATCGTAACTTCCTGAATTATGCCCCCTGATTGCCTGAAAAATCGCCCTTTTTAGCTTGTGGCCCCTCTGGAGGTCAAAATTGTTATCCGATTTAAAAAAACGTTTGATTATATCACCGTTACATGGTAATTAAGAGAGACATTGAATTTTGTGAAAATCGGACCAGAATTGACGGACAAAATGGCCGCCGTTTGTACACGAATAGTGTGAAAATATGTTATAACAAGGTTGTGGACCCTATAGAGGTCACAATTTTGAACCGATTTTTGATGAAACTTGACATGTATGTTTATGACCCAAAGATCTTGGTTCCTTTCGATATTTGCACCCATCGGATCGTAACTTCCTGAATTATGTCCCCTGATTGTCCGAAAAATCGCTTTTGTTAGCTTGTGGTTCCTCCTCTGGAGGTCAAAATTATTATCCGATTTAAAAAAACGTTTGATTTTATCACCGTTTCATGGTAATGAAGAGAGAATTTGAATTTTGTGAAAATCGGACCAGAGTTGACAGATAAAATGGCCACCGTCTGTACGCGAACAGTGTGAAAATATGTTATATCAAGGTTGTGGACCCTATATATAGAGGTCACAATTTTGAACTGATTTTGATGAAACTTGAAATACATGTTTATAACCTAATGATCTTTGTTCCATTGCATATTTGCCCATATCGGATCGTAACTTCCTGAATTATGGCCCCTGATTGTACGAAAAATCACCCTTTTTAGCTTGTGGTCCCTCTGGAGGTCACAATTATTATCTGATTTAAAAAAACGTTTGATTATATCACAGTTACACTGTAGTTATGGGTGAATTTGAATTATGATTTTCTGATGATTACTTAAAATGCAACAACTCTTGTTGACTGCCTGGACGATTTGCCTGCTCTGTTGGCGTATGTTTCGTTGCCTGACAACCTATTTGTGAACTTGGTGTGGAATCAACCACATGCAATTTTTTTCAGGTAAATTTACCAGATTTTGATAAAACTATTTTTTTTCCTGCACCAAATGTCAAGAAAACAAGGTAGGATTTTTGTGATCAAAATTTTCTTTGTGAATATTACCATACTCATTATAATTATAAATTTAGATACCAGTACTTTAAAGTTTTGATGACAAATATGAAAAAAACGAATTATAAATAATTGCAGTATTTATTTTAGTGATAAGCGACCATTTGATGCTTTACATCCAGAGATACAAGATACAGTTTTAAATGTGTTGGAGAAAGAATCTTCTTCTGTGTAAGTATATAATACATGTTATGTACATTTTTATACACCAACATTTTCATATGGACGTATATATATTGTCATCCTCCTGTCCGTCCACAATTGTGTGTGGACATGCTAAAGGTCACAATTCTAAATCAATTTTTTCCAAAATTGAAATACAGGTTTATCTCCAAAAGATCTTGGTTGCTTTCAATATTCTATCAGATCGAAACTACATAAATTATTCTCTGTGATTTTACGAAAAGTCACGTTTTGTTAAGCGAAACATGCAGTAAGAGTTGATACAATCTGTACATATTACCAACGTTTAGAGCATATTCAAAAGTCCCTTTTCTCTCACAGTGACGATATTTGAGCTAAAAGTATTTCATTTTTGAGTGTTTACTTCAATTCAAAATATGGGTTTAGTCACCCTGTAACAGAAATAATTGATTTCTATGTGTAATAATTAGTCTTTGAATTGATATTGTTTCTTCTTTGTCAAAATTACCTCATAACCGTAATCATCTGGACACAAATCGACGGCTCGCGTTGTTTATAAGCAAGTAAAATTTTTAAAAGGATGCTTTAGTATCTGTTATAATATCTCCCCTGTCATATATCTCAAGGATTGCATCGGATTAAAATACACACATATACGAATCTAATCAAACACGTTTTATTCCTCTTATTCTTTACACACAACTCTAATTATATATATTAACAACAGAGGGGTACAACAATTGAAATAGTGATCACGTGTATATAAGTAACCTTATATGGAATACATACATATTCATCAGACACTACAATTCCTCCCTTTTTACTTTAAAGTAATCTACATGTATTGCTTTTAAATCTACAAATATTTTACCTAAGAATATTAAAAATAATTGAAAACAAATATTGTAATTATAAAGAAAAGACTAGATGCATAATAATGATAAAATATAAAGTTTCAGTAAATGAATATTGTAGATAAATCCTTGCCTTGGATTAAAAATTATCATAATACTATAAGACTATTCAAATACAAACATGCAACAAACAAATTACCTATTAGGCATTCTTCTGAATCTAGTACTAGTAGGAGGTAAATTACGTTCAAGTTCTGAATTATTCTTTTTGTGTAAATCGGAAGAAGATTGAGTATTATCTTGATTAGGTATACTACCTTGTTGATGTACAACATTTTCACTATTACCATGTTTATTATTATTATTATTCATCTTCTATAGCGCTTCATTATATCCGGTGATATTTCTAAGCGCTTAACAAATGTCACATCACACATCATAATAATATTTAAACAAGTGTGTTTTTAACTCTGATTTGAATTTAAAAAAAGTTGAACTTTCTCTAATTGATCTTGGTAGCTTATTACACATATGGGCACCATTTATAGGGCAAGATAATTTTCCTCTGAGTCTCTTGTAAGCAGGTACAGATAATAAAGTAGTATCTGTGGACGAACGAAGATTCAGTCTTTCCTGTTTGTAGAATGTGAATAATTGTTTCATGTAGGAGGGAGCAGTATCCGAAAATAAAGCTTTATAGACATTTGATAGCATGTACTGGTGCCAAAAGAAGTCACCCAGGAAATACGTTTTTCGTCCAATCAAATATTAATCTATATTGTAATAACGGACATTTATGACTTCTCTGTATATTTAAAATAACACCAATGACAGAAATTAAATAAATTTAAAATGGCATACTGAATGGATTTGTGATTTTAACGGATTTAGTAATTTGAACACTGATTCATAAGGTGATCAACAATGCTACTCGTATAGTGTAATTGATCTATGTATGTACTTTAGCACTTTAAAATTGATTCGGGCTTTCAATATTAAATATCCTATTACACAAAGTTCATTTCTAATTGCTAAATAAAATTTATTCTTAAACTTATGCCATTCACCAGTTTTAATACAATCTCTTAAATTTAACAATTCTTCATCCTTAGAAGCAATACGTTCTATTTCACGAGTAGATAGAGCTTTTGGTGTACACGTTTCTGCAACAAACTTTACATAATTATGATCCTCAGTTGATCTATTCTTAGAATAACGGTTTTGAGTTAACCTTGATAGACAATCAGCAATATTATCTGAACCCTTAATATAATGAACATTGTATGTATAAGGTTGGAGTCTTAATACCCAATGTTCCACTCAATTTGTTATGAAGTCTATTTGGGTCTACTGAAGTTGGCACCAGTGCTGGGTAGAGATTGCTTCCTACGAAATGAATAACGCGACGACGATATGTAGAATTAACATTCACAACCGGACGAGACGAAGCAGTTAACTGAGCGGGGCCATTTGCCTGATTCGGGGTGTTGGGTGCACTGACATTGAAATTAGTGAAATGGGCGGAGATTGGTTAGTATTTCGGTTACGACGTGAGTAGCAATTAACCACAGAGTGATTAAACCCACACCTTGAACATGCATGTTTGTACTTACAATTTGGGAAGGAACAGCCTTGGTTGGAATTAAATGCAAAACAAAGATTCATGCCCTCCCCCCCCCCATAATTCTGCGCCAAGTCTGTAACAAAAGACATGTAAGCCAGTAAACTCGGCACTGACTTGGACGACTTTTGGACCTACACGTCCATAAAGATCGCAAATGCCTTCCGCCATTGATCCAATGACAGAGTTTTGGCCTTGGGTGAGGAAACCAGTTTACTTAAGGCCAATTGGTTTGGTACAGAGCCCAGAAGAAGGCTTGCGAAATTTATGAACTTGTTTGTCCAAATTTCTGTTTTTAATTTATCTGAAATGTGGCTCGATATGAGCCACCCCTCACCCATATTGTAAGTAGAGGGTGGGATTTCTGTTCTTGAGAAAAGTTGTGTTGCCTCCACCGCAAACACGCTTGGGGCAGTAGTGTCACTTGACGGCTCAGCGTGGGCTGTAACAGGAACTGCCGTTGACGGAAACACCGGTACTGGTGCTGATAAACTGGCATTGCTTGGGACTGTTGACGAATTTGCACCCTCTAAGGTAGTGGTTGCTTCTGGTGACTTAACTAAAAGTCGCCGTTTTGCCAATTTCTGCAACAGTATGTTTGTCAGTCGGTCTTCTACAATTTCAATGTCCTCTTCATCATCACTTGGACATGGGTCTCAACGACGCTTAGACATCCTGAAACAGTTCCAATCCAACATAGAATACACACAAGTACAGGCCTTAAATGTAGAAGGCGGCGGAAGCTATTCAAAGTGTTCACAAGAAAATAGCACACATACTGCACTAACATGCCATAACAATTGCTCAGCACAAGTACTACTCACACACATACTATATATGTCACCACAACTGATTAGCTGCATAATTACTACCCACAAACATACACCCAAAGTATGTCACCACAGAAACAGAATAACTCTGTTTACTTCCAGAAGCAGCAACTGATATGTTGGCAAAGAAAAATATGTCACACCACTCACACGCATACCCCACCTCTAGTATGCCACCAATTTTTTTTATTTTTTTATTTTTTTCAGATACACATACATAAGCGACTACAAGTAGCACTACAAATATGGTATCGTCTAAAATGGTAGTTTTACCGATAGTTTCTATTCATAGCGTGTAATTTCAAAACATCGTTCAATAAATGATAAAACTCGTTGAAGAATAACAAAAATGGTTTAATTAGCACCATGGTTTAGATTAATAGCAACAGGTTTAGTTTCTCCCGAGATGCATTTAAAAATGGACAATCTGTGCACTTATCTATGGCGATCATTTACTGGTAAAAAAAAAGTGCGCCTTTTACACCGAAAAATACGGTATTGGCCGAGCCTTTGAGTTGAATAACAAAACTGGTTTAATTAGTACCATGGTTTAGATTAATAGCAACAGGTTTAGTTTCTCCGAGATGCGTTTAAAAATGGACGATCCGTGCACTTTATCTATGGCGATCATTTATTGGCCGAGCCGTTGAGTTGAATAACAAAAATGGTTTAATTAGTACCATGGTTTAGATTAATAGCAACGGGTTTAGTTTCTCCAAGATGCGTTTAAAAATGGACGATCCATGCACTTATCTATGGCGATCATTAATTGGCCGAGCTGTTGCGTTTCCCCCGAGATGGGTTTAAAAATGGACTTCCCGTTCACTTATCTATGGTGTTCAGTTATTAGACGAGGCATCGAATTTCCCGAGATACGTATATAAATCAACATACGAATAATTTATCTATAGTGTTTAATTATAAGATAAAACTTGTAATTTCCCGCGTGCCATTTATCAGATCAATTCATTTTGATTACGATTATTTACATACGAAATACGAATAAAAATTTGAGTGTACCGTGGCCGTACTATATATTATCCATTAGCCTATAAATTATAAAAAGAGTATTCCACCATTGACAAATACATCAAAAATCGGTAAATCGCGATATTCACCTTACCGTGATCGTGCTATATATTATCCATTATCCTATAAAAATAGTATTCCACCATTGACAGATATGTCAAAAATTGGTAAATCACGTCCCGGGTAATTATACAATCAGAACTCGGTAAATCACACAGGTAATGTATCTTCATTAAATCACAAATTAATTAACGCAGACTTCCACATGTGCATGTTGCCAGAAGTCAAGTCCCACAATAGCAGTGCGATAGACCCGCGAGAGAGTTAGACATGTACTGGTGCCAAAAGAAGTCACCCAGGAAATACGTTTTTCGTCCAATCAAATATTAATCTATATTGTAATAACGGACATTTATGACTTCTCTGTATATTTAAAATAACACCAATGACAGAAATTAAATAAATTTAAAATGGCATACTGAATGGATTTGTGATTTTAACGGATTTAGTAATTTGAACACTGATTCATAAGGTGATCAACAATGCTACTCGTATAGTGTAATTGATCTATGTATGTACTTTAGTGTATTCTGGTTGTGCTATACTGTACTATTATTCTATAATATGTATATTATTATGATTGAAGATGGGTTAATTAAAAAAAAAAATAAACAAGTAAAACATATTTATTCAATACAATTGGTATATGTACGAGTCAAGTATTTAGCACGATTACTTTATTATATTGGGCATGTGTGAAATGACTTTATTTTACACCCGCTTCCAAGCCATTTTATATCGGCACATGCACCATTCCTTAAATAGCACCATGCCCCTTTAACAAAGAATTGCATGCTTTTTTGTGAGGCAAAGAGTCTTTGTACCCTGTGATGCATAGTTCTCCAGACAAACTGTCGCCTCGATAATCCAAATGTTACTATTAATCTGTTTATCTGTGGGATAGGTTGCAATTCATAAGATCTTGTTGTTTGATATTTCTTTGGTAGCGTCTTTGGAGTGATGACGCATAAAACAATGACAATTAATATTTATGGCTGTGATAATTACTGGAAACAGAACGTGGTTTAATTGGAATACGTATCGTCTTTTGTATGAATACGGTAAGCAGTTTGTATGTTGAATTTGTAAGTTAAACAGCTTCAAATACAAAAATATTTTGTAAAAGGGATGACGTGGCTATATGTAAGAAATGACTGAAATGTCATGTAATTATAAATACACCATGTGTGAATGTAATTCCCAATTGCATGAAAATTCCAAAACCAAAATATATAAAAAAAAAAATCTCATGTAATAATCGCATTGTTTGCCATTGCTTCATTTAATTAGCTAAGTGAAAGTTGGGTTGTATTTACATACGTAATTTTTTTTTAAACACTTAAATATAAAACTCTTAAGGTTATTTTCGTTTTTGGTCTTCTCCAACTAAACATTGAAACCGGGCGATATAATAAAATCAATAGAAATAAAGGATTATGCAAATGTTGAAGATGAATATCAATGTCTCTGCTGTGCTGTTCCGCTTATATATTCATCGGTAGAAAATATTTTGGGTCTTTTCCATCTCTTCAAAAACTAAAAAAAACCTCATGAATCACAGTGATAATAATATAAAACTGCTAAATCTTGGAAAATATTTGTACCACTCAATAAAAAATAAAAGAAAAACCATACCTAATGGCATATTGGTTTGGGTTGGGGTTAGGTTATGTATATATCTATCTATATTTCAGTTTACAAAGGTGGGAGGGGGATTATATATTATATACTGTTATTGTTATCTGTAGGTATATTTATATTACAATGCATACTATTTATATCTGTATATATATATATATTGGGCAATAGCACACTTTTTGCTTCGCCTGTAATAAAAGTTCAATTAATTGTTATGGATTGGTAATAAAAACATGATTAACTGAGTGGGTTGTATGAAACAATTCTTTAAAAACCAATGGTTTTCTCAAATTAGCTTAAAGTTCATGTAGACACAAATCATTAAATGGTTAAACAGCTGTGATACCTGACAAAAAGTTACTACACTAAAACAATGACTTCGGATTGTAATTCATGTAAATTTAGTGAAATTCCATGTGATGCTCCTTCTATTATTCTTAATATTTTAACAGATTGTGTTACATTTTAAATGATTCATATTCATGTAATTATCAATGTATAGAATTCGCTTTTTGTTATTACATCATCATAGCCAATTCAATTTCGGGGAACTAATTAAACAATGCGAATATACTTTATTACTCAAACATCGGTGAACTGACCTAAAATTTAAATAAAAACGCCAATTCAACAATACTAATATACAGCCGTGAACAAATCTCGTTGGTGATCGGTAATCAACAAAAATCAAAGTGTAAAACTTATTTATTCCATACATTATTGTTTATTTAACAATAAGTAAGCGTTTAACAGTTTATTTAACAATAAGTGCAATTTGGTTAATACGCCTAAGTCTTATCAGTCTCATTTTAAGAATCCACATAGAATTTCGTATCTGAAATGCGACTTGCGCCTTTTCTCTGCAGGATAGTAATCTTAGCTTACCATCTAGGCACTGCTTATTATAAAAAGAGTAAAGTGGTTTCGCATTATGTGTAACGCCACGTAAGATCAATTACACTATATACGAGTAGCTTTGTTGATCTCCTTGTATCAGTGTTCAAATATGCCATTTATACCACAGGCCTACTCGGTATGACCGTGGCGGTATCCGAACCAACCACCTTGTTAACAGACAAGGTGGTTGTTCATGGGATACCGACCGAATATACCGGGGAGGAAATAATGGACGACCTGAAAGATAGGGAGTATGACGTCACTGAGATATACAGATTTAGAGTGGTCGATGGGAAGGATCAGGGAAGCGTTGCCCTGACCTTCAAGAAAGGTACAGCACCCGAGGTCATAAACATAGTGTATCTCAGAAGACGGACCCATCCCTATATACAGAGGGTACGACAGTGCACTAACTGTCAAAAATTGGGTCATACAGTGAAGTACTGTAAAGGAAAAGCCGTATGCGCCCAATGTGGGGGAGAACACTTGGTGGCTGAGTGTAGGGTGGGTAGCAAAATTAACTGCTCAAACTGCAAGGGCAGCCACGCAGCTAACTCCCCCCAATGCCCAAGAATTCAAGCTACAAAAGCAGCGCTACGTCTGCAAAGTAAAGAAAAACTCACCTTTAGGGAAGCGACCCAACAAGTAAAGAACAAGGAGAGGGAAGCAAAAGTAGTTAGAGAACCGGTGATGGAACCAAAACAAGCTCCAGTCCCGACTCTCTTGATGTCCGAAGCAACCACCACCCCTAAAGGTAAAGACAAGAACAAGAAAGAGAAGAAAATATCACCCAAACCTGTAGAAGTCAAACAGAAGACAAAATCATCCAAAAAGAAAGAAGAGGAACCGAAAACGAAGATTCATGAAGAACACTTCATTCCTAAATTTAAAACGGAAAGTGGCTTCATGAACTTCATGATCGAGTTCCTCAGGGTGGCCGTATCCAATGAGGACCAAACTACCAAGATGGCAATAATAAGGACACACATGGTCAACGCCGATGTCCTGTGTCTCATGATTAATTCAATCAACACGGTAAAAAAAAGATCAAGAGAAGAAGACGACGACGAAGAAACGACAAAAGACGATCAAACGGCAAACCTCGCACTCCGTAGAAGGATATCTCATGTTCGTCACTACAGCACTGGTGATATGCCCAGTTGCTTGCCGGTTTCAACACCAAAGACAAACACTAATAAGGTACCTACTATGGAATGTGAAACGCCAATTGACCAATAAATAGCCAAGACAGAGAGGCATCCACCGGACAGTCATCATGGCGGGCCAGGTAAAGGTTCTACAACTTAACGAATAATAATCAAATAAAGTTTCGTGAGATGATATCAGACGATACATGGTAAATCAGTCAAAACAAAGATGGCGTCTGACTTACCTTGTATTCTTGTATTAAGCAGTGGTAAGAAGTTTTATTTTGATTTATTTTAATCCCTTCAAGTGTCTGTGGTTTATACCTTGATGTTTTAAATTTATTTAATTTCTGTCATTGGTGTTATTTTAAATATACAGAGAAGTCATAAATGTCCGTTATTACAATATAGATTAATATTTGATTGGACGAATACTATTGTTTTATTAATTATTGATTTACCGAGTTCTGATTGTATAATTACCCGGGACGTGATTTACCAATTTTTGACATATCTGTCAATGGTGGAATACTATTTTTATAGGATAATGGATAATATATAGCACGACCATGGTAAGGTGAATATCGTGATTTACCGATTTTTGACGTATTTTTCAATGGTGGAATACTCTTTTTATTGGCTAATGGATAATATATAGTACAGCCACGGTAAGGTGAATATCTATGTATGCGCATTTTTTTACGCTCAAATTTTTATTCGTACTTCGTATGTAAATAATCGTAATCAAAATGAATTGATTGGATAAACGGCATGCAGGAAATTACAAGTTTTATCCTATAATTAAACACTATAGATAAATTATTTATATGTTGATTTATATACGTATCTCGGGAAATTCGACATATGTAGGGAAATTCGACGCCTCGTCTAATAACTAAACACCATAGATAAGTGAACGGGAAGTCCATTTTTAAACCCATCTCAGGGAAACTCAACGGCTCGGCCAATAAATGATCACCATAGATAAGTGCACGGATCGTTCATTTTTAAACGCATCTCGGAGAAACTAAACCCGTTGTTATTAATCTAAACCATGGTACTAATTAAACCTTTTTTTTATTCTTCAACGAGTTTTATCATTTTTTGAATGATGTTTTGAAATTACACGGTATGAATAGAAACTATCGGTAAAACTACCATTTTAGACAATACCATATTTGTAGTGTAGTCTACTATACAATTCCAAAATGATGGGTACAATGAAAAGCCCAACACAGCAATAACATATTATACTAAAAGAGTACAATGATGTCAAAAAAACGCCCAACTAAGATGTGGGAAGCAAACAAAACCAACGGATATGTCGCTGAATGGCATCTCTCACACTGCGACCGAAAAGTGGGCAACCGATCTCCTTTGATAAATGAATACCGTCAGTATCATAAGGATTACGGACTGGTTTTATTAGCCCTGCTCTATGGTGCCATAATGAAATATTAGAACGATCAATGCACAGTGATGCCAATATTTTATTTGTCTCGGCTACTTTCTCGTTATAAGTGGAATGAGTCATTAGTTTGCGGGGTAAAAGTTCCGAGATTACTACGCACTTCGGATTCCATCCATGAACAATATAATCAGCAAAGGACACAATGGCTACCGCCAATTGATATGGGTTACTGTCCAAATCCGACAAATCATTGGAGCCCATGTGTAACAATATAATATCGGCATTACTAAAATCTAAATTGTTTTGACTTAAAAAGGCGTCCGTGCGGATCGCCTCTAACACGTAAACACAATAACCGTGGAAACTAAGCCTACATAATCAAGAGTCTAATCCTATATTTGAATAAGACTGATTGAATTTAGTGAAATCACGAAGCCGTTTTATGTAGCTAGAACCGAAAATGCACACTTGCGCTGGGTCCGATAACAAACTCGATGCCGGGGTGAGCGACTGTTGACCAACTTGGAACAAAGGGAATGCCACTATTTTTTTGGTGGAGATTACACCTAAGCGAACAAACGGCGACACTTGCCGAATAAAACTTTTTTTGTGTACCACACGTCAATACAACAATCGACGGAAACACTAAATATACTTAACTTATGATAATAATTGGTGCAAAAACACTCTCCAAAGGCACTAAACAAAAATTAAAGACTGCAGCTATTGTTCGTGTGTGGTCTCTCACTGGCAAATATTCGCGCGCCTCAAAAAACAATGACTGACATCACATGTTGAACTAAACACAAGAGGTCCTTTAGTAGGAGCAAATGAATGGGGTTTGAAATAAGTATTGCTAAGATTCAAGAATACCATACCGGTGTTGACCATAAGCATCCTGGCACTATAATTATAATGGTCTCTGATTATTTTGTTGAGATACTATGCAACTCAGCGCTCATGCTGTCGATCGCCATTTCAGCCAATTGCGATAAAAATATAATTTTGGCGATAAAATATTCAATCTGATATTTTTTTCATGTATGGCGATTCTTTTTTAACCCTGGCTATAAAATTATTCTTGCCAAAAAGCTTTGATTTGATCCCGTGCAGACTGACACACGTTACAGTCTATCGCGCTTGGCTGGGTCAGTCATCAATCAATTAGGCACCAATCCCTTGTCTCATGATCAATCCTGGATTAGTGTTGACGGTATCTTAGACAAAAGCCTATCTTTTGAAAATTTAAATATCTAACAGTTTACTGTGTGTATATACACATTCTTTTGCAGTGTTGTTAATGGGGGAAAAAATGGAATTTCTATATAATATGAACACTGTATCCACTGCTTGTGAAGGCTTGCAAAATTTGATTTGAAAACTTAGAAAAAACTCTTTACAATTGAGCTGAGGAAACTCTTGACAGGGAGATAAATTATCTCAACCATTTGATTTCACCAAATAATACGTAAATATTCATGATAATCTGGACGAATAGAAAAAAAAAAAAATCTTTTAGATCCATGAATGATAGAAACTCATCTCTATGTATTATCCATAGCATAGTTCTTTTGTGTAAAATGTTCATAACTTATAATAAAAATATGTAAATTTTTCAGGTTTATAACAGGACGATAATCATCAGTCTTTTTCTGAACTAAAAGGATATTAGAAATAAACTGATTGGTATGAAAAACCAGGGACAACCTGGACAAAAAGCCCTCTTACTAAACATTTAATTAATCAACTATAACTCCATCTACTCGGAATTATATAGAGGTGGTTAGGCAAGTGAGGTTGAAAAGGTTGTTGTAGAAAACTTAAAGAGCACATAAAATGAATAAACTAAATTGATTGAATTTACAGACATTGTTTACTACCGGTATATGCATTTTACGGCAGTTTAACATCAATCTGATGAAAATTAATTCAGATATCGTCACTCAAAGTTGCAAATATAGACCTCCCGTAAAAACGACTTGGCCAATTATCGAAAACACTCTTAATCCCCTCAGACGCCAGTGACGTCACAGTGACCGAATGCATATTCGGAATGGCATTCGGAATGTTTATTCCTTAATTACCTATATACAGCCAGCGTGTGTATTCATTAACGCCTGACTGATTCCTTAATCCCCCTAATTAAATAAAACAATTGACTACGTACAAATTTTCTTTGTGATTCATTTTAATTTAAGATCCAATTTAGAATTTGTTTCATAATGTACGGTATTTTTGATTTCTCACGACAGCGATTTTAATACCCTCTACCATCGTGTGCAGTCCAAACGATTCGAGATATATTTTCCTTAGAAGAGTATCGTTGTTCTAATTTAGAATTTGTTTCGTAATGTATGGTCGTTCTATTTTCTCACGGCGGCAATTAAATACATTTTCGTCAGAAGAGTGTTGTGGTTCTTCTAATTTCCCCCAAGTAAAAAAGTAAGGGGGTAAAAAGATGAAGTCATGCCAGATGTATCATAAACATCAAACATGATTGAAATGTGATTTGTAAGTGACAATCAGTTATCGTCATACGGCGCCTTTCTTTCAACATGCGGTTTTGACTTCATTACGCTGAAATAGACCGTAAAAATGAAATACGAAAAAATATCTCAAAATATGTCAGAATTAACATTACAAAAACATTTTTTGGTAACCATCTTAATGGGATAACAGATTGAGAAGGGTCATCTAACTACTTCGTGTATTGATGGCAAGTGTAGGGTCGTTTATACCTGCCATAAATCAATCAGACTAAAATTGCACATTGATTAGGTCATAAATTAATAACGAATTCTGATTAGGTAATTATCATTTTTTACGCCGACCAGTTTAATTAGCTTTGTTCGCCGATGTTTTTGTAATAAAGTAGCCTCTTATTATTTGTTGATTAGTGTTTAAACATCTAAATATAAATCATTCGATGGAAATTCGTTTGCGCGATAAGATCAGGTTATAATGTCTAACATCGTTTAACTTTTTTAAATAATAAACGCATGTTCACTGCATATCACTGTTGTGATTGTAGGCTGTCAATCAGGATTTGAATTGTTTACAAACACAATCCACTCTTTCCGTAAGATTTCATCCTTGGGAAATTTATGAAACGCAGGTACAAATATCCCCTTTTTCTAGCTGGAATTTCCACAACTCTCAATAACACAACGATAATGTGGCATCTTGAAATACACTCCGAAATATTCTAGTCACAAATATATAATCTATTACAACTCAAGACGAGAAAGGTCGGCTTGTGAAAATGCTTTGACTTCTATAGTATAGTGATATGTAGCTTACATGTAAATAATGACGAGTTAATGATTACGCCAGTCAAATGTTAATTGGACCGACAAATACACACGTGTTAACTGGTGGTGTGTATACAGTGATATATTGTAGATTATGTGTAGTGCCTGTGACATCACCAGCCAATCAACCGGATTAAGGTTGTAATTGAAAATTTGAAAACCGTTTTTGGCTGACTGATGTTTAAACGTTAATATCTGAATTAATTTTAATCAGATTGGTGTGAACTTGACGTAAAATGAATGTAGTAACCCTTTGCTATCAATATATGCCATTAAGAATTATTATTTTATGTGGTCTTTAAAGCAGTACCCATTAAATGTATTAAGATTCCATTTATCTGATGTCATGATAGACCAACTGCTTAAAAATATTTGAAATCTGATTGGCTACAAAAGTATAATCTACAGATGTTACTGTAGCTGGGTTGATGCTGCCTTGAAAATTGCTGATTAGTACCTGACATAATATGATTACCAAATAAAACATATACAGTGGACTCTGTCAAATCCGACATCGTACGGGATCGTCACAATATGTCGGATGTCACAGAGATTAGAATACCCGGTTTTGTCAAAACCGGAAATATTATAACTTCGAAAACCGGAAGTATTATTATAATTTTGCTTCGAATCACCAGAACGTTATTCCATTTAAAAATGATAAACTTTGCTGTGCATTCAAAATTTTCTGACATTAATTTATATTTCATTCAACATTTTGAATATGTCGAGTCTTCAGTTGGTCGCTATCACGTGTTCATTGATAATTTGTCGTTCTATGTCAAGGTCGTCATCACACGGTTCGGTGAGATTCGTCGTAGGGTGAACAAACAATGGGCTGAAGTGAGCGGACGTTACTTTTTCAGTGGCCGTTTTATGACCTTGACACTCATCGGCGAAAGCTCATTTCAGCTCAACGTGGACAAACTTACGTTATTCGGGATCAATCGGCATGCGCAACGAATGTTTCTAGCAGGTGCTAGGAATATTTGTTCGACCGAATTTGTGGGGAAAATTCGTAGATATTCTTGAGTATTTGTCACAATTACTGTCTTACAAGAGATTATAAAATTTTCAAGGTAATCAACAAATCCTACACGATAGGGCGCTATTGCACTTTCGCACCTCTACCAGTTCCTGTGGTTGTAGCGACTTGAAATTTTCAGGGGATGTTCAGGAGGACTAGCGATGATCCCACACAAAATTTAATCCGAATCGATCAATAACTTGTCATTTTACCGACCTTTTACGTTCAGCTCACATATAGTCTTATCCGGTCGACGCCATTTTCTTGGTTTAACATTTTAGGTTTAGGTCTAAGGGAAGTAACTCCCGTTTAACATATTAGGGATAAGACAGGTAATTCTCTACAGTTTCACTTTAGCGGAAAATCGATATTTCTCGGCCTATAACATTTTTCCAGTAACATTCCTATGATCTTAATGCTTTTAAATACAAAGGCTCTGGCATGTCACAGTCATCTAATAAAAATATTGTGGCCTGTTCGAATTTTTTCCCGCCTGTGGAGGTCACATGCACCTTTCACATTGACCACACCCATGGCCATTGACTTCCTTTCCGACACGGACCCTCAGCGTTTGATCGTTTTCTGATCAATCGGTGTGCGACAGAACCAAGGTCAAGGTCGGTGGTTCAAGCCGAGATTGTGGCCTCTGAAAAAGGTTACTGGGTAAAGGTCGTAAGTCAAGGTTAAATGTCCAAAAACTGACTTTGAAAAGTTTCAGTTCAGTTTACTGTAACATGACCTTGACAGAAGGTCATCGTCTCTGCTTTCACCTCGAACAATGAACTTGATAATACAGCGAGAAATAGGGTCATGGCAAGCATAAATGGAAAGGCCCCAAGATCGACGGGAAGGTTGGACTCAAGGTCAAGGTCACGGTTCGTTAGCCTTGACAAGTGCAAGTCACCACGACCGTCTACATTGACCACGCCCATTGACTTCCTTTTCGTCACGGACCCTCTGCCCCAAGATCGACGGGAAGGTTGGACTCAAGGTCAAGGTCACGGTTCGTTAGCCTTGACTAGTGCAAGTCACCACGACCGTCTACATTGACCACGCCCATTGACTTCCTTTTCGTCACGGACCCTCTGCGTTTGACAGTTTTCTGATTGAGCAGTGTGTGACAGGACCAAGGTCAAGGTTGGTTGTTCAAGCTAAAATTGTTGCCTTTGAAAATGGTTACTGGATGAAGGTTGTAAGTCAAGGTCAAATGTCCAAAAACTGAGTTTGAAAAGTGTGAGTTCAGTTTTCTGTAAGATGACCTTGACCCACGGCTTGACCCAGTTAACTTTTTTGAAGGACGCTGTCTCTGCTTTCACCACGAACACTGACTTTGATAATACAGCGAGAAATAGGGTCATGGCAAGCATAAACGCAAAGGCCCCGAGAACGATGGGGAGTTTGGACTCATGGTCAAAGTCAAGGTCAAGGATGGTTAGCCTTGACTAGTTACCAGGTTACCACGACCATCTACATTGACAACGCCCATTGACTTCCTTTTCGTCACGGACCCTCGGCATTTGACAGTTTTCTGACCAAGCAGTGTGTGACAGGACCAAGGTCAAGGTCGATTGTCCAAGTCCAGATTGTGAACTTCAAAATATAGTATTGGGTGAAGGTCGTACCCAAGGGTCAAGTGTCCAAAAACTGACTTTGAAAAGGTTCAGTTTTCTGTAGCATGACCTTGACCCACGACTTTGACCCTGTTACCTTTTTTGAAGGACATCGTCTCTTCTTTCACCTCGAACATTGAATTTGATAATACAATAAGAAGTATGGGGACAGCAAGCATAAACGCAAAGGCCCCGAGCTCGATGGAAAATTTAAAGTCAGGGTCAGCATCAAGGTCACAACGTTATTCACACGTAAACGACAATCCAAATGGTCAACGCCAAATAGTCATTTACCGAATATGGTGGCTTAGCGCAAAAATTAAAATATACCAAAATTATTATTATTATTATGAACTGCATCGTTAGGCGTGTAAGCGCAGCGTGTCGAGGTCCGTCTGAGTGTCTTGTTATTTGAGTCTAAATAGTCAACAAAGAAAATGGCGTCGAACGAATAAGATTATCTGTGAAGCAGAACGTAAAAGGTCGGTAAGATGAAAAGTTATTAATCGATTCAGTTGAAATTTGGCGTGAGGTCATCGCTAGTCCCCCTTGACATCCCCTGAAAAGTCTCTACGACCACGGGAACTGGTAGAGGTGCGAAAGTGCAATAGCGCCCACGATAGTGAGTTTTAATCTGTTAAAACGATAATTGATTGGTGATTGCTTGTTAATCTTTTGTGGCTTCACACCCATCACGTTTTAATCTAACTAACGGACAATTGATTGGTCATTGCTTGACACCTACCGATTTAAGGCCGGATTATACGGTGACGATTCAATGGAAATTTTTGTGACGGGACGGCTGATTGATGTCCTAATCAGGAACATACAGAGTCCGGATTTACCAGAGATTTTTTGGCTGAAGTTATAAAGATATAAATCGGGACATTAAAATCATGTTGGATGTCACAGAGATCCGGACTTAATCAGAGATCGGATGTGACAGAGTCCACTGTACATGTAATGTTATATAATTCTCTGACTGATCTATCTCTCGAACATGATAGTCAAATCTACGTTTTAAAAGACAATTCCAAGTGGGTATTATATTACCCTATTGAATCAGCAATATAATTTTTTGTGTCTTGATCCAGATGTTTTGACAGCAATGACAATAAGGGTGAAACACCAAGGCTAATATCTTCTATACATCCTGAATATCCGCATTTTGCGACTGTGCTTGACGGGGTAAAACTAAATGTGAGTACGGTATCCACCAGTTAATCGATCTCAACACGTTTCGTGGTAACCACACTAACTAGTTTATAGATTAACGATCGAATCATTTACAGCACTGTCACCCCAAAGAACGGGGAAAAATATCAAACTCATTGAACCCCTGGTCAGTACTAAAATCATTATACATTATTGATTTAGGGGCAAAAATTATGAACCATATGTTCCACAGATTGGTATGAACAGTATGACACCTTTGCCTGTATGAGTCTTGTGCTCGTCAATGACCCTGTCTTCATCAACACGGTCGGAGAAGAACAGTAGGAAGTTAAACTTCATTTCATTTCATTTTAATTCTCATCAATGACATTATTATTAACATTATTGTCTGTAAACAAATTCGTTAAAAAATAAAATTTAATTGATTTTAAGATAATCTCTTACCTATGTTTTATAAATTGGTAGGATACTGTGTCATTAAAAACTTCATTTTCATTTGAATTAGTCAGGACTTTTCTACTTTGTACACTAAAATTCCCCATAGTAAATTAAAAGCCCGGTTGAAAGACATTATTCACAGTGTTTTTTCGTCTAAATCAGGAACTGCTAGATATCAATATTTAGTTGTTAATTAGAAATCCACATATTTCGTTAAGAATCACAGTGATTCCAAAAACAAATTCACCGCCATCAAAATAATTCAGATGTTGGATTTTTTAATTAATAACATCTTTGTGGAATTTGGAGGGGAAATATATCAGCAAGTGGTGGGTATCCCCATGGGCACCAACTGTGCACCTTTGCTTGCTGATTTATTTCTCTATTCGTACGAAGACGATTACATACAAGCGCTCGTAAAAACAAATAAACGATTGGTCAGACATTTTAATTTCACTTATCAATATATCGATGACATTTTATCACTGAATAATCCTAAATTTAGTGATTATGTCAAATTCATATATCCTGATGAGCCCGAAATTAAAAACTCCACTGACAGTGACAATTTAGCTTCCTACTTGGATCTGCGTCTCGATTTTGACAATTGCCATAAACTGAGTGTTAAATTGTATGATAAATGTGATGACTTTGACTTTCCGATTGTTAACTTTCCATTTATTAGTAGTAACATTCCAATATCACCAGCTTATGGAGTGTTTGTGTCTCAGCTAATTCGTTACGCGAGAGCTTGTCGTCTAAGCTTCAACTGCATTTGTCGTCTAAGCTTCAACTGCAAGGATACGTGCGCACTAAACTTATAAAAACCTTTAAAAAGTTTTATGGCCGTCACATTGACTTGATTGGTAAATATAACGTTTCTCTCTCAGCTATTATTCTAGATATATTTAATTGACACGTTTACTATTACTATCTCCCAGATTATGTCTACTACATCGTTAATACAGTTCATCATGTGCATTTTGCATACCAATAGTTCATTGGCCAATCACGCTATTTTACCGACATTTTGCCTAATAGTTTGGATGCAGCTATGGCAGGTGTGGCACACTAGCAGGGTAAGCTTGCGCTTCCGGACACCTGTTACCACTGTTTGTCGTGTATGTTGTACACAGTGAACAGTCCATATGCTGATTACACTAGTTTTCCTGATTACACTATTTTGCCTATACCGTTTTATTTATGGGGAATACTACCGGTGTAGGCTGTCATTGATAGTCCATTGGCCAATCTAATTTACCGAGATTTCGTCTAATAGTTTGGATGCAGCTATGGTGGGTGTGGCGCGCCAGGCAGGGTAAGCTTACTCTTCCGGACACCTGTTACAACTGTTAGTCGTGTATTTTGTACACGGGGAGCAGTCCATTTGCTGATTACACTATTTTGCCTATAACGTTTTTAGGACTTCGAATTCTGTCTAATGGCTTGGATTGTTCGTACTTGGTTTTATTTTATTTTATAAGACTATTGTTATTAGTTACTACCGGTATAGGACTTAGATGCAACAGGCCTATATCCCTTTGTCGGCGGTAGACATTGTTACTACTAAAACTACCGGTATAGGACTTAGATACAATATTCCTATCCTTTATCTTTATCGGCGGTAGAGTATAATTGTTATTACTCTTTTAAAACTACCTATAGGACTTAGATGCAACAGGCCTATTATACCTTTGTCGATGGTAGAATATAAGTAAAAAGCATAATGATTTAATTTAATCAACCTGTCCATAATATCATATAAAATGTATTGGACAGACGGCTGTGGAAAAAGATGATTATCTTCACCACGATTTAGGCGTGTATTCGCTGTAGAAGCGACACGGTTATTAGTCCTAATATTACAGACATGAAGAAATGTCAAAATGACTGCGGTAAACAGACAGATCAGGGTAGATTGAAATTAATATAGTGAAACAAAAGAATCCACAGTATCCGTAATGGCAAAACCACTCTGCCTGGATTTATCCACCTGATTGGGACATTTACGAAGCTTGTTTTAGTCACAAGGTTTAGAAGGCACATTACCTTTCTATTTTAAAAGTACGATTTATTGCTTGTCCCTTTTAGCCGCCTCGTTACTGGTGTAAACATCAGGTTTAGATATGTAATTTAACAGCAACTTCTACCGATCATATACTCATCAAACAAAAAGAGGTATTACCTTCATCAAAGATGAGAATGTCCGGGTCTAAACCAATCACTAACTGCCCTACAAAAGCTTTACATTTAAAACGAGTGCCAATATTGGACCAAATATGTTTACATAACGTTACGTCGTGGCTCACGATTTTATTATGCCAAATTAACATGTGCATAGCAGAATACTGCAGTAAAACTAATTGCGTGACAAATGAGGCTATCAAGTCGAATGAAATGTAAACAATACTGTTCAATAAGTACAAGAAACAGACGCTATTCCAGCAATGGCCAGAGAGGGATTTCGCGGGCCATTGTTCAGGAATATGGGGTGTAAAGGGTTTATAGAAAACAGACTCTTCGGACAAACCTTTTCAAAATCATCGCTTGGAGATTTACTTTATAATTTTTCAAATTTACATATTTAACGTAAATATTCAAACAGTTGAGGTCAACCTGACTTTTAGTTCCTTTCAAAGTTATCTCATTTAATTTTTCGATGTTTTCTTACCATTTTCATTTCATTTTTCTGAAACTTTTGAAGTGGGAAGTCATCCCGATTACAGCAACACAAGTCTCAGTTATTTCCCTTTAGTTTTCAGATTATTTTTATACCCGGGTGCAATGTTTCTCACTATATTTAGACTTATAACTTCGCGATTTTTTTTACAGATTTTGATAATTATTTTTTCTTGTACTTCAATCTTTTAAGATACTTGATATAATCCATGCCACGTGACGATGAATATGAAAGCTTTCATATCTGCATCGGACAGTAGCAGATCTAGTTATTATTATTATTATTTTTCCATCGAATCATATATCAGGAACTACTTGACGGATCGATTTGGTCCGAAATCACCGAAGTTGTCGTTTTTCAAAATTTTGCCGTAATATTATCAATTATTGTCGAATTGTCATATTTGGTACATTTTGACATTATTTCGGCATTATTCTAAAATATAATATTTAACACCAATATAACTACTACTGCAGAGTAACAGAATATTTGTCTATACAGATACTTCTGATAAAGATGACACTAATGCCACTTTTTCCATCATCCATCACTGCAAGCAACTTTTGTATATGAAGATAGAATCCAGGCCTTTTTTTTTTTTTTTTTTTTTTTTTTTACATCATCACTGCGATGCAAAGCAATTGCATGCACTTTACTAAGGCCACTTTTTAATCACTTACAGCCATGCAAGCAAATTGTATACCAATAACAAAACTAGGCCTCTTATTGAAACTGCATGCAACACATACAAATATAGTATCAAGGCCACTTGTTGATAACTGCATGCAACTTTTTGTTGAAAGATGGCTTCCAGGCCGTATTTTAACGACTTCATGCAATATATAAAATCTTTTATAATTTCATGCAACATATAAATTATATAACCTACCAAACAATACCAACGGATATGGCGTAAAATGGCATCCCGTACACTGGCTAAAAACAAAGGGTTGCCCACTTCTGGGGATAAATGGATACCATCTCTGGCATATGGGTATGTGACTGGCTGCCAAAGTCCAGCTCGGTGTCGCCAAAAACTCAATGTGGGATCATCTTGAGAAAATTGCATAAGGGCATTGTTGGTTTGGACAATATTGCTGTTGTAGTTCCCGTATGGGACAGTCTGCCGCGGCAACAACTGAGAAATTATGACACATTTTGGCGCCCAACCACTCTGAATATAACCCGCAAACGATGTAATATCCAACGCCGTTCGAACGGGGCTACTGTGTGTATCAGATAAGTCATTCGATCCTAAATGAAGATATACCAAATCCGATCCAGAAAAGCGATCGTTTCTTTTAAATAAACGACCGTGCGGGTCATTCCTCACAAGTAATCCACCATACCCCCAACAGCGAACAACACACAAACGGTAGTCTAATCCTAAATTATCGTCATATAAAGCCATGTGATCCGCTAACCGCTTAACATAGGAAGTGCCAAAAATAGGCACATTAATCGGTCGGGAAACTGGAAAAGACTGTTGAATGTTGCGACTCACACTAAATAACGGCACAGAATTTGACGAGGCCATGATGGCACTGACCACCTTTAGAGAACAAAGGAAATGAGAACGAGGCTGTCTACTAATGGCGGAACAACGAACACAACTAAAAGAAGAGATTCTTACTATCACACAACACAACCATGAACGTACAAAAACAAATTACTTAGCTAGGAAAATACTATTCTTCCGTCAAACCATCAACCACCGATGAAAATTATAACATATATAGTATTTATCAATTTAAAACTATCTCTTCTCTCACAAATTAATCTACGTCTAGGTGGTTGGCAGAGCGTTGAAACAATGACTAAAGTGGCGGTAAATATTAATCGGCTCATTAGCATAATTACAATCCCGCAGTAAATACATGAAACATTCTGATTGGCTAAAAAACCACAAATTACATTAATTACATTAATGTTCATTTCTTGTCTTTTTGTGGATTTCATTTGTTGTCCCCCGCCTTTCGAAGAAAGTTGGGGGACTATTAAAATGGGTTCGTCCGTCCGTCTGTCTGTCTGTCTGTCTGTCTGTCTGTCCGTCTGTCCGTCACACTTTTTGGGACACAATAACTCTCTTCCTAATTGAGCTAGAATGTTCAAACTTGGTGTATGTGTTTATTAGGTCAATGCCTTGATGGAGTTCAAAGATGAGCATTTTCCGCTTAGGGTAAGCAGAGATAAGCAATTTGATTGGTTGATGCTTTGGGACACGATAACTTCAGTTCTAATTAAGTGAGAGTGATGAAACTAAATGTATAGTTTCATTACAGTAATACCTTGACTAAGTTCGATAATGAGCATTTTCCGCTCAGGGTAAGCAGAGCAATTTGATTGGTCGAGACTTTGGAACACAATAACTCTCCTTCTAATTGAGTTAAAATGTTCAAACTTGGTGTATATGCTTATTAGGTCAATGCCTTGATGGAGTTTGGAGATGAGCATTTTCCGCTTAGGGTAAGCAGAGCGATACGCAATTTGATTGGTCGAGACTTTGGAACACAATAACTCTTCTTCTAATTGAGTAAAAATGTTCAAACTTGGTGTATATGCTTATAAGGTCAATGCCTTGATGGAGTTCGAAGATGAGCATTTTCCACTTATGGTAAGCAGAGATAAGCAATTTGATTGGTTGATGCTTTGGGACACGATAACTTTAGTTCTAATTAAGTGAGAGTGATGAAACTTGGTGTATAGTTTCATTACAGTAATACCTTGACTAAGTTCGATAATGAGCATTTTCTGCTCAAGGTAAGCAGAGCGATACGCAATTTGATTGGTCGAGAGTAGTCGAGACTTTGGAACACAATAACGCTCCTTCTAATTGAGTTAAAATGTTCAAACTTGTTGTATATGCTTATTAGGTCAATGCCTTGATGGAGTTCGAAGATGAGCATTTTCCGCTTAGGGTAAGCAGAGATAAGCAATTTGATTGGTTGATACTTTGGGACAAGATAACTTAAGTTCATCTTGATTGATGATTTTTATGCCAATACAATGACTGCATTCTCATTTAGTAATCGATTCGACAGTAACAGTGTATAGAAACGATTGACTTGGACACGAGGGCCCATTCCCTTTTCTCGTCGGTTTTAGCATTTTTCTTTATAAAACACTTTTGTATGACACTTCGTGTACAGTTTGATTGCTCGATACATTGAAAAAAATAAATGTGCGATTAATTAATATGTGTCTTCTATTTATTTTGGGATTTCGGCGGGGGACATCAGCCTCACTGTCTTGTTCTTTATAAAACACTTTTGGATGACACTTCATGTACAGTTTGATTGCTCGATAACTTTGAAAAAAATAAATGTGCGATTAATTAATATGTGTCATCTATTTATTTTGGGTATGTTGGCGGGGGACATCAGCCTCACTGTTGGCTTGTTAACATTATTGTGGTACCACTGAACTATAAATGCATGTGTCTTAAAATTGGTCGCATGCAATATCGCTATTTACCGATATCCCGATAAACCTCCATTTGATTATCCGATACATGTATTAGTCCGAAAATATTTTGCTGACTTTTTAATATCGGCACAAAAGAGTTTGGATGGTTGCATACTGTCAGTCAGGGTTCAATAATGTGAATTGAAACGTGGCATCATAAGAAACTGATTGACAGAATATAGACGCCCCTTTATCAACACATTGTTGCCTTGTAAACTTTAATTGTAGATTGCCAGTAGTTATAATTACAGTAGGCCTCCAAACAAATTTTGACGCATTATTGAACAATCAAAACTGTTACGCTATCGCCAATGATTACTTAAACCCCTTTCCCATGCATTCGTAATTTTATGTCCGGTTAAAATTCATGTCTCACTTAGCAGTGTTACATTCTGCTAAATATGAAAACACTTTAAGTTTTAGTTACAACTCTATTTATGGAGTATCTTACCTTCATCGAAATAAAATCCATAAAATAGGATTTCCATGTATATGAATATTATCAATAACGTTATATTGCTAATGCAGAACACAAAATAATTTGTATGTGATTGGCTTCAAAAGAACTAAGTTGTCAATCATCCTTTGAACTCTAAGTATTCCTGTGATCGAAACGAATACGACATGTAAAAATAGACAACTGCACGATTCTTTCAAGACAACGTTCTTTGATGCGCAGACATGTCGTCTCCCATGTTGAACCAATGCTGTTATAAACGACATTGTACTACTACTACTACTTAGTGTTTAACGTCTGCTTCCACATAAGTGATATCGCAGACAAGACTTAGGAGAGCCGAAGCTGATTCCTGTTTTTTAGAATATGATTTTGCAATCTTTCTATTTGGCTTTAAGCCATGGATTGGGTTTAGTGGGAAGTTCTTCCCTTTATTTATTAAAAAACATATCATTTGGTAGATGATCTCGTTTGCTTCTGGGTTGGTTGGTGTCATCGTTTGGGGTTAGTGTTTAGGTGCCAGACCCGTCTTATCGTGGCCTCCCCTTACTCCACTATCCCACTCTATGGGTTTGGTATCAGTTTTATTTACGAAATAGTGTTTAGGTGCCGAGTACGTCTGACCGAAACTCCCCCTTACTCCACTATCCTGCTTAGTTTGGTAGATGTCATCTGTGGTTTTTGTGTTTAGGTGCCAGGCCCGTCTTATCGTGACCTCCCCTTACTC
Organism: Patella depressa; assembly: GCA_948474765.1. Classification (NCBI taxonomy): domain Eukaryota; kingdom Metazoa; phylum Mollusca; class Gastropoda; family Patellidae; genus Patella; species Patella depressa. Next base: position 40,660,186 of record OX419720.1, on the reverse strand, counting down.
CACTATCCTATTCTGTTTAGTGTCTGTTTTTTGGCGGAATAGTGTTTAGATGCCGAGTCCGTCTGATCGTGACCCTCCCTTACTCCACTATCCTGCCAGTTTGGTATAAATCCCCTATGTAGTTTAGTGTTTAGATGCCGAGCCCGTCTAATCATGACCCCCTCTTACTTCACTATTCTACTTAGTCCAACTGTGTCCATTAGGGCGTGGATTTGTTCAAAGATTTGCAGTTTCAGATCTGGTCTAGGGAAGAGTAGGTTTTTAGTGTTGAACGGTATGTTGTTGTTCTCCATTATTCTCACTAGTTCCCTTCTCTCCTCCTTGTATACCTCGCAGTCTACCAACGACATTGTGGATGAGATATGTATTAGTAATGTCTGCTGCATCGTAGACATTTACCTGTGTTAAAAAAACAAATACAGGTCACGTGTCATTAAGATGTTTATATTTTGATTTGCATAATAGGTGGGTCCCTGGTGCAATGTTCGTTTTTTGATGTGCGACCTGGGTATAATCTTTGTTGCAGGATCAACCGACGAAATTAATTGGTCGGAAACCTTATAATACCACCATTTTCTTAACATGGCCTCCCCGACTATGAACTTTTGATGTCAGAGTGGGGGCGGAGAATTTTCCGCAAAGAAATGAGATTTTTTAACCTCTTGGATTTCGATTCCTATACCTTCACGGTACCTGAAAACAACAAGAGGGATTGTAAGATTAAACATATAGGATGAAATACTATGACATTATTATCATGTCGTACTGAAAATTAGAGGACTAAGTTATTACTACAGTATATTTCAAAACAAAAAAAAATTTGTATTGGAAATATGCGAAAATTTAATGCCATTGGTTGTTCTTCTTGAATTGGTTGAATTATTAAACATTTCAAAGTTCCATATTACTACACAAACTGACATCAAAGCAGGAAGTACGCTTCGCTGGACACTAACTTGGATCAACGCTGACCTAGATATTATATAACATCTGCTAATTGTCAGACTTTATTGGGGGTAATTAAATAATGATCATCGTCGCAGCTCAGCAATTTTAGTGAATGTGTATTTTAAACCTCTTTCAAGATTTTATCTTGATTTTAACAATACTTATGTCAAATAAGATAGATTTTTTACACTGTCAAAAGTTAAAGATTCAAAAACAAGCCAAAGGCTTATATTAATTTGTCTCCTTGATTAATACATATACTAAAATAAACGTATAATATATACACTTCACGTACAAAATATATTTAACAATACAGTATTTTGTATTCACTATTAATCGTGCATGCAAGTAATTTAATAGTTTGTGTCACAAAAGTGCCTCACATTTCATAATATGTTTTCAGGACGTCAGATGTATATTAACCGAGAATTTAATTACCGGTAATTCAGCTAGTATTTTACGATGGTTGTTAGAGTCTTTTAGATAAATGTATAAATTTGTGGACTGTATTAAAAATGTGCATATTCATTTGCAAGGTATTATTACTATCACCGTTAGTTAGAGTTTGTTCTTTTTAGATAATGTTTTCTGGTTTGTGAATCAGCCTTTACTAATTATGTTGTGGTGTAGGATATTTTATTTTGTTCATTTCAAAATGGCAGCCGTAACCATTGCAAAACACGTCTAGTCCCTTAGCAAAAAGTCATATAGAATACCAGTGCAGTTTTCTAAAGAATTCTATAAAAAATGTATAGAGTTTTGTGGGGGGCGTGTCCCATTTTCTGTAGGATAAAATTCTATAGTATTCTACAGAATTTGGGGCGCCTGTAGGAAATAACGGCCCAAAATATTCTAGTTTCTGCAGTGCAAATACTATAGTTTTTCCTACAGATTTATAGGATAATTTCTATAGGAAAATATTGTAGTATTCTATAGGTTTTTTTTATTGTACTTCTGTAGGATTTCTACAGTTATGTATAGGAATAAATACTGTAGTATTTTGTAGTTTGGAAATTCGGTCACTACAGTTTTCTGTAGAATGGGTACTATAGAAATCTACAGATTTTTTATTAATTTTTATTTTGGGAATACATATAGTTGGCCCATGATTTCTTCGAAATTGATAAGGTTATTTCTTCCCTCATGGATGAATCTGAATTCTGCTGCTGATTCACTAGTCAGAACTTTACAAGTTTTATTTTTTCTTGGAAGAACTGAAATATAGGGAAAATAATAGTTAAATAAAGTTAAGTACAGTGTACTCTGTAACTTCCAGCATCAAGCAGGACCAAATAGAAATGGCGGATGTCGGCGAGTGGCGGTTTATCCAATAACAGGAAGTGATTGTGAATGGAATATTTGTAAAACAGAGTACAGTTCCTTAATCTACTTTCCTGTTCCCCATACGTCAGTACGGGCACCTTTAGCATAAGAATAAGATATCAAATAACTGATACCCATTTTTAATTTAACACCTGTATTTATACTTATCATATAAATAAACTCAAATTCAAATGCTTTGTTCGGGAATTCAAGAAACCGACACGACCAATTTGGGTTGGGAGTTTAAAGACACCGACACGGTCACGTGTTAACGTTAGTTATTGAAAATGATTGCCAATCAACGAACCCTTAAAAGATTTGTCGAGTACTGTTTGTTTATAATTTAATTATTAGTGTCTGATAAACTGAGGTGTTTTTGTGATTGGGGAGTCAACAGTGGCGGATTATAGGATTAAATAACAATGGATAATCACTCATCGGACCTCGAGTCGATGGCGAAAGGCGGAAGTGACAAAATGGCGGTTAGAACAAAACGTTTTACAAGCAATCAAGAAGGAAAGAAATCGGGACCAGAGGTTTTGGGCGGATCTAGGCGAGTGGCGGATTGATCAAAAGCCGGAAATTACAGAGTACACTGTAGATAACAAAATCACATAAATCTTATCTTATTTAGTATTATTGTTGAAAAAGTAATAAATTATACTTATCTTTCTGTCTTTAATCAAATCTGTGAAAACAACAGCACCATTCTCTTCAGTTTCTTGTTAATACTAACATATTAATGTAAGTGGTTATACATTGAATTTTAGAACTCAAAATTCAGCCAATGACCATACAAATTTCAAGAGAGTAAATTGGCTGATAATTATAGTTTGTTGACAGGTATGCACGGTTGACCTGCTGGCTTCAACAAATGATATAATTTTGAGTACAGAATCTGTTATAGTCATTAAAATCTAACTAGCAGGTCACCAAACAGTCAGACTGTTCAAATAAACTTTGTCTTTACTTTATTGATCTATCTTAAATATTATCTGTTATTTTTGCTGTGAAGATCTACCTTTACTGCCATTTTTGGGAGGGTGGGGTGGAAAATTTCTTAGAGTGTCAACATGTATCACTATTTCATTCATACTCAACATTAAAATAATATTACTTAAAGACCTTATTTCTTTTTTCATGGTAAGCTTATTTTAGTTTGTCATTTGGTATACAGTAAATTAAGGAAAACTGCATCCAGGAGTTCCATACTTTTATTCATACATGTGCATCTCTTAATTCTATATTAAACTATAGTATGAATAAGACATCGTAAAATTATGAAATCTGTAGTATAGGACATTCTTACTACATTATTATATAGGAAACTATAGTAGGCTATTTGTTAAAATGGTTTAAGTACCGTATAAATATAAATTCTCCACAAAATCTATAGAATAAAATATTTTTTCCATAGTTTTCTACAGAATGTTATAGGAAACTATAGGATTACACGACTGACTTGAGACAGTAAGATAGTTCTATAGAAAACTATAGTTTTTACCAGCAAATCTATAGGAACCAGGACTGATTTGAGAATACAGGTTAGTTCTATAGCCAACTATAGTTTTTACTACAAAGTCTATAGAAAATTTAAGGATTACTCAACTGGCTCGAGGATATAAATTAGTTGTACAGAAAACTATAGTTTTTACCACCAATTCTATAGCAGCACCCATGATCTATAGGTTAATTTTTTTTCTAATAGTTTCTTACAGTATTCTATAGGATTCTATAGGAAATTACACTTAGAAAAAAACTCATCTACCAATCCTACACAAACTATAGTAAATCATTTTGAATCTATAGTCCATGTGAAAAAAAATACAGAATGAATTTGTTTTCCTGTAGTATTCTATAGCATTCTATAGATTCCCTCAAACTTCTATAGGAACCTATACTCTTTCTATAGGACTTTTTCATAAGGGGTGTACTGATTATTTAATGTTAATTCAATATTAGGATCCTATATTCTCCTGGCAAAATAAGAATATCAACATCATTTGAAATTGACCAATATTGATTGCTATTCTAGGTCGATTAAACATTATTAAACTAAATATGCTATCTCATTTCTTTGGGGAAAATTCCCAACCCCCATCCTGACATGAAATGTTCATAGTCGGGGAAGGCATGTTAAGAAAATGGTGGTATTATAAGGTTTCCAGCCAATTAATTTCGTCGGTTGATCCTACAACAAAGATTATACCCAGGTCAGGTCGCACATATCAAAAAACAAACATTGCACCAGGGACCCACCAATTATGCAAATCAAAATATAAATAGGAGATAAACACAACGTTACTGAAAATTCATTTGTGATTTTTAAATTTCCTGTGATCTACAACTTTTATGGTAAGGTGTGTTGTGATATTCATATACATGGAAATTCTATTTTATGGATTTTATTTCGACAAAGGTAAGATACTCCATAAATGGAGTTGTAACCAAAACTTAAAGCGTTTTCATATTTAGCAGGATGTAACACTGCTAAAAGTGAGACATGAATTTAAACCGGACATAAAATTATGAATGCATGAGAAAGGGGTTTAAATAATCATTGGCGATAGCGTAACAGTTTTGATTGTTCAATAAAGCGTCAAAATTTGTTTGTGGGCCTACTGTAATTATAGCTACTGGCAATCTACAATTAAAGTTTACAAGGCAACAATGTGTTGATAAAGGGGCGTCTATATTCTGTCAATCAGTTTCTTATGATGCCATGTTTCAATTCACATTATTGAACCCTGACTGACAGTATGCAACCATCCACACTCTTTTGTGCCGAAATTAAAAAGTCAGCAAAATATTTTCGGACTAATACATGTATCGGATAATCAAATGGAGGTTTATCGGGATATCGGTAAATAGCGATATTGCATGCGACCAATTTTAAGACACATGCATTTATAATTCAGTGGTACCACAATAATGTTAACAAATGAAATCCACAAAAAGACAAGAAAAATAGATAACTGCAGCCCGCGAATAATTATTATTGAACAGATGAGTTACGGGTTGCGCGGTACTCATTTCAACAAGCAAAACAATAAACTGACTATGAGTTACTGTTTACGTGGTACTCATGTCAACACGCACAACAATAAATTGTCAGAACAAAAGAAAATATATAGACATATGGAAAATTAAGCTTATCGATATATTTCTGGATATAATCAAATTGGGGTCTGACTGCTGGATACGTATAAATGACGACATTGTTTTCGCCTTTTTACGACAGATGAATGTCTATATTTATATTTCATTATTCAATTTTATAAATGGCGTGACTATAAAACACGTACTGTGTCTTCCGTTCATCAACAAATACAAAATACGCATAGAAGAAACAGCCCCGTACAACTGGACATACAAAGACCTGTCCTTATACAAACACACCGACGACTGAAAAACCGCACAGTAAAAACAGTTTTCCTTCCCAAATTTTGATTTAACAATTACGCATCAAATAAAGCCTCATGGTCCTTGATTATACCCTTTTGGTGCAGTTATAACAACTATCGAGAAAACACACCAATTTAACAATGCACAGTGTCATTCGTTTTTCACCCGTCGGTTAATTAACGCACACAGTACAGAAAACGCACCGATAATTAACTCGCCTTTCAGTCCATTTCCCCCCCTTGTTAATTAACACACCTTATCTAGAGATTTTAAGCCATAATGAGGAGTTATAATCCGAATATTATGTTTTTATCCAGTTACATCGTTATTGATACTTTGAGGTAGATTTTTATGAAGCAAATTTTGTTTTCCACCCTTACCGATTTTTCAGTGTGAGTTGTTTCTCGTAGTTGTAAATGTTATCATTGCCGACAAAAGAAAAAAAATATGCAACGACCCCTTGTTGAAGACTCTGACGACTTAGCTGCTGTAGGCATATGTTTTGTTGCCTGGCAACCTATCTGCCGATTTTTGATGAAATTTCCCTTGGTTCCTCTCGATATTGGCACAAATCAGACTAACTTGTTTAAACTGGCTCAAAATCCATACTGGACATTTCTCTATTATCCTAATCATGGGTGTTTATGCAAGTAATAAAGTTTGTGGGGGATTCCACGTCAAGTGTACACAAGGTTCTGACATGACCATCACAGATTTTGATGATTTTTGGTGTGCAAGTTAACCATGACGAAAAAACATGATGTGCAAAATTTTAGCGCTGGGAGCCCCATGGGGCCCCATCAGGGGCATTCCGAAATTTGGGCCTTTTCGTCTGACCTTCAAACTTTGGAGATCTATAACTTCGTCCCTAGTAATACTACTTACATGAAATTGGTATCAAATTGTTCAGAAAACATGGATCTTTCTAAAGATCAGGAGCACAAACTCGACAGAACAAAACCCAGGCAGATGTTGTTGACCTTGACCTTGGAACCCACGCCCCCATAAAGGGGCAGCTTCGATTTGGCCAATTTTTCGTGTGAACATTGCCCCGCCTATGATTAACGAACACACAAAAAATCAAAATGGGATCTCCATGGGAACAGATTTTATGGGCCGGTCAAGTCAGGTGCTACACAGTTATTCAAGTGCACACGACCTTATCACCACGACATGACGTCGTAACAACAACTCAGCGAACCTGATTTTGGCCGTGGTAAGAGATGCCAACGATGAGCAACACGCGGTGTCCAACTAACATAGTACCTATAGTAGTGACATCGGCCACAGTGTTGTTTATTATAGTGCTTTAAGCTCGTAACGTTGCATTCTCATTACTCACAAATTCGTGTGGGGAAAAATGTAGTTCTTTTTTCGAGGTGCGGTAAAAATTTGAGGTCTGTACACTATTAATGGATCGTCCAGTGACAAGATAGGTTGCCAGGCAATGAAAAATACGCCCAGTTAAGTCGTCCTGGCGTCAACAAGGGTTGTCGCATATTTTTACTTTTGTCAGTAAGGAGAAAGTTTACAATGCATGAAAATCTTATTACTAGTAAAAGCCCATTAAGTAATAGTTAGAATTCGTCCACAAGATATTTCAAAGTGATCAAGGACCATAACTCTGGCAGTAATTATGACCTTAAACAATGTGTATAAATTTAAAGTCAATTGCATAAAAACATTAGCCTCTAGAGCATCCACAAAATATTTCAAAGGGATCGAGGGCCAAAATTCTTGCAGTAATTATCGGATATCACTGAAAATCAATAGTCTTCTTCGTCTAAACACTGTGTATAAATTCAAAATCAATCGGATATTAACATTAGCATCTAGAGCATCCACAAGATTTTTCTAGGCCCATTACTCTGGCAGTAATTATCGAATATCGCTGAAAATCAACAGGTTTCTTCGTCTGATGACCTTAAACACTGTGTATACAAAGTCAATCGATTATTATCTTTAACCGCTAGAGCATCCAGAAGTTTTTTTTCAAAGTGATTAAGGCCCATAACTCTGGCAGTAATTATCGAATATTGCTGAAAATCAATAGGCTTCTTCATCTATTGACCTTAAACACCGTGTATAAATTTAAAGACAATCAGATATTAACTTTGGTCTCTAAAACATCCACAAGATTTTTCAAAGGGATCGAGGGCCATAACTGTGACAATAATTATTGGATATCGCTGAATATCAATAGGATTCTTTGTCTCATGACCTTAAACACTGTGTATGAATTTAAAGTCAATCGGATATTAACTTTAGCCTCTAGAGTGTCCACAAGAAAGTGTGGACGACGGACGGATAGACAAACGGACGGACAGACAGGGGCAACGGCAATATATATGTCCATATTTCCATGTGGGCATATAAAAAACAGAGAGTACAAGTTATCATAGTGAAATTAGTGATCAGAAGTCAGCTTGCACAAAACAACCTACAGTGAATTCGAATAAAATCGACGTCTGTTTTAGCGACCAAGATGGACTTCATGTCCATCAAATCTGTTCCCATGGAGATCCCACTTTGATTTTTTGTGTGTTCGTAATATATAGGTGGGGCAATGTTCACACAAAAAATTGGCCAAATCGAATCTGCCCCTTTTTATGGGCGTGGTTTCCAAGGTCAAGGTCAACAACATCTGCCTGGATTTTGTTCTGTCGAGTTTGTGCTCCTGGTCATTAGAAAGATCCATGTTTTCTGAACAATTTGGTACCAATTTCATGTACGTAGGATGACTAGGGGCGAAGTTATGGATTTTCAAAGTTTGAAGGTCAGCCGAAAAGGCCCAAATTTTGGGATGTCCCTAAAGGGGCCCCATGGGGCCCCCAGCGCTAAAATTTTGCACATCATGTTTTTTCGTCATGATTAACTTGCACACCAAAAATCATCAAAATCTGTGATGGTCATGTCAAAATCGCCCAAATTTTGTGTACACTTGACATGGAATGCCCCTTGTGTTAAATGAATTTTGATTTTGGACTTATAATGGCAAATGTGGTATACAAAAATATTATTATGTATATACCAAAACTAGTTTTCCCAGTGGAACATGATCCATACTTGAAGAATATTCATTGTGTTGACACCTTGATTTTTTATATTTGGTCATTGAAAATTTGTGCCCCACATCCAGAGGGAGGGTCATTTATGGTATGTCAGGGTTTTAAGTGTTAAGAAGCTTTCAAATTTAAATCTCAAGATAAAAGAAAAACATATGTGCACTAGACATTTTGTACAAAAAAAAAAAAGAATTTGTTAAAAATGTGCCTCATGTATGACTAATGCTCCTGATGTAACTAAACCATTATGCGTTTCTATATAGCTTCGCTTTAACTAAACCTAAATGTAGCTTATATATCATTTTCTATTTGCCAGATTTGGTGCTGAAGAAATGGAAATATTATGGGAATATCGTAATTATCTTCATGGTTATAAAAATATCTTACCAAAAATACTTCAGAGTGTTCATAGTTGGGACTGGCGTTGTCTACCAGATATTTATTGTTTGTTATCTGATTGGCCAGAAATTGATCCAATGGTTGCGTTTGAGTTGTTGCTTCCAAAGTAAGTATAAAGATCACAGACTTTTGCAGTGGATCATGAAGTTTTGCCGTGGAACACGGCAAATCACTTGTGTGCCGATATCATCCCGATTCTAGCACATTAAAGAAAAATGTACTTTATTTAAGTTGAATACATGTATGTTAATCTCGAACGAGAAAGCGAGGGTCAAATTAATATTGTCTGTATTAAGGTGTCACAACTCCCATTGCTCACGTTGAATGAAGGCGTTTTTATACGCCCACATTGAAATGTGGTCGTATATTGTTGTCACCCCCGTCCGTCCGTCCGTCTGTCCGTCTGCTCTAGAGGCTAAAGTTAATATCCGATTGACTTTAAATTTATACACAGTGTTTAAGGTCATGAGACGAAGAAGCCTATTGTTTTTCAGCGATTTCCGATAATAACTACCAGAGTTATGGCCCTTGATCACTTCAAAAAATCTTGTGGACGCTCTAGAGGCCAAAGTTAATATCCGATTGGCTTTAAATTTATACACAGTGTTTAAGGTCATGAGACGAAGAAGCCTATCGATTTTCAGCGATTTCCGATATTTAGTGCCAGAGTTATGGCCCTTGATCACTTCAAAAAATCTTGTGGACGCTATAGAGGCCAAAGTTAATATCCGATTGGCTTTAAATTTATACACAGTGTTTAAGGTCATGAGACGAAGAAGCCTATTGATTTTCAGTGATTTCCGATAATTAGTGCCAGAGTTATGGTCCTTGATCACTTCAAAAAATCTTGTGGACGCTATAGAGGCCAAAGTTAATATCCGATTGGCTTTAAATTTATACACAGTTGTTTAAGGTCATGAGACGAAGAAGCCTATTGATTTTCAGCGATTTCCGATAATTAGTGCCAGAGTTATGGCCCTTGATCACTTCAAAAAATCTTGTGGACGCTTTAAAGGCCAAACTTATCATCCGATTGACTTCAGATTGATACACAGAGTTTAAGGTGTTGAAACGAACAAGTATATTGATTTTCAATGAATTTTGATAACTGAACAGCTAAATCCATGATTTTAAATGTTTCATGTATATATACTAATTCAATTGTTAACGTGGGGTAAAACTTTATAAAAAGCAATCAAATTCTAATGATTTTCTGATAATTACATAATGAGTTGTTACTCTTAATCAGTTTTTAGAGTATTACAAATGTTTCATTACCGAAAAAAGTAAAAATATGCGACATCCCTTGTTGACTGCCCGGACGATTTAGCTGCTGTGGGCGTATGTTTCGTTGCCTGGCAACCTATCTTTTTCCAATTTGTAATCTTTGTTAAACTTAACGTCACACAGTTGCTTTATAATCTTTTAATACGCCCACATTTTCATGTATACGTATATTGTCGTTGCCCCTGTTAGTCCGTTCGTCCACAATTGTTTGTGAACAGTCTACAGGTCACAATTTTTATCCTATTTCAATGAAACTTGAAATATAAGTTTATTACCCTAAGATCTCTGTTCCTTTCGATATTGGCATGTAATCACGTTTTTAGCTTGTGAACAGTGTAGAAGTCACAATTTTCAACCGATTTTGATGAAACTCGAAATACATGTTTATATCCCAAAGATCTTGGTTCCTTTCGATATTTGCACATATCGTACCGTAACTTCCTGAATTGTGATCCCTGATTGTACGAAAAATAGCCTTTTTATACGACCACATTGAAATGTGGTCGTATATTGTCGTCAGTCCGGCGTCCACAATTGCTTGTAGACGCTCTAGAGGCTAAAGTTAATATCCAATGAGACGAAGAAGCCTATTGTTTTTCAGCGATTTTCAATAATAACTACCAGAGTTATGGCACTTGATCACTTCAAAAAATCCCGGGACGCTCCAGAGGTCAAAGTTAATATCCGATTGACTTTAAATTTAGGTATACACAGTGTTTAAGGTCATGAGACGAAGAAGCCTATTGATTTTCAGCGATTTACGATAATTAGTGCCAGAGTTATGGCCCTTGATCAATCTTGTGGACACTCTGAAGGCCAAAGTTAATATTCGATTGACTTTAAATTTATACATAGTGTTTACGGTCATAAGACGAAGAAGTCTATTGATTTTCAGTGATTTCTGATAATTAGTTCCACAGTTGTGGCCCTTGATCACTTCAAAAAATCTTGTGGACGCTCTAGAGGCCAAAGTTAATATCCGATTGACTTCAGATTGATACACAGAGATTAATTTTTATACGCCCACATTGAAATGTGGTCGTATATTGTCGTCGCCCCCGTCCGTCCGTCGGTCGGTCCGTCTTTCCGTCCGGCGTCCACAATTGCTTGTGGACGCTCTACAGGCTAAAGTTAATTTCCGATGACTTTTAATTTATACACAGTGTTTAAGGTCATGAGACGAAGAAGCCTATAATAACTACCAGAGTTATGGCCCTTGATCACTTCAAAAAATCTTGTGGACGCTCTAGAGGCCAAAGTTAATATCCAATTGACTTTAAATTTATACACAGCGTTTAAGGTCATAAGACAATGAAGCCTATTGATTTTCGGCAATTTCCGATAATTAGTGCCAGAGTTATGGCCCTTGATCTCTTTAAAAAATCTTGTGGACGCTCTAAAGGTCAAAGTTAATATCCGATTGACTTCAAATTTATTCACAGTGTTTAAGGTTGTAAGACGAAGAAGCCTATTGATTTTCAGCGATTTCCGATAATTAGTGCCAGAGTTATGGCCCTTGATCACTTCAAAAAATCTTGTGGACGCTCTAGAGGCCAAAGTTAATATCCGATTGACTTTAAATTTATACACAGTGTTTAAGGTTATAAGACGAAGACGCCTATTGATTTTCGGCAATTTCCGATAATTAGTGCCAGAGTTATGGCCCTTGATCTCTTTAAAAAATCTTGTGGACGCTCTAAAGGTCAAAGTTAATATCCGATTGACTTCAAATTTATTCACAGTGTTTAAGGTCGTAAGACGAAGAAGCCTATTGATTTTCAGCGATTTCAAATAATTACTGCCAGAGTTATCTCCCTTGATAACTTCAAAAATTCTTGTGACGCTATAGAGGCCAAAGTTACCATCCGATTGACTTCAGATTGATACATAGAGTTTAAGGTGTTGAAACGAACAAGTATTTTGATTTTCAATGAATTTAGATAACTGAACAGCTAAATCCATGATATTAAATGTTTCATGTATATACTAATTGTTAGCTTGGGGTAAAACTTTATAAAAAGCAATCAAATTCTAATGATTTTCTGATAATTACATAATAAGTTGTTACTCTTAATCAGTTTTTAGTGTATTACAAATGTTTCATTACCGAAAAAAGTAAAAATATGCGACAACCCTTGTTGACTGCCCGGACGATTTAGCTGCTGTGGGCGTATGTTTCGTTGCCTGGCAACCTATCTTATAAGGTGTTGAAACGAACAAATAAATGTTTCCTATACTAATTGTTAGTGTGGGGCAAAACTTTATAAAAAGCAAACAAATTCTAATGATTTTCTGATAATTACATAATGAGTTGTTACTCTTAATCAGATTTTAGTGTATTATAAATGTTTCATTACCGAAAAAAGTAAAATATGCGACAACTCTTGTTGACTGCCCGGACTATTTAGCTGCTGTGGGCGTATTTTTCGTTGCCTGGCAACCTATCTTTTAGCTTGTGGTATAATAATAATAATAATAATAACAGATTTATGTAGCGCAAGATTACACTAAAGTTTCTAATGCGCTTCCAATTCATTAACACTATGAAAGAACTAATTGAATAGGTGTGTTTTCAACTCGCGTTTGAATTGGTCAACAGAGTTAATCATTCGTAATTCTTTTGGAAGATTATTCCATAGATGGGGGGCTGAGTATGAGAAAGCTCGTTTCCCTAGTTCTAATTTCACAGACAGAGTTATCAGTTTATTTTCTGATGATGACCTCAAGGTTCTTGTGTTGTTCTCGCATCGTTTTAACAACTGTTTTAAATATAATGGTGATTTGTCATTCAATGTTTTATGAGTTTGCAGCAAGATTTTGAACACAATTCATTTTTATACGCCCACATTAAATGTGGTCGTATATTGTCGTCGCCCCCGTCCGTCGGTCCGGCGTCCACAATTGCTTGTGGGCGCTCTAGAGGCTAAAGTTAATATCCGATTGACTTTAAATTTATACACAGTGTTTAAAGTCATAAGACGAAGAAGCCTATTTTTTTTCAGCGATTTCCGATAATAACTACCAGAGTTATGGCCCTTGATCACTTCAAAAAATCTTGTGGACGCTCTAGAAGCCAAAGTTAATATCCGATTGGCTTTAAATTTATACACAGTGTTTAAGGTCATGAGACGAAGAAGCCTATTGATTTTCAGCGATTTCCGATAATTAGTGCCAGAGTTATGGCCCTTGATCACTTCAAAAAATCTTGTAGACGCTCTAAAAGCCAAAGTTAATATCCGATTGACTTTAAATTTATACACAGTGTTTAAGGACATAAGACGAAGAAGCCTTTTGATTTTCAGCGATTTCCGATAATTAATGCCAGAGTTATGGCCCTTGATCACTTCAAAAAATCTTGTTGACGCTCTAAAAGCCAAAGTTAATATCTGATTGAATTAAAATTTATACACAGTGTTAAAGGTCATATGATGAAGAATCCTATTGATTTTCAGCGATTTCCGATAATTAGTGCCAGAGTTATGGCCCTTGATCACTTCAAAAAAATCTTGTGGACGCTCTAAAAGCCAAAGTTAATATCCGATTGACATTAAATTTATACACAGTGTTTAAGGTCATAAGATAAAGAATCCTATTGATTTTCAGCAATTTCCGATAATTAGTGCCAGAGTTATGGCCCTTGATCACTTCAAAAAAATCTTGTGAACGCTCTAGAGGCCAAAGTTTATATCCGATTGACTTTAAATTTATTCACAGTGTTTAAGGTCATAAGACGAAGAAGCCTATTGATTTTCAGCGATTTCCGATAATTAGTGCCAGAGTTATGGCCCTTGATCACTTCAAAAAATCTTGTGGACGCTCTACTAGAGGCCAAAGTTAATATCCGATTGACTTTAAATTTATACACAGTGTTTAAGGTTATAAGACGAAGAGGCCAAAGTTAATATCCGATTGACTTTAGATTTATACACAGTGTTTAAGGTCATAAGACGAAGAAGCCTATTGATTTTCAGCGATTTCCGATACTTAGTGCCAGAGTTATGGCCCTTGATCACATCAAAAATCCTGTGGACGCTCTAGAGGCCAGAGTTATTATCCGATTGACTTTAAATTTACACACACTGTTTAAGGTCATGAGACGAAGAAGCCTACTGATTTTCAGCGATTTCAAATAATTACTTCCAGAGTTATCTCCCTTGATCACTTCAAAAAACCTTGTGACGCTATAGATGCCAAACTTATCATCTGATTGACTTCAGATTGATACACAGATTTTAAGGTGTTGAAACGAACAAGTAGTTTGATTTTCAATGAATTTTGATAACTGAAGAGCTAAATCCATGATGTTAAATGTTTCCTATACTAATTGTTAGCGTGGGGCAAAACTTTATAAAAAGCAAACAAATTCTAATGATTTTCAGATGTTTCATTAGTAAAAATATGTGACAAAGCTTGTTGACTGCCCGGACGATTTAGCTACTGTGGGCGTATGTTTTGTTGCCTGGCAACCTATCTTTTAACGGGCAGCCAGTGTAGGGAACGGAGTACTGGGGTGATATGATCAAATTTACTTGTTTTAGTTAAAAGTCGTGCTGCAGAGTTTTGAATGTTTTGTAGTTTTTTTAACTTGATAGTCGGGAAGTCCATACAGCAGAGCATTGTGGTAGTCAAGTTTTGTCGTGATGAAAACATGAATGAGATTTTCTGTTATTTCTGGAGTGAGATATTTCTGTATTCGGGAGATCTGTTTAAGGTGGTAAAAGGCGGATGAACATATTGACTGTATATGACACCTGAATGATAGACTAGGGTCAATGGTAGCTCCAATATTTTTTGCCTTTAATGTAGGGATAATTGTATCCTCTTGCTTACGGGTCTGTAGTTTGTTAAGGAATCCGGATCTAAAGATGTCTTTTTCAAGAGGGGTCTGATGATTCCTTTGCCAAGGTTATTGGAAAACTCACCACTGAGGAGACTTGTATTTACAATTTCTGAGATTATCGGAAGAAAAATATCAACGTTGTCTTTTAACATCCAAGATGGTAGTGGAATTAGTTCACTTGATTTAGGTTTCATAGATAGGATAGTTTTTTTTAAGTTGGTCATCGGATACGGGCTGGAATTCCGAAAGTGTAGCATCTGCCGTATCTCTGTAGGATGGAATGTTGTCGGACGAACTTGTAATATTGGAGGTAATGTCATTTCTGATCTTTAGGATTTTATCATTAAAGTAATTGACAAAAGTATCAGCTAATTCTGTTGCAGAGGTATGGTCAGGTAGGATATTGTTGTATCTTTCTCGATTTAGAAGATCATTTACTACATTGAAGATTTGTTTCTGATCCGAACCGCAATCTGACAGTTTTTTATTGTAATATTCTGTTTTAGTGGACCGAATTAAAGATGCAACATTCTTAATTTCTGTTTTGTACTGGTCTTTGTGAATTATAAGTTGTGTCGACCTCCATCTCCTTTCTGCCTTTCGTCTTGTTTTGCGCGCATTTCGTATTTTATTGTTGAACCAAGGGTTTTTGGGGTTTGTATTTATTTTACGAACGACCAAAGGAGCGTGTTTTTGAATTATAGAGTTAATCTCTTCATCATAAAGATCAACTAGCTCAACGCACACACTCTAGAGGTCACAATTATTATTTGATTTATAAAACCGACTGAATATATCACCATTTCACTGTAATGAAAGTCGAGTTCGAATTTCGTGAAAATCAAACCAAAATTGCCAGACAAAATGGACGCCACTTGTACGCAAAAAGTGTAAAAATATGATATATCAAGGTTGTGGACCCTGTAGAGGTAACAATTTTGATCCGATTTTGATGAAACTTGATTTGCATGTTTCTAACCCAAAGATCTTGGTTCCTTTCGATATATACGCACATTGGATTGTAACTTCCTGAATTATTGCTCCTGATTGTACGAAAATCGCCTTTTTATATACATCCACATTCATAATGTAGACGTATTATGCCGTCGGCCCTGTCTGTGTGTGCATTGACCATCACCAGAGGACCCTCGTTAGAAAACACAGCTTTTACCCGAGGACCAAAAATTGTGGTCCTCGGAGAAGTGAAGTCTATTTCCATGTTGGATAACCTAGTCTACTTCCCCTGACAAAATTTCTATGTGGTCCACTCTTAGTGCGTAAAACCTGTTATCTGTGTGCTCTCTTCGCACAGTTTACTCTTGGTCAACAAACACACGAGGTTGCTGGGTTATTTTAGCGAATCACGTGACGTCACCCAGCAAACACATGTTCCTCGGAGACACTGTTATGTTAGAGGTAAGAATGAAGAATATGTTTCCTTAATTTAAGTGTAAAGTACTAGTAGATGAGTTAGTTTGTATTTTTGCACAGGACGTTTCATCGTTCAAGAGCATATTGCAGTGAATAACAAGTAAAATTATTTTGGTCTTTGAAGCCAACGAACGTATTTTGTAAACTTCGTTTCAATTTAACACGTCATGGTTGAAACAATATGGCATTGAGTTTAGGCCTAGGTTTTTTTTTCTGACTCTGTGTTGTCTACTCATAGACAGTAGCTCAAATGTTGTCGTTTTCGTTGAAGTTATGTCATTTCTTTAAATAGGCGACTTATATCAATACTGTATTCATTTTAGTTTACCTGCCAATAGATGCTTTTCTTATGACATCACGCTGGTTACCCACAGTCAGTCAAACTTGTATGGCAAGAACTTTGTTTACATTGTCACAGCTCCTTGCATTTTTGTGATTTTATTATTTAAATAACTTCATTTCACTATTCTTTTGCCTTGGCAAATAAGAATTATTTGAGTTAAACTTTAGCACTTGCATTAAGGATAAACATGGGGACGAGGAGACAGAGAGAGAGAAATGGGGTTTAACGTCCACTCGACACAAACTAGACCATTTCGGGACTAACAAGGAGACAGCTGCAGAAGAAGGAATAAGGGGAGTGATATTGTTATGGATAATTTGTATGCCTGATAACGACCAGTGAATTCTTGTTGAAATGTCGTGTGTATATAATATAGTGATTCAAAGTGATTGTTTTCCATAGAACTGTGTTGTGTTATATGGATGAATAAATTTTATAATCGAAATGTTGTCTGTATATAATATGGTGAGTGTTATCCATAGAACTGTGTTGTGTTACAGTACACGCATCGTGGAGGTTTGACCGGACACGATATTACCGTGTTTTCTATCGTGGAATTTCATGATTTACCGAGTGAATATCGAGGAAATATAGAGGGCCACGATAGCAGTGCCTCGGTGTTAAAAACACCGTGTGACTCGGTGTTTTAATTAAAACATGCCTCCCGTGGTTTATTTTAGGTGAAATACAGTAGCACATTAATTATTATAGATCAGTTACTACGTTGGCATTTTCCCATTAATCACGAATATTTGATGGCTTGTTCGAAATCGGAAAAGGAATAAACACAATTTTCGGTAAACCCCGGATACTATTCATTCTTTTTCTAAACAGAATATGCTTAAGAAACCAATACGTTATTACTTCATAATATGTTCCATATTTTTCATACTTTCGTCAATCGACTATTACAAATCCATTCATATTACGGGAAAAAATAAATGCGCACAAATCAATTCTGGTCTTACCGGGGTGTAGTTTAAATTGTTTTATCCATTCAAATAGTAATTCACATACTGACAAATAAGCCACGTGGTGCATACAGTATTGGTAAATCACACCTCAACTAATATATCTTTTCTGGTTTAAATCACAAATGAATTAAAAGCCTTCGTCATCCGAGACGAAGCACATTTTGCTGAATGGACGTGGACACGTATCATTCCGATAAAGGCGATAATATAATGCTGACTTTTTCATTTCCACATCAGAGAGTCTAGGGAATGCATACTGTCAATCAAGGTTTGATAAAGTAAATTGGTACGTGACATCAAAAGAAACCAACTGACAGAAAATTGCACGCCCATTTTACAACAAATTATTATCCTGTTGTAGTCATCTTGACAGTACGACTTGTATTGTAAATTGTCAGAAGTAAAAACTACCCAAAAAGGTTTGAATCTTTATTTTAAAAAAACAATCACAATTGTTAAATTGATTCTGATATATATGCAAATGGTTGGCATTCAAGAGGGGTCACAATGGATTGTTCTTTGCATCTCAATTAGTTTGGGCGTTTTGGTTAAAATTAAACGTAAGGGAAATTTTGAAAAGAGATATCTTGTAAAATAACCCGTATTTATTACTGAAATATTTTCTCAATTAGCAGAATGTCAAATTAAAGAAAACCACGCAACACTTACAATATGACTAACTACGGGGTTTGTATTTGGCTGGACACCCCCACCCCTTCCCTACATGTAAAACCAATATGTAACGAGGAATTGTGATTACTGTTTTACCGTAAAAGTCATGTTTTTAGAGATTGTTCAATTATTTAAATCGGTACAGACTCGGAGGTTGACTCCTGCAGATCATGTAATGGGCAAAATAATGTTTAGTCATCATATTTGCAATTGACATAATATTCTGTCAATAAAATCACACCGGTGCTCATTAATAATTTATCAGAGTGGTTATTATTTTATTACATTGTGCACAAATGTCAGTCCTTAAATAGCACCAGTCGCCTTTAACAACTTAATAAGCACGTTTTTTGTGTTAGGCAATCCCCTCTCTTCGCTTTGATGTGTTGCATTCTTGGCTAATTGACACCTCGATAACTCTAATACTACTATTATTAATCTCACTATCAAAGAGGCTTCAATTCATAAGAAATGGTCGTGAGATCGTGTTGAGGGGTAAAACAATCAAAATGAATATGACGTGATAATTTTTGGAAACTAAAACGGTTTTATTAATAAGGGTATTTATGGTCTATGGCATGAATACGGTCAAATGTTTGGATGTTTCATTATATTGAACGGGTGTCAGTAAACTCGTCCACAAGCAAGCAGGTACGCAGTTGTTAGGGCGTCCACGGGGCGTATTGTTTTTTTTATAAGCAATATTTTTATTCAGATTTGTATCTGAATAGGTATTGGGGAACGGGAATAGCCTATATTAAACCCCTCCGCCGTTGTTGTTGTTGTTTAATAATTTAATTGTATTACTCACTGGTTGTTTATATTGTTTTATTTACCCAATAATACATTATCTTGGCAAGCCGATCAAACCGAGATTAGTTCACCGATGTTTTTGTAATAAAGAGCAATAGTATTATTTGTTGATTAGCTTTATGATTTTAAACATAATAATAAATTCACCAATGTTTTTGTTATAAAGTAAACTCGTATTGTTTGGTTTGTTGATTGACGTTATCTCATTATTTAAAATATTTGGCCCTGGTTAATATCGGGTCAAAAATAATTCCTTAAATTGCGCCGTAGCCCCTTTTAGATAAACTGAATTTGCTTTTTATAAGATGGCGATCATTCGTAGATGAATGACTGACATACGCGACGTGGGTACATGTGTATACTTTATTAATATAAACGTTCGTTGAGTTATTTAGGTTACAATTTGTCTTTGATCTTTACACATCAAGAGAAAATTTACTAACAATGCATGCACAAGTAAAAGGGGCAGTAGTTTAAGGTATGATTTTATTGGCAGAATATGCCCACTGCGAATATGCTGATTATACATAGTTTTCGTCATAAGACGCGCTGTTATGTAACAATCTTCAAGTCTGTACCAATTTAAACATTGAATAAACACTTACATCCACAATTTTTTTGAAAGCGTGTATTCGGGGGGGGGGGGCTTTCCATCGTAGTCCGTTCTATTTAACCATGACAACGACAGCTTTTTTGTGTGTGAATCCAGATTGGTCACGTACCAGTTGCAATTGTTCTTTTTTTAAAAATGAGGGCAACAATGTTAGGTAATGCCCACTTACTGACAATTTGCAATAAAAGTCATATTGTCTACAAGACTATTTTTTGTTAAAAGGACTTCTATTTTAGTCAATTATCGTTTCCTTTTGATGTTTGATGGCTCTTTTATATTCACGTTATTTGGAAACTTGATTGACAGTATGAAAAGTTCACCAAGGTGTTATCCGACGGAGACACGTTTTAATGAACATGTATTTCACAACACAAGGTACAATTTTATGGATACATTTTATGGCGACGTGGGCTTAAAAGCAGGAGAGGCAGACTTTTTAATTCATTTGTGATTTAAAACCGAAGATATTACTTGAGGTGTGATTTACCGATTTATTTGTCAGAATGGGACTCCGTTAAAATATAACCTCATAAAAGTACATTCTTTTTATGCAGCGTGGCTATTCGCGTCAGGATTATTGAAAAAACTATTCAACATTTCAAATATCGTGGCAGTTTGATAACATCGTGGCAGTATATCTTTTTGACATCAATTATTTATGACAGATAAACATCGTTAATTTTACATATCAAATTACACCGAGGCCTATCGTGTCACGCGACTATCGTGGCACACGATAGCGACTGCTACACCGAGTTATTTATCGTGGCAATATCGTGTCGTTATCATGGAAATGTTTAACAAAAAACGACACGATAATCGTGTATGATCAAACCTCCGCGATGCGTGTACTGTATATGGATGAATAAATTTTATAATTGAAGATTTAGCTTTTGTTGTTAATGAATGTAGTTTTTGCTGCATGCAAGATATCCTTTTCTACTATCTAGAGAAAGTCTTGGCTATTTCTGCTGGAGAGACTTTAAGAAGGGGCAATAAGGAGAAAAATGGCATATTTCACCGTACGTAATTTTCTGACTCATGAAATGTCATCTATGTTAAGCTGTGTGTTTCTTTTTATTAATCCATATGGACTGTCATTCGTAAAGATACCTCTGCAGGTACTGTTGGAGAATACATATAAATTTCAAGGAGGTTGGGTGAATAGAAGGGACCAAGGCGGTGGTGTTCAGTTCTGCTATCTTGGACAATTTTTTTTTTTTTTTTCGCACTATGCTCATGTACAAGCACTGCTTTTTTAAAACAATATTTGAGCAATGAAGCTGTCATTATTAGGGAATCATCCAACATATATTCAGGGGTGGCTGTGTAAATTTCAGCTTGATAGCTCAATTAGAACTGTATATTTTAGGCTGTCATAAGCATAAAATGACATTTTTCAATGGAAAGCTGTACAAAATGCGGTTTTTGGCGCAAGTGAATGTGCTGTCATTTAATTTTGGACGGAACCTGCTAACCTGACATTTGCACAGCACATTGGTCATATATTCAGGATGAAATCCTTATATGGCATTTAGTAACTGAACATATGATAAATAACACAAATTTATATGGAAAACAATCACTGAGTTTATTTCACACTACGTTTCAACAAGTTCCTCTTGTCGTTCTCAAGTGAGTAATGACTGTGTAATGGCAAGGAATCAAATTTATACAACAAGATAACAAAAACAATAACTAATATGAAACCATCAAAAGATAATAAGGAGAAAACAATCATAACATTACAGAATGGACATCAAAGATATAGATTAGGGATTAACTAATTAAGATATGAATCCATCAAGGGCCAATAGAAGGGGATACTAAAAACATTACAAATGGGCAACACAAATATTAATTAAGGGTTAATTAAGACATCATAGCTCCTTGGTAGGTATAATCCCTCGTCTCTATTAAGTTCAGGTTTAAATCTCTTAATTTGGATGGCTTCTTGTAATTTTCTGGATTTCTTATTATGGAGATTTTGGTTTAATACTTTAACTTCAGAATAGTTAACTTGATGGCGTTTATTCAGTATCAGGTGTTCATGAACAGCGGATTTGTTGTCTGTGCTTCTGGACTGATGTTGCTTCAACCTCTTAACTAAAGGGCATTTCGTTTCGCCGATGTAGATCTTCGAACAGGAACAAGTTATTTGGTATACACAGCCCCTGGGTTGTTTACCTATTGTGGATTCAGTCTTTCCATTGGCACCAAGGATGTCTTTTATGGTTTTACCAGTTTTGAAGTAGACTTTGATGCCAGCTTGTTTGAGGATCCTTCTTATCTTGTAAGACACATTCCCTTGAAATGGTACTGAAATGGCAATCGGGGGATCTTCTTTAGGGGGTCGGGTTTTATTTCTGTTGTTAATAGTTGATGGGATGGTTTTCTCAACGAGCTCTCTGGGGTACTGATTTAGGTTAATAAACACATTTTTGATATGGCTTAACTCCTCGTCTAAGTGGTCATCACTGCAAATATTGAGGGCACGGTGGGTGAGGGTGGCAATGATCCCCTTTTTAGTTTGAGGGGGTGGTTAGAGTGGAAATTTAGGTACTGGTCCGTCTGTGTGGGTTTCCTATAGACACTAGTTTTAATGGTTCCATCTTCTCTCTTCACCAGAACATCCAGAAAGGGTATGGTTGAGTTTGCTTCCCTTTCCATCGTGAACTTAATTCTTGGGTGTTGCTTGTTCAAGTGTTCCAGTAAAGAATTAGGATCATCCGATGCATTAACCATCACAAAAGTGTCATAAACTTTTCTGTACCAGCACGCGGGTTGGATAGGTGATGTTTTCAGGGCATTAACTTCAAAATATGACATGTAGATTTCTGTTAAAAGTGGAGACAGTGGTGAGCCCATCGGGAGACCATAAACCTGTTCATAGACATCATCCCCCCATGTGAAGTAGGTCGACTCAACACATTGCTTAACTAACGTTATTATACTGTCAGTTGTAAGGTTGGTGTCTAGTTGGGTGGGTGAACAATCGATACTCTCTTTTAGAATTGTAAGCATCTCATCCCTTGGTACATTAGTAAAGAGATCCACAACATCGTAAGACACAAATTGACCCGGATTTTGAATATTCTTAATTTTGTCGCAAAATTCTTTAGAGTTGCTGATAAACGAGCTGGCTGATTTCCCTAGCGGTGATAACAGTTTGGTGAGAAACTGGGCTAAATTGTAGAGGACAGAATCTCTTGAACAGACAAGTAGGCGGGCTTTCATTGGCGTTTTGTGGATCTTCATCGTGGCTCTGGAGTAGGGAGGCTGTGAGTGAATGGGGCGTAATTGGTACAACTGTTGAGAAGAAATTTGGTTAAGCTGATTTAATTCTTTCAGGTGTTCATGCAATTTCTTTTCCAGCTTGGCTGTTGGGTCCTTCCTCAGTTTTCTGTACGTATTCGTGTCAGATAGCACCCTGGTGACTGTGTCTTTATATTCTGTGGTATCCATTATGACCGTTGCTTTCCCTTTATCTGCCTGGACAATGGTGATTGACTTATCCTGACGTAATTCATCAAGAGCTTCTTTCTGCGATCTGGTGACGTTGTGTCTTTTAGGCGTGGTTCCTGATAGTAGGCTGATGATCTGGTGGCGGAGAGAGTCAATTTTTCCACTTGGTGCCAGTTGTCGTATCCCTTTCTCCACTCCTGTTATGAAATCATCTTGGTTTATCGATCTGGTGGTTGGTACGAATTTCAGGCCTTTGGAGAGGAGATCGATTTGTTCATCTGTCAGACGTCGACTGCTCAGGTTTACTACTGTCTTAGTGAGAAATTCGTTCTTTTGGTTTTGGTCCTTGTGATTGGGGTTCTGAGTTTTCTTCTTCTTCTTAAGGACTTGATACTTTTTGGTTTGTCTAGTTTTAATACTTTCATCAATCTTTAAGTTGGGCAATGGTAGAGTTCTGTATTGATTAAGTGGAAAGTTGACAAACATCAAAACTAATACCGGGTCTGCTTAGTTTCGAAATCCACAACCTTTGATATTTTTGCTACACTTCTTATAAGAGTCTTCTTCACAGTTTCATACCACTTCAGTGAGGCATCTGCCAACCCATACACACATTTGTTCAACAACCATACTTTATTTGGGGTTTAAGAAATATTTTTCTGGAAACATTTTCACCCTGAAGAAAGGCAGTTTTTATGTCCATACCATGCACATTCCATTGTTTTTGACTTGCAACTGACAAGATTACCTTCAGTGATTCTCTAGAACAGGTTGGGGAATCTTTCTGGAGATCATTTAATCTATCTAGTTCAGTTTGCTTAGCTTTATCAAAATTAACATCAGCGAGAAATACGTTTTCTGAATCATAGCAATCTGCTGTTAACTTTATCTTCAGATTATTTACATTTGTAAAGTCAATGGAAACACTTTCACCCTTCAAACTATCAGGTTCCCTATACTGAATGTTGTACCAGTTTCGTTTGTCATTTACCAGCTCTTCCTAAAACAGAGGCTTCATGGGTGATACCTTCATTTTCAAAACTAATGGATTGGCCTTTATGTAACTTGACCCCCTCTCCTTTGCTTTTTCCTCTCAATTATTTCCTTTGTATATTGACTTTTATCTTTCTCTACAGACTGACTTTTATTAACTGTGGTGGCCTGACATTGATTTTTCTATGGAGAACAACTGCTATTTCTATTTTCCTCTGTAGCTAAACTTCTATTTTTCTCTGTAGACTGGCTATTAAATGCTTGACTTCTACTTTCCTCTATAGACTTACCATTAACTGTTTGACTTATATTTTCTTCTGCAGACTATCAACCTCTTGACTTCTAATTCTATTTACTGTAGACTGATTTCTATTGCTATTAACCTCTGAAGCCTGGTTTCTATTTCTATTAACCTCTGTAGACTGATTTCTATTAACCTCTGTAGACTGACTTTATTCTCTAACTTCTCTTCTGACTGACATCTGGACAAACTTCTATCTTTATTTGTAGACCAACTTCTGTCCTCACTAGAACTGTTATCAGGTTTTAAGGTACATGTAAGATCACTGTCTGCTCATCTTAACCTTGAAGTATGAACTCGAACGACTAAACCCCCATGTCAAACAAATACTACAACATTGTCTTGCCCTAATACCCAGCCGGGACCAGTCTAATGCAGGTGGATAGTCAACGATAACTGATGGTAGATTTGGATTTTTGCCGAACACAATCTGATGGGGACTGTATCCATATATGTTGTGTCAGGGCCTAAAATAACATGCCTTGGAGCACGAATGTGCCTCAAAATGAAAAATCTGTGCTTCGAAAATAGGAAAACCGCGCTCTGAAAAAGTTAAGTTTCTTCTTGTGGTGTGGTCAGTTACACAGATCAGACTCGGTCCTCGGGTGAGTCGAGTGAGCAGCAGAGCGCCAGCAGCATCAACTTACTAGTCAGAATGCATAGTAAATCTAGTCGGAACAGTGAGGCTAAAGCAGCACAGAGATGACATCATTGACATGTGCGTTTTGTTTTAATTTGATTGAATAATTGACATCACTTGCAAATAAATAATAATAATTGATCGTCCATTTCAGGTAATTAGTTTTCATTGTAAACATTGAAATTATATGTTATTTGATGTCGGAATGTTCCCAGAACAAGTATATATGATCATAAGCCTAAGCAATTTAGTATTTGTCACAGAATTAGTAATTTCTAATTCATAATTCACGTAAGTTGCAGAGTTCCGAAACGAGTCGGCATGACGCAATTCCCGCATCCCTGTAGGGGTAAACTGCACCAGAATAGTCCACAGATACCGGTTTAAAGCTCTAAATTTTCAAAATTTTCTGCGGGCAGTCGGAAAGCCGACCACGGCTACGCGGACTTTAAATCCATGCTCTGAGAATTTAATCTTATTTTAGGCCCTGCGCAACGCCGGATTAACCATGGGGCACCATGGGGCACAGGCCCCAGGGCCCACCACATTAGGGGGCCCCCCACAAAAATCTCAGTTGCGCACCTCGGGCATGGTCGGACCGAGGACTCCAATGGCCGGTGACGGGGCCCCTCCGATGCTTCGACGGCCCTCCATCGGAAGTCAGTGGGTCACCTTCAATCCATGGTGTGTTGCGATCGACATCCGAGAATGTCGGTGTAATCCGATGGTGGGTGTAACACATGTTTTTTTATTGTCGTGAGACCTTTTATCGGACCGACCATCGTCTAACTCGAATTATCGTATAACTCGAACAAATTACACGTCCCCATCATTTCGAGTAGCGCGAATTTTTCCTCAGTTTGACGTACGATTGTATATAAACTATAGTTGTTGTTGTTGTTGATATTTGTTGTGGGTATAAGCTGAATTTGATGAGATGCACACCATGATCACACAAAATATTCATATTTCTTGATTAAATCTCGTATTACCATTTTGTTTGTCAAACATCGAGTCCGGCTTGGTCGTAACGTTACGGCCTCCATTCATCAAATCATCGTGGGGGTATAATACGATTCCGAATCAAGTAACCCCGTTATTTAGCTTTGATGTCGCTCTGCCCACTTACAGTCCCCTCCTCTAGAAATGTCATCATTTCATAGCACTCGCATGGATTGGTCCACTGAAATAATGCCAGAATGCGCTAATTTGTTGGCAGAATTTTATTTTTTTCTGGGGGAAGTACTTCTAAATGGCTCCAGCATAAGTGCCTGAAATGCCAGGAAATCACGTTTCTGGCCTCCAATTTCTGAAAATTTCTTTGGGGGGGGGGGGGAGAAAACCCCCAGACCCCCCCCCCCCATGCGGACCTTCGCGCCTTTGACGCTCGCGGTCAGTGACCAGGGGGCCCCCCACATGTTCCAGGCCCCAGGGCCCCCACCATGGTTAATCCAGCGTTGGCCCTGCGTTATGTAGACAGTTCTTTGTAGAAACTAATCAGCTCAGAGCGGTTTCCCAGGAAACATCCATGTCTTCTCTCAATTTCAATAATGCTTCAGTCAATGTTGCATTATGCCTTTCGACCACTCCATTGTACCATGGACTGTAAGCGGCTCACATTTAAATTCTGAGCCATATCTAAGAAATAATTATTGTTGAACTCTTCTCCCATTGTCACTGTATACCCCCTTGGACGGTCACCATAAACACTAACCCATATTTGCATGAATTTCTCAATTATAAGTTGAGGATCTTTTCTTTTGATTATAGAAAAAGCACTTAGACAACTAAAAACATCCATAATATGTAGGTACCATAAGTTCTTGTCCAGCTGATGTAAATCCATGGATGCAATTTCATTAAAGCTCGATGCCAAAGAGAAACCAACAATAGGTTTATGGTGTAGTCGCTTATGATTTCTACAAACTGAACATTCTGAACATATCTTTATAAATGGCTAACATTTAGGACATTGAAATTGACACAAGTGAGTCGCAACGCATTAAATACTGTAATATGAATGTATCTTAACCGATTTACATTCAATGGTTTCCGTTTTTACTCAAATCAGTAATGTTCAGCGAAATAAGCCAGCAGTGTCAATCGAGTGGCTATTTCTAGTGTCGGTTATTCCAGTCTACATATGCCGTTTGATTTGGTGCAATGTTTCTAGCCTCGTTCCACGAGTCTCTTGCTAGAACCTGGGGCTGAAACGCATTGTGGTACACATATAAACAAAGGTAAGAATGAAACATGACAATTATACAGATTAACACTCTGAACCACTATAATATAGTGTATTGATTAAGTGCACCTTTAATCTAACAAACTGACACTAGTTTTACTTTCAAATGTTCTATAATAACATCTCTCCTTTAACTTGGCTTGTTAACCTGTACTGTTTTCTTATAACCCAAATCTTGGGGTGAGTACAATTCTACTCCCTTGGTTACAAGCAAGTTTTCGTTCTAACTAATCCTCTCTTTGGACATCAGACATTAGATAGATTTCGAAATGAAAGGACATTTTGATACCTTTAATCAAATTGTTTAACATTAGTTTCAAATCTAGTTAGGTTATTGTTCCAGTTTTACTACTTAAGTATTACAGGTATGTGTGCTAATTCTCTTGTTTTTGATAATTGGGGTTTAGAATAGTTTAGATAGTGTGGATGTAGGAATGATAGAAATTATAGTACATGTATTAGTTAAGCAGCCATTTGATTTAAATAGTAGATAGAAAATAACATGTAAAGATAATTAGTTTTTCATATATATAAATATATAGTAGATTATAAGGTACTATATTGAAAGTATATTGTATATAATTGGAATAATGTTATTTTCCAGAATATGGTAGTCTTAAAAAACCCTTCTTTGGGTATGTGATCAGTTACTTATAGTTGACATTAAAAATAAACTTAAGGCATATTTAATATAATATATTTAATTTAGTGATGTATTTTATGACCACTAGAGGTTAAATGGAAACTTTAGGTCTAAATCTATTTTTAGATGATGCAACTGGCCTTGAACTCAGCGACTTCTGCCTAGCCTCATTCCAATGTGCATGCAACTTCCGCCACGCACTAGTCTTTGCGCCACTCACTAGTCTTGGCGTGGGCCGCTCGCAACGCTGCACATGTATGTCATGCAAAACTTTGAATATAATAATAATGGCTTCAAGAAACAAAAGACACAACGCTGGGAACAAGATGAAGGATGTGCTGCAGGCCGTGCAGACTGACTCGGAGGAAGAGGAAACAGACATAATAATAGATCCTACCGCTAATCCAGGGAAACCGTTGCTCACCATTCCCGCCACTTTCGGTACCATTGTTCAGGATGACCCCGCGGCGACAGAAACACAAAGCACAACAAGCCACCGCCAGTTTGATTCTACTTTTCAAGCCGATCCAGAGCTAACCGCACTCCAAGTATAGTTTCATCGATTTAGGATAGAGCGCCAAAAAATCTGGCTCCGGCGACAGATCAAAGAGGAAAATTCGAAGATTGCAGCCATCAACAGTTCGGGACAGAAGTCCAATAATAGCAATACACCGAATGCACTGGCGGCCATTGTTGAAGGTTAGGTGATTAATCTGCCAACGGATCTAATAGCCGACTTGCAACCCAAGGCTCTGCAGTACTTCAGTAGTAAGCCAGAGAAGAAGGCTTTGCACATCATAAATTTTTTGTGGCCTGATCCAGTGCCGGCCTATAACACTTTCACGGTTGGCACAGATGTCGAATTCCGTATTGGGAAGAAGCGCACCCTTAGTGTTGAAGAAAGGGGGTATGCCAACACTCGCATCTCACAGGACCTGCTAAAAAAAATGACCAAAAATTTGATATACGCGCATACCTGAAATATACCGCTGACATATTCAGGTTGGCAGGAAAATACATCTGGTACTCGGCATTGTTATATGACCAGGAATACCGGGAGCAACAAGCTGAGGAGCAATTTGAATGGGGGACCTGTCTCCAAGAACTACGAGAATTTCAATTAGTTCTAAAAAGGGACCACCGACCGTCCGAGCACTTCAGGAACAGAGTCTAACACCCTCCTCAAACTACCCCCACCGAGCGCAGAAACCACCAGCCCAGCCTAAGTCCTGGTCCAGTCGCACCAAGGGACCTTTTATGCCGGATGGATGAGAACTGTGTCGTAACTTTAATAACAATATCTG
Source organism: Patella depressa (assembly GCA_948474765.1). Taxonomy (NCBI): domain Eukaryota; kingdom Metazoa; phylum Mollusca; class Gastropoda; family Patellidae; genus Patella; species Patella depressa. The sequence goes on along the minus strand of OX419720.1, from coordinate 40,630,482 downwards.
TTTCCGCCAGGACTAGTAGACTGCTGCATAATTGTGCCATATGTTACTCCAACGTTCACTCAGCTACCGATGGCCACAAGCCTACTCCCGTACCCCAAAATTTTCCCCAATGAACTGCTTAGATCAACAGTGCAAAACAGGAGTTGCCTCCCCTCCTTTCTCTCATCACTCAAACTGCAGTAACAGTCTTTGTGACGAAACTTGGGAGCGCCTCTTAACTCTTACCTCATGATATTAAAGACAGGGATTTTATTTTGTGTGGTATCCGGGATGGTTTTAAACTGACAACAAAATATGGCCCATATCAGCCCCTGGAACATGACAATTACACTTCAGCTTTTCTGTTTAGACACAAGGTTGAACAACAAATCAAATTTGAGATCGCAGAGGGCAACTATGTGCCGACTACAATTATCAGTGCTTTGGGGAGCCATCCCCAAACACAATGGCGACATACGCCTGATTCACGACGCAAGTGCATCAGCTGAAAACTCATACACCTCTGTCACAAGTTGTTCCTACATGGATCTAAAATCTGCCATTCTCTCATATTTCCCCTCACTGTTATCTTGTTACCGCTTGGTCCGGTGCCACAGTTCCAACCATCCGCTAACTGGCATAAAATGTCTTTTTCGTATTCTAAGCTCCCGTTTAGGCATGCCAGGAGCCCAGCAATCTTTCAAATGTGTGCAGTGTGCAGTATCATGAAGCAAAAATATGGCATTACCTGCATAGCATGCCTGGACGATTTTCTAATCATTGAAAAAACTTTAGCCTTGTGTATAGTAAGGGCTTACGTTGGTTGATTCACACCCTACAATATTTCTTGGACAAAACTGTATGGACCCACCCAAAGACTTACTTTCTTGGGAATTGTGATCAATACAAGAGAGCTGACATTGGCCATGCCAAGTGACAGTCAGTGTAACAAATTGCTGCAAGTATTCCAGACACGGAAACGTGCCAGACTTAAACAGCTCCAGTCACTCTGCGATAAACTTAATTGGGCCTCTCTAATGGTCAGGGGAGGCCGGACATTTCTCCGTTGTCTCATCGATTTGATGGCATCGGTCGAAATTCAAAACTAAAACTGTCAGGCGATTTTCATTTAGACATTGACTGGTGGGTAAACTTTATGTGTGCGTTTAATGGAACCGTTCATTTTCTAGATAAGAAACCTATCACCTCATTACAGACAGACGCTTCAAATGGTGGTGGTGCCGGTTACTATCACAGGGATTTCTTCTAGGTTAATTGGAACCTCGACCTACCTCAGTATGCACATGCGCATATTAATGTTAAAGAAACTGTGGCTGTGGCTGTGGCGTTATCGGCTGCAAGATGGGCCCCCTCTGGCGCAACAAAACAGTCATTGTAGCCACTGACAATATGATGACAAAGGGTATCATTAACAAGGGTTCTTCCAAGAACAAATCTTTGATGATGTGCCTCCGATATTTATTTTGGCTAGCAGTTCACTACAATTTTGACTTCCGTGCAGTTTACATCCAGGGTAACTGAAATGTTATAGCCGATGCGGCCTCCCGTCTTCACAAACCTGGACAGCTCTGTAAATTGTTTCATATTTTGTCATTTTATGATTTTAACTTTAGCACAGCTGAGCTACTTAATCACATGACCTATGCTTTTTATACTTTTAGGTGGTGTAGACCTACAACATTTAGAAGTGTTGATTGCACGCCTCCGAAACAAGGGGTGGGCTAACTCCACTGTTGGCACTTACCTGAAACCTTAAATGTTTTACTGATTTTTGCGCTCGCACCAGACTCTCTGTGATTCCTGTAGCTCAACACACTGTTGAATAATATGTTGCCTATTTAGTCTATGTTAAGCGTTTCAAGTTTAGCCCTGTGGTATCATATGTCAATATAATTAATGTTATTCACAAATTGAACGACCTGCCAGACCCTTTGTGTGCTTGGTCTTTCAAACATTTTGTTACTCGGGTAAAACGTTATCTTGGTACAGCTCAAAAGTGTACAGCCCCTATTACGCCCGACATTTTACTTCGCATTAGAACCTCCTTGGGATCTTGTCACAATAACGCTGTGTTTTTGTCTATTAGGGTTTCTTGGTTTTTTAAGGCTGAATAATTTCCTTGTAAAAGACACGTTTAACCTGCATCACCACATCCAGCTGCAGGATGTCAAACTATTCCCTTGGGGTTACCTTGTTAGCATTAAGGTCACCAAGACTATGCAATTTCGTGGTAAGCCTGTTTTCATTTGCCTTCCACGCCTTTCCACTTCCCCCCTTGACCCTTTTGTCGCTTTGGATACTCTTTTGTCCATGGAGGCCCCACTTGATGACGGTTTTTACCTGACCTATTGCTACTTCCTCAGGGCCCTCCGCCTAGTCCTTAAGCACCTTGGACTCCTACCTCTATCATACGGCGGCCACTCATTCCGCCGTGGTGCAGCTACTTGGGCCAGTCTATGTGGTCTCTCGGATCAGCAAATTAAAGACTTGGGCTACTGGTCAAGCTATTGTATAATTTTGTATTTCATTGTATTGATATTTTTTGTATTGATGATTATTTGTATTGATTATCTGATGATGTGTTAATTAAAATGTATGCCATTTCATCCACCTTTTACTTCTCTGTTCATGGAGTGTAGTCAGGTAAATGAAAGATTTAGGTCTACAGAATTTGGGGCGCCTGTAGGAAATAATGGCCCAAAATATTCTACAGTTTCTGCAGTGCAAATCCTATAGTTTTTCCTACAGATTTATGGAATAATTTCTATAGGAATATATTGTAGTATTCTATAGTTTTTTTTATTGCACTTTCTGTAGGATTTCTACAGTTATGTATAGGAATGAATACTGTAGTATTTTGTAGTTTGGAAATTTGGTCACTACAGTTTTCTGTAGAATAATGGGTATTATAGAAATCTACTGGCCTTGAACTCCGCGACTTCCGCCTAGCTTCATTCCAATGTGCTTGCAACTTTCGCCACGCACTAGTCTTGGCGCCACTCACTAGTCTTGGCGTGGGCCGCTCGCAACGCTGCACATGTAGGTCATGCAAAACTTTCCCTTCCACCCTCTCAGTTGTATAACTGTGGGTCGGCCTGATTTATACGGCTCATACAAATACCGCTTTGGGAGTTATTCTTTAACATTGTATAATTTTGTATTGATATTTTTTGTATTGATTATTATTTGTATTGAATTATCTAATGATGTGTTAATTAAAATATATGCCATTCCATCCACCTTTTACTTCTCTGTTCATGAAGTGTAGTCAGGTAAATGGACATCAACTGGTTTACCAAACATGAAAATGTTATCATTACCGGTATTTAAATCAATTATTGTATTGTCTTTCTTTAAGGTTTTTTTACTTAAAAGCAAAGGAATATTTCTGTTTATTAGTTCACAGTCAATAATAACATTGCTGGTATTTTAACCATATACGTGGAAATTACTTGGTCACCATCACCAAATTTAAAATTTAAAAGATGTATGACTAGGATATATTTCTACAAGTACTTTTTGATCAGAATTTAATTTATTTATATATATTGTCAGCCATATTCCTGCCCACATACAGTTTTAGAGCAAGCTGTGTCTACTATAGCGGCATCAGTACTTTCACAGGTCAAAACTTCATTACTTTTAATTTCTGATATAATGTTCACATTTTCTTTCAAAGTCGGATCGGTGCGCAAAGCCGATTGATTGAAACGTCTATTTTCAGGACAGTACCGAATCCAGTGATATTTGGAAGCACAGATACTACATTTTTAGACCATACCATTGAAAACTGGCCCGGAGTCCACAAAGAAAAAAAAATTCTCAGTCAATATTTCCCCTCAAAGTTGATAATAATTCTCAAGTTGAGAAAATTCTTAAGTAGTTGAGCAAATTCTTAAGTATATAAAATTTTACTCAACTTGAGTATTCCATTCACTGGCATAATGCATTCCGTACATCGCGTGCTGAATTTTCGTCATGTTATTTCTTTTCAATGTTACAAGCGACTGAAGTCAATTCTATCTATTGATTAATGAAATCGCTCGGAATGAAATCTATTTTTAGATACTGGTGTTTTACACGGTAAATGCCTTAATATTAGCCGTTTCCAATAAGAAATGAATGGAATTGAAGAAATAACTTTATTATTATTTTTTTAATTTATTTCCACTTGTCACAGAATAAATATTTATGAAAAAAATAGATAGAATTGTTGCTTTTATTCAATAAAAACTTCACAGAACATGCTGCTTATAATTAGGTCAAGTGACCAATGACATTCACGATTATGAAAAATATAAACAAACCAATTCCAACGTCGTATGCTACGCTTGGCACCAACTAAAAATGGAAGGCGATGGCAGAAAGAGAGCGACCAATTGGTCAAATTCAGAGATGGTATTGATTGATGAATGTTCCAAAAGGGAGGATACTTTATTTGGGAAAATAAAGGGATGTGGTGCCACAGGAAAAATTTTCTAAACTGAAAGAAAATTGGTGGCAAGAGGTGGTCCATGTACTAAATTCGTAAGTTTAGCTTATATTTAGCATACATGTGATACCTCCCGCAATTCGCGTGAGCCTCCCCATTTCACCCCTGATCTCCCGATCGGGAGACAAATACTCCCGCTTTTTCAATTCTTGTAATTTTATTTTTTGGTAGTCAAAATTGTAATCAAAAAGCATCAAATTAAAACGAGACACACTTTTTTTTGTTAACAACAACCGACAATCTCGTATTGAATGTTGTTACTATATATGATTAGTAACACAACCTGAATACATTTCCGATGTTTTCGTATTTGGAACAATATACCATTTAAATAACACGATAATTATTGTTTTTACACGAAATTAATGATAGTCCATGAGCTAATGACAAAATAATATGGTCAACAGTTACAAAAGGTTTGACCCCCCAAATTTGTACCAGGTGTCCGTACGAGTAAAAATCAATTGGTCAGATCGGGCAATGCTGGAGCGTTTAGCCACAGCAGCACCTTGAAGTAGGGCCCAGGGGGCCAAAAATTAAGTCATAAGTTACATGGCTGAAACGTTCTAGGGACAATGGTCGGTGTAAATATTTCACAAATCTAACCAAAATTTCCGGGGCTTTCCCCAAGTCAGACCATGCCCAATATCGCCTCACGGGACCAATAATATGGTCATAAGTTACATGGCTGAAACTTAACAGAAACAAAGAACCACACTTGGTAGTTATAATTTTCAAAAATCTAACCAAAAGTTTGGGGGCTTTCCCCAAGTCAGATTGCTCTAAAATATGGCCGACCACGCCCTAAAAAAATGGGACTTTTTATATGGTCATAGGTTACATGGCTGAAATTTACCAGAAACAAAGATCTACACTTGGTAAATACAATTTTCAAAAAATCTAACCAAAAGTTTGGGGGCTTTCCCCAAGTCAGATCGCTCTAAAGTATGGCCGACCACACCCTAAAAATGGGACTTTTTATATGGTCATAGGTTACATGGCTGAAATTTACCAGAAACAAAGATCTACACTTTGTAAGTACAATTTTCAAAAAATCTAACCAAAAGTTTGGGGGCTTTCCCCAAGTCAGATCGCTCTAAAGTATGGCTGATTATGCCCTAAAAATGGGGCTTTTTATATGGTCATAAGTTACATGTCTGAAACTTACCAGAAACAAAGATCCACACTTGGTAAATACAATTTTAAAAAATCTAACCAAAAGTTTGGGAGCTTTCCCCAAGTCAGATCACTCTAAAGTATGGCCGACCACGCCCTAAAAATGAGGCTTTTTATATGGTCATCAGTTAAATGGCTGAAACTTATCAGAAACAAAGATTCCCTTAGCCACGTTAGTTCTCAACAATTTAAGATACTGATGATGAATAGAAATTTTAGAATGTTTAGGGTTGTTTGTATACAATTTGTTCATGTCTTCGTAAAGTTGTGTATCTTTGTATAATTATGTACATGTATATGTATCTTTGCTTATTGTGTGTATCTTTCTATTAATTTTATTTGTATATGCACATAACCTTGTAATTTTTTTTATGCAATAAAGTTTCTTCAATTTATCTAATTTAAAATATCACAAGCTTAGTATAACTTTATGTAATATTTGAATCAAATGTAATTTTTATTTATTAAATGTTTATTTCCATTTTTTTTTTTTTTTTTTTGTCTACATTTAATTTGAATGTGAATTAAAAGTTTTATAGACTATAGAATCTGACCCCAAAGGCTTGTAACTTGAACAATCTAAATATAGAGCAGTGCAACATGATACTTAACATCATCTGTATCGGATAAATAGGCTACAAGGTATTGTCTTTGACGAGTTGATGATAGGATTCTCTTTAACAAAACTGTATTGTCTGTGGGGGTCACATTCCTAAATTTGAAGAAAACTGGCTGATTTGCACCCAGTCCTGCGACTGATTAGGGGAATGTCTTGACTGAGTTCAATGATTAACATGTGTCATCTATTTTTTTTGGGATTTCGGTTGGGGGCATCAGCCTCACTGTTGGCTTGTTCATTTTTTTTCTCATCTACTCCAACATAAATTGAAGGTAGCCCCTTCATTTTTATACGCCCACATTTTCATGTGGACGTATTATGTAGTCGCCCCTGTCCGTCCGTCCACAATTTGTTTGTGGACTCTCTACAGGTCACAATTCTTATCCGATTTTGACGAAACTTGAAATATAGGTTTATCCCCAAAAGATCTCGGCTGCTTTCGATATTGGCATGTATCGGATCAAAACTTCATGGATTATGGCCCCTGATTGTACGAAAAATCACGTTTTTAGCTTGTGGACCCTATAGAGGTCACAATTTTGAACCGATTTTGATGAAACTTGACATGCATGTTTGTAACCCAAAGATCTTGGTTCCTTTCGATATTTGCGGCTATCGGAATGTAATTTCCTGGATTATGGCCCCTGATTGTCCGAAAAATCACCCTTTTTAGCTTGTGGTCCCTCTGGAGGTCACAATTATTATTCGATTTAAAAAACCGTTTGATTATATCACCGTTACACCCTAAGGAAGGTTGAGTTCGAATTTCGGGAAAATCGGACGAAAATTGCCATACAAAATGGCCGCCGTTTGTACGCGAAGACAGTTAAAAAATGGTATATCAAGGTTGTGGACCCTGTGGAGGTCACAATTTTGATTCGATTTTGATGAAACTTGAAATTCATGGTTATAACCCAAAGATCTTGCTTCCTTTCGATATTTGCGCATATCGGAATGTAATTTCCTGGATTATGGCCCCTGATTGTCCGAAAAATCACCCTTTTTAGCTTGTGGTCCCTCTGGAGGTCACAATTATTATTCGATTTAAAAAATCGTTTGATTATATCACCGTTACACCCTAAGGAAGGTTGAGTTTGAATTTCGGGAAAATCGGACGAAAATTGCCATACAAAATGGCCGCCGTTTGTACGCGAAGACAGTTAAAAAATGGTATATCAAGGTTGTGGACCCTGTGGAGGTCACAATTTTGATTCGATTTTGATGAAACTTGAAATTCATGGTTATAACCCAAAAATCTTGCTTCCTTTCGATATTTGCGCATATCGGATTGTAACTTCCTGAATTATGGCCCCTGATTATACGAAAAATCGCCTTTATTTTAACTTGGAGGTCACAATTATTATTCGATTTAAAAAAAACGTTTGATTATATCACCGTTACACCCTAAGGAAGGTTGAGTTCGAATTTCGGGAAAATCGGACGAAAATTGCCATACAAAATGGCCGCCGTTTGTACTCAAATACTGTTAAAAAATGGTATATCAAGGTTGTGGACCCTGTAAAGGTCACAATTTTAATTCGATTTTGATCAAACTTGAAATTCATGGTTATAACCCAAAGATCTTGCTTCCTTTCGATATTTGCGCATATCGGATTGTAACTTCCTGAATTATGGCCCCTGATTATAAGCAAAATCGCCTTTTTTTTAGCTTGGAGGTCACAATTATTATCTGATTTAAAAAAACGTTTGATTATATTACCGTTACACCGTAAGGAAGGTTGAGTTCGAATTTCGGGAAAATCAGACCAAAATTGCCATACAAAATGGCCGCCGTTTGTACTCAAATACTGTTAAAAAATGGTATATCAAGGTTGTGGACCCTGTAAAGGTCACAATTTTAATTCGATTTTGATCAAACTTGAAATTCATGGTTATAACCCAAAGATCTTGGTTCTTTTCGATATTTGCGCAAATCGGATCGTAACTTCCTGAATTATGGCCCCTGGTTATACGCAAAATCCCCCTTTCTTTAGCTTGTGGTCCCTCTGGAGGTCACAATTATTATCCAATTTAAAAAAACGTTTGATTATATCACCGTTACACTGTAAGGAAGGTTGAGTTTGAATTTCGGGAAAATCGGACCAAAATTGACAGACAAAATGGCCGCCGTTTGTACGCGAATACTGTTAAAAAAATGGTATATCATGGTTGTGGACCCTGTATAGGTCACAATGTTAATTCGATTTTGATTAGGAAGGTTGAGTTCTAATTTCGTGAAAATCATACAAAAATTGCCAGACGAAATGGTCGCCGTTTGTACGCGAATAGTATAAAAATATGGTATATCATGGTTGTGGACTCTCTACAGGTCACAATTCTTATCCGATTTTGATGAAAAGTCACATTTCTAGGTTGTGTACCGTCACACCATAATCATTGTCGGTTTCGAATTTCATGAATATCAGACTGGAACTGACCAACTAAATGGCTGCTCCCAATACAATATGAAATACAGGACTTAAAGATGTAGGAAAAATCACTTTCGGTATTGCTTGTTCTCTATCCATCTCTCGAAAATGTGGGCGTATCCTGCCTGGCAGTGCCAGCCTATCTTTCAACATTTTTATACGACCATATTGTCGTTGCCCCTGTCTGTCTGTCCGTCCATCCGTCCGGCCGGTGTCCACAATTGCTTGTGGACGCTCTAGAGGCTAAAGTTAATATCCGATTGACTTTAAATTTATACGCAGTGTTTAAGGTCATGAGACGAAGAAGCCTATTGTTTTTCAGCGATTTCCGATAATAACTACCAGAGTAATGGCCCTTGATCACTTCAAAAAATCTTGTGGATGCTCTAGAGGCCAAAGTTAATATCCGATTGACTTTAAATTTATACACATTGTTTAAGGTCATGAGACGAAAAAGCCTTTTGATTTTCAGCGATTTCTGATAATTACTGCCAGAGTTATGGCCCTTGATCACATCAAAAAATTCTGTGGACGTTCTAGAGGCCAAAGTCAATACCCGATTGACTTTAAATACACACACACTGTTTACGGTCATGAGACGAAGAAGCCTATTGATTTTGAGCGATTTCAAATAATTACTTCCAGAGTTGTCTCCCTTGATCACTTCAAAAAACCTTGTGATGCTATAGAGGCCAAACTTATCATCCGATTGACTTCAGATTGATACACAGAGTTTAAGGTGTTGAAACGAACAAGTATTTTGATTTTCAATGAATTTGGTAACTGAACTACTATATCCATGATATTAAATGTTTCCTATACTAATTGTTAGCGTGGGGCAAAACTTTTATAAAAAGCAAACAAACTCTAATGATTTTCAGATAATTACATAATGAGTTGTTACTCTTAATCAGATTTTAGTGTATTACAAATGTTTCATTACCAAAAAAAGTAAAAATATGAGACAACCCTTGTTGACTACCCGGACGATTTAGCTGCTGTGGGCGTATGTTTCGTTGCCTGGCAGCCTATTTTTCAAAATAGGACCCATCCTAATGTTATTGTTCAAATTTTACAGATATCCTGATTTAAAAGTACGAGAGTTTGCTGTAAAATGTATCAGAAGAATTAATAATGATGATTTAGTTAACTTTCTACCACAATTAATACAAGCTTTAAAGTTTGAAAGTTATCATAACTGTCCTTTATCTCGTATGTTGTTAGAACAATCATGTAAAAGTATTAGATTTGCACATCAATTTTTCTGGTGAGTATTAAAAATTATCTTTTAAATGGACTTTCATAAAGTTTCAATGTTTCATTCAGCTATGCCTATTGATTTTCAACGATTTCCGATAAATATTGCCAGAGTTATGGCCCTTGATCGCTTTGAAAAATTTTCTGGATGCTCTAGAGGCTAAAGTTAATATCCGGTTGGCTTTATATTTATACACAGTTTAAGGTCATTATAGATTCCCAATAGTTATTGCCAGAGTTATGACCCTTGATCACTTTGAAAAGTCATGTGGATGCTTTACAGACCATAGTTATCATCTGATTTATTTTATATTTATAAACTGTGTATACACCTATAATCTTATGTAATCGTTTTGATTGACTTTAGACTGAAGCGCTTATCAAGCAACTTTATTTTGTACTGCAGGCACAAGAGCATAAACCGTATGCCTTCTTGTTGCTGTGGTCGATTTAAATATGCTGCCAGCTCTATTTTTATAAAAATGACCAAAAGACTGGTTTTATGGTAGCATCTCACAAATATAAGACAATCCTTGTTGACCGCACAGACATTTAGTTGCTTGTTAGATATTTGTGAAGATTAAACTTTTTGACATTGTTGTCAATTATGTTTTTTTGACAGGATATTGAAAGGTGTAGCAGCTCAAGATGCTGCATTTAAACGTAGATATGAGTTGATGTTTGTGGCATTAGCTAGTGTAGCTGGTGATGCTTTATATCAAGAGTTTAAAAAACAAGAAATTTTAGTTAAAATATTAACTAGTACAGCAGAAAATGTACAGACTGGCCGGGATAAAGACGTAAGTTACTATACTAACTTCTTCAGGGATGAAGAATCAAATACAAACTGGTTAGTTTATCATTATGTGGACATATATTGTCGTCGCCCCTGTCTTATAACCCAAAGATCTTGATTCCTTATGATATTTGTGCATATCGTATCGTAACTTCCTGAATTATGACTCCTGATTGTTCGAAAAATCACGCTTTTAGCTTGTGGTCCCTCAAGGGATCAAAATTATTATCCGATTTAAAAAAATGTTTGACCAGTTGCCCCCCCCCCCCACCCATTGGGGAAAAAATCCTCTCCCCCCTATAAAAAATTTTGGCGCCCATGCATAACCCTTTGGGGACAAAATCCGCTCCCCCAATGGGCGCCATAGGCGCCCTTCCCATTGGACACAATTCAAGGTCATGACCAACATTCCAATATCAGTATGGGTGCAGCAAAAAGCAGAATTACCTTGGTTGCGGGCATACAACAAGATTGGCGGGGCGCCCAACGAATGTCAATTGGTTTTATGGGTGTCTTGTCAATCAATGTCGTTAGATATGACCCTCATCCTGGAGGGGCACCCATAATGCCGAGATTGGTGGGAAGCCCGTGACCAGGTCATTGGCGCCAATAATGTAATTGGCGGGGCGCCCCCGCTGCTAAAGACCCCTACGCGCAAGGGAATTATTGAAATTAAATTAAACCATATGTTAGTCCCGAAATGACCTAGTTTGTTACAAGTGAAGGTTAAACCCCATTTCTCTCTATATATAATGACAATATATGTCAGGCCGCACATAATCCCAAGTAATATAGTTGGGCGCCCACGACTTGATCAATGGGGCACCCAAAACGGCATAAGGGGTGCCCATAATGCCGAGATCATGAGCACCCATTATATAATTGCTAGTGAGATTGCTTTGTGCGCCCAAAACGTCGTGATAATCTTCAAAATTTTAACCTGATTCCGAACTATTCCTTTCTTCAAATTTTTATAATGTTCATATTAAAATATCATAATACGCCAATAATGCAAATCATGCCTCAAAATTGAAATTTTCCATTATTTTCAGGCAATAACCCTATTTTCCGAAATTTTCTGGGGGGAGAGCACCATAGGCAATCTGACTTTTTGGGCAGACGGGTAAAGTGAAAACAAAAAAATATTATTTCATCTAGTTGGTTAAATAAATTCCCATTAATTTTACTGAATACCGGGAATTAGTACTGAATTGACTATAGGTGCAAACCCTATTTTCCAAAATTTTATTTTACTGTTCTTTTAATTGAATACCACGAATTTGTACTGAATTGACTATGGATTAAAACATTTTGTCTGGAGCAACTCTTGTGCCACAATTTCAGGCATCAATTATTATTTGTGAATGCAACTGCAACAGTCCATTTGAATGGTTGGAATTTTTAGGAATGCATAGAGTGGGATTTCCGTTACAAAACGATTGGAAACTTTAAAGTTGCATAACTCATGGGTTGGAATAGCAGAAAAACGCGTATTGAATGGTTGGAATTTTTAGGAATGCATAGAGTGGGATTTCCGTTACAAAATGATAGGAAACTTTGAAGTTGCATAACTCATGGGTTGGAATAGCAGAAAAACGCGTATTGAATGGTTAGATTTTTAAAGATTTTCATGGGGGTCTCAAAGCCCCCATACCCCGCAACAGTCAATTGTTTTTTTGGGATTCAGGTAAGCCACCAAGGCTATATTGGACCACATTTAAGTTGCTGTATTCACTGGCTGGACAAGCAAGGAAACACGATTGCGGCAGTTAAATTTCCAAAATTTGCTCCCAACAGGTCCCGTCTCGGTTGACTATAAATGAATGATGTTGATCGAAATTCGACTCGGCAACCCGAGTCAGACTACCTAATATAATTACTGTATTCAGGGACTGGAATAGCAAGATAATGTGTTTGCGGTCGGCAAATTGTCTTGAGAGGGGGTGGGGGTGGAGAACCTATTACAGTAGTTGTGCCTTTTGCAATTTAGGAATTTCTGGGATTTATATAGTTATATAGGTATTTGGCGCAATGGTAAGAGAGTAGGATTTGTGACCGAATGGTTGCAGGTTCAAGACCCGAATTGTGCGCCGAGTTCTTGTGTCCTTGAATAAGACACTTTATCTCTGTATTCCAGTCTACCCAGCTCTAAATGGGTACTTGTAGGATGGTGTATGTATTACACAAAAAACTGTTGCGCTCCTTGAAGCAGCATATGTTGGGGCTCTTTCTAAGAGTTCAGGGGTAAAGAGAGGTAATCAGGCTTTACCTGTATCCTAGAGACCGGGATAATAATTGTGTAGCACTTTGAGCATAAACTTGGTTTATGGATATAGCGTATTATAAATATATTCATTATTATTATTATAAAATTGTTTCCGGAGCATATCTCATAAACCGTTTGAGATATCTTTCTGAAACGTTGTACACACATCACAGCAGTTGTGCCTTCTGTTATTTGGGAATTTTTGAGATTTATATTTTTTGTGTTTCCATGGAAAGAAATTTGACTTAGTTTTTGGTGTATAAATTTGTTTCCGGAGCATATCTCATAAACCGTTTGAGATATCTTTCTGAAACTTTGTACACACATCAAACTATCACAGCAGTTGTGCCTTCTGTTATTTGGGAATTTTTGAGATGTATATTTTTTGTGTTTCCATGGAAAGAAATTTGACTTAGTTTTTGGTGTATAAATTTGTTTTCGGAGCATATCTCATAAACCGTTCGAGATATCTTTCTGAAACTTTGTACACACATAACCTATTACAGCAGTTGTACCTTTTGCTATTTAGGAATTTCTGGGATTTATATTTTTTGTATTTCCATAGAAACAAGATGGACTTAGTTTTTGGTGTACAATTTTGTTTCCGCAGTATATCTCATAAACCGTTGATGAAGATATCTTTTTGAAACTTCGTACACACATCAACCTATTACAGTAGTTGTGCCTTTTGCTATTTAGAAATTTTTGGGATTTATATTTTTATACGCCCAAATTTTCATTAGGACGTATATTGTCATCGCCCTTGTCCGGACGTCGGCCTGTCCAAAATTGTTTGTGAACACTCTACAGTTCTCAATTTTTATCTGATTTCAATAAAACTTGAAATATAGGTGTACCACCCTAAGATCTTGACTCCTTTGGATATTAGCATATATCTGACGGTAACTTAATAGATTATGGCCTGTGATTGTACGATAAAATGTGGGCGTATTATGCCATCGCCCTTGTCCATCCGTCCACAATTCCACAATTCTTATCTGAAACTTGAAATATCGGTTTATCCCCATACGATCTCGGCTGCTTTCGATATTGGCATGTATCAGATCGAAACTTCATGGATTATGGCACCTGATTGTGCAATAAATCATGTTTTTAGCTTGTGGACCATGCAAGATATCTTCATGAAACGTCGTAAATACATCAACCTATTAATGTAGTTGTACCTCATAAAGCTCGTTCAATTATTCATCATTAATTTTAAAAATCTTGCTTGTAATAAATTATGTACATACATGTTCATTTATTAGAGTTGCAGAGAGGAGGAAACATGAATAAATGTGAGAATTATACTAAATCATTTACATGCCAGTGTAAATGTCTGCAGTACAATCCTAATGATACTTTGCATAAATTATAGTATATATGATGCCTATTCTAGGTTATTTGGGTATTTTCAATTGTACTATTCTTTCATTGATTGGTTCAAAACTTTGTAACAATACAAACAGCTATATATTACATAAAAGTCATATATATACACTAGGGACCGGATATCGTCCAGATTTTACGAAAAAAGGAAAGAAACTACCCTTACCGTTTAGAATCTAATACACGTATCCAGTTAATAGATTGAAATCTAGAATCAGTTAAATGCCTTCAAGATTCATCAAAAAACGTCCAGTTTGTGCTACTATCACCGAATAGTGATACTAAATTTTACTTCTTTTTCAAATTTTATTTTTAAGAATATACAGAATTTATCTATTAAGCATTTAGACAATATAGCCAATATTGAGGTTATCAGTTGGTCTTTCCTTACATTTAATGTCAATATTTTGATTTAAAGTAATTGCCTAAAAGCATGATTGGTGTTGACTGTTTTATAATTTTTGAATGCCAGTAGGCTTATTAAAGGACAATATTGGTGCCAGTCATTATCACATAGTGATAGAACTGATTAAACACTTCCCAAATATAATATTAACACAGAGATCATCGCTACCATAGAGGAGTAATAAAGGATTCATGAATCGGAAGTGACGAACGCCAAAGGAAAACACGAGTTATTCCTCTATATAACTAACTGAAGTGACTAGTGATAACAGATACATGGGCGAATATCTGTTCATTAATAATTCCCTCGAAGACCTACAGTTGCTGTGTGACACTGTGAGAGAATATCTTATAATTCATAAAAAGAATTGACTGCCACTAGATAAGAGAATAGGAAAGAAAAACAGATTAAAAGTCCGTGCATTACCATGTTTTTATAAGGAAGGAGAGACCGGGGCACATTGAACCACCATGGATATATCCTTTATAAATAATACTATACAACCCAACACTCTACAGAAGTGAGATAACTTCTTAGACCCATTTCTCAATCAATAAGCCACATGGTTTCAATTATTTTCTTAGGCAGTGAATTTTTCAAAAAAGCGCTTAAAAAGAGAAAAATTTTCCATACATGTTAACTTCTTAGCCTAGGAAATTCTTGTACTTAAGTTCATATATGTCTAATCTATACAATCCAGATAAACCGGGGTTTGATTCATATAAGGGGGCATATTGATTTTTTTTTTTTAATTTTGGTCATGAAATAAAGAGATCTTCTAATAAAAACATTTGATATGAAATGAGGACAAACATGTATGTGAACAAAGTGGTTCAATGTGCCCCGGTCTCCCCTATAGAATGAATAAAAACAAGGGGCTGTACGGAGTATTTCTATTTTTCCCGTGTTTTCTTATCTTATGATACTTAATTACTTTATTGTATCGTCCGATAACCTCTTGCGGTCCCATATAACAACTTTTTGTCTTCGAAGGAATTATTAGTGAGCAGAAATTCGGCCGTTTATCTGTCATCACTCGTCACTTCAGTCATTCACATAGAGAGATAACTCGTATTTTCCTTTGGCGTTCGTCACTTCCGATCCATGAATCCTTTATTACTCCTCTATGGTAGCGATGATCTCGGTGTTAATATTATATTTGGGAAGTGTTTAATCAGTTCTATCACATATGTGATAATGACTGGCACCAATATTGTCCTTTAAGAGAAACCTTGAGCAAAGACAATGCAGGCAGATCAAGTGTCAATGCCTTTACTTTCTTTATGGCTTAAAAGCTTATTACCTAATTATATTAACTTTATTATAAATTTTCAACCAATGAAATTTATATATTTAACTTTTCATTTGATGTGTTACAATATTTTTTATTAGGGTTTCACACTGCGTAGCTTGTGTGAAACACTATTGTTTTTGTTAAAATTATTATTAAGCTTTCATGTCTGAAAGACTATTGTTTTTACTAAAATTATTATTATTATTATTAGGCTTTCCGACTTTCGTCTGAAAGACTATTGTTTTTACTAAAGTTATTATTAGGCTTTCAGTTTTGTCTGAAAGACTATTGTTTTTAAAAAGATTATTAGGCTTTTAGACTTTCGTCTGAAAGACTATTGAGATTATTAAAATTATTATGCTTTCAGACTTTCATCTGAAAGCCTATTGAGATTACTAAAATTATTATTATTATTATTTACCGCGGGAGCCTAGATCTCCATGATCGAAAACAGATATCGATCTGGAATTAGATTTTCTATCGGGAATCCATGTGGTGGCTACTTGATAAAATATTTTTGAAATTTCTGCACATACCGGAAGTGACCAAACTTTGTACGTTGTCTAAAAATTGAAAATCGGCCATAGTTTCGTCAATTCTTTATCTTTTCTGAGACAATGGCTATCTCACATTTTTCAATTTCGAACCTTCATCTATGACTTTTATCGTTCGAAAATTGAAAAAATGTTGTTTACGAGACATTTTTTGTTATTTTTCAAAATTTTCAAATTTGACCTACATTTTTGGACACCTGAAGTCCATCCAATTCCAGTAATTTTGTAACCCTTATATTTTTTGGAAAGGATAAATCGATATTTCTGAAACCTCTGGAGCATAAAGCCATATAGTCAGACAGTTGCATAAAGCAATTTCAACAACGATCCGTAAACCGGAAATCGTCGAAATAATTTCTGATGTTTGGTAAAAAATGCAAAAAATTGGTGCTTCTGGGAAAAACGTGATTATTTCGTCCGATATCAACGGATTAAAGAGATTAGGGTATTGTTGGGTTGCACGGGAATTGAAGTATCGTATGGTACCCATTTCATAAAGATACGCTGAAAATCAAGCATTTTCTCATTTAGAGTGTTTTTGGACGCCTTTATCTCGAAAACTGCTCCAGCGATTTTTTATACGCCCACATGGAAATGTGGTCGTATATTGCCGTCGCCCCCGTCCGTCCGTCTGTCGGTCCGTCCGTCGGTCCGTCCGTCCGTCCGTCCGTCCGTCCGTCCATCGTCCACAATTTCTTGTGAACGCTCTAGAGGCTAAAGTTAATATCCGATTGACTTGAAATTTATACACGGTGTTTAAGGTCGTGAGACGAAGAAGCCTATTGATTTTCAGCGATATCCGATAATTACTACCAGAGTTATGACCCTTGATCACTTTGAAAAATCTTGTGAACGCTCTAGAGGCTATAGTTAATATCCGATTGACTTTAGATTTATACACAGTGTTTAAGGTCAGGAGACGAAGAAGCCTATTGATTTTCGGTGATATCTGATAATTACTGCCAGAGTTATGACCCTTGATCACTTTGAAAAATCTTGTGAACGCTTTAGAGGCTAAAGTTAATATCCAATTGACTTTAAATTTATACACAGTGGTTAAGGTCGTGAGACGAAGAAGCCTATTGATTTTCAGCGATATCCGATAATTACTACCAGAGTTATGACCCTTGATCACTTTGAAAAATCTTGTGAACTCTCTAGAGGCTATAGTTAATATCCGATTGATTTTAAATTTATACACAGTGTTTAAGGTCATGAGACGAAGAATCCTATTGATTTTCGGTGACCTCTGATGATTACTGCCAGAGTTATGACCCTTGATCACTTTGAAAAATCTTGTGAACGCTCTAGAGGCTAAAGTTAATATCCGATTGACTTTAAATTTATACACAGTGTGTAAGGTCATGATAAGAAGAAGCCTGTTGATTTTCAGCAATATCCAATAATTCCTGCCTGAGTTATGACCCTTGATCACTTTGAAAAATCTTGTGAACGCTCTAGAGGCTAAAGTTAATATCCGATTGAATTTAAATTTATACACGGTGTTTAAAGTCATGATACAAAGAATCCTATTGATTTTCAGCAATATCCGATCATTACTGCCAGAGTTATGACCCTTGATCACTTTGAAAAATCTAAAATTAATATCCGATTGACTTTAAATTTATACACACTATTTACGGTCATGATACAAAATAGCCTATTTATTTTCAGCGATATCCGATAATTACTGCCAGAGTTATGACCCTTGATCACTTTGAAAAACCCTGTGAATGCTCTAAAGGCTAAAGTTAATATCCGATTGACTTTAAATTTGTACACAGTGTTTAGGGTCATGATACGAAGAATCCTATTTGATTTTCAGTGATATCTGATAATTTCTGGCAGTTGATCACTTTGAAATATCTTGTGGACAAAGGCCTTGAGACAAACCATCAAAACTATTCTAATCATTTCTGATAATTATTTAATGGGCTATTACTCGTAATAAGATTATCATGTGTTGTAAATGTTCTCCTTACTGATAAAAGAAACAATATGCGACAACCCTTGTTGACTGCCCGGACGACTTAGCTGTTGTGGGCGTATGTTTCGTTGCCTGGCAACCTATCTTCTTAAACTTTCTTTGTCTATCAATGGTCCTTCCGGTCGTCTTTAGCATGGATCCATCCATTAAGACCTTCAAATATGCTTATTAGGTCAATGCCTTGATGGAGTTCGAAGATGAGCATTTTCCGCTTAGGGTAGGCAGAGATAAGCAATTTGATTGGTTGATGCTTTGAGACACGATAACTTTAGTTCTAATTAAGTGAGAGTGATAAAACTTGGTGTATAGTTTCATTACAGTAATACCTTGACTATGATCGATAATGAGCATTTTCTGCTCAGGGTAAGCAGAGCGATAAGCAATTTGATTTGCCGAGACTTTGGAACACAATAACTCTCCTTCGAATTGAGTTAAAATGTTCAAAATTGGTGTGTATGCTTATTAGATCAATGCCTTGATGGAGTTCGAGGATGAGCATTTTCTTCTTACGGTAGGCAGAGATAAGCAATTTTTGGATGACACTTCGTGTTCAGTTTGATTAGTCGATACGTTTGAAAAAAATAAATGTGCGATTAATTAATATGTGTCATCTATTTATTTTGGGATTTCGGCGGGGGACATCAGCCTCACTGTTGGCTTGTTTTGTTTTTTTTGTGTTTTCTGCAAATCGGATTTCTCAGAATCTATCCGTAGGATCTTTCTGAAATTTTGACCTACCCCCCCCCCCCCAAAAAATGGACGACAAAATGGACAATGCATAGTCGTAACTTTGTTATTTTTTGACCGATTTTACTAATTCTTTTTTCTTTGAATACCTTGAAAAAAATCATTTTCATCTGCAGTTTCACATTTTCGAATTTCGAAAATTCGTCGCTGTGATTTCGAACCGGAAGTTTAGACCAATTTGACAACTTCTTTAATAGTTGTATGATTTTCATGAAATTTAGTATATATGTAGACCTGTGACTTCAAAAATATAATTAGAAATTTTCTAAATTATCTCCCCTTGACGAAATTAAGGATCAAAATTTTCAAAAAAATCATCGAAATATAGGTCAGAATAACCTGATTTTTTTTTGGGATACTAGATAAGTAATAACTGATTTGTACACAAAATATGAAGTTTGTTGATCGAACCGGAAGTGCCACCATCTTGAAACATGAAAAATCCCTAAGGCTTTTTTGCTATTTTACTTACAGACACGGGAGTTATATTTTCTGAATCCTTGAAAGATGGCCTAAAAATCTCAGGGTTTTCTCCGTGTCCTTCGGTTTCCTCCCAACAGCTAAAGACCAGTACGCGCAAGGGGAGTTTTTGAATAAAATTAAAAAACATATGTTAGTCCAGAAATGACCTAGTTTGTGTAATATTCGGTTGATAACTAAAGGTACCGTGCAAATTAAACTAATAAAATAGAAGATTTCGCCCGGTTGAAATGTTTCTATCTGTAGGTCAGCAATTTGCCGATTTTAGGGAGGTTGCGTGACTGAATGGTTAGCACGTGCGCTGTGTATCATAACGTCTGTCATTGAGTCAACTGGTGTTGTTTCGATTTCTTGGTTGTATGGAGTATGGTCGCCTGTCCAACCTCGTAGGCCGTAACGCCGCTGCCCGGGTAAAATTTCCCTCATTGCACACTTTATGGCGTATGCCCGTCTTCATTAGCCCATTTTCAGAGTAGGACGTTAAACCCCATTCAATTTGATTTCATTTTCTCTATGTTGCTTATTTATAGTGGATAAATGTTTTTCTGGTTCTATTAATTATTTCATTTCTGCATAGAAATCTTGGTTTGACCAGTTTTTTTTTCATTGCAAAGTGCCATTCTTGTATATTGCAGTCTATGACCCTTTGTTTAAAACATGCTTAAGAAGTTGTCACGATTTCCTACTTATAACCAAACATATTGGAAACCATAATTATATAACATATCTCTAATTTTGGAAGCCCGATTACAGCTATACAAGTTTAGGTTATTTCCCTTTAGTTTAAAGATTATTTTTTTGCCCGGGTGCAATGTTTCTCACTACATTTAAATTTGTAACTTTGTGAGTTTTGACCGATTTTGATAATTATGTCTTTATAATTTTCCAAATTTACATATTTAACGTAAATATTCAAACAATTGGGATCAACCTGATTCAAATTTTTTTAGTTTTGTTCAAAGTTATCTCATTTAATTTTTCAAATTTTTTTAGTTTTGTTCAAAGTTATCTCATTTAATTTTTTCGATGTTTTCTTACCATTTTCATTTCATTTTTCTGAAAGTTTTGAAGTGGGAAGTCATCCCGATTACAGCAACACAAGTATCAGTTATTTCCCGTTAGTTTTCAGATTATGCAATGTTTCATACCATATTTAGACTTGTAACTTCGCGAGTTTTTGACCAATTTTGATAGTTTGTTATTCTTATCCTTTCATTTGAGATACTTGATATAATCGATGACACGTGACGATGAATATGAAAGCTTTCATATCTGCATGGGACAGTAGCAGATCTAGTTAACTTTTCATTTGATGTGTTACAATATTTTTTATTAGGGTTTCACACTGCGTAGCTTGTGTGAAACACTATTGTTTTTGTTAAAATTATTATTAAGCTTTCATATGCAAAAAATGGGTGCTTTCGGGAAAAACGTGATTATTTCGTCCGATATCAACGGATTAAAGAGATTAGGGTATTGTTGGGTTGCACGGGAATTGAAGTATCGTATGGTACCCATTTCATAAAGAATCAAGCATTTTCTCATTTAGAGTGTTTTTGGACGCCTTTATCTCGAAAACTGCTCCAGCGATTTTTCTTAAACTTTATCTATCGATGGTCCTTCCGGTCGTCTTTAGCATGGATCCATCCATTAAGACCTTCAAATAACTGGAATAAGACAAAAAAGGGACTGAAAATTGAAAAAAGTCAAAAAATCGTGAAATTTTGGAAAATGCTCTACTATTTTTTTATTTTAAGAGATTTGCAAAAAAAAAGGATATATATTTAGTTAGCTGGCCTAATTACGGTTCTAATGATGTATAATATGTATGTAGTTATCGAAATTTAATTTTCAATATTTTGACATTTTTGACTCTTTTGAACATAGGATTTCTCAGAAGTATTTTTTCTTATCGTATAGTGTAGTATATCATTAGAGAGCCCTGTTCCCATTCAAACTCCAAAACCGGATGTTATAACTACTCGACAATGAAGTAGTTCAAAAAACGACAAAAAAGCGTAAAAATGATAAACAAAATTGGCACTCCTGGGAGATTCCACGTCAATTGTACACAAGGTTTTAACTTTGGAGATCCATAACTTCGTCCCTAGTAATACTACTTACATGAAATTGGTATCAAATTGTTCAGAAAACATGGATCTTTCTAAAGATCAGGAGCACAAACTCGACAGAACAAAACCCAGGCAGATGTTGTTGACCTTGGAACCCACGCCCCCATAAAGGGGCAGCTTCGATTTGGCCAATTTTTCGTGTGAACATTGCCCCGCCTATGATTAACGAACACACAAAAAATCAAAATGGGATCTCCATGGGAACAGATTTTAAGAGCCGGTCAAGTCAGGTGCTACACAGTTATTCAAGTGCACACGACCATATCATCACGACATGACGTCGTAACAACAACTCAGCGAACCTGATTTCGGCCGTGGAAAGAGATGCCAACGATGAGCAACACGCGGTGTCCAACTAACATAGTACCTATAGTAGTGACATCGGCCACAGTGTTGTTTATTATAGTGCTTTAAGCTTGTAACGTTGCATTCTCATTACTCACAAATTCGTGTGGGGAAAAATGTGGTTCTATTTTCGAGGTGCGGTAAAAATTTGAGGTCTGTACACTATTAATGGATTGTCCAGTGACAAGAAAGGTTGCCAGGCAATGAAAAATACGCCCAGCTAAGTCGTCCTGGCGTCAACAAGGGTTGTCGCATATTTTTACTTTTGTCAGTAAGGAGAAAGTTTACAATGCATGAAAATCTTATTACATAGCCCATTTAAAGTCAATTGCATAAAAACATTAGCCTCTAGAGCATCCACAAAATATTTCAAAGGGATCGAGGGCCATAATTCTTGCAGTAATTATCGGATATCACTGAAAATCAATAGTTTTCTTCGTCTAAACACTGTGTATAAATTCAAAATCTATCGGATATTAACATTAGCATCTAGAGCATCCACAAGATTTTTTTAGGCCCATTACTCTGGCAGTAATTATCGAATATCGCTGAAAATCAACAGGTTTCTTTGTCTGATGACCTTAAACACTGTGTATACAAAGTCAATCAATTATTATCTTCAAAGTGATTAAGGCCCATAACTCTGGCAGTAATTATCGAATATTGCTGAAAATCAATAGGCTTCTTCATCTATTGACCTTAAACACCGTGTATAAATTTAAAGACAATCAGATATTAACTTTGGTCTCTAAAACATCCACAAGATTTTTCAAAGTGATCGAGGGCCATAACTGTGACAATATTTATTGGATATCGCTGAAAATCAATAGGATTCTTTGTCTCATGACCTTAAACACTGTGTATGAATTTAAAGTCAATCGGATATTAACTTTAGCCTCTTAGAGTGTCCACAAGAAAGTGTGGACGACGGACGGATAGACAGTACAAGTTATCATAGTGAAATTAGTGATCAGAAGTCAGCTTGCACAAAACAACCTACAGTGAATTCGAATAAAATCGACGTCTGTTTTAGCGACCAAGATGGACTTCATGTCCATCAAATTCTCTGTCACATATTAGCACACCAAAACCATTAAAAAGTCGTTGAAATGTCCCATGAATGGACTATCTTATGACATCTAAATGATACAAATTCGATTGTTAGTAAATAAATTATGGTACGCCGAAAACCAAGTATTTTCCGTTTTGGAGCATACTGAGACGCCTTTTTCTCGAAAACGACGCCTACGATTTTTCTAAAATATTTTTTACTAAGAGTCCCATCGATGGTCTACAATGTGCATCCAAAATTGAAAGCATTGAAATATTGTAGGTGTTCTAAGAATGGCCTAAATCTTTGAAAAAAAGGGAAAAATCATTAAATTACTGAAAATGCTATTTTATTTATCTTTTTTTCAAAAACTACTCAGTGAATGTTTCTGAAACTTTTTGTACAAGAAGTTACGTATCAAAACAATTTGTTAAAGCTATCCCGACAATGATCGAAAAAACGGAAGTAAACGAAAAAATATCTGATATTTTAAAAAAAATTTAGATTTTTACAGAAAACTTTTTTATTTATGAATATTTTTTGATGGTATTTTACTTGAGCAGGAGTGATAAAGAATTTTGTCTCCGTATTTTGCGTTATCCGCCATTAGCTAATATAGTTTTTCGTACCTAGATTAATTATTTATTGTTCAATTTGTATAAAACAAAGTGCATATGCTTCGTGATCTCAATTGTAATTTTTATACGCCCACATTTTTATGTGGACGTATTATGTCGTCGCCCCTGTCAGTCCGGACGTCCGTCCACAATTTGTATGTGGACTCTCTACAGGTCACAATTCTTATCCGATTTTGACGAAACTTGAAATATAGGTTTATCCCCATAAGATCTCGGTTCCTTTCGATATTGGCATGTATCGGATCGGAACTTCATGGATTATGGCCCCGGATTGTACGAAATATCATGTTTTTATACGCCCACATTTTCATGTGGACGTATTATGTTGTCGCCCCTGTCCGTCCGTCCGTCCACAATTTGTTTGTAGACTCTCTACAGGTCACAATTCTTATCCGATTTTGACGAAACTTGAAATATAGGTTTATCCCCATAAGATCTCGGTTACTTTCGATATTGGCATGTATCGGATTGGAACTTCATGGATTATGGCCCCTGATTGTACGAAATATCATGTTTTTAGCTTGTGGACCCTATAGAGGTCACAATTCTGAACCGAAGGTTGAGTTCAAATTTCGTGAAAATCGGACCAAAATTGACAAACAAAATGGCCGCCATTTGTACGCGAATAGTGTGAAAATATGTTATATCAAGGTTGTGGACACTATCGAGGTCACAATTTTGAACCGATTTTGATGAAACTTGACATGTATGTTTATAACCCAAAGATCTTGGTTCCTTTCGATATTTGCACCCATCGGATCGTAACTTCCTGAATTATGGCCCCTGATTTTCCGAAAAATTGCCCTTTTTAGATTGTGGTCCCTCTGGAGGTCAAAATTATTATCCGATTTAAAAAACCGTTTGATTATATCACCGTTACATCGTAATGAAGGTTGAGGTCGAATTTCATGAAAATCGGACCAAAATTGACAGCTGTTCTTGTCAGGCCATCCATCCTTCATCACGAACAAGGGGAAACCACGCTAGAAAATCTAGATGAACTTTGTCACCCAATGCAGGGATCAAACACCCAACCTCAAGGCTACCGAGCCAGCATCTTACCCACTTAGCAACATGATCCCTAGTCGAATATGAAGCCTACTGAAATGAACCTTTATAACCCAAAGATCTTAATTCATTTCGATATTTGCTCATATCAAATTCTAACTTAATGATGTAGGAAAAATCAGTTTCGGTATTGCTTGTTCTCTATCCATCTCTCGAAAATGTGGGCGTATCCTGCCTGGCAATGCCAGCCTATCCTTAGCTTGTGGACACTATAGAGGTCACAATTTTGAACCGATTGTGATGAAACTTGACATGCATGTCTATAACCCCCAAATCTTGGTTCCTTTCGATATTTGCGCCCGTCGGATCGTAACTTCCTGAATTATGGCCCCTGATTGTCCGAAAAATTGCCCTTTTTAGCTTGTGGTCCCTCTGGAGGTCAAAATTATTATCCGATTTAAAAAACCGTTTGATTATAAACCGTTACATTGTAATGAAGGCTGACTTCAAAATCCATGAAAATCGAGCCAAAATTGACGGACAAAATGGCCGCCGTTTGTACACGAATAGTGTGAAAATATGTTATATCAAGGTTGTGGACCCTATATAGGTCACAATTTTGAACCGATTTTGATGAAACTTGACATGCATGTTTATAACCCGAGGTTCTTGGTTCCTTTCGATATTTGCGCTCATTGATTCGTAACTTCATTGTAATGAAGGCTGACTTCGAAATCCATGAAAATCGAACCAAAATTGACGGACAAAATGGCCGCCGTTTGTACGCGAATAGTGTGAAAATATGTTATATCAAGGTTGTGGACCCTATATAGGTCACAATTTTGAACCGATTTTTATACGCCCACATGGAAATGTGGTCGTATATTGCCGTCGCCCCCGTCCGTCCGTCTGTCGGTCCGTCCGTCCGTCGGTCCGTCCGTCCATCGTCCACAATTTCTTGTGAACGCTCTAGAGGCTAAAGTTAATATCCGATTGACTTTAAATTTATACACGGTGTTTAAGGTCGTGAGACAAAGAAGCCTATTGATTTTCAGCGATATCCGATAATTACTACCAGAGTTATGACCCTTGATCACTTTGAAAAATCTTGTGAACGCTCTAGAGGCCCAAGTTAATATCCGATTGACTTTAAATTTATACACAGTGTTTAAGGTCATGAGACGAAGAAGCCTATTGATTTTCGGTGATATCTGATAATTACTGCCAGAGTTATGACCCTTGATCACTTTGAAAAATCTTATGAACGCTTTAGAGGCTAAAGTTAATATCCGATTGACTTTAAATTTATACATGGTGTTTAAGGTCGTGAGACGAAGAAGCCTATTGATTTTCAGGGATATCCGATAATTACTACCAGAGTTATGACCCTTGATCACTTTGAAAAATCTTGTGAACGCTCTAGAGGCTAAAGTTAATATCCGATTGAATTTAAATTTATACACGGTGTTTAAAGTCATGATACAAAGAACCCTATTGATTTTCAGCGATATCCGATAATTACTACCAGAGTTATGACCCTTGATCACTTTGAAAAATCTTGTGAACGCTCTAGAGGCTAAAGTTAATATCCGATTGACTTTAGATTTATACACAGTGTTTAAGGTCATGATACGAAGAAGCCTGTTGATTTTCAGCAATATCTGATAATTCCTGTCCGAGTTATGACCCTTGATCACTTTGAAAAATCTTGTGAACGCTCTAGAGGCTAAAGTTAATATCCGATTGAATTTAAATTTATACACGGTGTTTAAAGTCATGATACAAAGAAGCCTATTGATTTTCAGCGATATCCGATAATTACTACCAGAGTTATGACCCTTGATCACTTTGAAAAATCTTGTGAACGCTCTAGAGGCTAAAGTTATTATCCGATTGTCTTTAGATTTATACACAGTGTTTAAGGTCATGATACGAAGAAGCCTGTTGATTTTCAGCAATATCTGATAATTCCTGCCCGAGTTATGACCCTTGATCACTTTGAAAAATCTTGTGAACGCTTTAGAGGCTATAGTTAATATCCGATTGACTTTAAATTTATACACAGTGTTTAAAGTCATGATACAATGAAGCCTATTGATTTTCAGTGATATCTGATAATTACTGCCAGAGTTATGACCCTTGATCACTTTGAAAAATCTTGTGAACGCTCTAGAGGCTAAAGTTAATATCCGATTGACTTTAGATTTATACACAGTGTTTAAGGTCATGAGACGAAGAATCCTATTTGATTTTCAGTGATATCTGATAATTTCTGGCACTTGATCACTTTGAAATATCTTGTGGACAAAGGCCTTGAGACAAACCATCAAAACTATTCTAATCATTTCTGATAATTATTTAATGGGCTATTACTCGTAATAAGATTATCATGTGTTGTAAATGTTCTCCTTACTGATAAAAGAAACAATATGCGACAACCCTTGTTGACTGCCCGGACGACTTAGCTGTTGTGGGCGTATGTTTCGTTGCCTGGCAACCTATCTTGATGAAACTTGACATGCATGTTTATAACCCGAGGTTCTTGGTTCCTTTCGATATTTGCGCTCATTGATTCGTAACTTCATTGTAATGAAGGCTGACTTCGAAATCCATGAAAATCGAACCAAAATTGACGGACAAAATGGCCGCCGTTTGTACGCGAATAGTGTGAAAATATGTTATATCAAGGTTGTGGACCCTATATAGGTCACAATTTTGAACCGATTTTGATGAAACTTGACATGCATGTTTATAACCCGAGGTTCTTGGTTCCTTTCGATATTTGCGCTCATTGATTCGTAACTTCATTGTAATGAAGGCTGACTTCGAAATCCATGAAAATCGAACCAAAATTGACGGACAAAATGGCCGCCGTTTGTACGCGAATAGTGTGAAAATATGTTATATCAAGGTTGTGGATCCTATATAGGTCACAATTTTGAACCGATTTTGATGAAACTTGACATGCATGTTTATAACCCGAGGTTCTTGGTTCCTTTCGATATTTGTGCTCATTGATTCGTAACTTCCTGAATTATGGCCCCAGATTTTACGAAAAATCACCCTTTTTAGCTTGTGGTCCCTCTGGAAGTCACAATTATTTTCCGATTTAAAAAAACGTTTGATTATATAACCGTTTCACCTTAAGGAAGGTTTGAGTTCAAATTTCGGGAAAATTGGACTAAAATTGACAGACAAAATGGCCGCGAATACTGTTAAAAAATGGTATATCATGGTTGTGGACCCTGTATAGGTCACAATTTTAATTTGATTTTGATGAAACTTGAAATGCATGGTTATAACCCAAAGATCTTGGTTCCTTTCAGTATTTGCGCATATCGGATCATAACTTCCTGAATTAATCGAATTTCGTGAAAATAGTACCAAAATTGCCGGATGAAATGGTCACCGTTTGTACACGAATAGTGTAAAGATATGATAAACCATGGTTGTGGACCCTCTACAGGTCAAAATTCTTATCTGATTTTGCCGAAAAGTCACATTTCTAGGTTGTGTACCGTCACACCATAATCATTGTCGGCTTCGAATTTCATGAATATCAGACTGGAACTGACCAACAAAATGGCTGCTCCCAATACAGTATGAAATACAGGACTTAATGATGTAGGAAAAATCACTTTCGGTATTGCTTGTTCTCTATCCATCTCTCGAAAATGTGGGCGTATCCTGCCTGGCAGTGCCAGCCTATCTTTTATGTTCCGGTGACATTTTTCCTGACGCAACGGAAGTGGCGTAATATTAACAAAAACTACAATTTTGACAGTTTAGTACCACTTTTTGACAGCAAATATTATTTTTTTCGAAAACTGATATAACAAAAAGTATGCACCCTGTAAAGGCGCATAAAATGTTTGGCTCAGATTCTTAAATTTCAATTTCATTTTCGGGCAAAAAAAAGTGTAAAATTCAGTTATTACAACCCATTCAACGTCTTTATATTTTGAAATATTTATTCGTAACTTTCATAAACTCCAGACAAAGAGAATGTATGCGAAAAATAGCTTGTAATATGAGCAAGTTACTGAGAAATATGCAATTTTGCATGCATCACTTTTCACATTATTTTGCCTATAAAAGAGTAAATTATTATCCGAATTTTTGAAAAAGAATTCCATTTGTTGCCTTATGCCAATTTGGAATAGGTTAAGCCAATTTTACATTTTCACTGTGACCGGAAATGACGTCATTTGGGCAAAAACTTTTTAACCTAAAAAACAAGTACAGTGAAATCCCACTATCACTAGGGACCGGGAATCTTCAAGTTTTTACGAAAAAAGGTAAGAAACTACCCTTATCATTTAGAATCTAATACACATCAAGAATGTGTTAAATACCGTCAAGATTCATCAAAAACCGTCCAGTTTGTGCTACCGTGTAGATTTAGAAACACCGTCTAGTTTTGTCATCGATCGTCTACTTTACGACCGTCCAGTTTCTCGGGATGTTTTAGATTTGAAAGGGGTTTAGTTTTTAGCAAGGCCTTATTTTCCCGTACGTTGTCTAGAAATGAACAAAGTGTTTAATTACTAACGGCGTTTAGTTTTTACGCCAAATTACCACTTTACCGAGAGCCGTCTAGAAACTTACGGGTGATTAGAAATGCAATGTCGTTTTTTTTTTCATGTCTTTTAATTAGTTTGGGAAACGTCCATTTGCAATGAATTTTTTTCCCGGCGTAAATAAAACTCAACGATTTATTTGTTAGAAATTAACAAAACAAATGGACGTATATCTTGTTTCTTATAATCTTGTTTTCTGGGTTATTTACCCGCTCCAGTCATCAATAACAAATGTATTTGTGAATTTACAAATTAATGTGTGCAGTACTCATTGCGACCACAATGACGTAATTTTCGACATTTATCAAGGCGCATTCGGGGGACTGTTTTCGTCAACATTTATTTTTGTATCCCATGGAAATGTTGAAGAAATGCAGAAGGAGAGGAATTGTTAACAGGCACAGTTTCCCCCCATTGACACGGACATGGACCGCAAATCGTATCTAAATATATTCCTTACCTGGGTCGTAATATATCATCACTAATAATAGATAAATCACATACCTAATATAAGCATATAATAATATGATGATAAAAAGTCGGCCACAAGCTTTTGAGCGGCCTTGTAAATAAATAAAGTAAATCATGCAGACATATATTACTACACCGCTACCGCACGATCCAGTCATTGTTTTACAATTCATACTGTCGATTCATGCACGCTTTTCACACGGAATTGTTCTTTGATGTTGATAGATGACACACAGTGACGTCGGCAATACAGAAGATATTTATAAAATATAACGGCGACGAAACTTACAGGTTATCATTAGTTGCGAGATTTTTTGTTTTATAATTTTGTTTTCAATATAGATTACAGCATCTGATATCAATCGAGAATAAAATACATCGGATAATCAAAATGAGGTTGGACCGGATATTGGTAAATAACGAAACTATGTTCCGATTTAGAATCTTAGCATAGTGTCTTAAATTCTCGAATGAATTGCATATTTGTTGAATATCATCTGTATTGCCGACGTCACTGTGTGTCATCTATCAACATCAAAGAACAATTCCGTGTGAAAAGCGTGCATGAATCGACAGTATGAATTGTAAAGTCATATCGCCGACAATAACATGTAATTATATTTTGAACTGTGCCTGTTAACAATTCCCCTCCTTCTGCATTTCTTCAACATTTCCACGGGATACAAAAATAAATGTTGATGAAAACAGTCCCCCGAATGCGCCTTGATAAATGTCGAAAATTACGTCATTCGTGGTCGAAATGAGTACTGCACACATTAATTTGTAAATTCACAAATACATTTGTTATTGATGGCGGGAGCGGGTAAATAACCCAGAAAACAAGATTATAAGAAACAAGATATACGTCCATTTGTTTCGTTAATTTCTAATAAATAAATTGTTGAGTTTTATTTACGCCGGGAAAATTGTCAATTCATTGCAAATGGACGTTTCCCAACGGACGTCGGCAATACAGAAGATATTCAACAGATATGCAATTCATTCGAGCATTTTAGACACTATGCTAAAATTCTAAATCGGATCATAGTTTCTAAAATTGGGAGATAGAAATTAAATATTTCACACAAAAACCAACGCCATACGTTTTCTAGATGACACCCGGCAAACTAATTAAAAGTTTCTAGACGGCTCTCGGTAAAGTGGTAATTTGGCGTAAAAACTAAACGCCGTTAGTAATTAAACACTCTGTTCATTTCTAGACAACGTACGGGAAAATAAGGCCTTGTCTAAAAACTAAACCCCTTTCAAATCTAAAACATCCCGAGAAACTGGACGGTCGTAAAGTAGACGATCGTTGACAAAACTAGACGGTGTTTCTAAATCTACACGGTAGCACAAACTGGACGTTTTTTGATGAATCTTGACGGTATTTAACACATTCTTGACGTGTATTAGATTCTAGATGATAAGGGTAGTTTCTTACCTTTTTTCGTAAAAACTAGAAGATTCCCGGTCCCTAGTGTATTAAGACCACATTTGGGACTGTCTAGATGTGGTCTTAATAGTGAGTTGGTCTCATTACTGAGTGAGCATGCTTTAGACAAGTTCAAATAAAAAACAATGTTGGGTAAATTATGTACATTAAAGACATACTTTAAAACTAATAACAGATGTAATGTTAAAACACATCATGAAAACACAATAATAATTATGCATATTATAAAGTCTTTGGTCACGTTATAATTTTCAATTCATAATGCTTCCTTTATTTATCTTCATTTTTCGATTAAAATCCTGCAACCACCCTTTAAACAAAAATCATGTCATCCATGCGTTTTTTATTATTGGATCTCCACGAAACCGGCAGACGTAAAATGTTCAAATAATAATCCTGCCATCCAAGCTTTTTTATTATTGGATCTCCACGTAACCGGCAGACGAGAATTTTTCACATTTGTAAACATGTTGCTATTTTGACACCAGAACAAGTTTAGCCACGAATAGAGAGCGTTTTATCTGGGAGGCCATGATAATCCACTCCTCTCTCTTCTATGGTGTAGATATCCCGAGCTTCGTAACCAATGACAATGTCAGGTATACTATCTGTCCATTCTTTCACAACGTTGTCATTTACGCTACCACTTTCAACGTACATCTTGAAAAATGAAATGTCTTTCTCTAAATCTGCTTTTTCACGAAGCGTAGGACCGGAGATCGACAGATCATTGTCACGCACACGCTGAAACCACGCCCACATTCTTCCATCGGCGAGCGAACACAGGGACGTTTCCTGTCGCTGTCTCTATTTTCTTCGTATCCATCAATAATTTCCGCCTTTCTTTTCAAAATCGTCTGTAATTGGGTCTTACCAATTTCAAATTGCTTTTGGCTTCTACCCTCACTGTTTTTTTGGGGGTTTTTGATAAGTTCTACTTTTGCTTTCAGGTTTAATTCTACACGAGTACGCTTATTACTACAGGTTTTTTCCATTACACAGGTGAAGGTCGAATAAGAAATGATACCCTTTTGACAAAATTTAATCGTACAAACAGATGAAGGCCGAATATTCAAATGAGTATTGTTTAAAATGTTTTTAAAACTATGATATTTCATTCCAATCAAAGAATAGCTTGAAACAATACGATCATATAGATACCACTAAATGGTTTCTAACTTGTAGGGTTTCAGAGAAATAGGCGATCTTCTATAAGTCACTTTTCAAGGTTTTTGGTCTATAAAAGTGTCGATTATTATTCGATATTCATAGAATTTTCACCTTTTATGATTTACGCCATTTATGATTGCAATGATCTGATTTAACATTTCCATCCTCACCGGAAGTAGTGTTATATTTGCAAAAAACATATTTTTAGACTTCAAAACAAAAATTTTTGTGAAGTGAGTTATATTTATTATTTGTTTAACGTTGTAACGTTTGATTCTAATGGCCATTTAGATTGGATCAATATAATCATACTGATATCAAAAAATTGCTTCTAGCATATTCCCTTGTCGAGAAATAACCAATTTTCTAAGGATCACTTTTTAAGTTTTTTACCTTTTTATACGCCCACATTGAAATGTGGTCGTATATTGTCGTCGCCCCCGTCCGTCCGTCGGTCCGGCGTCCACAATTGCTTGTGGACGCTCTACAGGCTAAAGTTAATATCCGATTTACTTTAAATTTATACACAGTGTTTAAGGTCATGAGACGAAGAAGCCTATTGTTTTTCAGCGATTTCCGATAATTAGTGCCAGAGTTATGGCCCTTGAACACTTGAAAATATCTTGTGGACGCTCTAGAGGCCAAAGTTAATATCCAATTGACTTTAAATTTATACACAGTGTTTAAGGTCATGAGACGAAGAAGTCGATTGATTTTCAGCAATTTCCGATAATTAGTGCCAGAGTTATAGCCCTTGATCACTTCAAAAAATCTTGTGGACGCTCTAGAGGCCAAAGTTAATATCCGATTTACTTTAAATTTATACACAGTGTTTAAGGTCATGAGACAAAGAATCCTATTGATTTTCAGCGATTCCCAATAATTAGTGCCAGAGTTATGTCCCTTGATCACTTCAAAAAATCCTGCGGACGCTCTAGAGGCCAAAGTTAATATCCGATTGACTTTAAATTTATACACAGTGGATGCTCTAGAGGTCAAAGTTAATATCCGATTGACTTCAAATTTATACATAGTGTTTACAGTCATGAGACTAAGTTGTCTGTCGATTTTCAGTGATTTTCAATAATTGCTGCAAGAGTTATGGCCCTTGATCACTTCGAAAAAATCCTGTGGAAGCTCTAAAGGCCAAAGTTAATATCCGATCGACTTTAAATTAACACACAGTGTTTAGGGTCATGAGACGAAGAAGCCTATTGATTTTCAGAGATTTAAAATAATTATTGCCAGAGTTATCTCCCTTGATAACTTCCAAAAATCTTGTTACGCTATAGAGGCTAAACTTATCATCCGTTTGACTTTAGATTGATACACAGAGTTTAAGGTGTTGAAACGAACAAGTATTTTGATTTTCAATGAATTTTAATAACTGAACAGCTAAATCCATGATATTAAATGTTTCATGTATATACTAATTGTTAGTGTGGGGTAACACTTTATAAAAAGCAATCAAATTCT
The DNA here is from genome assembly GCA_948474765.1 of Patella depressa. Taxonomy (NCBI): domain Eukaryota; kingdom Metazoa; phylum Mollusca; class Gastropoda; family Patellidae; genus Patella; species Patella depressa. The sequence continues at coordinate 40,596,263 of OX419720.1, read as the reverse complement.
AATGATTTTCTGATAATTACATAATGAGCCGTTACTCTTTTAATCAGTTTTTAGTGTATTACAAATGTTTCATTAGCAAAAAAAGTAAAAATATGCGACAACCCTTGTTGACTGCCCGGACGATTTAGCTGCTGTGGGCGACTGTTTCATTGCCTGGCAACCTATCTTTTAAACATATTGCAGTAATTTTAACAATAATCATTGGATTTTAACTTTCGATACATTTTGGCATAGCCGGAGACAGGGCACATAGCTACGCTACTTTTGATTTTTGATTTTCAGCAAATCTTCGAAGATATTAGGCGCCAAATTTCGAAAATTTAAATTTTTCCAAAAAACTTTTTCATTTATGAATATTTTTTTAGTGGTGTTTTACACAGAATCAAAGAGTCATCTGAGTTGAGCAAAAATGAGAATTTTTTTTGTCTCGGTAATTTTCCTTGGCCGCCATTGGCTAATTCAGTTTTTCAGCCCTAGATTAATTAATTATTGTTCGATTTGTATAAAACAAAGTTCATAAGCTCCGTTGTCTCAATTGTCATCTTTTTTGTTACCAACAGTGTTATTTTTCGGCAACGGAAGTGGCGTAAATTTACCAAAAACTACAATTTTGTCAGTTAGGTACCATTTTTCAAAAGAAAATATTATTTTTTTTTAAAACTGATATAACTAAAAGAGTGTGTCTTTTAAAGGAGCAAAAAATGTCAAAAGCAGTTTTTTAAATTTCGATTTTATTTTCGAGTAAATTGGATTAAGAGGCGAAAAAAGGCGTAAAAAATAATTTAACGTTTTTATACGCCCACATTTTCATCGGACCAAATTGACAGACAAAATGGCCGCCGTTTGTACGCGAATACTGTTAAAAAAATGATATATCATGGTTGTGGACCCTGTATAGGTCACAATTTTAATTCGATTTTGATGAGGAAGGTTGAGTTCTAATTTCGTGAAAATCGTACCAAAATTGCCGGACGAAATGGTCGCCGTTTGTACGCGAATAGTGTAAAAATATGGTATATCATGGTTGTAGACTCTTTACAGGTCACAATTCTTATCCGATTTTGATGAAAAGTCACATTTCTAGGTTGTGTACCGTCACACCATAATCATTGTCGGTTTCGAATTTCATTAATATCAGACTGGAACTGACCAACTAAATGGCTGCTCCCAATACAGTATGAAATACAGGACTAAAAGATGTAGGAAAAATCACTTTCGGTATTGCTTGTTCTCTGTCCATCACTCGAAAATGTGGACGTATTCTGCCTGGCAGTGCCAGCCTATCTTTAGTATTGCCGGAAGTAATTTTATTTGGCAAAAACTGTATTTTTAGCCTTCAAAACATATATTTTATTCATATACGTCTGATTTGTAATGTTTTTAAAATTATGATATTTGATTCCAATCAACAAATAGACTGAACCCATACGATCATATAGATACCCAAAAATAGTTTCTAACTTGTACGGTTGCCGAGAAATAGACGATTTTCTACAAGTCAATTTTCAAGGTTTTTGGTTTATAAAAGTGGCAATTATTATTCGATTTACATAAAATTTTCTGAGACACAGTTAGATCAAATCAGACTAACTACAGAAATCTTGCCATCTGACTTAACTCCTGGTGTTGGTATTACTTGTGAAGGTCAAGCTGTCAAAATTTTAGGATCTGTTTTACTTCCGAAACGCGTCGGTGATACTACAGTGTAGATTTCGAAATGCCATTTAGTTTTGACCTAGATCGTCTACTTTATGACCGTTCAGTTTCTTGGGACGTTTTTAGAAATGAACACTACCATTTAGATTTGAAAGTTTTTAGACACGGCATTTATTTTCCCGAACGTTGTCCAGAAATGAACTGAGTGTTTGATTACTATAAAATAAATCAAAATAAACTTATTTGTATTTACTTTTACTCTTGTAGTTTTTTTTTTTTTACTAAATTATAACTTACATTTGGTTGGATGAAATATGAAAATAACAAAATATATTTGTAAGCGCATGTCAATAATATAACAAAGTAGTGTTATGATTCATGTTTGATACATATATTTGTTGTTACTTTCATGTAATTTATTGTCATTGAAGTTATTAATTAGTTTAAATCCAGTAGTTTTAAAAAGCAGACTATACTTTTAACACCATTATGTTCGATAATCACCTTGTTTAATTAATCCCCCCATGGGAACAATAGCAGGTGGCACAGTGAGATGTCCCGTCAGATCAACTGTCAACGCCTTTACCTTCTTTATGGCTTAAAGCTTATTACCTAATTCTATTAACTTTATTATGAAATTTCAACCAATGAAATTTATATATTAATTTAGCTTTCATTTGTTTTGTTATATCCCTAATTTTATCTTTAATTTGATTTGTGAAATTGTTCCTTTGTGTATATGCAAATTGGTGTCTTTAAAAGACCCCTACACAGACAGATGTAATGAACGCAGACAGGGAGATCAGATGCATTTGATGATCCTGTAAATAATGTATTTTTAAACTGTATATAAAGTAATATTGAAATGGATTTGGAATTCGATTTCGATTTATAATGAACAGTGACCCCCTTCACTAGAATATACTTCTCCAGAAATGAGCTATACACCCCCAATCCTAGCTCATCCATATGTATGAAATATTGCATATGTATCACCTGGGTGCATATTCAAACTAAGAATAACCCGCGAAACGTAGATTAAAGATCACTTGGCTAAAGCCGACAAAAAACAGTTGTTTAAGATCCCTGCATATATGCATGAAATGGGTTTTATTTGATTTTCAGGGGAAAATTGATGTGCTATAATGTTAAAGATACATTATGGGAGATCAGATAACGAGTTGGCAGTTCTCACTACAATAGTTAAAAACTACATAATAAAAAGGCAGTTTGCTGAAAATTTCAGTCTGATTGATCCACTATGAACTTAGAACTAAGTGAATTAAAGTTCCGCTTTCCTCGAAGGAAAATATTACAGCAAATTGAACTACAATCCAGCAAAAATCTCACGCTAGCCTTGACATCGAGAGTTGATTATGGTCTTCATAAGTTAATTAATGTCTAATTAATAGTTTTTATAATCTTTCAGGCCTAAAGAAAGATTTACAAAAGGCAGAATATGCTCTTGCATAATGTATGTTTCAAAAGAAATAAAGAGATCGAATTTTTAGTTTATCTTCACGTTTTGTCGTACACAGTAGACATATTGTTAGTTTCTGACACTTGTGTATTAAACAATGCTTTATTCAAGAGCTAAATCTTTCTATTACAAGTCTTTCTTTAGGCCTAAAATGTTATCTAAATTATTAATTAGACATTAATTAATGTATCCAGACCATAATAAACTCTCAACCTCTAGGCTAGCCTTCAATGCTGGCTGAATTAGCATCCTATATGCTGACTACCGCTCCTTGATAATTAAATGGATAATCGAAACTATCGGGACATTATTGAACAGTCGGGATAATTAAGCGGACGCCTATAATTAAGCAAGTGTCGACAAGCTTAACACTTGTTAATTAAACACTTGGTAATCTAAACTAAACACAGAATTAAATTGGATACAAGTACAAATTGAACATTATTAGCCGAAATTCAACAACAATTATGAATAATCGGACACCCAATTACGAGGTAAATTTTTTCTATAATATAATTGTCAAAAATGATGTAAACATTCAAATAAAACTATGTGCGCGGGTGACAAGAAACATAGGTCCAATTCAACAATGCCTTAGTTATACCGCAGAGTCATTATTGGGAAATAATTCCAGATGGCGGTCAATTTCAATTTTGGCGTGAAAATTCGATTTTACAAAATGACCACATTTGGTGTAAAAAAAATACGTTTTGGAGGCTGCAGATTCCGTTTTCGACACATTTTTTCGTCTATGTAACTAACTGGTTCCCCTAGGTCAAAGTACGTAGAAATCCATCTGGAGATTAAGAGTAGTCAAGTCTGATGTAATAAGATCATCAAGCATCAACTAAATTTTATTTAGACGCTCTAGCCGACCACTGCTCATTACTGCAGCAGAGGAGCAGCCATGACGAAAGGGGCCACTCTCGGCACACTGTGGACGCAGTGTCATGGCTATGTCCAATTTCGTTCACCATTCCCCAAAATTGAGCCAAGATGGCCAAACATATTGAAGCATGTATCAAATTTATTTCGCAAAATGATTCAAGTGGATACAGTATCGCCTGTTTGTCAGATATGCAGTGAACCATTTCATACTGAACTGCCCACAGTCATTTCGAAAATGATGAAAAGATAACGGGTATTGGAGGGTAGGTATGCGAAAACAGCTTAATGTGATCCGAGCCCACCCAGGAATCATTTAAAAACATGCATCGACCATTAAAACTCTGCATGAATCTATACCAAACTTTCAAGTCTGCCTTAGCTGCATTCGTTAAACGAATCATGTAATAATCCTTTCTAACATCTATCGTGAGATCATCAGGGGTGGTTTGGGGCCACGAACCGGCCCGGGCTCCCGTGTTGGGGCGGTCCCTTTCACTGATCGCAGAGCCCTGACAGATCTGGGCTCTCCCCCTGGAAACTTTTGAAATATGAATCCCAAATATGCGATTTGGTGGCATATCTGATTATTATTTCTGTCAAAAAATATATTTCATAAATGGATTAACTTAACCCCAGACCCCGACCTGCAATTAATTTACAACCATCAATTTGTGAAATTATCATATTATCATAATTAATTAGTGTATTATCATTGTATCGTCAAGAGTCGAGAGAATTTAACTGGTTAAAAAATGGGACTAGTTGAGAAAATTGTTACCATTTGATTAACCAGTTAGGAATATGTATATTTTCATTGAAAAATGTCCCATTTTTGTTGCCGGGAGTGCTAGTTGATTCCCCCTGTGATGGAAGGTCACAAGACACATTGGTACAGAGTGACGAAAGTGAAATTCATAAAAGAAGTCATCTCTCATGTGGCTAAGGTGGGCCCCGTAATCACACTCCATAAACCATTGCAAGGCTAAACTAAACCGTTTAAATGTTTGGCAGCTCATACTTAAACCTATTGGAAGGCACATGTCAGCAAAATAATTCACTGACCCACCAATTTGAACCGTAAAACCTATAAAACCTAAAAGTTCATAGTCATTAGTGTGAATGGGAAGTAAGCGATATGCATTTTCGATATCGGCTTTTGCCATCAAAGCACCCCCTCCCCATTTTCTTAAATAATTGAACAACCTTATCAATGGAATCATAAGAAACTAAAGTAAATGTTTCATCTATGCCTGAATTAATGGAATTCCCTAGAGGGAACGAGAGATCATGAATTTAACAAAATTTTCCTTTTTCCTGCTTGAGGATAAACCAGTGATTGGATTTCAAAATTTTTCTTGTCGAACATTTTTATCGAAAATAAAGGGACATAACTCTTATTGTTTTTTTTAAAGGCAGTTTTTAGACCAAGTAATAAAATCATGTGTAAACAAAATATTCAAATTCGTACGTAATAAAAACAATAGGCGCACTTTGTTATTTTTCATAAATAATTCCCGTTCGGTATTCACATTTATGCCAGTAATACAATAGAATGAAAGCGTGCTGATTGCCGACTACTGTCGATCCGTACTGTTTCAAATTCCTCGAAAAGTAGCGATTTTCGGGTCATTTAATTCAATACATTTTTCAGCAGAAGTTCGGCATTCGTCTTATGATCCATTTTGTTATTTTTCATATATAATTCCCGTTTGGTATTCACATTTATGCCAGTAATACAATAGAATGAAAGCGTGCTGATTGCCGACTACTGTCGATCTGTACTGTTTCAAATTCCTCGAAAAGTAGCGATTTTCGGGTCATGTAATTCAATACATTTTTCAGCAGAAGTTCGGCATTCGTCTTATGATCCATTTCTACTTAAATACAGAGGGTAAAAAATGTTATCTCCAAATTCATTTGGCAGTAAACATTTCTCGTTGTGGTAGGACGAGCGAGTGACACCATCTGCTAAATAATCACACCCAAATCAAGCACGCTCTGTCATCTAAAACAATTAAGTTTTTACACTATTTCATTCGACATATTCGTCAACATTGCCTACCAAACCTCATTGAAAATATGATCATAAATCCGACAATATGCCATCAAAATAGAATCTTTTCTTCAACATTAGACGCGTGAAAATAGTCACGTATTCATTTCCTTGGTAAATCGAATGTTGGGTACCAGAATCTGTCGAGGTTTATTGAGTGGTATTCATTTCATAGTTTCACGAGTACCGCGAGATTTCTACTTCCGTTTAAAACAAGGACAACTTTGCTCTGAAAATTCTAAAAACGCTTCGAACGAAGCAATTTTGATAACTTATTTTTAAAATCGGCAAGTTTACCTAATATGTAAACCCGTACCACATCGCAATTGTATAAGCATTGGTACATTACAAATCACTTACCGTCATATAGCCCCGGCTAGATGTAGAGTAACGGAATTCACAGAGGTTTGCCGAGTTCTATAACCACGTGCGATTAGAAACTATAACCGCGCGATCAGAAACAGAGTTACCAAGGTCTAGTTTTTTTAGATATATGTGTGTGTGTGAAATAGTTTTATTTAACGCTCACTTCCACCAAAGTGATATCGCAGACGAGTTATCGATACATATTGATTTGATGTGTTCGTACAGTTAGGATATGTGAAACATACAACCATTTTTCTACCTGCTGTCGCCCGGCATCACAGAGATTATAATAGTAATACATCCGACAATGGTGACAACTTTGTGCACTGTAATTTATTAAAAGGTGGATCTTATTCTGCCAATAAATTTTGAAGTTTGTTATAATGTACCCTGAGTTGGTACACTTTCTTGTGGTTGGACAACTTTAACGAAATGAATACCTTTTAGGAGGAACAACCTCGGAGTTAGCCAGCATGGGAGGATTTGATTTGACAGGTGGAGCAACAGTGAGCGGTTGAGCTATCTTGGCAGCCATGTGAGGTGAACCATGTTGATTTCTTTGGAGCACTGTCTTTCTTGGTTGCATATATAAGTGCGTGTTGGCACTAAAGTGGACTGGGGACGTATTTGTTGCCTAAACTCAGGGTAATCTGCCAGACTTTGTGAACCCCGGCAAAATAGCGTGACTGAGGATGATCGTATCCACAATTCCCACAAACGTGAGGAAAGATACAGTGGTGCCGTCTACAGCCTCTTGGACTGTTGAATTCCATGCAAACCTCCTGTCTTACTGACGAATGTTTAACACCTTTGTCCTACATTTATTTATTTGGTCCCACGGCCAAAGCTGTAATTTTCACAGATGACGAAATTGCGTATCAGTTAATAATATAATCCATGCCATGAAGGCTTCTTATAGCAAGTAATACTATTTCATTTGCTCTCCTTATATATTATTTATTTGTATACAGTTTCATATTTGACACCAAAGATGACTACTTAATCAAAATCCACTCATAGGCTCATTTTCCATCTAAAAATGGCCGACATCTTGGAAAATATGCAAACTAGGTGATCATGTGATCATTTAACACAGTTGTGATTGACAGAAATGGAATCTGTGTCCCTGAAAACATATACCAAACACTACTATTTAATAAAAATCGGCACATTGTCCAATTTTCTTGTCAAAAATAGTTGGCGTCTTGGAAATATCTTCATAAAGTGATGGAAAACATCTGAAATATAGTCATGACCACTGTCAATATTAATGCAGTGCCAAATCACAGTTGATGTGTCGACAAAATTATAATTAAGGTGACAATATATATTGCAAAAGAGCTCATTTCAAATAATGTCATCAACCTTGTCTCAAAATTTCAGCTCATAATATTAAGCCATTTGGATGTGAATGTAAAACACTTTTCAGATTTCAGATTTTTTGTTGGCTTACCTGATAATCGATTTCTGTTCCTTTGACGGTCTATACAGTGCATGACAGCTGGCTTTGTTGACCTTAAAGCAATACATTTAGACACCTAGATCATGATTCTACAATGTACAATGTATACTTCTAAAGATATATATGTATCTCATTAAATTAGCGGCCATTTTGAATAAAATCTCTATAACGACCACCAGGTGGTGCTGCTCCAAAAAAAACAGCAGTGTTCATGCCATCTATGTGCCAAGTTTCATGCACAATTTTTATACGCCCACATGGAAATGTGGTCGTATATTGCCGTCGCCCCCGTCCGTCCGTCTGTCGGTCCGTCCGTCCATCGTCCACAATTTCTTGTGAACGCTCTAGAGGCTAAAGTTAATATCCGATTGACTTTAAATTTGTACACAGTGTTTAGGGTCATGAGACGAAGAATCCTATTTGATTTTCAGTGATATCTGATAATTTCTGGCACTTGATCACTTTGAAATATCTTGTGGACAAAGGCCTTGAGTCAAACCATCAAAACTATTCTAATCATTTCTGATAATTATTTAATATGGGCTATTGCTCGTAATAAGATTATCATGTGTTGTAAATGTTCTCCTTACTGATAAAAGAAACAATATGCGACAATCCTTGTTGACTGCCCGGACGACTTAGCTGTTGTGGGCGTATGTTTCGTTGCCTGGCAACCTGTCTTTTGCTTAACCGCCCCACTATTAGTTACCTTTGCGAAATTTATATGCATTATTTAAATTAGTGAAACAAAGAAGCCTATTGGATTTCATCAATTTCTGTTAATTACTTCTAGAATAATGGCCTTTGTTTCAACTTGTGAACACTCTAACATCTAAAGTTATCTGTCGTTCTGTAGGAAATTATATGCATCATTTAAAATTAAAGAAGTAAAATGAACAATCCTATTGAATTTCAGCAATTTCCGTCTATTACTTCTAGAGTTATGGTACTTGTTCCACTTAGTTGAATCTTGTGATTAGTGAAATCACAAAACCTTTGTAATTTCAGCCATTTACAATAATTTTACTTCTGGAGTTATGGCCCTTGTTTCACTTTGTTCAATCTTGTTAATGCTCAATTGATGAACGTTAACATCCGATATGTATGAAATTTACATGCATCAATTAAATTTGTGAAACAGAGGTCTTTTGAATTTCCGTCTAAGCCTTTCAAATTGAAAATGTTCGGTAAATTACCTCCAGGCCCTTGTATCAGTTTGTAGAATCTTGGGAACCCTCAAACGACAAAAATTATGATCTGATCTGTTTATACACCCTGTTACCTACAAAAGAATAAATATCACGTTTTTAGCGTGTGGTCCCTCTAGAGGTCACAATTATTATCTCATTTAAAAAAAAGGTTCAAATAAATCACTGTTACACCGTATTGTTGGTTGAGTTAGAATTTCATGAAAATGGGACCAAAACTGGGTGACCCCTGTTAGCAAACTCTGTAAACCTCTTGTATTTGAAGATTGTGGACCGTCTAAGAGGTTGAATTCAAATTTCTGGAAAATTAAAATGAGACTGCCCAACAAAATGGCCGCTCTTTGTACGTAAATTGTGTAAAAGTATGTTATATGAAGATAGTGGACCCTTATAGAGGTCATAATTTTTATCCGATTTTGATCAAACTTGAAGTGTATGTTCATAACCCAAAGATCTCAGTTCCTGTCAATATTCGTGCATATTAGACCATATCTTCCTGAATTATTGCCAGAGATTGTACAAAAAATTTGGGCGTATCTTGCATGGCAACCACTTGTTAACAGATTCTTTTAAAATTTGGTGTGAAAACAAACTTTATCGATATTCTGGAGTTATTCCACATTAATTTTACTCCCTAATGTTATATTTTATTTTAGGGTATATTGCGACGAGGTCTGGAATCATTGTATGAAAAGTTTGAAGAAAGAGGCAGATTACTAATGCCATATAATCCTAGTATTGAAGTTTGTGGTATTGACATCAGGGTATTTATAAATCTTTATTCTTACAACATGATCTATGATTTTCACAGTAGATTCAAAAATTGTTCAGAATCAAAAGTGTAGTCCAGAACTTTTTCAGAATTTCTAAATACTATATATCAAAAATCAGTCTCTGAATTCTTAACTGGATTTTTTGTTTCAGTCCTGTTCATATTTTTCATCTAATGCTGTTCCTCTGAAACTTATGTTCAAAAATTCTAATTCTAAAGCTGATCCAGTTTATGCCATGTATAAGGTAATTAATCTCTGATCTACATTATACCTTTTAACTTTGTTAAAAAAAGAAAGTGTATATAAATTAAATTCATTTAACGGACAATATTGGTTAAACACTTTCCAAATATAATTTTAACAGAGATCATTGCTACAATAGATGCGTTATAAAGGTTTTATGAATGGGAAGTGACAAAGCAAAAGGAAAACACAAGTTATCAATCTATATAACTGACTGAAGTGACGAGTGATAACAGATAGATGTCCGAATTTCTGCTCACTAATAATTCCTTCGAAAACAAAAAGATGTTATATGGGACTGCATGAGGATATCTGACAATTCAATAAAGTTAAAGTAATTGAGGGTCATTAGATAAGAAAACACAAGAAAAATAGAAATAGTCTGTACATTCCCTTGGTTTTATTCCTTCTATACCTTTTAAAAACATGGTAATATACAGCCTTTTTCTGTTTCTCTTTCATGTTCTCTTACACTGAGAACTGCTAAGGAGTGAATCTGTGCACAGCCTGCATGTTGTTTTTTTAGTTGTTTTTTTTTAAATTTGTAAGGGATTTCACGTTATTTTACCATGATGACAGAGGAAAGTCATAATTTTAGTGGAACTGGCTTTTCATGTGTTATTTAAAGTAATATAAATGCTACTTATATCATTGGAAAGAACACGACAATGTGTAAATTTTTGTAACAAAGTATTTCTATGTATAAAAAATATTTTTTTAGTTATTTGCAATTTTGTAGAGGGTATTAGGATTTTCAATAATCCACTAATTGGCATAGGGAGATGGACCCTGCTGATTTAACACTGCTAAACCGGCATCATTTAAAATGGTTTTTTAAGGCTTTAAAAAATGCTATAGAGTTTAATTTCAAAACATTGTTTGATAATTAATTATAATCGTTTGAAAATTACAAAAATGGTTTAATTAGTACTATGGCTTAATTTAATGATACAGCGTTTAGTTTCTCCGAGAGGGGTTTAGAAATCGACGGACCATTTAATTATGTCATGCGTGTAATTACTAGCCGAGTACTTTAATTTCCCGAGATGCGTTTATAAATTAAATATTAGACGAAACTTTTAATTTCCCGAGAGTCGTTTAACCAATCGGCTCATTTTGATTACGGATATTTACATCTTCTTCTTCCAGTTCTCTGTGACATTGTTAATAGTTCCTTACAGAAAGGGGTGTCCCCTCAAGAACTGAGCAAAGCCCTCATTCGACCACTTCTCAAGAAACAGAACCTTGATCGTGATATAATGAAAAATTACAGGCCTGTCAGTAATCTCAGCTACCTTTCAAAACTGATAGAGAAATGTGTACTTGATCAATTGTCAAAACACATGGAATCCAACAACCTAACAAACATCTTACAGTCCACATACAAACATTTTCACAGCACCGAGACAGCTTTAATCAAAATAACTAATGATATATACCGAACTATTGATGATCAAAAATGTATTTTGCTGATACTTTTGGACCTGCCTTTGATACTCTCGATGTCGAAGACCTTCTCCAAGCTATGCATGAAGAAATAGGGGCTAGAGGCACTGTTTTAAGCTGGTTCCGAGCATATCTAGAAAACAGACAACAATGTGTCAAGATCGACAACGTCAAATCTGTTAAGGTCCCTATGGTGTGTGGTGTGCCCGAAGGGTCAGTTCTAGGCCCTGTATTGTTCATTATCTTCACCCGACCATTAACTGAAATTGCTGAAAAGTTTGGTCTTAGTATTCACTTGTATGCTGATGACACACAGATATATGCGTCCTTGAATCAACAAACCACTAATTCAGCTTTAACTAATATTGAAAACTGTCTGGAAGAAATCATGTTACGGATGACATCACACTTTCTGAAACTAAATCCTGAAAAAAATGAGTATCTGGTAATTGGAACAAAACAACAACTTAGCCCTTTAGCGCCGTCGGTATCAGATTTGATACCACTAATTAACTTAACTAATTAATAAACTAAATTTTGAACAAATAATCTATCACCCGGTTTTTCATGACGAGAACGCCTATGGTATCTAATATAGTACCATACAGTACTGCTATATTGAGTACATGGGGTTCACTTGTACTTTCAAAGATGGTAGCTCCCACGATTGAGAAATTTAAATTTTTTGACCAGGGAAATTGGAGTATTATTCAACAAAATAGTTAAGTTTACCCAAAATTAATATATTATTCATGTATATAAGAATACAGAGAAACTTAATAACAGTTCACAGTATATTCAATTGCAAACTTAATCGCTCAGTGTGTGGTGAAAACATGTGGTATTAAATTTGCTACCGCAGGCATATTATCTGTCAAATATACCTGATCTTCTTCAAAAATAAATTCCAACATTTCCATTCAACTGTCAATGTAATGTAAATTTATGTCTGAACAAAGATAGAAATTTGGTTTTTTAGCTTATCAAAAATAAATATGATATCAAACCTGAGTTTTCCGATATATTTCTCAGTTGAGAAATGAAATGAAATGAAATGGGGTTTAACGTCCTACTCTTTTGCACCTAACCTGGGCTAATGGAAGACGGGCATACGCCATACAGTGTGCTATGAGGAAATTTTGCCCGGGCAGCGCCGCTACGGCCTACTCATATCGAATTCCAACTGCCAAGGGATCTTTTACGTGCACGCCAATGTGTACACAAATGTCTTGCTCAATCTCCAGAAGCCAAAAACATCGGCGCAGTTGTAGGTTCCACCATGTCCTGTAGTAGAGTGGTTCAGGCTAAAAATGTTTTATAACAGACACTATTTCGGGACAGTAAAGACATTATATGATAAGACTTACTATAAAAACTTCATTCATCAACAATGGAAGTCTGGCCATGTCTGATTTTTGATGATAAATAACCATTTGGACGTATGTTATAAATGGCTCAAAATCGTCCCGGCTTCCATAATCAAAGGAGTTATCTCTTAGTGAGAATAAGAGCTATGTCCCTTGGTTGTACTAAAAAAAACATGCTCCAAGCTACGCACGCCCCTGAAATGAAATAACTTTATCGCAGTCGGAAAACATCGTTTATTTCCTTACTGCAAAGTAACAGAATACCCTCTATGAGACGATTGGATTTGACATATGTACGCATGCGCAAACGCTTAGTTGTTTTAACAGTAGACCCACGCTTTCAAATGTTATTTTTCGCCGATTTCAAGGTTTCCGAAACATGTTTTAAAGATACACCGACGCGCTCACATGGTATTCTTTGAACAACTGTAGATTTTGATGGAGTGTAATTAGATTTTAGTCCCGCGACAGCCAAACATACAGTTATAACCACTGCTACGTTACCATTGGAAACTTTTAGATTTTTAAGTTCCATGACCAAATTATGGCATTCGGCTGTGTATCTTTGATTTTTGACATCATACAAGATTCCTTCGTTCATCTAAAAAGGTTTGGACTTGCAACAATTCTTTTTACCTGCCAATTGTTTTTTATTTTCATTATTAGCCTTCATGCCATCATTTCTTTTTTAGTCTTCCGAAGTCGATTTTTTTTTTAACTTGGCGATCGTGCTTTTATGACACTTTGACAATCGCCGCAAATACTTTTTTGTCTATTTAATTCAGTCAAGGTCGCATTTCACTTGCGTCTGCCGATGGAGTCTCGTAAACTATCCCGGAAAAAATGGGGTGTCAAGAAAATCGTCGTATGATTTCATACATTTAGTGGACTTACCCTTACTTTTACTCAGCTTCCTAGTCTTTGTCGTCAGTCTGACCCGGTCTGACCAGTCTATTTTGAATGTATTTGTCACCAAACGTCACACAGTCGTCATGTAAAGCAGTCATGATATACCAATGCTCCGAAGTTGTCGGGAATTTATTAACATTTGTCTAGCATAAGCATATTTGTGATTTTTGTCATAGGTATTTTGTTACAGTGCTCAAAATCATAGGGGTACTTGTCCAATCCAATGCTGAATAGCAAATCATCCGTGGACGATATCTTGCAGGGCTCAGTCTCAAATCTAGAAAAAAAATAAGTCCGTCGATCAAAGCCTACGGCTACAGGATGATTAAATAATATACTATGATTATGAAAATAATTTACACCATGTTACCGAAAAGTGCCTGGAAAATAAAGACTACAAATAAAAAGTTTGTTTCAGTTATTTTCCGGTCTCAAATAGTTCTGCGTATTTAGAGCTAGCAAATATTTATTTCCTAACCAGGAGAGATCGTCGCGTAAACCAAGGTTGTAAACACTTAATAAAAGTAAATCTCGAAAGGTTGTAGTGAATTTATCTGGGCGATTTCACCTGCTTGAAAGTTAGAATTGAGACGAAGCTATTACAGCTAGCTCTGTATTTAAATCGCCAAAATCAAAAATCAAATCAAGGAGTGAAATCGAAATTTTTTCTCACTTTCGCTATTAAATAAACACGTAAGTCGAAGCCCGTAAGGAGTGTATTTTTTACTCGGTGCAGTGCCAAAAAATTAAAAAACGGCCGTATATTCGTCAATTCTGTACCTATTTTCATACAAATTACATTTTTGGAAGCCTTGAATCTTTTCTTGGACGATAGCAGTTGAAAATTTTGCAATTTCGAAACTTCGCCGCTGTTTTCTAGCGTTCGAAAAATGAAAATATGTTGTTTAAGACACATTTTTTGTTATTTTTCAAAATTTTAAAATTTGACCTACATTTTTGGATACCTGAAGGCAATCCGGTTCCAGTAATATAAGTTTCATTCAGAGTTATTGCCCTTTATTTTTCGATTTTTTTCGAATTTTCTTCACATTTTGTGAGCTTAACTTTCGTTTTATGGCCGGATCGACGTTTCTGAAATTCCTGGAAGAGGAAGCAATATGGTCAAACCACCGTTTAAAGCAATTTCAACAAAATTCGTACGGATACGATGAGCAGGAAGCAAAATATGGCACGCTGAAAATCAAGTATTTTCTGATTTGGAGCGTTTTTAGATGCCTGTATCCCGAAAACTACGCCACAGTTTTTTGTACGAAACATTCCATTACGACTTTGAAATATCTGGAATAGGTGAAATAACGGACTGAAAATCAAAAAAAGTCGAAAAATCGTGAAATTTTGGAAAATGCTCTACTATTTTTTTATTTTTAGAGATTTTCAAAAAAAGGTTGTATATTCAGATAGCTGACCTAATTACGATTCTAACGATATATAATATGCATGTATTTATTGAAATTTAATTTTCGATAGTTTAAATTTTTTTGCAATTTTGGCACTTTTGAACATAGGATTTCTCAGGAGCATTTTATCTGATCAGATAATGTAATATATCATTACAGAGCCCTGTGGCTATTTTAGTGCCCAAACCGGCTATTAAAACTATTCCGACAATAATAACCATACCGGAAGTATTCAAAAAATGAAAAAAAAAAAGGTTAAAAACATTGTCGCACTTGCGAAAAACTTGATTTCTCCCTTAGGTAATAGCGGACCAAAAGAACTAAAGTGTCATCGGATAGCCCTATTAATGGACCATCATATGGTATCTAAATAATACGATTTTGATGGTAAGGAAATAAATAATTGTATGCCAAAAATATAGTATTTTCCGATTTTTTAACATTCTGAGATGCCCTTTTCTCGAAAACGACGCCGCATATTTTTCTTAATCTTTTCTTACTCAAAGTCCTGTCGGTTGTCTATATAGTGAATCCAAAATGAAAAGCATTGAAATAATACAAGTGGTCCAAAAATGGCCTCAAATTTTAAAAAAAATATTGAAAAATCGTTAAATTTTTACTTACTCAAGGTAAGCAGAGCAATACGCAATTTGATTGGTCGACAGTAGTCGAGACTTTGGAACACAATAACTCTCCTTCTAATTGAGTTAAAATGTTCAAACTTGGTGTATATGCTTATTAGGTCAATGCCTTGATGGAGTTCGAAGATGAGCATTTTCCGCTTAGGGTAAGCAGAGATAAGCAATTTGATTGGTTGATACTTTGGGACAAGATAACTTAGGTTCATCTTGATTGATGATTTTTATGCCAATACAATGACTGCATTCTCATTTAGTAATCGATTCGACAGTAACAGTGTATAGAAACGACGGCCCTTTCCCTTGGCCAGAGGGGCCCTTTTGTCTGCCTTTAGGGTCCCCCTAACTAGGGTACATTTTCATTTTTCTCGTCGGTTTTAGCATTTTTCTTTATAAAACACTTTTGGATGACACTTCGTGTACAGTTTGATTGCTCGATACATTGAAAAAAATAAATGTGCGATTAATTAATATGTGTCTTCTATTTATTTTGGGATTTCGGCGGGGGACATCAGCCTCACTGTTGGCTTGTTTATGAATATTTTTTGATTATATTTTACACAGGAATTATTGATATAAAATTAAACCATGCTAGTCCCGAAATGACATAGTTTGTGTCTAGTCAACGTTAAACCCCATTTCTCTCATCTCGGTAGTGCCGGTTAATTTGAGATATATTTTGTCTCCCTTTAAGTATTTTACCTTTTTAATTTCAGTTTATGGGTTCTAAGTTTATTCCCCCCTGGGGTGTAGGGGGTGATAAGAATATAACCTTCGTATGTCCTGCGTGTCGTAGAAGGCGACTAAAAGGATCCCTATAATGGGGCAGCGTGTTTGCCGTGCGTTGCGACCCGTGTCGGTGGAGAGTGGAATCCTGGTAATTGAGTGGGGATTTGGCTTGCGGGCCTCTTTTCTGCAACACATTACTTTGGCCCATGGTCGTTTTAGCTCTGTAGAATGTACCGTTTCCAGTTAAATGCTCTGTTGGTTATTCACTCAGCATACTATATTACCTTTGTGTCCTTAGTACATTCTGCAGGGCGGCGGCTTGGGTCAATCAGGTTGGATAGTTTTTTGTCCCCCGCCTTTCGAAGACTATTAAAATGGGTTCGTCCGTCTGTCTGTCTGTCTGTCTGTCTGTCTGTCCGTCTGTCTGTCCGTCACACTTTTTGGGACACAATAACTCTCTTCCTAATTGAGCTAGAATGTTCAAACTTGGTGTATGTGTTTATTAGGTCAATGCCTTGATGGAGTTCGAAGATGAGCATTTTCCGCTTAGGGTAAGCAGAGATAAGCAATTTGATTGGTTGATGCTTTGAGACACGATAACTTTAGTTCTAATTAAGTGAGAGTGATAAAACTTGGTGTATAGTTTCACTACAGTAATACCTTGACTATGATCGATAATGAGCATTTTCTGCTCAGGGTAAGCAGAGCGATAAGCAATTTGATTTGCCGAGACTTTGGAACACAATAACTCTCCTTCGAATTGAGTTAAAATGTTAAAAATTGGTGTGTATGCTTATTAGGTCAATGCCTTGATGGAGTTCGAAGATGAGCATTTTCTTCTTACGGTAGGCAGAGATAAGCAATTTTTGGATGACACTTCGTGTTCAGTTTGATTGGTCGATACGTTTGAAAAAAATAAATGTGCGATTAATTAATATGTGTCATCTATTTATTTTGGGATTTCGGCGGGGGACATCAGCCTCACTGTTTGCTTGTTTACTTCTGGCTTGAGTATACCCCTCGTCGAGCCCTGAGGCCACGTGCAGGTTATCCGTGCTAGTCCTCCCCTTAGTAGGCAGGGAAGTAACCTGGGGGACGACGAGGGGTGAATCAAAAAAATATACGTTCATGGATTCCCTAATCCCCTCCACACCAACAAATGAACGATTAAAACAGAAACATCTTAATACAGAAGACGTTTCTAATATATTTAAAAATAAAATGGCAAAGTCATGGCCGAGGTTTCTCTTGATTGAGAGCCCCTCTACTGACTTATCGAAAGTCTCACCTTTTTTGATTGCTAAGGGCATTGCTGGCTTGGCCGGTGAACCCAAAGCCATTAAAAAATTGAAAAATGGAACACTCTTGATAGAATGTGTCAAGGAGCAGCATGCTACCATGCTTCTCAAATCAACAACTTTGTCAGACATTCCTATCAAGGTGTCTCCACAGTCCACACAGATCATTAAATTCTAGTAGAGGTGTCATTCGCTGTCGGGATCTTGAAGGCAGCAGTGAGGATGAAATGGTTGAATACCTTTCTTCTCAAGGCGTCCAACAAGTTAAACGAATTAGTGTACACCGAGGAGATAAGGTGATTCCCACAAGCACCTATATCCTCACTTTTAATCGTCCCGACATACCGAAATCAATCAAGGCAGGTTATTTAAATATACCTGTTGATTCCTATATTTCCAATCCTCTTTGCTGCTATAAATGTCAGAAATTTGGACACAGCAAGACCGTCTGCAGAGGCAAAGATACCTGTGCTCGTTGTGGCCATGATAGCCACGAGAGCGTTGCCTGCCAGGCTGAGTTTTGCTGCGTGAATTGCAAGGGTAAGCATTTTGCTTACTCTTGCGAATGTCCAATATGGCAGAAAGAGAAAATAATTCAACAGGTCATGTCTGAACGGAAGAATTCATATTTTGATGCTAAAAAGCAAGTAGAACTAACTTCACTCATTCCCATTGCACCACAAGGGAAATCATTTTCGAGTGTAATTAAAGTTTCTACTAAATCAATATCTGTTCAGACAGACATAACCTGGCCAGAGAAACAAAAAATGAGGACTTTGCCTACAACATCAGATCATGTAAAAGGGGTTTCGAACTCTTCTCAATCACGAGAGAGCTCGATTCAAACAACTTTGCCCTTGCCTGATGAGGGTTCATCTTCTTTGCCCATAACTGGAGATATTGAGACCATTCCTAATACTTCCTCTCATAATGACAAGGAATCACATCAATTGCATAAACCGAAAGCTGCAGCTCCTGATCCCATGTTCACTGGGCCAGGATCGCAGTCAACGGTTATCCCACCCTCACAGGAAAGAGTTTATTTATCTTCAAGACAAAAGAAATTAGCAAAGTTGCGTGAAAAGGGCAAAAAGGGTTCACAAGACCCTATAGTCCATTTCACGAAATATGGGGTTGATCTGATGGACGGTATTACCGTAGAGGGGGCCAATAATGACCCCGTCGGCGGTAAGCCGTCAAAAATAAATTATCCCTGACAATGGTAAATTCCATTAATCAATGGAATTGTCGTGGTTTAAAACCAAATTTTAATGAAGTCCAACTTTTAATTCAAAAATATAATCCTTTAGCTATTTGTTTACAGGAAACTTTTTTGAGGAATTCTGACACTTTGTCCTTTAGACATTTTGTTGGTTACCATCATCATGCAGTTGGTGATGGTAGAGCTCATGGGGGTGTTTCTGTTATTCTTAATGGAGATATCCCTCAGAGTCAAGTTACTCTGAACTCGCCTTTGCAGGCAGTTGCAGTTAGAGTGACTTTACATATTCCTATAACACTCTGCTCTGTATATCTTCCACCAAGTTTACATCTTAATCCCAGAGATCTTGATGACCTTGTTGCACAACTTCCTCTCCCGTTTATTATTACGGGAGATTTCAATGGTCATCATTCACTCTGGGGTAGTCCAGATGATAACAACAGAGGTAAACAAATAGCGGACTTCATTAACATTAATAATTTGTGTTTATTAAATGATGACTCGCCTACTTATCTACATCCTGCCACAGCTTCTTTTTCTTCCTTAGATCTCACCATATGCTCTCCGGTCCTGTTTCAGGATTTCACATGGAGGGTAAATTAAGATCTTTGTGGTAGTGACCACTTTCCTATCTTGATTGATAATAATGGTCCCTCTCCGGTCGAAAGACCCCAGAGGTGGAAGTTGCATAAGGCTGATTGGGCTCTATTTGAATCTTTGTGTCTCTTCTCTTTTGATGCAAAGGAGTTAGAAGATGCAGATGAGCCTATGGCCTTATTCACTTCAATTCTCCAAGATGTAGCTGAGCAGGCGATTCCAAAAACCACGACTGAACCAAAACGTTTCAATAAACCATGGTTTAACGACAATTGCAAATCCGCCCTAAAAGAGCGTGATCGTATCCTGAGACGATTGAAGAACCATCCTTCCATGGAGAATATTGCGGCATTCCAAATGGTCCGGGCGAAGGCCCGTAGAACCATACGTCAAGCAAAGAAATCTTCATGGCAGGGTTATGTCTCCAGGATTAATTCCCGTACCACATCTAAGTCGGTATGGGATAGGATTCGTAGGATTAAAGGTAAAAGTAGTGCATTATCAGTTAACCATCTTAATGTTGATAATACCACCTTAACAACATTTCCTGATATTGCTAATTCTCTGGCCAGTACTTTTTCATTCAATTCATCATCCAATTTCTCCTCTGATGCCTTTCGAGGCATTAGACAACAACAGGAGAAAAGGCGACTTAATTTCAAGTCCCGTAATGATGAATGCTATAATGATCGTTTTTCCATTGCAGAGCTTCGTGATTCACTAAAACGTGCTCGGGACACTGCAACTGATCCAGATGAAATACACTACCAAATTTTAAAACATTTACCTTTTCCCACACTCTTAATCTTACTGGATCTTTTCAACCGGATTTGGGTTGATGGGAATTTCCCTCCTTCGTGGCATGAAGCCACAATAATTCCCATCCCTAAACCGGGAAAAGATCATACGAATCCTACTAACTATCGTCCGATCGCTTTAACTAGCTGTATTTGCAAAACCATGGAGAGATTGATCAATCGAAGGCTTGTTTGGTACCTAGAGTCCAACAACCTCATTACTGACCTCCAATGTGGATTTCGGTCCCAAAGGAGCACTCTTGATCATCTCGTCAGATTTGAAACGTTCGTCAGGGACGCTTTCATCCAGAAGCAACATTTAGTTGCTATATTTTTCGATCTGGAGAAAGCATATGATACTACGTGGAAACACGGTATCATGTGCGACCTCCATAACCTCGGCCTACGAGGTCGCTTACCTATCTTCATTAAAAATTTCCTCGAAGATAGGTCATTTAAGGTACGACTGGGATCAATATTCTCTGACCCATTTCCTCAGGAAATGGGGGTCCCCCAGGGAAGTATTTTATCTCCAACATTATTTGCAATAAAAATGAATACTATCCCAGCGTGCCTTAAACCAGGTACAAACGGCGCTCTTTATGTTGATGACTTTCAGATGTGCTATGGTTCTACAGACATGCGGATAATCGAACATAAGTTGCAGCTTTGTTTGAATTCACTTCAACAATGGGCAACCGAAAATGGATTTCGTTTTTTGAAATCCAAGACTGTCTGCATGCATTTCTGTCAGAAACGAGGTTTGCATCCAGATCCAGAACTTTATTTGGATGGCAATCGCCTTCCAGTTGTGGATGAAACCAAATTTCTGGGGCTGATATTTGATAAGAAATTATCATTTATCCCCCACATTAAAAACCTAAAGAAGAAATGTCTGAAAGCCCTCAACATATTAAGAGTCTTATCAAATACGGACTG
This sequence comes from Patella depressa, assembly GCA_948474765.1. Lineage (NCBI taxonomy): Eukaryota > Metazoa > Mollusca > Gastropoda > Patellidae > Patella > Patella depressa. The sequence goes on along the minus strand of OX419720.1, from coordinate 40,574,774 downwards.
GGGAGCAGACCGTAAGGTCTTGCTCCGATTATATCGCGCATTAATTCGATCAAAACTCGATTATGGGTGTATTGTGTATGGGTCTGCCCGCGAGTCTTATCTCAAAGAGCTCGACACCATACACAACCAAGGACTTAGAATCAGTTTAGGAGCATTTCGTACATCTCCAGTGGACAGTTTATACGTCGAGGCGCACGAGCCCTCATTGCACAACAGACGTGATAAACTGGCCCTGCAGTATGCTACGAAAATTGCATCACTTCCCAATCATATTTCACCATATTTAGACCTCTTCATGAGCATTTGTATCTGGTAAAGACGAATGTTGTTCCATCATTCGGTATTCGCATACAACCCCTTTTGTCTGAGGCTGGCATCAGCCTCGACAGTATTGCGAATACCCCTGTCTTTAGGACTCCCCCGTGGGCTATGTCTCCCCCAAAGATCGATTTCGATCTGACTCAACATAAAAAGAGAGATACTAGCTCTACGGTGTTCCAATCTCTCTTTAGAGAGTTAAGGTCTTAAGTATGGTGATTATGCTCCTATATACACAGATGGTTCTAAGGATGGTGATCGGGTAGCTTCGGCTACTGTGACGCCATCTGAGACCATTTCCGTGTTCTCCCACCTGCTGCTTCCATATTTACAGCTGAACTCCAGGCCATTCTTCAGGCCTTGGAGTTCATTCAGTCCTCTTCAGATTTAAAGCATATCATTTTTACTGATTCTTTGTCCTCGCTTCAAGCAATTGACAATAAACAGCTTGAACACCCATTAGTAGCAGATGTTTATCGTCTGCTACTATCATACGAGCTCAGCAGCAAAGACGTCGTCTTCTTCTGGCTTCCCAGTCACGTTGATATAAGGGGGAATGATAAAGCAGATTTTGCTGCCAAAGCTGCTTTAGATCTTCCCCAATCACCATTTTTATTACCATATACAGATTTTAAATCGACAATAAATCATTTTATTTATGACCGCTGGCAACGGTCTTGGGATCTTGCAGGCACAAACAAACTTCATCACATTAAGCCTCTCTTGGGAGATTGGCCAAACTCCTATAGAACCAACAGGAGAGATGAAGTTGTTCTGTGTCGCTCTCGTATAGGTCATACTTTTTAACACACTTTTGCATTTTGAAACGAGAGCCTCAACCAGAATGTGAACACTGTCATGTTCCTTTGACAGTGAAGCACATTTTGATTGAGTGCAAGCATCTCAAGGACATTAGATCGCATTTTTACCGTTGCCAGTCTCTGCATCAATTATTTGCCCAACCGGGCTTATATTGTAAATTGTTAGACTTTTTAAAAGAGACAAGCTTTTATTATAAATTTTAATTGTATATTTATCATTTCATTTTTTATATTTTAAATATTTATATGCATAAAAGATTTATTTGATTTTATTATTTTATTTACTGTGATATTGCTTTTATTTATGCATATAAAACTTTTTCTGTGATATTTATTTAACTTGTCTCGCATAAATCATTGTAGGTTTGGCGCAATATAGCCTGGTTGGTGCCGAAGTGCCATAAAACCACATTTCATTTCATTTCATTTCATTTCTAAGTTTATTATTTACTGCCTGATATGTATAAAACAATTCGCAATTGCGAATTCTCAACTTATTTGTTACCGATAATGATTTCTTTTGGCACCGGAAGTGAATTGATTTTGCCAGATTTTACAATTTTGACCAGTGTATTCGCAAGCAAATATTACTTACAAATCTGATAGAGGGTGTCTCTGAATCATAACAACTACAGTATCGTTTGGTAGCTCGATGGATCGGCTATTGTATGACGCACTTCCTGTCTGATTCCTGAAAGCTGATTCAGCACTGCAGGCCTGCAGGTCTAATTATTATTATTATTATGTGAAGTACGAATAGAAAAGATGAATATAAAAAAATAATGCGCACCAAATAATTGCTAATCTTACCGTGGTCGTAGTATTATTATCCATTATCGATTTAAGAATAATGATTGCACCATTGACGAACATCAAAAATCGGTAAATCACGCCCAATGTTATTATACGATTGGAAATCGGTAAAGCACATCCCAGGTAATGTATTTTCTTTAAATCACAAAGGAATGAACATAGCCTTCCACCTGTACACGTTGCTATTTGTTGGAAATCGGTAAAGCACATCCCAGGTAATGTATTTTCTTTAAATCACAAATGAATGAAAATAGCTTTCCACCTGCATGTGTCGTTAGAAGACGTCGCATTGTACATTATGATGGAAGTGTAATAATCTCGCGAGACTTTTACACTGGCGCCAACATTTACTCCCTCAATATATAAAAGATAATGTGTGTTGGCAAGGTATCGGTGTTTTATTGTACTATTCAAACTCCACATTAGATCTTTCATCCCACGACCGTTTCACCCCCAGCTGTTTCCCCCCCCCCCCCCAAAAAAAAAAATTACACAGGTTGTTTCATCCCACAAATTAAAAAAACAATTATTACATATTTTTAATATTTTATTGATACATTAATAATAACAATATGATATCAGTGCTTCGCTTTTGACACGTGCGATAATTCTCGCTTTTCTTGGCTTGCGCAAACCTCAAAATAGAAGAGCTTTTTTTTGCTCTTCCTCGAAGATAAAATCGCTCGTCATATTTTACATATTTGTCAAAAAACGAACCCTCAAACTGCAAATAAACCCCATGTAATACAATCTTCGAATAATTGTCCAATAGGAATTTCGTATATGCCTGCAGAAAAATATCGCTAAATTTGATTCTGGGTGCTGGAGACCTGATGCGTCAAGTAAATATTTTTGTTAACGTGAAAATATTTCCTTTTTCTATTGTATATAATGACAAGTAAATATTTTTGTTAACGTGAAAATATTCCTTATTCTATAAAGTATGCAAATAAGATGGTTTGATTCGTGCATGCATTCTGTTAGCCAATAGTAATTGTAAATTTTCCCGCGGTTAGACCTCTCTGACCAATGAAAAAATAATTGTTTGATCACATGAAAATATCGATTATTTTATCGTATATTATGACAAGCTAGGTAGCATGGTAATAAAAGGTAATACATGTTGGTTGTTGAGGTTATCGATCCAACAATTATTCTATAAAGTATGCAATATGCAAATAAGATGGCTTGATTTATGCATGCATGCTGTCAGCCAATAGTAACTGCAAATTTTCCCGCGATTAGATGCCGCTGACCAATGAATAAAATAGTTGTTTGATCACATACTGAGTTCCATCGGTATTTGATTTTTATTACATAGATCAGTAATAAATTTTAATTGTAATTTAGCTTTCTTCTTTCTTAAATGTGTAAATACAACTCAACCCTCACCGCATGTTTTTATTACTAATCCATAACAATTAATTACGTGTTTATGTAATAATAAACAATAAAGTAGGCCTACATATTTATTTAAGTGTTTAACCCTTTTTCTAACAATAAGTACAACTCAGTTTTAACTCTGCTAATAACAAGTTTGATGAAATGGACCGGGAGGAAACAGCCCGATAAAAAATGAAATGGGGTTTAACGTCCTACTGTTCTTTTCCTAACCTGGTCTAATGAGGGAAATTTTGCCCGGGCAGCGGCGCTACGGCCTGATACTATCGAATTCCAAATGCCAAGGGACCTTTTACGTGAACGCCAATGTGTACATGGGACCTCGGTTTTCCGTCCCATCCAAATGACTAGAAAACTGTCCTTGTCGGGGCCCTCTGTTATGCATCACTGACAAGGTGAAACAACGCCGGAAAATCCGGATGAACTTTCAAGGCAATGCAGGGATCAAACATCCGACCTCCAGTTGGGATGAAACAGCCCCGGGTGAAACGGTTGTGGGATGAAACTAAACTCTGAAAAAAAACCAATAACATGAATGCTAAAAAATAACACGAATACTAAAATACACAACACTGGAAAAAACTGGTTGAAAGATATGAAACTGAAAAACAATCACATATAAAGAACGTTTTAAAGAAATAATTGCAGCATGCACATGAGTTGTATTTACACATTTAAGTAAGAAGCCAGATAAATCAAGAATCAAAATTAATTACTGATCTATGTATTTGTTGCTCTACTGTAGTATCGATCTTTCACTCCTATACTGACTTGATGAAAACCATAAACAAAAGCCACAGACAAAAATCAAATCACACTTCCATAATAATGTACATTGCGACGTCTTCTAGCGACACGTGCAGGTGGAAAGGTATTGTCATTCATTTGTGATTTAAAGAAAATACATTACCTGGGATGTGCTTTACCGATTTCCAACAGCGACGCGTACAGATGGAGGGCTATGTTCATTCTTTTGTGATTTAAAGAAAATACATTACCTGGGATGTGTTTTACCGATTTCCGATCATATAATAACATTTGGGCGTGATTTACCAATTTTTGATGTTTGTCAATGGTGGAATCATTATTCTTTAATCGATAATGGATAATAATACTACGACCACGGTAAGATTAGCAATTATTTGGTGCGCATCATTTTTGTTAGATTCATTTTTTATTTGTACTTCACGTGTAAATAATCGTAAGCAAAATGAGCCGATCGGTTAAACGACTCGCAGGAAATTAAAAGTTTCGTCTAATATTTAATTTATAAACACATCTCGGGAAATTAAAGTACTCGGCTATTAATTACATGCAAGACGTAATTAAACGGTCTGTCCATTTCTAAACCCCTCTCGGGGTACTAATTAAACCATTTTTGTAATTTTCAATTATAAATCAATTTGAAATTAAACTCTATAGCATTTTTTAAAGCCTAAAAAACCCATTTTAAACGATGCCAGTTTTCCTGTGTAATGAGCTTAGGGGCAGGGTAGATAATCTTTTAATTGGCTCAGGGTTAAATGGGTTAATGCTAGGTGCGTTTTCTGTAGAGGTGTGTTAATTAACCGACCGGTAAGAAATGAATGTCAATGTTGTGTATGTTTAATTGGCGTGTTTTCTCGCTAGTTGCGATAACTGCACCAATAGGAGTATAATCAAGGACCAACATTCTTTATCTGACACATTCGTGTTAAATCAAAATTTGAGAAGTAAAACTATTTTACCGTGCGATTAATCATTCGGCCGTGTGTTTTACGCAGGTCTTTGTAAAATAAAGAGAGGTCTTTTTATAGCCGTGTATGCTCGCTATGATCTATGTTTCTCTTATGTCTATTGTAGGCCTATTAAGTACCATATAAGGTTGCATTTTATGAAATAAAAATATGGATTAATGTATCGTATACGGAAAGACGAATGACCGAATACAAACTGACAAACAAAATTGGCTGTCGCTTGTACGCGAATACTTTAAAAATATGGTATATCAAGGTTGTAGATCCAGTGGAGGTCACAATTTTAATCTGATGTTGATGAAACTTTAAACGTTTGTTTATATTCCAAAGATCTTGGTTCCTTTCGATATTTGCGCATATCGGATTGTAACTTCCTGAATTATGGCCCCTGATTATACAAAAAATCGCCTTTATTAGCTTGTGATTCCTCTGGAGGTCAAATTTTTTACCCGATTATATCACCGTTACACTGTAATGAAGGATGAGGTCGAATTTCGTAAAAATTGGACCAAAACTGCCGGACAAAATGGCTGCCACTAACTAATACACGAATAGTGTAAAAAAATTTGATATATCAAGGTTGTGGACCCTGTAGAGGTCACAATTTTAATCCGATTTTGATGAACATCAGACTGAAATTGCTGAACAAAATGGCTGCAATTTTTATGCAAATGGTGTAAAAATATGGTGTATCAAGGTAGTGGACCCTGTAGAGGACTCAATTTAAATCCAAATTTGATGAAACTTGAAATGCATGTTCATAACTCTAAGATCTTGCGCATATCAGAATGTAACTTCCTGAATTATAGTCCTTGATTGTACGGAAAATTGACTTTTTTGGCTTGTGGTTCCTCTAGCTAGAGGTCTCAATTATTATCCGATTTATTTGATTATATTACCGTTACACTGTAATGAAGGTTGAGGTCGAATTTCGTAAAAATCAGACCAAAACTGCTGGACAAAATGGCTGCCGCTAATACATGAATAGTGTAAAAATATGGTATATCATGTAGAGGTCACAATTTTAATCCGATTTTGATGAAATTTGAAGTAATTTTATAAAAATCACGGTTCCTTTCGATATTCGGGCACATTGGACCATAACTTCCTGAATTATGGCCCCTGATTGTACAACAATTTTCTGATAATTACTTAATATACGACAACTCTTGTTGACTATTTTAATTTTTTTGAAAGGGGTCATGTTCCCAACTTTCCGAAATTTGGTCCAGTTGACACTCAATTTAAAGGACCAAGTGCAAAGCAAGGAAGAATGATTTGTTCCCAACTTTCCGAAATTTGGTCCAGTTGACACTCAATTTAAAGGCCCAAGTGCAAAGCAAGGAAGAATGATTTGTTCACAACTTGAACGATATTTTAACATCACTTTTTATTACTTATTTGATTTACAGGTTGGAGATGATTTAAGACAAGATATGTTAACACTACAAATGATTAATATCATGGATCAACTGTGGTTAAAAAACAGACTAGATTTAAAAATGATTACTTTCTCTTGCTTAGCTACTGGACCTAAAAAGGGTGGGTAATTACTTACTTTATACCAGTAGTTACAGTTGTGTTGACAAAACGATGGTCATTACCAGCTTGTGGTTTCATGATTGATGTTTGTTTCTATATTTATGTGTTCCAGAATATTGATGGGTTTGTGGTCGACTTTTCTTGCCAGTGTTATTCCCCTTTTCCAAAAACTTGTGAATGTTATGGAGACTTTAGTTTCCAACAGATTTTTTCCAAACTCTTTGTTCTGGAGTTATGCACACTTTGCTGAAAACTGTGTGAAAATGATTTTGGGTACAGTTTTCAAAATTGATGTGAAGTATTGTGGTTATGAGAGGACAAACCCTATTGATATACAGTGTACTGTGCACTTTTCGTTTCAGAGTCATCCCCCTTTGCCACAAACCTTGTGAACATGTATTTATACGCCCACCCACGTTTTCATGTGGACATATAATTGCCGTCGCCCCTGTCCACCTGTCTGTCCGTGTGTCCGATCACATTTTGTTTGTTGACACTCCACAGGTCACAATTTTTATCTGATTTTGATGAAACTTAAAATCAAGTTTTTTCTCTCCCAAAGACTTTGGTTTCATTTGATATCTACAAAAAAATCATGTTTTAATTGTCCAAAGAGGTCAAAATTTTTATCCAATATATCAGAAAATCTCCTGTGAGTCGTTTTACTTTATCAAGGAGTGTTAATATTTTTTGATATCAAAAAAGACTCTGTTTATCACCCAATTCTTCATTACATGCACAAATAAATATAATTCTTTGGTATAGATTTCACTTTTACTGAATATGATTACATTACTGCTTATAGTGATACATCATTTTTTGACAACAGTTTACCTATTGCAAAGTCCTATATATTGACCCAGTATTTCCTTCAAGAACAAAAAAAAAAAAGTTACTTTTTATTTAAAATAAGTGGTTTCTTTAAAATAAAAAGTAGTAAGGAGATATCGCAGTAGATTGTGTAATTTATCATACAAACGACATCTGCTGTCAAATGTCTTATTGGGTGATAAATCACTGTTACAATATAATGACAGTACACAAAATAATTCCAGCTAATTATAATACTATAAATAGTATGCAGTATGCAAGTAAGTTTGTTTATGTGTGCTGTTAGCCAATAGCTACTGTAATACATCAGCCATTTTTATAAAGAATAAAACTATGACCAAGTTGAATCAGTGAATATTTTCAAAATCTTTTTTTCTATTAATTGTAACCACATAAATCGTAACCACATTAATTGTAACCAACATAGACGGCTCTCGGTAAAGTGGTAATTTGGCATAAAATCTAAACCCCTTTCAAATCTAAATGGTAGTGTTCATTTTTAAAAACATCCTGAGGAACTGGATGGTCGTAAAGTATACTATCAAGGTCAAAATTTAACAGCGTTTCTAAATCTACACGGTAGCACAAACTGGGCGGTTTTTGATGAATCTTGACGTGTATTAGATTCTAGACTGTGAGTGTAGTTTCTTTCCCTTTTTCGTAAAATCAGGATGATACCTGGTCCCTAGTGTTACCTCCCTTTCTTTTACTGAGCTTTCCTGAAATTGATAAGGAATGTATCAAATGCATGCCAGTAGAGAAAATGGCGTATGGACTCGCCCTAGTTCAGCCGCTGCCAATTGGCAGCGGGACAGAATGGTGAATTTGATATATTTACATGTGTTCCCGATGTAGTCTAGTCTTCAACGTAGTAATAGTTCCAGTATAGTTTTAGTTAGTTTCTGTAATGTTGGTGTAGGCCTATTTATGAGTCTGTTCGATATTTTGTTCCCGTTCTAAATAAACCATATATTTACAAAATTGATTCTGTTATCACTTACATTTCGAAGAAAGTTGGGGGACTATTAAAATGGGTTTGTCCGTCCGTCCGTCCGTCCGTCCGTCCGTCCGTCACACTTTTTGGGACACAATAACTCTCTTCCTAATTGAGCTAGAATGTTCAAACTTGGTGTATGTGTTTATTAGGTCAATGCCTTGATGGAGTTCGAAGATGAGCATTTTCCGCTTAGGGTAAGCAGAGATAAGCAATTTGATTGGTTGATGCTTTGGGACACGATAACTTTAGTTCTAATTAAGTGAGAGTGATGAAACTTGGTGTATAGTTTCATTATAGTAATACCTTGACTAAGTTCGATGATGAGCATTTTCTGCTCAGGGTAAGCAGAGCTATACGCAATTTGATTGGTCGAGAATTTGGAACACAATAACTCTCCTTCTAATTGAGTTAAAATGTTCAAACTTGGTATATATGCTTATTAGGTCAATACCTTGATGGAATTCGAAGATGAGCTTTTTCCGCTTAGGGTAAGCAGAGATAAGCAATTTGATTGGTTGATGCTTTGGGACACAATAACTTTAGTTCTAATTAAGTGAGAGTGATGAAACTTGGTGTACATTAATACCTTGACTAAGTTCGATAATTAGCATTTTCTGCTCAGGGTAAGCAGAGCAATACGCAATTTGATTGGTCGAGACTTTGGAACACAATAACTCTCCTTCTAATTGAGTTAAAATGTTCAAACTTAGTGTATATACTTATTAGGTCAATGCCTTGATGGAGTTTGAAGATGAGCATTTTCCGCTTAGGGTAGGCAGAGATAAGCAATTTGATTGGTTGATGCTTTGAGACACGATAACTTTAGTTCTAATTAAGTGAGAGTGATGAAACTTGGTGTATAGTTTCATTACAGTAATACCTTGACTATGATCGATAATGAGCATTTTCTGCTCAGGGTAAGCAGAGCGATAAGCAATTTGATTTGCCGAGACTTTGGAACACAATAACTCTCCTTCGAATTGAGATAAAATGTTCAAAATTGGTGTGTATGCTTATTAGGTCAATGCCTTGATGGAGTTCGAAGATGAGCATTTTCTTCTTACGGTAGGCAGAGATAAGCAATTTTTGGATGACACTTCGTGTTCAGTTTGATTGCTCGATACGTTTGAAAAAAATAAATGTGCGATTAATTAATATGTGTCATCTATTTATTTTGGGATTTCGGCGGGGGACATCAGCCTCACTGTTGGCTTGTTTATTTTGTTATAACCTCTAGTTGATTCATCCGTTAATTATTGAATTTTGACGGACTCTTTCACAGCGTTTAGTTTGACTGATAGCCTAACGTAACCAAACGGTAATTTAAAAATAAATTTTAACACGATACAATTAGTTGGACGCTCTACAGGCTTAAGTTTTATATCCGATTAAATTTAAATTTATACGCAGTGTTTAAGGTCAGAAGACGAAGAAGCCTATTGATTTTCAGCGATTTCCGATAATTATTGCCAGAGTTATGGCCCTTGATCACATCAAAAAATCCTGTTGACGCTCTAGAGGCCAAAGTTAATATCTGACTTTAAATTTACACACACTGTTTAAGGTCATGAGACGAAGAAGCCTACAGATTTTCAGTGATTTCAAATAAATACTTCCAGAGTTATCTCCCTTGATCACTTCAGAAAACCTTCTGTCTGTCTGTCTGTCTGTCTGTCTGTCTGTCTGTCTGTCCGTCCGTCCGTCCGTCCGTCCGTCCGTCCGTCCGTCCGTCCGTCCGTCCGTCCGTCCGTCCGTCCGTCCGTCCGTCCGTCCGTCCGTCCGTCCGTCCGTCCGTCCGTCCGTCCGTCCGTCCGTCCGTGTTCACGAATGGCTATCTGTTGGGTCAAATTTTAGTACAATGGACACTTGTTGGGTACTTAGGGACTTGTTGGGTATACCCAAGAACAACTGAAATTGGGATGTGTTTTTCATGACGTTATTGGGTATTTCAGAAGAAAAACCCAAGAAAGGTTCGGACCCCAGAATGTCCATCAATATGTGTCCATACGTGTATTTCTTCATATTTCAATTTCCCTCCCTAATAATGTAAAGGTCAAGGTGGTTTATGATCTGTAGATCACTTTCAGCCTATCGGTAAGCTGATCCATTTTCAGCCAATCAGGCAGCTGCAGTTGAGTCCATACCTTCTTGGGTATTGGAAGACCAGGAGGAAATTGGTAAGTTGTGTTTTATTTTCATTTTTGCTTTAATTTTCTCTAATGGTATTCATTAGATAAAAGGTAGATCAGGTATTCATTTTAAATAAACATTCTACTTTCTCTATGTTGAAGAATAATGTGTAGCCATCAAAATTGTCCAAAATAGCAAAAATACAAACCAATCAAAATAATATGTGACAAAATGGCGTCTTGGCCATGCTTATAATGTCTAGGCTACTATTATTTTGCTTGTTATGCGTGTGGATTGGTTAACATATGAAATGTATCTTGTCTTTGAACACTGTTCACATTATCAGTTCAGAGAAATTCTGTGTTTAACATTAAAAATGGATATTCATTGTTTTCTCAAATTCAAATATGTTCAAAAAATACAGATTCCTAGGCTTATTTTCTTTGACCTTGTATCACTTTATATTGTGGCTTGTGTTTGTTGGGATTTGAATATTGCTTTCACAATTGAAGGATGATTATAGATATAGACATAGCTTCACAGGTATGCATCTTTATTGATTGCTATGTAATCTTGAGCTAAAATTTTGTTATGTTAGAATATTTTTGATGACGAATGTAGCCAAGAATTTTGGACAATTTTATGTCCAACCCTTGATGAGTAAGAATTTTGAACAATTTTATGTCTAACCCTTGATGAGTAAGATATGTCTGAACGTTATTGGCTTCAAGTATTTTAAAATCAGATTCAGTCTGTTAAAATATTTTCAATGACGAATGTAGCCAAGAATTTTGGACAATTTGATGTCCAACACTTGATGAGTAAGATATGTCCAAACTTTATTGGCTTCAAGTATTTTAAAATCAGATTCAGTCTGTTAGAATATTTTCAATGACGAATGTAGCCAAGAATTTTGGACAATTTTATGTCCAACCCTTGATGAGTAAGAAATGTCCAAACGTTATTGGCTTCAAGTATTTTGAAATCAGATTCAGTGTGTTAGAATATTTTCAATGACAAATGTAGCCAAGAATTTTGGACAATTTTATGTCCAACCCTTGTTGAGTAAGATATGTCCGAACGTTATTGGCTTCAAGTATCTTAAAATCAGATTCAGTCTGTTGAAATATTTTCGATGACGAATGTAGCCAAGAATTTTGGACAATTTGATGTCCAACACTTGATGAGTAAGATATGTCCAAACGTTATTGGTTCAAGTATTTTAAAATCAGATTCAGTCTGTTAGAATATTTTCAATGACAAATGTAGCCAAGAATTTTGAACAATTTTACGTCCAACCCTTGATGAGTAAGATATGTCTGAACGTTATTGGCTTCAAGTATTTTAAAATCAGATTCAGTCTGTTAGAATATTTTCAATGACGAATGTAGCCAAGAATTTTGGACAATTTGATGTCCAACAGTTGATGAGTAAGATATGTCCAAACTTTATTGGCTTCAAGTATTTTAAAATCAGATTCAGTCTGTTAAAATATTTTCAATGACGAATGTAGCCAAGAATTTTGGACAATTTTATGTCCAACTCTTGATGAGTAAGATATGTCCAAACTTTATTGGTTCAATCAAGTATTTTAAAATCAGATTCAGTCTGTTAGAATATTTTCAATGACGAATGTAGCCAAGAATTTTGGACAATTTGATGTCCAACACTTGATGAGTAAGAAATGTCCAAACGTTATTGGCTTCAAGTATTTTGAAATCAGATTCAGTGTGTTAGAATATTTTCAATGACAAATGTAGCCAAGAATTTTGGACAATTTTATGTCCAACCCTTGTTGAGTAAGATATGTCCGAACGTTATTGGCTTCAAGTATCTTAAAATCAGATTCAGTTTGTCGAAATATTTTCGATGACGAATGTAGCCAAGAATTTTGGACAATTTAATGTCCAACACTTGATGAGTAAGATATGTCCAAACTCTATTGGTTCAAGTATTTTAAAATCAGATTCAGTCTGTTAGAATATTTTTAATGAAGAATGTAGCCAAGAATTTTGGACAATTTTATGTCCAACTCTTGATGAGTAAGATATGTCCAAACTTTATTGGCTTCAAGTATTTTAAAATCAGATTCATTTTGTTAGAATATTTTCAATGACGAATGTAGCCAAGAATTTTGGACAATTTTATATCCAACCCTTGTTGAGTAAGAAATGTCCAAACGTTATTGGCTTCAAGTATTTTGAAATCAGATTCAGTGTTTTAGAATATTTTCAATGACAAATGTAGCCAAGAATTTTGGACAATTTTATGTCCAACCCTTGTTGAGTATGATATGTCTGAAAGTTATTGGCTTCAAGTATTTTATAATCAAATTTAGTCTGTTAAAATGTTTTCAATGACGAATGTAGCAAAGAATTTTGGACAATTTTATGTCCAACACTTGATGAGTAAGATATGTCCAAACTTTATCGGCTTCAAGTATTCTACAATCAAATTCAGTCTGTTAGAATATTTTTAATGAAGAATGTAGCCAAGAATTTTGGACAATTTTATGTCCAACACTTGATGAGTAAGATATGTCCAAACTTTATTGGCTTCAAGTATTTTAAAATCAGATTCAGTCTGTTAGAATATTTTCAATGACGAATGTAGCCAAGAATTTTGGACAATTTTATGTCCAACCCTTGATGAGTAAGAAATGTCCAAACGTTATTGGCTTCAAGTATTTTGAAATCAGATTCAGTGTGTTGAAATATTTATAATGACAAATGTAGCCAAGAATTTTGGACAATTTTATGTCCAACCCTTGTTGAGTAAGATATGTCTGAAAGTTATTGGCTTCAAGTATTTTACAATCAAATTCAGTCTGTTAAAATGTTTTCAATGACGAATGTAGCAAAGAATTTTGGACAATTTTATGTCCAACACTTAATGAGTAAGATATGTCCAAACTTTATCGGCTTCAAGTATTTTAAAATCAAATTCAGTCTGTTAGAATATTTTTAATGAAGAATGTAGCCAAGAATTTTGGACCAATTTTATGTCCAACACTTGATGAGTAGTTTATGTCCAAACTTTATTGGCTTCAAGTATTCTACAATCAAATTCAGTCTGTTAGAATATTTTTAATGAAGAATGTAGCCAAGAATTGTGGACAATTTTATGTCCAACACTTGATGAGTAGGATATGTCCAAACTTTATTGGCTTCAAGTATTTTAAAATTAGATTCAGTCTGTTAGAATATTTTCAATGATGAATGTAGCCAAGAATTTTGGACAATTTTATGTCCAACCTTTGATGAGTAAGAAATGTCCAAACGTTATTGGCTTCAAGTATTTTGTATTCTACAATTAAATTCAGTCTGTTAGAATATTTTCAATGACGAATGTAGCCAAGAATTTTTGAGAGCTTCATCCTACATGTATTCCTGGGTCGCCCTGCAAATTTCAGCTTCCTAGCTCAATTAGAACTGTTTTTAAACCACTTCCATGGTTGAGCCACAGATTGACGGTCAAACGAGCGTCATACATGCGCATGTATGAGCCCCCATATTTTTTAAACTATTGGAGCTAGGAAGCTGAAATTTTCAGAGCTTCATCCTACATGTATTCCTGGGTCGCCCTGCAAATTTCAGCTTCCTTGCTCCAATAGTTCCAAAAATATGGGGGCTCATACATGCGCATGAGCCACGCATAAGCCGACGACGCGAAATAAGTTGACTTCATGCAAATTTCAGCTTCCTAGCTCAATTAGAACTGTTTTTAGACCCCTTCCATGGTTGAGCTACAGATTCAGGTCGAACGAGGGGATTCACACCCCCCCCCCCCCATATAGGCTTTATTTTTTGGCCTTCCCGAAGGAATATTTTCATGGGACTGTTCCTGTGAGCAGGCATTAGGGTTAGGAAGGTTGTGTTAAAATTTCAGACTGATTGGACAAGAATCAAGAGATTCAGAGCTTCATCCTACATGTATTCCTGGGTCGCCCTGCAAATTTCAGCTTCCTAGCTCCAATAGTTCCAAAAATATGGGGGCTCATACATGCGCATGAGCCACGCATAAGCCGACGACGCGAAATAAGTTGACTTCATGCAAATTTCAGCTTCCTAGCTCAATTAGAACTGTTTTTAGACCCCTTCCATGGTTGAGCTACAGATTCAGGTCGAACGAGCGTGATTCACCCCCCCCCCCATATAGGCTTTATTTTTTGGCCTTCCCGAAGGAATATTTTCATGGGACTGTTCCTGTGAGCAGGCATTAGGGTTAGGAAGGTTGTGTTAAAATTTCAGACTGATTGGACAAGAATCAAGAGATTCAGGTGGTTCACAGTTCGGGGTATTTTGCGCGTTTTACGCAAGCCTCGGGTTTTACACCAATTTATGACCCCCTCGGGAGTAATTCCCTATCCACCCCCTTCACATATGAAAGAGTCTTATAGTCTTCATTTGTTTAAATTGTCAACTTATTCGGAGCATAACTTTGTTACTATTCAAGATAAGTAAATGAAACTTGGTATATGTATCAATCAGAAGAAGATGTGTCACATACAAAATTTGGGGCATGTGACCTGTTATTTGAGGGGTTAACACTATTTTTTAAATAATTTTGTGTCTAGAGCTTAAAGGGGCTATGTTGAAGACGACTTTGTCCCTAAATACACCTAAATACACGCTAATATAAAAATGAAACAGGAAATCATCAATTGTTATTCTCATTATTATTGTTATTATTTTTTAAGCTGGTAAGGATGAATTCAGCTTCACCGATGATGATGAAGATGACGATTATGATCATACCCCTAAAAAAAAAAGGAGTACTAATGGTAATTTTCATATTTATGTATTAAACACACAAATCACTTGCGGCAATGACTGACTTTTTATCTGAAACTTGGTTTACTCAATGGCTGTACAAATTAGCACCTGGTAATGATAATTCTTTGTCTTTTACCGAAATCAAAATGGACACCATTAAAGTTCGAAATATTACAAATATGCATGAACAATAATTGTTTATTGTCACAACACTAAGTCCAGAATCTTTTAATTAATAATTTTTTTAAAAATATAACCTTGGTTAATAAAAATCGACTATAATATTTACCATTGTAATTGGGTATTACTCTCAGGCTAAAAAACTCTTTCAAAGCTAGTTCAGACTGACTTGGAGTATTACCATGGTTTTTTATGAGCATTTATCTTTCACTTTTTTGATTTTTTTAAAAAAAATTTATATTACAGTCAGTACTAGAGTAAGATGGAGTAAGGAAGAAGAGACGGAAATAAGACACTTCTTCAAAAAATATTTTGCAACGAAAGCCACTCCTGGGCGGGAAGCATGTGAAAACATTATAAAACAGAGTAAATTTTTGAAAAGAAGGATTTGGGAAACTCTGAAAAAAAAGGTCTGGAACATGATCAAAAAGAAGTGAATGTACATGTTGGACTAATACAGTCGATTTCACATGCAGACTGAAGATGATACTTCATCAAGTTTATGATGTTATTTAATTGAATTACATTTTCAGGGTTCATCTAAATAATTATATAGTACAATTTCACCAACCAATGGGTAAATGTTGTCATACTACTTGACCTAGATATGCCTTAATGCCAATGCCAATAAAATATCTCTTATATACAGGAGAGTTTCTGACAAATACAAACTCTGCAGCTTTAAGATTATATTTGAGAAACCATTGATGCCTCATTAATCAGTTTGATGAATATGATATGAATATTTTGTGCTTGTTTTTATCCGGATTTGACACTACATAAAAGTGGAGGTCACTATATGCAGATTGAAGAGTTGGTTTTTGGACAAAACCGAAACGGAATTGAGATTTTATTTTAAACCCTTCAAATGCCATATTTTATTTTAATAAATGTATTTGAATCGCCAGATCTCAAGTATCCATGAATCTCAAAGTCTCATTGTCAATTTGCTGAAATAAGAAAACATGACCCTTGACATCCGGACAATATTATACTCTGCTGTGTTCAATTGCATATACACATGTAATGACCAATTTCATGAAAGTATAAGCAGGGGAAATTGACTTACACAGCGCATAAGCTGACTTAGTGTAGCAAAGATTTTAGATTTTTATAAAATTTAGTGTGTAGGTTTCTATCCAAAAAATTTAGGAAGAATTCAAAACTGAGCACGATTCCACAAATATTTCCAGAGTTACTGCCCTTGATATACCGAGAATATATGTTAAAAGTGGCATGTGAACTCGATAGAGGTCACAGTGATTGCCAGTAAACAAATTTCAATATTGAAAAAGGTAATTGCTTATAGGTTTTATACATGTATACCAAGTTTCAAAGCAATCAGAAGGTAAATAAGCGATATGTGAAGCACATTTAGGATCAAATAAGGTTTAATTAAAAAATTTCACTATCTAGCCAGTTAATTAATACCAACATGCTGCCTCAAGATAATCAATGCCACTATGGTGTATTGGTTGTAAATAATATCTCATATACTATGTATCACAATCAGTAACATTAAAGGCCCACCTGTTGAACCGTTTTAATCAAATTTGCAACTTGTTGATTTGTTGGTCTGATTTCAATTTTTAAAATTCTGAGATCGTATATACCAAGTATCAAATCAATAGATAATAGCAGTAAATAATCAAATTGGTGTAGCCTTAGTAGTGTATGACAATGGACATAAAGAGTCATTACCAAGTCATATCTTTAAATGCAGCATATGCATAACAGTCTTAAAGAATGAACACGATAAAAATTCATATGACAGGAAATAAAAATGATAAAAATACTAAAATAGCAAAACAAATGATTTCAACAAAGTCAAAACAAGAGTATATTACCATGCCAACGCCGTATTTAACACATTTCATACAAGTGTCATAAATCACTATTATATAACATAGTGAAGACATATTTTATACTCTTTTATCTTTCCTGTCAGATAAATAAACTTCAAATATATCTAGTTTTGATGCTTATTCTAATTAACCCCACCAATGCCATAGTCACATCAATCTGATAGCTTGATGAAATGCAACAGTCAAATACAAAGTGCAATATTTATTAGAAATTGGGCTTAACATGCCTGTGCAGTGTATTTGATGTCAAACACAACAAAGTATAAAATTGTCCGGATGTCAAGGGTCATGCTTTAATTTCGTCAAATTGACAATGGGAAAAAAATCTGTAACATAACAAATATGTGAAATGTACAAAAATAGATAATAAAAGATCCTTTCAAATCTGTTGTTCATAATATAATACAGACTTATCTGAGAAAGTTCTTTGGCATCTCATGCAAACAACCTCACATATGAAAAAAGGTCTTCTAAAGTGGTTTTGACCAGTTTGTGTATTAGTAATACCTTTGTACATGTACTGTAGCTGCTTTATTGAAAACGCTTTTGAATTTCATATCTTTAATCAATAAAATTTTGAAAAAAAAACCCATTATATATAGTAATTGAATGAGATGAATATGTCATTTTCAGATATCCGACAGCACATAACTTGCTTTGCTGTTTCTTTTTGATTGACAACCATTCACAATGCTTATTATAATGAAAGCATTCTAACCAGTAGAGCAAAAATCCTATCAGATCATTCCTCAGCGTTAAATGAATTTTCAACCTCTATTAATTGCCCTTGCCCTAATAGCTAAGTAACAAGTTCCAGTTGATTAAAACTTGGCTTAAAGCATTGTATCACTTACATGTAGACAGAGAATGTTACTGATTTTCAGCCCTTATTAATATTGTGATTAAGGGGAAGGTAATGTGATTGCAAAGTTGTAAACTCTTGATGTATTCTAACATTTTCTACAAATTTGTATCCAATGAAGAACCAAATGTAGGAAGAAATACTCAACCATGAAAGCCTTGGACTGTAGCCCAACAATCCATGGACAGATTAGTTAACAACATAGAAAGACCACTTGTGACCACGCTTGAGTAAAATTGAATAATTCTCTGAGCTTTATGGATATCATTTACTGGTATTTACTCTCTGGCAACATTTCAAGGATGATTCCAATTATAATTTGATCCACAAGCGATCAAAGTTTCAATTCTAAGCAGTAGATGTAAATATGAGTCAGGTCAGGTTATACAACACAAGTAAAATTTGTTGGAAACTGTAGGCAACATATTGGAAATAGTCCGCATTTAAATTAGAAGAGCTTTGTGAAATTTTATCCCACCCTGGATAATTGATGTCTGGGACAGTGTTACCCAACAGGTCTGGACAACCCACAACCCAATAAGGGTCGCATTGTAAGAAGACAAAAATATACCCAATAAGGTATGAAAACCTACCCAATAAGTGAGCCCAACAAGGATAGGGACAAAGTAGCCAACTTGTAGCCAGATGTTGGTCCGTCCGTCCGTCCGTCCGTCCGTCCGTCCGTCCGTCCGTCCGTCCGTCACACTTTTTGGGACACAATAACTCTCTTCCTAATTGAGTTAGAATGTTCAAACTTGGTGTATGTGTTTATTAGGTCAATGCCTTGGTGGAGTACAAAGCTGAGCATTTTCCGCTTAGGGTAAGCAGAGATAAGCAATTTGATTGGTTGATGCTTTGGGACACGATAACTTTAGTTGTAATTAAGTGAGAGTGATGAAACTTGGTGTATAGTTTCATTACAGTAATACCTTGCCTATGATCGATATTGAGCATTTTCTGCTCAGGGTAAGCAGAGCGATAAGCAATTTGATTTGCCGAGACTTTGGAACACCATAACTCTCCTTCGAATTGAGTTAAAATGTTCAAAATTGGTGTGTATGCTTATTAGATCAATGCCTTGATGGAGTTCGAAGATGAGCATTTTCTTCTTACGGTAGGCAGAGATAAGCAATTTTTGGATGACACTTCGTGTTCAGTTTGATTGCTCGATACGTTTGATTAATTAATATGTGTCATCTATTTATTTTGGGATTTCGGCGGGGGACATCAGCCTCACTGTTAACTTGTTTTATCTCACTTTCTGCTTACAATCTCGTTATGGCTAATTTTGTCGATTAAATTTGTTGGTCGTGATTCCCCTTTTTGCCTTGGATTCAACCACTACTTTGACAGAAGATATTCTCTCGGCTAAGAAGTAGAATCAAGCGCTGAAATAAGGGGCCGGACACGGACAATGTCCGGGCGAATTGACCCCCTTTGACAGGCCGAATTGCCTTTTGTCCGGACATAAATGTCCGACCGATTTTGAGTAAAACAGTAAGCCAAAAATAGTAATTTTATTCGCGAATTCGAGTCGATCGCTAATTATTACTAGACTCGAAAATCCAGACACAAAAATATCAAGGGCCCGAGTCATAGCGAAAATGTTACTATTTATATCTCGGCAGCGTGCAGATAAAATAATCAATAATTTTTAGAATCGGCTATTTTACGTTGGTTATATCAACGACCCGAGTCCTAGTAAAAACATTACTATTTTTTTTATAGAATCGGCTCAAAATCCAGGCCCAAAAATATCAACGACCCGAGTCATAGTGAAAATGTTACTATTTATATCTCGGCCGCGTGCGGATAAAATAATTAAATAATCAATAATTATTAGGATCGGCTTTTTTACGCTTGTTAAACCGAGTCATAGTAAAAATATTATTATTTTTTAGAATAGGCTCTTTTTCGCTGGTTATATCAACGACCCGAGTCATAGTAAAATTATCACTATTTACATAATGAATAATATTGAGAATCGGCTCTTTTACGCTAGTTATTCGAGCGTACGTGTAGTAGCTAGCTTTTCGTTACTTTCGTATATGATTAGCTCTAAATCAAACCTAACATGACATGTAATTATACAAATTATTAGTAATAAAAGTAATAATATTTAAAATGTTACAAGAAAATGTTCAAGTTGACTATGGATGTAATTAGGGAGAGACTTTTTATACGAAAATTAAAATATCTCACTTTGTTGGACACTTCCGATGATCGATGTGAATGTAAATAGACGAGCTTTGAAAACATGTCGAATAAAATAACTTCTTATTTTCCCCAACCCGCGGACACGGGATATCCCGGCTAGTGGGACCGTTCCAGAATATTTTAAAACTGGTACTGTGTCTAATGTCTCTCAAAATGACACTTCTAATCGGGGGCCATCGCCGTCACTAGTTCGAAAATTACATACAATAAGAACCGTAGAAAAGTGTATCAAACCTGACGTAGCAAAATGCAATGCTGACGTGTGGTTAACATACGAAGAAGACTATGGTTTTGTGACTACATTAAATTGTGAACTCTATATAAAGTATTTTGAAAATATGAATTATATGATGGAATTTTCCACTGCATGGAATAATGGTATTTGTCAGGCTAAAAATCTGAAATGTCCGGCCGAAAATCAGTTCAGCCTGACATGATGTCAGGCTGAACCTTAGCAGTTATTTCAAGGCTTGAGTAGAATCAAACCGGTCCAAAGCCGATCTGGTTGATAAGAAGCCGTTCTTTCAACTTTGATGCATAACCGAAGGTGAACAGGCCTACCGTCCAGTTAACACAACAGACATTCTCACCTCAGTCCACAGTAAAGAGACACGTACTAGCCTCCTCCTACTCCTGCTTTCCAAAGCATAGTCCAAATCCAAACATTGACTCTCATACAAATAAACCATTTGGTACTGATTCGTACCTATATACTACTAAACCCCAACGGTCGGGCGCCATGTTGAATTACACAATATTTAATGTTTTAATTAATATGTGTCATACGTTTATTTTGGGATTTCGGCGGGGGACATCAGCCTCACTGACTTGGCTTGTTTCTTCTAGAGTTGTGACCCTAACAATTATTTCAAGATGTAAAACTTTGTTTAACAACAAACACTAAGAACTACAAAAGTGTTTTTTTCTGTATGTAGCCCGTACATGACAGAAAATAAATTTGCCAACTATTTCTAGGTATTACTCAGTATTACAGCGTTAAAATTGTTAATAAGGTGGGTTTTCTGTAGAAGGAATTCAGTGGCGTGTATTGTTTAATTAGCGTGTTTTCTCGCTGGTTGCAATAATTGCACCAAAAGGAGTATAATCAAGGATCAACAGGCTTTATCTGACACATACGTGTTAAATCAAAATTTGGGAAGTAAAACTGTTTTACCGAGGGCTTTTATCATTTATGCAGGTCTGTATAATTAAAGGTCTTTACATAGGTGTGTTAAATCAAAATTTGGAAAGTAAAACTGTTTTACCGTGTGATTTAGCATTCGACCGTGTGT
Source organism: Patella depressa (assembly GCA_948474765.1). Classification (NCBI taxonomy): domain Eukaryota; kingdom Metazoa; phylum Mollusca; class Gastropoda; family Patellidae; genus Patella; species Patella depressa. The sequence goes on along the minus strand of OX419720.1, from coordinate 40,552,994 downwards.
TTTACGCAAGACAATGTATAACTAGACCTGCATGCAGGAATGACGGGTTTCACTGGTGCCACGTTACCCTTGAACATATCACTTCCGGTGCCAAGTTACCCTTGAACATATGTCACTTCCGGTACCAGCGAAACCACTAAACAGGTTTCCAAATTAACATTGCACACAAATAAAATGGACGCAGAATCAACAAAATCCAGCAATATCAATTCATTTTATACATTTGTTACTTGTAAATGATCTTGACAAAATTAAATTACTCCCGGTGTTAATGCAAATGTTCAATTAGTCTTATGAAATCAGAAATGGCATACGATATCATATAGTGAAAATTTTATGTAAATCGAATAATAATTGCCACTTTTAAAGACCAAAAAACTTGAAAAGTGACTTGTAGGAAATCGGCTATTTCTCTGCAACCGTACAAGTTAGAAACCATTTTGTGGTATCTGTATGATCGTATGGGTTCATTCTATTTGTTGATTGGCATCAAATACCATACTTTGAAAAAGATTTCAAAACAGACTCATTTGAATAAAATATCTGTTTTAGAGGCTAAAAATACAGTTTTTGCCAAAATGACGTTACTTCCGGTGATAATGAAAATCTTAAATTACTTGTATGAAATCCCAAATGGCATTAGGTATAACATGGTGTGACGTTTATGAAAATCGAATAATAATTGACCCTTTTATGGCCCCGAAACCTTCAAAAGTGACCTGTAGAAAACCGTCTATTTCTCGGCAACCGAACAAGTTAGAAACCATTTTATGATATCTATATGACCATATGAGTTTTGTTTATATGTGAATTTAAACCAAAAGTTAAAATTATTAATACATATTAAGTTATTCTTGGTTGAATAAAACATTGATTTAAAAAGTTTAAAATGCATTTTTTGACCAAATGATGTCACTTCCGGTGTCAATTTTAAATTGCAATCAACTTGATATGACGCTACGTGCTTTTTGAATCAAATGATGTCACTTTTATAAAAATCCAATCATAATTGACTATTTTACAGGCAAAATAACGAAAACAGTGACTTGTACAGAACTGCCCATTTCTCGGCATTTGCTTATTTTAGAAACTAATTTTAACATACATTCTCTTCGTATGGATTATAGCTACAAGTTTATAAAAGTTACGAAGAAATATTTTAAAATCTGAAAAGCCTGAATAGGTTGTAAATAGGTCAATTTTACACCATTTTTAGCCTCTTAATCGAATTTGCTCGAAAATGAAATCGAAATTAAAAAAACTGCTTCCTACATTTTTTGCGCCTTGAAAGGGCACACTCTTTGACTCAAATAATTTTTCCAAAAAATAACATTTGTTTTCGAAGAAGGAAAATAACTGTCAAAATTGTAGTTTTCGGTAAAATTATGCCACTTCCGGTGCCGACAGGTAACACTTTTGGTAATAAAAAAAATGACAATTGATACAACGAAGCATATGAACTTTGTTTTATACAAATCGAACAATAAAAAATTAATCTAGGACTGAAAAACTGAATTAGCCAAAGGCGGCCAAGGAAAATTACTGAGACCAAAATTTTTAACATTTTTGCACTAGTCAGATGACTCTTTAATTCTGTGCACAATACGACTAAAAAATATTCATAAATAAAAAAGTTTTTTGTAAAATTTTAAATTTTCGAAATTTGGCGCCTAATATCTTCGAAGATTTGCCGAAAATCAAAAATTGAAAGTAGCGTAGCTATGTGCCCTGTCTCAGGTTATGCCAAAATGTATCGAAAGTTAAAATCCAATGATTATTGTTAAAATTACTGCAATATTTTCATAAACGATAACTTCGGTGATTTCGGACATTTCGCATTGTCGCAGAACGTTCAAAATAGCTTTATCCTCTAAGTCACACCCACTTTCCCAGTAAAACCGAAGAAATCGTAACGATGCGACACGTAGTTGCTGAGATCTATTCAAATTGGAATCTGAATAATAATAATAATAATAACTAGACCTGCATGCAGGAATGACGGGTTTCACTGGTGCCACGTCACTTTCGGTGCCACGTTACCCTTAAACATATGTCACTTCCGATACCAATGAAACCATCAAACAGGTTTCCACATAAGCATTGTAAACATCAAATAATATGGACGAAGAATCAACCAAATCCAGCAATATCAATTCATTTTATATATATGTTACTTGTAAGTGATCCTGGCAAAATTTCATTACTTCCGGTGATAATGAAAATGTTCAATTAGTTTTATGAAATCAGAAATGGCATAAGGCAGCATAATGGCGATAATTGTATGTAAATCGAATGAGAATTGCCACTTTTATAGACCAAAAACCTTGAAAAGTGACTTGTAGAAAATCGTCTATTTCTCGGCAACCGTACACGATAAAAACTATCTTTTGGTATCTATATGATCGTATGGGTTCAATCCATTTGTTGATTGGAATCAAATATCATAATTTGAAATATATTACAAATCAGACTCATTTGAAAAAAATGTCTGTTTTGAAGGCTAAAAATACAGTTTTTGCCAAAATGACATTACTTCCGGTGATACTGAAAATGTTAAATTAGTTCTTTGAAATCATAAATGACACAAGATATCATATGGTGAAAATTTTATGAAAATCGAATAATAACTGACTCTTTTATAGACCAAAAACCTTGAAAAGTGACTTAAGGAAAATCGCCCATTTCTCTGCAACCGTACAAGTTAGAAACCATTTTGTGGTATCTGTATGATCGTATGGGTTCAATCTATTTGATCAATAGAATCAAATATCACAATTTGAAAAAAATAACAAATACGACTCATTTGAATAAAATATTGTTTTTTGAAGGCTAAAATTTAAGTTTTGAGCAAATGACGTCATTTCCGGTGGCAGCGCAAGGGGTAAAATGGTTTGACATAGTTCACTATGGCATTAGGCATCCAATGGCGAAAGAAAATTGAAAATCGAATAATAATTGATTCTTTTACAGCCAAAATTACGTGAAAAGTGACTCATGCAAAATTGCCTATTTCTCGGCAACTGCTTATATTACAAACTAATTTTCACATACATTCTCTTCGTATGGATTATAGCTGCAAGTTTATAAAAGTTACGTAAAAATATTTTAAAATCTGAAAAGCCGGAATGAGTTGTAAATAGGTCAATTTTACGCCTTTTTTCACCTCTTAATCCAATTTGCTAGAAAATGAAAAAGAAATTTAAAAAACTGCTTCCGACATTTTTTGCGCCTTTAAAGGACACACTCTTTGAGTCATATAATTTTTCAAAAAAATAATATTTGTTTTCAAAAAATGTACCTAACTGTCAAAATTGTAGTTTTTGGTAAAATTATGCCACTTCCGGTGCCGACAGATAACACTTTTGGTAATAAAAAAAATGACAATTGAGACAACGAAGCATATGAACTTTGTTTTATACAAATCGAACAATAAAAAATTAATCTAGGACTGAAAAACTGGATTAGCCAATGGAGGGCAAGGAAAATTACTGAGACAAAATTTTTTAACATTTTTGAACAAGTCAGATGACTCTTTAATTCTGTGCACAACACGACTAAAAAATATTCATAAATAAAAAAGTTTTTTGTAAAATTTTAAATTTCCGAAATTTGGCGCCTAATATCTTCGAAGATTTGCCGAAAATCAAAAATCGAAAGTAGCGCAGCTATGTGCCCTGTCTCCAGCTATGCCAAAATGTATCGAAAGTTAAAATCCCATGATTATTGTTAAAATTACCGCAATATTTGTAAAAACGATAACTTCGGTGATTTCGGACATTTCGCATTGTCGCAGAACGTTCAAAATAGCTTTATCCTCTAAGTCACACCCACTTTCTCAGTAAAACCGAAGAAATCGTAACGATGCGACACGTAGTTGCTGAGATCTACTCAAAACAAAAGAAGAATAATAATAATAATAATAACTAGACCTGCATGCAGGAATGACGGGTTTCACTGGTGCCACGTTACCCTTAAACATGTCACTTCCGGTGCCAAGTTACCCTTGAACATATGTCACTTCCGGTACCAACGAAACCATTAAACAGGTTTCCAAATTAACATTGCACACAAATAAAATGGACGCAGAATCAAACAAATCCAGCAATATCAATTCATTTTATACATTTGTTACTTGTAAATGATCTTGACAAAATTACATTTCTTCCGGTGTTAATGAAAATGTTCAATTAGTCTTATGAAATCAGAAATGGCATACGATATCATATAGTGAAAATTTTATGTAAATCGAATAATAATTGCCACTTTTAAAGACCAAAAAACTTGAAAAGTGACTTGTAGAAAATCGACTATTTCTCTGCAACCGTACAAGTTAGAAACCATTTTGTGGTATCTGTATGATCGTATGGGTTCATTTTATTTGTTGATTGGCATCAAATACCATAATTTGAAAAACATTTCAAAACAGACTCATTTGAATAAAATATCTGTTTTGAAGGCTAAAAATACAGTTTTTGCCAAAATGATGTTACTTCCGGTGATAATGAAAATCTGAAATTACTTGTATGAAATCCTAAATGGCATTAGGTATAACATGGTGTAACGTTTATGAAAATCGAATAATAATTGACACTTTTATGGCCCAAAAACCTTCAAAAGTGGCCTGTAGAAAACCGTCTATTTCTCGGCAACCGAACAAGTTAGAAACAACTTTATGATATGTATATGACCATATGAGTTGTGTTTATATGTGAATTTAAACCAAAAGTTAAAATTATTAATACATATTAAGTAATTCTTGGTTGAATAAAATATTGATTTAAAAAATTTAAAATGCAGTTTTTGACAAAATGACGTCACTTCCGGTGTCAATTTTAAATTGTAATCAACTTGATATGACGCTACATGCTTTTTGAATCAAATGATGTCACTTTTATAAAAATCCAATCATAATTGACTATTTTACAGGCAAAATAACGAAAACAGTGACTTGTACAGAACTGTCCATTTCTTGGTAACTGCTTATATTACAAACTAATTTTAACATACATTTTCTTCGTATGGATTATAGCTACAAGTTTATAAAAGTTACGAAGAAATATTTTAAAATCTGAAAAGCCTGAATAGGTTGTAAATGGGTCAATTTTACACCATTTTTAGCCATTTAATCGAATTTGCTCGAAAATGAAATCGAAATTAAAAAAACTGCTTCCGCCATTTTTTGCGCCTTGAAAGGGCACACTCTTTGAGTCAAATAATTTTTCCAAAAAATAATATTTGTTTTCGAAAAATGGTACCTAACTGTCAAAATTGTAGTTTTTGGTAAAATTATGCCACTTTCGGTGCCGACAGATAACACTTCCGGTAATAAAAAAAATGACAATTGAGACAACGAAGCATATGAACTTTGTTTTATACAAATCGAACAATAAAAAATTAATCTAGGACTGAAAAACTGAATTAGCCAATAGCGGCCAAGGAAAATTACTGAGACAAAATTTTTTAACATTTTTGCACTAGGCAGATGACTCTTTAATTCTGTGCACAATAAGACTAAAAAATATTCATAAATAAAAAAGTTTTTTGTAAAATTTTAAATTTTCGAAATTTGGCGCCTAATATCTTCGAAGATTTGCCGAAAATCAAAAATCGAAAGTAGCGTAGCTATGTGCCCTGTCTCAGGCTATGCCAAAATGTATCGAAAGTTAAAATCCAATGATTATTGTTAAAATTACTGCAATATTTTCAAAAACGATAACTTCGGTGATTTCGGACATTTCGCATTGTCGCAGAACGTTCAAAATAGCTTTATCCTCTAAGTCACACCCACTTTCCCAGTAAAACCGAAGAAATCGTAACGATGCGACAAGCAGTTGCTGAGATCTACTCAAAACAAAAGAAGAATAATAATAATAATAAGAATAACTAGACCTGCATGCAGGAATGACGGGTTTCACTGGTGCCACGTTACCCTTAAACATGTCACTTCCGGTGCCAAGTTACCCTTGAACATATGTCACTTCCGGTACCAACGAAACCATTAAACAGGTTTCCAAATTAACATTGCACACAAATAAAATGGATGCAGAATCAACCAAATCCAGCAATATCAATTCATTTTATACATTTGTTACTTGTAAATGATCTTGACAAAATTACATTTCTTCCGGTGTTAATGAAAATGTTCAATTAGTTTTATGAAATCAGAAATGGCATACGATATCATATAGTGAAAATTTTATGTAAATCGAATAATAATTGCCACTTTTAAAGACCAAAAAACTTGAAAAGTGACTTGTAGAAAATCGACTATTTCTCTGCAACCGTACAAGTTAGAAACCATTTTGTGGTATCTGTATGATCGTATGGGTTCATTTTATTTGTTGATTGGCATCAAATACCATAATTTGAAAAACATTTCAAAACAGACTCATTTGAATAAAATATCTGTTTTGAAGGCTAAAAATACAGTTTTTGCCAAAATGATGTTACTTCCGGTGATAATGAAAATCTTAAATTACTTGTATGAAATCCTAAATGGCATTAGGTATAACATGGTGTAACGTTTATGAAAATCGAATAATAATTGACACTTTTATGGCCCAAAAACCTTCAAAAGTGGCCTGTAGAAAACCGTCTATTTCTCGGCAACCGAACAAGTTAGAAACAATTTTATGATATGTATATGACTATATGAGTTGTGTTTATATGTGAATTTAAACCAAAAGTTAAAATTATTAATACATATTAAGTAATTCTTGGTTGAATAAAACATTGATTTAAAAAGTTTAAAATGCAGTTTTTGACAAAATGACGTCACTTCCGGTGTCAATTTTAAATTGTAATCAACTTGATATGACGCTACATGCTTTTTGAATCAAATGATGTCACTTTTATAAAAATCCAATCATAATTGACTATTTTACAGGCAAAATAACGAAAACAGTGACTTGTACAGAACTGTCCATTTCTTGGTAACTGCTTATATTACAAACTAATTTTAACATACATTTTCTTCGTATGGATTATAGCTACAAGTTTATAAAAGTTACGAAGAAATATTTTAAAATCTGAAAAGCCTGAATAGGTTGTAAATGGGTCAATTTTACACCATTTTTAGCCATTTAATCGAATTTGCTCGAAAATGAAATCAAAATTAAAAAAACTGCTTCCGCCATTTTTTGCGCCTTGAAAGGGCACACTCTTTGAGTCAAATAATTTTTCCAAAAAATAATATTTGTTTTCGAAAAATGGTACCTAACTGTCAAAATTGTAGTTTTTGGTAAAATTATGCCACTTTCGGTGCCGACAGATAACACTTCCGGTAATAAAAAAAATGACAATTGAGACAACGAAGCATATGAACTTTGTTTTATACAAATCGAACAATAAAAAATTAATCTAGGACTGAAAAACTGAATTAGCCAATAGCGGCCAAGAAAAATTACTGAGACAAAATTTTTTAACATTTTTGCACTAGGCAGATGACTCTTTAATTCTGTGCACAATACGACTAAAAAATATTCATAAATAAAAAAGTTTTTTGTAAAATTTTAAATTTTCGAAATTTGGCGCCTAATATCTTCGAAGATTTGCCGAAAATCAAAAATCGAAAGTAGCGTAGCTATGTGCCCTGTCTCAGGCTATGCCAAAATGTATCGAAAGTTAAAATCCAATGATTATTGTTAAAATTACCGCAATATTTTCAAAAATGATAACTTCGGTGATTTCGGACATTTCGCATTGTCGCAGAACGTTCAAAATAGCTTTATCCTCTAAGTCACACCCACTTTCCCAGTAAAACCGAAGAAATCGTAACGATGCGACAAGCAGTTGCTGAGATCTACTCAAAACAAAAGAAGAATAATAATAATAATAAGAATAATAATTTTAACAAAAACAATAGTGTTTCACACAAGCTTCGCAGTGTGAAACCCTAATAATTTTAACAAAAACAATAGTGTTTCACACAAGCTTCGCAGTGTGAAACCCTAACTAGACCTGCAAGCAGCACTGAACCGGCTTTCAGGAATCATACAGGAAGTTTATTATACCATAGCCAACCCATTGAGCTACCGAACTAAACTTTAGTTGTTTTGCTTCAGTGACACCCTCTACCATATGTAAAAGATAATATTTGCTGGCGAAAAGAGCGGTCAAAATTGTAAATTATGGCAAAATTACGTCACTTCCGGTGCCGAAAGAAATTTTTATAGGTGAAAAATAAGTCGAAAATTTGCAACATACAAAATTTGTTTAATACATATCGGGCAATGGAAAATTAACCTATAACCCATAAACTGAAATTAAGAAGGTAAAATAATTAAAAGTGACCCTTTTAGAAGCCTTTTCTTGATATCAATATGATGGTATTGATTCAATCTTACTGCCCATTAGAGTCAGACGTTATAAAGTTAAACAAATAATAAATATAAATCCCTTCAAAAAAATGTTTGTTTTGAAGGCTAAAAATACGTTTTTTGCAAAAATTACATTACTTCCGATGATATTGAAAATGTTAACTTAGTTGATAGGCATCAAATGGTAAAAAAATGATAAAAATCGAATAATAATATTGACACTTTTATAGAGAGAGAGAGAGAGAGAGAAATGGGGTTTAACGTCCACTCGACACAAACTAGGTCATTTTGGGACTAACATATGGTTTCAGTTTTATTTCAATAATTCGCTTGCGCGTAGGGGTCTTTAGCAGTGGGGGGAAACCGGAGTGCCCGGAGGAAACCCACGAGGTTGAGAAGGCGCCCCCATCTCCATGCCACATACGCTCGCACCAGGGCTCGAAACCACAGCCGCAAGCCAGAGGTGACCGGCCAGCTAGAGGGCGAAGCGCGGCACTCTAGACCACTAGGCCATCCCAACCCCCCGACACTTTTATAGACCCAAAACCTTGAAATGTGACTTATAGAAGATCGCCTATTTCTCTGTAACCGTACAAGTTAGAAACCATTTTGTGGTGGTCGTATGGTTTCATTCTATTCGTTGATGGTAATCAAATATCATAATTTTAAAAATATTATAAGGCAGACTCATTTGAATAAAATATTTGTTTTTTAGGTTAAAAATACAGTTTTTGCAGAAATGACGTCATTTCCGGTCACAGTGAAAATGTAAAATTGGCTTGAACTAGTCCACATTGACATTAGGCATCAAATGGAAAAAAAATATTGCAAATCGAATAATAATTCACTCTTTTATAGGCAAAATAACGTGAATAGTGATGCATGCAAAATTGCATATTTCTCGGCAACTGCTCATATTTCAAACTAATTTTCGCATACATTCTCTTCGTCTGGATTATTGCTACGAGTTTATGAAAATCACAAATAAATATTTCAAAATATGAAGACGCTGAATGAATTGTAAATAATTGAATTTTACACTTTATTTTACATTTTATTCGAAATTGCCCGAAAATGAAATTGAAATTTAAAAAATCTGAGCTAAAAATTTTATACACCTTGGCAGGGTGTATCCTTTTAGTTATATCAGTTTTAAAAAAAAAAATATTTGCTTTCAAAAAGTGGTACCGAACTGTCAAAATTGTAGTTTTTGTTAATATTACGTCACTTCCGTTGCCGACAGAAAAATTTCACCGTAACAAAAAAAATTGCAATTGGGACCACGGAGCATATGAACTTTGTTTTATACAAATCGAACAATAAATAGTTTTTCTGGTTACGAAAAACTAAATGTGCCGATGGCGGCTAACGCAAATTACCGAGACATTTTTTTTATCATTTCTGCTCAAGTAGGATGATATTTTAACCCTGTGTAAAATACCATCAAAAAATATTCATAAATAAAAAAGGTTTTCGCAAAAAAAAAAAAAACAATTTTCAAAATATCGGACATTTTTTCGACTACTTCCGGTTTTACGATCATTGTCGTGACAGCTTTACACAAAGTTCTTTGGATACTTAACTTTCTGTACCAGAAGTGTCAGAAACATCCATTGAGTAGTTTTGGAAAAAAAGATAAATTAAAGAGCGTTTCCAAAAATTTAACGATTTTTCAATTTTTTTCAAAGTTTGAGGCCATTTTTGGACCTCTTATATTATTTCAATGCTTTTCATTTTGGATTCACTATATAGACAACCGATAGGACTTTGAGTAAGAAAAGTTTAAGAAAAATCTGCGGCGTTATTTTCGAGAAAAGGGCGTCTCAGAATGTTAAAAAATCGGAAAATACTAGATTTTTGGCATACAATAATTTATTTACTAATCATCGAAATCGTATTATTTAGACACCATATGATGGTCAATTAATAGGGCTATCCAGCGACACTTTAGTTCTTTTGGTCCGCTATTACCTAAGGGAGAAATCAAGTTTTTCGCAAGTGCGACAATGTTTTTAACATTATTTTTTCATTTTTTGAATACTTCCGGTATGGCTATTATTGTCGGAATAGTTTTAATAGGCGGTTTGGGCACTAAAATAGCCACAGGGCTCTGTAATGACATATTACATTATCTGATCAGATAAAATGCCCCTGAGAAATCCTATGTTCAAAAGTGCCAAAAATGCAAAAAAATTAAAATATCGAAAATTAAATTTCAAAAACTACATACATATTATACATCGTTAGAATCGTAATTAGGTCAGCTATCTGAATATACAATCTTTTTTTGAAAATCTCTTAAAATAAAAAAAAAGTAGAGCATTTTCCAAAATTTCACGATTTTTCGACTTTTTTCGATTTTCAGTCCGTTATTTCACCTATTCCAGATATTTCAAAGTCTTATTGGATGGCTTCATGCAAAAAACCTCCGAAAGGACTCTCGATAGAAAAAATTTAAAAAAAAGTTGCGGTTAAGTTTTCGAGATACAGGCGTCCAAAAATGCTAAAAATCAGAAAATACTTGATTTTCAGCGTGCCATATTTTGCTTCCTGCTAATCGTATCCTTACGAATTGGGTATCATTCAGTGGTCCAATCAGCGCCCAACCAAATGATACCTTAATTCGTTTAATCTGTTGATATCGGACGGAGAAATCGTGTTTTTACCCAAAACACCCATTTTTCACTTTTTTTTCAAAATATCGCATATTATTTCGACTACTTCCGGTTTACGGATTGTTGTTGAAATTGCTTTAAACGGTGGTTTGACCATATTACTTCATGTTCCAGGAATTTCAGAAGCGTCGATCTGGCCGTAAAACGAAACTTAAGCTCACAAAATGTGAAGAAAATTCGAAAAAAATCGAAAAATAAAGGGCGATAACTCTGAATGAAACTTATATTACTGGAACCGGATTGCCTTCAGGTATCCAAAAATGTAGGTCAAATTTTAAAATTTTGAAAAATAACAAAAAATGTGTCTTAAACAACATATTTTCATTTTTCGAACGCTAGAAGTCAGCGGCGAAGTTTCGAAATTGCAAAATTTTCAACTGCTATCGTCCGAGAAAAGACTCAGGGTTTCCAAAAATGTAATTTGTATGAAAATAGATACAGAATTGACGAATCTACGGCCGTTTTTTAAATATTTGGCACCGCACGAAATTCGGCCACTTCCGGTCTGCGCAGAAGTTTCAAATACAGTGGAAGGAATAGCCACCATATGGTTTCCTGATAGAAAATTATGTCCCAGATCTGTATCTGTTACAGACACTGAGAAATAGGCTCCCCCGAAAAATAAAATAATAATAATAAATAATAATTTTAGTAATCACAATAGGCTTTCAGACGAAAGTCTGAAAGCCTAATAATAATAAGAATAATAATTTTAACAAAAACAATAGTGTTTCACACAAGCTTCGCAGTGTGAAACCCTAATAACTAGACCTGCAAGCAGCACTGAACCGGCTTTCAGGAATCATACAGGAAGTTTATTATACCATAGCCGATCCATTGAGCTACCGAACTATACTTGAGTTGTTTTGTTTCAGTGACACCCTCTATCATATGTAAAAGTAATATTTGCTGGCGAAAAGACCGGTCAAAATTATGGCAAAATTACGTCACTTCCGGTGCCGAAAGAAATTTTTATAGGTGAAATATATGTCGAAAATTTGCAACATACAAAATACAAACTTTGTTTAATACATATCGGGCAATGAATAATTAACCTATAACCCATAAACTGAAATTAAGAAGGTAAAATAATTAAAAGTGACCCTTGGAAAATTGGCTATTATTCCACAAGGGAACATGCTAGAAGCCTTTTCTTGATATCAATATGATGGTATTGATTCAATTTTACTGCCCATTAGAGTCAGACGTTATAAAGTTTAACAAATAATAAATATAAATCCCTTCCAATAAATGTTTGTTTTGAAGGCTAAAAATACGTTTTTTGCAAAAATTACATTACTTCCGGTGATATTGAAAATGTTAACTTAGTTGATAGAAGTCATAAATGGCATAAGGCATCAAATGGTAAAAAAATTATAAAAATCGAATAATAATTGACACTTTTATAGACCAAAAACCTTGAAAAGTGACTTATAGAAGATCGCCTATTTCTCTGTAACCGTACAGGTTAGAAACCATTTTGTGGTATCTGTATGGTCGTATGGTTTCATTCTATTCGTTGATGGGAATCAAATATCATAATTTTAAAAATATTATAAGGCAGACTCATTTGAATAAAATATTTGTTTTTTAGGTTAAAAATACAGTTTTTGCAGAAATGACGTCATTTCCGGTCACAGTAAAAATGTAAAATTGGCTTGACCTAGTCCACATTGACATTAGGCATCAAATGGAAAAAAAATATTGCAAATCGAATAATAATTCACTCTTTTATAGGCAAAATAACGTGAAAAGTGATGCATGCAAAATTACATATTTCTCGGCGACTGCTCATATTACAAACTAATTTTCGCATACATTCTCTTCGTCTGGATTATTGCTACGAGTTTATGAAAATCACAAATAAATATTTCAAAATATGAAGACGCTGAATGAATTGTAAATAACTGAATTTTACACTTTATTTTACATTCTATTTGAAATTGCCCGAAAATGAAATTGAAATTAAAAAATCTGAGCTAAAGATTTTATACACCTTTGCAGGATGCATCCTTTTAGTTATATCAGTTTTGAAAAAAAAAATATTTGCTTTCAAAAAGTGGTACCGAACTGTCAAAATTGTAGTTTTTGTTAATATTACGTCACTTCCGTTGCCGACAGAAAAATTTCACAGTAACAAAAAAAATTGCAAATGGGACCACGGAGCATATGAACTTTGTTTTATACAAATCGAACAATAAATAGTTTTTCTGGTTACGAAAAACTAAATTAGCCGATGGCGGCTAACGGAAATTACCGAGACAATTTTTTTAATCATTTCTGCTCAAGTAGAATGATATTTTAACCCTGTGTAAAATACCATCAAAAAATATTCATAAATAAAAAAGGTTTTCGTAAAAAAAAATGTTTTTTTCAAAATATCGGACATTTTTTCGACTACTTCCGGTTTTACGATCATTGTCGTGGCAGCTTTACGACGTTCTTTGGATACTTAACTTTCTGTACCAGAAGTGTCAGAAACATCCATTGAGTAGTTTGGGAAAAAAAAATAAATTAAAGAGCGTTTCCAAAAATTTAACGATTTTTCAATTTTTTTCAAAGTTTGAGGCCATTTTTGGACCTCTTATATTATTTCAATGCTTTTCATTTTGGATTCACTATATAGACAACCGATAGGACTTTGAGTAAGAAAAGTTTAAGAAAAATCTGCGGCGTTGTTTTCAAGAAAAGGGCGTCTCAGAATGTTAAAAAATCGGAAAATACTAGATTTTTGGCATACAATAATTTATTTCCTTATCATCGAAATCATATTATTTAGACACCATATGATGGTCCATTAATAGGGCTAACCAGCGACACTTTAGTTCTTTTGGTCCGCTATTACCTAAGGGAGAAATCAAGTTTTTCGCAAGTGCGACAATGTTTTTAGCCGATTTCAATGTTCGATCCTTTTGTTCTTCTACTCCTGATATGTTGGACTGTTGATCGATGGTTTCATATAAAAGACTACCAATAAGACTCTTTGTAGAAGAAGTTCCCAAAAAATATTATGTTGACTTTACGAGAAAGACCTCTAAACATGATCCAAATTGTAAAAATACGACTTTTTGGATTTTCAATCTCTTTTTTTCGGCTATCCCTGATATTTAGAAAAAATAATACAATGATTTCACACAACAGGCTAGCTATTAGACTCTCTATTGACAAAAGTTTCACCGCCCTCCCTTCATTATAACCGAAGTTATCGTGCCCTAAAGAATCAACAAATTAGCATGCTTATCTCTGCTTACCCTAAGCAGAAAATGCTCATCTTTAAACTCAATCATAACATTGACCTAGTGAACGTCTACACCAAGTTTGAACATTCTAGCTTAATTAGAAGGAGAGTAATTGTGTTCCAAAGTCCCGACCCTTCAAATTGCTTCTATTTTTCATTTTCAATTCAAAATGGTGACCATCACGTGACCGAAATCAAAATTCTATTCGCGACATTTTTTAGGCCTTCCATCAAGGATTCAGAAAATATAACTCCCGAGTCTGTAAGTAAAATAGCAAAAAAGCCTTATTGATTTTTCACTTTTAAATATGGCGGCACTTCCGGTTCGATCGACAAACTCCATATTTTGTGTACAAATCAGTAATTACTTATCTAGTATCCAAAAAAAAAATCAGGTCATTCTGACCTATATTTCGACAATTTTTTTGAAAATTTTGATCCTTAATTTCGTCAAGGGGAGATAATTTAGAAAATTTCTAATTATATAATAATTGACACTTTTATAGACCAAAAACCTTGAAAAGTGACTTATAGAAGATCGCCTATTTCTCTGTAACCGTACAAGTTAGAAACCATTTTGTGGTATCTGTATGGTCGTATGGTTTCATTCTATTCGTTGATGGGAATCAAATATCATAATTTTAAAAATATTATAAGGCAGACTCATTTGAATAAAATATTTGTTTTTTAGGTTAAAAATACAGTTTTTGCAGAAATGACGTCATTTCCGGTCACAGTAAAAATGTAAAATTGGCTTGACCTAGTCCACATTGACATTAGGCATCAAATGGAAAAAAAAAAAGGAAATCAAATAATAATTCACTCTTTTATAGGCAAAATAACGTGAAAAGTGATGCATGCAAAATTACATATTTCTCGGCGACTGCTCATATTACAAACTAATTTTCGCATACATTCTCTTCGTCTGGATTATTGCTACGAGTTTATGAAAATCACAAATAAATATTTCAAAATATGAAGACGCTGAATGAATTGTAAATAACTGAATTTTACACTTTATTTTACATTCTATTTGAAATTGCCCGAAAATGAAATTGAAATTAAAAAATCTGAGCTAAAGATTTTATACACCTTTGCAGGATGCATCCTTTTAGTTATATCAGTTTTGAAAAAAAAAATATTTGCTTTCAAAAAGTGGTACCGAACTGTCAAAATTGTAGTTTTTGTTAATATTACGTCACTTCCGTTGCCGACAGAAAAATTTCACAGTAACAAAATAAATTGCAAATGGGACCACGGAGCATATGAACTTTGTTTTATACAAATCGAACAATAAATAGTTTTTCTGGTTACGAAAAACTAAATTAGCCGATGGCGGCTAACGGAAATTACCGAGACAATTTTTTTAATCATTTCTGCTCAAGTAGAATGATATTTTAACCCTGTGTAAAATACCATCAAAAAATATTCATAAATAAAAAAGGTTTTCGTAAAAAAAAATGTTTTTTTCAAAATATCGGACATTTTTTCGACTACTTCCGGTTTTACGATCATTGTCGTGGCAGCTTTACGACGTTCTTTGGATACTTAACTTTCTGTACCAGAAGTGTCAGAAACATCCATTGAGTAGTTTGGGAAAAAAAAATAAATTAAAGAGCGTTTCCAAAAATTTAACGATTTTTCAATTTTTTTCAAAGTTTGAGGCCATTTTTGGACCTCTTATATTATTTCAATGCTTTTCATTTTGGATTCACTATATAGACAACCGATAGGACTTTGAGTAAGAAAAGTTTAAGAAAAATCTGCGGCGTTGTTTTCAAGAAAAGGGCGTCTCAGAATGTTAAAAAATCGGAAAATACTAGATTTTTGGCATACAATAATTTATTTCCTTATCATCGAAATCATATTATTTAGACACCATATGATGGTCCATTAATAGGGCTAACCAGCGACACTTTAGTTCTTTTGGTCCGCTATTACCTAAGGGAGAAATCAAGTTTTTCGCAAGTGCGACAATGTTTTTAACATTTTTTTTCATTTTTTGAATACTTCCAGTATGGCTATTATTGTCGGAATAGTTTTAATAGCCGGTTTGGGCACTAAATTAGCCACAGGGCTCTGTAATGACATATTACATTATCTGATCAGATAAAATGCCCCTGAGAAATCCTATGTTCAAAAGTGCTAAAAATGCAAAAAAATTAAAATATCGAAAATTAAATTTCAATAACTACATACATATTATACATCGATAGAATCGTAATTAGGTCAGCTATCTGATTATACAACCTTTTTTTGAAAATCTCTTAAAATAAAAAAATAGTAGAGCATTTTCCAAAATTTCACGATTTTTCGACTTTTTTTGATTTTCAGTCCGTTATTTCACCTATTCCACATATTTCAAAGTCTTACTGGATGGTTTCATGCAAAATAACTCCGAAAGGACTCTCGGTAGAAAAATTTTAAAAAAAAGTTGCGGTTAAGTTTTCGAGCTACAGGCATCCAAAAACGCTCCAAATCAGAAAGTACTTGATTTTCAGCGTGCCATATTGTGCTTCCTGCTCATCGTATCCGTACGAATTGGGTATCATATGATAGTACAATCCTAGTGCAATCCAATGGTACCCTAATTTGTCTAATCCATTGATATCGGACGGAGAAATCGCGTTTTCCCCAAAATACCCATTTTTTGCAAAATATCGGACATTATTTCGACCACTTCCGGTGTACAGATTATTGTTGAAATTGCTTTATTCCTTGCAATGGTCATTTGGCTTCATGCCTCAGAAGTTTCAGAAACGTCAATTCGGCCATAAAACGAAACCCTAGCTCACAAATTGGGTAGAAAATTTGAAAAAAATCGAAAAATAAAGGGCGATAACTCTGAATGAAACTTATATTACTGGAATCGGATGGACTTCAGGTATCCAAAAATGTAGGTCATATTTCAAAATTTTGAAAAATAACAAAAATTGTCTCTCAAACACCATTTTTCATTTTTCGATCGCAAGAAGTCAGCGATGAAGTTTCGAAATATCAAAATTTTCAACTGCTATCGTCCGAGAAAAGACTCAGGGTTTCCGAAAATGTTATTTGTATGAAAATAGGTACAGAATTGACGAATCTACGGCCGTTTTTTAATTTTTTGACACCGCACGAAATTCGACCACTTCCGGTCTGCGCAGAAGTTTCAAATATAGTTTATCAAGTAACCAACACATGGTTTCCAGATAGAGAATTAGGTCCCAGATCGGTATCTGTTACAGGCACTGAGAAATAGGCTCCGGCGAAAAAAAAAATAATAATAATAAACTAGATCTGCTACTGTCCCATGCAGATATGAAAGCTTTCATATTCATCGTCACGTGTCATTGATTGTATCAAGTATCCTAAATAAAAGGATAAGAAGAAAAAATTATTAAAATTGGTCAAAAACTCGCGAAGTTACAAGTCTAAATATAGTATGGAACATTGCACCCAGGCATAACAATAATCTGAAAACTAAAGGCAAATAACTGAAACTTGTATTACTGTAATGAGACGGATGAGAAAATGAAATGAAAATGGCGGGAAAAAAAATAAAAATGGCAGGTTGGACAGGCGACCTTACTCCTTGTCACGTACAACCGGGCATTCGAAAACACGCTAGTTAACTCAATGACAGGCGCGCGTGCTAACCATTCAGCCACCCAACCCCCCTTTGAAATCAGACACGTGCAATATGTCATATAGGAAGAATAAGAAGTCGCTCACAACAAAATGGTAAATTAATGAGTTTAGGTCAAAAGGTTGAGCTACTGTTTTAGAGTACTTAATAGTTTTAAAGAGACACGTTAAGGGTTGTTCATAGTTAAATGAAAGTTTAATTTTAAATAAGACCAATAAAATTAGGATTTAATAATGCCAGACTAATATTTCCAATATGTTTGGTTATAAGTAGGAAATCGTGACGACTTCTTAAGCATGTTTTAAACAAAGGATCATGTTTGTTTAAACAAGAATGGCACTCTGCAATAAAAAAACTGGCCAAAGCAAGATTTCTATGCAGAAATTAAATAATTGCTAGAACCAGAAAAATATTTATCCACTATAATAAATAAGCAACATAGAGAAAATGAAATGAAATTGAATGGGGTTTAACGTCCGACTGTTCTGCTCCTAAAATGGGCTAATGAAGACGGGCATATGCCATAAAGTGTGCAATGAGGGAAATTTTACCCGGGCAGCGGCGGTTACGGCCTTCAAGGTTGGACAGGCGACCATACTCCTTGTCACGTACAACCAAGAAATCGAAACAACGCCAGTTGACTCAATGACAGACTAATGATACAGAGCGCACGTGCTAACCATTCAGCCACGCAACCTCCCTAAAATCTGCAAATTGCTGACCTACAGCGAGAAACATTTCAACCGGGCCAAATTTTCTATTGTAACAGTTTAATTTGCACGGTACCTTTAGTTATCAACCTAATATTACAAAACTTTTAAAAATAAGCTCCCCCTGACCATCTTAAGCGTTCGCAATAAACGTTTGCCCCTTAAAATCGGCAAATTGCTGACTTTAAAGTGAGAAACATTACAACTGGGCGAAATTTTCTGTTTTATCACTTTTACAGTACCTTTGATTACCAACCGATTATTACAAAACTTTAAAAATAAAAGAGAAAGAGAGAAATGCGGCCTAATGTCCATTCGACACAAACTAGGTCATTTCGGGACTAACATATGTTTTTAATTTTATTTAAAAACTCCCCTTGCGCTTACAGGTCTTTAGCCGTTGGGAGGAAACCGAAGGACACGGAGAAAACCCACGAGGTTGGACATCATACTTCATGTCACGTGCAACCTGGAGATCGAAACGACGCCCGTTGACTCAATGACAGACGTTACGATACAGTGCGCACATGCTAACCATTCAGCCATTCAGCCTCCCTGAATTCAGAAAATTGCTGACTTATAGCAAGAAACATTTCAACCGGGCGAAATTTTCTGTTTTAACAGTTTAATGTGCACGGTACTTTAATTACCAACCGATTATTACAAAACTTTTGAAAATAAGCTCCAACTGACCAGCTTAATCGTATGCAATAAACGTTTTCGCCTGAATTGAAAGTTCTGCACGGAGAAAGTTCATCTCGATTTCCCTGCGTGGTTCCCCTTGTCAGTGAGGCAGAACGGAGGGCCTGACAAGCACAGCTGTCTAGTCATTCGGATGGGACGAAAAACCAAGGTCTCGTGTACACATTGGAGTGCACGTAAAATATCCCTAAGCAGCTGGAATTCGATACTGTTGAATAAGCTCTATACGATGACTAAATGTGTAGATTGTAGTCACCCACACTGCATGTTTCGCTTAACAATGAAAGGGTGCCGATTTCAATGTTCGATCCTTTTGTTCTTCTACTCCTGATATGTTGGACTGTTGATCGATGGTTTCATATAAAAGACTACCAATAAGACTCTTTGTAGAAGAAGTTCCCAAAAAATATTATGTTGACTTTACGAGAAAGACCTCTAAACATGATCCAAATTGTAAAAATACGACTTTTTGGATTTTCAATCTCTTTTTTTCGGCTATCCCTGATATTTAGAAAAAATAATACAATGATTTCACACAACAGGCTAGCTATTAGACTCTCTATTGACAAAAATTTCACCGCCCTCCCTTCATTATAACCGAAGTTATCGTGCCCTAAAGAATCAACAAATTAGCATGCTTATCTCTGCTTACCCTAAGCAGAAAATGCTCATCTTTAAACTCAATCATAACATTGACCTAGTGAACGTCTACACCAAGTTTGAACATTCTAGCTTAATTAGAAGGAGAGTAATTGTGTTCCAAAGTCCCGACCCTTCAAATTGCTTCTATTTTTCATTTTCAATTCAAAATGGTGACCATCACGTGACCGAAATCAAAATTCTATTCGCGACATTTTTTAGGCCTTCCATCAAGGATTCAGAAAATATAACTCCCGAGTCTGTAAGTAAAATAGCAAAAAAGCCTTATTGATTTTTCACTTTTAAATATGGCGGCACTTCCGGTTCGATCGACAAACTCCATATTTTGTGTACAAATCAGTAATTACTTATCTAGTATCCAAAAAAAAAATCAGGTCATTCTGACCTATATTTCGACAATTTTTTTGAAAATTTTGATCCTTAATTTCGTCAAGGGGAGATAATTTAGAAAATTTCTAATTATATTTTTGAAGTCACATCGGTAAGATCTACTTAGATACTAAATTTCATGAAAATCGTACGACTATTAAAGAAGTTGTCAAATTGGTCTAAACTTCCGGTTCGAAATCACAGCGACGAATTTTCGAAATTCGAAAATCTGAAACTGCAGATTTATAGTAATTGTCTCAAGGTACTCAAAGAAAAAAGATTTAGTAAAATAGGTCAAATAGTCACAAAGTTACAGCATTGTAGGTCAAATGCATTCGTTCGTAAAATTCGGTGATTTCGGATACGTAAAACGTTTTGAAAATATATTTAATCAACAGCCACCACCCATTTTTGGGGGGATAGGTAAAAGTTTCAGAACGATCCTATGGTTAGATTCTGAGAAATCCGATTTGTGGATAAAACACACAAAAAAAAATAATAATAATATTAATCTTAACAGAAACAATAAGCTTTCATATGTAAAACATATGAAAGCTTAATAATAATTTTAGTAATCACAATAACTAGACCTGCATGCAGGAATGACAGGTTTCACTGGTGCCACGTTACCCTTAAACATGTCACTTCCGGTGCCAAGTTACCCTTGAACATATGTCACTTCTGGTACCAACGAAACCACTAAACAGGTTTCCAAATTAACATTGCACACAAATAAAATGGACGCAGAATCAACCAAATCCAGCAATATCAATTCATTTTATACATTTGTTACTTGTAAATGATCTTGACAAAATTAAATTACTCCCGTTGTTATGAAAATGTTCAATTA
Organism: Patella depressa; assembly: GCA_948474765.1. Taxonomy (NCBI): domain Eukaryota; kingdom Metazoa; phylum Mollusca; class Gastropoda; family Patellidae; genus Patella; species Patella depressa. The sequence continues at coordinate 40,531,844 of OX419720.1, read as the reverse complement.
GTCTTATGAAATCAAAAATGGCATACGATATCATATAGTGAAAATTTTATGTAAATCGAATAATAATTGTCACTTTTAAAGACCAAAAAACTTGAAAAGTGACTTGCAAAAAATCGGCTATTTCTCGGCAACTGTACAAGTTAGAAACCATTTTGTGATATCTGTATGATCGTATGGCTTCATTCTATTTGTTGATTGGCATCAAATACCATAATTTGAAAAAGATTTCAAAACAGACTCATTTGAATAAAATATCTGTTTTGAAGGCTAAAAATACAGTTTTTGCCAAATTGACGTTACTTCCGGTGATAAGGACAATTTTAAATTACTTGTATGAAATCCCGAATGGCATTAGGTATAACATGGTTTAGCGTTCATGAAAATCGAATAATAATTGACACTTTTATGGCCCCAAAACCTTCAAAAGTGACCTGTAGAAAACCGCCTATTTCTCAGCAACCGAACAAGTTAGAACCAATTTTATGATATCTATATGACCATATGAGTTGTGTTTATATGTGAATTTAAACCAAAAGTTAAAATTATTAATACATATTAGGTAATTCTTGGTTGAATAAAACTTTGATTTAAAAAGTTTAAAATGCAGTTTTTGACAAAATGACGTCACTTCCGGTGTCAATTTTAAATAGTAATCAACTTGATATGACGCAACATGCTTTTTGAATCAAATGATGTCACTTTTATAAAAATCCAATAATAATTGACTATATTACAGGCAAAATAACGAAAACAGTGACTTATGCAGAACTGCCAATTTCTTGGCAACTGCTTATATTACAAACTAATTTTAACATACATTTTCTTCGTATGGATTATAGCTACAAGTTTATAAAAGTTATGTAAAAATATTTTAAAATCTGAAAAGCCTGAATGGGTTGTAAATAGGTCAATTTTACGCCTTTTTTCACCTCTTAATCCAATTTGCAAGAAAATGAAATAGAAATTAAAAAAACTGCTTCCGCCATTTTTTGCGCCTTGAAAGGACACACTCTTTGAGTCATATAATTTTTCAAAAAAATAATATTTGTTTTTGAAGATCGTAAATAACTGTCAAAATTGTAGTTTTTGGTAAAATTATGCCACTTCCGGTGCTGACAGATAACACTATCGGTAACAAAAAAAATGACAATTGAGACAACGAAGCATATGAACTTTGTTTTATACAAATCGAACAATAACAAAATAATCTAGGACTGAAAAACTGAATTAGCCAATGGCGGCCAAGGAAAATTACTGAGACAAAAAAATTTAACATTTTTGCGCTAATCAGATGACTCTTTAATTCTGTGCACAACACGACTAAGAAATATTCATAAATAAAAAAGTTTTTTGTAAAATTTTAAATTTTCGAAATTTGGCGCCTAAAATCTTCGAAGATTTGCCGAAAATCAAAAATTGAAAGTAACGTAGCTATGTGCCCTGTCTCCGGCTATGCCAAAATCTATCAAAAATTAAAATCCAATGATTATTGTTAAAATTACTGCAATATTTTCAAAAATGATAACTTTGGTGATTTCGGACATTTCGCATTGTCGCAGAACGTTCAAAATAGCTTTATCCTCTAAGTCACACCCACTTTCCCAGTAAAACCGAAGAAATCGTAACGATGCGACAAGCAGTTGCTGAGATCTACTCAAAACAAAAGAAGAATAATAATAATAAGAACTAGACCTGCATGCAGGAATGACGGGTTTCACTGGTGCCACGTCACTTTCGGTGCCACGTTACCCTTAAACATATGTCACTTCCGATACCAATGAAACCATCAAACAGGTTTCCACATAAGCATTGTAAACATCAAATAAAATGGACGAAGAATCAACCAAATCCAGCAATATCAATTCATTTTATATATATGTTACTTGTAAGTGATCCTGGCAAAATTTCATTACTTCCGGTGATAATGAAAATGTTCAATTAGTTTTATGAAATCAGAAATGGCATAAGGCAGCATAATGGCGAAAATTGTATGTAAATCGAATGAGAATTGCCACTTTTATAGACCAAAAACCTTGAAAAGTGACTTGTAGAAAATCGTCTATTTCTCGGCAACCGTACACGATAAAAACTATCTTTTGGTATCTATATGATCGTATGGGTTCAATCCATTTGTTGATTGGAATCAAATATCATAATTTGAAATATATTACAAATCAGACTCATTTGAAAAAAATGTCTGTTTTGAAGGCTAAAAATACAGTTTTTGCCAAAATGACATTACTTCCGGTGATACTGAAAATGTTAAATTAGTTCTATGAAATCATAAATGACACAAGATATCATATGGTGAAAATTTTATGAAAATCGAATAATAACTGACACTTTTATAGACCAAAAACCTTGAAAAGTGACTTAAGGAAAATCGCCCATTTCTCTGCAACCGTACAAGTTATTAACCATTTTGTGGTATCTGTATGATCGTATGGGTTCAATCTATTTGATCAATAGAATCAAATATCACAATTTGAAAAAAATAACAAATACGACTCATTTGAATAAAATATTGTTTTTTGGAGGCTAAAATTTAAGTTTTGAGCAAATGACGTCATTTCCGGTGGCAGCGCAAGGGGTAAAATGGTTTGACATAGTCCACTATGGCATTAGGCATCCAATGGCGAAAGAAAATTGAAAATCGAATAATAATTGATTCTTTTACAGCCAAAATTACGTGAAAAATGACTCATGCAAAATTGCCTATTTCTCGGCAACTGCTTATATTACAAACTAATTTTCACATACATTCTCTTCGTATGGATTATAGCTACAAGTTTATAAAAGTTACGTAAAAATATTTTAAAATCTGAAAAGCCTGAATGAGTTGTAAATAGGTCAATTTTACCCCTTTTTCACCTCTTAATCCAATTTGCTAGAAAATGAAAAAGAAATTAAAAAAACTGCTTCCGCCTTTAAAGGACACACTCTTTGAGTCATATAATTTTTCAAAAAAATAATATTTGTTTTCAAAAAATGTACCTAACTGTCAAAATTGTAGTTTTTGGTAAAATTATGCCACTTCCGGTGCCGACAGATAACACTTTTGGTAATAAAAAAAATGACAATTGAGACAACGAAGCATATGAACTTTGTTTTATACAAATCGAACAATAAAAAATTAATCTAGGACTGAAAAACTGAATTAGCCAATGGAGGCCAAGGAAAATTACTGAGACAAATTTTTTTAACATTTTTGCGCAAGTCAGATGACTCTTTAATTCTGTGCACAACACTACTAAAAAATATTCATAAATAAAAAAGTTTTTTGTAAAATTTTAAATTTCCGAAATTTGGCGCCTAATATCTTCGAAGATTTGCCGAAAATCAAAAATCGAAAGTAGCGCAGCTATGTGCCCTGTCTCCAGCTATGCCAAAATGTATCGAAAGTTAAAATCCCATGATTATTGTTAAAATTACCGCAATATTTGTAAAAACGATAACTTCGGTGATTTCGGACATTTCGCATTGTCGCAGAACGTTCAAAATAGCTTTATCCTCTAAGTCACACCCACTTTCCCAGTAAAACCGAAGAAATCGTAACGATGCGACACGTAGTTGCTGAGATCTACTCAACACAAAAGAAGAATAATAATAATAATAATAAGAATAATAATTTTAACAAAAACAATAGTGTTTCACACAAGCTTCGCAGTGTGAAACCCTAATAATAATTTTAACAAAAACAATAGTGTTTCACACAAGCTTCGCAGTGTGAAACCCTAATAATAATAAGAACTAGACCTGCATGCAGGAATGACGGGTTTCACTGGTGCCACGTTACCTTTGAACTTGTGTCACTTTCGGTGCCACGTTACCCTTGAACATATGTCACTTCCGGTACCAAAGAAACCAATAAACTGGTTTCCACATAGCATTGCACACACCAAATAAAATGGACACAGAATCAACCGAACCCAGCAATATCAATTCATTTTATACATTTGTTGCATGTAAGTGTACAGTACTTCCAGTGATAATGAAAATGTTCAATTACTTTTATGAAATCAGAAATGGCAAAAGGCATCACATGGTGAAAATTTTATGCAAATCGAATAATATATGCCACTTTTATAGACCCAAAACCATGAAAAGTGACGTGTAGAAAATCGGCTATTTCTCGGCAACCGTACAAGTTAGAAACGATTTTGTGGCATCTGTATGATCGTATTGGTCCATTCTATTTGTTGATTGGCATCAAATATCATAATTTTAAAAAACATTACAAATTAGACTCATTTGAATAAAATTTCTTTTTTGAAGGCTAAAAAAACAGTTTTTGCCAAAACGACATTACTTCCGGTGACATTAAAAAAGTTAAATTAGTTTTATAACATCCTCTATGACATTGGGCTTCAAAGGGTGAAAATCTTATGAAAATTGAATAATAATTGACACTTTTATGGGCCAAAAACCTACAAAAGTGACCTTTCGAAAACCGCCTATATCTCGGCAATCGAACAAGTTAGAAACAATTTTATGATATCTATATGACCGTATGAGTTTTGTTAGTATGTTAATTTAAACCAAAAGTTAATATTCTTATTACATATTAAATAATTCTTGGTTGAAAAAAAATATCGATTTAAAAGTTAAAAATGCAGTTTTTGACCAAATGGTGTCATTTAATCTTTCCCAGATTCGTATTAAGCCGTTAGCTGGATTCCTGACGTTTGCTGATCTTAGGCTGTTTGCGTATTTTGAAGATTCGGGTCCGAGTCACTTTACGAGCATGTCTATTTCTTCAAAGGCGGTAACACCAAGATCGTTCATGACAGATTTGAAGCTAGTTTTCCATGCCAAATAAGATTCGGGCCTTTCATTAAAGGAAGTCAATCTTGTGAGGAGTAGATCCTTTTTGAGTAGAAACTTAGCTAAATCAGGCAGTTGACTTTGTGAATTTAGAGTCTGACTGTATTGTTGATTAATTTGTGGATTAATTTGCGGATTTGCGGCAAGCTGATTGCTACTTGGATTTTGAGTGTTTGTGTTGTCTTCCTCAATTATGGGTGGATTTACGTGGTAAACATAGTGTGGACTTTCATCAAAATGTGCATTTTGTTGATTAGAACAAGATTTGGGTTGTTCAAAGTATTCTTGTGATGCTTGATTTTCACAATGAAACGATGAATTTTGTTGATTTACATAGTCTCTTGTTCGTTTGATGCGTTCAGCACTGATTAAACTGTCTGGGCTTGTTCTAGATGATCCTGAAGATGAACCAGATTCTACATATAGAGCTTCTAGCTCTGCTTTAGCGACATCAGCCTCCTTCTGCTTATTTAAAAGAGTTAAATCTGATTGTAGAATTTTAGATTTGCGCTCTAAAGACTGCTTTGGCTTTCATCTCCTCTTCCTCCAGTTCAGCTTGTTGTTTCTCTAATTCTGACACTCGTTTAGCATAACTGAGAGATGTCATAGCAGCTTCCGCTTTAGCTCGTTGTTTTGCGAGTAAGGAACGGGAGACTGAGCCACAAGAGCTTCGGCATGATCGATGTGATGAGTGTCTAGAGCGTGTTGTATCAAAGTCCTTGGTGTTTAATTTAAATGCTGAGTCGACAATTGCATAGAATTTTGCAGATTGTTCATTGTGAGTAGACAAGTGTTGTTCACTTTCTTTAGTATGTATTGTTTCAAGGTAGGCTATAAAATCAGTTGACATAGCTTTATAGTCTTTGTAACATTCTTTTATGTTGTTTCTGGCAGTAGAGATGTCAATTTCTTGGTTACTGCCAATTTGTAGACTGTCTATATATTGGTCACAAGTGTTCGTAATTTCTAAAAGTTGCAGGTGAAAGTCAGACACCTTGGTATTATACGCGAGGTAGCCCGCTTCAGTGAGAGTACGAAGGCGCCTTTCACGTTGAGGTTGAAGAGAGCTTGCATCACCTGGAGGTAAGGATGTTGCCATGATGGATGATACAAACTGGTAAGTTGAATTCTTCTCGTTGAAGAAAGTAGTCTAGTAGTGTACTAGTTGAGTATAGCTGAGTAATAGTCTTTTTACTTTTCTGCCTCGCCCTTATTCTGTGAGAATGTGAGGGACCTAACAGATAGTATAACCAAAACCACCATCAATTCAAACACAGGTTTAATGTGCAACATTAATAACAGCATACATGTAATGTACTGATGTGCGACGATGTCGTAATGATGATGGAATATGTGGTAAAAAGCTGAAAATATAAAAATGCAACAGATGTACTTAACGGTAACATAAGAAAACTAATTTAAGATTGTTTCTGTTGCACACCTAGGCCTCCGTACAGAAATAAAATTTGCAAAATTTAATGATCAGTCTTAGGGGACACATGGTGCACATGAACAAGTCTAGATATATAAAAAAAATAGGGAGAATAATTGTATTATGCTTCACGTTTTGATAAAAAGTAGAAAAAATTAACTTGCTGGGGCCACGTGACAAAGACGCTCAGTTAGGACGGTTTGTTTACATTTTAAAAAATACAATTAAAAGCATACATATTAATAACACATAAAAGAAAGATGAAATCTCGTATCAAGAATGGTTTAGGAGCATTTTGTTACCATTTATATTTAAAACTTACACTATGGTTAGCTATAATTGATTAAAGTTTGGACTTGAGCCCAAAAGTTGTGATTCTTGTGAAGAAAATTGGAGAATAAAACAAAGGGGCGTAATTAGGTTAGACAATGGATTAAGACCACAAGTAACTATTATGGTAAATCTGAGGTTTTGAAAATATGTTAACATGACAAATTATGTGATTTTTATGAGTAGGCCTAAACCTGTATACATATGTATTTTTGTAAGTGTTTTTTACATTACATATGTTAAACATGTTTTACTTAAATGTACTGTACATGTCGATAAATGTTCATATCATATTTAGCTATTTTAAGTTGACATATGTTTTTATTTTCCTTTTTAATTCCAATTCAATTCAGACGTGGTTTCTCCTTGTCATTGGTGCAGGCAGAGGGGCTGACAAGGTACCGGGACTGCTGTCTAGTCGTTCAAATATGACAAAAAAACGAATTCCTGTGTAACATTGGTGTGCATGTAAAAAGATCCCTTGGCAGTTGGAATTTGATATAAGAGTAGGCCATAGTGCTGTGCCCAGGCAAAATTTTCCTCATAGTACACTGTATAGCGTATGCCCGTCTTCATTAATCCAGTACATGTATAATAGCAGAACAGTCGTAGGACAGCGTTTAACTCCATTTCATTTCTTATTCATTTTACTGGAACCATTTTATTTAGTTAACTGTTTGTTTTTCTCTTATATGTACTTTTCTTTACTGGTATATATCTTTTGATTTTGTACAGTGTATATGGACACAAGACCTGATCTGTGTGTAAATACATGTATTCTGTGCGGCTTAGCCCCCCCAAAAATTGATGATTTCTTAGGAGTATTCTTAGCCGGCCACATCCTCATCCCCTCCAAAAAATTCTGTACCCCCCCCCCCAAATTTTATGAGCTGGCGATGGGCCCGATTCTGTGGATATAAAAATCTGAAAAGCAGATTAGAAACCATTCTCCAGTATTAATACACTATATAAATGATGTTATTATTATATACATTTTTCATTAAAGATACATTATATAAGATTTAGATAAAGAACTAGCCATTCTTGCTATAATAGTTCAAAAGTAGATAATGTAAAATGAATAATTTGAAAAATTTCATTCAAATTACTCTATTGCAAGCAAAGATATTAGCCTTTGAAGGTTTGACAGACGTGTTCAACAATTTCAACCACTGTACTGTTTGATCAAAGCTAAGTCTCGGTCCTCCATATTTGATTAAATCAAAGTATTGCTGAATCATTTTAATCTATTTAATATCGGAGAAATCTCATGCCATCGAGTTTTAATTGTTGATACTGTATGAGGAAGTATATAAAATTGCATTCATTTCTTAATTGTTAGTACTGTATTTCTTTCTTTAAATAAATGTATACTTATTTGACATCTCTTATAATCTGTCTTTATTGTTTTGTTTTTTTTAAAAACAAGTATAATTGGTGCATGTTCAGGGTTGTTAAGTTATATTCTGTTGTATCAGTGGGCTCAGATAGTATTTTTTTTTTTTTTTTTTTTTTTTTTTTTTCTCAACATTATATATAATTATTATACCGAACCAGTATTTCAATCATGCCAAAAACGTTTTCATCTGTATACTATATTTATATTTCTTTTGGATATTGTATTGAAATAAAATGGAAAAAATACTTTTTCCAGGAAATATCACATTCATTGATACAATTTCGCTTTTGACCATATTTTTGCCGCAAAACAGGGGCTAGCCGTGTTCACGGTGTCAGCACAATATTTATATGATGTTATTGTCCCGTAATTCAGGCATATTTGCAGAAAAATTCTCTCATACAAATGTAAACAAGCCAACGTGTTCCGTCTCGTAAAAGGTATTCCCTGGTCTATTTATGGCTATTGACCCCTGACATAATGACGTTGATTGCTTTTATGGTTTCTGATTGGCTTAGAATATGATTTCTTCACCACATTATGGCTACACTTGACAAATATAGTCCGAGGCGTCATTCGAGTGTTGGTCTGATTGTTCAAAACTTCGCAATAGAAATGTGTACTACAGTGACGACTTACTTGTTTACTTGTGCAGCAAAGCGTCAAATTTTTGCCTGGAATTTGCTGAGACAAAATGAAACGATTTTCGTGGCAAAATCACAGCCTAAGTTAATTATCGGTAGGCTTTAACAACTCTCGGACGGTGCATTTTCTGTACTGAGTGCGTTAATTAACCGACGGGTAAAAAACGAATGACACGGTGTGTATTGTTAAATTGGTGTGTTTTCTCGATAGTTGTTATAACTGCACCAAAAGGGTATAATCAAGGACCATGAGGCTTTATTTGATGCATAATTGTTAAATCAAAACTTGGGAAGGAAAACTGTTTTTACCGTGCGATTTTTCATTCGTCGGTGTGTTTTACACAAATAGGTCTTTGTATAAGGATCTTTGTATGTCCAGTTGTACGGGGCTGTTTCTTCTATGCGTATTTTGTATTTGTTGATGAACGGAAGACACAGTACGTGTTTTATAGTCACGCCATTTATAAAATTGAATAATGAAATATAAATATGAAAACAATGTCGTCATTTATACGTATCCAGCAGTCAGACCCCAATTTGATTATATCCAGGTATATATCGATAAGCAGTTCAATAATAATTATTCGCAGGCTGCAGTTATTTATTTTTCTTGTCTTTTTGTGGATTTCATTTGTTAACATTATTGTGGTACCACTGAACTATAAATGCATGTGTCTTAAAATTGGTCGCATGCAATATCGCTATTTACCGATATCCCAATAAACCTCCATTTGATTATCCGATACATGTATTAGTCCGAAAATATTTTGCTGACTTTTTTTAATTTCGGCACAAAAGAGTGTGGATGGTTGCATACTGTCAGTCAGGGTTCAATAATGTGAATTGAAACGTGGCATCATAAGAAACTGATTGACAGAATATAGACGCCCCTTTATCAACACATTGTTGTCTTGTAAACTTTAATTGTAGATTGCCAGTAGTTATAATTACAGTAGGCCTACAAACAAATTTTGACACATTATTGAACAATTAAAACTGTTACGCTATCGCCAATGATTACTTAAACCCCTTTCCCATGCATTCGTAATTTTATGTCCGGTTAAAATTCATGTCTCACTTAGCAGTGTTACATTCTTCTAAATATGAAAACGTTTTAGTTATAGGAGATAAACACAACGTTATTGAAAATTCATTTGTGATTTTTTAAATTTCCTGTGATCTACAACTTATATGGTAAGGTGTGTTGTGATATTCTTATACATGGAAATTCTATTTTATGGATTTTATTTCGATGAAGGTAAGATACTCCATAAATAGAGTTGTGTTGATAAAGGGGCGTCTATATTCTGTCAATCAGTTTCTTATGATGCCACGTTTCAATTCACATTATTGAACCCTGACTGACAGTATGCAACCATCCACACTCTTTTGTGCCGAAATTAAAAATTCAGCAAAATATTTTCGGACTAATACATGTATCGAATAATCAAATGGAGGTTTATCGGGATATCGGTAAATAGCGATATTGCATGCGACCAATTTTAAGACACATGCATTTATAGTTCAGTGGTACCACAATAATGTTAACAAATGAAATCCACAAAAAGACAAGAAAAATAAATAACTGCAGCCTGCGAATAATTATTATTGAACTGCTAACATTTCTATTGTTTTTTGTATAGAGTTTTTTTTTTATAATAAGTTGCAATGAAACAAGTATGTGTTACGTACGTTGTACTAATTTCAACACGCAAAACAATAAAATGGCTATGAGTTACGGGTTGCGCGGTACTCATTTCAACACGCAAAACAATAAACTGACAATGAGTTACTGTTTACGTGGTACTCATTTCAACACGCACAACAATAAATTGTCAAAACAAAAGAAAATATATAGACATACGGAAAATTAAGCTTATCGATATATACCTGGATATAATCAAATTGGGGTCTGACTGCTGGATACGTATAAATGACGACATTGTTTTCGCCTTTTTACGACAGATGAATGTCTATATTTATATTTCATTATTCAATTTTAGAAGAAACAGCCCCGTACAACTGGACATACACAGATCCTTATACAAAGACCTAGTTGCGTAAAACACACCGACGAATGAAAAATCGCACGGTAAAAACAGTTTTCCTTCCCAAGTTTTGATTTAACAATTATGCATCAAATAAAGCCTCATGGTCCTTGATTATACCCTTTTGGTGCAGTTATAACAACTATCGAGAAAACACACCAATTTAACAATACACACCGTGTCATTCGTTTTTTACCCGTTGGTTAATTAAATCACTCAGTACAGAAAACGCACCGTCCGAGAGTTGTTAAACCCTACCGATAATTAACTCGCCTTTCAGTCCATTTTCCCCCCCTGTTAATTAACACACCTTATCTAGAGATTTTAAGCCATAATGAGGAGTTATAATCCGAATATTATGTTTTTATCCAGTTACATCATTATTGACACTTTGAGATAGATTTTTATGAAGCAAATTTTGTTTTCCACCCTTACCGATTTCTCAGTGAGATGATGGCACAATATTACAGTTGCATCAAAAGAGTTTATAACTTTTTAACGAACATAGAGCTGTAACAATTTCAAAGTTGTTGAAGTTAGCTATGTAGATTAATACTAAAAGCTAAAGTTGAGTTCCCCCTCAGAGAAGCAGATTGACTGAAAAGTCATAATATACAATAATATACTTTCTGAGGCTAACCATAATAATGACAGAGTGCCACAGATAAATTCCATCTATCATGTCAGTATAAGGAAGGGAATATGACACAAGTCTGACAGATAAACAGAAAATACCTTGACATATGACTAGATTACTACAAATCCTAGGCTAACATACTATGCATATTAGTATCATTGGATTGACAGCTCATTCTATTAAGAATGTAAACAAACAGCTGATTGGGGTCACGTGACTTACTATTTAAAGGCGAGCAGGTTTTATGCACAAACAACCACGCCAGCTTCACGAACGAATTACATACAAATTACACTGTGACAAATGACATAATTAGAATAACTGGTGCCACTGGTGGCTTATACAATAAAATATAACAATAGAAATAATGATACCGGTTTTTTATGCCCTCTAGCCGCTTTTAACCATACAGTGAAAAACTTCTTCCTTGTTAACAAACCTGGCGCCTCCGCGTGCAAAGCACACTGGATAACCCAACCGAACACCAGTGGAATAAGACCACCAGTGAAAATGACCTCCTACTTTTATAATATCATCTTCTATCATTGGGTCTAACCTATGAATAGGACTAGAAGCTTTAATAATTTCTGGTACATTTTTGTCCCAATTAGCTTTCAATGTTTGGAGTTCTTCATTTAATTATTTCTTCTGTTCCTTCTTAATGATTAAATATTCTGATGTAGCAGTTCCAAATTCAGCTGACCAAATGTGTTGAAGTTATCCTATTTAATTATTTCTTCTGTTCCTTCTTAATGATTAAATATTCTGATGTAGCAGTTCCAAATTCAGCTGACCAAATGTGTTGAAGTTATCCTTTGTTTTAATTTTATCCATTTCCCTTTTAATCCTTTCTTCTAAATTTTGACCATTGTATCCTGTTTGTTGTAATTTATCAGGAATCTCTTTTCTTTTAGATGATAAGTACTTGTGAAAGGACATGAACTGTACAATCCATCCAACAACTTTACACAGTTTTTTCCAAGTGGAGAAGTGAGTTAAGAAAACCTCGATTGGAGATGGTTTAACAATGGCTGCATACACTGCAGGTCTGACTTCTGGGTCATTTCCATCGAGTTGATTATTACTTCTGGTAATAAGCCATTCCGTTTCTCTTTTCTTTAGAAAATCTGGTCTTATAAACCAATTACTGTTTACCAATTTTTCAACGGTTGTACCACGTGACGCCATGTCACTGACATTTAGCTTACCGTCTATGTGTCGCCATTGTTTTTGTTCTGTGTTGGCATGAATTATGGTGATGCGGTTGGCGACAAATGTGTAAAACCTTGTGGACTCATTATTAATGTAGTTAATTACCGACATACTGTCTGTCCAAAATATGACTTAATTAATTGGTATTTCCATTTCACTGGTAATAATATTACTCAATTTTACAGACATCATGGCTGCTGTTAATTCCATGCGAGGGATTTCACTTTCTTCAATGGCGCCACCTGCGACTTGCTCATCAAAAGACAGACATAAACCGTGTTATTACTGTTGACTAAACGTAGATATGAGGCTGTTCCGTACCCCTTCTCACTGGCATCACTGAAATTATGAACTTGACAGGAGGTTATATCATCGAAATCACCTGGTTTTATACATCTATTAACGTCAATGGTTTCTAACAACGGAAGATCTGTTAACCAATTTTGCCATCTTCGGGTTAATGATTGGTCTGCTTCGGTATCCCAATCAAGGCCGCTTTTACAAAGTTCTTGCAGTATCATCTTAGCTGGCAATAAGACTGGTGACACCAATCCTAATGGATCATTATAAACTACTAACAACAGACAGTATATTACGTCGAGTATTACATTCTATTTCCTTTAACTGTACACGAAAACCAAAGCTGTCACTGTCAACACACCAGGTAACTCCTAATGCTCTTTCAGTCGGCAGCTCATTGTAATCTAAATTTAATTGTTGAACGTCTTTGGCTCTCTCTGTGACAGGCAATGAATTTTAACTCTCTACTATTGTTGATCCACTTCCGAAGGTTGAAGCCACCTTTACTCAAAAGTTGACTTAACTCATGACATAGATTGATAACTTCCAACTCCGTTTTAACACTCTTTAAGCAGTCGTCTACATAAAAATCTTTAAGAACTGTATTTACAGCTACTTCAGAGAATTTATCTTGATTGTCATATGCTGTTCTCTTCAGGGCATAATTGGAGCAACTTGGTGACGATACCGCTCCAAAAATATGTACTGTCATCTTATAAATTTCGGGATCCGTGTTGAGGTCAGCATCTGGCCACCAATAAAATCTTAAATAATCGTGTTGTTGTTCTGGTAATTTTACTTCATAAAACATGTTGTCTATGTCCGAGATAAAGTAAGGACTCCTATGAGACTATTTGTTAAATCTGGCCCTGGTAAAAGAAGATCGTTTAAAGAGACTCCCTTAAACTTGCTGGAACAATCAAATACCACTCGTAACTTATCAGGTTTTCGAGGGTGGTAAATTCCATGGTGTAAAAGGAAATACTCTCTATTCTGGGTGTCGACTAATAAATCCTTTTCTGTAATCTTCTGTGCGAAGCCTTTATCAATGATGCTGTTCATGAAAGTTTTGTAATCAGTGTAATATTTCTCATTTTTAGCCATCTTGGACTTAACACCCTTTAGTCTTTGTAGAGCTTGGCATCTGTTGTTTGGTATAACAGGCAATGGCGTTCTAAATGGTAATGGTATGATATAATGATTTTTTGGGTACCGAATAGACTCTTTAATAATCTGCATAAACCTTTTGTCATCTTTAGAATATTCTCTCTTTTCATCAGCGACCCTTTCTGGAAAATGTAAGTTATAGGAAATTTGACCAGCTTGATCGATTCTGTTTAACTTCTCTATTTCTTCTATTGCAGCAATTTCTACTTTGTTGACTCTTGATAAATCTTGACTTGTGTAACTAGTATGACTTGTTTGACCTTTGAAATGACGTCTGATATTCCATAACACCCATCCTAGTCTTGTCCTAGTAGCATGTGGACTTCCATCTGGACCTGACATAACTTCTAATTGGTAAAAAGGCATTTGGAACATTAATACCAATTAACAACCCTATGTCAGCGTTGATTTCAGGCAACTCAATGCCTTGTAGATGAGGAAATCTATTAATATCTCTATTGGTAGGTATATGGCGGTTTGTGACAGGAATTTCATCTTTGCTGTAAACCATGGGTAAATCGAACATAAAGTTTCCATGCAAATCACCTATTTCCAAACATCTAATGGTTTCTGTCTCAAGTGTCTGAAGACTGCTCAAAGTGTTTAATGTTACCTTTGACCTTTTCCCTTTAAGACCAAGTTTTCTTAACACATGTACTGTGCAAAAAGTAATGCTACTGCCAGAGTCAAGAAAGGCATGTGTGATGACAAAATTGTCTGTGTTTTTTACCTTAATTCTGACAGGTATCACAGAAAATATAAATTCTTCTGCTTCTTCGTCCCCGACCCCCATATGAGATTCTGGACGTTCTGATTCTTTAAGGACAGCAGAATTATTACTTGGATGAATCGATGAACTAGAATTTGATGCCGCATTACAAACTTGTCTGTCTGGGTTATGTAACAAAGTTGGGTGACTCCCTTTACAAACGCTGCATTGTAATATACAGGTACAAACTCGGACATGGTGTCCTTGCTTTAGGCAACCAAAACATGCAGACAGATTCCTTAATAGAACTTGCTTGTCTTCTAAGGATTTCTCTACAAACTGACGACAGTGTTCTATGGTGTGTAACGATGAATTGCAATATAAACATGGTTTAAGCTGAAATCTAGTGTTTGCAGGAGGTTGGCTATCAGCTTGATTTCTACTAGAATTAATTACCTTAATTCTGACAGGTATCACAGAAAATATAAATTCTTCTGCTTCTTCGTCTCTGACCCCCATATGAGATTCTGGACGTTCTGATTCTTTAAAGGACAATATTGGTGCCAGTCATTATCACAGATATGATAGAACTGATTAAACACTGTCCAAATATAATATTAACACAGAGATCATCGCTACCATAGAGGAGTAATAAAAGATTCATGAATCGGAAGTGACGAACGCCAAAGGAAAACACGAGTTATTCCTCTATATAACTAACTGAAATGACTAGTGATAACAGATACATGGGCGAATATCTGCTCACTAATAATTCCCCCGAAGACCTAAAGTTGCTGTGTGACACTGTGAGAGAATATCTTACAATTCATAAAAAGAATTGACTGCCATTAGATAAGAGAACAGGAAAGCAAAACAGATTAAAAGTCTGTGCATTACCATGTTTTTATAAGGTAGGGGAGACCGGGGCACATTGAACCACCATGGATATATCCTTTATAAATAATACTATACAACCCAACACTATACAGAAGTGAGATAACTTCTTAGACCCATTTCTCTATCAATAAGCCACATGCTGTCAATTATTTTCTTAGGCATTGAATTTTTCAAAAAAGCACTTAAAAGAGAAAAATTTTCCATACATGTTAACTTCTTAGCCTAGGAAATTCTTGTGTTAATCATATATTATGTCTAATCTATATACAATCCAGATAAACCGGGGTTTGATCCATATAAGAGGGCATATTGATTTTTTTTTAAATTTTGATCATGAAATAAAGAGATCTTCTAATAAAAACATTTGATATGAAATGAGGAAAAACATGTATGTGAACAAAGTGTTTCAATGTGCCCCTGTCTCCCCTATAGAATGAATAAAAATAAGGGGCTGTACGGAGTATTTCTATTTTTCCTGTGTTCTCTTATCTTATGACATTTAATTACTTTATTGTATCGCCAGATAACCTCTTGCGGTCCCACATAACAATTTTTTGTCTTCGTAGGAATTATTAGTGAGCAGAAATTCGGCCGTTTATCTGTCATCACTCCAGTCATTCACATAGAGAGATAACTCGTGTTTTCCTTTGGCGTTCGTCACTTCCGATTCATGAATCCTTTATTTAGGGGTGACTATTGTTGGTAATATTCACTATTGCGATAGTATTGCTATTGGGTAAACAGCTATTGCAATACTATTACTATTGGGGATTAAATATTGCGATACTATTGGACTATTGCGATAGTTTGATCTGTTTATTAGTTTAGGTTTAAAACACA
Organism: Patella depressa; assembly: GCA_948474765.1. Lineage (NCBI taxonomy): Eukaryota > Metazoa > Mollusca > Gastropoda > Patellidae > Patella > Patella depressa. The sequence continues at coordinate 40,515,405 of OX419720.1, read as the reverse complement.
CTGTCATGTATACATTTGTTATAACATTTAATCAAACTAAAAATTTTGAAACACTAGAAAGTTCCAGGTAATGTTAGATAATATAATACAAGTAGACTCCCAATAATATAACGGACAATCGCTTATACGGACAGAAAAGTTTGGTCCCGATTTTTGTAATAAAAATTTCTTGTTTTCAAAGTCTTTTTATAACGGACACTCGATGTAAGAGTCCATTTTTATTACGGACATGTAAGAGTCCATTTTTATTACGGACTCTCGTATAAGCAGAACAAAATAATGATGTTACTGATTATATTATCGGTGACCGGAATACTTTTCCCAGAAAATAACCATACTGATTTTTAGTGTTGTCACAATTACAAAATTCTTGAATCGGGTAATCGGCTCGCCAAAAATCGTATCGGTTGGGCTGTGGAAGACATTCCCGCATTCTGACTTACCCCTACTGCTTTAACTGCTAATTAAAAATCCAGTACTTGCAATAGATTACAATTCACTAGTTGATCAACATCTCCAGCCCGTAAATCAGTACGTAATATTTTAACACGGATATCGGTAGTCATATCGACAAATAAACCGACAGAATTAAGCGACACAAGACGGTGCAGATAAAAACAACATGTGTCTTCTAAAGGTGCGGCAAAAGGGGAGGGGGCGAATAGAAGAACCTCCTGGCTGATATCTCAGGTACACGGTAACGTCGCATTCTGATTGTGAATTAAATAATAAAGTAGATTGGGTTTTTTTCTTTATATTATATAAAATTGTATATTATTAATATTACATTGGTAGTTTAGTAACTTGTAAAAAAGGCATAGCCAACTTTCCTGTCATATGCGGCATGCAGCATGTCTGTTATTGGCGTACGTGACCATTTTCAGCTTTTCGCGCCAAAATCAACCATTTTACACATTTCTTAGTACGCCATACCTAATATGGTAGACGAAGATTTCCATGTGACATTGAGATCGTGTAACGCTATTTTAGTGATAACGGAGCTTTTTGTTATAAATACAGAGTAATTATTCGACAAATACGAGTGAATTTGAGCCATGTTACTTCGCTATTACAAACTATCGAAACTATCGATAGTTTGCCTGACTATCGCAATTTTTGTCGATAGTTTCTTTTTACTATCGATACATACTATCGACAGTCAAACTATCGCGATGCATCGATTGTTCGATGTATCGTTACACCCCTACCTTTATTACTCTACTCCTCTATGGTAGCGATGATCTCTGTGTTAATATTATATTTGGAAAGTGTTTAATCAGTTCTATCACATATGTGATAATGACTGGCACCAATATTGTCCTTTAAGGACAGCAGAATTATTACTCGGATGAATCGATGAACTAGAATTTGATGCCGCATTACGAACTTGTCTGTCTGGGTTATGTAACAAAGTTGGGTGACTCCCTTTACAAACGCTGCATTGTAATATACAGGTACAAACTCGGACATGGTGTCCTTGCTTTAGGCAACCAAAACATGCAGACAGATTCCTTAATAGAACTTGCTTGTCTTCTAAGGATTTCTCTACAAACTGACGACAGTGTTCTTAGTCTCTGTCACCCAGAACCCCCTAGTCTTCAACGCACGGAGGGTCTGGGTCGGTTCTCAATTTCTGACGAAAATTACTGGATAATCTACCACATAAAAAAACAAACATTTGGTTACGCATGGGCAATGGAACCTTTGGCTATAGTATCGGTAAGTGCTAGATCTTATGAAGCCGGGCCGATTTTGCTAGATTCTATAAAGCGTGGTTGAAATATATCCCACAGTTCACTTGGAGCATCTATTATTAGAAACAAAATAGAGACGAGGAATAAGCATGGATCGCGATGAAGAATTAAAAAGATTGTGAGAAGCCATACGTCTGATTCATGACGAGAGAAAATTACCATTTCAATTGAAACCTTTACAAACAAAATTTTAAAGAGTGTCATCGTTGACAAGCGAGCTGTTTTGATACATTCAGTACGTGGTAACTTAAAAGACTGGATAATCCAGACAATGACCTATTTTCCGTCAAATTTTGAGGACCCATCGAGACTAATATTCATAGAATATTTGCATGGATGATAGAGACTACAGTGTTCTATGGTGTGTAACGATGAATTGCAATATAAACATGGTTTAAGCTGAAATCTAGTGTTTGCAGGAGGTTGGCTATCAGCTTGATTTCTACTAGAATTATTTGGATTACTGTGCTGTCAAGTTTGACGTAGGGTTTCACTTGAGTAACTGTTTTGTTGGGGAGCTGGGTTTTGGTAGGTTGTCTGACAAGTAGTTAGACTTGGATAACTATTCTGACTAATTTGGTCACATTTCTTCCAATATGAGCAGTTGCTGTTAAAGGAGTTCTATTTCTAGGTCCTTTATTATTGATGAAGTGATTTGAAGTCTGATGCATAGCTTCCTTTCCAAAAACAGGATCAGACGCCTTTCTAGCTTCATGTCTGACAAACTGGACTAAATCTTTGCACTTAACAGTTTCGTGTTTATCTTTCTTGTCTAAAGCTAGAGTGCGGAATTTCTTGTGCAGATGAAAAGGTAACTTCTGTACAAGTCGTTTCAAGTTTTCTGAGTACTCTAAAATATTAATTAAGGGCATTAATACTTAATATTATTCCAGCAAAAATGTGGGGCATATATATCCAGTTGTTACGAATGTATCTATTCTTTGTTCAGAAATGGTTCGAAACAGTGGTTCAGTGAGTAAAAAAAACAAGAACGAGGTCTGGGGTTCGATCCCTATGTTTGCTGAGAACGTACCTCAGGATTTTCGAGGATGCAGCACGGGGACTTCTCAAGAAACCAGGTTTATATGTACACATTGATGTGCGCATACGAGAACCCCAACCACTTGGAATTCGAAATAAGAGTAGGCCATAGCACCATTGTCTGGATTAATTTTAATTTTTCTCATAACACACTGTATACCACAAAAGTTACTGGACACAGAGTCTTCGATGCAAAAACGGATCACATTACCATTTCTGAACAAATAGGAGAACTTACATTCTTAACTGCATATACCATAAATGATTCACACCCAGGTAAAATGGTGCCAAGACAAAGGAGATGCAATCAAACACTTCTGGGTTGGGCCTGTTGTATTGTTATGGGGTCGCGATGGGGAGTCGGAATAACCAGATATTTTCTCCACAGAATGTGTCAATTCTTAACATTATCATTAGCATCATATGTTTTTATGCATAAAACAATTAAACTACATTTATTGTGTCTTAAGGTTACCATAAATGATTCTCACTCATGTAAAATGGTGCAAAGACAAAGGAGATGCAATTAAAAACTCGTCGGTTGGCCCTGTTATATTGTTGCATCTCCTTTGTCTTTGCACCATTTTACTAGAGTGAGAATCATTTATGGTATATGCAGTTGTTAAGAATTTAAGAGGGGGGATGACTTTTCGGATACCTATACTAGTCGTAAATGCATTTCAAATTATTTTCGTGATGATTATTTTTAAACTTAAAACCTTGGTGTGCAATACATTACAGACGAAAATGATCTGTGAATACCATATTTAGACTATGCCGGACATAAAAACTTTGATGATTCATTTTACACTTTTCACTTTGTGAAATACATGACAGACAAATATGAATCCATCTGTCTAAATGATACCACAAACAGTTTTCTGACATAGTCTTCTGAACCAGAAAGGATGCAATGGGGTCTAATGTCCTACTGCTCTGTACTGACAAAGTTAATGAATATTGATTGTTATTCGTCAAGCAGTGTGTTATGAGAAAAATTAGTTGAGACAATCGAGCTATGGCCCACTCTTATTATGAATTCTAAATGGTTAGGGTTTTTATGCGCACATAAATGTGTACATATAAACCAGTATAACAACTCCAGCTACCACCAAATTAACTACTATTCTTTGCTATTACAAGCCAATCCAAAGGGAAAATTCACAATTGTCCCTTTTTATGTTTAAGCAATCATATACCATCTGCAAATTCATTTTTAAGGTAATATTCATTTTCAAAATACATTTTTGATGTAATATTCATTTTCAAAATTCATTTCTGATGTTATTTTCAAGATCATTGACTTGGTACCTTATAAAGGACATTATTACATCTTTCATTGTAGTGAAATTCGCGTTGCCATTTTGGATTTTCAACCATCTTGGATTTTGAAAACCCTTCTTTTGAGGTTGTATTTAAGTTCAGTGACACTGAAAACCTTTTAGATCACATATCTCTAACCATATCAAACTTAAAAATGATGATTATCCGAAAAATCTGTCATTTTAGGGAAATTCTAGTCGCAATTTTGGATTTTCAACCATCTTGGATTTTGGAAACTCTTCTTTTTGGGGTTGTATTTAAGTTCAGTGACACAGAAAACCTTTTAGATCGCTAGCCATATCAAACTTAAAAATGATGATTATCCGAAAAATAGACCGTTTTGGGGAATTTCTGGCTGCCATTTAGAATTTCGACCATCTTGGATTTTGGAAACTCTATATATTTAGATTAATTTTAAGTTCAGTGACACTGGAAACACTTTATATTACACATTATAAACCATTTCAAAGAGTGAAATGAGCTTAAAAAGTTATTTCCAATATTTATTTATTTTTAGGTTTTAACAAAATATGCTTTTAATTCATTTTTAATATGGTGTTTGATGTAATCAATTATATCTTACGTTTTTGTGTCTGCTGGCTTTGTTGACCTTAGAGCAATACATTTAGACACCTAGATCATGGTTCTACAATGTATACTTCTAAAGTTATTAATATATCTCAATAAATTGGCGGCCATTTTGAAAAAATCCCCATAGCAACCGCCAGGGGCTGCTGCAGAGGTGGATCCACATCCCAAAATAATCAATAGGGTTCATGCCATCTATGTGCCAAGTTTCATGCATTTAACCCAAAGTGCACGATTTTTTGCTTAACCGCCCCACTATAAGGAAGATTCCTATTGTTTTTGGTGCATGCCCAACCCCCAGGGGCAGAGCCACGCCCATGTCTAGTATTTGTTTGTCGTCGACAGTCCACATTTCTTAACTTATAACCTTGAAACTTTGCATACATATTCTTTGTACCCAAAGGAACATCCCTATCGATTGGGGTACATGCCCAACCCCAGGAGAAAAGCCACGCCCATTTTCTTTTCGTGTGTCTTTGTGTCGCCTACATCGCAATTCTTACTGAATTTTCTTCAAACTTTGTATATGTACTCTTTACACCCTAAGGATGATCCCTATCGTTTGGGGTTCATGCCCGACCCCCAGGGGCAGAGCCACGCCCACGCCCACTTCTAGTATTTGTTTGTCGTCTACAGGCCACATTTCTTAACTTATAACCATGAAACTTTGCATACATATTCCTTGTACCCAAAGGAACATCCCTATCGTTTGGGGTGCATGCCCAACCCCCAGGGCAAGAGCCACGGCCATTTTCTTTTCGTGTGTCTTTGTGTCGCCTACAGGGCGCAATTCTTACTGAATTTTCTTCAAACTTTGTATATTTACTCTTTACACCCTAAGGATGACCCCTATCGTTTGGGGTTCATGACCAACCCCCAGGGGCAGAGCCACGCCCATTTCTATTATTTGTTTGTCGTCTACAGGCCACATTTCTTAACTTATAACCTTGAAACTTTGCATACATATTCTTTGTACCCAAAGGAACATCCCTATCGTTATTAGAAACAAAATAGAGACGAGGAATAAGCATGGATCGCGATGAAGAATTAAAAAGATTGTGAGAAGCCATACGTCTGATTCATGACGAGAGAAAATTACCATTTCAATTGAAACCTTTACAAACAAAATTTTAAAGAGTGTCATCGTTGACAAGCGAGCTGTTTTGATACATTCAGTACGTGGTAACTTAAAAGACTGGATAATCCAGACAATGACCTATTTTCCGTCAAATTTTGAGGACCCATCGAGACTAATATTCATAGAATATTTGTATGGATGATAGAGACTACAGTGTTCTATGGTGTGTAACGATGAATTGCAATATAAACATGGTTTAAGCTGAAATCTAGTGTTTGCAGGAGGTTGGCTATCAGCTTGATTTCTACTAGAATTATTTGGATTACTGTGCTGTCAAGTTTGACGTAGGGTTTCACTTGAGTAACTGTTTTGTTGGGGAGCTGGGTTTTGGTAGGTTGTCTGACAAGTAGTTTGACTTGGATAACTATTCTGACTAATTTGGTCACATTTCTTCCAATATGAGCAGTTGCTGTTAAAGGAGTTCTATTTCTAGGTCCTTTATTATTGATGAAGTGATTTGAAGTCTGATGCATAGCTTCCTTTCCAAAAACAGGATCAGACGCCTTTCTAGCTTCATGTCTGACAAACTGGACTAAATCTTTGCACTTAACAGTTTCGTGTTTATCTTTCTTGTCTAAAGCTAGAGTGCGGAATTTCTTGTGCAGATGAAAAGGTAACTTCTGTACAAGTCGTTTCAAGTTTTCTGAGTACTCTAAAATATTAATTAAGGGCATTAATACATAATATTATTCCAGCAAAAATGTGGGGCATATATATCCAGTTGTTACGAATGTATCTATTCTTTGTTCAGAAATGGTTCGAAACAGTGGTTCAGTGAGTAAAAAAAACAAGAACGAGGTCTGGGGTTCGATCCCTATGTTTGCTGAGAACGTACCTCAGGATTTTCGAGGATGCAGCACGGGGACTTCTCAAGAAACCAGGTTTATATGTACACATTGATGTGCGCATACGAGAACCCCAACCACTTGGAATTCGAAATAAGAGTAGGCCATAGCACCATTGTCTGGATTAATTTTAATTTTTCTCATAACACACTGTATACCACAAAAGTTACTGGACACAGAGTCTTCGATGCAAAAACGGATCACATTACCATTTCTGAACAAATAGGAGAACTTACATTCTTAACTGCATATACCATAAATGATTCACACCCAGGTAAAATGGTGCCAAGACAAAGGAGATGCAATCAAACTCTTCTGGGTTGGGCCTGTTGTATTGTTATGGGGTCGCGATGGGGAGTCGGAATAACCAGATATTTTCTCCACAGAATGTGTCAATTCTTAACATTATCATTAGCATCATATGTTTTTATGCATAAAACAATTAAACTACATTTATTGTGTCTTAAGGTTACCATAAATGATTCTCACTCATGTAAAATGGTGCAAAGACAAAGGAGATGCAATTAAAAACTCGTCGGTTGGCCCTGTTATATTGTTGCATCTCCTTTGTCTTTGCACCATTTTACTAGAGTGAGAATCATTTATGGTATATGCAGTTGTTAAGAATTTAAGAGGGGGGATGACTTTTCGGATACCTATACTAGTCGTAAATGCATTTCAAATTATTTTCGTGATGATTATTTTTAAACTTAAAACCTTGGTGTGCAATACATTACAGACGAAAATGATCTGTGAATACCATATTTAGACTATGCCGGACATAAAAACTTTGATGATTCATTTTACACTTTTCACTTTGTGAAATACATGACAGACAAATATGAATCCATCTGTCTAAATGATGCCACAAACAGTTTTCTGACATAGTCTTCTGAACCAGAAAGGATGCAATGGGGTCTAATGTCCTACTGCTCTGTACTGACAAAGTTAATGAATATTGATTGTTATTCGTCAAGCAGTGTGTTATGAGAAAAATTAGTTGAGACAATCGAGCTATGGCCCACTCTTATTATGAATTCTAAATGGTTAGGGTTTTTATGCGCACATAAATGTGTACATATAAACCAGTATAACAACTCCAGCTACCACCAAATTAACTACTATTCTTTGCTATTACAAGCCAATCCAAAGGGAAAATTCACAATTGTCCCTTTTTATGTTTAAGCAATCATATACCATCTGCAAATTCATTTTTAAGGTAATATTCATTTTCAAAATACATTTTTGATGTAATATTCATTTTCAAATTTCATTTCTGATGTTATTTTCAAGATCATTGACTTGGTACCTTATAAAGGACATTATTACATCTTTCATTGTAGTGAAATTCGCGTTGCCATTTTGGATTTTCAACCATCTTGGATTTTGAAAACCCTTCTTTTGAGGTTGTATTTAAGTTCAGTGACACTGAAAACCTTTTAGATCACATATCTCTAACCATATCAAACTTAAAAATGATGATTATCCGAAAAATCTGTCATTTTAGGGAAATTCTAGTCGCAATTTTGGATTTTCAACCATCTTGGATTTTGGAAACTCTTCTTTTTGGGGTTGTATTTAAGTTCAGTGACACAGAAAACCTTTTAGATCGCTAACCATATCAAACTTAAAAATGATGATTATCCGAAAAATAGACCGTTTTGGGGAATTTCTGGCTACCATTTAGAATTTCGACCATCTTGGATTTTGGAAACTCTATATATTTAGATTAATTTTAAGTTCAGTGACACTGGAAACACTTTATATTACACATTATAAACCATTTCAAAGAGTGAAATGAGCTTAAAAAGTTATTTCCAATATTTATTTATTTTTAGGTTTTAACAAAATATGCTTTTAATTCATTTTTAATATGGTGTTTGATGTAATCAATTATATCTTACGTTTTTGTGTCTGCTGGCTTTGTTGACCTTAGAGCAATACATTTAGACACCTAGATCATGGTTCTACAATGTATACTTCTAAAGTTATTAATATATCTCAATAAATTGGCGGCCATTTTGAAAAAAATCGCCATAGCAACCACCAGGGGCTGCTGCAGAGGTGAATCCACATCCCAAAATAATCAATAGGGTTCATGCCATCTATGTGCCAAGTTTCATGCATTTAACCCAAAGTGCACGATTTTTTGCTTAACCGCCCCACTATAAGGAAGATTCCTATTGTTTTTGGTGCATGCCCAACCCCCAGGGGCAGAGCCACGCCCATGTCTAGTATTTGTTTGTCGTCGACAGTCCACATTTCTTAACTTATAACCTTGAAACTTTGCATACATATTCTTTGTACCCAAAGGAACATCCCTATCGATTGGGGTACATGCCCAACCCCAGGAGAAAAGCCACGCCCATTTTCTTTTCGTGTGTCTTTGTGTCGCCTACATCGCAATTCTTACTGAATTTTCTTCAAACTTTGTATATTTACTCTTTACACCCTAAGGATGATCCCTATCGTTTGGGGTTCATGCCCGACCCCCAGGGGCAGAGCCACGCCCACGCCCACTTCTAGTATTTGTTTGTCGTCTACAGGCCACATTTCTTAACTTATAACCATGAAACTTTGCATACATATTCCTTGTACCCAAAGGAACATCCCTATCGTTTGGGGTGCATGCCCAACCCCCAGGGCAAGAGCCACGGCCATTTTCTTTTCGTGTGTCTTTGTGTCGCCTACAGGGCGCAATTCTTACTGAATTTTCTTCAAACTTTGTATATTTACTCTTTACACCCTAAGGATGATCCCTATCGTTTGGGGTTCATGACCAACCCCCAGGGGCAGAGCCACGCCCATTTCTATTATTTGTTTGTCGTCTACAGGCCACATTTCTTAACTTATAACCTTGAAACTTTGCATACATATTCTTTGTACCCAAAGGAACATCCCTATCGTTTGGGATGCATGCCCAACCCCCAGGGGAAGAGCCACGGCCATTTTCTTTTCGTGTGTCTTTGTGTCGCCTACAGGGCGCAATTCTAACTGAATTTTCTTCAAACTTTGTATATTTACTCTTTACACCCTAAGATGATCCCTATCGTTTGGGGTGCATGCCCAACTCCCAGGGACAGAGCCACGCCACGCCCATTTTCTTTTTGTGTGTTGCCTACAGGCCACAATTCTTAATCAATCATATTGAAACTTAAAATACTTATTCCTTATACCCTAATGATGATCCCTTTTGTTTTGTTCCCCTGGAACAGCAACGCCCATTTCTTGTATTTGTTTGTCTGTCATCTACAGGCTGCATTTCTTAACATAACATCTTGAAACTTTGCTTACTTATTCTTGGTACCTTAAGGAAGATCCCTATTGTTTTTGGTGCATGCCCGACCCCCAGGGACAGTGCCACGCCCATTTTCTTTTTGTGTGTCTGTGTGTCACCTACAGGCCACAATTCTTAATCGATCGCCTTGAAAACTTTTTTATACTTATTCCTTATACCCTAAGGAAGACCACTATTTTTTTTGGTGCATGCTGTACTCCCTGGGACTGAGCCACGCCCAATGTTTTTGTGTTCGCCTACAGGATGCAATTCTTAACAGATCCTTTTAAAACTTTGCATACCTATTCCTTATACCCTAAGGATGACCCCTATTGTTTTTGGTGATTTCCTATCTCCCAGGGGCAGAGCCATGTCCATTTTTACTTCGTGTCTGTGTGTGTTGTCTACAGGCCATGATTCTAAATGGATCGTCTTTAAACTTGGGATATGTATTCCTTATAGCCTAAGGACGACAACTGCATGTCCCGACTCCCAGAGGCAAGCACGCCCAATTTTTGTGTTTGTGGATTACAGGCCGCAATTCTGAATGAATCAGCTTGGTACTTGGCATATGTATTCCTTATAGCCTGAGGGCGTCCACTATTAATTTTGGTGAATGTCCCGATCCCCAAGGGCAGAGCCACACCCACTTTTTGCCTTTAGCGTCTGAAAGCCGCAATTCTGAATGGATTATCTTGACGTTCAGGCACGACCCTCACCGCTAAACAAACCAAACGCCTAGCCTTCTTGACAAAGTACCATATCAATCAAAGCAGGAATGTGGACGTATATTGTAGCTTTAATGTTATGTTTAAAATTTATTAAAATAAGGCCTGAAAATAGATGGTATCTATATACAGTCCTACCTTGTTAAAGAATAATCCTATTAATCCTATAATTCACTATTGAGAAACTGGCAAAAATATCATTTTCAACTTCAAATTCAAACGTTTGAAGATAGCTATTGCATGGGGGGCAATAGAAAAACAAGGGAGGTAATTGTGTTATTTCTGGTGTCCGTGATATTTAAGTGTGGGAAATAATGCCTATGATCGTATAATAGCAAGTTGACAACCTATTGAGCAAAAGACATAGAAATAATTATGTTTTGACTTTCTATGAAAATATGAAATTATTGCTTTAACAAAGTTCAATGCTGAGCCTTTTCTGGTTAGGCAAAGTAGAGACTTAAATCTAATTGGTTGAGACATTCAAACATAATAACTCTCCTTCTAATTGAGGTATACTTTTCAAACTTGTTGTAGGTGAATGCCTAGACAAAGTTTGATCATGTGCATTTTCCACTAAGTAGCGATAAACAATTTGATTGGTCAAGACTTTAAGGTAGAATGTTTTTAAATTTGATGTAGTTGTTCATTAGGTGAATGTGTTGATTGAGTTCAATGATTAACATTTTCCACTATTAAAGCTAAATAAGGAATTTCATTAGTTGATCATGCTTTGGGACAAGATAACTTTATAATTCTAACTGATGGAGAGTGAGGAAACTTAGTGTATAGTTTCACTACCAGATACTTCAAAATCTTGACTGAGCTTGATTGTGAACATTTTTTGCTTAGACTAATTAATATTCAGTTTGATTGCTCGATATATATGAAAACGATAAATGTGCAATAAATTGATAAGCATCATCTATTTATTTTGACATTTCAGCGCCGACTGTTGGCTTTTTTTGTATTCAACTTCTTCAAAAGATAGGTCTGTTTATAAGTATTTATTTGTATTTGAAGGTATTGTTGAACTTATAACAGAATCGGAGACATTACGTAAAATACAGGTATCCTGTGGGGTAACAGGATCATTTAAAGATCGACCTATCAAAGAATGGTTACAGAGACATAATCCAACTGAGTTAGAATATAGAAAGGTCAGTACAACAATAGCTTGAATATTGTGTTTATTACTTGAAATGATGATACTTTAAACTGTTTAAACCTTTAATCTCAACCCCTATCAAAACATTGTATTAGCAATATACAAGTGTTGATTGTTATTGTTTATCATTTCAATTTGGTCTAATAGTCACAAGCTCTCCATCCCAAATTGTCGCATCTTCAACTTGGGATGTCAAAAAATATTGCAATTTTGATATATTAATTGTTCCCCGCCTTTCACAGAATGCAGGGATTATTATAATGGGTCTGTCCGTCTTTGGGGGACACAATGACTTTCCTTCTAATTGAGCTAGAATATTCAAACTTGGTTTAGGTATTTAATAAGTGAATGCCTTGGTGGAGTTCGAAGATAAGCAATTTGATTGGTTGATGCTTTGGGACACAATAACTTTAGTTCTATTGAGTGATGTAACTTGGTGCATAGTTACTTTACATCCAAGATGCTTTAATGAACAGGAGAGGGCTTGACGTCATTCTAACATTATGACCATTGAAGCCAGTGACACCATACAGTGAAAACTGCTAAGGAGTGACATTGTGCACAGCCCTAATAGAATTTTTGATCATCGTTGTTATTGTTGTAAATGAGGGGTTTTCTACAGGTCACGTGATTAATGTGACATAACTGATGTAAAACACCTCACTTATTATACAGCTACCAAACTATCAACACGTCGCTACTATTATTCGCTTTATATAAAATTTTCACCATGTGATGCCTTATGCCATTTCTGATTTCATAAAACTAATTGAACATTTTCATTATCACCGGAAGTGCAGTAATATTGTCAGGATCGCATGTTTAAAATAATTTGATATTGCTGGGTTTGGTTGATTCTGCTTCCATTTTATTTGATGTGTTCCATGTTTATGTGGAAATCTGTTTATCGGTTCCATTTCTAATGGAAGTGATATGAGTTCAGGGTTAACATGGCACCGAAAGTGACACAAGTTCAAAGGTAACGTGGCACCAGTGAAACAATCATTCCTGCTACGTTAAGATTATTATTAAGCTTTCATATTTCATATGAAAGATCGTTTGTATTAAGATTAATATTAATCTTTTAGAGGCATTTAGTAACTGGATAGAGCAATACACAAAAACACATACTTATGGAATAACAGCTACTTAATTCATTTAGGTGACGTTTCGAAGAGTATTCTCTCAACGTTATCAAGCTAATAGAGTAAAACAAGGATTAGGAGATCAATATATACAGAAAAACTACAACAACAATTCATGAAACCATACAGGACAACAACAAGATCAAAGGAGTTATTCAAAACAATCTAATTAACACTAAGCTTAATGTAGCCAGAGTGGATTAAAGGGACAATCCTGATAAGAACAGAGTCTCAAAAATTGAAGTCCGAGCATTTATGAAATTTATGGACCAAAACATAGAGGCATGGTGTATTTACCTTGTCTCAAAATTTCAGCTCAAAATATTGAGTCGTTTTGACGTTAACGTCAACACTGATTATCCGGACACGTAACCCTTTTAAGATTTCGGGTCATTTTTTTCATTCGGTGACCTGCTAATCGATTCTCGTTTCTTGAGAGGTCTATACAGTGAATGACCCATGTACTGTACTTGATAACAAAACGTAAATTTCACCTACATATTATTGTCCCCCGCCTTTCGAAGAAAGTTGGGGGACTATTAAAATGGGTTCGTCTGTCTGTCTGTCTGTCCGTCTGTCCGTCCGTCCGTCCGTCCGTCCGTCCGTCCGTCCGTCACTTGCTATATCATAACTGGAATTTTCAAGTTAAACTATGAGAATTAATTAGTTTAGTCTATTGTACATCCAATCACAAAGACATCATAGTTAATCATCATTATCTAAACTCACTTGCTATATCATAACTGTAATGTAGTATTGTACATATCATCATAGTAATTAATTGCTTAAAGGCCCAATCCCGATAACTTTTTGGGGAATAAAACTGCTTAATTTTGTGTTAAAATCCCTTAAAACCCATTACCTAAGGCCGACCAACTAACCCGATATTTGTGATATGCTTGTAAATAACTTAAACCTGACAGTCTTCGCCTGGAAATGGAGACCGTTGTATTATACAGTATCTGGATAAAACCAGACTTTTTTCAATAAAAATAATATGTAGGTGAAATTTACCTTTTGTTATCAAGTACAGTACATGAGTCATTCACTGTATAGACCTCTCAAGAAACGAGAAACGATTAGCAGGTCACCCAATGAAAAAAATGACCCGAAATCTTAAAAGGGTTACGTGTCCGCATAATCAGTGTTGACGTTAACGTCAAAACGACTCAATATTTTGAGCTGAAATTTTGAGACAAGGTAATTACACCATGCCTCTATGTTTTGGTCCATAAATTTCATAAATGCTCGGACTTCAATTTTTGAGACTCTGTTCTTATCGGGATTGTCCCTTTAATCCACTCTGGCTACATTAAGCTTAGTGTTAATTAGATTGTTTTGAATAACTCCTTTGATCTTGTTGTTGTCCTGTATGGTTTCATGAATTGTTGTTATAGTTTTTCTGTAAATATTGATCTCCTAAACCTTGTTTTACTCTATTAGCTTGATAACGTTGAGAGAATACTCTTCGAAACGTCGCCTAAATAAATTAAGTAGCTGTATGTTATTCCATAAGTATGTGTTTTTGTAAGATTAATATTATTGAAAGCTTATTGTTTCTGTTAAAGTTATTATTATTAATAATATGTATTACATATGAAAGCTTATTGTTTCTGTTAAGATTATTATTAAGCTTTCATATGAAAGCTTATTGTTTCTGTTAAGATTATTATTAAGCTTTCATAGGATCTTTTTGAAAGTTTGACCTACACCTCCCCCCCCAAAAAAAATGGGGTGCGAACGTTGTTTAAATATATTTTCAAAGCGTTTTCGAATCCGAAATCACCGAATTTTACGAGACTTTGGAACACAATAACTCTTCTTCTAATTGAGTAAAAATGTTCAAACTTGGTGTATATGCTTATAAGGTCAATGCCTTGATGGAGTTCGAAGATGAGCATTTTCCACTTAGGGTAAGCAGAGATAAGCAATTTGATTGGTTGATGCTTTGGGACACGATAACTTTAGTTCTAATTAAGTGAGAGTGATGAAACTTGGTGTATAGTTTCATTACAGTAATACCTTGACTAAGTTCGATAATGAGCATTTTCTGCTCAAGGTAAGCAGAGCGATACGCAATTTGATTGGTCGAGAGTAGTCGAGACTTTGGAACACAATAACTCTCCTTCTAATTGAGTTAAAATGTTCAAACTTGGTGTATATGCTTATTAGGTCAATGCCTTGATGGAGTTCGAAGATGAGCATTTTCCGCTTAGGGTAAGCAGAGATAAGCAATTTGATTGGTTGATACTTTGGGACAAGATAACTTAGGTTCATCTTGATTGATGATTTTTATGCCAATACAATGACTGCATTCTCATTTAGTAATCGATTCGACAGTAACAGTGTATAGAAACGATTGACTTGGACACAAGGGCCCTTTCCCTTGGCCAGAGGGGCCCTTTTGTCTGCCTTTAGGGTCCCCCTAACTAGGGTACATTTTCATTTTTCTCGTCGGTTTTAGCATTTTTCTTTATAAAACACTTTTGGATGACACTTCGTGTACAGTTTGATTGCTCGATACATTGAAAAAAATAAATGTGCGATTAATTAATATGCGTATTCTATTTATTTTGGGATTTCGGCGGGGGACATCAGCCTCACTGTTGGCTTGTTTTCTGTGTACTAACTCCAAGACTACTGATTCATACAGAAAAAAATGGAGTTTGTAGCTCAATCCGGAAATGTGAAAAATCCACAGGGCTTTTTTGATATTTTACTTACAGACACGGGAGTTGTATTTTCTGAATCCTTGAAGAATGCCTAAAAAACGTTCAGAGTAGAATTTTGATTTAAGTCAAATGATAGTTACCATTTGGTATTGAATATGAGAAATAGTGAAAAATCGACCTTAACAGGCATGTAAATGAACAGAATATACCGTAGTTTGTTGAATTCGTCTGCTATTTCTGAAATTAATACATTTGGGGAGAGTCTGGCTCATGGTTGAAATTTTGGTACTTAAAAAATTTCAGAATTTCGCCTTTGATGTTTTCCATGCCGACAAAGTTGTTTTGGGGTGAAAAATTCCGATTAACAGTTTGAAAATAATGAAATAGTTCGCAGTTTCCTGATTTCTTCTCATATTTGGAAAATTAATTCATTCTGGTTGACCTGGTTCCAGGAATGGGCATTGGCTTTGAAATCAATCGATTTTCAAATCCGAAATCACCAAAATTTACCGATGAAAAAATGGCCCTACATAGCTGTAAATTTGTGACTTTTTGATCTACTTTAATGATTCTTTTTTCTTTGAGTATCTTAAAACATTTACTTTAAATCGGCTATTTCCGATTTTCAATATTCGAATATTATGTCCATGACATCTCATCCCGGAAGTAAAACGAACATGTCAACTTCTTAAATACTAGTACAATTTTCATGAAATTAGGAATGTTAGTAGATCTGGTTGATCCAACTTCAACGATGTCATTAGGAGGCAGACCACCATTAAATTTCACCATCTCGGTACCCACAAATTGTAGTTCGTCTATTTATAGCAGTTCTCTCTCTGTCTCTTTTCTTCCCTTTTTGCATGCCCATTTTTGTTGATTTTTTGGTCTAGAATGGACTAAGAGGGTTTGAATTAATATTTTTTGCCAGGTCCCAAAACATACAATTTTTTCAGACTTCTTTCGCACTGTTGTTTTGGGCCTCGTTAATTGTCCTGGGTTTTCTTTGTCTTAATAATTGTCCTATGGTGGTGTGGTTCAAGCCCTTTCCTAAAAAACTGGTTAAACAAACATTAAGGGAACTTAAATGTTTTGTTGTCATCCCTACTATAAAAATTATAATGCAATTTTCTCCAAACGTGTATGTTGTTGTGGATATACGTAATTTCTATGCTGTTATATTTGATATGACAGTTGGTTGGATTCGAAGAGCAGTACTTCATATTAATTTTCCTTTTTTCCAAGATCATAACAATCTCGTTTACATCGTGCGTAATAGCGGTAAACAGCTTTGTTCTAGAAAATTCTAATGACACGTGGACAATAAATGATTGACTAAGAATGGACTGTTTTACGCCTTTGATAAGATTCCCGAATATCAATTAACTTTTATTGTTCTACTACACGACAATCATGATTAATTATCAACACAATGCCCAGTATAATATATTGACAACTATGTATACAACTCTATAACACCAATCATGAGATTTTGCTGCTTCTGCTATCTTTACATACGCATTATTCTGCACTGGCCATACAATGTTATAGTTACATAGTGGATGTCGAAAATTGGGTTTTTGAAAGAAAGGCTATTTTACCGGCGTGCAAAATGATTGTTGGGTCACATCTAGTTACGGTCATATCCCATAGCCCTCCGTCCCGACCGGCGTATACGGTCGACATGGAACCCATGCTGCTCAGGCATGTTAGAATTTTCAAAACATGAGTGAACTGCTTCTGTGTTCCTCAGATTTAACACAATTTTAATCTTTTAAAACCTGCAATTGTTGC
This sequence comes from Patella depressa, assembly GCA_948474765.1. Taxonomy (NCBI): domain Eukaryota; kingdom Metazoa; phylum Mollusca; class Gastropoda; family Patellidae; genus Patella; species Patella depressa. The sequence goes on along the minus strand of OX419720.1, from coordinate 40,497,932 downwards.
ATTTCCCTTCTCGAGAAAGTAAAATCTATGTGTCTGCAGGGAAATTTCTCTGTCTTCATTTTCATTTAGACTGACTCAACCTCCCCACCCCACCCATTTTCTTGAACATGATATTTGGATATTCAATTGAAAATATATTGACTCTGAATTAACAGTAATTGGATTTTGTGCTTGAAATGTAACCGAGCATTTTATTTTGCACAAACAAATAGTTACATAAAAGATTCCATGAATTTTTAAGACTTTTTGTTTATGGCTAAACATGTTATTCTATGACATTTTCCCCAAATGAGTCCACACCCAAAATGGATATGTGGTAGATGCGTCTTTTGCAGCTTAATGTTTAACATTTTTGATGTAAATCTATTATTTGTGGTGATCTTTAAAAATGTGGCACTTACAGAGCAATGAAATATTAATTAATAGCCTTTTCATACTCCTTTTATGCAATGAATGATGTCATAACTCCCTTTTGCCACATCATTTTGTCAGGAAATTGATGTAAAGATTAAAACAACTTGCTTCCACAAAATATTGACACTATGTAATTCCAAGGATACCTCTGATTCTTAAAGTGTTTTAAATACTGAAATATTCCCATTTTTAAAAAAAAAAATAGTGCTTTGTGACCCTTTTGTTGGAGTGGCTGGTTGTCAACTAAATACAGCATTTATTTTACATTTATCAATTCATATTTTAATAAATGATCCATATTTCTTACAAGTACCTGTGTTTGTATGTATGTATACAAGCCAGGGATAGAAAAATGTGGCTTTTAGCCATATTCCATCAACAGTATTACTTATGTGGACACAGGTTGGATTTGTTATCACAGTAACATTTTCACGGGGTGGGCTTACAAGTTTCATTATAGTTCCTTACAGTTACCCTCAATGCAACCAATTTGCAGCTTGTCTTCTTGTATACTGGCCAAGGTTTCTAGAAATAAATGCCTTTCACCTCAGAGTTTCCAAGAAATAGGGAATTATTGGCATTTTGAGACATACAACGTGTCAAAAAATGGGTCATTTTGTAAAAAAGGTAAAATAAAGTCAATTTTTGAAAAATATCCCAATATTTTGAATATTTTTGATGAGACTTGTTTGAAACTCTGTAAATCTTTTTGCAAAATTCACATTTTGACAAAATTAAGAAAGAGTCTTCAATTCTAGACCAAAAGGCCCATGGACCTGATCTGCAACCCAGCATACAAAACAGTACATAACTTTAAAGGGTCACCATTTCTTCTGCAATTATTTTTTTTTGATTCTGTATTATAATAATTTTGCAAAAATAAATGTGAAGCTATAAAGAAAAGAATTTTGATGATATATGAACTTTTAAAAACATATAGGTGTGTATATATATATATCGGTACACTACGATAGAATTAATCAAACAAATTTATTATCCATGAACAGTGCGGCAGTGTACATCATCACAATCATGACATCAACATTACATCAATACTGGCAAGACATCGTCAATGACATCAACATGGACCGATATAAACATCATGACATCGGCTGTGATTAGTTTAGGAACTATCGATGTATACAATCATAATACATATCAAAAGGTTCAACCCAGAGTTGGGATTTCGCTCGTATATTCCGGACTTGTCCGAATTTTTTTTCCAAACGCACAATATTGTCCGACCAGGAATATGCCCAATCGGACATCAAGACATAGTGAATAATATTCAAAATTCCAAAATTGATATAGTGTACTGAGAGTATAACTACCACTCAACCCGATTATCGTTGACAATAGGCAGGATTGATTAGGTAATTAAAGTTACATTATGGGAGATAAGATAAAGAGATGGCAGTTCTCACTACAATAGTTAAAAACTAGATAATGTAAAGATAATTTGCTGAAAATTTCAGTCAAATTGATTCACTATTAGCCGAGAAAAAAGCTTTTGAAATATTCATAGCCTCGGTCATCATTACTCAAATCATTAATATAAACAGCATAGTCTCGATTATCCACTTGATTGGTTTAATTATCAACCGCCATTAAGCGGCATATATGATTTTAATCTGCCAACATCGAAGGCTAGTCTTGACATAAAGAGTTTATTATGGTCTGAATATGTTAATTAATGTCTAATTGATTATTTAGATAACATCTCAGGCTTAAAGAAAGACCTGTAAAAATCAGATTTTGCTCTTGCATAATGCTATTTTAAGTGATCAACGTATTTATCGTGTTATACCGTCAATAAACCTACCTTGATTAACTACTTAATCTGTCTTGATTGATTGACTTAATCCTTTGTCGGACAATTCATCAATCTAATCTTAAACAGAAGTCATTGCTTTCCCTTTGTCGGACTATTCATCAATCCAATACGTTCTGGTCTTCAATTGTCGGGCATTTTAATCGCATTGATGTGAGCCGACAGCATCTATAAACAAATCATAGATGTCACATATCGTAAGAGTATATTATTTTATAGCACCTTACATGTAATTAGGGTTTCACACTGCGAAGCTTGTGTGAAACACTATTGTTTTTGTTAAAATTATTAGGGTTTCACACTGCGAAGCTTGTGTGAAACACTATTGTTTTTGTTAAAATTATTATTCTTATTATTATTATTATTCTTCTTTTGTTTTGAGTAGATCTCAGCAACTGCTTGTCGCATCGTTACGATTTCTTCGGTTTTACTGGGAAAGTGGGTGTGACTTAGAGGATAAAGCTATTTTGAACGTCCGTCCACAATTGTTTGTGAACAGTCTACAGGTCACAATTTTTATCCAATTTCAATGAAACTTAAAACATAGGTTTATCACCCTAAGATCTCGGTTCCTTTCGATATTGGCATGTATCCGACTGTAACTTCATGGGTTATGGCCCCTGATTGTACGAAAAATCACGTTTTTTAGCTTGTGAACAGTGTAGAGGTCACAATTTTGAACCGATTTGGATGAAACTTGAAATGCATGTTTATAACCCAAAGATCTTGGTTCCTTTCGATATTTGCGCCAATCGGATCGTAACTTCCTGAATTATGGCCCCTGATTGTCCGAAAAATCTCCCTTTTTAGCTTGTGGTCCCTCTGGAGGACAAAATTGTTATCCGATTTAAAAAAACGTTTGATTATATCACCGTTCGATGGTTATGAAGGTTGAGTTCGAATTTTGTGAAAATCGGACCAAAATTGACGGACAAAATGGCCGCCATTTGTACGCGAATAGTGTGAAAATATGTTATATCAAGGTTGTGAACAGTGTAGAGGACACAATTTTGAACCGATTTGAATGAAACTTGAAATGCATGTTTATAAACCAAAGATCTTGGTTCCTTTCGATATTTGCACCAATCGGATCGTAACTTCCTGAATTATGGCCCCTGATTGTCCGAAAAATCGCCCTTTTTAGCTTGTGGTCCCTCTGGAGGACAAAATTGTTATCCGATTTAAAAAAACGTTTGATTATATCACCGTTCGATGGTTATGAAGGTTGAGTTCGAATTTCGTGAAAATCGGACCAAAATTGACGGACAAAATGGCCGCCATTTGTACGCGAATAGTGTGAAAATATGTTATATCAAGGTTGTGAACAGTGTAGAGGACACAATTTTGAACCGATTTGGATGAAACTTGAAATGCATGTTTATAACCCAAAGATCTTGGTTCCTTTTGATATTTGCGCCAATCGGATCGTAACTTCCTGAATTATGGCCCCTGATTGTCTAAAAAAAATTGCCCTTTTTAGCTTGTGGTCCCTCTGGAGGTCAAAATTGTTATCCGATTTAAAAGACCGTTTGACTATATCACCGTTCCATGGTTATGAAGGTTGAGTTCAAATTTCGTGAAAATCGGACCAAAATTGACGGACAAAATGGCCATCTATGTACGCGAATAGCGTGAAAATATGTTATATCAAGGTTGTGGACCTTATAGAGGTCACAATTTTGAACCAATTTTGATGAAACTTGACATGTATGTTTATAACCCAAAGATCTTGGTTCCTTTCGATATTTGCGACCATCGGATTGTAACTTCCTGAATGATGTCCCCTGATTGTCCAAAAAATCGCCCTTTTTAGCTTGTGGTCCCTCTGGAGGTCAAAATTGTTATCCGATTTAAAAAAACGTTTGATTATATCACCATTCCATGGTTATGAAGGTTGAGTATGAATTTTGTGAAAATCGTACCAAAATTGTCGGACAAAATGGCCGCCGTTTGTACGCGAATATTGTGAAAATATGTTATATAAAGGTTGTGGACCTGATAGAGGTCACAGTTTTGAACCAATTTTGATGAAACTTGACATATGTTTATAACCCAAAGATCTTGGTTACTTTCGATAGTTGCGCCCATTGGATCATAACTTCCTGAATTATGTCCCCGGATTGTCCGAAAAATCGCTTTTGTTCGCTTTTGGTCCCTCTGGCGGTCAAAATTATTATCCGATTTAAAAAAACGTTTGACTATATCACCGTTACATGGTAATGAAGAGAGAGTTTGAATTTCGTGAAAATCGGACTAGAATTGACGGACAAAATGGCCGCCGTTTGTACACGAATAGTGTGAAAATATGTTATATCAAGGTTGTGGACCCAAAAGAGGTCACAATTTTGAATCGATTTTGATGAAACTTGACAGGTATGTTTATAACCCAAAGATCTTGGTTCCTTTCGATATTTGCGCCCATCGGGTCATTACTTCCTGAATTATGTCCCCTGATTGTACGAAAAATCACCCTTTTTAGCTTGTGGTGCCTCTGGAGGTCACAATTATTATCTGATTTAAAAAAAAACGTTTGATTATAAAAACCAAACAAATTCTAATGATTTTCTGATAATTCCTTAATATGCGACAACTCTTGTTGACTGCCCGGACGATTTGGCTGCTGTGTGGGCGTATGTTTCGTTGCCTGGCAACCTATTTTTTTTATTACCAAAAGTGTTATCTGTCGGCACCGGAAGTGGCATAATTTTACCAAAAACTACAATTTTGACAGTTAGGTACATTTTTTGAAAACAAGTATTATTTTTTTGAAAAATTATATGACTCAAAGAGTGTGTCCTTTAAAGGCGCAAAAAATGTCGGAAGCAGTTTTTTTAATTTCTTTTTCATTTTCTAGCAAATTGGATTAAGAGGTGAAAAAAGGCGTAAAATTGACCTATTTACAACTCATTCAGGCTTTTCAGATTTTAAAATATTTTTACGTAACTTTTATAAACTTGTAGCTATAATCCATACGAAGAGAATGTATGTGAAAATTAGTTTGTAATATAAGCAGTTGCCGAGAAATAGGCAATTTTGCATGAGTCACTTTTCACGTAATTTTGGCTGTAAAAGAATCAATTATTATTCGATTTTCAATTTTCTTTCGCCATTGGATGCCTAATGCCATAGTGGACAATGTCAAACCATTTTACCCCTTGCGCTGCCACCGGAAATGACGTCATTTGCTCAAAACTTAAATTTTAGCCTTCAAAAAACAATATTTTATTCAAATGAGTCGTATTTGTTATTTTTTTCAAATTGTGATATTTGATTCTATTGATCAAATAGATTGAACCCATACGATCATACAGATACCACAAAATGGTTTCTAACTTGTACGGTTGCAGAGAAATGGGCGATTTTCCTTACGTCACTTTTCAAGGTTTTTGGTCTATAAAAGTGTCAGTTATTATTCGATTTTCATAAAATTTTCACCATATGATATCTTGTTTCATTTATGATTTCATAGAACTAATTTAACATTTTCAGTATCACCGGAAGTAATGTCATTTTGGCAAAAACTGTATTTTTAGCCTTCAAAACAGACATTTTATTCAAATGAGTCTGATTTGTAATATATTTCAAATTATGATATTTGATTCCAATCAACAAATGGATTGAACCCATACGATCATATAGATACCAAAAGATAGTTTTTATCGTGTACGGTTGCCGAGAAATAGACGATTTTCTACAAGTCACTTTTCAAGGTTTTTGGTCTATAAAAGTGGCAATTCTCATTCGATTTACATACAATTTTCGCCATTATGCTGCCTTATGCCATTTCTGATTTCATAAAACTAATTGAACATTTTCATTATCACCGGAAGTAATGAAATTTTGCCAGGATCACTTACAAGTAACATATATATAAAATGAATTGATATTGCTGGATTTGGTTGATTCTTCGTCCATTTTATTTGATGTTTACAATGCTTATGTGGAAACCTGTTTGATGGTTTCATTGGTATCGGAAGTGACATATGTTTAAGGGTAACGTGGCACCGAAAGTGACGTGGCACCAGTGAAACCCGTCATTCCTGCATGCAGGTCTAGTTATTCTTATTAGGGTTTCACACTGCGAAGCTTGTGTGAAACACTATTGTTTTTGTTAAAATTATTATTCTTATTAGGGTTTCACACTGCGAAGCTTGTGTGAAACACTATTGTTTTTGTTAAAATTATTATTAGGGTTTCACACTGCGAAGCTTGTGTGAAACACTATTGTTTTTGTTAAAATTATTATTCTTATTATTATTATTCTTCTTTTGTTTTGAGTAGATCTCAGCAACTGCTTGTCGCATCGTTACGATTTCTTCGGTTTTACTGGGAAAGTGGGTGTGACTTAGAGGATAAAGCTATTTTGAACGTTCTGCGACAATGCGAAATGTCCGAAATCACCGAAGTTATCGTTTTTGAAAATATTGCAGTAATTTTAACAATAATCATTGGATTTTAACTTTCGATACATTTTGGCATAGCCTGAGACAGGGCACATAGCTATGCTTCTTTCGATTTATGATTTTCGGCAAATCTTCGAAGATATTAGGCGCCAAATTTCGTAAATTTAAAATTTTACAAAAAACATTTTTATTTATGAATATTTTTTAGTCGTGTTGTGCACAGAATTAAAGAGTCATCTGCCTAGTGCAAAAATGTTAAAAAATTTTGTCTCAGTAATTTTCCTTGGCCGCCATTGGCTAATTCAGTTTTTCAGTCCTAGATTAATTTTTTATTGTTCGATTTGTATAAAACAAAGTTCATATGCTTCGTTGTCTCAATTGTCATTTTTTTTATTACCGGAAGTGTTATCTGTCGGCACCGGAAGTGGATAAATTAAACCAAAAACTACAATTTTGACAGTTAGGTACCATTTTTCGAAAACAAATATTATTTTTTGGAAAAATTATTTGACTCAAAGAGTGTGTCCTGTCAAGGCGCAAAAAATGTCGGAAGCAGTTTTTTTAATTTCGATTTCATTTTCGAGCAAATTCGATTAAATGGCTAAAAATGGTGTAAAATTGACCTATTTACAACCCATTCAGGCTTTTCAGATTTTAAAATATTTCTTCGTAACTTTTATAAACTTGTAGCTATAATCCATACGAAGAAAATGTATGTTAAAATTAGTTTGTAATATAAGCAGTTCCCAAGAAATGGGCAGTTCTGTACAAGTCACTGTTTTCGTTATTTTGCCTGTAAAATAGTCAATTATTATTGGATTTTTATAAAAGTGACATCATTTGATTCAAAAAGCATGTAGCGTCATATCAAGTTGATTACAATTTAAAATTGACACCGGAAGTGACGTCATTTGGTCAAAAACTGCATTTTAAACTTTTTAAATCAATGTTTTATTCAACCATGAATAACTTAATATGTATTAATAATTTTAACTTTTGGTTTAAATTCACATATAAATACACCTCATATGGTCATATAGATATCATAAAATTGTTTCTAACTTGTTCGGTTGCCGAGAAATAGACGGTTTTCTACCGGTCACTTTTGAAGGTTTCGGGGCCATAAAAGTGTCAATTATTATTCGATTTTCATAAACGTTACACCATGTTATACCTAATGCCATTTTTGATTTCATACAAGTAATTTAAGATTTTCATTATCACCGGAAGTAACGTCATTTTGGCAAAAACTGAATTTTTAGCCTTCAAAACAGATATTTTATTCAAATGAGTCTGTTTTGAAATCTTTTTCAAATTATGGTATTTGATGTCAATCAACAAATAGAATGAACCCATACGATCATACAGATACCACAAAATGGTTTCTAACTTGTACGGTTGCAGAGAAATAGCAGATTTTCTACAAGTCACTTTTCAAGTTTTTTGGTCTTTAAAAGTGGCAATTATTATTCGATTTACATAAAATTGTCACTATTTGATATCGTATGCCATTTCTGATTTCATAAGACTAATTGAACATTTTCATTAACACCGGAAGTAATTTAATTTTGTCAAGATCATTTACAAGTAACAAATGTATAAAATGACTTGATATTGCTGGATTGATTGGTTGATTCTACGTCCATTTTATTTGTGTGCAATGTTAATTTGGAAACCTGTTTAGTGGTTTCGTTGGTACCGGAAGTGACATATGTTCAAGTGTAACTTGGCACCGAAAGTGACATGTTTAAGAGTAACTTGGCACCAGTGAAACCCGTCATTCCTGCATGCAGGTCTAGTTCTTATTATTATTATTCTTCTTTTGTTTTGAGTAGATCTCAGCAACTGCTTGTCGCATCGTTACGATTTCTTCGGTTTTACAGGGAAAGTGGGTGTGACTTAGAGGATAAAGCTATTTTGAACGTTCTGCGACAATGCGAAATGTCCGAAATCACCGAAGTTATCGTTTTTGAAAATATTGCAGTAATTTTAACAATAATCATTGGATTTTAACTTTCGATACATTTTGGCATAGCCTGAGACAGGGCACATAGCTACGCTTCTTTCGATTTTTGATTTTCGGCAAATCTTCGAAGATATTAGGCGCCAAATTTCGTAAATTTAAAATTTTACAAAAAACATTTTTATTTATGAATATTTTTTAGTCGTATTGTGCACAGAATTAAAGAGTCATCTGCCTAGTGCAAAAATGTTAAAAAATTTTGTCTCAGTAATTTTCCTTGGCCGCCATTGGCTAATTCAGTTTTTCAGTCCTAGATTAATTTTTTATTGTTCGATTTGTATAAAACAAAGTTCATATGCTTCGTTGTCTCAATTGTCATTTTTTTTATTACCAGAAGTGTTATCTGTCGGCACCGGAAGTGGCATAATTTTACCAAAAACTACAATTTTGACAGTTAGGTACCATTTTTCGAAAACAAATATTATTTTTTGGAAATATTATTTGACTCAAAGAGTGTGCCCTTTCAAGGCGCTAAAAATGTCGGAAGCAGTTTTTTTAATTTCGATTTCATTTTCGAGCAAATTCGATTAAATGGCTAAAAATGGTGTAAAATTGACCTATTTACAACCTATTCAGGCTTTTCAGATTTTAAAATATTTCTTCGTAACTTTTATAAACTTGTAGCTATAATCCATACGAAGAAAATGTATGTTAAAATTAGTTTGTAATATAAGCAGTTCCCAAGAAATGGGCAGTTCTGTACAAGTCACTGTTTTCGTTATTTTGCCTGTAAAATAGTCAATTATTATTGGATTTTTATAAAAGTGACATCATTTGATTCAAAAAGCATGTAGCGTCATATCAAGTTGATTACAATTTAAAATTGACACCGGAAGTGACGTCATTTGGTCAAAAACTGCATTTTAAACTTTTTAAATCAATGTTTTATTCAACCACGAATAACTTAATATGTATTAATAATTTTAACTTTTGGTTTAAATTCACATATAAATACAACTCATATGGTCATATAGATATCATAAAATTGTTTCTAACTTGTTCGGTTGCCGAGAAATAGACGGTTTTCTACAGGTCACTTTTGAAGGTTTCGGGGCCATAAAAGTGTCAATTATTATTCGATTTTCATAAACGTTACACCATGTTATACCTAATGCCATTTGTGATTTCATACAAGAAATTTAAGATTTTCATTATCACCGGAAGTAACGTCATTTTGGCAAAAACTGAATTTTTAGCCTTCAAAACAGATATTTTATTCAAATGAGTCTGTTTTGAAATCTTTTTCAAATTATGGTATTTGATGCCAATCAACAAATAGAATGAACCCATACGATCATACAGATACCACAAAATGGTTTCTAACTTGTACGGTTGCAGAGAAATAGCAGATTTTCTACAAGTCACTTTTCAAGTTTTTTGGTCTTTAAAAGTGGCAATTATTATTCGATTTACATAAAATTGTCAATATATGATATCGTATGCCATTTCTGACTAATTGAACATTTTCATTAACACCGGAAGTAATTTAATTTTGTCAAGATCATTTACAAGTAACAAATGTATAAAATGACTTGATATTGCTGGATTGATTGGTTGATTCTACGTCCATTTTATTTGTGTGCAATGTAAATTTGGAAACCTGTTTAGTGGTTTCGTTGGTACCGGAAGTGACATATGTTCAAGTGTAACTTGGCACCGAAAGTGACATGTTTAAGAGTAACTTGGCACCAGTGAAACCCGTCATTCCTGCATGCAGGTCTAGTTATTCTTATTATTATTATTCTTCTTTTGTTTTGAGTAGATCTCAGCAACTGCTTGTCGCATCGTTACGATTTCTTCGGTTTTACTGGGAAAGTGGGTGTGACTTAGAGGATAAAGCTATTTTGAACGTTCTGCGACAATGCGAAATGTCCGAAATCACCAAATTATCGTTTTTTAAAATATTGCAGTAATTTTAACAATAATCATTGAATTTTAACTTTCGATACATTTTGGCATAGCCTGAGACAGGGCACATAGCTACGCTTCTTTCGATTTTTGATTTTCGGCAAATCTTCGAAGATATTAGGCGCCAAATTTCGTAAATTTAAAATTTTACAAAAAACATTTTTATCTATGAATATTTTTTAGTCGTATTGTGCACAGAATTAAAGAGTCATCTGCCTTGTGCAAAAATGTTAAAAAATTTTGTCTCAGTAATTTTCCTTGGCCGCCATTGGCTATTTCAGTTTTTCAGTCCTAGATTAATTTTTTATTGTTCGATTTGTATAAAACAAAGTTCATATGCTTCGTTGTCTCAATTGTCATTTTTTTTATTACCGGAAGTGATATCTGTCGGCACCGGAAGTGGCATAATTTTACCAAAAAGTACAATTTTGACAGTTAGGTACCATTTTTCGAAAACAAATATTATTTTTTGGAAAAATTATTTGACTCAAAGAGTGTGCCCTTTCAAGGCGCAAAAAATGTCGGAAGCAGTTTTTTTAATTTCAATTTCATTTTCGAGCAAATTCGATTAAATGGCTAAAAATGGTGTAAAATTGACCTATTTACAACCTATTCAGGCTTTTCAGATTTTAAAATATTTCTTCGTAACTTTTATAAACTTGTAGCTATAATCCATACGAAGAAAATGTATGTTAAAATTAGTTTGTAATATAAGCAGTTCCCAAGAAATGGGCAGTTCTGTACAAGTCACTGTTTTCGTTATTTTGCCTGTAAAATAGTCAATTATTATTGGATTTTTATAAAAGTGACATCATTTGATTCAAAAAGCATGTAGCGTCATATCAAGTTGATTACAATTTAAAATTGACACCGGAAGTGACGTCATTTGGTCAAAAACTGCATTGAAAACTTTTTAAATCAATGTTTTATTCAACCATGAATAACTTAATATGTATTAATAATTTTAACTTTTGGTTTAAATTCACATATAAATACAACTCATATGGTCATATAGATATCATAAAATTGTTTCTAACTTGTTCGGTTGCCGAGAAATAGACGGTTTTCTACAGGTCACTTTTGAAGGTTTCAGGGCCATAAAAGTGTCAATTATTATTCGATTTTCATAAACGTTACACCATGTTATACCTAATGCCATTTGTGATTTCATACAAGTAATTTAAGATTTTCATTATCACCGGAAGTAACGTCATTTTGGCAAAACTGTATTTTTAGCCTTCAAAACGGATATTTTATTCAAATGAGTCTGTTTTGAAATCTTTTTCAAATTATGGTATTTGATGCCAATCAACAAATAGAATGAACCCATACGATCATACAGATACCACAAAATGGTTTCTAACTTGTACGGTTGCAGAGAAATAGCCGATTTTCTACAAGTCACTTTTCAAGTTTTTTGGTCTTTAAAAGTGGCAATTATTATTCGATTTACATAAAATTTTCACTATTTGATATCGTATGCCATTTCTGATTTCATAAAACTAATTGAACATTTTCATTAACACCGGAAGTAATGTAATTTTGTCAAGATATTGCTGGATTTGGTTGATTCTGCGTCCATTTTATTTGATGTGAGCAATGTTTATTTGGAAATCTGTTTAGTGGTTTTGTTGGTGCCGGAAGTGACATATGTTCAAGGGCAACTTTGCACCGAAAGTGACATGTTTAACAGTAACTTGGCACGAGTGAAACCCGTCATTCCTGCATGCAGGTCTAGTTATTATTATTATTCTTCTTTTGTTTTGAGTAGATCTCAGCAACTGCTTGTCGCATCGTTACGATTTCTTCGGTTTTACTGGGAAAGTGGGTGTGACTTAGAGGATAAAGCTATTTTGAACGTTCTGCGACAATGCGAAATGTCCGAAATCACCGAAGTTATTGTTTTTGAAAATATTGCAGTAATTTTAACAATAATCATTGGATTTTAACTTTCGATACATTTTGGCATAGCCTGAGACAGGGCACATAGCTACGCTACTTTCGATTTTTGATTTTCGGCAAATCTTCGAAGATATTAGGCGCCAAATTTCGAAAATTTAAAATTTTACAAAAAACTTTTTTATTTATGAATATTTTTTAGTCGTATTGTGCACAGAATTAAAGAGTCATCTGCCTAGTGCAAAAATGTTAAAAAATTTTGTCTCAGTAATTTTCCTTGGCCGCTATTGGCTAATTCAGTTTTTCAGTCCTAGATTAATTTTTTATTGTTCGATTTGTATAAAACAAAGTTCATATGCTTCGTTGTCTCAATTGTCATTTTTTTTATTACCGGAAGTGTTATCTGTCGGCACCGAAAGTGGCATAATTTTACCAAAAACTACAATTTTGACAGTTAGGTACCATTTTTCGAAAACAAATATTATTTTTTGGAAAAATTATTTGACTCAAAGAGTGTGCCCTTTCAAGGCGCAAAAAATGGCGGAAGCAGTTTTTTTAATTTCGATTTCATTATCGAGCAAATTCGATTAAATGGCTAAAAATGGTGTAAAATTGACCCATTTACAACCTATTCAGGCTTTTCAGATTTTAAAATATTTCTTCGTAACTTTTATAAACTTGTAGCTATAATCCATACGAAGAAAATGTATGTTAAAATTAGTTTGTAATATAAGCAGTTACCAAGAAATGGACAGTTCTGTACAAGTCACTGTTTTCGTTATTTTGCCTGTAAAATAGTCAATTATGATTGGATTTTTATAAAAGTGACATCATTTGATTCAAAAAGCATGTAGCGTCATATCAAGTTGATTACAATTTAAAATTGACACCGGAAGTGACGTCATTTTGTCAAAAACTGCATTTTAAACTTTTTAAATCAATGTTTTATTCAACCAAGAATTACTTAATATGTATTAATAATTTTAACTTTTGGTTTAAATTCACATATAAACACAACTCATATGGTCATATACATATCATAAAATTGTTTCTAACTTGTTCGGTTGCCGAGAAATAGACGGTTTTCTACAGGCCACTTTTGAAGGTTTTTGGGCCATAAAAGTGTCAATTATTATTCGATTTTCATAAACGTTACACCATGTTATACCTAATGCCATTTAGGATTTCATACAAGTAATTTAAGATTTTCATTATCACCGGAAGTAACATCATTTTGGCAAAAACTGAATTTTTGCCTTCAAAACAGATATTTTATTCAAATGAGTCTGTTTTGAAATGTTTTTCAAATTATGATATTTGATGCCAATCAACAAATAAAATGAACCCATACGATCATACAGATACCACAAAATGGTTTCTAACTTGTACGGTTGCAGAGAAATAGTCGATTTTCTACAAGTCACTTTTCAAGTTTTTTGGTCTTTAAAAGTGGCAATTATTATTCGATTTACATAAAATTTTCACTATATGATATCGTATGCCATTTCTGATTTCATAAAACTAATTGAACATTTTCATTAACACCGGAAGAAATGTAATTTTGTCAAGATCATTTACAAGTAACAAATGTATAAAATGAATTGATATTGCTGGATTTGGTTGATTCTGCATCCATTTTATTTGTGTGCAATGTTAATTTGGAAACCTGTTTAATGGTTTCGTTGGTACCGGAAGTGACATATGTTCAAGGGTAACTTGGCACCGGAAGTGACATGTTTAAGGGTAACGTGGCACCAGTGAAACCCGTCATTCCTGCATGCAGGTCTAGTTATTATTAGGCTTTCAGACTTTCGTCTGAAAGCCTATTGAGATTACTAAAATTATTATTATTATTATTATTATTATTATTTACCGCGGGGGCCTAGATCTCCATAATCGAAAACAGATATCGATCTGAAATTAGATTTTCTATTGGGAAACCACGTGGTGGCTACTTGATAAAATATTTTTGAAATTTCTGCGCATACCGGAAGTGACCGAACTTTGCACGTTGTCTAAAAATTGAAAATCGGCCATAGTTTCGTCAATTCTTTATCCATTTTCAAACAAATTACATTTTTGGAATCCCTGAATCTTTTCTGAGACAATGGCTATCTCACATTTTTCAATTTCGAACATTCGTCTATGACTTTTATCGTTCGAAAATTGAAAACATGTTGTTTACGAGACAATTTTTGTCATTTTTCAAAATTTTCAAATTTGACCTACATTTTTGGATACCTGAAGTCCATCCGATTCCAGTAATATAAGTTTCATTCAGAGTTATCGCCCTTTATTTTTCGATTTTTATCGAATTTTCTTCCCATTTTGCAAGCTCGGGTTTCGTTTTATGGTAGAATTGACGTTTCTGAAACTTCTGGAACATGAAGTTATAGTCCAATACCAACTGATAAAGCAATTTCGACACGGATCTTTAAACCGGAAGTGGTCGAAATAATGTTCAATATTTTGAAAAAAATGCAAAAAATGGATATTTTGGGGAAAAACGCGATTTCTCCGCCCGATATCAACGGATTAAAGAAATTAGGGTATCATTGGACTGCACTAGGATTGTACTATCGTATGATACCCAATTCATACGGATACCATGAGCAGGAAGCAAAATATGGCACGCTGAAAATCAAGTATTTTCTGATTTGGAGCGTTTTTGGACGCCTGTATCTCGAAAACTTAACCGCAACTTTTTTTTTAACTTTCTCTATCGAGAGTCCATTCGATAGTCTTGTGAATTATGCCACCCAATAAGACTTTGAAATGTCTGGAATAGGTGAAATAACGGACTGAAAATCGAAAAAAGTCGAAAAATCGTGAAATTTTGAGAGATTTTCAAAAAAAGATTGTATATTCAGATAGCTGACCTAATTACGATTCTAACGATGTATAATATGTATGTAGTTATTGAAATTTAATTTTCGATATTTTAAATTTTTGGCATTTTTGGCACTTTTCAACATAGGATTTCTCAGGGGCATTTTATCTGATCAGATAATGCAATATATCATTACAGAGCCCTGTGGCTATTTTAGTGCCCAAACCGGCTATTTAAACTATTCCGAAAATAATAACCATACCGGAAGTATTCAAAAAATGAAAAAAAAGGTTAAAAACATTGTCGCACTTGCGAAAAACTTGATTTCTCCCTTAGGTAATAGCGGACCAAAAGAACTAAAGGGTCGTTGGAAAGCCCTATTAATGGACCATCATATGGTATCTAAATAATACGATTTCGATGGTAGGGAAATAAATTATTGTATGCCAAAAATCTAGTATTTTCCGATTTTTTAACATTCTGAGACGCCCTTTTCTCGAAAACGACGCCGCAGATTTTTCTTAAACTTTTCTTACTCAAAGTCCTATCGGTTGTCTATATAGTGAATCCAAAATGAAAAGCATTGAAATAATATAGGTGGTCCAAAAATGGCATCAAACTTTGAAAAAAATTGAAAAATCATTAAATTTTTGTAAACGCTCTTTAATTTATCTTTTTTTCCAAAACTACTCAATGGATGTTTCTGACACTTCTGGTACAGAAAGTTAAGTATCCAAAGAACTTCGTAAAGCTATCGCGACAATGATCGTAAAACCGGAAGTAGTCGAACAAACGTCCGATATTTTGAAAAAAAATAATTTTTTTACGAATACCTTTTTTATTTATGAATATATTTTGATGGTATTTTACACAGGGTTAAAATATCATCGTACTTGAGCAGAAATGAGAAAAAAAATTGTCAGGGTAATTTGCGTTAGCCGCCATCGGCTAATTTAGTTTTTCGTACCCAGAAAAATTATTTATTGTTCGATTTGTATAAAACAAAGTTCATATGCTCCGTGGTCCCAGTTGTAATTTTTTTTGTTACGGTAAAATTTTTCTGTCGGCAACGAAAGTGACGTAATATTAACAAAAACTACAATTTTGACAGTTCGGTACCACTTTTTGAAAGCAAATATTTTTTTTTTCAAAACTGATATAACTAAAAGGATGCACCCTGCAAAGATGCACAAAATCCTTAGCTCAGATTTTTTAATTTCAATTTCATTTTCGGGCAATTTCGAATAAAATGTAAAATAAAGTGTAAAATTCAGTTATTTACAATTCATTCAGCGTCTTCATATTTTGAAATATTTATTTGTAATTTTCATAAACTCGTAGCAATAATCCAGACGAAGAGAATGTATGCGAAAATTAGTTTGTAATATGAGCAGTTGCCGAGAAATATGCAATTTTGCATGCATCACTTTTCACGTTTTTTTGCCTATAAAAGAGTGAATTATCATTCGATTTGCAATATTTTTTTTCCATTTGATGCCTAATGCCAATTTGGACTAGGTCAAGTCAATTTTACATTTTCACTGTGACCGGAAATGACGTCATTTGGGCAAAAACTGTATTTTTAACCCAAAAAACAAATATTTTATTCAAATGAGTCTGCCTTATAATATTTTTAAAATTATGATATTTGATTCCCATCAACGAATAGAATGAAGCCATACGACCATACAGATACCACAAAATGGTTTCTAACTTGTATGGTTACAGAGAAATAGGCGATCTTCTATAAGTCACTTTTCAAGGTTTTTGGTCTATGAAAGTCTCAATTATTATTCGATTTTTATACGCCCACATTTTCATGTGGACGTATTATGTCGTCGCCCCTGTCCGTCCGGACGTCCGTCCGTCCACAATTTGTTTGTGGACTCTCTACAGGTCACAATTCTTATCCGATTTTGACGAAACTTGAAATATAGGTTTATCCCCAAAAGATCTCGGTTCCTTTCGATATTGGCATGTATCGGATCAAAACTTCATGGATTATGGCCCCTGATTGTACGAAAAATCACGTTTTTAGCTTGTGGACCCTATAGAGGTCACAATTT
Organism: Patella depressa; assembly: GCA_948474765.1. Taxonomy (NCBI): domain Eukaryota; kingdom Metazoa; phylum Mollusca; class Gastropoda; family Patellidae; genus Patella; species Patella depressa. Next base: position 40,480,558 of record OX419720.1, on the reverse strand, counting down.
TGAACCGATTTTGATGAAACTTGACATGCATGTTTGTAACCCAAAGATCTTGGTTCCTTTCGATATTTGCGGCTATCGGAATGTAATTTCCTGAATTATGGCCCCTGATTGTCCGAAAAATCACCCTTTTTAGCTTGTGGTCCCTCTGGAGGTCACAATTATTATTCGATTTAAAAAACCGTTTGATTATATCACCGTTACACCCTAAGGAAGGTTGAGTTCGAATTTCGGGAAAATCGGACGAAAATTGCCATACAAAATGGCCGCCGTTTGTACGCGAATACTGTTAAAAAATGGTATATCAAGGTTGTGGACCCTGTGGAGGTCACAATTTTGATTCAATTTTGATGAAACTTGAAATTCATGGTTATAACCCAAAGATCTTGCTTCCTTTCGATATTTGCGCATATCGGATCGTAACTACCTGAATTATGGCCCCTGATTATACGCAAAATCGCCTTTTTTTTTAGCTTGGACGTCACAATTATTATTCGATTTAAAAAACCGTTTGATTATATCACCGTTACACCCTAAGGCAGGTTGAGTTCGAATTTCAGGAAAATCGGACGAAAATTGCCATACAAAATGGCCGCCGTTTGTACGCGAATACTGTTAAAAAATGGTATATCAAGGTTGTGGACCCTGTGGAGGTCACAATTTTGATTCGATTTTGATGAAACTTGAAATTCATGGTTATAACCCAAAGATCTTGCTTCCTTTTAATATTCGCGCATATCGGATCGTAACTTCCTGAATTATGGCCCCTGATTATATGCAAAATCGCCTTTTTTTAGCTTGGAGGTCACAATTATTATCCGATTTAAAAAAACGTTTGATTATATTACCGTTATACGGTAAGGAAGGTTGAGTTTGAATTTCGGGAAAATCAGACCAAAATTGCCATACAAAATGGCCGCCGTTTGTACGCAAATACTGTTAAAAATGGTATATCAAGGTTATGGACCCTGTAACGGTCACAATTTTAATTCGATTTTGATGAAACTTGAAATTCATGGTTATAACCCAAAGATCTTGGTTCTTTTCGATATTTGCGCATATCGGATCGTAACTTCCTGAATTATGGCCCCTGGTTATACACAAAATCCCCCTTTCTTTAGCTTGTGGTCCCTCTGGAGGTCACAATTATTATCCAATTTAAAAAAACGTTTGATTATATCACCGTTACACTGTAAGGAAGGTTGAGTTTGAATTTTGGGAAAATCGGACCAAAATTGACAGACAAAATGGCCGCCGTTTGTACGCGAATACTGTTAAAAAAATGATATATCATGGTTGTAGACCCTGTATAGGTCACAATTTTAATTCGATTTTGATGAGGAAGGTTGAATTCTAATTTCGTGAAAATCGTACCAAAATTGCCATTTGTACGCGAATAGTGTAAAAATATGATATATCATGGTTGTGGACTCTCTACAGGTCACAATTCTTATCTGATTTTGATGAAAAGTCACATTTCTAGGTTGTGTACCGTCACACCATAATCATTGTCGGTTTCGAATTTCATTAATATCAGACTGGAACTGACCAACTAAATGGCTGCTCCCAATACAGTATGAAATACAGGACTTAAAGATGTAGGAAAAATCACTTTCGGTATTGCTTGTTCTCTGTCCATCTCTCGAAAATGTGGGCGTATCCTGCCTGGCAGTGCCAGCCTATCTTTATAATTTTTTTACCATTTGATGCCTTATGCCAATTATGGCTTCTATGAACTAAGTTAACATTTTCAATATCACCGGAAGTAATGTAATTTTTGCAAAAAACGTATTTTTAGCCTTCAAAACAAACATTTTTTTGAAGGGATTTATATTTATTATTCGTTTAACTTGATAACGTCTGACTCTAATGGGCAGTAAGATTGAATCAATACCATCATATTGATATGAAAAAAAGCCTTCTAGCATGTTCCCTTGTCGAATAATAGCCAATTTTCCCAGGGTCACTTTTAAGTTTTTTACCTTCTTAATTTCAGTTTATGGGTTATAGGGTAATTATTTATTGCCCAATATGTATAAAACAAAGTTTGTATTTTGTGTGTTGCGAATTTTCGACTTATTTTTCACCTATAAAAATATCTTTCGGTACCGGAAGTGACGTAATTTTGCCATAATTTACAATTTTGACCTGTCTTTTCGCCAGCAAATATTACTTTTACATATGATAGAGGGTGTCACTGAAGCAAAACAACTAAAGTATAGTTTGGTAGCTCAATGGATCGGCTATGGTATAAGAAACTTCCTGTATGATTCCTGAAAGCCGGTTCAGTGCTGCTTGCAGGTCTAGTTAGGCTTTCAGACTTTCGTCTGAAAGACTATTGTTTTTACTAAAATTATTATTATTTATTATTATTATTTTATTTTTCGGGGGAGCCTATTTCTCAGCGCCTGTAACAGATACCGATCTGGGACCTAATTCTCTATAGGGAAACCATGTGTTGGCTACTTGATAAACTATTTTTGAAACTTCTGCGCAGACCGGAAGTGGTCGAATTTCGTGCTGTGTCAAAAAATTAAAAAACGGCCGTAGATTCGTCAATTCTGTACCTATTTTCACACAAATGACATTTTCGGAAACCTTGAGTCTTTTCTCGGACGATAGCAGTTGAAAATTTCGATATTTCGAAACTTCACCGCTGACTTCTTGCGATCGAAAAATGAAAAATTTTATTTGAGAGACAATTTTTGTTATTTTGCAAAATTTTCAAATTTGACCTAGATTTTTGGATACCTGAAGGCAATTCGGTTCCAGTAATATAAGTTTCATTCCGAGTTATCGCCCTTTATTTTTCGATTTTTTTCGAATTTTCTTCACATTTTGTGAGCTTAAGTTTCGTTTTACGGCCGGATCAACGTTTCTCAAATTCCTGATACATGAAGCAATATTGTCAAACCACCGTTTAAAGCAATTTCAACAACAATCCGTAAACCGGAAGTAGTCGAAATAATATGCGATATATTGAAAAAAACGTGAAAAATTGGTGTCTTGGGTAAAAACACGATTTCTCCGTCCGATATCAACGGATTAAACAAATTAAGGTATCATTTGGCCTAGCGGTGATTGGACCACTGGATGATACCCAATTCGTACGGATACGATGAGCTGGAAGCAAAATATGGCACGCTGAAAATCAAGTATTTTCTGATTTGGAGCGTTTTTGGACGCCTGTATTTCGAAAACTGCTCCAGCGATTTTTCTTAAACTTTATCTATCGATGGTCCTTCCGGTAGTCTTTAGCATGGATCCATCCATTAAGGCTATTATATAATTGGAATAAGACAAAAAAGGGACTGAAAATCGAAAAAAGTCGAAAAATCGTGAAATTTGGGAAAATGCTCCACTATTTTTTTATTTTAAGAGATTTTCAAAAAAAAGATATATATTTAAAAAGCTGACCTAATTACGATTCTAATGATGTATAATATGTATGCAGTTATTGAAATTTAATTTTCAATATTTTGACATTTTGACATTTTTAACACTTTTGAACATAGGATTTCTCAGAAGTATTTTATTTGATCGTATAGTGTCGTATATCATTAGAGAGCCCTGGTCCCATGCAAACTCCAAAACTGGATGTGAAAACTACTCGACAATGATTCGTATACCGGAAGTAGTTAAAATAACAAAGAAAAATGTAAAAAAGATGAAAAAAAATTGGAGCTCTTGCCAAAAGTTCGAATTCTCCGTCACATATTAGCGGACCAAAACAATTAAAGTGTCTTTGGATAGTTCCATTAATAGACGATCGTATAACATCTAAATAACACGAATTTGATTCTTAGGAAATGAATTATGGTACGCCGAAAATTAAGTATTTTCCGTTTTGGAGCATTCTGAGACGCCTTTTTCTCGAAAACGACGCCTACGATTTTTCTTAAACATTTTTTACTCAGAGTCCTATCGGTGGCCTAGCGTGTGCATTTAATAATAAAAGCGTTGCAATATTATAGGCGGTCCAAAAATGACCTCAATCTTTGAAAAAAGTTGAAAAATCATTAAATTATTGAAAATGCTCTTTTATTTATCTTTTTTTCAAAAATTACTTAATGAATGTTTCTGATATTTCTGGTACAGGAAGTTAAGTATCTAATCAACTTGTTAAAGCAATTCCGACAATGATCGAAAAACCGGAAGTAGTCGAAAAAATATCCGATATATTGATTTTTTTTTACATTTTTACAGAAAACTTTTTTATTTATGAATATTTTTTGATGGTAGTTTACACAGAGTTAAAGTATCACCCTACTTGAGCATAAGTGAGAAAGAATTTTGTCTCAGTAATTTTCTTTAGTCGCCATTGGCTAATTTAGTTTTTCGTACCTAGATTAATTATTTATTGTTCGATTTGTATAAAACAAAGTGCGTATGATTCGTGATGTCAATTGTAATATTTTTTGTTACGGTGACATTTTTCTGCACGCAACGGAAGTGGTGTAATATTAACAAAAACTACAATTTTGAGAGTTAAGTACCACTTTTTGACAGCAAATATTATGTTTTTCGAAAACTGACATAACAAAAAGTATGCGCCCTGTAAAGGCGCATAAAATGTTTGGCTGAGATTCTTAAATTTCAATTTCATTTTCGGGCAATTTCGAATAAAATGTAAAAAAAAGGGTAAAATTCAGTTATTACAACCCATTCAACGTCTTTATATTTTGAACTATTTATTCGTAACTTTCATAAACTCGTAGCCATAATCCAGACGAAGAGAATGTATGCGAAAAATAGTTTGTAATATGAGCAGTTGCCGAGAAATATGCAATTTTGCATGCATCACTTTTCACGTTATTTTGCCTATAAAATAGTAAATTATTATCCAATTTTCAATAATTTTTTTTCATTCGATGCCTATTGCCAATTTGGACTAGGTTAAGCCAATTTTACAGTTTCACTGTGACCGAAAATGACGTCATTTTGCCAAAAACTGTATTTCTAACCTAGAAAACAAATATTTTATTCAAATGAGTCTTGTTTATAATATTTTTAAAATTATGATTTTGAATCCCATCACCGAATAGCATGAAATCATACCATCATACAGATACCACAAAAAAGTTTCTAACTTGTACGGTTGCCGAGAAATAGACGATTTTCTACAAGTCACTTTCCAATCTTTTTGGTCTATAAAAGTGTCAATTATTATTCAATTTTCATACAATTTTCACCATGTGATGCCTTATGCCATTTATGATTGCAATGATCTGATTTAACATTTCCATTATCACCGGAAGTAATGTCATATTTGCAAAAAACGTATTTTTAGACTTCAAAATAAAATTTTACTCCAAAATTAGATTTTGCGCGATCCGACTCAAGATGGCGTGTTCAATGACAAATATTACGGGACGCTGAAGATCTAGTATTTTCCTTTTTGGACTTTTATATGATATCAGAATGATACAAATTCGATGGTTAGGCAATAGATTATGAGATGCCGAAAATATAGTATTTTCCTCTTTTTTTGGAGCCTTTTCAAACTCGTTTATCTCGAAAACTACTTCTATTTCACTTCTTAAACTTCTGTTACCCCGAGTCCTATCGGTCGTTTAGGGTATAAAGGTAAATTTAAAAGCATGGCAATGATCTAAAGGACCCTGAAAGCCGATTCAGCACTGCTATGCAGGTCTAGTTATTATTATTATTCTTCTTTTGTTTTGAGTAGATCTCAGCAACTACGTGTCGCATCGTTACGATTTCTTCGGTTTTACTGGGAAAGTGGGTGTGACTTAGAGGATAAAGCTATTTTGAACGTTCTGCGACAATGCGAAATGTCCGAAATCACCGAAGTTATCGTTTTTACAAATATTGCGGTAATTTTAACAATAATCATGGGATTTTAACTTTCGATACATTTTGGCATAGCTGGAGACAGGGCACATAGCTGCGCTACTTTCGATTTTTGATTTTCGGCAAATCTTCGAAGATATTAGGCGCCAAATTTCGGAAATTTAAAATTTTACAAAAAACTTTTTTATTTATGAATATTTTTTAGTCGTGTTGTGCACAGAATTAAAGAGTCATCTGACTTGCGCAAAAATGTTAAAAAATTTTGTCTCAGTAATTTTCCTTGGCCTCCATTGGCTAATTCAGTTTTTCAGTCCTAGATTAATTTTTTATTGTTCGATTTGTATAAAACAAAGTTCATATGCTTCGTTGTCTCAATTGTCATTTTTTTTATTACCAAAAGTGTTATCTGTCGGCGCCGGAAGTGGCATAATTTTACCAAAAACTACAATTTTGACAGTTAGGTACATTTTTTGAAAACAAATATTATTTTTTTGAAAAATTATATGACTCAAAGAGTGTGTCCTTTAAAGGCGCAAAAAATGTCGGAAGCAGTTTTTTTAATTTCTTTTTCATTTTCTAGCAAATTGGATTAAGAGGTGAAAAAAGGCGTAAAATTGACCTATTTACAACTCATTCAGGCTTTTCAGATTTTAAAATATTTTTATGTAACTTTTATAAACTTGTAGCTATAATCCATACGAAGAGAATGTATGTGAAAATTAGTTTGTAATATAAGCAGTTGCCGAGAAATAGGCAATTTTGCATGAGTCACTTTTCACGTAATTTTGGCTGTAAAAGAATCAATTATTATTCGATTTTCAATTTTCTTTCGCCATTGGATGCCTAAGGCTATAGTGGACTATGTCAAACCATTTTACCCCTTGTGCTGCCACCGGAAATGATGTCATTTGCTCAAAACTTAAATTTTAGCCTTCAAAAAACAATATTTTATTCAAATGAGTCGTATTTGTTATTTTTTTCAAATTGTGATATTTGATTCTATTGATCAAATAGATTGAACCCATACGATCATACAGATACCACAAAATGGTTTCTAACTTGTACGGTTGCAGAGAAATGGGCGATTTTCCTTAAGTCACTTTTCAAGGTTTTTGGTCTATAAAAGTGTCAGTTATTATTCGATTTTCATAAAATTTTCACCATATGATATCTTGTGTCATTTATGATTTCATAGAACTAATTTAACATTTTCAGTATCACCGGAAGTAATGTCATTTTGGCAAAAACTGTATTTTTAGCCTTCAAAACAGACATTTTTTTCAAATGAGTCTGATTTGTAATATATTTCAAATTATGATATTTGATTCCAATCAACAAATGGACTGAACCCATACGATCATATAGATACCAAAAGATAGTTTTTATCGTGTACGGTTGCCGAGAAATAGACGATTTTCTACAAATCACTTTTCAAGGTTTTTGGTCTATAAAAGTGGCAATTCTCATTCGATTTACATACAATTTTCGCCATTATGCTGCCTTATGCCATTTCTGATTTCATAAAACTAATTGAACATTTTCATTATCACCGGAAGTAATGAAATTTTGCCAGGATCACTTACAAGTAACATATATATAAAATGAATTGATATTGCTGGATTTGGTTGATTCTTCGTCCATTTTATTTGATGTTTACAATGCTTATGTGGAAACCTGTTTGATGGTTTCATTGGTATCGGAAGTGACATATGTTTAAGGGTAACGTGGCACCGAAAGTGACGTGGCACCAGTGAAACCCGTCATTCCTGCATGCAGGTCTAGTTCATTTTGTCTACGATATCCTTTACGTCTTTTAAGAATCCATATGTAAATTCTCATCCACAATGGCACTTTCCTGTGATCTCGAGCGTCGCACGAATATTGCTTAACATGTTGGGCAGTGCTTACTATGAAGCTGTGTGCTGTAAGTCACGTACGCCATAGCGGCCATACGTTGAAGTCAGCCATGCCTTTTGTCATCACCACAAGTATGAAGCTGTGAGTCACGTACGCCATAGCGGCAATACGCTGAAGTCAGCTATGCCTTTTGTCATCACCACAAGTATTATTATTTCGTGTTCTTATTTTTATTACGCACGGATTTGAATATTTTGTTGACATTTTATAAAGAAAAAACGATGTTCTGAGATCACAAACTATTCTTATTTCCGAAGTTCGGCATTCATTTGCTGTCACGTAAATCTAAAGGAATATTACGGTTGTGAATTTTATGCCGAAGCAGGATCGGCAAGCTTTCATTCAATGTATTACGAAAATGCTTAATTTTGTGCGACATTTACTGACATAAATTTGAATGCCGTACGGGAATTAGGTGTGAAAAATAGCGAGGTTCACCAATTTTTATTACGTACAAGATTTGAATATTTTGTTGACATGTGAATTTTAATTGTGGTATGAATTGAATACCGTACGGGAATTAAATATGAAAAATAGCGAGGTTCACCTAATTTTGTTATGTACGTGATTTTAATATTTTGACGACATGTGACTTAATTGTGGTATGAATTCGTATGCTTAAATAACGATGAGTTATGCCCCTTTATTTTCGGTAAAATGTCCGACTCGAAAAATTTTGAAATCCCATCCCTGGTTCAACCGCTACCTAGTGATCCAAATGCAAAGTCAAATTCTGTCTCGAACTGTCAACCGCATGGCCATCTTTTTTCCCCAGCGGAAACGTTGTCCTAGCAACCAAACATAGACTTGCATGGTCCACGCTCTAATTAAAGGATATGGTAATCTTACACAGGATTCATAATAATAATGCCCATGTTTGAAAGTAAAAAGGTAGCCACACCAGCCCCTACATAAAAGCTATAACAAGACTTTTATGTACAAAATTAAACATATGGCTACCGTAACAATACAACAGGACAAATAAACATTTCTAATTACCATATATTATATAGAGGTAAAACTAACATAAGCCAATCAGCACTGAGAACTGCTAAGGAATTAAAAGGTGCACAGCCCGTATAGAATTCTTAATCCTGGTCGTTATTTGTACGTATGTCGGAAGATAATTAATTTTCGGACTATTACTCGGTATTAACGGTTTAAAACTGTAAAAAGGTGTGTTAATTAACAAGGGTGAAAAACTGTCCGAGAGGTGGGTTAATTAACGCTAGGTGCGTTTTCTGTAGAGGTGTGTTAATTAACCGACCGGTAAAAAATGAATGTCAATGTTGTGTATTGTTTAATTGGCGTGTTTTCTCGCTAGTTGCGATAACTGCACCAAAAGGAGTATAATCAAGGACCAACATGCTTTATCTAACACGTACGAGTTAAATCAAAATTTGAGAAGTAAAACTTTAACCGTGCGATTAATCATTCGACCGTGTTTTACGCAGGTCTTTGTAAAATAATGAGGTCTTTAGATAGCCGTGTGTGTTCGCTATGATCTACGTTTCTCTTATGTCTATTGATGTAGGCCTATTACGTATCATATATATAAAGTTGCATTTTATGAAATAAAAATATGGATTAATCTATCGTATACGGAAAGGCGAATGTAATGTCGTCATTTATAAATACCAAGCAGTCAGCGCCCAAATTGAATATCAAGGTGAAATATTAGATTCAGCAAAAATGGGCCACAATGCGTAAATTGTGCATCTTACCTTCAATAGTAATATCCATCAAACAGAAATCTCCTTGTTGATAAATATTACGACACAACAACCAACCGAACAGTGGTAATTCCCACGCAAATGGTATTTAAACTCAAATTATTTTAGCTTTTCACTAAATTTACATTGCATCAATCCAACTATCCTAATTCCAGAACTAAACTTGTAACTTTACCGTATGTAAATATACTTATTCTTGTAAATATACTTAATCCCCTTCTTCCGACAAGTTATTATTTGTGTTCATGATCAAAAAAATAATATAATTCAAATCAATGTTAACCCATCCATTGGCATTTCAGACTTCACGTCTCCCCGGTTCATGCATTGTCCGTGCAGATTCGACAATCTCAATTACGTCTCCTTGATCAAAGCAACACTTCTGTTTATATGTAGAGGCGTGCACGAGCTTATTCGCACGTATTGGAAAACTATTCGGTTGCTTTATTTGAGAAGATATTAATAATAAACTATAACATTTGGCAATTTTTCTTTGAAAATTCTGATAAATTGGTAGCTCTTCGGGAAGCGCTGATCATATATTATTAACATCGGGGAGATGTTTTGCAAATAACGGAAACAAATTAATAATGATACTATAAATCGAAATTTTGTTACTGTTAATACATAATATATTAAAGTATAAGAACGGATATTGATACACTACACGTATATAATTATAGTGTGCTCTTCATAACTTGTTTAGGGACGCTTTACAAAGTGACAATTTAATCATATAAAAAATATATTAAAAGCCAATATAATTAATTTGTTTTAAATATCCTTTTATTTAGAGAATAAAGATATTTGCAACATCTTAAACTAAGTAAATGGTAGATCATTCCATAAAACAGATACGCCTGTATCAAGAGAGAGTTGTTTACTAGTTGCAGTAAATTTTACAATACACGCTTCTATGTATTCTATTTACATGCCATAAAATTTTTAAACATAAATTACCTTATTTTTCATTTTGCACGATTTTTTAGGTTATCGAAAACATTTAATTAATAAATCTATAAACAAAATTAACAACTGTAATTCAGACAGCAAATTCTAATACACATTTTAGTTGAAGTAAATAATCTGTGTAGCTTGTTGATTAGTTTATTACTTTATGACACCAATCAAGTGTTACGCAACACCTATGTAGGTCAACGTTTTCAAACATTCTGATCAGTCAACCAAAACAAGAAGATGACAATACTTTCCTCCAGTTTGTCTGTATATAAAAGATACAAGTGCACTAATATTGTATTTTAGAAAACGGTAAGAAATATAGGCGGTGTTATTAATATGGATTTATACATGTAGTTAAATATATGCGTTCTTATACACATTTCATTTCTTGATGAATACAACGTGTTTTATACTTCGTCTCCCCGGTTCATGCATTGTCCGTGCAGATTCGACAATCTCAATTACGTCTCCTTGATCAAAGCAACACTTCTGTTTATATGTAGAGGCGTGCACGAGCTTATTCGCACGTATTGGAAAACTATTCGGTTGCTTTATTTGAGAAGATATTAATAATAAACTATAACATTTGGCAATTTTTCTTTGAAAATTCTGATAAATTGGTAGCTCTTCGGGAAGCGCTGATCATATATTATTAACATCGAGGAGATGTTTTGCAAATAACGGAAACAAATTAATAATGATACTATAAATCAAAATTTTGTTACTGTTAATACATAATATATTAAAGTTTAAGAACGGATATTGATACACTACACGTATATAATTATAGTGTGCTCTTCATAACTTGTTTAGGGACGCTTTACAAAGTGACAATTTAATCATATAAAAAATATATTAAAAGCCAATATAATTAATTTGTTTTAAATATCCTTTTATTTAGAGAATAAAGATATTTGCAACATCTTAAACTAAGTAAATGGTAGATCATTCCATAAAACAGATACGCCTGTATCAAGAGAGAGTTGTTTACTAGTTGCAGTAAATTTTACAATACACGCTTCTATGTATTCTATTTACATGCCATAAAATTTTTAAACATAAATTACCTTATATTTCATTTTGCACGATTTTTTAGGTTATCGAAAACATTTAATTAATAAATCTATAAACAAAATTAACAACTGTAATTCAGACAGCAAATTCTAATACACATTTTAGTTAAAATAAATAATCCATGTAGCTTGTTGATTAGTTTATTACTTTATGACACCAATCAAGTGTTACGCAACACCTATGTAGGTCAACGTTTTCAAACATTCTGATCAGTCAACCAAAACAAGAAGATGACAATACTTTCCTCCAGTTTGTCTGTATATAAAAGATACAAGTGCACTAATATTGTATTTTAGAAAACGGTAAGAAATATAGGCGGTGTTATTAATATGGATTTATACATGTAGTTAAATATATGCGTTCTTATACACATTTCATTTCTTGATGAATACAACGTGTTTTATACTTCGTCTCCCCGGTTCATGCATTGTCCGTGCAGATTCGACAATCTCAATTACGTCTCCTTGATCAAAGCAACACTTCTGTTTATATGTAGAGGCGTGCACGAGCTTATTCGCACGTATTGGAAAACTATTCGGTTGCTTTATTTGTGAAGATATTAATAATAAACTATAACATTTGGCAATTTTTCTTTGAAAATTCTGATAAATTGGTAGCTCTTCGGGAAGCGCTGATCATATATTATTAACATCGGGGAGATGTTTTGCAAATAACGGAAACAAATTAATAATGATACTATAAATCGAAATTTTGTTACTGTTAATACATAATATATTAAAGTTTAAGAACGGATATTGATACACTACACGTATATAATTATAGTGTGCTCTTCATAACTTGTTTAGGGACGCTTTACAAAGTGACAATTTAATCATATAAAAAATATATTAAAAGCCAATATAATTAATTTGTTTTATATATCCTTTTATTTAGAGAATAAAGATATTTGCAACATCTTAAACTAAGTAAATGGTAGATCATTCCATAAAACAGATACGCCTGTATCAAGAGAGAGTTGTTTACTAGTTGCAGTAAATTTTACAATACACGCTTCTATGTATTCTATTTACATGCCATAAAATTTTTAAACATAAATTACCTTATTTTTCATTTTGCACGATTTTTTAGGTTATCGAAAACATTTAATTAATAAATCTATAAACAAAATTAACAACTGTAATTCAGACAGCAAATTCTAATACACATTTTAGTTGAAGTAAATAATCTGTGTAGCTTGTTGATTAGTTTATTACTTTATGACACCAATCAAGTGTTACGCAACACCTATGTAGGTCAACGTTTTCAAACATTCTGATCAATCAACCAAAACAAGAAGATGACAATACTTTCCCCCAGTTTGTCTGTATATAAAAGATACAAGTGCACTAATATTGTATTTTAGAAAACGGTAAGAAATATAGGCGGTGTTATTAATATGGATTTATACATGTAGTTAAATATATGCGTTCTTATACACATTTCATTTCTTGATGAATACAACGTGTTTTATACTTCGTTCCAATTTAATTATCTGATATATTATAATCTCCATTGTAAAAACTCAGAGCCTGCTAAGAAACCATAGGTTTCTGTGATTGTGAATCCAGCCTTTGTTTTACAATACAGTCGATTCATGCACGCTTTTCACACGGAATTGCCCTTTGATGTTGTCGGCGACACACAGTTAGCTCTGCTCTGTAATTGCATAAAAACGGCTATTGAAAGTTACTAGTTCTGGAATGAGGATCGTTGAAAAGCTAAAATAATTTCAGTTTAAATACCTTTTGCGTGGGAATTACCACTATTCGGTTGGTTGTTGTGCCGTAATATTTATCAACAAGGAGATTTCTGTTCGATGGATATTGCTATTGAAGGTAAGATGCACAATTTATGCATTGTGGCCCGTTTTTGCTGGATTTACGCTCTATTCTACCACTGCTATATGACGTAACTTAGAGATGCCCATGTGATCTCTAAGTACGTCAATAGCAATGGTAGAATTACAATCAAACTTCACCTTACAGGTAAGTCTCGTTTAATTATTAAATTTCACGTTGATATTCAATTTGGGCGCTGACTGCTTGGTATTTATAAATGACGACATTACATTTGCCTTTCCGTATACGATAGATTAATCCATATTTTTATTTCATAAAATGCAACTTTATATATATGATACGTATCCGTAATAGACCTACAATAGACATAAGAGAAACGTAGATCATAGCGAGCACACACGCCTATCTAAAGACCTCATTATTTTACAAAGACCAGCGTAAAACACACGGTCGAATGATTAATCGCACGGTTAAACAGTTTTACTTCTCAAATTTTGTTTTAACTCGTACGCGTTAGATAAAGCATGTTGGTCCTTGATTATACTCCTTTTGGTGCAGTTATCGCAACTAGCGAGAAAACACGCCAATTAAACAATACACAACATTGACATTTATTTTTTACCGGTCGGTTAATTAACACACCTCTACAGAAAACGCACCTAGCGTTAATTAACCCACCTCTCAGACAGTTTTTCACCCTCGTTAATTAACACACCTTTTTACAGTTTTAAACCGGTAATATCGAGTAATAGTCCGAAAATTAATTTTCTTCCGACATACGTACAAATAACGACCAGGATTAAGAATTCTATACGGGCTGTGCACCTTTTAACTTCTTAGCAGTTCTCAGTGCAGTCTGCGTGTAATTCTAAAAGACAAATTTTAGTAATTGGGCGAGTTAAAATAATGGAACCATCTTTAAATTCGCTGGCCCTGGAACGTTTGGCGCTCGTCGCAACGGATGACGAAGTATTCACTTTAACTGTTCTAACCAATCCATCGTCCGAGGTAATCACATCAACGACCCGAGCAAGTGGCCATTGTCCTCTCTGATAGTTATCGTCGGCCAAAAGTACAATGTCATCGATTCTGACATTTTTATGCTTTAAAGGGACAATAACATTCTTGCTGGCTTGGTAGCTCCAGAAAATAAATAATACCCTTATTCTAAGTACTAGATGTTTAAATGTCCTACCTGTTGTGTAAATTATCCATTACAACCTATTTTATTTGTCCAGAGGGTACGAAAATATTTTAAAATTCAAGTCACATTTGAAAAGGTTTACGTTAGACTTTTCAAATCAATTGGTTGAATTTTTCCAATTTTTATACGCCCACATTTTCATGTGGACGTATATTGTCGTCGCCCCTGTTCGTCCGTCCGTCCGTCCGTCCGTCCGTCCGTCCGTCCACAATTGTTTGTGAACAGTCTACAGGTCACAATTTTTATCCGATTTCAATGAAACTTAAAATATAGGTTTATCACCCTAAGATCTCGGTTCCTTTCGATATTGGCATGTATCGGACCGTAACTTCATGGTTTATGGCCCCTGATTGTACGAAAAATCACGTTTTTTAGCTTGTGAACAGTGTAGAGGTCACAATTTTGAACCGATTTGGATGAAACTTGAAATGCATGTTTATAAACCAAAGATCTTGGTTCCTTTCGATATTTGCGCCAATTGGATCGTAACTTCCTGAATTATGGCCCCTGATTGTCCGAAAAATCGCCCTTTTTAGCTTGTGGTCCCTCTGGAGGTCAAAATTGTTATCCGATTTAAAAAACCGTTTGATTATATCACCGTGCCATGGTTATGAAGGTTAAGTTCGAATTTCGTGAAAATCGGACCAAAATTGACAGACAAAATGGCCGCCATTTGTACGCGAATAGTGTGAAAATATGTTATATCAAGGTTGTGAACAGTGTAGAGGTCACAATTTTGAAACGATTTGGATGAAACTTGAAATTCATATTTATAACCCAAAGATCTTGGTTCCTTTCGATATTTGCGCCAATCGGATCGTAACTTCCTGAATTATGGCCCCTGATTGTCCGAATAATCGCCCTTTTTAGCTTGTGGTCCCTCTGGAGGTCAAAATTGTTATCCGATTTAAAAAAACGTTTGATTATATCACCGTTTCATGGTTATGAAGGTTGAGTTCGAATTTCGTGAAAATCGGACCAAAATTGACGTACAAAATGGCCGCCATTTGTAAGCGAATAGTGTGAAAATATGTTATATCAAGGTTGTGGACCTTATAGAGATCACAATTTTGAACCGATTTGGATGAAACTTGACATGTATGTTTATAACCGAAAGATCTTGGTTCCTTTCGATATTTGAGGCCATTTGATCGTAACTTCCTGAATTATGGCCCCTGATTGTCCGAAAAATTGCCCTTTTTAGCTTGTGGTCCCTCTGGAGGTCAAAATTGTTATCCGATTAAAAAAAACGTTTGATTATATCACCGTTTCATGGTTATGAAGGTTGAATTTGACGGACAAAATGGCCGACGTTTGTACGCGAATAGTGTGAAAATATGTTATATCAAGGTTGTGGACCTTATAGAGGTCACAATTTTGAACCAATTTTGATGAAACTTGACATGTATGTTTATAACCGAAAGATCTTGGTTCCTTTCGATATTTGCGCCCATCGGATCGTAACTTCCTGAATTATGGCCCCTGATTGTCCAAAAAAATCGCCCTTTTTAGCTTGTGGTCCCTCTGGAGGTCAAAATTATTATCCGATTTAAAAATACGTTTGTCTATATCACTGTTACATGGTAATGAAGAGAGAGTTTGATTTACGTGAAAATCGGACTAGAATTGACTAACAAAATGGCCGCCGTTTGTACACGAATAGTGTGAAAAAATGTTATATCAAGGTTGTGGACCCTATAAAGGTCACAATTTTGAATCGATTTTGATGAAACTTGACATGTATGTTTATAACCCAAAGATCTTGGTCCCTTTCGATATTTGCGGGTCATTACTTCCTGAATTATGTCCCCTGATTGTACGAAAAATCACCCTTTTTAACTTGTTGTGCCTCTGGAGGTCACAATTATTATCTGATTTAAAAAAAAACAACTTTTGATTATAAAAACCAAACAAATTCTAATGATTTTCTGATAATTCCTTAATATGCGACAACTCTTGTTGACTGCCCGGACGATTTGGCTGCTGCGTGGGCGTATGTTTCGTTGCCTGGCAACCTATTTTTTAAATTAGGTGTGTTAAGATGAAATTTATATCATCATTTAATTGGAATATTCTAAAATAATACGATTTGTTGACCAGAATGAAGATTAGGACATATTTTTCAGTTACAACAAGAGTGTTATTGGGGCTTTAAAGTCCATTTGGTTCTTTCTTGTAGCGTGGGAATGTATTCCTGCACCCAACGCTTCCAAAATACACCAGTTAAATACTGGGTTTGACGCCACTTTCTTCAAAGGTACAAGTCTTTTTGATCAAACACTCCAGGTGGTAAAGTAGAACTTGACCTAAGGTGTAGAAGATGGTTTGGTGTTAACGGTGATTCGTCCAATACATCATCGCTTACCCTTGTAAGTGGTCGACTATCATGATAATCAATACAGCTTCTGATACAACAGTTAACAAAATCTCATCACAGACAAGCCGCTGTTCTTTTAACACTGATTTAAGTACCTGCCTAATTGAACGGATCATCCGTTCCCATATGCCCCCCATATGACTGGCTGCTGGTGGGTTAAAATGCCAGCAGATACTTTTTATGGACACAAAAAATTCGAAATTCTTGACTGGTTGAATTCATGGATACAGTCCCTTAGTTCTTTCTCAGCGGAAACGAAATTAGAACCATTATCACTAAAGATTTCTTCAGGACAACTTCTTTAGCAAATGAACCACCTTAAATGAATGAGTC
Organism: Patella depressa; assembly: GCA_948474765.1. Lineage (NCBI taxonomy): Eukaryota > Metazoa > Mollusca > Gastropoda > Patellidae > Patella > Patella depressa. The sequence continues at coordinate 40,463,350 of OX419720.1, read as the reverse complement.
CGTATTTCAAGAATGCGCAATTTCGACGTGGACTGCCCTGGATGCCATACAGGTAAACAACCATATCTCTTTACAATACTTCTACCCTGCTTTACAGACAATGGTCCAAAATAATCGATTCCTACACAAGAGAAAGGGGGCTTATCCGGTGTCAAACGTTGTTTAGGCAAATCAACACATTTCGGTAAAACCCTACGGACAGCAGATCTCCCTTTGACGATCCAATATTTACGCCTCAAGAAAGACAAAACCGATTCCTGACCTAAATGACAGACTTTCAAATGATGTGAATTAATAACCAAATCTGTAACATAAATTTTTGCTTCTTTCCGAACTTCAGGGTCGTCATCCTTCAATTCTGGAATAACATGGGAGAAGGAGAAGAACTTTAATTCCCCCTCAGAAATTCTGGACCACTAATCCATCTATTGTCCTTCACCATGGTCTTTAACTTTAACCCCTTGGAACCGTCATCAGCAGGATTCAAATCCCGATTTACATAACGCCATTCTGAAATCATAGATCCAAGATGAATAACTGTTAATCTATTCAATTCAAACCTATGGAACCTTTTACTATCATTGTTAATACACTTTAAAACTGACAACGAATCTGTCCAAAATACAGTCTTCTCTATAACAAACTCCAATTCTTCCTGTATAAATCTTCTCATCTTCACTGCAACAACCGCAGCCGATAATTCCAGCCTTGGAATAGACACCTACATTTCCCAAATACAAAAGAACAGTGAACCTCTCCACTGGAATTGATCAATCTCAAATATGCAACAGCAGAATAACCAACTCTAGAACTATCGCAAAATATATGTAACTGGACCTCTTCAATAACACCAAATACCTTATGTTTCAAACACCTATTAACCTTAATTTCAGACAACCTATCTAAATCCTCTAACCATCTGTACCATTGAAGCTTATCTTCCAAAGAAACAGGATCATCCCAACCTAGATTTCTCCTACTCAACATTTGTAATAACAACTTCGCCTTCATAATGTATGGAGCGATAAACCCAATAGGATCAAATAATGGATAAACAATTGACAAAATACTTCTTTTTGTTGTAACCTTCTCAAACGAATACAACAACTTCTCATTGACCTCCCATGAAAAGACATCTGATTCGGTATCCCATCTCAATCCCAAAACACTTTGAGTGGGCAAAAGGTTATACAGATCAACAATAGACTTGGCTCTATCTTTTTCTGGAACGTTCTCCAAAAACCTGCGATCAGTACACCACCACTTAGTCAACCTAAAACCACAAGTAAATAATAGCTTTGACAACTCGTGGAACAATTTAACTGATAAATTTAAAGAATCAACTGACTTCATCAGGTCATCTAAGTACATATTATTCACAATGGTCTTCACAGTTTCAGGATCGAAGTCGCCATCGTAAAGCTCAGCACATTTCTTGACACAGTAATTAGCAACAGCAGGTGAAGATGTGGTGTTTGGTCATCCGATAATCTTCTACAACGTCATTAATGTCTTCATTTCTCCACCATAGGAATCTCAATACATCAAAATCCTTTAGTTCAACTCTAACTTGGTGAAAATGAGCCTCAATATCAGCTATAAACCCAATCTCTCCCTGTCTGAACCGAAATAAGACTCCTAACAAGTGATTAGCTAAGTCTGGGCTTTGCAATAACTGACTGTTAAGCGATGTTCCATGGTATTGAGCTGCACAGTCGAAGACTACTCTAACTTTATCTGGCTTTAATGGATGGGTTACTGGATGGTGTGGTAAATACCAAATGGGTCTTTCATTTAAATCAATTTCCACCTCTGAAATCTTCTCAGCATGGCCCTTAGAAATATAATCATTAATTGTGGTCTGGTACTTAAAGAACAAATCAGGATTCCTTCTTAACCTCTTAGATAATCCATCTAATCTGTTCAAAGCCATAGCTCTATTATTAATTAGATCAGGAGGAATTCTCTTCAATGGTAGTGGAATTTGAAAATGACCATCAACAATCTTTAATCCATCCTCAATAATACATAAAGCCCTTTTATCTTCAATTGAATAACCTGGTTTATTTTCAACTTCTAGATCTTTGAAATCTGTATTCCACAATCTCTGCAACTGTTCCTTTAGATCATCTTTAACTTCAGTGTCTTCATGACTAATAACAGATCTAACAAAATTAAAACAAAACTCATTAAAATCTCGTGACTGATCAACTGATCCAACAATAATCCAGCCTAACCTATACTTAATAGCAACTGGTTCATTTTCACCACCTTCTCTGTAATCTAAAGGGATAAAAAGTTTTGTCCGTTCTTTAACACCAATAATAACAGTTACCTCATGAAACTGCACTTTAGGACAGTCAATATCTTTCAAATGTAAGTATTTCTGTAGATCTTCCATCCTTGGAATTGTAGTGGTGGGAATTGGTAATGATGGTACAATTCTAACATCACTAAAATCAACCGATGTATCTCCATCTGAAGACTTGATGACAATATCGACTAATTCACTTTCAACTTCCTTAGATCCTGTAACACCTGTGACAGTAAATGGATCAATCTCGCCACCAATATCAAGATGAGCAGCAAGTTTCTTTAAGACTAAAGTGATTTTGAATCCAGTATCCAGCAAAGCATAAGTAGTGACTTCTTTCTTGGTGATTTTATTCTGAACAATAACTGGAACAACTCCAAGAACAACCTTCCTTTCCCAGCCCCAGCAGCAGCAGTAACAACACTGGAGGTCTTCTTGGAATCGTCTATCTTCTCAATAGAACTGTATTGACTCAAATTAAACAAATTAACATCATGCAACAAAGTATTGTGATCCCTTTCACAATTAGGAATCTGACATCTAAATCCAGGCCTATCACAAAATTTAATCGAATGTCCTTTATTTAAACACTTAAAACATAACTGGAGGTCACTGACAACTTTACCTTTACCTCTATTGTCATGATCTATAAACTGACTGCACTTCCAAATAGGATGCCTACCTGCACAGTAAATTCATGGTGATCTAAAATTCCCAGCACCGGATCATAAAATGTTGGGAGGACTTGAATTCATCTTACAAGCTGCATTCGAACTCGTTGTAGCCATAAGAGTTGCCATCGGTCTGGGTTTTCTAAAATAGGAACTATCAAATTTCTTCTCTCTGGAGCTATTCGACAAGTCTTCCCCAAACTCATTGTTAACTAATACTGCTCGTTCTTTAACAAAATGTAAAAAGTCTATAAACCTTGGTTTGGAACCATTTTCCAGAATTCTACCAGCCCTTTCCGTCCACTTAGCCCTCAAAAACATAGGTAATTTAGAATTCAAGTCCCTCAGTGTGTTCATGTGATCTAAATCATTCATGTAGTCCCTTCCCACAGCTAGTGTTCTATTAGTAATCTCCCAGTTACGAACAAATTCCATCAGGAAAGTACTATTTGCAGTCTTGATAACAGGTAAATTCTCTTAGTCATATAGGCTTTTGCAATAACACGAGGTTTACCGAAATTCTCACGCAAAGTTCGTTTAGCTGTTTCAAATCCTGTCTCTACAGGTAAATTTACACAACATTCTATGGACTCCCTGGCCTTTCCACTACAGTGCTGAATTAAAAGTTGTAATTTACGTGATTCCTCTGGGTTATTATTAGTTTCTAACAGAGTTTCAAAATTGAGCATAAAAGAAATAAACTTTAAAGGATCACCATTGACTGTCATATATTCCAACTTTGGGGTCGAAACCACCTGACACAGTTTTTGTACTAAGTCATTTGTTGTATTTTGTGTGTTATCACAAACATCACTTCTAAAAACAGAAACATTATTCTGAGGGTAAGTATGAACATTATTTTGCCTATCAGTATTTACATGATAAATGAAATTAGAACTTGGACTAGAGTGTGGGGGAACAATATGACTGATTGGCACATAATACTATAAGATGTGGAAGTATTTGTGAATGTAGGCCTACCATCAATGGTACAAGTAGGTATAAAATTATAATTTGTCGAATTACACACAGACATATTACAATTTGCATCATAATATGGAATGGATGACATATTATTTGATGGAAAAGACAAATTATTAGATATAGGTAAGTAATCAGCAGAATTATTAAATGGCAGTGACATGGAAGAAATGGTACTAACCGATATGTTATTTTCATCTGTTCGAGGTAAGGCATGATTATTAACAGATAAACTCACTCTATTAGTATCAGGTTGTACAACAGATTCCCTAGTTACAGATTTATACTGTGGTAAAGTATTAGTAGTATTACAGTACATGTCATAGGCAAGCTTACAATAGAATAATCATGATCTACATGAGTTACAATAGGTATAACATTTGATAATACAGGATTGTGCTCAACAGGTAAATTATTACAATTTGATTTAACAATTAAATTTGGAGATTCAAATAAATTGACAGGTCCTTCTATATCAATAACCACTCTACCACCATGAAGTAAATTTCGATTTACACACGGTGTAAAGCAATTTATGTCATCACTGGTGAAAGTTTTTTCTGCCGAATCTAAAGTAAACTCAAATTTATAATTATCAGACCTAGGGGATAGTAATGTTCGATCACGATAAACATCAGATTTCCTGTCTTCATTTTCATCCTTTTCTAAACTAATTTGTGCTTGTTGTTCTTCAAATTCAATATCTAATAATTCTTCTTCGGCTTTTAACCTGGTTAATCTTTCTGACACTTCCATTTTTATACGCCCACATTGAAATGTGGTCGTATATTGTCATCACCCCATCCATCCGTCCGGAGGTCCGCCGTCCACAATTGCTTGTGGACGCTCTAGAGGCTAAAGTTAATATCCGATTGACTTTAAATTTATACACAGTGTTTAAGGGCATGAGACGAAGAAGCCTTTTGTTTTTCAGCGATTTCCGATAATAAGTGCCAGAGGTATGGCCCTTGATCACTTCAAAAAATCTTGTGGACGCTCTAGAGGCCAAAGTTAATATCTGATTGACTTTAAATTTATACACAGTGTTTAAGATCATGAGACGAAGATGTCTATAGATTTTCAGCGATTTCCAATAATTACTGCCAGAGTTATGGCCCTTGATCACTTCAAAAAATCTTGTAGATGCTCTAGAGGCCAAAGTTAATATCCGATTGACTTCAAATTTATACACAGTGTTTACAGTCATGAGACGAAGAAGCCTATTGATTTTCAGCGATTTCAAATAATTACTGCCATATATATCCCCCTTGATAACTTCAAAAATCTTGTGACGCTATAGAGGCCAAACTTATCATCCGATTGACTTCAGATTGATACACAGAGTTTAAGGTGTTGAAACGAACAAGTACTTTGATTTTCAATGAATTTTGATAACTGATATTAAATGTTTCATATACTAATTGTTAGCGTGGGGCAAAACTTTATAAATAGCAAACCAATTCTAATGATTTTCTGATAATTACATAATGAGTTGTTACTCTTGATCAAATTTTAGTGTATTACAAATGTTTCATGAACGAAAAAAGTAAAAATATGCGACAACCCTTGTTGACTGCCTGGACGATTTAGCTGCTGTGGGCGTATGTTTCGTTGCCTGGCAACCTATCTTTTGTTTAATATGTTGCCTTTTCGGACGTGCAAGAGCCAACTTTTCTTTATGTTGTAAAATTTCAAGACTGACTTGCGAACCAAACGAACTATCGTTGTCAGAATGAGAAATGTCACATTGTTTATCTTCTTCAGACGTGATGAAAGTTTACCATAAAACTAAAAACTTGAACAATCGACAGCTTGCATAATCACAACTTCAATGTGCTTATATATATATCGGCACACTACGATAGAGTTAATCAAACAAATTTATTATCCATGAACAGTGCGGCAATGTACATCATCACAATCATGACATCAACATTACATCAATACTGGCAAGACATCGTCAATGACATCAACATGGACCGATATAAACATCATGACATCGGTTGTGATTAGTTTAGGAACGATCGATGTATACAATTAATAATACATATCAATAGGTTAAATTTCACCATCTAGGTAACCACAAATTGTAGTTTGTCTATTTATAGCAGTTCTCATTCTGTCTCTTTTCTCCCCTTTTGCATGCCCATTTTTGTTGATTTTTTGGTCTAGAATGGACTAAGAGGGTTTGAATTAATATTTTCTGCCAGGTTTTGGTAAATATTCATGATTTTGAGGCGGAAGGATAAAGGTGTTATGAGGTTGGCTACGGTGATATGTACGGCAACTAGATACATGTTTTGAGTATGCTTCTTCAAGTTCGTGTATCTCAAAATTTTGGTGGTCAACCTCATAAAAATTTTAGTGCAAAGACATGGCCATTTGTTCCTCTGTCTGTAGTGAAAAGCATTTCACCCAACGAAAATTTGGGGAAAAGTTGGAGGTGGGCAACGAGTCCAGAATTAACATTGAAGTCAATGGAGAAATTAATGGTGGTCTGCCTCCATTAGGAATTTTCAAAGTTATCTCCCCTTTGAAAAATAAGGATCAAAGTTTTCAAAAAAAAAAATCGACGAAATAATATAGGTCAGATCACCTACTGATTCGTAAACAAAAAATAGGTTGCCAAGCAACGAAACATACGCCCACACAGCAGCTAAATCGTCCGGGCAGTCAACAAGAGTTGTTGCATTTTAAGTAATCATCAGAAAAACATAATTAAAACTCATAACTATGGTGTAACTGTGATATAATCAAACGTTTTTTTAAATCAGACCACAAGCTAAAAAGGGTGATTTTTCCTACAATCAGGGGCCATAATTCAGGAAGTTACGATCCGATATGCGCAAATATGCAATGGAACCAAGATCTTTAGGTTATAAACATGCATTTCAAGTTTCATCAAAATCAGTTCAAAATTGTGACCTCTATAGGGTCCACAACCTTGAAATAACATATTTTCACATTATTCGCGTACAAACGGCGGCCATTTTATCCGTCAATTATGGTCCGATTTTCACGAAATTCAAATTCTCTCTTCATTACCATGTAACGTTGATATACATGTAATCAAACGTTTTTTTAAATCGGATAATAATTTTGACCTCCGAAGGGACCACAAGCTAACAAAAGCAGTTTTTTTTGACAATCAGAGGCCATAATTATAAGTTACGATCCAATGGGTGCAAATATTGAAAGGAACCAAGATCTTTGGGTTATAAACATACAAGTCAAGTTTCATCAAAATCGGTTCAAAATTGTGACCTCTATAGGGTCCACAACCTTGATATAACATATTTTCACACTATTCGTGTACAAACGATGGCCATTTTGTCCGTCAATTCAGGTTCGATTTTATTGTCCGATTTTCACGAAATTCAAATTCTCTCTTCATTACCATGTAACGGTGATATAATCAAATGGTTTTTTAAATCGGATAATAATTTTGACCTCCAAAGGGACCACAAGCTAACAAAAGCGTTTTTTTGGACAATCAGGGGACATAATTATAAGTTAAGATCCAATGGGTGCAAATATCGAAAGGAACCAAGTTTCATCAAAATCGGTTCAAAATTGTGACCTCTATAGGGTCCATGTAACGGTGATATAATGAAACATTTTTTTAAATCGGATAACAATTTTGACCTCCAGAGGGACCACAAGCTAACAAAAGCGATTTTTCGGACAATCAGTGGCCATAATTCAGGAAGTTACGATCTGATTGGCGCAAATATTGAAAGGAACCAAGATCTTTGGGTTATAAACATGGATTTCAAGTTTCATCAATATCGGTTCAAAATTGTGACAAGCTAAAAAACATGATTTTTCGTACAATCAGGGGCCATAACCCATGAAGTTACAGTCCGATACATGCCAGTATCGAAAAGGAACCGAGATCTTAGGGTGATAAATCTATATTTTAAGTTTCATTGAAATCGGGTAAAAATTGTGACCTGTAGACTGTTCACAAACAAAATGCGCTTCAAGGACAGCAAAGGGGATCCTCACGGGTTCAGGGTTTTCCTATCAGACCATAAACTACCACAGTCTCTTATAATCCGCTATCGAGGGAATAGGTTACATGTTTTATTTAAACTGGCCGCAGTATATGTAACACATTTTGAGGCAATCAACCTTTACCTCACAACCAGGTGTCTCAACAATGAGACAGGTCTCATAGCTGACTTCAGCCATCCAGTAGCCTATCTCGAATTGAAGATTCTTGCCATTCTTGCTAAAGTATTGACTGGACCATGGATGAAACATTTTTATCGGGGGAAGAATGAGCGGATGCGTCACATGGATGCTTTCAACGAAGTGAACATGTGTTCTGTGAAGGTTGAGGCTTTGATGGCTGAGGATGAAATCAAGCTGAGTGATTTCACTGAAGACTTCTTTGGTGTAAAATTAGACCACAGTGAGGACCCATACATTTGGAAAGATGATGTTGATGGCAATCAGTTTTCAGTGACAATGAAAGCTCTCTTGAAAGCGGTCTTTGAGGTGATCCAGAGACAATATTAAAAAATAAGACAATATGGAGGACACAGCTGAGAGGAGACAGATCCTACAGAGTGCGAGGACACACAATATCGATTCGGAAGAGGTTATGGGCATGTTCAGTGCCAATATTGCCAGAGCCCCTCGAGCTACCCTTCTCTTTGTTTCATCAAAAATTCGGTCGAAAATAAACGATACACTCAAGTTCATTGAGTCACATCCAGACAAGGAGAACATTATTAAGAAATCGGTATCTCTTGTTACCCACCTTAGAAGAAAGACACAGAAGTCAATCGAAGACCTCCAAAAAGAACTGTCTTGTCGCATAGCCAATAAAATGCAGAAAAAGGAACAAACTGAGCGAAGGAAAATCGAGAAGACCGTAAAAGAGATCATGTTGTCCGAAGACCAAGACCCTTCATTGTATGCAAAAGCCTTTCCCTATCTTGATAAGCCATCATTGGACATCCTCCTGGAGATCACTAGTGGGGTTATTGTAGGAAGGAAGATGCTGCATAATTGGACACAGCCAGGATCTTTCACTGATAAAACCTACAATGGGAAAATAGAAAAGCAAAAAATCACCAAAAAATGCTATGTTTATAGAATTTGCTATTGGGACCATGACGAAAACTATGAGGATAAGGGTGAAGACAGTACCATCAATATTCATGAATTGGCCTCTGACTATATTTGTGGAGACCTACAGTTGTTATCTTAAAGAAACAATAACATTTTTGCTGGCTTCACAGCTCCAGAAATACTACAATTACATACTATTTTATTTGTTCCGAGGGTTCGAAAATATGTTTAAATCCAAGTCACAGTTGAAAGTATTCACGTAAAGCTTTTCAAATCATACCAATACCATACAATTGAATTTTTCCAATTTTTTAAATTAGGTGTGTTAAAATGATTTTTTAGGACCAATTAATTGGAATATTGTAAAATAGTACAATTTGTTGACCAGAATAAAGATTGAGACATATTATTCAGTTACAACAAGAGTGTTATTATTGGGCCTTTAAGTGCAGCAGTGTAGGTTCTAACTCTCCTGCAAATTTGAGGGAGATATTTTAAAAAATTAAAAAGTTATGTCCTTTTTTGTGTTTTTTTCAAACGTTGAAGGCCGCGTGTTTCCTTCATTGTTCTAATACCAAAAGGGTCGTTAATTACTAATGGTTAATTAGCAATAACTTCCTTAATATTAGTCCTATTGTGTTCATCTTGAGCTTTTTGGAAAAGATTTTAAAGCCCCTTTTCCAGAAATAATAAACTTGGGGGGATACAAGAAGTTTTCATTGTCATCCCTACTTCCAGGCTGCCTTTTAATGACTTCATGCAACATATAAAATCTTTTATAATTTCATGCAACATATAAATTATGTAACCTACCAAACAATACCAACGAATATGGCGTAAAATGGCATCCCGTATACTGGCTAAAAACAAAGGGTTGCCCACTTCATGGGATAAATGGACACCATCTCTGGCATAAGGGTGTGTGACTGGCTGCCAAAGCCCAGCTCGGTGTCCCCAAAAACTCAATGTGGGATCATCTTGACAAAATTGCATAAGGGCATTGTTCGTTTGGACAATATTGCTGTTGTAGTTTTAATATGGAACAGTCTGCCGCGGCAACAACTGCGAAATTATTACACATTTTGGCGCCCAACCACTCTGAATATAACCGGCAAACGATGTAATATCCAAAGCTGTTCGAACGGGGCTACTGTTTGTATCAGATAAGTCATTCGATCCTAAATGAAGATATACCAAATCCGATCCAGCAAAACGATCATTTCTTTTACATAAAGGACCGTGCGGGTCATTCCTCACACGTAATCCACCATACCCCCAACAGCGAACAACACAAATGGTAGAACGAATGCATTTGACCTACAATGCTTTAACTTTGTGACTATTTGATCTATTTTACTAAATCTTTTTTCTTTGAACACCTTGAGACAATTACTTCAAATCTGCAGTTTTAGATTTTCGAATTTTGAAAATTCGTAGCTGTGATTTAAAACCGGAAGTTATGACCCAATTTGACAACTCTTTAATAGTTGTACGATTTTCATGAAATTTAGCATGTAAGTAGATCTTACTGATGCGACCTAAAAAATATGATTTTGTAAATTTTGTAAATTATCTCCCCTTAATGAGATTAAGGATCAAAATTTTCAAACAAATCATCGAAATATAGGTCAGAATGACCTAAAAAAAATTTCAATACTAAACAAGTAATTACTGATTCATACACAAAATATGGACTTTAAAGTGAGGAACATTACAACCGGGCGAAATTTTCTGTTTTATCACCTTAATTTTTTTACAGTATCTTTGATTACCAACCAATTAATACAAAACGTTATAAATAAGAGAGAGAGAGAGAAATGGGGCTTAACGTCCATTCGACATAAACTAGGTAATTTCGGGACTAACATTTGGCTTTTAATTTTATTTGAAAACTTCCCTTGTGCGTAGGGGTCTTTAGCCGTGGGAGGAAACTGAAGGACACGGAGAAAACCCACGAGGTTGGACAGGCGACCATACTCCATGTCACATACAACCTGGAAATCGAAACGACACCGGTTGACTCAATGACAGACGTTAAGATACAGTGCGGACATGCTAACCATTCAGCCTCCCTAAAATCGGCAAATTGCTGACTTATAGCGAGAAACATTTCCACCGGGCGAAATTTTCTGTTTTAACAGTTTAATTTGCACGGTACCTTTAATTACCAACCGATTACTACAAAACTTTTGAAAATAAGCTCCCACTGATCAGCTTAATCGTTTGCAATAAATGTTTGGCCTGAATTGAAAGTTCTGCACCGAGAAAGTTCATCTAGATTTTCCGGTGTGGTTCCCCCTTGTCAGTGAGGCAGAACGGAGGGCCTGACAAAGACAGCTGTCTAATCATTTGGATGGGAAGAAAAACCAAGGTCCGGTGTCCACATTGGAGTGTACGTAAAAGATCCCTTAGCAGTTGGAATTTGATACTGTTGAACAAGCTCTATACGATGACTAAATGTGCAGATTGTAGTCACCCACGCTGCATGTTTCACTTAACAATGAAAGGGTGCCATTCTCAATTTTTGATCCTTTTGTTCTTTTACTCCTGATATATTGGACTGTTGATCGATGGTTTCATATAAAAGACTACCGATAAGACTCTTTGTAGAAGAAGTTCGAAAAAAATATAATGCTCCAAATCGTAAAAATACGACTTTTTGGATTTTCGATCTCTTTTTTTTTGGCTACCCCAAACATTTAAAAAAAATGATACAATGATTTCACACTACAGCCTAGCTATTAGACTCTTGATTGGCAAGAGTTTCATTGCCCTCCCTTTATTATAACCAAAGTTATCGTGCCCAAAGAATCAACAAATCAGCTAGCTTATCTCTGCGATAGAACTTTTGCGATATTGCACTTAAAGACATGTGAGTTACATTTTCTGAATCCTTGAAGGAAAGCCTAAAAAACGTTCAGAGCCGAATTTTGATTTAGGTTAACTGATGGTCGCTATTTTGAAGTGAATATAAAACATAGTGAAAAATCGACATTTACGGACTTCTGAACAAACACAATAGGGCATAGTATGTTCAATGCGTCTCCTATGTCTGAAATTAGGTTACAAGATTTTAAGCTAATTTGTTTGCGATAATATTCTCTTTATTCTGTGCGATGAATTGAATATGAGAGATTTGTACATATTTATAGCACTATAAGGGACTCTTATATCACTAAGATAATGTTCTAGGTTCTAGATTTTCTTTGTACTCGAGCAATTGTTGTTTTGAAGCGTCTTGCCATTTTACGACTAGGCTGTCAACTAATTTTTCTCAGAAGAGACAAAGGCTTCGATATTTAGGGTTTCACACTGCGTAGCTTGTGTGAAACACTATTGTTTTTGTTAAAATTATTCTTATTATTATTAGGGTTTCACACTGCGTAGCTTGTGTGAAACACTATTGTTTTTGTTAAAATTATTCTTATTAGACTTTCAGACTTTCGTCTGAAAGCCTATTGAGATTACTAAAATTATTATTTTTTTTTTATTATTATTATTTACCGCCGGAGCCTATTTCTCTATGATCGAAAAAAGATACCGATCTGCGGTTCATCTTTCTATCGGGAAACCATGTGTTGGCTACTCAATAAAGCAATTTTTATACGCCCACATTTTCATGTGGACGTATATTGTCGTCGCCCCTGTTCGTCCGTCCGTCCGGACGTCCATCCGTCCACAATTGTTTGTGAACAGTCTACAGGTCACAATTTTTATCCGATTTCAATGAAACTTAAAACATAGGTTTATCACCCTAAGATCTCGGTTCCTTTCGATATTGGCATGTATCGGACTGTAACTTCATGGGTTATGGCCCCTGATTGTACGAAAAATCATGTTTTTTAGCTTGTGAACAGTGTAGAGGTCACAATTTTGAACCGATTTGGATGAAACTTGAAATGCAGGTTTATAACCCAAAGATCTTGGTTCCTTTCGATATTTGCGCCAATCGGATCGTAACTTCCTGAATTATGGCCCCTGATTGTCCGAAAAATCGCCCTTTTTAGCTTGTGGTCCCTCTGGAGGTCAAAATTGTTATCAGATAAGCAATTTGATTGGTTGATGCTTTGGGACACGATAACTTTAGTTCTAATTAATCGAGATTGATGAAACTTGGTGTATAGTTTCATTATAGTAATACCTTGACTAAGTTCGATAATGAGCATTTCCTGCTCAGGGTAAGCAGAGCTATACGCAATTTGATTGGTCGAGAATTTGGAACACAATAACTCTCCTTCTAATTGAGTTAAAATGTTCAAACTTGGTGTATATGCTTATTAGGTCAATGCCTTGATGGAGTTCGAAGATGAGCATTTCCGCTTAGGGTAAGCAGAGATAAGCAATTTGATTGGTTGATGCTTTGGGACACGATAACTTTAGTTCTAATTAAGTGAGATTGATGAAACTTGGTGTATAGTTTCATTATAGTAATACCTTGACTAAGTTCGATAATGAGCATTTTCTGCTCAGGGTAAGCAGAGCGATAAGCAATTTGATTTGCCGAGACTTTGGAACACAATAACTCTCCTTCGAATTGAGTTAAAATGTTCAAAATTGGTGTGTATGCTTATTAGGTCAATGCCTTGATGGAGTTCGAAGATGAGCATTTTCTTCTTACGGTAGGCAGAGATAAGCAATTTTTGGACGACACTTCGTGTTCAGTTTGATTGGGCGATACGTTTGAAAAAAATAAATGTGCGATTAATTAATATGTGTCATCTATTTATTTTGGGATTTCGGCGGGGGACATCAGCCTCGCTGTTGGCTTGTTTTTTCCAATTTGCTTATATCTCAGGAACTACTTGTCGGATCGATGCAATGTCGTGAGTTTTACTGCGAAAGTGGGTGTGACTTAGAGATTAAAGCTATTTCCAGCATTTTGAAATATTGCCATAATATTAACAACATAGCCAGAGACATGGCACATAGCTACGTGTCTTTAGATTTTTAAATTTCGCCGAATCTTCGGAACAATAAGGCGCCAAATTTTGATAATTTAAATTTTGACAAAAAACTTTTTTATTAATAAATATTTTTTAATGACCTTTTACCAAGGGTTAAAGGGTCGTCGGATTTGGGCAAAAATGTGAACATTTTTTTTTTCTGGATAATTTTCCTTGGTCGCTATTGGCTAATTCAGTTTATCGGTTCTATATAAATTATTTATCGTCCGATTTGTATAAAACAATAACCCATATGAAGAGAGTGTATGTGAAAATTAATTTGTAATATGCGCAGATGCCGAGAAAAAGTCAATTTTGCATGAGTCACTTTTCACGTTATTTTGGCTGTAAAAAGAATCAATTATTTTGTGATTTTCAATTTTCTTTCACCATTGGATGCCTAATGTCTTACGTGGGTTATTATATGATATTTATGCTATGGTTTGTACAATTACATGGTCTCAAAAACTTATAGTTTTTTTAGTTTTTAACGTTATTTCATCTGGATTATCGCCCTTTTTTATCGTGAAATTGCACCTTCTAAGCGACGACGTCACGCCATTCAGTTTGCAGACGACGGTCTCCCTAGACGGTCTTACATTCCTTTGCTTCCATGTATTCAGTTTTGTTTTTGTCCCCCGCCTGGGTTCGTCCGTCTGTCTGTCTGTCCGTCTGTCTGTCCGTCTGTCTGTCCTTCTGTCTGTCCGTCTGTCTGTCCGTCACACTTTTTGGGACACAATAACTCTCTTCCTAATTGAGCTAGAATGTTCAAACTTGGTGTATGTGTTTATTAGGTCAATGCCTTGATGGAGTTCGAAGATGAGCATTTTCTGCTTAGGGTAAGCAGAGATAAGCAATTTGATTGGTTGATGCTTTGGGACACGATAACTTTAGTTCTAATTAAGTGAGATTGATGAAACTTGGTGTATAGTTTCATTATAGTAATACCTTGACTAAGTTCGATAATAAGCATTTTCTGCTCAGGGTAAGCAGAGCTATACGCAATTTGATTGGTCGAGAATTTGGAACACAATAACTCTCCTTCTAATTGAGTTCAAACTTGGTGGATATGCTTATTAGGTCAATGCCTTGATGGAGTTTGAAGATGAGCATTTTCCGCTTAGGGTAAGCAGAGATAAGCAATTTGATTGGTTGATGCTTTGGGACACAATAACTTTAGTTCTAATTAAGTGAAAGTGATGAAACTTGGTGTATAGTTTCATTATAGTAATACCTTGACTAAGTTCGATAATGAGCATTTTCTGCTCAGGGTAAGCAGAGCTATACGCAATTTGATTGGTCGAGAATTTGGAACACAATAACTCTCCTTCTAATTGAGTTAAAATGTTCAAACTTGGTGGATATGCTTATTAGGTCAATGCCTTGATGGAGTTCGAAGATGAGCATTTTCCGCTTAGGGTAAGCAGAGATAAGCAATTTGATTGGTTGATGCTTTGGGACACGATAACTTTAGTTCTAATTAAGTGAAAGTGATGAAACTTGGTGTATAGTTTCATTATAGTAATACCTTGACTAAGTTCGATAATGAGCATTTTCTGCTCAGGGTAAGCAGAGCGATACGCAATTTGATTGGTCGAGACTTTGGAACACAATAACTCTCCTTCTAATTGAGTTAAAATGTTCAAACTTGGTGTATATGCTAATTAGGTCAATGCCTTGATGGAGTTCGAAGATGAGCATTTTCCGCTTAGGGTAAGCAGAGATAAGCAATTTGATTGGTTGATGCTTTGGGACACGATAACTTTAGTTCTAATTAAGTGAGAGTGATGAAACTTGGTGTATAGTTTCATTACAGTAATACCTTGACTAAGTTCGATAATGAGCATTTTCTGCTCAGGGTAAGCAGAGCGATACGCAATTTGATTGGTCGAGAATTTGGAACACAATAACTCTCCTTCTAATTGAGTTAAAATGTTCAAACTTGGTGGATATGCTTATTAGGTCAATGCCTTGATGGAGTTTGAAGATGAGCATTTTCCGCTTAGGGTAAGCAGAGATAAACAATTTGATTGGTTGATGCTTTGGGACACGATAACTTTAGTTCTAATTAAGTGAGAGTGATGAAACTTGGTGTATAGTATCATTACAGTAATACCTTGACTAAGTTCGATAATGAGCATTTTCTGCTCAGGGTAAGCAGAGCTATACGCAATTTGATTGGTCGAGAATTTGGAACACAATAACTCTCCTTCTAATTGAGTTCAAACTTGGTGGATATGCTTATTAGGTCAATGCCTTGATGGAGTTTGAAGATGAGCATTTTCCGCTTAGGGTAAGCAGAGATAAGCAATTTGATTGGTTGATGCTTTGGGACACGATAACTTTAGTTCTAATTAAGTGAGAGTGATGAAACTTGGTGTATAGTTTCATTACAGTAATACCTTGACTAAGTTCGATAATGAGCATTTTCTGCTCAGGGTAAGCAGAGCGATACGCAATTTGATTGGTCGAGACTTTGGAACACAATAACTCTCCTTCTAATTGAGTTAAAATGTTCAAACTTGGTGTATATGCTTATTAGGTCAATGCCTTGATGGAGTTCGAAGATGAGCATTTTCCGCTTAGGGTAGGCAGAGATAAGCAATTTGATTGGTTGATGCTTTGGGACACGATAACTTTAGTTCTAATTAAGTGAGAGTGATGAAGAAACTTGGTGTATAGTTTCATTACAGTAATACCTTGACTAAGATCGATAATGATCATTTTCTGCTCAGGGTAAGCAGAGCGATAAGCAATTTGATTTGCCGAGACTTTGGAACACAATAACTCTCCTTCGAATTGAGTTAAAATGTTCAAAATTGGTGTGTATGCTTATTAGTTAGGTCAATGCCTTGATGGAGTTCGAAGATGAGCATTTTCTTCTTACGGTAGGCAGAGATAAGCAATTTTTGGACGACACTTCGTGTTCAGTTTGATTGGGCGATACGTTTGAAAAAAATAAATGTGCTATTAATTAATATGTGTCATCTATTTATTTTTGGGATTTCGGCGGGGGACATCAGCCTCACTGTTGGCTTGTTGTTTCTGTGACGGTTGTAATGTGTGTCCTAATGCATTCAATATACTTCAATCCTCTTCTTTATTGATTTAATGCATCTAGTTTTTTAGAACTAGGCCTACTTCTTTGATACATTTAACGGTGTGGTTACTTGTATATCGGAATTTATACAACAATATGCTTGCATTCGTAATTCTTGCAACATATAACAGATCATGACTCATACTGACATTATATAATTATTTCCTTGGGTTTTACTCCCAACTTGTTTTCAAATATGAGTGAAGTCTGTGTCACCACAGGCCCGGGACTGTACAGCGCAGTGGACGCTTACGACTAGCCCCCGGATCCATTCACTCTTGATTTGTTTTTGTTTGTGGTCTCTTAGTATGATGTCTTATCTGTATATTTGTTTTTGTGTAGAATTGTGTGTGGTGCAGTCCCCCTGCACTTACTATTAGAGTAGAGTTTTTAACCCTTCGTACTGCAGAATGTTCTTGTTGTCAGGTTTTGCTCCTGTTTGCTCACTGCACATTTTTTCATTGTCATTATCTTTATTAATTTATTTATTTACATACATCCGATTTCAAATAAATGGTTTTATCAAAAATAAATGTAAGCATCGGTGGGCAGCCCCCACCTGGTGTAGCCTGCCATAGGGCTAGCAACCCTATGAGAAATTTTGTCCCTCTACACGGAACACCTTGCGTGACTCCGCATGTTAATTTCACCAATAAGAATCTAGCAGGTAGTTCTGATGAATTGGCTGCGGGGGGAGGAATTTCGAATAATACAACAAATAATCTTACCCAAGGGTAATAATAATAGTCAAACTAGTAATTCTATATGTTCAAATATAAATTGTGAATTTTGTAGTCTGTCTTTCGGTGCTTGTAACTATAGACAGTGTTAATTATGTACTGATTACATTGAAGCCCACACTTTTAGTAGCTCCGTTACTGGTAGATGCTACCATATTTCTACTGATCAAAACCTTAATTGTAATACACAAAATATAGTATATTTATTAACCTGCAATTACTGCAAATTACAGTATGTTGGGGAAACAAGTAAATCATGTAAAACCAGATTTAATTATCATAGATCTGCAGGAAATTCTGAAAATACACAGAAACTATTATATCAACATTTTAAACAAAATCCCTGTAAAGAATTTGGATATAGTATACAAATAATTGAAAAACTTCCCGGTTCTGGACACCTCACTAATGACAAAATTGATCCTGCTGTTACACAAAAAAGAACTCAAGCAGAAGAAAATTGGATTATCAAACTACAAACCATTTTCCCTTATGGCCTTAATGATAGATTTAAAAATAACGATTACAACAACCGTAATGAAAACGCTTTAATCACCAGAAATTGTTACAAAAAACTCGACCATAATTTTTAAAATAAAAAACGTTTTATAAAAAAATCGAAATTTCAAAAAGATCCGGAAAGTATTCTGAATGACTTGTATTCTGTATGCCAATGCCATACTCCTGACAAATTGTCTTGTGCATCTTGTGTACTTAATCTAGCCCGACAAATGGTACATACTTTGAAAATATCAACAGCTAAGAAACTTGGTGTCCTCATACAGGATATTATATATTCTAATCAACTTAATGAAAGCTTTCTTCCTCAATATTACGATGTTATTACCGATTTGATAAATAGTAAATTTTCACTAAACATTCAGCACAACCTCGTAAAGTACATAAGAAAAAACCCGAGGTATTATGCAAAATACTTTTTACAGATAAACATATACAAGACATGGGATTGAATAGAATCTTTCGAGATAGATCAGTAATAAAATCTATACCAGATACTATCCCAAAAATTTCACCTACAGTCATATACAAATTTTTACCTCCAATTCGTAATAAAATATTTAACTACCATGAAACAATTGCAAACCTTAATGTTCAAGAATTTATTGACAGTTACGATAACACCACTTGTCAATGCAATAACTCTTCTTTTAAAGATAAGTTTCATGACCATATATTGACAGGAAATTTCGATATTGTTGAAGACAAAAATCTTAGAAAACTATTTCGCTTTGGGCCACAATTTCGAGAACAACCAAGTAAAACTAACCTCAAAAAATTACATAATAATCTAAAATCTCAAATCCGGAAATGCATTGTAGCTTGGTCTGATAAATTTCGTGCACCTTTAGAATCTTTTGGAGAATGGAGAAACACTGTTTTTGACCTCTTGTCAAAGAGAATCAAATATATAAAACTTAACCCAAGACACCCACCACCCGAAGTCCTAAAAAACGCATCTGCAGCTGAATGTCTTGCTGCTCTTCAAGAGAGATTTGTTCTAACACCTGTTGATAAGGCCAGTAATAACATTGCCTTTATCTGTAAAAAGTACTATATTAAAAATATCCTTACCGAAGTCGGACTTTGGCCTAACACCAATAATGATACTTATAAATGTATTACGGAATTATCTAAAATAGATATTTTACATAACCAATATTCGTTTAACAGGAGTAATGATATCAGAGACAATGTGAAAATAGATGCACTACCTTATATTTATTCTATACCGAAATTTCATAAAAATCCAGTAAAATTCAGATATATAATTTCCTCCAGCATCTGCCAGACAAAACCTCTAGCAGTGACTATAACGAAAGGACTTAAATAATGTCAGGCCCAACATGCCATTTGGTGCAAAACACTTCGAAATTATACTGGAATTAACAGTTTTTTCATAATTGATAAAAATAAACCTATAGTAGACACTTTAGATAAAATTAACAAAAAAGGCAATGCTAAATCAATAGAAACTTTCGACTTTTCCACTTTATATACTATGCTACAACATACAGATCTTAAAAATAATTTGGATTGATTCGTTGATAAAGCCTTTAATGGAGCTTTCGGAAAGGGCAGAAACCTGATGGCCATCTACTCACAAGATGCAAGATGGATGATAAAACGGCGCAATGCTAACACTGTAGTTTTCGATAAAGAAAAATTTTAAAATATCATACATTTTTTCATTGACAATGCCATATTTGAGGTTGGGGATCAGATAATACAACAAACTATTGGTTTACCAATGGGAACTGACCCCGCCCCATTTATGGCAAATGCACATTTATACAAATACGAATTCGACTTTCAAGACCACAAAAGAAAAACAGATTACAAGGTAGCTAAAAGTCTAAATTATACCTTCCATTACATTGATGACATAACACCAATCAATGATAATGGTAATTTCAATAAATATAAAGATGAAATATATCCTCCTGAACTTATATTAAATAAAGAAAATTCGGGCACTATAAATGCATCTGTTCTTGACCTGGACATCAATATAATTTACGATAAATTTAATGTCGGTATATTCGATAAAACGGACAAATTTGGTTTTGAAGTAGTAAAATACCCGTCAGCTTACAGTAACATACCAGATACTACACTATATAATGTTTTCTATTCATAGGCATTACGATTTTTAAAAATATGCAACAAGAAGGAACTGTTTCTCTCACGAATAAAAACTCTTAATTTTCAGTGCACGGCCAAAGGCGGATCACAATTACGCATTTTTAAAGAAATTTCTAAACTTCCATTTCTTCAACATAATAGATTTGACATTTCTTATAAATATATTACTGACTACATATTGGATAATGATTCAATATAATTTTTATCTTCTATAAATGTCTAGTCCTGTTTGGATTATCGCCCTTATTATTATGCCTTTGTGAATACACTTATAATCTACGATTTCTTCAGCATTCCTGTTTTGCGTTTCTTACGTGGGTTATTATATGATATTTATGCTATGGTTTGTACAATTACATGGTATCAAAAACTTATAGTTTTTTAGTTTTTAACGTTATTTCATCTGGATTATCGCCCTTTTTATACGCCCACATTGAAATGTGGTCGTATATTGTCGTCGCCCCCGTCCGTCCGTCCGTCCGTCCGTCGGTCCGTCGGTCCGTCGGTCCGTCCGTCGGTCCGGCGTCCACAATTGCTTGTGGACGCTCTACAGGCTAAAGTTAATATTCGATTGACTTTAAATTTATACACAGTGTTTAAGGTCATGAGACGAAGAAGCCTATTGTTTTTCAGCGATTTCCGATAATAACTACCAGAGTTATGGCCCTTGATCACTTCAAAAAATCTTGTGGACGCTCTAGAGGCCAAAGTTAATATCCGATTGACTTTAAATTTATACACAGCGTTTAAGGTCATAAGACAATGACGCCTATTGATTTTCGGCGATTTCCGATAATTAGTGCCAGAGTTATGGCCCTTGATCTCTTTAAAAAATCTTGTGGACGCTCTAAAGGTCAAAGTTAATATCCGATTGACTTTAAATTTATACACAGTGTTTAAGGTCATAAGACGAAGAAGCCTATTGATTTTCAGCGATTTCTGATAATTAGTGCCAGAGTTATGGCCCTTGATCACTTCAAAAAATCTTGTGGACGCTCTAGAGGCCAAAGTTAATATCCGATTGACTTTAAATTTATACACAGCGTTTAAGGTCATAAGACGAAGACGCCTATTGATTTTCAGCGATTTCCGATAATTAGTGCCAGAGTTATGGCCCTTGATCACCTCAAAAAATCTTGTGGACGCTCTAGAGGCCAAAGTTAATATCCGATTGACTTTAGATTTATACACAGTGTTTAAGGTCATGAGACGAAGAAGCTTATCGATTTTCGGCGATTTCCGATAATTAATGCCAGAGTTATTGCCCTTGATCTCTTTAAAAAATCATGTGGACGCTCTAAAGGTCAAAGTTAATATCCGATTGACTTTAAATTTATACACAGTGTTTAAGGTCATAAGACAAAGAAGCCTATTGATTTTCAGCGATTTCCGATAATTAGTGCCAGAGTTATGGCCCTTGACCACTTCAAAAAATCTTGTGGACGCTCTAGAGGCCAAAGTTAATATCCGATTGACTTCAAATTTATACACAGTGTTTAAGGTCATAAAACAAAGCCGCCTATTGATTTTCAGCGATTTCCATTAATTAGTGCCAGAGTTATGGCCCTTGATCACCTCAAAAAATCTTGTGGACGCTCTGGAGGCCAAAGTTAATATCCGATTGACTTTAAATTTACACACAGTGTTTAAGTTCATGAGACGAAGAATCCTATTGATTTTCTGCGATTTCAAATAATTACTGCCAGAGTTATCTCCCTTGATAACTTCAAAAATTCTTGTGACGCTATAGAGGCCAAAGTTACCATCCGATTGACTTCAGATTGATACATAGAGTTTAAGGTGTTGAAACGAACAAGTATTTTGATTTTCAATGAATTTAGATAACTGAACAGCTAAATCCATGATATTAAATGTTTCATGTATATACTAATTGTTAGCGTGGGGTAAAACTTTATAAAAAGCAATCAAATTCTAATGATTTTCTAATAATTACATAATGAGTTGTTACTCTTAATCAGTTTTTAGTGTATTACAAATGTTTCATTACCGAAAAAAGTAAAAATATGCAACCCTTGTTGACTGCCCGGACGATTTAGCTGCTGTGGGCGTATGTTTCGTTGCCTGGCAACCTATCTTTTATCGGGAAATTGCACCTTCTAGAATAACAACATTTCAGCTTCAGATGGTACATAAATGTGTTGCTGTATGCATTTATTCTTGAGGCGACCAAAGAATCTTGCAATTGTTTTGCTGCCATTCGTATTTTAACACGCCCATCATTAGTTGCTGTTAAAGTTTTTCCTGCAGAGTTGCATATAACGCATGCAGTCCCATCAAAAGCTCCCTTGGCTACTGACCTTGAAACCACTAACATTTCCTGTAAAAATATTTTGGCTAAGCGTAATTAATTGTAGATAATGAAGTTATTACAAAAACACTTTGTTAAGATGATTGTAATCTGCATAATTCAACTATAATGAAATCCTGCCATTACAGTAACATCAACTGGGAGGTTCTTACCCTCTTGAAATCAGTATTAAGGGGATAACCCCCCTTCTTTTTCTTGTTAGATTTCCGACTGTCAAGGGTTTCTTAATGCACTTGCAAAAGAATGAACATAAAATATGTAATATTTTGTAATAATGATACAATGATTTCACACAACAGGCTAGCTATTAGACTCTCGATTGACAAGAGTTTCATCGCCCTCCCTTCATTATAACCAAAGTTATCGTGGCCTAAAGAATCAACAAATCAGCATAATTA
Source organism: Patella depressa (assembly GCA_948474765.1). Lineage (NCBI taxonomy): Eukaryota > Metazoa > Mollusca > Gastropoda > Patellidae > Patella > Patella depressa. Next base: position 40,440,128 of record OX419720.1, on the reverse strand, counting down.
TCTCTGCTTACCCTAGGCAGAAAATGCTCATCTTTGAACTCAATCATGACATTGAACTAGTGAACGTCTACACCAAGTTTGAACATTATAGCTTAATTAGAAGGAGGGTTATTGTGTTCCAAATTCCCGGCCCTTCAAATTGCTTCTATTTTTCATTTTCAATTCAAAATGGTGACCATCACATGACCGAAATCAAAATTCTGGTCCGATAGATTTTTAGGCATTCCTTCAAGGATTCCGAAAATATAACTCCCTAGTCTGTAAGTAAAATAGCAAAAAAGCCTTATTGATTTTTCACTTTTAAAGATGGTGGCTCTTCCGGTTCGGTCCACAAACTCCATATTTTGTGTACGAATCAGTACTTACTTGTCTAGTAACGAATAAAAAAATTAGGTCATTCTGACCTATATTTCTTTGATTTTTTTGAAAAATTTGATCCTTAATTTCATCAAGGGGAGATAATTTAGAAATTTTCTAATTATATTTTTGAAGTCACATCGGTAAGATCTACTTATATACTAAATTTCATGAAAATCGTACAATTATTAAAGAAGTTGTCAAGTTGGTCTCAACTTCCGGTTCGAAATCACAGCGACAAATTTTCGAATATTACAAAACTTTTAAAAATAAGCTCCCCCTGACCAGCTTAATCGTTCGCAATAAACGTTTGCCCCTTAAAATTGCCAAATTGCTGACTTTAAAGTGAGAAACATTACAACCGGTCGAAATTTTCTGTTTTATCACTTTTACAGTACCATGGATTACCAACCGATTATTACAAAACTTTAAAAATAAAACAGAAGGAGAGTAATGTGGCTTAAAGTCCATTCGACACAAACTAGGTCATTTCTGGACTAACATATGTTTTTTAATTTTATTGAAAAACTTCCCTTGCGCGTACTGGTCTTCAGGAGTGGGAGGAAAGCGAAGGACACGGAGAAAACCCACGAGGTTGGACACCATACTCCATGTCACGTGCAACCTGGAAATCGAAACGACGCCGGTTGACTCAATGACAGACGTTACGACACAGCGCACGTATGCTATCCATTCAGTCATTCAGCCTCCATAAAATCGGGAAATTGCTGACTTATAGCAAGAAACATTTCAACTGGGCGAAATTTTCTGTTACTTTAATTACCAACCTATTATTACAAAACTTTTGAAAATAAGCCCCAACTGACCAGCTTAATCGTATGCAATAAACGTTTGGCGTGAATTGAAAGTTCTGCACCGAGAAAGTTCATCTAGATTTTCTGGCGTGGTTCCCTCTTGTCAGTGAGGCACAACGGAGGGCCTGACAAGGACAGCTGTCTAGTCGTTCGGATGGGACGAAAAACCAAGGTCCCGTGTACACATTGAAGTGCACGTAAAATATCTCTAAGCAGTTGGAATTCGATACTGTTGAATAAGCTCTATACGATGACTAAATGTGCAAATTGTAGTCACCCACTCTGCATTTTTCGCTTAACAATGAAAGGGTGCAGTTTTCAACTTTCGATCCTTTTATTCTTCTACTCCTGATATTTTGGACTGTTGATCGATGGTTTCATATAAAAGACTATCGATAAGACTCTTTGTAGAAGAAGTTCCTCAAAAATATTATGTTGATTTAAGAGAAAAGGAACTTTAAAAATGCTCAAAATCGTAAAAATACGACTTTTAGGATTTTCGATCTCTTTTTTTATGCTATTTAAAAAAATGATACAATGATTTCACACAACGGGCTAGCTTTTAGACTCTCGATTAACAGGAGTTTCATCACCCTCTCTTCATTATAACCGAAGTTATCGTGCCCTAAAGAATCAACAAATCAGCATATTTATCTCTGCTTACCCTAAGCAGAAAATGCTCATCTTTAAACTCAATCATGACATTGACCTAGTGAACGTCTACACTAAGTTTGAACATTCTAGCTTAATTAGAAGGAGAGTTATTGTGTTTCAAAGTCTCGGCCCTTAAAATTGCTACTACTTTTCATATTCACTTCAAAATGGAATCCATCAGTAGACCTAAATCAAAATTCTGCTCCCAGTGATTTTTGGGCCAACCTTCAAGGATTCCGAAAATGTAACTCCTGTGTCTGTAAGTAAAATAGCAAAAAAGCCTTAGGGATTTTTCACGTTTCAAGATGGTGGCACTTGCGGTTCGATCGACAAACTTCGTATTTTGTGTACAAATCAATAATTACTTATCTAGTATCAAAAAAAAAAATCAGGTCATTCTGACCTATATTTCGATGATTTTTTTGGAAAATTTGATCCTTAATTTCGTCAAGGGGAGATAATTTTGAAAATTTCTAATTATATTTTTGAAATCACATTGGTAGGATCTACTTATATACTAAATTTCATGAAGATCGTACAACTATTAAATAAGTTGTCAAATTGGTCTAAAAGAATTAGTAAGATCGGCCGAAAAATAACAAAGATATTAAAGCTTTCATATTCACAGTCACTTCCTGTCACATGTCATAGATCATGTAAATAATGTCATCAAGAAAAAAAAAATCATTAAAATCGGTCAAAATATAGCGAAGTTTTTATGATTTTTCACCCGTAAACAACTTTATCGGCACGAAAAACATCAAAGACAAAATTCGAAAATGTGAAATTTTCAAATAACAATATTTCGACCCTGATCCCAAGTCATTTTTCAAGTCTACTTACATACTAAATTTCATGAAAATCGTACAACTATTAAAGAAATTGTCAAGATGGTCTCAACTTCCGGTTCGAAATCACAGCGACGAATTTTCGAATATTACAAAACTTTTAAAAATAAGCTCCCCCTGACCAGCTTAATCGTTCGCAATAAACGTTTGCCCCTTAAAATCGGCAAATTGCTGACTTTAAATTGAGAAACAGTACAACTGATTAATACAATTTTTCAGTACCATTAAGTACCAACCGATTAATACAAACTTTAAAAATAAAACAGAAAGAGAGAAATGCGGCTTAATGTCCATTCGACACAAACGAGGTCATTTCGGGACTAACATATGTCTTTTAATTCTATTTTTAAACCCTAACCCTAGTTTTTAAAAAAAAAACTTCTCTTGCGCGTACGGGTCTTTAGCCGTGGGAGGAAACCGAAGGACACGGAGAAAACCCACGAGGTTGGACACCATACTCCATGTCACGTGCAACCTGGAAATCGAAACGACGCCGGTTGACTAAATGACAGACGTTACGAAACAGCGCGCACATGTTAACCATTCAGCCTCCCTAAAATCGGGAAATTGCTGACTTATAGCAAGAAACATTTCAACCGGGCATTTCAATCGAAACAACGCCAGTTGACTCAATGACAGATGTTACGATACAGAGCACAATTGCTAACCTTTCAGCCACACAACCTCCCTAAATTTGGCAAATTGCTGACCTACAGCGAGAAACATTTCAACCGGGCGAAATTTTCTATTGTAACAGTTTAATTTGCACGGTACCTTTAATTATCAACCGAATATTACACATAAGCTCCCTCTGACCAGCTTTATCGTTCGCAATAAACATTTGCCCCCTAAATTCGGCAAATTGCTGACATTAAAGTCAGAAACATTACAACCGGGCGAAATTTCCTGTTTTATCACTTTTACAGTACCTCTGATTACCAACCGAATATAACAAAGCTTTAAAAATAAAAGAGAAAGAGAGAAATGCAGCTTAACGGCCATTCCACACAAACGAGGTCATTTCGGGACTAACATATTTCTTTTAATTCTATTTAAAAACTTCCCTTGCGCGTACGGGTCTTTAGCCGTGGGAGGAAACCGAAGGACACAGAGAAAACCCACGAGGTTGGACACCATACTCCATGTCACCTGGAAATCGAAACGACGCCGGTTGACTCAATGACAGACGTTACGATACAGCGCGCACATGCTAACCATTCAGCCTCCCTAAAATCGGGAAATTGCTGACTTATAGCAAGAAACATTTCAACCGGGCGAAATTTTCTGTTTTAACAGTTTGATTTGCATGGTACTTTAATTACCAACCGATTATTACAAAACTTTTGAAAATAAGCTCAAACTCACCAGCTTAATCGTATGCAGTAAATGTTTGGCCTGAATTGAAAGTTCTGCACCGAGAAAGTTCATCTTGATTTTCCGGCGTCGTTCCCCCTTGTCAGTGAGACAGAACGGAGGGCCTGACAAGGACAGCTGTCTAGTCGTTCGGATGGGACGAAAAACCAAGGTCCTGTGTACACATTGGAGTGCACGTAAAATATCCCTAAGCAGTTGGAATTCGATACTGTTGAATAAGCTCTATACGATGACAAAATGTGTAGATTGCAGTCACCCACACTGCATGTTACGCTTAACAATTAAAAGAGTGCCGTTTTCGATCCCTTTGTTCTTCTACTCCTGATATTTTGGACTGTTGATCGATGGTTTCATATAAAAGACTACCAATAAGACTCTTAGAAGAAGTTCCCAAAAAATATTATGTTGACTTTAGAGAAAAAGACATTTAAATATGCTCCAAATTGTAAAAAATACGACTTTTTGGATTTTCGATCTCTTTTTTTCCGCTACCCCAGAAATTTAAAAAAAATGATACAATGATTTCATACAACAGGCTAGCTATTAGACTCTCGATTGACAAGAGTTTCATCGCCCTCCCTTCATTATAACCAAAGTTATCGTGTCCTAAAGAATCAACAAATCAGCTGGCTTATCTCCACTTACCCTAGGCAGAAAATGCTCATCTTTGAACTCACTCAAGACAGTGACCAACTGAACATCTACACCAAGTTTGGACATTCTAGCTTAATTAGAAGGAGAGTTTTTGTTTTCCAAATTCTCGGCCCTTCAAATTGCTTCTGTTTTTCACTTTCACTTCAAAATGGCGCCCATCACGTGACCGAAATCAAAATTCTGATCCGATAGATTTTTAGGCATTCCTTCAAGGATTCCGAAAATGTAACTCCCATGTCTGTAAGTAAAATATTGCAAAAGCCTTTGTGATTTTTCATGTTTCAAGATGGCGGCACTTTCGGTTCCATCCACAAACTCAATATTTTGTGCACGAATCAATAATTACTTGTCTAGTATCTAAAAAAAAAAAAATAGGTCAATCTGACCTATATTTCTTTGATTTTTTTGAAAAATTTGATCCTTAATTTCGTCAAGGGGAGATAATTTAGAAAATTTCTAATTATATTTTTGAAGTCACATCGGTAAGATCTACGTATATACTAAATTTCATGAAAATCGTACAACTATTAAATAAGTTGTCAAATTGGTCTAAACTTCCGGTTCAAAATCACAGTGACGAATTTTCAAAATTCGAAAATCTGAAACTGCAGATTTAAAGTAATTGTCTCAAGGTACTCAAAGAAAAAAGATTTAGTAAAATAGGTCAAATAGTCACAAAGTTACAGCATTGTAGGTCAAATGCATTCGTTCGTAAAATTCGCTGATTTCGGATTCGTAAAACGTTTTGAAAATATATTTAATCAACAGCCACCACCCATTTTTGGGGGGGTAGGTAAAAGTTTCAGAAAGATCCTATGGTTAGATTCTGAGAAATCCGATTTGTGGATAAAACACCAAAAAAAATAATAATAATTGAAATAATAATCTTTACAGAAACAATAAGCTTTCATATGTAATATGAAAGCTTAACTAGATCTACAAAGCAGATATTAAAGCTTTCATATTCACAGTCACTTCCTGTCACATGTCATAGGTCATGTAAAATAATCTCACCAAGAAAAAAAAAATCATTAAAATCGGTCAAAATATAGCGAAGTTTTTATGATTTTTCACTCGTAAACAACTTTATCGGCCCGAAAAACATCAAAGACATAATTCGAAAATGTGACATTTTCAAATAACAATATTTCGACCCTGATCCCAAGTCATTTTTCAAGTCGCATCAGTAATGTCTACTTACATACTAAATTTCATGAAAATAGTACAACTATTAAAGAAGTTGTAAAATTGGTCTCAACTTCCGGTTCGAAATCACAGCGACAAATTTTCGAATATTACAAAACTTTTAAAAATAAGCTCCCCCTGACCAGCTTAATCGTTCGCAATAAGCGTTTGCCCCTTAAAATCGGCAAATTGCTGACTTTAAATTGAGAAACATTACAACCGGGCGAAATTTTCTGTTTTATCACTTTTACAGTACCTTTGATTACCAACCGATTATTACAAAACTTTAAAAATAAAAGAGAAAGAGAGAAATGCGGCTTAATGTCAAAACTTCTCTTGCGCGTACGGGTCTTTAGCCGTGGGAGGAAACCGAAGGACACGGAGAAAACCCACGAGGTTGGACACCATACTCCATGTCACGTGCAACCTGGAAATCGAAACGACGCCAGTTGACTAAATGACAGACGTTACGAAACAGCGCGCACATGTTAACCATTCAGCCATTCAGCCTCCCTAAAATCGGGAAATTGCTGACTTATAGCAAGAAACATTTCAACCGGGTATTTCAATCGAAACAACGCCAGTTGACTCAATGACAGATGTTACGTTACAGCGCACAATTGCTAACCTTTCAGCCACACAACCTCCCTAAATTTGGCAAATTGCTGACCTACAGCGAGAAACATTTCAACCGGGCGAAATTTTCTATTGTAACAGTTTAATTTGCACGGTACCTTTAATTATCAACCGAATATTACACATAAGCTCCCTCTGACCAGCTTTATCGTTCGCAATAAACATTTGCCCCCTAAATTCGGCAAATTGCTGACATTAAAGTGAGAAACATTACAACCGGGCGAAATTTCCTGTTTTATCACTTTTACAGTACCTCTGATTACCAACCGAATATAACAAAGCTTTAAAAATAAAAGAGAATGAGAGAAATGCAGCTTAACGGCCATTCCACACAAACGAGGTCATTTCGGGACTAACATATTTCTTTTAATTCTATTTAAAAACTTCCCTTGCGCGTACGGGTCTTTAGCCGTGGGAGGAAACCAAAGGACACGGAGAAAACCCACGAGGTTGGACACAATACTCCATGTCACGTGCAACCTGGAAATCGAAACGACGCCGGTTGACTCAATGACAGACGTTAAGATAAAGCATGCGTATGCTAACCATTCAGCCTCCCTAAAATCGGGAAATTGCTGACTTATAGCAAGAAACATTTCAACCGGGCGAAATTTTCTGTTTTAACAGTTTGATTTGCATGGTACTTTAATTACCAACCGATTATTACAAAACTTTTGAAAATAAGCTCAAACTCACCAGCTTAATCGTATGCAGTAAATGTTTGGCCTGAATTGAAAGTTCTGCACCGAGAAAGTTCATCTTGATTTTCCGGCGTCGTTCCCCCTTGTCAGTGAGACAGAACGGAGGGCCTGACAAGGACAGCTGTCTAGTCGTTCGGATGGGACGGAAAACCAAGGTCCCGTGTACACATTGGAGTGCACGTAAAATATCCCTAAGCAGTTGGAATTCGATACTGTTGAATAAGCTCTATACGATGACTACATGTGTAGATTGCAGTCACCCACACTGCATGTTACGCTTAACAATTAAAAGAGTGTCGTTTTCGATCCCTTTGTTCTTCTACTCCTGATATTTTGGACTGTTGATCGATGGTTTCATATAAAAGACTACCAATAAGACTCTTAGACTTTTTGGATTTTCGATCTCTTTTTTTCCGCTACCCCAGAAATTTAAAAAAAATGATACAATGATTTCATACAACAGGCTAAATATTAGACTCTCGATTGACAAGAGTTTCATCGCCCTCCCTTCATTATAACCAAAGTTATCGTGTCCTAAAGAATCAACAAATCAGCTGGCTTATCTCCACTTACCCTAGGCAGAAAATGCTCATCTTTGAACTCACTCAAGACAGTGACCAACTGAACATCTACACCAAGTTTGGACATTCTAGCTTATTAATTAGAAGGAGAGTTTTTGTTTTCCAAATTCTCGGCCCTTCAAATTGCTTCTATTTTTCACTTTCACTTCAAAATGGCGCCCATCACGTGACCGAAATCAAAATTCTGATCCGATAGATTTTTAGGCATTCCTTCAAGGATTCCGAAAATTTAACTCCCATGTCTGTAAGTAAAATATTGCAAAAGCCTTTGTGATTTTTCATGTTTCAAGATGGCGGCACTTTCGGTTCCATCCACAAACTCAATATTTTGTGCACAAATCAGTAATTACTTGTCTAGTATCTAAAAAAAAAAAATAGGTCAATCTGACCTATATTTCTTTGATTTTTTTGAAAAATTTGATCCTTAATTTCGTCAAGGGGAGATAATTTAGAAAATTTCTAATTATATTTTTGAAGTCACATCGGTAAGATCTACGTATATACTAAATTTCATGAAAATCGTACAACTATTAAAGAAGTTGTCAAATTGGTCTAAACTTCCGGTTCAAAATCACAGCGACGAATTTACAAAATTCGAAAATCTGAAACTGCAGATTTAAAGTAATTGTCTCAAGGTACTCAAAGAAAAAAGATTTAGTAAAATAGGTCAAATAGTCACAAAGTTACAGCATTGTAGGTCAAATGCATTCGTTCGTAAAATTCGGTGATTTCGGATACGTAAAACATTTTGAAAATATATTTAATCAACAGCCACCACCCATTTTTGGGGGGGTAGGTAAAAGTTTCAGAAAGATCCTATGGTTAGATTCTGAGAAATCTGATTTGTGGATAAAACACAAAAAAAAATAATAATAATTGAAATAATAATCTTAACAGAAACAATAAGCTTTCATATGTAATATGAAAGCTTAACTAGATCTACAAAGCAGATATTAAAGCTTTCATATTCACAGTCACTTCCTGTCACATGTCATAGGTCATATAAAATAATCTCACCAAAAAAAAAAAAATCATTAAAATCGGTCAAAATATAGCGAAGTTTTTATGATTTTTCACTCGTAAACAACTTTATCGGCCCGAAAAACATCAAAGTCATAATTCGAAAATGTGACATTTTCAAATAACAATATTTCGACCCTGATCCCAAGTCATTTTTCAAGTCGCATCAGTAATGTCTACTTACATACTAAATTTCATGAAAATAGTACAACTATTAAAGAAGTTGTAAAATTGGTCTCAACTTCCGGTTCGAAATCACAGCGACGAATTTTCGAATATTACAAAACTTTTAAAAATAAGCTCCCCCTGACCAGCTTAATCGTTCGCAATAAGCGTTTGCCCCTTAAAATCGGCAAATTGCTGACTTTAAATTGAGAAACATTACAACCGGGCGAAATTTTCTGTTTTATCACTTTTACAGTACCTTTGATTACCAACCGATTATTACAAAACTTTAAAAATAAAAGAGAAAGAGAGAAATGCGGCTTAAAGTCCATTCGACACAAACTAGGTCATTTCGGGACTAACATATGTTTTTTAATCTTCCCTTGTGCGTACGGGTCTTTAGCCGTGGGAGAAAACGGAAGGACACGGAGAAAACCCACGAGGTTGGACACCATACTCCATGTCACGGGCAACCTGGAAATCGAAACGACGCCGGTTGACTCAATGACAGACGTTAAGATAAAGCACGCTTATGCTAACCATTCAGCCTTGCTAAAATCGGGAAATCGCTGACTTATAGCAAGAAACATTTCAACCGGGCGAAATTTTCTGTTTTAACAGTTTAATTTGCATGGTACTTTAATTACCAACCGGTTATTACAAAACTTTTGAAAATAAGCTCCAACTGACCAGCTTAATCGTATGCAATAAACGTTTGGCCTGAATTGAAAGTTCTGCACCGAGAAAGTTCATCTCGATTTTCCGGCGTGGTTCCCTCTTGTCAGTGAGGCAGAACGGAGGGCCTGACAAGGACAGCTGTCTAGTCATTCAGATGGGGCAAAAAACCAAGGTCCCTTGTACACATTGGCGTGCACGTAAAATATCCCTAAGCAGTTGGAATTAGATACTGTTGAGTAAGCTCTATACGATGACTAAATGTGCAGATTGTAGTCACCCACGCTGCATGTTTCGCTTAACAATGAAAGGGTGCCGTTTTCAATGTTCGATCCTTTTATTCTTCTACTCCTGATATTTTGGACTGTTGATCGAAGTTTTCATATAAAAGACTACCGATAAGACTCTGTAGAAGAAGTTCCCAAAAAATATTATGTTGACTTTAAGAGAAAATAACCTTTAAAAATGCTCCAAATCGTAAAAATACGACTTTTTGGATTTTCGATCTCTTTTTTTCTGCTATCCCTGATATTTAAAAAATAATGATACAACGATTTCACACAACAGGCTAGCTACTAGACTCTTGATTAACAAGAGTTTCACCGCCCTCCCTTCATTATAACCGAAGTTATCGTGCCCTAAAGAATCAACAAATCAGCGTGCTTATCTCTGCTTACCCTAGGCAGAAAATGCTCATCTTTGAACTCAATCATGACATTGACCTAGTGATCGTCTACACCAAGTTTGAACATTCTAGCTTAATTAGAAGGAGAGTTATCGTGTTCCAAAGTCCCGGACCTTCAAATTGCTTCTATTTTTCATTTTCAATTCAAAATGGTGACCATCACGTGACCGAAATCAAAATTCTGATCCGATAGATTTTAAGGCATTCCTTCAAGGATTCCGAAAATATAACTCCCGAGTCTGTAAGTAAAATAGCAAAAAAGCCTTATTGATTTTTCACTTTTAAAGATGGTGGCACTTCCGGTTCGATCCACAAACTCCAAACTTTGATTTTTTTTAAAAATTTGATCCTTAATTTCGTCAAGGGGAGATAATTTAGAAAATTTCTAATTATTTTTTTGAAGTGACATCGGTAAGATCTACTTATATACTAAATTTCATGAAAATCGTACAACTATTAAAGAAGTTGTCAAATTGGTCTAAACTTCTGGTTCGAAATCACATCGATGAATTTTCGAAATTCGAAAATGTGAAACTGCAGATGAAAATGATATTTTTCAAGGTATTCAAATAAAAAAGAATTAGTAAAATCAGTCAAAGAATAACAAAGTTACGACTATGCATTGTCAGTTTTTTCGTTTGTAAAATTTGGTGATTTCGAATTCGTAAAACGTTTTGAAAATATATTTAATCAACAGCCACCACCCATTTTGGGGGGGATAGGTAAAAGTTTCAGAAAGATCCTATGGTTAGATTCTGAGAAATCCGATTTGTGGATAAAACACAAAAAAAAAAAATAATAATAGGAACAATAAGCTTTCATATAATCTTAACAGAAACAATAAGCTTTCATATGTAATATGAAAGCTTAATAATCTTAACAGAAACAATAAGCTTTCATATGTAAACAATAAGCTTTCATAGTTGTGTGAAACCCTAATAATTTGAGTAAAGAGGGGCTTATGTCGACCTTGCAACTGAAAGCAACTTGAGTTTCGGCAACTGGGAGCAACTGAAAGCAAATGAAAAAAGTCGACCTGAGTGACTCTTACAACTGGTTGCAGTCAGTTGCACATGTTCAACTTTCTGGAACTCGTTGCAACTAGCAGCAACTAGTTGCAGTGGACATGAGCGTTTTTGCAACTGGAGTCAACTGAATTCTATGGAAATAACATCACGTGATAAGAGACATGTGTCATGTGACTTTATAAATAAACAGATGGAAGCGAACAAAGACACCCACTTTTCAGATGTTGATGATGTCGACAATAATATACTAATAGAATTTTAGTAAGACCGACCATGCCTTTGTGTTGCTTCGTTTAAGTTATTCTCCATTTTGTTGATCACGTGATGAATAAATTAACAGTCACATGTTAAGTGGGATAGCTATCAGTCCCAAGTCGACATAAGCGCTCCGAATTCAGTTGCTCCCAGTTGTCATCAGTTGCTGATATGATCGACATAAGCACTCTTGCAACTGACTGCAACTAGTTGCTTTGGGTTGCAAAGTCGACATAAGTCCCGCTTTATAACAACAGTCTTTCAGACTATCACATAAAAATTGACACTTTTATGGACCAAAAACCTTGAAAAGTGACTTGTAGAAAGTCAGCTATTTACCCGCAACCGATCATGTTATAAACCATTTTATTGATATGTTTATTTAAACTAAAAGTTAAAATTTTTAAAACATATTAAATAATTCTTAATTGAAAAAAATAGTTATTCAGAGTAAATAATCATTAATCCATAACGATTGATAAGTATTAGTCAATGACACGATCTGGATTTTCAGTTTGTTGATTAATTTATACTATGCCACCATGTTGTTATGTGACACTGAACGACAACATAATTATTCGATTAGAATTTTAAGATTTTTTTCCACCACTTTTCAGAAAGAATCGGAAGTACCCCAAAACATTATCACAAAAATCCAATTTTCTATCATCCTTTCATTTTTTTATCGCTAATTGCAAACAAAAGCCTGATTCCTGGACGCAGCCATGGACCACAATGCACCAAGTGTGATGTCTAAGTCAATTGGCGAACAAGTTACCTTTGATTTCATAGAAACTAGCTCAATTTTTTTTATTTTTACGTATTGTACAAGTTTTAAAACTTGTTTGTATTCGACGCCTGCTCTTTTTTTGAGTGTCAACTGTTGAGTGTTCTTTTGTAAGTGGGACTTAATTTTTTGTGCCATCTGAATGAGTACATACTGTTCTTTGCCAGGACCTCTGCATGAACATCAAATGGAAACAGCAAGACAGACAGTAGTCAAGACTATGATGATCAAGACTATCAGATATCTTTGTAAAGTAAACTATAATTAAATAAAAAATAACTAATTATTATGATGTATATTTCAGGCTGTTGATTGTTATGATGTATATTTCAGGCTGTTGAAAATTTTACATATTCTTGTGCTGGGTATTGTGTAGCTATGTACGTGTTAGGTGTTGGTGATCGACATAATGATAATATTATGCTCAAACAGTCTGGTCACATGTTTCATATAGACTTTAGTAAATTTCTTGGTGATTCACAAATGTTTGGTAACTTTAAAAGGTAGGTTCATTTCTTTTCATTTTTATTCACCATTTATGTTGTTTATTGTTTAACATGTAGGCCAAACCATTACTCCTTTCATAGACTTGATTCAGTTTGACATAACGGTTTAAATGAGTTAACATTTTTCAAAATCATTCATAATCATGCATAATTTTCCTTACTTGTAAAATCATGAATTAAATACAGATTGACAGGCAACAAGTCCCTTTGGCACATTTATCACCAAATAGTGATACTAAATTTTACTTCTTTTTCAAATTTAATTTTTAAGGATATACAGAATTTATATATTAAGCATTTAGACAATATAGCCAATATTAAGGTTATCAGTTGCTCTTTCCATACATTTAATGTCAATATTTTGATTTAAAGTAATTGCCTAAAAGCATGATTGGTGTTGACTGTTTTATAATCTTTGAATGCCAGTAGGCTTATTAATTAAGAGAAACCTTGAGCAAAGATTTATACAGTTAACAATACAGTCTGATCAATGCCAATCAAGTGTCAATGCTTTTTAATTGTTATGACTTAAAGCTTATTAGATCCTATAAATTATGAAACTTTCAACCAATGAAATTTATATATTTATTTAACTTCTTTTCATTTGATGTGTTAAAATAATTTTATCTTTCATCTGATTTGTCGAAATTGTTCCTTTGTGTGTACCAGGGTATGCAAATTAGTGTCTTTAAAAGACCCATACACAAACAGATTGGAGACAGAGAGAGACAGACAGGGAGATCAGATGCCTTTGATGTGATCTTGTAAATAATGTATTTTTAAACTGTATATAAAGTAATATTGAAATGGATTTGGAATTCGACTTACAATGAATAGTTACCCCCTTCACTAGAATACTTCTCCAGGAATGAGCTATACACCCCCAATCCTAGCTCATCCATATGTATGAAATATTACATAAATACATATGTATCACCTGGGTGCATATTCAAACTAAAAGAATAACCCCGAAACGTAGGTGATATAATGGTGGAAGATGAATTCAAGACTTGGAACCTCTAACATGCCAAGCGAGGACAACTGAAGATCTAATGGTTTGAACAAAGACATTCAAGAACAGATTGGAGATACAAGTGGATTCCTAGATTTGGTTCATATGAGATCAGAGAATTGGTTTGGTAAGTTAAATCAACTATTTCTTGTACCATTCTCGAAAATTTACATTTAGTGTGTGACAATAATTATCATTCTTTTTCAAAATAGACTTATTTACTAGTTGATTTCAACCTAAGTCAAAATCAGTAAGATGGGTCATTCTCACTCAAAGGAACTAGATTGTAATACCAAATCTTTGACTACCGATATACCGGGTAAATGTTATCGCTTCCCTAAATAAAAATTTTGTAAATGTGACTTTAAGCAATACTGTCATAAAAAGTCTCATTGATACAGGGGTGAGCATATCTTGTATTTCCAAATCACTGTTAGATAAAGTTTTACCAGATGCACAACTATCATCGTCAGATATAACTTTTATATAGGCAATATTCTACTTGAATTTCAAATTTCCAACACTAGTATTATTCATAAATTTTACATCTTTAATTATATTCAACATGATTTTATAATTGGTAATGATTTATACTTATTGATACAAATGCTGAAATTAGTCATAAAAACAAAACTTTGACTTTAAATGAAGGATTAATTCACTTGGCATATGCACTCCCAGATAGCACAATAGAAAATAAAGGTACTAAAGTAAAAGTACAACCCAGTGCAAATAAAGAGGCATCAGATTAAATACTTTGCCAGGGATATAGAAAACATCAAGTGGGATTCGTAAGCACTATCAAAGACATATCAATTGATCCTTATTCAGAAATATTAATTCCAGCTAAAATATCCAAAATACCTTTAAATGAAATTGTATTTATTGAACCCACATCGAGAATTCAAAAAAAGAAAAATTTATTAGGTGGTAAAAGTATCATTAAAACAGATGTTAATAGAGGTTATGTTAGGTTTTTAAATTCCTCAGAGGAACAAATTAAAATTAAGGCTAATACTATAATAGCGAAAGCTCATATCATATATAAAGATCATATTTTAGACATAGAGCAAGAGACAAAATCATAATAATTTTACAGTCTCAAATATCCAGTGTCCAGAACATAAATCGGTGGAAGTAGCTAAGTCTTTGGGATTCAATTTAGAAAACTCTGATTTATCACAAAAGCAGAAGACGAAATTACTAGGCTTCTTAGGTCAATACAGAGATATATTCGTAACAAATCTAGCAGAATTAGGCAAAGCAAAAGGGTATATGCACAAAATTAATACAAATAATGCACCACCAATTAGATCACGGCCATATAGACAAAGTACTGATGCAAAGGCTATTACCGAAAAATTAACCAAGGAAATGTTAGACAACGGTGTAATAGAACCATCTTCCAGTAGTTGGGCATCTCCAATTGTGTTAGTTAAGAAACCAGATGGCAGTCATAGGTTTGCAGTAGACTATAGAAAATTAAACCAAGTCACAGAACCTATGACACATCCATTACCACTCTTGTCAGACACCATAGATCTCATTGCTGCTGCAAACGCTACTATTTTTTCGGTAATAGACTTGCAATCAGGATTTTGGCAACAGGAATTAGATCCAGAAACAAAACACAAAACTGCTTTTGTCACGCATCAAGGATCATTTGAATTTAATCGACTCCCGTTTGGCTTGCGTAACTCGCCGGCCGCATTTCAAATGATGATGAACTCCGTGTTGCGAGGGCTAAATTGGAAAATTACGTTAGTCTACGTAGATGATTTAATCATTTTTAGTCAAAACTTTGAATCTCATTTAAATGATTTACGGCAAATCTTCAACAGACTTCGCGAAGCAAATCTAACAGTAAAACCATCAAAATGTCAATTTGCTACGAAGAAAGTTAAATATTTGGGACACATTTTAAGTAAAGAAGGCATTAATGTTGATGAAGACAAAATACGAGCAGTAACAGAATTTCCTACACCAAAGAATGTGAAACAGGTACGTAGTTTTTTAGGAACCTGTAACTATTATAGACAATTTATCAAAAATTATTCGAAGATTGCCACTCCTTTAAATGCTTTACTGCAAAAGGATGCAACATTTCTATGGACAAAAGAATGTGATGTTGAATTTGAGAATCTTAAGAAGCATCTAACTTCAGGTCCAATTCTGAAATTTCCAGATTTCAGAAAACAATTTATTATTTCAACAGATGCATCTAATGATTCTATTGGCTTTGTTTTAGGGCAGAAGGATGATCAAAATAGAGAATATGTGGTTGCTTACGGAGGTAGAGCATTACATGGCACCGAAAAGAAATGGTCAATTTCTGAAAAAGAAGGCTTAGCGCTAGTTGAAGCTGTAAAAACATACCGGCCATACATAGTTAACCAAGAATTTCTCGTATTTACTGATCATATTTCTCTCAAGTGGTTAAAAAGCATTAAGGATAAAACTAGTCGCCTTGGAAGATGGTCTATGCTTTTAGGAGAATATAACTTTGACATCCAACATAGAGCAGGTTCCAAGAATGGAAATGCTGATGGCTTATCAAGAAGAATCTACCCTCCATCAGACAATCCAAATAAGTTCCTTGATGATCAACCAGTCTATTACTGCCAGGAGAATAAGCTAGAAACAATCTACACATTCGAGTATGAAACAGATCGATATGAAGTGCAGCATTCCTCGTGCACTCTTCCACTAGTCGCTGCAGCCATGGACGAAGCGGATGTTCCGGATGATCAAGGTAATCACAATTCTTGCACAATTTTAAATGATCCAAATTTATGCCACCTGCAACGTAATTGTGAAGATCTATCAGATATCATAATTAATAACTCTATAAATTCCTTTTAAATGTCGATCAATTTATTTCTTTGACCATTTAACCGCCATGACAGTTTTACACAAAAACTCGCGAGAGCCTGCGAGACTACATAATAATTATACATGTTCAGGGCCCAATGTAAATAAACAGTTTAAAGGTTAATGATTATACAAACGATATTTAACAATCTCCACTGTATTTAAGAAAATAAAAAAAAATAGAATGATTGTTCGTCTATGTTCATATTATATTTGTTTTAGGCAAAAGTCAATAAATCACAAAAGGCACTGTTTGTATTTAAGAAAAGTTAATCACAACAGATGTCTATAATTAAAAGGTTATCACATTAAATTTAAATGTCCCTCTTCTAATGTTTTCAGTAAAAGTAGCGGCGATGCCCCTCTCTTTGTTAGACAATCTGCTAACTGCTCACCACTTTTTGACCACACAATATTTCTTATGGTTCCCTGATCTAGCATTTCTTTAATACCAGAGATTTCCAACCGTAAACGTTTTTCTCCTACAGACTTTGTTGAATTAATAGCATCATGAAGAGATTTGTTATCTGTTACACAAATTAAAGGAACAAAGTCAAAATTAAATGTTTTTGACATAAGCTCTGTCAGTAATGTTGACAGAAATATTGCTGTATCTATTCCATCTGACAAAGCTAGGGCTTCACCAGATAAAGTGCTTCGGACAATTCTCCTTATACGTTTTGAAGACCAACATAATGGAGAGAATATACCATCTTCTCCTTGTAATAAAATGAGATGTCCTCCTTGTGTTCCACCATCAGGGAGATTTGCTAATGAGGCGTCGGAATAAACAACAAGCGAGAGCTTGCCTGGACCTAGATATCTAAATTTTAAAGAGAGCTCATCAGATTTTATTCTCTTGATAACCTTGTTTGCATCAAGAAGTTCACTGACTTTGGCATCTTTCAATCTAGATGCTAAGTAACAGGCATCATATAAGACATCAGGGCGACTCTGGCGCGCTATCCATAATATTTGACCAATCTTTGATCGTAAAACATCCTTTTCACAGTCATATAAATCTGAATCTCTCATCATGGCTCTAGATTTTTCTAACAGTATTGGCTTAAGACTCTCTGCATATTTTTTCTGATGTAAAGTAATATTGTCATTAGAATCTTCGCAATTAATTTCAATTCCTATATACTTCAGAGCATTATTTTCCTCTTTTCCAACAGCAAACTGAGTGCGAATTTTACTTATAATATTATCAGAAAAATAGGTATTACCACTCCAAATAAAATCATCCACATGACTTGCCAATAGACCTATTAAAGTGCCTTGTTCGTCATGCCAAAAGAAAACTGCTGGATCAACATAAGACATTTTTGCCCCTAAACTACACATAACTTCCTTGACCTTTTGATACCAGTAAAGTGACGCATCACTTAACCCATACACACACTTCTGTAAATGCCAAATGGAATTTTCACAATTTGCTTCAGAAGGGGGTTTGATAAAAATATCTCTTTTGAGTTTTTGCCCTTGAAGAAATGCAGTTTTTATGTCCATTGAATTTGGTTTCCATTTCATATGGGCAGTTACAGCTAAAATTATTCTGAACGCTTCTTTAGAACAAGTTGGGGAGTCTTTTGCGATATGATCTGTTACCTCTTCGAATCCTCGAGCCACTAGACGAGCTTTCGGTATGAACCCATCTACTGTTTCTTTCATTGTCACCACCCAACGTGTAGATATGCATTTTTGACCAGCATTTGGTATTTCAATATACACGTTATTGTCTTTCCAGTTACTAAGTTCAGTTTCTTTTGCTTTATTTAAAGATATATTATCAAGAAGCATTACACTCTCTTGATTTTCAGTTTCTAAAGTTTTATATAATTCTAAATTGTCTACAGTATTCATGTCCAGTGATTCCCTTACTCCGACAACAAACTCTGGCTCCAGATATTCTAAATTATACCACTGTCTGTACATTCCTGTCGCTTTACCAGCTCTTCCAAGAATTTTAGCCTTTCTTCTTACATCATCACCATTATTATTGAAGGTAACAATCATACCTGGGCTTAGATTCAGTTTGTCTGAGTTCAATGTATGAATAGCACCAGTATTCTCACCTGGATCACTTATGATTTCCGGAGTTATGTCTTCATCACTTTCGTCATTTCTCAGACTTTCAATGTTTTCTTTGTCATTCTTATTAAAATCTGGATCTTCTGCTAATTTTGAACTCCAGTCACCATCATTTTCTTTGTTATTGTTCATTACTTTTAAAACGCGACTTTTGTGTACCCTTACATAAGTTCCACCATGTCTGACAAACACAACACAGCCATCTACACCAATAACAATGCCAGGTCCCTTCCACTCTTGACTATCAGGACGTTTGTAGTAGACCTTTTCACCACTTGAAAATATTAAATCGTTATATGTTCTAGTTTGGTGCTTTATCGCTCTGCGAATACGATCTGAACATTCAGCTTGTGTAAACGCTGTACGCGCTGAATGGAGGGAAGAAATATGTTCTGCAACAATTTTACTCATGGTTGTGCCTTCAAGTGCAGGGAGTTTGTCATTTATTACAGATGGAAGATTAGGATTACGACCAAACACTAATTGGTAAGAACTATATCCATGATGATTAGCCAATGAGTTCTTCGCCATCAACGCCCAACTGAGAGCTGTCTCCCAACTGCAATTTTCAGAAGATTTTACTTTTAGGAGGATTTCTGTTAAAGTTTTATTATGCCTTTCAAGTAAGCCATTACTCCAGGGACTGTATGCAGCTGTTAATTTGAGCTCAATATTGAAATTTTCTGCCATGTCTCTAACTTCATCACTGTTGAATTCACCACCGTTGTCTGAAAATAGTTTTTGAGGAGAACCATGTATGCTGATCCAATGCTGTATGAATGACTTAACAAAAGTTGAAGTAAGTTTTGTTCGCAATATACAACCGGCACTGAATCTTGTGAACTCGTCTATGATATGCAAGTACCATAAGTTATGTTCTATCTCATGTAAATCGACAGCTACAGTTTCATTGAAATCAGTTGCAAGTGGTAGACCAACTGTAGGTTTAGTTGGGGGTTTCTTTAACTTCAAACATATATCGCACTCGACAGAAATTTGATCTAAAATGGTAAAGGTTTCTTTGTCATCTATTCCAGCATTAACTAACAATTTCTGTAGCCTATTATAAGACGCATGACCAAACTGTCTGTGTAACTTCATCAACAGCTTCTTTTTTTCACCTCTGCTCATATTTTTATCAAAAACCAATAAAACTTCATCATAACTACAGGTGTCACTGTCTTCAGGTACATCCTCCATAAGATGGGTCTTACCCCTCCGGGAAATGTCTACACAGTAATGGCCACTAGATGTATATTCAAGATGTACAGGTTGACCAAACATTGTTGCTGTATCGTTTTTTAAATCTAAAACAGTTTCTGCCTTTTTAAGAGAAGTTTTACTAAGTAGTAATGGGATATCTGCATCAACAACTTCGATTTCAATTGTACATTGTTTATTTCCAATATTGGCTGGTATTTTGACCTTTTCACGCGAATAAATTGTTATGCCATCTCCAAATTTAAAGCGCCTTCTACTTTCAAAATGTTCTACTTCAGATTTTTCACTTGGGTCCAAATTATCTAAAAAATTTGTTAACCATTTGTATCCACAAACTGTCTTGGTGCATGCTGTATCAATTACACCAGCTCCACTTGATTCTGCAACAAAAATTTCAAGATCTTGTTTAGTGTACTGAAGATCTGATTGTGACTGTTTCGGATCATTTCCTACAAATAACGTTATGTTACATGCATCATCGTCTCCGTCTACAGCTTCAGTAAAATTTACAGTTTCTTTCTTATGTGGGCAGTCTCTCGCCCAGTGGCAAGTCGATTGGCAAATCACACATCTAGATCTTTTCCCAAATCTATTCAATGGGTTAGAGCCTTTAATTGGTTGCAAATCAGCATTATTAGGCCTACTTGATGCACCAGCATAGTCTGTTGTGTTTTTTCTTTGAAATTGAAAATTTCTATTTCGACTTCCACCAGTATAATTTACAGATTCTTCTTTAATGGGATGCATACTGAGTGTCTCTGTACTGTTAATACCACCAAAAGCAGACTTCATATCTTTAAATTTCATGTCACTAGTAGCTGTGAGAGCCATTTGT
This sequence comes from Patella depressa, assembly GCA_948474765.1. Classification (NCBI taxonomy): domain Eukaryota; kingdom Metazoa; phylum Mollusca; class Gastropoda; family Patellidae; genus Patella; species Patella depressa. Next base: position 40,419,169 of record OX419720.1, on the reverse strand, counting down.
CGTTGGCTTGTGGATAGATTAGCATTTTCTAATAGCTTGTAAGCAAGAACCGCATCAGGTAACAACATGTCATACTTCTTTAATTTGGTGTCAAGACGTTCAAACTGCATAATATACTCTTCCATTGACATCTCAGAAGTTTTCTTGAATTTTTCAAAATCCGAGTACGCATTATAAACCGCATCTTTCGTTTCCTGTTTGTATATTTCATCTAACTTTGCCAATAATAAAACAATACCTCTATCAGTGTTAAGTTCCACTGCCGATAGCTCAAGTGCTTTTTCCCGCGCTCTTCCTGACAACGACAGGGCAACAGCCAAAGCCTGCTTCTTTTTTTCCAGGTCAGTTACAAGACGCCAAACCTCTAATTCATTCTTCCACGACTCATAACTCGTGTCCGGTCCAAAAATAGGTGGATTCTTATAATTGCCACTAGCCATTTCTCTTTTAGTTTCGCTCTGCTACCATTAATAACTCTATAAATTCCTTTTAAATGTCGATCAATTTATTTCTTTGACCATTTAACCGCCATGACAGTTTTACACAAAAACTCGCGAGAGCCCGCGAGACTACATAATAATTATACATGTTCAGGGCCCAATGTAAATAAACAGTTTAAAGGTTAATGATTATACAAACGATATTTAACAATAATCTTTAAAGAAAGTAATATACTGCCTTATGACGAGAAGATGGCAAAATCCATCAACATTAGGTCCAAAGATTATGAATTAGAAGATGGAATCTTGTTCTATATGCGGAAACTAAAGTATAAAGGCCCAAACAAGGAGGAAAAATTTCGAAAATTATTGGCAGTACCCAAAGCACTTCAAAATGATGTCTTAATTGCATACCATGACTCAAATTTTGGTGGATGTCATCAAGGCCAAGAGAGATTATTTGAAACCATCAGAATGAAGTACTACTGGCGCAATATGTTCAATGATATTCATCAGTATGTTAAGACCTGTGAAGATTGCCAAAGATGTAAGAGAAATTTCCATGGAAAGAAAACTCCACTCAATCCTCTACCAGTTAACAAGATTTTCAGTAGATGGCATATAGATGTATTGCAGTTAACCCCAACACCAGATGGTTACAAATATGTTCTATTACTTGCTGAAAGTACTAGCAAATGGCCAGAAGCATTTCCTTTAAAGACACAGCAGGCTCCTGAAATTGCTAAAGTACTGTACAAAGAAATATTTACCAGGTATGGAGCTCCAAAGTCACTCTGCTCCGATCTCGGTCAAAATTTCATGTCATCATTGGTCAAGGCACTTTCAGAATTGTTTCAGATCAAGCGAACCCATACCACACCGTACCATCCTCAGACCAATGCAGCATGTGAGCGAATGAATTCCTTCATTATCCAGTCATTACGAATGTATTGCGATGAGAATCATACCAACTGGCCAGATTTACTACCAGGTGTCATGATGGCTTACAGACTAAGTCCAGCCACACAATCAACTGGTTCCTCACCATTCGCAATGCTTTTTGGGAAAGAAATGCGGGTTCCGCTTGATTCTCAGTTAATACCCAAAGAAACGCTACCAAGATCAAGTAAGGACTACCTAACAAAAGTCATTGAGCAACTAGAAATCACCAGAAAAATTGCAGCAGCGAATATGGAAAGGGCTCAACAAAAATACAAAGGTCAGCATGATAAGAAATCAGAAGAACCAAGATTTGAAAAGGGAACACAGGTATGGTTGTTTTGTTCAAAATTCAAGGTAGGATTAGCACCAAAACTTTGCAAGAAGTGGCTCGGACCATACTACATTGTAGACCTTGGACCAAAATACACCTACAAACTTAGAAGATGTTCTGATGACAAACCCTTGAAATATCTTACAAATGCCAATCGTCTAAAGAAATATTTTGACCCTGCAACACGCCCAACAAATGTACCTATTGAGTCCAAAGAGGAATTAAATCCAGAAGAACTTGAAGAGGAGGAACAAGATAAAGAACAGAAATCTACCGACGAAGCGACCAATGATTCTTTACAATCTAATTCGCAGCAACAAACACAATCTCAAGTGTCGAAATCAAAAATGTTGTCTGAAGCACAGATTGTAAAAATCATTAAAGCAACACAGTTCCAGGGACGAAAGTCATATCTAATCAAACTGATTGATGGGTCAACACAATGGCAATTTACAGAACAAATACCTGAGAAATTACGCAAGGAGTTCCACATTACGAGAAACGAAGTTGGTAAGAAACGGAAGCGCCCTCTCCGGAACCATAAATTTTTTTTCAAGAAGGATGAAGATGTCACCAAATCACAGAATTCGACAAATTTACAAAATGTGAATATGATAAAACATCAGCAAAATACAAAACAAGATTTAGAAAAAATGGTGGCTGACTTCAAACTTAACACCAACATTAAAATGCTGTGTGATATGAGAAGCATGAAGACAGGCCTTGAAAGAAAAAGGATGCAAATGGATAAAGGATTAAAGCTACGGATAGAAGAGGGACAAAATCTTTGTCGTGAACAGAGAAGCCAGAATTTTGATGAAATAGTTGACCACATTTGGATGGAAATAGAGAGCCTATCAAAACATTGTGACAATCGCTGTAACAATAATTATAAGGAAATATCTGATCTAACAGACTATTGTAATTATTTTTCTAATGATCTTTTTAACCATGTACAATACAATAAAGCAGTTTCCACAGCAACTTTTAAAGCGTTGATTACATCGGTACACAAGGCAGTTACACAGACTTTAACTGCATTACACAGTACAAAAACAAAGGAAGTTAGAACAGATTCATTACATTGAAAAAAAAAAGAAAAATTATTATAACAAATAGACATTGTGACTTCGTTTCCCCTGTGGGACCGGGGACAAGAGTAGGCCCACCGTTTAGTTAAATTGCGTGTCGTAAAAAGCGACTAAAATTTGACACCCTTTAAATTTCCACAAATTATTTAAATTACCTTACTTTCAAAAAAAAAAAGAGAAAAAAAAGAAAAAGGTCTGTGTGTCTAAGTTATTTTTAAAATTATTGTTATATAGATACAATCAGGTTTGTCAGGCAAGGTGGACTGGCCATCCATTTTTGACTTGACACGCCAGCGCTGTGCCATATTGGTGACGATCAGTATGCATAGCATTTTACTAAGTTGGATTAGACCACATAGACCTAGTTCTTTTAATTTGAAAAAGCAACACTACAATGTTTTTCATGTAATAAAATAGAAGTTCTCAATATGATTATTATTATATTGAATATGTATATATAAATATAATTTGTTTTCTTTTTTTACATTTCGCGAAATATACCCCCAATTTTGTTTTGTTAAATAATTATAACATGCAAATAAATAAGCGAATAAATGACATGACAATATATTAAATCATAAATAATATATGAGAATAAATAAAATAATGAATTAGATCATAATAAGAAATGATCATGGTAATAACTAAAATATTGAATAATACTATATGAGAATAAAAGAATGGAGTATCCTCTGAGCCTTTGCACAGTCTTGACAATTTGACAATGTTGAAGACATACATGATTATAACATTTAGAACGGAAAATGGGAATGGTATTACATTTTAGTCAGGTTGAGTACAGGGAATGACCACATTCTTTTGATTAAAAATTATTAAACATAATTGTTTTATTGTCACACATTGAATGTTATTATATGAGATGGTCAAGAGATATTTCAGGTTTCATCTTGCTGAACAACATCTCTGATAACAGACTGGACCAAAGAAGTTTGAAGCTGATATCTTCAATTCTGGGCAAGGTTGACTTTGTCAAACCAAGTGAGATTTCTCCATGTCAAGAAGAAGAAGTGCCAGCACATGAGACTGCAAGGTAACCAGATAACAAAATGTGCTAGACCAATAAGATGAATGTGGTGGACCTTACAGTCATAATCCCTGATCCAATAAATTATAATGTTCCAGATATTGCTGAAGATTTACAGTGTGTTCCTGATAAAATTTTGTGTATAAAGTGCAGTAAATTCACTAAAGTATGTTGCAGCAGAAATTATTTTTTATATAACCGTGTAAATAGCTAATATGTGTATGTGGACTGCATTGGAAACAATCAATTAACAACTACTGCTAGAAATAATTACCTCCACAATTTATAAATATTCCGATGACGCAGACTTTAAAAGTGAAGATATTTGAAACTTCGTCAGAATAGTGCTAATACTTTATTATGACTCTTACCATTGACTTTTTAAATTTCATATATTTTTTATTGAGTTTGATTACTGACTGAAAATCGTTTTAATTGGAATTTTGCATTCCTTAAAATCTTTTTTTTTCTCATAATTATTGCAAGTGATATTTATGTATGTGACAAGAATGTATTATACATAAGGCGACAACAAACGATTACCTAAGTGACTTTAGCCTGTATAATCATATAACAACATAATTCACTCAAGATATTGTGATACAAAACTTTAAACAAATCTTTAATTAGAAGCATATATTTTTCTTTTAACTGTTTATTAATAGTTTCATCAAGGATATTGTATATATATATATATCATGCGAGGACGCATGAATTTTTCAGGACGGGGGCATTTATCACCAAATAGTGATACTAAATTTTACTTCTTTTTCAAATTTTATTTTTAAGAATATACAGAATTTATATATTAAGCATTTAGACAATATAGCCAATATTAAGGTTATCAGTTGCTCTTTCCATACATTTAATGTCAATATTTTGATTTAAAGTAATTGCCTAAAAGCATGATTGGTGTTGACTGTTTTATAATCTTTGAATGCCAGTAGGCTTATTAATTAAGAGAAACCTTGAGCAAAGATTTATACAGTTAACAATACAGTCTGATCAATGCCAATGTGTGTGTGAAATAGCTTTATTTAACGTCCGCTTCCACCGAGGTGATATCGCAGACAATAACATGTTATTTGTGTATGGTGAGAATATTTACAAAGTGATTAGTGGAAAATAGATAATTGAATATATTTATATATATATGTACAAAAACATTGACTAACTGGTGTAAAGTAAAAAAGTGCTATTTGAGACGATCACAGACATAGACAGATGAGCACAGTGCAAGACATACATAAACATGGACGAACATATAGACAAAATGGACAATTACGAACAGACAAGAACATTTACATACAGAGACATGATATGTACATATATATATATTTGGTCATTTTGTCGGTCTGGTCGTTCTGTTCGGTAGAATGGCAGGGCGGTGCAACTCTTCCTTGGGGCTTGTCGGTGAGTGATAGGCCTGATCCATTCTTCCTTCCATTTGGTTTTGTTGTCCGGTATGGTGGTTCTGTTTCATCTTCGTTTTTTGTGTTCATTCCTTTTTTTTGTTGGTTCTCTGAAGGAAGAATCCAGCACCTGAAAAGAAAGAAGAAAAGAAAAAAAAAAAAAAAAAAAAAAAAGAAGAGTATCTGGTCTTACAGCTGATCTGGGATTATTTCGTCTGAGATAAGGCTTCAGTGGAGGGGGGGGGAATGGTGGCAAAGAAAAAAAAAAAAAAAAAAAAAAAAAAAAAAAAATGGAATGGAATGAAAGGTAGAATTAAAATAAATTGGATAGAGTCCGGTAAGAGTAGTAGTAGGCATAAGGTTCAAATAAAGCATAGTATATTCATAAATACATTTTATAATTCTTTATTTCAAATCCATTTGTAATTACAATACAACATTATGTGAAATTACATGGATGTACAATCAATCATGATTTAAGTATATAATTGATGATAAACGATAATAATAATAATTTTATTTCTGTAGGACGGTGCGTTTCCCTCGAAGGGACATTTTTGCGCACCGTCCTGCATTGTGTTTTTTAATTGATTAGTTAAGTTGCCAGATGGGTTACGCTTCTCTCTAGGAGACATTTTTGCGTTCCACCTGGCTTACGCATGGTGCTATATATGTTTTGTTAAACCTATTTCCTGTATGAAGTCCCAGATGAGCTGAGAGGTCCAGTATCTGTCTTCTGGTGGTGGAGAAAGTAGGGAATTGAGATTAAGTGATTTCCCCCTTTCTATCAGTTTGTCTATTAGCGGTTGACGTTCTGCTTTTAGTTGATTGCAGTTGATTAACAGGTGTGAAGTGGTTGCAACATGTCCACACGGGCATTTGATTGGTGTATAAGTGTAATCTTTGACTACCTCTATTGTTTTGAGCCTCGTGATGAGTTTGCATATTTTGATAGAAGGATGATTGATGTAGACCCTGTCAACAAGATTGCTGTCTAATTGATAGCGATGTGTATTTTCTTGTTTGAGACGGGCTTTCCATGCATTTTTAATCTTCTCTTTTGCTATGCTTGCAAATTCCTGACTGCTGTATTCTAGAATGTCTATTTCGTTTAATGATAAACTCTCTTTGGCCAGTTTGTCGGCCTGTTCATTTCCTAAGATGTTTACATGAGAGGGGATCCATGCTAGGATCACCTCTCTCTCCCTATTTTTGATTGTTTGAATGATTTCCCTGATTTGGTGGATTATAATCTGCCTGTTCTTAGTGGAATTTGTTTCTATTGATTTGATGCAACTCAGGGAGTCCGACAGGATAACGGATTTTTGATGCTTCTGCGTAGCTAGCCATTCGAGTGCAGTTTTAATGGCCATCAGTTCTGTGGTGTATACCGAACAGTGTTCTGGTAGCCTTTTCCTGATGTTTAGCTTTTCTTTTGGGATGTAGATTCCGTATCCTGTGGCTCCCTTCGTGGAATCCTTGGACCCGTCTGTGAATATTTTGAGATGGTCACTCCATCTTGAGTCTATAAGTTCCATTGCTAGTGTTCTTGCTTCTGTTGGGTTATTATGCTTGTTAGTGGTTTGGCTTAGTTGGGAATTGGTTGTTGGGTTATTTAGTTGCCAAGGAGGAGTATCGGGGAAGGTTTTTGTCTCGATTATTGTGTCTTTTAGCTTATGTTTGTTTAAGATATCATTTGACATTTGCCCAAATGTTACTGGTCTGGTCTTTTTTCTAAGCCCTATTCGTTGGAATTTGTTGAGACAGTTGTATGTTGGGCATCGTTGTTTTAGAGTTTGCAGCTTGCCCCAGTATTTGAGTGAGAGTTCTTCACGCCTGAGATCAAGCGGAAGCTCTCCCATTTCATGTAAGAGTGCTATTGTTTTTGTTCCTATGGCTGCCCTAGTTGCTAGTCTTATGGCCCTGGACTGTAGTTTGTCTAACCTGCTTAGTTGAACTTCGCCTGCATTTGCGTACGCCAGACATCCGTAGTCGATAACCGAGCGGATGAGTGACCTGTAAATTAACATTAATGTGCTTCTGTTTGCGCCCCAGTGAGTCCCTCTGATGTATTTCATCATGTTTAGCGTTTTAGAAGTGCGGCTTATTATGCTATCTATATGTGGCTTCCAAGTTAGTTTTGTATCGAATGTCATGCCCAGAAATTTAGCCTCCTTTTTGAATTCAATTTTTGTGTTGTTTAATTTTAAATCAATTGTCCTATTACTATCGGTCGGATGGAATAACATTGCTACTGTTTTCCCTTCGGATATTTTGAAGCCCCAGTCGTTTGCCCACTTAGAAATTTGGTCTAGTGTGTGTTGAAGTGTTTTTTTGATATTACCTATATCCTTTGACGCTTTCTAGAACGAGCTGTCGTCTGCGAAGAGCGCCGATTCTATGTCCTTCCCCCCATAACTCGGAAGATCGTTTATCATTATGTTAAATAGTATTGGGCTTATGACGGACCCTTGTGGCGTGTCGTTTTCCATTTTGAATTTTTCGCTTAAACAGTTGCCTACTTTTACTCTGATATGCCTATCTCTGAGAAAATCTTCTATCCATTTGTACATGCGGCCTTTGATTTTTGCATTGTGGAGTTTGTGCAAAAGACCATCCACCCATACTAGGTCAAAGGCTTTGGTCAAGTCGACGAAAATTGAGCAGAGGTATTGTTTTGCAGTGAATGCTTTGGATATATCATGTTGTAATCTAATGATGTGGTCTGTAGTAGACCTGTCGGAACGGTAGCCACTTTGTTGATTTGTAAAGATGTTGTTGCTTTCACAGTGGTATTTGAGTCTGTTTGTGATTATTGTTTCTAATGTTTTGCACAGGGTTGATGTGAGACTGACTGGCCTGTATGACGTTGTTTCATTTTTGTCTTTATTGTGTTTATGCAGTGGGATGACTGAGGCAGTCTTCCAGTCTTGCGGAGTTTTGCCTTTTGACCACGAGAGATTAAAGATATCTAGGACTAACGCCAGCGCTTTCTCGGGTAGATTTTTTAGCATAGAGTATTTCACACAATCTAGCCCTTCTGCACTGTCAGATTTAGCCCACAATGCTTTTTTCAGCTCATCTATGCTAATTGGACTGTTGAATTCTAATTCGTTATCTGCTTCTTCGTGCTCTATATGACATTGGTTTTCTAAGAATTTGTTTTTGTTATCCCTAAAAGTTGCATTGTGTTGGCTATTGCTGCAGCCGTCTGCGTATGTCTGACCTAGCAAATTTGCTTTATGTATGTTGTTTAATGCCGTGTCGTATTTGTAATTTAGTAGAGGTATGTTTTGTTGTACTTTTTTTCCTGTTATGCTTGATATTTTGTTCCATACTGTTTTTATACTTGTTCGATCGTTAAGTGTATTGCAAAAGTGTTGCCAGTTTTCTGTTTTAGCTTGTTTGATTTCTGTCTCTGCTGAGGATTTTGCTTCAAGGTAGTCGGATCTAGTTTCTTCGTTCGGCCTACGTTTGTATCTTCGTAGTGCCGATTTCCTGGTGTTTACTAGTATTTGTAATCTATCCGACCACCAAGGTTTGGGTGATTTCCTTGGTGCTTCTTTAGATCGGGGGATAGCTTGCTCTGCTGAGCTAATTATAGCCTTAGTAAGGTTTTCTGAAAAGGTGTCTATGTTGTCATGTCTTATTGACTCAAAATCCCAGAGATTACACAAATATTTATAAGTATTCCAATTAGCCTTTTCCATTCTCCACCTAGCTTGACACTTGGTGTTTTCTGTGTTGATGTTGCAAGCTATAGTGGTATGGATGGCTATATGATCACTACCTAGAGTTTCGTTTCCTATTTCCCAATTGCAATTTGGAAACAGTCTCGTCGAGACTAATGTTAAGTCTATATGGGTCCCTTTTTTACTTTGTTTCCCTACGAAAGTTGGTTCGCTGTTATTATCGTTGAGTAGTAGAAGATTGCTACCTTCTATATACTCGCACAATTCGTTCCCATCCGTGTCACTTGCTGGTGAGCCCCATGCCGTATGATGACAGTTGAAATCCCCACATATAACTAAATTGTCTCCTGGAATTTGCCTAAAAATCCTATCGTAATCACATTTTTTTGTTTTGGTGTCTGGTGGATTGTAAACATTTACTATGCTCAAGGATTGTTTGTTATTTGTGACTATGTTGATGGCCATTAATTCTACTTTGTTTAATTGATTCAATGTTAATCTGCTAAAAGGGATGTTGTTGTTTACATAGATGGCTAGCCCTCCCCCTTTTTTGTGACCTGTTCTGTCTTGTCTTGACATTGTGTAGCCTTCTAGTTTGATGTCATTGTTTTTGGGAGTGAGTCTCGTCTCCTGTATGCACAATATGTCTGGTTTGTTGTGATAGACATATTGTTTGATTTCTATCAAACGGGACCGCAGTCCATTCACGTTGAGTTGAAAAATGTTAATTGGCTTCGCCATTGTGTATAATAATGATTTGTTATTTTAAGGGTGTTAAATTTATTCACAGTGTATCCTCATTGTTGCTAACACTACATTTGCGCTTGTCCTGATTGATTGTTTCATTGTCTGTAATCATGGGATTAGTGCCATGTCTGAGTGAGTTGTCTTCTTCCTCGCTGACAACTGAATCGATGTTTCTTTTGACAGCTGGTCTTGATTGACTTCGGCTTCTGCGGCCTTTTTTTGAATTTGGAGTGGAGGGTGGGGGCATATCATTGAGCTCTGTTTCTGGGGCCCTCTCTGCTTGAGAGGGTTTTCCTTGATTTGTTTTTTTCGGTGTTTGTATGATTTTGTTGGTTTTGGGTGTATTTATGACGTATGTCAGTATCTTTTTCCCTATCTCTACATTTCGTTCTTCCTCGTCTTTTAACGATCCTAATTTCGTTAATTCCCTGCAGAAACGTACAAAATCTCCTGCGTTTTTGAATTGGGGGGTAAATGTTTTTTCATTGGTTTCTTTTTTTGGTTCTTCCCTGCTGGGGGTGATTGACTCTTTTGTCTTAAGGGGGACAGTCTTGTTTGCAACATGTGCTGTTGCCTCTCTGTGTGTAATACCATGCGTATATTGCATAGTTAACACTGATTTTGTGCTTACGTATTTGGGGCATTTTGGTGAATCAGCCCCGTGATTCCCTTTGCAGTTCACACATTTGGACTGTGTGGCTCTACATTCTTCTGTTTTGTGAGTGTTCCCACATTTGCCGCAGATGGCTTGGCTTCTGCAAAATTTCTCTAAGTGTCCTATTTTTTGACACTTCGTGCATCTTTTGACTTTTGGGATGTACGGATGAACGGGTCTCCTTTCGTAGAGCATATATATTATGCCCTGTGGGGTGTCACTTTTTTTGAATGTTACTTGTACTGTTCTGATGCGCTTTCCTTGTCTTATGGGATATTGATATAATCCTAGGGGATTATATCCTCCTAGTTTGAGATTGTTTAAGATCTCTTCATCCGTGTAATCTGATGGTATATTATAAATAATGATTCTATCAGTTTGGTTGTGCTCCGACATGGAGATTTCAACCTTTAAGTTCCCTAGCACTTTGATGTTTGTTGCCAATTGGGCGTCTTCGATATTTTGAAACGCTAATCTGGCGTTTCCGTTCGATAATATCCTTATGTCAGGGAGAGCTGCTGTCCCCCATTTCATTCGGATCTCGTCGCCTAACTTGCAGACTTTGGTGGTTTTGAAGGATTTCCCTTCCTTGGGTGAGCATATAACAATAAACTTATATTCTGGCACCGATTTTGATGTCAGAGATGGTTGCGGCATTTTAGGGGAGTTTATTAAAACTTGTGCAAAACTTCCTGCCATGATGAAAATTAAGTCAAGAGAGAATAAAAAAAAGAAAATAAAACAAAATAGAGGAGAATAAGCAATAAATACAAAGAAGGGAAGGAAATGGTAATTGGGAGATAGGGGGAGACGAAAGTTTGAACAAAACGAAAGTTCGAAGCCTTATTTGAACAACTAAGATTAGCCCGCCCGCTAACTTGAGTTGTTCAGGTGACGAAATTAATTAATATATAATAACACAAAGATAAAGAAGAGAGTGAAATATAACAGTACTTACAGTTTAGAGTAATCCAACAATCCTATAGTCCACTAAGCACAATTAGATGTTAACAGGGCGAACGCTAATTAACGAGTGATTGAGGTGGACAATGCCAATCAAGTGTCAATGCTTTTTAATTGTTATGACTTAAAGCTTATTAGATCCTATAAATTATGAAACTTTCAACCAATGAAATTTATATATTTATTTAACTTCTTTTCATTTGATGTGTTACAATAATTTTATCTTTCATCTGATTTGTCGAAATTGTTCCTTTGTGTGTATGCAAATTAGTGTCTTTAAAAGACCCATACACAAACAGATTGGAGACAGAGAGAGACAGACAGGGAGATCAGATGCCTTTGATGTGATCTTGTAAATAATGTATTTTTAAACTGTATATAAAGTAATATTGAAATGGATTTGGAATTCGACTTATAATGAACAGTGACCCCCTTCACTAGAATACTTCTCCAGGAATGAGCCATACACCCCCAATCATAGCTCATCCATATGTATGAAATATTACATAAATACATATGTATCACCTGGGTGCATATTCAAACTAAAAGAATAGCCCCGAAACGTAGGTGATACATTTCTCAGCCATTGCACAAGACATAACAAGATCTCAATGTCAACGGTAAACCAAGCAACGTGATTTTGATACTGTGGGATTTTATACAGATTAATTTCTTCAACTTCTCCTTAGAATTTACGGTATTCATATGGTAACATGGTAATTATTCTATCCGGTAGTAATGAATTACGCCAGTTTAGAACTTTGTCATTTCCAAATGCAGCAGTTGAAAATTGTGCAATGTTACATTTCAATATTTTCTTAATTTTTGTAAGCTTTTTGATTTTGCTTAATAATCCAAATTCCTGTATGTATTTGGGCTTCTAAAATTATGAAAAAAAAGATTCTGGTGTAATAATGTCCGGAATGATGATTAATTGTGCAGGTGTAAAACTAAACAAGCGTTTTAGTAGCTTTGATTTTAACTACAACCAAGCAGATTTTCTTTGGGATCCACATGGGCATGTCCGAAGTCTGAAGTGAACGAAGACTTTGTTCTGATGCATTTACCCGGTACACCCCAATCATCAGTCGTCTATCTATGTATGGGATGAGTTGAATAAAAAGAGTAAGAAGATTAATAAAATTAGTAGGAATTGATTTTTGTTTCTTTGCTTTTCAACTTAATGCCAGTAATTGCAAAAGGGGAGGTAATTTTGTTTTTGTCATGATTGTTAGGTCTACTTTTTGATGTGGTACATGTTAAAATTTGCCCTGAAATGTATTCAGAAGCCTATTTTTTTCTGGTAAGATCACCAGATCAATGTTGATATAGATTGACAAACTGCAGATGATATTGAGTTCAAGACTTACATAGCTACTTTAAATTTATACACAGTGTTTAAGGTCATGAGATGTAGAATCCTATCGATTTTCAATGGTTTCTGATAATTACTGCCAATTTTATTGTCCTCAATAAAGTCTGGCAATTATAAATTCTAGCTTGTGATCACTCTAGGGTGTTATAGTTCCAGCTGCAGGCAGTTATAACCTGTCACCCCTACCGTAATATTATCACTGCCATAGTGGACTGGTCTAAATTCCCTATTCCTTATTATGTCACTGTAGACTAACCCAAAAACCATGCTTTATAGAACTTCCTGTTAATACTATGTGGACACAGATCACTAAATATTTCTACGCCGGTACCCACAAATTGTAGGGCCAAGTTATTTTTAGTCTTTCTCTCCCTTTCCCTTTTTCCCCCTTTTGCATGGTGATTTTTGTTTACTTTTTGGTGTAGAATCGAAGAAAAGGGTTTGAAAATACATTTTCTGCCAGGTTTTGGTGAATATTCATGATTTTGAGGCGGAAGGATACAAGAGTTGTGAGGTTGCTTACGTTAAAAGGGGGGGCCGAAAATTGCCTGGTTAGCTGTCTCTACTTCCAGCTTGTGTATCTCAAGTTTTTCATGGTGAACCTTATACATGCTTTTGGGCCAGAGTTTGCCACCTGTTGCTCCATCTGTGGCTGAAAGCGTTCTACCCAACGAATATTTGGGAAAAGGTTACAGCCGATCTAAGAGACGAGAATTAACATTGAAGTCAATGGGGAAATAATTAGTGATCTGTGGCCATGTAGTAGAAGAATACCAGACAACTCATCCCAAAGACAACTCATCCCAATGAATAAAAGACCACTCATCTCACATTTAAAGACAACTCATCCCAAGTCATAAGACAATTCATCCCAAGTCATAAGACAATTCATCCCAAGTCAAAAGACAACTCATCCCAACTTTTAAAACCCCCCACTCATTCTAAGTTACATTCATTTTTATACGCCCACATTTAAATGTGGTCGTATATTGTCGTCGCCCCCGTCCGTCCGTCCGTCCGTCCGTCCGTCCGTCCGTCGGTCCGGCGTCCACAATTGCTTGTGGACGCTCTACAGGCTAAAGTTAATATCCGATTGACTTTAAATTTATACACAGTGTTTAAGGTCATGAGACAAAGAAGCCTATTGTTTTTCAGCGATTTCTGATAATAAGTGCCAGAGTTATGGCCCTTGATCACCTCAAAAAATCTTGTGGACGCTCTAGAGGCCAAAGTTAATATCCGATTGACTTTAAATTTATACACAATGTTTAAGGTCATATAACGAAGAAGCCTATTGATTTTCAGCATTTCCGATAATAAGTGCCAGAGTTATGGCCCTTGATCACTTCAAAAAATCTTGTGGACGCTCTAGAGGCCAAAGTTAATATCCGATTGACTTCAAATTTATACACAGTATTTAAGGTCATAAGACAAAGACGCCTATTGATTTTCAGCGATTTCCGATAATTAGTGCCAGAGTTATGGCCCTTGATCACCTCAAAAAATCTTGTGGACGCTCTGGAGGCCAAAGTTAATATCCGATTGAATTTAGATTTATACACAGTGTTTAAGGTCATGAGACGAAGAAGCCTATTGATTTTCAGCGATTTCAAATAATTACTGCCAGAGTTATCTCCCTTGATAACTTCAAAAATTCTTGTGACGCTATAGAGGCCAAAGTTACCACCCGATTGACTTCAGATTGATACATATAGATTAAGGTGTTGAAACGAACAAGTATTTTGATTTTCAATGAATTTAGATAACTGAACAGCTAAATCCATGATATTAAATGTTTCATGTATATACTAATTGTTAGCATGGGGTAAAACTTTATAAAAAGCAATCAAATTCTAATGATTTTCTGATAATTACATAATGAGTTGTTACTCTTAATCAGTTTTTAGTGTATTACAAATGTTTTATTACCGAAAAAAGTAAAAATATGCGACAACCCTTGTTGACTGCTCGGACGATTTAGCTGCTGTAGGCGTATGTTTCGTTGCCTGGCAACCTATCTTTCTTTTCGGTACCATTATTTACGACCTTGCACGTCACCATTGCCTCTGTCATTGATAAATCTGATGCTTTCACTGCATGTCTTGAAAATTGAATTGAAAGTATTGATTAACTGAATTTTCTTTTAAGTAATTTTATAAGATTCTTAAACAATCCAAATAGTTTGTCTATAATATATTGTATAACTGATAAATTATTCAGCATGATTCTATAACAAAATATATGATGGTTAATATATTAAGTAACCATAAAATAATGAGATAATTGAAAGCCATTCTTTGGTTTGTCACTTGTTACCTTGAGATTAAGATTAAAGTGTAGTAAAACTATTGTCTTTTAATCTAACTGATTGATTGATTGATTGACTGAATGATTGACTGTAAATTAACACTTAATCTTTGATTAAAGTAATCAGATACACCTAATTTATTTCTTTGTTGCTATCAAATTTGATGTTTATCATATGTAAATATTTATATGTAATTGAAGAGAAATTGAAATGTAATTGACTATTACATGATTTTTGGAATGTAATTAATTACATTTCCATTACTTATTACTTTTGAAATCTTCCATTACTCATTACTTGACATTAAAGTCTTACCAGTATTACAAGTTCTATGCTGCCATCGTTCACACCTGTCACACTGAACAGCCCCATTGTCTTTGGCAAACTACTGTATAACATTTTCATCTTTAATGGCCGCCCTAAAAGTGCGTTCCGACGCAATCAAATTCTGGTTTGTTCTTTTCTATTCAATATACATTTACACATTCATTAGTGTAATGGTAGACGTTACTGATTCCCTCTACACTACCGCAGCTTTTGGATGGGTGGCCCTCGAGACGCAGCTATACCCAAGGTCAGGTTGTCACTATGAATTTTTTCGGAGAGAAGAAGCACTCCGACGCCCACGTTGGCAAACAATGTGACAAGATACCCCGTCAAGAACCGAACCCGCTAATCCAGGCAAAGAGAGAGAGAGAGAGAGATAAATGGGGTTTAACATCCACTCAACACAAACTAGGTCATTTCGGGACTAACATATGGTTTTAATTTTATTTCAATAATTCGCATGCGCGTAGGGGTCTTTAGCAGTGGGAGGAAACCGGAGTGCCCGAAGGAAACCCACAAGGTTGAGAAGGCGCCCCTATCTCCATGTCACATACGCTCACACCAGGGCTCGAAACCACAGTCGCAAGCCAGAGGTGACTGGCCAGCTAGAGGTCGAAGCGCGGCACTCTAGTCCACTAGGCCATGCAACACCCCCCCCCCACCCCCAAGGCAAAGAGAGAGAAATGTGGTTTAACGTCCACTCAAAACAAACTAGGTCGTTTCGGTACTGACATAATAATATGGTTTAATTTTATTTCAATAATTCGCTTGTGCGTAGGGGTCATTAGTAGTGGGTAGAAACCGGAGTACTCGGAGAAAACCCACGAGGTTGGACAGGCGACCCTACTCCTTACCACGTAGTTCTTTTACAGCATGATGAGAGTTATCGTCCAAGATCCCCATTAGTGCAAGTCTAGTGCCTAGGTCTTAGCTGACAAGAACAACTGCCTAAAGCGAGTAAGTCGCTCGACAGTCGCTGAGCTATTAAAAAAAGTTAATGTCGAATCTTATTAAAAATCTTCGACCTGTAGTAATTTGTTTCACTGATGAATCAAAAGTTTATACCCGTTTACCATAGAATCAAATCATCTACAGATTTGCAAGGTCCCCCTCCCCACTACTCATCTCAACCAGCATGCAGACCAGAGTTGGGATTTCGCCCGTATATTCCGGACTTGTCCGAATTTTTTTTCCAAACGCACAATGTTGTCCGACCAGGAATATGCCCAATCGGACATCAAGACATAGTGAATAATATTCAAAATTCCAAAATTAATATAGTGTACTGAGAGTATAACTACCACTCAACCCGATTATCGTTGACAATAGGCAGGATTGATTAGGTAATTAAGTGATCAACGTATTTATCGTGTTATACCGTCGATAAACCTACCTTGATTAACTACTTAATCTGTCTTGATTGATTGACTTAATCCTTTGTCGGACAATTCATCAATCTAATCTTAAACAGAAGTCATTGCTTTCCCTTTGTCGGACTATTCATCAATCCAATAAGAGTGATTATAATTTTAATTCACCTGTTTACCTCGTGGTCTTCAATTGTCGGGCATTTTAATCGCATTGATGTGAGCCGACAGCATCTATCAACTAATCATAGATGTCACATATCGTAAGAGTATATTATTTTATAACACCCTAATTCATTTTGTCTACGATATCTTTTACGTCTTTTAAGAATCCATATATAAATTCTCATCCACAGTGGCACTTTCCCGTGATCTCGAGCGCCGCACGAATATTGCTTAACATGTTAGGCAGTGCTTACTATGAAGCTGTGTGCTGTAAGTCACGTACGCCATAGAGGCAATACGCTGAAGTCAGCTATGCCTTTTCTCATCACCACAAGTGATGTATGAAGCTGTGGGTCACGTACGCCATAGCGGCAATACGCTGAAGTCAGCTATGCCTTTTGTCATCACCACAAGTATTATTTCGAACGCTTTTCTTTCATTTGCTGCCGTGTTCCTATTTCTATTACGCACGGATTTGAATATTTTGTTGACATTTTATAAAGAAAAAACGATGTTCTGACATCACAAACTATTCTTATTTCGGAAGTTCGGCATTCATTTGCTGCCACGTAAATCTAAAGGAATATTACCGTTGTGAATTTTATGCCGAAGCAGGATCGGCAAGCTTTCATTCAGTGTATTACGAAAATGCTTAATTTTGTACGACATTTACTGACATAAATTTGATAGCCGTACGGGAATTAGGTGTGAAAAATAGCGAGGTTCACCAATTTTTATTACGTACGGGATTTGAATATTTTGTTGACATGTGATTTTTAATTGTGGTATGAATTGAATACCATACGGGAATTAAATATGAAAAATAGCGAGCTTCACCTAATTTTGTTATGTACGTGATTTGAATATTTTGACATGTGACTTTTAATTGTGGTATGAATTCGTCTGCTTAAATAACGATAAGACTTATGCCCCTTTATTTTCGGTAAAATGTCCGACACGAAAAATTTTGAAATCCCAACTCTGATGCAGACAGACAGACAGGAAAAATATAAAAATTCCGAGAAAATCCATCAAAAATAATTATTAAATTCCAGTTTTTATCATGGTTCAAATAACATCAAATATACACTTTTGTGTTCTAGGAAACACATAGATTCACATAAACGCTATGGTACACAATTTTGACGTCTAAAAGTAGCAAAATAGATCTTAAATGATAACAATGTTATACAGACTTTTTCCGTATGAAAGAAATTCGATACGTGCTGCTGTATCCGTGTGCCGTAACACGTATGAGAAATGCACACACATTGATGATGTCACAAGCAAAATCGATACGAATACGTGATACGGACCAGAAATTTATACCTGCCAAAAGTCTCTAGTGTTTACCCAACGTGTGCCGTAACACGTATGAGAAATGCACACACATTGATGATGTCACAAGCAAAATCGATACGAATACGTGATACGGACCAGAAATTTATACCTGCCAAAAGTCTCTAGTGTTTACGCAACGTGTGCCGTAACACGTATGAGAAATGCACACACATTGATGATGTCACAAGCAAAATCGATACGAATACGTGATACGGACCAGAAATTTATACCTGCCTCTAGTGTTTACCCAACGTGTGCCGTAACACGTATGAGAAATGCACACACATTGATGATGTCACAAGCAAAATCGATACGGATACGTGATACGGACCAGGAATTTATACTTGCCAAAAGTCTCTAGTGTTTGCCCAACGTGGGCGGCAGAGTGTTTCTTCTCTCCGAAAATACTCATAGCGACAACCTGACCTTGGGTATAGCTGCGTCTCGAGGGCCACCCACCCAAAAGCGGCGGTAGAGGGATCAGTAATGTCTACCATTACACTAACGAATGTGTAAACGTGTGTATAGAATAGAAAAGAACCGAATTTGATTGCATCGGAACGCCTTTTAGGGAGACCATATACAATATGTAAAGATGAAAAAGTTATACACATGTACCAATTTACAGACAGACAGTACAAACTATACATACAATATATCGTATATTGAAATTAAAAACAGGACAAAAAAATAAAATAACAACATGCGCGTATAAAATAGATACTGGTAATATAGTCTAATATTAGGTGGACATATAAATCACAAATTCTGCAACGCTTGGGGCTATGATGCTTGATGGATTGAAGAGATTATTAAAAGAAAAAGGTTTAATCGGTAACGTTTATGGTTGGATATATATTGCTTTCTCAAATCTTTATACGTTTCGCATCCCATAAGGAAATACTGTTGATTCAGTTTTATTATACGCCCACATTTTTATGTGGACGTATATTGTCGTCGCCCCTGTCCGTCCGTCCGTCCGTCCACATTTTTTTGTGAACAGTCTACAGGTCACAATTTTTATCCGATTTCAATTAAACTTAAAATATAGGTTTATCACCATAAGATCTCGGTTCTTTTCGATATTGGCATGTATCGGACTGTAACTTCATGGGTTATGGTCCCTGATTGTACGAAAAATCACGTTTTTTAGCTTGTGAACAGCGTAGAGGTCACAATTTTGAACCGATTTAGATGAAACTTGACATGTATGTTTATAACCCAAAGATCTTGGTTCCTTTCGATATTTGCGCCCATCGGATCGTAACTTCCTGAATTATGGCCCCTGATTGTCCGAAAAATCGCCCTTTTTAACTTGTGGTCCCTCTGGAGGTCACAATTGTTATCCGATTTAAAAAATCGTTTGATTATATCACCGTTGCATGGTTATGAAGGTTGAGTTCGAATATCGTGAAAATCGGACCAAAATTGACGGTCAAAATGGCCGCCGTCTGTACGCGAATAGTGTGAAAATATGTTATATCAAGGTTGTGGACCTTATAGAGGTCACAATTTTGAACCAATTTTGATGAAACTTGACATGTATGTCTATAACCCAAAGATCTTGGTTCCTTTCGATATTTGCGCCCATCGGATCGTAACTTCCTCAATTATGGCCCCTGATTGTCCGAAAAATCGCCCTTTTTAACTTGTGGTCCCTCTGGAGGTCACAATTGTTATCCGATTTAAAAAATCGTTTGATTATATCACCGTTGCATGGTTATGAAGGTTGAGTTCGAATTTCGTGAAAATCGGACCAAAATTGACGGACAAAATGGCCGCCGTTTGTACGCGAATAGTGTGAAAATATGTTATATCAAGGTTGTGGACCTTATAGAGGTCACAATTTTGAACCGATTTTGATGAAACTTGACATGTATGTTTATAACCCAAAGATCTTGGTTCCTTTCGATATTTGTGCCCATCGGGTAATTACTTCCTGAATTATGTCCCCTGATTGTACGAAAAATCACCCTTTTTAGCTTGTGGTCCCTCTGGAGGTCACAATTATTATCTGATTTAAAAAAAACCGTTTGATTATAAAAACCAAACAAATTCTAATGATTTTCTGATAATTCCTTAATATGCGACAACTCTTGTTGACTGCCCGGACGATTTGGCTGCTGTGTGGGCGTATGTTTCGTTGCCTGGCAACCTATTTTTTGTACAGCGGGAGAACAAATCGTCGAGTCAAAGCGATCGGAAATAGCCGACGGTTACCGATTGGGGTCAAGGACGTTGAATGATAACGCTAGGCCGACCAAAATTTTTTCATTTTACTTTTGAGTGAAAAAAAAAGTTGAATGTTAACGATAGGCCGACAAATATTTTTGTTTTGCTTTTCACTTTTACTTTTGTTTTACATTTTAAATTACTTTTAACAATGATTTTTGCGTTTTGATTTTAATTTACATTTTGGTTTTACTTTTACTTTTAATTTGTGTTTTGATTTTAATTTACATTTTGATTTTACTTTTATTTTTAATTTTGCTTTTGATTTAATTTTGACTTTTTACTTTTGCTTTTATTTTGACTTTTGATTTAATTTTGACTTTTTACTTTTGCTTTTATTTTGACTTTTGATTTAATTTTGACTTTTGATTTAACTTTTGCTTTTGATTTAATTTTTGCTTTTAATTTACTTTTAATTTTGACTTTGCTTTTCATTTTATTTCGGTTTTTAAAGAAATTTTGTTAAATCCTGAATGATAACGATAGGCCACCATACACAACAGACTAGCTATTAAATTCTCGATTGACAAGAGTTTCACCACCCTCCCTCCATTATAACCGAAGTTATCGTGCCCTAAAGAATCAACAAGTCAGCATGCTTATCTCTGCTTACCCTAAGCAGAAAATGCTCATCTTAGCACTCAATCACGACATTGACCTAGTGAACGTCTACACCAAGATTGAACATTCTAGCTCAATTAGAAGGAGAGTTATTGTGTTTCAAAGTCTCGGCCCTCCAAATTTCTATTACTTTTCATATTCACTTCAAAATGGCAACCATCAGTTGACCTAAATCAAAATTCTGCTCCCTGCGATTTTTGGGCCATCCTTCAAGGATTCAGAAAATATAACTACCGTGTCTGTAAGTAAAATAGCAAAAAAGTCTTAGGGATTTTTCACGTTTCAAGATGGTGGATTTTCCGGATTGAACTACACACTCCATTTTTTGTGTACGAATCAGTGGTCTCGTAGCTAGTACCTAAAAAATATTCAAGATGATCTGACCTATATTACGTTGATTTTTTTGAAAATTTCAAGATGATCTGACCTATATTACGTTGATTTTTTTGAAAATTTCGATCCTCAATTTCTCCAAGGGGAGATAATTTAGAAAATTTTTAAAGTCGCGTTGGTAAGATCTACTTACATTGCAAATTTGATAAAAATTGTGCATCTATTAAAGAAGTTGTCAAATTGGTCATGACTTCTGGAACAAAATCACAGCGACGAATTTTCGAAATTGAAAATTTGAAATTGCAACTGAAATTGGTTTTCGTCAAGGTTTTCAAAGAATTTTTTTTTAATAAAATAGGTCTATTAATAACAAAGTTACGACTATGCATTGTTAATTTTTTCGTTCGTAAAATTCAGTGATTTCGAATTCGCAAAACGTTTTGAAAATATATTTAATCAACAGCCACCACCCATTTTTTTTGGGGGGGGGGGGTAGGTCAAAGTTTCAGAAACATCCTATGGTTAGATTCTGTAAAATCCAATTTGCAGGAAAACACAAAAAAAAAAAAAATAATAATAATCTTAACAGAAACAATAAGCTTTCATATGAAATATGAAAGTTTAATAATAATAACTTTAACAGAAACAATAAGTGTTCATATGAAATATGAAAGCTTAATAATAATTTTAGTAATCTCAATAGGCTTTCATACGAAAGTCTGAAAGCCTAATAATATTAATTTTAGTAGAAGTTTAAGAAGAGAAATAGAAGTAGTTTTCGAGATAAACTTTGCCAATATGACATGACTTCCGGTGATAATGAAAATGTTTATTTAGGTCATTGCAATCATAAATGGCATAAGTCATCATATGGTGAAAATTTTATTAAAATCAAATAATAATTGACACTTTTATAGACCAAAAACCTTAAAAAGTGACCGTACAAGTTAGAAACTATTTTGTGGTATCTGTATGATTGTATGGGTCAATGCAATTCGTTGATGGGATTCAAATATCATAATTTCAAAAATATTATAAATAAGACTCATTTGAATAAAATATTTGTTTTTTAGGTTAAAAATACAGTTTTTGCCAAAATGACACCATATTAACTTTTGGTTTAAATTCACATACTAACAAAACTCATACGGTCATATAGATATCATAAAATTGTTTCTAACTTGTACGGTTGCCGAGAAATAGCCGATTTTCTACAAGTCACTTTTCAAGGTTTTGGGTCTATAAAAGTGACATATATTATTCGATTTGCATAAAATTTTCACCATGTGATGCCTTATGCCATTTCTGATTTCATAAAAGTAGTTGAACATTTTCATTATCACCGGAAGTACTGTACACTTACATGCAACAAATGTATAAAATGAATTGATATTGCTGGATTTGGTTGATTCTGCTTCCATTTTATTTGATGTGTGCAATGTTTATGTGGAAATCTGTTTATCGGTTCCATTTGTACTGGAAGTGAAATCATTTCAAGGGTAACGTGGCACCGAAAGTGACATAAGTTGAAAGGTATCGCGGCAACAGTGAAACCCGTCATTCCTGCTACGCAGCTCTAGTTGTTCTTATTATTATTCCAATTCCACTTTGAGTAGATCTCAGCAACTACTTGTCGCACCGTTACGATTTCTTCGGTTTTACTGGGAAAGTGGGTGTGACTTAGAGGATAACGCTATTTTGAACGTCCTGAGACAATGCGAAATGTCCGAAATCACCAAAGTTAGAGTTTTTATACGCCCAAATTTTTATGTGGACGTATATTGTAGTCGCCCCTGTCCGTCCGTCCGTCCGCCCACAATTGTTTTTGAACAGTCTACAGGTCACAATTTTTATCCGATTTCAATGAAATTTAAAATATAGGGTTATCACCCTAAGATCTCGGTTCCTTTCGATATTGGCATGTATCGGACTGTAACTTCATGGGTTATGGTCCCTGATTGTACGAAAAATCACGTTTTTAGCTTGTGGACAGTGTAGAGGTCACAATTTTCAACCGATTTGGATGAAACTTGAAATGCTTGTTTATAACCCAAAGATCTTGGTTGAATTCGATATTTGCACCCAGCGGATCGTAACTTCCTGAATTAAGTCCTGTGATTGGCCGAAAAATTACTTTTTTTAGCTTGTGTTCCCTCTGGAGGTCAAAATTATTATCCGATTTGAAAAAAACTGTTTGATTATATCACCGTTACATGGTAATAAAGGTTGATGTTGAATTTCGTGAAAATTGGACCAAAATTGACGGACAAAATGGCCACCGTTTGTACGTGAATAGTGTGAAAATATGTTATATCAAGGTTGTGGACCCTATAGAGGTCACAATTTTAATTCGATATTGATGAAACTTAAAATACATTTTTATAACCTAAAGATCTTGGTTCCTTGCGATATTTGCACATATCGGATTGTAACTTCCTGAATTATGGCCTCTGATTATACGGAAAATCCCCTTTATTATCTTGTGGTCCGTCTGGAGTTCAAAAACATTTGATTATATCACCGTTACACTGTAATGAATTTTCAATTTGATATTCGTGAACATTGGACCAAAATTGCTGAACAAAATGGCCGCCACTTTTACACGAATAGTGTAAAAATATGGTATATCAAGGTTGTGGACCCTGTAGAGGTCACAATTTTAATTCGATTTTGGTCAAACTTGAAATGCATGTTCATAACTCAAAGATCTTGGTTCCTGTTGATATTTGGACATATCTGATCGTAACTTCCTGAATTATGGCCCCTGATTGTACGAAAAATCGCCGTAATATTAAATGTTTCGTATCCAGTGGAGGTGACAGCTAATTCCATAATATTAAATGATTCGTATACTTAATATTAGCATGGGGCAGAACTTTATAAAAACCAAACAAATTCTAATGATTTTCTGATAATTACTTAATATGCGACAACTCTTGTTGACTGCCAACCGATTTTTAAAAATATTGCAGTAATTTTAACAATAATCATGGGATTTTAACTTTCGATACATTTTGGCATAGCCAGAGATGGGGGACATAGCAACGCTACTTTTGATTTTTGTTTTTCGGCAAATCTTCTAAGATATTAGGTGCCAAATTTCGAAAATTTTAATTTTTACAAAAAACTTTTTTATTTATGAATATTTTTTAGTCGTGTTTTACACAGAATTAAAGAGTCATCTGACTTCAGCAAAAATGTGAAATTTTTTTGTCTCAGTAATTTTTCTTGGCCGCCATATGCTAATTCAGTTTTTCAACCATAGATTAATTGTTTATTATTCGATTTGTATAAAACAAAGTTCATATGCTCCGTTGTCTCATTTGACCCTTGATCACTTTGAAAAATCTTGTGGACGCTCTAGAGGCCACAGTTAATATCCGATTGACTTTAAATTTATACACGGTGTTTAAGGTCATGAGACGAAGAAGCCTATTGATTTTCAGCGATTTCCAATAATTAGTGCCAGAGTTATGGCCCTTGATCACTTATACAAATCTTGTGGATGCTCTAGAGGCCAAAGTTAATATCCGCTTGACTTTAAATTTATACACAGTGTTTAAGGTCATGAGACGAAGAATCCTATTGATTTTCAGCGATTTCCGGTAATTAGCGCCAGAGTTATGGCCCTTGATCACTTCAAAAAATCCTGTGAAAGCTCTAGAGGTCAAAGTTAATATCCGATTGACTTTAAATTTACACACATTGTTTAAGGTCCTAAGACGAAGAAGCCTATTGATTTTCAGCAATTTCCTATAATTACTGCCAGAGTTATGGCCCTTGATCACTTTGAAAAAATCCTGTGGAAGCTCTAGAGGCCAAAGTTAATATCCGATCTACTTTGAATTTACACACAGTGTTTAAGGTCATGAGACGAAGAAGCCTATTGATTTTCAGAGATTTCAAATAATTACTGCCAAGACATCTCCCTTGATAACTTCAAAAAATCTTGTGGTGTTATAGAGGCCAAACCTCAGATTGATACACAGAGTCTTAGGTGTTGAAACGAACAAGTATTTTGATTTTCAATGAATTTTGATAACTGAACAGCTAAATCCATGATATTAAATGTTTCATGTATATACTAATTGTTAGCGTGGGGTAAAACTTTATTCTCATAATTACATGAGTTGTTACTCTAAATCAGATTTTAGTGTATTACAAATGTTTCATTACCAAAAAAAGTAAAAATATGCGACAACCCTTGTTGACTGCCCGGATGATTTAGCTGCTGTGGGCGTATGTTTCGTTGCCTGGCAACCTATCTTTAGTATTACCGGAAGTAATGTCATTTTGGCAAATACTGTATTTTTAGCCTTATAAACAGATATTTTATTCAAATGAGTCTGCTTTGTAATGTTTTTATACGCCCACATTTTCATGTGGACGTATTATGTCGTCGCCCCTGTCCGTCCGGACGTCCGTCCGTCCGTCCACAATTTGTTTGTGGACTCTCTACAGGTCACAATTCTTATCCGATTTTGACGAAACTTGAAATATAGGTTTATCCCCAAAAGATCTTGGTTCCTTTCGATATTGGCATGTATCGGATCAAAACTTCATGGATTATGGCCCCTGATTGTACGAAAAATCACGTTTTTAGCTTGTGGACCCTATAGAGGTCACAATTTTGAACCGATTTTGATGAAACTTGACATGCATGTTTGTAACCCAAAGATCTTGGTTCCTTTCGATATTTGCGGCTATCGGAATGTAATTTCCTGAATTATGGCCCCTGATTGTCCGAAAAATCACCCTTTTTAGCTTGTGGTCCCTCTGGAGGTCACAATTATTATTCGATTTAAAAAACCGTTTGATTATATCACCGTTACACCCTAAGGAAGGTTGAGTTCGAATTTCGGGAAAATCGGACGAAAATTGCCATACAAAATGGCCGCCGTTAGTACGCGAATACTGTTAAAAAATGGTATATCAAGGTTGTGGAGCCTGTGGAGGTCACAATTTTGATTCGATTTTGATGAAACTTGAAATTCATGGTTATAACCCAAAGATCTTGCTTCCTTTCGATATTTGCGCATATCGGATCGTAACTTCCTGAATTATGGCCCCTGATTATACGCAAAATCGCCTTTTTTTAAGCTTGGAGGTCACAATTATTATTCGATTTAAAAAAACGTTTGATTATATCACCGTTACACCCTAAGGAAGGTTGAGTTCGAATTTCGGGAAAATCGGACGAAAATTGCCATACAAAATGGCCGCCGTTTGTACGCGAATACTGTTAAAAAATGGTATATCAAGGTTGTGGACCCTGTGGAGGTCACAATTTTGATTCGATTGTGATGAAACTTGAAATTCAAGGTTATAACCCAAAGATCTTGCTTCTTTTCGATATTTGCGCATATCGGATCGTAACTTCCTGAATTATGGCCCCTGATTATACGCAAAATCGCCTTTTTTTTTAGCTTGGAGGTCACAATTATTATCCGATTTAAAAAAACGTTTGATTATATTACCGTTACACCGTAAGGAAGGTTGAGTTCAAATTTCGGGAAAATCAGACCAAAATTGCCATACAAAATGGCCACCGTTTGTACGTGAATACTGTTAAAAAATGGTATATCAAGGTTGTGGACCCTGTAAAGGTCACAATTTTAATTCGATTTTGATGAAACTTGAAATGCATGGTTATAACCCAAAGATCTTGGTTCCTTTCGGTATTTGCGCATATCGGATCGTAACTTCCTGAATTATTCGAATTTCGTGAAAATGGTACCAAAATTGCCGGACGAAATGGTCGCCGTTTGTACGCGAATAGTGTAAAGATATGGTATATCATGGTTGTTGACTCTGTACAGGTCACAATTCTTATCCGATTTTGACGAAAAGTCACATTTCTAGGTTGTGTACCGTCACACCATAATCATTGTCGACTTCGAATTTCATGAATATCAGACTGGAACTGACCAACAAAATGGCTGCTCCCAATACAGTATGAAATACAGGACTTAATGATGTAGGAAAAATCACTTTCCGTATTGTTTGTTCTCTATCCATCTCTCGAAAATGTGGGCGTATCCTGCCTGGCAGTGCCAGCCTATCTTTACAATTATGATATTTGATGCCAATCAACAAATAGAATGGACCCATACGATCATACAGATGCCACAAAATCGTTTCTAACTTGTACGGTTGCCGAGAAATAGCCGATTTTCTACAAGTCACTTTTCAAGGTTTTGGGTCTATAAAAGTGACATATATTATTCGATTTGCATAAAATTTTCACCATGTGATGCCTTATGCCATTTCTGATTTCATAAAAGTAGTTGAACATTTTCATTATCACCGGAAGTACTGTACACTTACATGCAACAAATGTATAAAATGAATTGATATTGCTGGATTTGGTTGATTCTGCTTCCATTTTATTTGATGTGTGCAATGTTTATGTGGAAATCTGTTTATCGGTTCCATTTGTATTGGAAGTGAAATGAGTTCAAGGGTAACGTGGCACCGAAAGTGACATAAGTTGAAAGGTATCGTGGCAACACTGAAACCCGTCATTCCCGCTATGCAGGTCTAGTTGCCACTGTTATAGACCAAAATCTTTGAAAAGTGACTGGTAGAAAATCGTCTATTGCTCGACAACTGTACACGTTAGAAATGATTTTTTGGTATCTGTGTGATCGTATGAGATCAATCTATGTGTTGATTGAATCAAATATTATAATTTTAAAAACATTACAAATCAGACTCATTTGAATAAAATATCTGTTACGATGGCTAATAATACAGTTTTTGCCAAAATGACGTGTTTTCCGTTGACATTGTAAATGTTAAAATGGTTACACCTAGTCCAAATTAGCATTAGGAATCCAATAGTAAAACAAAATTAAAAATCGAATGATAATTGACTCATTCACGGGCTAAATAACATGAAAAGTGACGCATGCAAAATTGCCTATTTCTCAGCAACTGTGCATGTTACAAATTAAATTTCACATACATTCTCTTTGTATGGTTTACTGCTACAAGTTTATGAAAGTTACGAAGAAATAATTGAAAATATGAAGACGCTGAATGGGTTTTAAATAGCTTAATTTTTCACCTTTTTTCGCCTTTTAATCAAAATAGCCCGAAAACGAAATTAAAAAAACTGAGCCCGATGTTTTAAAGGACGCACCCTTTCAGTTATACCAGATTTGAAAAAAATATTATTTGCTTTAAAAAAAGTGGTACCGAACTGTCAAATTTGTACTGACACAAAAATTGTTCACATTTTTGCTCAAGTCAGATGACACTTTAATCCTATGTAAAATACTATCAAAAAATATTAATAAATAAAAAAGTTTTTTGTCAAAATTTAAATTTTCAAAATTTCGCGCCTAATATAATCGAAGATGCTTCGAAAATGAAAAATCTGAATTACTGTAGATATTTGCCCGTTCTCTGGCTATGTCAAATTGTACCAAATGTTAAAATCCACCGATTATTGTAAATATTACGGCAATATTTAAAAAACAACAACTTTGGTGATTTCGGGTATTTCGCATTGTCGCGGAATGTTCGAAATAGTTTTAATCTCTAAGTCATGCGGACTTAGTAAAACCAAAGATATCGGATCGATCTGACAATTATTTTCCCAAATATGCTCAAATGGAAAATAAAACGGCCAACGTGTTGGATGATTGTTTTTTTGGTAAAAAAAAAAGCATAACAAAAAGTCAATACCCACTACTCACCCCTAAAAAAAAATATTACACACCCTTGCAAGAATGAAAGTAAAAAAATATAGTTGAACAATTCACAACATAATGGACGTGGACCAGTAGAATCTGACAGATGCCGGAAATCTAGATAAGCAATCGAAAGCTAAAAATTTCAAGAAATTTTAATTTTAGTTTTAGTACATTTTCAAATTTTCAAGAAAATTTATATCACTTCCGGTCTGTTCACAACTTTCGCAATAGTTCTAAGTACTAACTGTTTAAAACATAGGAAAAATCAATATTCAGAACTCTATATACAGATACGTCATGATATATGAATAAACAAAAATATACTAAACATATTTACACTGATACATATGAAAGAGTTAATAAATTAGATTTTAAAACATATTTTTGAAGGTTTTGTAGGTATACACAGTACAAGTATTTAAAGAATGTACTTTAAAAGTAATTAAAATAGTAATTTACAGAGTAAAAGTCAAGGGTATATACAAACTCTTTCAAAAATTTAATTGAATATCCCCATTATCTTCATATGGCGGCTTAATGAAGTTTTCTTTATCTAAAATAACCATGCGACGCTTATATGAATAACTTGTCTTGCAGAGGATAAAATGACATGACAAAGTTCCATATGACTGTTGTTATTGGCGGTGGACTGAATACCTAACAGTAAACTTGTTTTAAAGACTTCATTACTCATGGGGTATTCATTATATCGAGTATGATCTCTTTAAGTAGATCTATAATATTTACAAGACAATTACATTCTAAAAACATATGAACAATATTTTCTATATGTACTTTACATACAGGGCATACATTTGAATCAATAATGATAAGATGTGGGGATCAAACTATTATTCTTAATCAGTAATTTATCTTTGGATTTAACTCATTGATTTTAAAAGAAATTTCATCGTTGATATTACAAGTGCTATCATACAAATAATTTTCGATGATAAGTCTAAATTTCTCATGAATTGAGGATTTTATTACATCATAATTCTTTAAAAGTTTATCATTATCAAAATTATCATAAGCATCTTGAAAAATATCCAGAACAGTATGGTTCGGAATAAAACCGGGTTTAACATAATACATAATATCATAAATATAATTAATACCAAATGACTGAAATAATTTAAAATTCAAGGTATGTCCATTATGTTTTATTAAGTTATTATTAAATAAAGGTTGAATGGAAATATCATTAAAATTTATAGGATCTGGTCTCGTTCCATTATTTAAGTCATTCCAGGCAATTAAAATATATTTGTAAAAAAGCAGGTAGATTTGATAAAGTAAGCTCATCTAAATTCAGTTTAAAAATATCAATACAATTATTTGAACATGTAGCTTTAGATAAATAATATTTCATAATGCTTTTCCATACATGTTTATAATTAACATCACACAATTTAATAATCCATTTTAAACATAAAGACTGGCATTTTTATTTAATATTAGGTAGATTTAGACCACTGTCTGCTTTTGTTTTGACAAGAGTTGTGTACTTATCACGGGGTGGCTTGCCACGCCAAAGAAATTTATTGATCAGTGATGTGATTTCACGGTCTACAGCGTCTGGTAACGGTAAAACACTTGCTGTATACCACAGTTTCGATAACAAGAGGGACTGTATCACAATAACTTTACTTGCGAGGGTAATCCGTCGTCTGCTCCATAAGCCTAGAGGTTGTTTAATTTTATTAACCTTATTGTCCCAGTTCAAACTATTACAAACATTTTTATTTGATCCCCAAAAAACATCTAAAATTTCAATAGTATCAGATACAACTTTAACATCAATATTATAATCATAATCCAAATACTCGCTTTTACCTATAGGCAGTAATTCTGACTTAGATGTATTGATTTTTGCTCAGGATGCTAAGCAATATATATCTAAAACCTTAAAAATAGAATTAACAGAGTCTATATTGGATAAAGTTAAATTAGTATCATCGGCATGTACACAGTTTCGATAACAAGAGGGACTGTGTCACAATAACTTTACCTGCGAGGGTAATCCGTCGTCTGCTCCATAAGCCTAGAAGTTGTTTAATTTTATTAACCTTTGTGTCCCAGTTCAAACTATTACAAACATTTTTATTCGATCCCAAATAAACATCTAAAATTTCAATAGTATCAGATACAACTTTAACATCAATATTATAATCATAATCCAAATACTCGCTTTTACCTATAGGCAGTAATTCTGACTTAGATGTATTGATTTTTGCTCAGGATGCTAAGCAATATATATCTAAAACCTTAAAAACAGAATTAACAGAGTCTATATTGGATAAAGTTAAATTAGTATCATCGGCATGTTGGTATATTAAGGAGACAACATCAGAATTATATATGGGTATTTCTGTTAAAGGAGATTGCTTAAAGAGACAATCCTGATAAGAACAGAGTCTCAAAAATTAAAGTCCGAGCCTTTATGAAATTTATGGACCAAAATATAGAGGCATGGTGTATTTACCTTGGCTCAAAGTTTCAGCTCAAAATATTGAGTCGTTTTGACGTTAACGTCAACACTGCTTATCCGGACACGTAACCCTTTTAAGATTTGGGGTCAATTTTTCGATTGGGTGACCTAATAATCGATTCCCGTTTCTTGAGAGGTCTATACAGTGAATGACCCATGTACTGTACTTGATAACAAAGGGTAAATTTCACCTACATATCATTTTTATACGCCCACATTTTCATGTGGACGTATTATGTCGTCGCCCCTGTCCGTCCGGACGTCCGTCCGTCCGTCCGTCCGTCCACAATTTGTTTGTGGACTCTCTACAGGTCACAATTCTTATCCGATTTTGACGAAACTTGAAATATAGGTTTATCCCCAAAAGATCTCGGCTGCTTTCGATATTGGCATGTATCGGATCAAAACTTCATGGATTATGGCCCCTGATTGTACGAAAAATCACGTTTTTAGCTTGTGGACCCTATAGAGGTCACAATTTTGAACCGATTTTGATGAAACTTGACATGCATGTTTGTAACCCAAAGATCTTGGTTCCTTTCGATATTTGCGGCTATCGGAATGTAATTTCCTGAATTATGGCCCTTGATTGTCCGAAAAATCACCCTTTTTAGCTTGTGGTCCCTCTGGAGGTCACAATTATTATTCGATTTAAAAAACCGTTTGATTATATCACCGTTGCACCCTAAGGAAGGTTGAGTTCGAATTTTGGGAAAATCGGACGAAAATTGCCATATAAAATGGCCGCCGTTTGTACGCGAATACTGTTAAAAAATGGTATATCAAGGTTGTGGACCCTGTGGAGGTCACAATTTTGATTCGATTTTGATGAAACTTGAAATTCATGGTTATAACCCAAAGATCTTGCTTCCTTTCGATATTTGCGCATATCGGATCGTAACTTCCTGAATTATGGCCCCTGATTATACGCAAAATCGCCTTTTTTTTTAGCTTGGAGGTCACAATTATTATTCGATTTAAAAAACCGTTTGATTATATCACCGTTACACCCTAAGGAAGGTTGAGTTTGAATTTCGGGAAAATCGGACGAAAATTGCCATACAAAATGGCCGCCGTTTGTACGCGAATACTGTTAAAAAATGGTATATCAAGGTTGTGGACCCTGTGGAGGTCACAATTTTGATTCGATTTTGATGAAACTTGAAATTCATGGTTATAACCCAAATATCTTGGTTCCTTTCGATATTTGCGCATATCGGATCGTAACTTCCTGAATTATGGCTCCTGATTATACGCAAAATCGTCTTTTTTTTAGCTTGGAGGTCACAATTATTATCCGATTTAAAAAAACGTTTGATTATATTACTGTTACACCGTAAGGAAGGTTGAGTTCGAATTTCGGGAAAATCAGACCAAAATTACCATACAAAATGGCTGCCGTTTGTACGCGAATACTGTTAAAAAATGGTATATCAAGGTTGTGGACCCTGTAAAGGTCACAATTTTAATTCGATTTTGATGAAACTTGAAATTCATCGTTATAACCCAAAGATCTTGGTTCTTTTCGATATTTGCGCATATCGGATCGTAACTTCCTGAATTATGGCCCCTGGTTATACGCAAAATCCCCCTTTCTTTGGCTTGTGGTCCCTCTGGAGGTCACAATTATTATCCAATTTAAAAAAACGTTTGATTATATCACCGTTACACTGTAAGGAAGGTTGAGTTTGAATTTCGGGAAAATCGGACCAAAATTGACAGACAAAATGGACGCCGTTTGTACGCGAATACTGTTAAAAAAATGATATATCATGGTTGTGGACCCTGTATAGGTCACAATTTTAATTCGATTTTGATGAGGAAGTTTGAGTTCTAATTTCGTGAAAATCGTACCAAAATTGCCGGACGAAATGGTCGCCGTTTGTACGCGAATAGTGTAAAAATATGGTATATCATGGTTGTGGACTCTCTACAGGTCACAATTCTTATCCGATTTTGATGAAAAGTCACATTTCTAGGTTGTGTACCGTCACACGATAATCATTGTCGGTTTCGAATTTCATTAATATCAGACTGGAACTGACCAACTAAATGTTTGCTCCCAATACAGTATGAAATACAGGACTTAAAGATGTAGGAAAAATCACTTTCGGTATTGCTTGTTCTCTGTCCATCTCTCGAAAATGTGGGCGTATCCTGCCTGGCAGTGCCAGCCTATCTTTATAGAAAAAAGTCTGGTTTTATCCAGATACTGTATTGTACAACGGTCTCCATTTCCAGATGAAGACTGTCAGATTTAAGTTATTTACAAGCATATCACAAATATCGGGTTAGTTGGTCGGCCTTAGGTAATGGGATATAAGGGATTTTAACACAAAATTAAGCAGTTTTATTCCCAAAAAAGTTAACGGGATTGTGGCCCTTTAAAGACCATGTAAAACGACATATTGAAATTCCATATACACATAGCCAATGGTTAATATATCCATTTAACGGCAAGTTCACAACAATCTGATTAAAATTAAGTCGATTGTTAAAGTTTTAGTATCCAACACGCCAAAACGCTTTCCAATTGTTCAATTACGACCTTAATCCGGTTGATTGGCTAGTGACGTCACAGGCACTACACATAAGGATATACATTATCTATACAATATATCACTATCGGTACAATATAGCCCTATCAATACACACCACAAGTTGACAAGCCTCTATTGACGGTCCAATTACCACGTGACTTACATTGTTATAGATTAGACATTTGTGATTGGAATATTTTAGAGTGAATTTAAAATACCGTATCATGCTGTAGATCCATTTAAATTTAAGTGTCCTTTGTTTGAATAGGCCGCGTGACAAATGAAGACGACTTATGCACACAATTAGCGTATTTACCGGTAATTTGGATAACCCAGCCTACAGAAATACAAATGATGCCAGTCATTTGACTATATATTCATTATTAGCTATAATATATATATACTGTAAAACACTAAATTATTGCGACATGAAATTATTGGTGAAACATAATTGGGGTGGTGAAACATAATTGCGAAATGTAATTATTGCGAATTTCTGTAGTGGGGAAAAAATTATTGCGAATTTAAATTTGTCTATAAAATGTGGTAGATTTTGAGGTGACAGTCGGCTCTTCGAAACATCGGTTGATTGGTGATCATTAGTAACAGTAAATAAACAACTATTGAGGATTATGGCTTTGAGTCTGTATTCAACAGATCAAAGAAAATTAAAGACCTGTTATCAAACTCCATTTTTAAATAATTATTGTTTAATTTAATCCCTTGATTATTAACTCCAAGTTGACGAACGGGGATAATTCAATATGGCCGACATTTTAACAAATTTTAACTTATTGGGACTCTTTCTTGTGAAGAGTAATGAAGGGGGAATAATTTAATATGGCCGACATTTTAACAAATTTTCAATTATTGCGAACATGAAATTATTGCGAGAGGGCCCAAATCAAAGAGGTTTGATATATTCGGCCGAATATTTAATCGGCCGAATGATATTCGCCTGGTGTGTCCGCTTCGCCGAAGCATTCGGCCGAATGTAGAATTCATTAGCCAATCGTCACTCATATCGAGAAGTCACGTGATTGTTTGAAAACATTGACGCCGTCATGGTTTGATCATGTGACGTGAAAGGTGACGTAATCGACTGGTGAATCGGGCGAAGCATTCGGCTGGTGTGTCCACCCATTCGGCCGAATAAAATTTGGCGCCGATTGATTCGGCCAAACCATTCGGCCGAATGATTCGGCTAATGTGTCCACTGCTTAAGGAATAAACATTCCGAATATGCATTCGGTCACTGTGACATCACTGGCGTCTGATGGGATTAAGTGTGTTATCGATAATTGGTCGTTTTTACTGGATGTCTATATTTGCGACTTTGAGTTACGATATCTGAATTAATTTTCATCAGATTGACTGCTTGGTATTTATAAATGATGACATTACATTAGCCTTTCCGTATACGATAGATTAATCCATATTTTTATTTCATAAAATGCAACTTTATATATATATATGGTACGTAATAGGCCTACAATAGGCATACGAGAAACGTAGATCATAGCGAGCACACACGCCTATCTAAAGACCTCTCTTTATTTCAAAAGACCTGCGTAAAACACATGGCCGAATGATTAATCGCAGGGTAAAACAGTTTTACATCTCAAATTTTGATTTAACACGTACGTGTCAGATAAAGCATGTTGGTCCTTGATTATACTCCTTTTGGTGCAGTTATCGCAACTAGCGAGAAAACACGCCAACTAAACAATACACAACATTGACATCCATTTTTTACCGGTCGGTTAATTAACACACCTGTACAGAAAACGCACCTAGCGTTAATTAACCCACCCCTAAGACAGTTTTTCACCCTCGTTAATTAACACACCTTTTTACAGTTTAAAACCTGTAATACCGAGTAATAGTCCGAAAATTAATTATCTTCCGACACTCATAGAAATAACAACGATGATCACGAATTCTATGATGGCTGTGCAGAAAGTCACTCCTTAGCAGTTCTCAGTGAGAATAGTCCGTACGATAGTAATATAGGTCTTGTATATTAAATCTTTTATGGGATTAAATTCTGTTAATGTCACCACTTAATTAGCACCTTTGTGTTATAGTGCTCAAGAGATTAAGAATGTTGATTGGCTAGGTTTACCACCTCAGTAGAGCGTGAAATCATTAACGTATACTGTCGTCACTATATAAATTTCTCTTCAAATGAGTGCTGAGTAGCCAGTCATCGATAGGGTTTGGAAATAGGAATTTTCTTTTGCTAAAGGGAAGGTTTGAATGGCAGTAGAGCTGTTTATATCTGTCATACTATTTATATTTTGACAGAGATCGTGTTCCCTTTGTTCTGACTTCTGATATGGTATATGTTATTAATGATGGTGATAAACAAACTGGACAGTTTCAACATTTTATTGATCTGTGTTCGCAAGCTTTTAACATTATACGTAAACATCATGACTTATTCTACAGTCTCTTCATGCTTGTAAGTATTACTTGTTTTACAATATTCTTCATTATATGTTTTAGAAAAATTGTCATGTCATTCGTTTGAACAAGCCCTAGTCTGTAAAAATGGTAAAATTAATTTATAACGAACAGGCCAGATCAAGTAGTTTCGCATGATATTTAGACTTGTGTCCCTTTTTTTATACGCCCGCATTTTCATGTAGAATTTTCAATCAATAGAAACAGGAAACACAAACCAAATACAGACGATTTGATGGGATCGATTTTGACAAAGTCAAAATGATGCATATGATATTCAGATAAGTTAATATAAAATAATTAGTAGAATACAATATCAAAAAACCATCGCTTTATCCAACGTTTCGTCAGTAAAAATACTAACTTCAAGGTAAAGAAATACTAAATACAAAATGACCGGAAGTCAGTTATGACATCGTGGGAATGATGACGTCATAGACTTAGATACATAACCAGAAAGGTTATTAAGCCATGTTCCATATTAATGTCTCCTGAAAATATAATTAATATACATATTATTATGTTTAATATCCACTGCACAAATTTAGGAATAACATACACCTATGGCAAATGGTAATGCAAACCCATAAGGATAGGCACGTTGAAGTGTGTGATCAAATGTATATATCCAAGATTTTCGTTGCTAATTTTTTTTTTAGAAACCGATCGTGGTTGATAAGTGTATAAGATGCTAGCTTGCTAGCTTGGACATAGCTATTTAGATCCTGGTGTTTGCCGAAAAAGTTCACCAGGTTTTTCCGGGGTGGTTTCCTCTTGTCAGTGATGCAGGATGGACGAAAAACTGAGATTACACATTCACACGCACGTAAAACATCCTATGGCAGTTTGAAATCGATATATACAAAAAGGCAGTAGCGCCGTTGTCAAGGCAAAATTTCCCTCATAGCATACTGTATGGTGTAAGTCCGTCTTCATTAGCCCAGTCGGAGCAGAACAGTAGGAAGTTAAACCCCATTCCATTTCTTATTTGTTAGTACAATAATCACAATATTATATCCCTCTGGACATGTTAAAGCTGATGTTTACCCAAAATAATAGAAATCAGATTTTTTCCCAACCCAGCTACCACCTAATATAATTTGCCAAATTTTGACAATAATCATACAGGACTAAGCCTAAAAATGATTGACAATCATATCCGATCTACAGAAATAAAATGAAATGGGGGTGTTTAATATCCTACTGTTCTGCTCCAAACTGGGCTAATGGACAACTAGACAGCTATCCTTGTCAAGGCCTTCCATCCTACATCACTGACAAGGGGGTACCACACCGGAAAATCTGAAATATAATTGTGTATTTGTGTGTTACACAATTTATTCATTAAACTAGGTATTTTATACATTGTTTAATTGTCTTTTCTAAATCCTCTTATTGTGGGTCTTTCTTTAGGCCTGAAATCTTCTGTTATTAATTAAACATTAATTAACACATCCAGACCATAATCAACTCTCGATAGCATCGCTAGCCTCCGATCTTTGGTGGATTATTATCCGATTTACTGATTATTAAATTGATAATCAAGACAGTTATGATGATCGAGGCTAGGCGAAAAATTTTATGAATTTATAACCTAATATGGTACAATCTTATTTAAATAATTTTATTGGAAAAAAAATGTGATTCAATTTTAAAAATGTTATTATAAAAAAAAACATGACTTTTTTCCCAATCTGGCTAACTCCAAAGATAATAATAAAAAAATATTTATTTTGGCAATAATGTCAATAACAATTGATCTAAAAATATATTATATAATATAATTGTGTGTTATGCATACAATTTAACAATTAGGCAGATAATAATAAAAAATATTTACTTTGACAATAATGTCAATAATATGAATATAGGCCTAGGCCTAAGTAATAACTGATCTAAAAATATATAATATAATAATTGTGTGTTATGCATACAATTTAACAATTAGGCCTAGATAGGTGTATTTTATAATTTTCTTTTATGAATTTGAAAAGAAATCCTTTGTCTTAGATACCATTTACTAGGCCTAGCTCTACTCACAGAATAGATCGATACTAACTAGTAACTAGCGGCCTACTAAATAATCTATTGTGTCTATACTCGTGTTTGGTTAATGACTGTTTTAAAAAATCGATATCTAAGTCAAAAGAACGTTTGAATTTCAATTTGATACAAACACAATATTACTGATAGATAATTCAGCATGGTTAAAATATAAATTGTAATGTAGATAATAATAAAACTAACCATTCATTGCCGTGGAATCCAGACGATCGTAGTTCCGTGGTTGTTCAAGTCGTTGATACGGTCGTCTTTGTCTGACTCATACCAGTCTGCATAAGGCTCAAATTGATGTGGATTTACTCTGCCTTCGTCCTCATTGACACCTCTTTCGGAATCCTCAAACGACGATTATTTATATGACAAATTTAACTCGCCTAGAACTCCTTTTTAATTGATGCCCTATCCGAACGAACACATGTTGTCGCCATTTTGTTTACATTCGTCTCACACTTATGACGTCATAACATATTTCAGGCAATTACCGGAAGTTGACTCGTACGCTGATTGGATTTCACCAGGCAGGTGCAAAGGGGGTTTTCCAATCTAAATATATCGATAACGGAATGACCTATTTTCGTCATTTTTTTTAATTTAGGGGTTTTAGAATTATTGCTATTTGTTTAAAGAAAAATATTCTGGTCTCAAGTTTATCTTTAAGGAAGAATTGTGCATGATTATTAATGATTTTGAAACCCCCTGGATTTAACTCATTTAAACCATTAGGCCAAACTGAATTAAGTCTATGAATCCACAGACTTTCTGCTGTGTACAATCAGAAAAAATTGAACACGGCAGATTCATAGACTTAATTCTTCCTTAATTTTACCTAAGTTTTAGTTAAGCTAACCTTTCTTGTTATGTATCTAAGTCTATGACGTCATCATTCCCACGATGTCATAACTTCCTATGATGTCATAACTGACTTCCAGTCATTTTGTATTTAGTTTTCTTTACCTTGAGGGGGGTTGGGATGGCCTAGTGGTCTAGAGCGCCGTGCTTTGACATCTAGCTGGCCGGTCACCTCTGGCTTGCGTCTGTGGTTTCGAGCCCAGGTGTGAGCGTATGTGACATGGAGATAAGGGCGCCTTCTCAACCTCGTGGGTTTCCTCCGGGCACTCCGGTTTCCTCCCACTGCTAAAGACCCCTACGCGCATGCGAATTATTGAAATAAAATTAAAACCATATGTTAGTCCCGAAATGACCTAGTTTGTGTTGAATGGACATTAAACCCCATCTCTCTCTCTCTCTCTCTCTCTTTACCTTGAGGAAGTTAGTATATTTACTGACGAAACGTTGGATAAAACAATGGTTTTTTGATATTGTATTCTACTACGCATTTTCATGTAGACGTATACTATCGTCACGCCTCCACAATTTGTTTGTGGACACTCTACAGGTCACAATTTTTATTCAATTTTGATGAAATTTGAAATACCTCCCAACGATCTTGGTTCCTTTTGATATTGGCATGTATCTGACCATAACTTCATGGATTATGGCCCTTGATTGTACGAAAAATCACATTTTTAGCTTGTGGAAACTCTTATTGCCTAAAGATCTTGGTTCCTATCGATATTTGCGCATATTGCTTCATCCCTTCCTGATTTATGCCCCCTGATTGTATGAAAAATCATGTTTTTGGCTTGTGGTCCCTTTAGAGGTCACAATTTTTATCAGAGTTCAATCAAGAATAGTTTTAATATATCACTGTTACACCCTACTGAAGGTTGAGTTGGAATAAAACCCTTCTGATAGTTGAGCGCAATTGGTTGAAAATTGGACCAAAACTGTTGTACAAAATGGCTGTCCCTTGTACACAAATAGTATAAAATATGGACCTTCACGAAGTCACAATTTTCATCTGATTTTGCTGAAACATGCAATGCATGTTTATATCCCAAAGATCATGGTTCCATTCGATATTCGCGCATATAACTTCCTGGATCATAACTTTCTGGATTATGTCCCCTGATTGTACGAAAAATTATGCTTTCAGCTTCTGGTCCCAGTATAGGTC
Organism: Patella depressa; assembly: GCA_948474765.1. Classification (NCBI taxonomy): domain Eukaryota; kingdom Metazoa; phylum Mollusca; class Gastropoda; family Patellidae; genus Patella; species Patella depressa. The sequence continues at coordinate 40,378,504 of OX419720.1, read as the reverse complement.
ACAATTTTGATCAGATGAAACCTGAAATGCATGTTTATAACCTAAAGATCTTGGTTCCCTGTGATATTTGCGCATATCGGTTTGTAACTTCCTGAATTATGGCCATTGATTGTTCGAAAAGTCACGTTTGAGCTTGTGGTCCCTAAAAGAGTTCACAATTTTTATCCAATTTAAAAAGATATAATGTGTTATACACTAATGATGGTTGAATTTGAATTTTGTGAAAATCAGACATAAACTAACATACATGATGGCCGACCCTTATACCCAAATAGTGTAAAAATATGGTATATCAAGGTTGTGGACCCACTAGAGGTCACAGTTTTTTTTACTCCCACATGGAAATATGGACGTATATTGCCGTCGCCCCGGTCTGTCCATCGTCCACAATTTCTTGTGAACACTCTAACGTCAAAAGTTACGATCTGATTATTTTAAGATTGATATACGTTGTTGACATCAGTGAGATGAAGAAACTTATTTAATTTCAATACTTTCCATTTATTATGTCTAGATTTATGGCCCTTGTTTCTTTTTTGTTGTGAATGCTCTAATGACAAAAGTTATCATCCAATCTTTGTGAAATTGACATGCATTAGTTTAATTAGTGAAACAAAGAGGCTTATTGAATTTCAGGAATTTCCATTTATTATATCTGCAGTTATGGCCCTTGTTTCACTTTATTAAACCTTTTGGACGCTCTAACGTCAAAAGTTATTACCTGATTTTTGTGAAATCGATGCGCATGATTTGATGAAACTTGAAATGCATGTTTATTACCCGAAGATCTTGGTTCCTTTCTATATTTGTGCATTTCAGATAGTAACTTCCTGAATTATGGCTCCTGATTGTACGAAAAATCGCCCTTTTTAGCTTGTGGTCCCTCTGGAGGTCAAAATTATTATCCAATTTAAAAAGATAGGTTGCCAGGCAACGAAACATACACCCACAGCAGCTAAATCGTCCGGGCAGTCAACAAGGGTTGTCGCATATTTTTTCGGTAATGAAACATTTGTAATACACTAAAAACTGATTAAGAGTAACAACTCGTTATGTAATTATCAGAAAATCATTAGAATTTGATTGCTTTTTATAAAGTTTTACCCCACGCTAACAATTAGTATATACATGAAACATTTAATATCATGGATTTAGCTGATCAGTTATCAAAATTCATTGAAAATCAAAATACTTGTTCGCTTCAACACCTTAAACTCTGTGTATCAATAAGAAGTCAATCGGATGATAAGTTTGGCCTCTATAGCGTAACAAGATTTTTTGAAGTTATCAAGGGAGATAACTCTTGTAGTAATTATTTGAAATCTCTGAAAATCAATAGGCTTCTTTGTCTCATGACCTTAAACACTGTGTGTAAATTTAAAGTCGATCGGATATTAACTTTGGCTTCTAGAGCTTCCACAGGATTTTTTCGAAGTGATCAAGGGCCATAACTCTGGCAGTAATTATTGAAAATCACTGAAAATCGTCTTAGTCTCATGACTGTAAACACTATGTATACATTTGAAGTCAATCGGATATTAACTTTGGCCTCTAGAGCATCCACAAGATTTTTTATTGTTGTCACCCCTGTCCGTCCGGATGTCCGCCCATCCACAATTTGTTTGTGGACTTTCTACAGGTCACAATTCTTATCCGATTTTGATGAAACTTGAAATATAGGTTTATCCCCATAAGATCTCGGCTGCTTTCGATATTGGCATGTATCGGATCGAAACTTCATGGATTATGGCCCCTGATTGTACGAAAAATCATGTTTTTAGCCTGTGGACCCTATAGAGGTCACAATTTTGAACCGATTTTGATGAAACTTGACATGTATGTTTATAACCCAAAGATCTTGGTTCCTTTCGATATTTGCACCCATCGGATCGTAACTTCCTGAATTATGGCCCCTGATTGTCCAAAAAATCACCCTTTTTAGCTTGTGGTCCCTCTGGAGGTCAAAGTTATGATCCGATTTAAAAAAGCGTTTGATTATATCACCGTTACATGGTAATGAAGGATGAGTTCAAATTTCGGGAAAATCGGACCAAAATTGACAGACAAAATGGCCGCCGTTTGTACGTGAATACTTTTAAAAATAATGGTATATCATGGTTGTGGACCCTGTTTAGGTCACAATTTTAATTCGATTTTGATGAGGAAGGTTGAGTTCTAATTTCGTGAAAATCGTACCAAAATTGCCAGACGAAATGGTCGCCGTTTGTACGGGAATAGTGTAAAAATATGGTATATCATGGTTGTGGACTCTCTACAGGTCACAATTCTTATCTGATTTTGATGAAAAGTCACATTTCTAGGTTGTGTACCGTCACACCATAATCATTGTCGGCTTCGAATTTCATGAATATCAGACTGGAACTGACCAACTAAATGGCTGCTCCCAATACAGTATGAAATACAGGACTTAATGATGTAGGAAAAATCACTTTCGGTATTGCTTGTTCTCTATCCATCTCTCGAAAATGTGGGCGTATCCTGCCTGGCAGTGTCAGCCTATCTTTTGTTATTATGTTAATCAGTTAGTTCAAATAATGGAAGATAGTGATGTCCAAGGAATATTCACAAACCAAGATGCACAAGATATTATAATGCTACTTTATGCAGATGACTTGAGTATCCTGTCAGATTCTTTTGGTGACTTACAGAGAAAAATAAACATTCTCCAAAGATTTTGCAATAATTTTAATTTATCAGTCAATTTATCAAAAACGAAAGTGATAGTTTTCAGAAATGGTGGTTTTATACGCAAAAATGAAGTGTTTTATTATGACAATGTTAAGATCAAATGTGTTTCATACTACAGTTACTTGGGTTTATTAGTTTCTTCTCGAATGTGCTGGAGTAAAGCTTTGAATAACCTGTCCTTGAAAGCAGAGAAAGCACTTATCCCTATTAAATGTTTAATTAGGAAATCGGGTATAATTTCTCCAAAGAAGGCTTTTAAAATCTTTGATTCTATTGTAAGGCCGATATTGCTATATGGTTCACAGGTGTGGGGCTACGAATATAGAAGAGATATTGAACGAGTGCATATAGGCTTTTGTAAGTTTCTTCTTGGCGTTCACAAAACTAGCACAACAGTAGGTGTCTTGGGGGAGTGTGGAAGAGCTGAGTTGTCTGTACATTATTTACTAAACTGCATTAAATTCTGGATTAAACTTATTTCAATGTCCGATACTAGATACCCCAAAACAGGTGTACATAATGCTTAAGCGACTTGACAGTATTGGTAGAACAACATGGTGTACAAAAATAAAACTCTTATTGTGTTTGTTAGGCTTTGGTTATGCTTGGTCAGCCCAAAACATCGGTAATAGAAAGAATCTTATCAGTCTACTGAAAACACGTCTTACTGATATAGAGATCCAAAATTGGTCGGCTAAGCTAAACGATAGTAGCAGTTTAAATGAATATAAATGTTTCAAACTAAATCTTTGTCTAGAAGAATATCTAACATTAAAATGAATTTAAATGTTAAAAGGAATATTACAAAACTAAGGTTGAATCTTTTTCCATTCGCCACAACTTTGTTCAATAGGAAGATGAAAGATAATCCTTTGTGTCCATTATGTAAGATAAGCGATGAAGATAATATTCATTTTTTATGTGTATGTATAAAATTGAGTCATATTAGATGTAAATATATACCAGTAAAATTTGTTAATAATGTGAACAATAATAGATATATGTTTCATGAGTTATGTACAACTAAAAATACATCTCTTTTAATTTCAATCTCACAATTTATTAATGTTGCTTTAAATTATAGATCAAACTACATTTAGATATTTATATGTTTTTCGTATTTATTAAATCACTGCTGTACATAATTATATTTTTTAAATTTTGTAACTATGGGTCCTAGACCTACTTACTGGAATAAACTATTTATTTATTTATTTAACTATGACTTTAAGATACACGTATAGTGAAAAAGTTGCAATTGATCACTACAGCAATAAATAGTTGTTGCAGAAATCGGTCCCTATAGAGACAGTAGTCTAATTTTTTAACACAATTTTGCAGGTCAGATGTTCATATTATACGGTACTAAGATACTAACAGACCTTTAACAAATAAATCATTCTATAACACTATTCTGAACGTGTATCCATGATTAATGTTTTTCGTCCAATATTTAGATTTAGAAATGTTCACAATTAAACCGAATTAACCATAAAAACAAAATCACAAATTACTATGGCACATTATTTAAATCTTTTCAAATAAAGCGACCGAAATAACAAAAGAAATTATAAAGTCGTTTTAGACTGGAAACTAACTGATTTCCAAAGGTGATTGCATGCTTTTATAAATAGAACAAGTTGGCGACTAATTGCAGCCCGTGCTCTCGATCTGTCATCACGTATTTCTATACATGCTAAATTACAATTGGATCCACTCGCCTCGTAGTTTATTAGTACCAGGAGAAAAATGATAAAGCTATGCCATACAATCGTAAACAATAGAAATATTAACACGTGTTTAAATTTAGTTGTTCTTATTAAATTAAGCCCCTATTTCCATATTACGTTAGAGGTCTCTATTTTGCACGCAAAGACGACTTTGTGCTCCTAGCGAATGAACCCCTCCATACAAATTTAAAATGAATAACAAACACAAGTGTTGGTGTGACAGGTCATTTATTTTACAAAATGACGCAATGATAACATGAGATGAAAACGGAAGTGTATAAAAATTTAAAGTTACAATTTCCCCAAATATTTCCAGGATCTCATGTTTTCTAAATGAGTTGGGCTGAATTAAAATAATAAGCCCGCGAATGAAGATAATAAGCCTGAAATTAAATAATAGAATTTAGGTGGAAGACAGGGGAGGTGGTAGGCTGAACTTAACCGTTAAATTTTGCGCTCTGGAGAAAATTCTCTGCAAGTGAATTGGCGAGACAAAGAGGAAGGAAACGGAAGTGCCGAACAATTGGCGGGAAAGGGAGAAAGGAAACGGAAGTGCCTGCAAATGGCAGCCACGGTAGAAAGAACAGCCCGATCACAAAAGCTATTACTTCGTAATATTTATTTGTGCTCCTAGCAAATGACCCCCCTCCATACAAATTTAAAATGAATAACAAACACAAGTGTTGGTGTGACATGTCATTTATTTTACAAAATAACGCAATGAAAACATGAGATGAAAAAGGAAGTGTATAAAAATTTAAAGTTACAATTTCCCCAAATATTTCCAGGATCTCATGTTCTCTAAATGAGTTGGGCTGAATTAAAATAATAAGCCCGGCCATACACATCACTACATGTGATGTCGTGCCCAACTCAAGACACATCACACCAACAACACTTAACTACCTTCTTTTAAGAAGTACCTAATGACAATACAATAACACAATCAAAATAAACCTGTAGTCTACACATGCATATTTCACAGACTAGGCACGTCACTAATTACTGTATACCAGTAGCCTACATACGTAGTATGCATCATGCTCGAGGATGGACAAAAGAATATAATATGCGAATTAAAAATTGTAATTAAAGGAATGCTGCTTGTGCCTAGCTCAAGGAATGTACCATAATATTCTTGAATTTATCCCATGGTCTAAACAATAAAGTTTTTGCCTACATTAAGTATAGGCAACTAAAACTTGTCATGCAAAATATTAAAATAATCTTGCCAACTTTGTGCCTCACTGCACAAAAACGGCACCATGCAATCAAAGGAAGGCTCGACATGGCTATACATAGTCAAGGAAAGAGCACATAATATACAGGCTATACATAGTCAAGGAAAGAGCACATAATATACAGAATATCAACAGAGAACCATTGAAAGAGAAGCTTGTCTACATTAAGCATTATACAAAGCATGGGTACACATCACAAAACATAAAGCAATAATAATCAACAGAAAGGGTACATATTAACATTTCCAAAAATAACAGTATCCTATGCATGACAACACAATCATTAAGGGTTTGCTACAAGTACATGTAATATGATAGGACGGAATACAATACATCCCCGCCCCTGCTGGGGATGTAATAAAATTATTGACTGATACCAGAAAATTAGCAACATCATTTTCCCAGTCGTTCGCCTCGTGATACCAATATTTTACATAACTAAGGTGGGGAATTTTATATAGGATCTAACCGCATCGCTCTTCCATCTGCCCAAGATTTTAATAGCATCTTGAGAGTAACCTTTCATGAAGGCTGTGGTGGCCGCACCAATTCGAAACGAATGTAACTTAATTTTTGAACTATCTATACCCAAGAAGGACACCAGTCTACATAAACTAACATTAACGAAGGCATATGGGACAGGGCTTCCATCGATAAATTGAAATAATGGACCTGATTGATGGGGCCAAATTTTTAAATAATCAAACAATAAACATACTGGACAAAATTTGGAGTTTACAATATTGCACTGACAGTGCAAAATTAATTTAACAGGTGATGATGAAGACTTATGTTTAAAATTAACCATTATGATTAGTAAAGAAAAATTGTCCGTTCGGAGTTTGGATGACATTATTAGCACATAATTTAGATTTTAAAACCAATTCTCCAATTAGACCAATCCTGAAGAAGCCTGCAAATGCCAAAGAAAATATCGCTTTTAAAAGAGAGTGGTGTGATTTGACACAAATTGTCACATGAATAGCCTCAAGCAGTTGGCAAAGGATATTTACTGTTATTGGTAAGAGGGATGGACCCGAGGATCTGGAGCGACGGGCACCTTTCACTAAATTCTTAACCAGAAAGGTATTTATGGAATCTGAAAAACCTAACGTTTTTTGCACAAAAGTAATGACCGAAGCATGAGAAGCGACGGAACTGGACGAGTATCCTGACTCAAACAGAGGAGCGAGAAAATTAACGATGAACACATTTGGAAGAGGAAAAGTAGGGGACGAATTATTGCTAATACAGAATGAGATAAACTTTGTCCAGACCCTGAAATAAAAGTCCTTCGATGAATTTGCCAACGACGCATTGATCAGCTGCACAGCTGATGGGGTTAGATTCTCAAGTACATTTGGTTCACCACCTGAGGAGTTAAATCCAACCATGGTGCCCATTCTCGTGCTTGCTGAAATTTGAAACGAGAAAGGCAATCAGCAACCTTGTTAGATTTGCCAGCTATGTGCTTTGCCCTAATAAGCACATTATATTTAATGGAAGCAGTGATCAAGCGACGAACCAAGGACATTAAAATAGGACATTTGGACGTGGACTTGTTGATAACATAAACAATGGCCTCATTATCAGTAAGCAATAAAACACTTTGTGATTAGTCAATAATTGGCCCCAGTGCTCCAATGCTAAAACAATGGGAAAAAGTTCCAGGACACTTATATTTAAAAGTTGCATGCCTTGGGGCCAAGACCCAGAAAATCATTTAGATCCGAATACTGCAGCATAACCCAACGATTGGGCAGCATCTGAAAACAATTTGATAGTATCGGAGCCGACCCATGCATCATTCAAAAACATATATCGATCGTTGAACCCCTGCATAAACTGACTCCAGATTTTTAAATCAAGACGTGCGGCATTAATGATTCTGATCAAGTGATAAGATTTTTTGACACCTATTGTTAGGTCAAATAACCGACGTAAAAAGGTTCTCCCTGGTACTACCACTAGTGTAGCAAAACTAAGTAATCCCAACAATGATTGTAACTCTTTTAACGACAGTATTTTTTTGAATCAAGGTATTCTTTAGGGCCAAACGAATTCGGGAGAGCTTATCAAAGGGTAAACGGTACACCATGGAAACTGAATCAACTTCTATACCATAAATTGTGATATTTGTAGTTGGACGAACGGTCTTGGATTCTTTGATGGGTACAGACAAGTAATTGGCAAGGTCAAGAAAGGACTGTAATGATGTCGCACACTGAGGTGAATTGGTAGGTCCAATAAAAAAGAAATCGTCTATCATGTGGCTAACACTTGCGAAAAATTTATTTTCCATAATCCATAAGGCGGAGCTAAACCCCGCTCAAAGGATTAACAGCTCATACGAAGCCCCATTGGTAAACACATATCGACAAAGTAATGTAATGTTCACTCATAGGAGATAGTGAAACCTAGAAGATTATAATCATCTGGATGGATTGGAAGCAGGCGATATGCATTCTTGATGTCAGCCTTTGCCATTAATGAGCCCCTACCCATTTTCTTAACCAAAGAAACTACATTATCTATAGACTCTTAGGAAACCTGCGTGAAAAAGGGGTCAATACCGGAATTAATTGAATTACCTTCAGGACATGATAAATCATGAATCAAACGATAAGACCCCGCCTCACGAATGGGGATAACGCCCAAAGGTGAGCATCTCAAATTTTTTAATGGTGGTGAACGGAAAGGACCCATAACACTCCCTGCTGATAGTTCTGCATTTACCTTTGTAAAAAGAACATCAAGATTTTGAAAACAAGACGAATGATTCCTAGCTAAGTGAGATATACGAGGACCCCTGAAAGGAATGCGAAAACCTTGTGAAAACCCGGTACACAAAAATCGCTGTTCCGTGATATCATAGTCTTCCAATACCGATAATAGCCTACTAGGAATTACTGGGGTTGAGACCTTTGCTGGCGGGTAAACTATTTTTGCGAAATGAATACCGGTTTGCCTGGACTGGATGGATGTTTTGGACGCATGCCCAAAGGATTGGGGATGGGAGCCATCTGGTTGAGCAGGAAGGTGTGAAAGGGGCTTACCTCCATTATGAATTTGGGTTGATGTCACAGTGGCTGAGAAGGAACGAGATGGTAATAAATTTTGACCCAAAGCGGGTGATGCAACAAATGAACCCCGAGAAAGATTTTTTGTTGGTATGGGGTCAAGGTTGCGATTCCCTGCATAACACCGCATCTGGGGATTGGCAGCTCTGCATTGCATGCATTTGTGGGGATAGACACAATTGCGATAACGACAACCTGAAGGCCTATTAAACGACCAGCAAATTCCCTCCCTGAATCCTGAAGTGGCCTGGCGTGTTGTTGGAACTTGTGGTCCATGCAGGGTAGTTGCTTTAAGCCAAAGGTCACCATTGATTTGATCCCAAGAACAGGGAATTGATTGGCGAAGGCGTCTAAATTGGGTATCGTAGAAATTAAAGGCTTTAGTGCCATAAGTCTGTGCCAGCTCGGTCATCAAGGACAAATATGTTAATAATACAGAAGTAGAGTCTGGCACCCTCTGAATATAAATATCCATAAATATGGAAAAGGCTCGTTGCCAATGCGAAAAAGTCAGAGTTTTGGACCTTGGTGTTGAAGATATTTTCAAAACCGGCTCATCTTCTGTGTCCTGTATGTCTAGCGATAGACGATCTGGCAAAGAATCTGGCAGCAATTGACAGAATTCAACATAAGTATTAGACCAAATTATGGCCTTAAGTTTGTCAGAAACGTGTTGAGAAATACATGTATGACTGACAGGATGTCTACCTGTGTCCATGGCAGGCTGAGTTCCAAACAAATTGGCAGCATTCACCGAAAACACGTTGAATCCATTAGTGGTTGCTGCATTGGCTGAAGTACTTGTATTTGTTGTGGTAGTGGCTGTCGAGGTCGATTCTGTTGTACTGGCTGCACTGTAGGGGACTGCAGGGGACTGTGGAAGAAGGCGACAGTGTCTGCAGCAGAGGTTCAACACTTGGACCCGCTGGTTGATTACCCGTAGGCAAAGGGGCTTTGTGAATCAAGCCTCTGTCGAGCATTTTCTGGAGGATGATTTCCGACAATCTGTCTTCTGCTGGCGAAGTCGGGCGAATGTTAGAAGTAGGAGATACCTCCGCTTCACTGAAGCTTTGTGTATCTTGGGCTTGCAACTTTCGCTTCGGCATGATGTAATCTCTGTAAAAAGAGGGGGTGATATACAATTTATCCGGAAAGGGTTTGAATTAGCTCCAAACATGGATTGAATTAGCTCCAAACGTGGAAAAGATTAAACCCGGATGGGGCTAGATATTCATGAAACCGATATCCAAGCATGGATGAAAATAAAATCCCAACATATGGATGATAATGAAAATCCAAACATGGATAACCAACATAATACATGTAAACACCAAACATGGATGAAAAATAAATATCCAAGCGTGGATGAAAAATAAATATCCAAGCGTGGATGAAATTAAATATCAACATAATAACTATCCAAACATGGATGAAATTTTTTGTAAAACCAAACATGGAAGCTAACAAATAATGTCCAACATGGATGATTATGATTACCGACATAACTATCCAAACATGGATGAAAATTTAAAAAAAAAAACCAAACATGAAAGCTAACAAATAATATCCAGCATGGATGATTATAAGGATTTTACCATTACAAGTACCGACATAATAAATATCCAAACCTGGCAGGAAAATAAATAAACAATGGATAATAATAGTAATAGAATCGAACAGTGCTATTAGCGCCCTACGGTAAAAAACGAACCTGTAGGCTGCTGGGTTTTAATCCCGCTTAATGTTCACAAGAAAACAATTTCGTATACTCTGCCGATTTAGTCGCCCATTTTGGGCAAGATATGACAGCATAAAAGCGTACGATAAAAACGACGGGCCGTCACATAAAATGGCGACTGGAATGTACATTCCACATTACCGTACGGAGGAACCTGAGTACCTCGCAGGGTAATTTCCATGCAAAGGTTAAAAACAAATACCACACTCACTGTTACTGATGACTCTAGTTAAACCTTCTACCGAATAACGAGTTAACAAAGGCACCGTAATAATAGTCAACTGAACTTAACCGTTAAATTTTGCGCTCTGGAGAAAATTCTCTGCGAGTGAATTGGCGAGACAAAGAGAAAGGAAACGGAAGTGCTGAACAATTGGCGGGAAAGGGAGAAAGGAAACGGAAGTGCCTGCAAATGGCAGCCACGCTAGAAAGAACAGCTCGATCACATAAAAGCTATTACTTCGTAATATTTATTTGTGACACAACGTTTATTGAATCACAAGCGGCTATATGGACACGTGTCAAAGATATATGGTCATACATAGCACGGTATTTTTACGCAATGACAAGCTGATTACACCGAGTTCGGCAATGCAATATCACCACAGGTCCGTGTCCCTATTCGCATTAGTGTTATTTGATATGTGAATTATCGTTTGTTATATATGTGGAAATAGATAAGAGCATCTGATATCAATAGAGATTACAATACATCGTATAATCAAATTGAGGTTGGACCGGATATCGGTAAATAACGATATTGAGTGCGACCGATTTTAAGACACATGCATTTATAGTTCAGTAGTACCACGATAATGTTAACAAATGAAACACATAAAAATACAAGAAATATAAATAAATGTAGCAAGACAATGGTATGCAGTATAAGAAACGTAGTATTCATCAACAAATGAAATACGCATAGACTAAAGAGGGCAGACATGTAACTACAGCACGTATAAATCCATGTATAAAGACCTACCCTTAACAAAGACCGATCTGCGTAAAACACACGGTCGATTAAGAAATCGCACGGTAAATTAGATTTGACACCTACGTGTCAGATTTAGCCTGCTAGTCCTTGATAAGACAATTTTGGTGCAGTTATAACACGCTTTCGAGAAAACTCACCAAATGTAGAATACACACCGTGTCAGTTGTTTTAAACCACTCCGTTAATTAACACACCCAGTACAGAAAACACACCATCGCTGAGATTTTCACTCCTAGCGATTTAAATCATCCTTTGTCAATTTCTCACCACTGTTAATTAACACACCGTATCTACAGAGTTTAACCTCTTTCTATTAGATATATTGCCATAATTAGAATTTAACCGAGTTTCGTACAAATTAAACCAAGTTGGTTGTTATACATACCCTATACGTACAAATCACACTATAGTGAGTGCATCCACAAGATTTTTTGAAGTGCACAAGGGCCATAACTCTGGCACTAATTATCGGAAATCGTTGAAAATCAATAGGGTTCTTCGTCTCGTGACCTTAAATACTGTGTATAAATTTAAAGTCTATCGGATATTATCTTTGGCTCCTAGAGCGTCCACAAGCAATTGTGGACGCCGGACAGACGGACGGACAGACGGACGGACAGACGGACGGACAGACGGACGTGGGCGACGACAATACACGACCACATTTCAATGTGGGCGTATAAAAATTACACCATAATGAAGGTTGAGTTCAAATTTCACCAAAATTGCCAGACAAAATGGATGTCACTTTAATACGAATAATGTAAAAATATGGTATATATAACAAGGTTGTGGACCATCGGTTCCGCGTCGGCTGTGTATGCCGGTCGGGTGTGGGGGGGGGGCTATGGAAAATGACCGTAACTAGATGTGACTCAGAGGTCATTTTGCACGCCGGAAAATAGCCTTTTTTTCAAAATCAAATTTTCAAACTTGGCTAGGTCAATGTGTTTTCTATAGAGCATGTGGTAATTACGTGTCAGCCACTGGAATGTTTTTTCTACAGCCTATTCAAGTATGTCGATTATTTAACTAGCCAAAAGGGAATATTTAATTAATAAATAATTATCAGAAGCCTTACTAATATTTCATTTTTACGTCCAATATATAATTTTTTGTGTACCTCATGCTGACAAAGTGGTATAGACACGTGAATTCACAATACCCTACCGTGAATAAAAAACATGAAATATGATTTTATTAGTGCGTTATCAAAAATGACCGGTTTTTGAAGTGGAACCCTGTTGTGGACCTTGTGTAATGCAATTTTGATGAAATTTGAAATGCATGTTTATAACCCAAAGATCTTGGTTCAGTGAGATCTCCGTGAAATTTCAATAAAATTTGAACCAAATTTCTCACTGAAATTTTAGTAAAATCTCACTGAAATTTCAGAGGGGGGGTGGGATGGCCTAGTAAAATCTCACTGAAATTTCAGAGGGGGGTTGGGATGGCCTAGTGGTCTAGAGTGCCGCGCTTCGACCTCTAGCTGGCCGGTCACCTCTGGCTTGCGGCTGCGGTTTCGAGCCCTGGTGTGAGCATATGTGGCATGGAGATAGGGGCGCCTTCTCAACCTTGTGGGTTTCCTCCGGGCACTCCGGTTTCCTCCCACTGCTAAAGACCCCTACGTGCAAGCGAATTATTGAAATAAAAGTAAACCATATGTTAGTCCCGAAATGACCTAGTTTGTGTTTAGTGGACGTTAAACTCCATTTCTCTCTCTCTCTCTCTCTGAAATTTCAGTAAAATCTCACTGAAATTTCAATAATATTTTGACCAAATCTCTCACTGAAATTATAGTAAAATTTCACTGAAATTTCAGTAAAATCTCACTGAAATTTCAATAATATTTTGACCAAATATCTCACTGAAATTTCAATAATATTTTGACAAAATCTCTCTGAAATTTCATTGAGATTTGAAAGAAATTTTAATGAAATCTCACTGATATTTAAATGAAATCTCATTACTATTTCAAAGTGTTTATAAACATGCACTCTGAAAAAAAAACCCTACAAACAATTACAATATTATTACTATATTAATTATTATTAACTATCCCTCAAATTTCTGCATTCCGTCTTCTAATTTTCGTTTTCTTCTGGTGTTGTGCTTTTCTTCTTCCGTAATAAAAAATATATGGCCTGAAATGACACAATCAAAATAATATTAAACTAGACCTGCATGCAGGAATGACGGGTTTCACTGGTGCCATGTTACCTTTGAACTTGAACTTGTGTCACTTTCGGTGCCACGTTACTCTTGAACATATGTCACTTCCGGTACCAATGAAACCAATATACAGGTTTCCACATAAGCATTGCACACGTCAAATAAAATGGAAATAGAATAAAACAAATCCAGCAATATCATTTCATTTTATACATTTGTTACATGTAATTGATCCTGACAAAATTACAGTACTTCCGGTGATAATGTAAATGTTCCATTAGTGTTATGAAATAAGCAATGGCATAAAGCATCACATGGTGAAAATTTTATGTAAATCGAATAATAATTGCCACTTTTATAGACCAAAAACCTTGAAAAGTGACGTGTAGAAAATCTTCTATTCCTCGGCAACCGTACAAGTTAGAAACCATTACTTGGTATTTATATGACCGTATGGGTTTAATCTATTTGTTGATTGGAATGAAATATCATAATTGTATAAACTTTACAAATCAGACTCATTTGAATAAAATATCTGTTTTGAAGGCTTAAAATACAGTTTTTGCCAGAATGACGTTACTTCCGGTGATAATGAAAACGTTAAATTAGTTTTATAACATCGACTATGACATTAGGCTTCAAAGGGTTAAAATTTTATGAAAATCGAATAATAATTGACACTTTTATGGGCCAAAAACCTTCAAAAGTGACTTTTAGAAAATCGCCTATATCTCGGCAACCGAACAAGTAAGAAACAATTTTATGATATCTTTTTGACCGTATGAGTTTTGTTAATATGTGAATTTAAACCAAAAGTTAATTTTATTATTATATGTGACATAATTCTTGGTTGAAAAAAATATCGATTTTAAAAGTTAAAAATTGAGTTTTTGACTAAATGATGTCACTTCCGGTGTCAATTTTAAATAGTAATCATCATGATATGACGCAGACTTGCTTTTTGAATCAAATGATGTCACTTTTGTGAATATCCATTAATAATTGACTATTTTACAGGCTAAATTACGAAAACAGTGACTTATGCAAAACTGCCCATTTCTCGGCAACTGCCTATTTTAGAAACTAATTTTAACATACATTCTCTTCGTATGGATTATAGTTACAGGTTTATAAAAGTTAAGTAAAAATATTTTAAAATCTGAAAAGCCTGAATGGGTTGTAAATAGGTCAATTTTACGCCTTTTTTCACCTCTTAATCCAATTAGCGAGAAAATGAAATAGAAATTAAAAAAACTGTTTCCGACATTTTTTGCGCCTAAAGTGTTGAAACGAACAAGTATTTTGATTTTCAATGAATTTAGATAACTGAACAGTTAAATCCATGATATTAAATGTTTCATGTATATACTAATTGTTAGCGTGGGGTAAAACTTTATAAAAAGCAATCAAATTCTAATGATTTTCTGAAAATTACATAATGAGTTGTTACTCTTAATCAGTTTTTGGTGTATTACAAATGTTTCATTACCGAAAAAAGTAAAAATATGCGACAACCCTTGTTGACTGCCCGGACGATTTAGCTGCTGTGGGCGTATGTTTCGTTGCCTGGCAACCTATCTTTTGCATGGGAGTTTCATATATTTTCAACCATTATAGAATTAAAAATTTGTTCGTTTGTTTTCCATTCCCAAATGTTGATGTGCCGCTTGTCTGTGAGTGTAATTTGACACTCATGGAATCTGTCATCATTTACGCTACTCGATAATGACCTCCAAACTTAAAATTAGAATGGTGTAGATTTATCACTCTTTATAATAAAAGAGGTTGATTTCAAAACATTATTATATTAGTTTATCGTAAAATCATAGAAATATATACTGTAAAATATTTGCCGTAATTGATAACCTTGTTTCCAAAATGGCCGTTCAGTATTTTAAAAACGTGTGTTATATTTGAGAAAATAGTCATTCTATCACAATGCAATAATTAGCGGAACATGTTAAGTCATAAGTGTTAACATCATTTTAAACACGTAGTTAAAGGGGAAGACCAACGATTTTCAACAAGGTTTCCATAAATCTTAAATATATATTCAGAAAGAATTCCCTCTGTAACAAAAGTAAAAAAGTTTTTGTAAGCGAGAAATTAATTTTTATTAACCGGAAGTGACATAGTTGGTTCAACACTCCCACTGGACTCTATAGAAAGCATACAAATTTGGCATAAGTTTACTGCTGCATTGTGTTCACGCCTCATCCTTGGGCCAAAAATCTTATGAAATGGACTGTTTGTTAGGATATTATAAACACGAATTTATGGTGTTTTAACGTTTAGTACACAAAGCCGTCGCGTAAATTCACTCACACTGAACAGTACGCTGTGGCCCAATTCACCCCGCATGGCTAAATATTTACATCACGTGGTTTGATTGTCAGCTTACAAGTGACATATATACCGTCCATTTCATAAGATTTTTGGCCCAAGGATGAGGCGTGAACACAATACAGCAGTAAACTTATGCCAAATCTGTATGCTTTCTATAGAGTCCAGTGGGAGTGTTGAACCAACTATGTCACTTCCGGTTTTAATAAAAATTAATTTCTCGCTTACAAAAACTTTTTTACTTGTATTACAGAGGGGATTCTTTCTGAATATATATTTAAGATTTATGGAAACCTTGTTGAAAATCGTTGGTCTTCCCCTTTAATAATTATTACTTAGCACGTGTTCGTGGACGAATGAAATAAACGTCAATGAAATAGTCTACTTCCGGAAATTAATTAATGGAAATTAAAAACATTTGGTCTTCTGACACTATTATTAGGTCATAATTTCAAAGTGCTCTCTTTCACAAATTACAAATCTTTTAAATGCAGTTATCAAGATATTTGCGATGAAAAAATTACATTTTGATGTTTTGTAATTTCAATGAAATTTGCAGTATAAATATTTCAGTGAAATTCCAGTAGATCAAAATATATTTTTTTTGAGTGAAATTTCAGTAAATCAAAATTTTTGTTTATTTCAGTGAAATTTCCGTGAGACCAAAATATTTTTTTATTTCAGTGAAATTTTGGTGAGATTTCAGTGAAATTTTGGTGAGATTTCAGTGAAATTTTGGTGAGATTTCAGTGAAATTTTGGTGAGATTTCAGTGAGATTGTGCAAAATTTTCAAATTTCAGTATCATTTTCTCTGGGGATGTATGTAAGTGTATTCCTTGATGGGTAAAAGACACATTATGGCAGATTAGATAATGAGCTGGCACACCTCACTAAATAATAATTAAAAACTAAATAATGTAAAGAGAATTTGTTGAAAATTTCAGTCAAATTGATCCACTCTGAACTGAGAATTTAGTGATTGAATTTTGGGCCTAGCCTCTATCATCATTACTAAAGTCAGTACGATAAAAAAAAAACCCATTGATCTCGATTATCCATTTTATTGATTTAATCATGAATGAATGAGGTAGAGCAGCAGATGGGATCCTAATCCAGTAAATATTGCAAGCAATGACATCGAGAGTTCATTATGCGCTGGAAATTAATAAATGTCTAATTAATAATTTAGATAACATTTAAGGCATAATGTAAGTTTAAACCAATGACTGGGTGTAATATGTGACTGAACATGCCATCTTGATTCGAAATGCGCATAATCTAATTTTGGACTAGAGACAAAATAAGTGAAATTAGTCATAATTCTTTGCTCACTGCTTGGAATTCCACATATTCTATCCCATTGTTTGAGATAGATGGCTCATCAAATTTGATATTGTGTAATTCTTTACATTGGTACCGCCAAGGGAAATTTATCTTTACTTGGATCACTATGGCTAATAGTAAAATAATTCTAAATTTTGCTACTACGCCGCATTTTCTTTTCTTCGTCTTATCTACTTGACTGGTTTTGTCTGCACACTATTATAATGGGTAGGAGTTTTGAGAAAGACGGGAAAATATCACACGTTTTACCCATGATTTTGATGAAAAATTAAAGGTAGGATATCCCTTTGATGTCTCAGGAGTTACTGTCAGTCATTCCTGCTTGTAGATGCCGATAAATATTTAGAAATAATTTAGTGATTTGTATGGTTATGCTTGGCTACTTTAAGAATTTTGACATAAGTTGTATCAACAAATAATAACCCATAGTGTAGATCATATTTATTGATTAATAATAATACCAACAAATAAGTTCCGATTTAAGATGGTTTTATTTTTAACAATAGCTGTATATAAATGTAAGGAGAATGTCACGTGGTTGCAATTGTTGACAGACAGATCATGAAGCTTTTCCCTTTGATGTATCATTAATTACCGAACGCAATGTTCTGCCATATATTTTAGACATACAGGTGCCGATCACTTTAGGGAATTATATCATAATCAACACTTAAAATGTGATAATCTTGACTTTGTTATACAGCAAATAATTAAGTTCGTAATAGATAGTGAGTATTTTTGATTGCGTAGGAAGCGTGACCCAATAATATTTTACTTCTAAAATAGCGGGTCCATGTTTGATTCCCTAGATAAAATAGTACCGACTATGACATATATCTACATAGATTATCATGCCATTCGAGGTATTTCAGTGTATAATAGTGTTATATCCACCACTATTTAGGGTTTCACACTGCGTAGCTTGTGTGAAACACTATTGTTTTTGTTAAAATTCTTCTTATTAGGGTTTCACACTGCGTAGCTTGTGTGAAACACTATTGTTTTTGTTAAAATTATTCTTATTATTATTCTTCTTATTATTATTATTTTTTTTTTCCAATTTGCTTATATCTCAGCAACTTCTTGTCGGATCGATACAATGTTTTCAGTTTTACTGGGAAAGTGGGTGTGACTTAGAGATTAAAGCTATTCCCGGCATTCTGTGACATTGCGAAATGTCCGAAATCACCGAAAATGTCGTTTTTTGAAATATTGCCGTAATATTAACAATAATCATTGTATTTTAGCATATGATGCATTTTGACATAGCCAGAAACGGGGGACATAACTATGTTACTTTTGATTTTTGATTTTCGACGAATCTTGGAACATATTAGGCGCCAAATTTTGAAAATTTAAATTTTTACAAAAAACTTTTTTATTTATTAATATTTTTATATGACATTTTAACCAAGGTTAAAGAGTCATCTGATTTGAGCAAAAATGTCAAAATTTTTTGTTTCCATAATTTTCCTTGGCCGCTATTGGCTAATTCAGTTTTTCGGTCCTACATTAATTATTTATTGTTCGATTTGTATAAAACCATGTTCTTATGTTCCGTGGTTCAAAATGTCATTTTTTTTTGTTACCGGTAAAGTTTCCTGAAGGCACCGGAAGTGGCGTAAATTCAGCAAAAACTGCAATATTGACAGTTCGGTACCACTTTTTGAAAGCAAATACTATTTTCTACAAATCTGATCTTACTCAAAAGATGCGCCCTGTAAAGGTGCACAAATTCTCGGACTCAGCTTTTTTAATTTCGATTTTGTTTTCGGGTCATTTCGATTAAAAGGTAAAAAAATGGGTAAAAATAAGCTATTTACAACCCATCCAGTGTCTTCATATATTAAAATATTTCTTCGATACTTTCATACACCTGTAGCAATAATCCATACAAAGAGAATGTATGTGAAATTTAGTTTGTAATATGAGCAGTTGCCGAGAAATGGGCAATTTTGCATGAGTCACTTGTCACGTTAATTTGGCTGTAAAAGAATCAATTATTATTCGATTTTCAATTTTTTTTCACTGTCTGTTGCGTATTGCCACAGTCGACTATTCCAAACCATTTTAACACTTTCACTGTCACCGGAAGTGACGTCATTTAGGCAATAACTGAATTTTTAGCCTTAAAAATACATTTTTTATTCAAATGAGTATTATTTGTAATATTTTTTAGAATAATGATATTTGGTTCCAAACAAATAGAATGAACCCATACGATCATATAGATACCACAAAATGGTTTCTAACTTGTACGGTTGCAGAGAAATGGACGATTTTCCACAAGTCACTTTTTACTTTATTTTGGCTCTAAAAGAATCAGTTATTATTCGATTTTCATAAAATGTTCACCATATGATGTCTTATGCCATTTACGATTTCATAGAACTAATTTAAAATTTTTAGTATCACCGGAAGTGATGCCATTTTGGCAAAAACTGAATTTTTAGCCTTCAAAACAGATATTTTATTCAAATGAGTCTGATTTGTAATGTTTTCAAGATTATGATATTTGATTCCAATCAACAAATAGATTGAACCCATACGATCATACAGATATCACAAAATGGTTTCTAACTTGTGCGGTTGCAGAGAAATAGGCGATTGTCTACAAGTCACTTTTCAAGGTTTTTGGTCTATAAAAGTGGCAATTATTATTCTATTTACATAACATTTTCACTATATGATATCAAAAGGAAATTCGGATTTCATAAAACTAATTGAACATTTTCATTATCACCGGAAGTAATGTATTTTTGTCAGGATCACTTACATGTACAAGTAACAAATGTATAAAATGAATTGATATTGCTGGATTTGGTTGATTCTGCGTCCAATTTATTTGAAGTGTGTAATGTTTATGGGGAAACCTGTTTAATGGTTTCATTGGTACCGGAAGTGACATATGTTCAAAGGTAACGTTGCACCGCAAGTGACATGTTAAAGGGTAACGTGGCACCAGTGAAACCCGTCATTCCTGCATGCAGGTCTAGTTATTATTCTTATTATTATTATTTATTTTTTTCCAATTTGCTTATATCTCAGGAACTACTTGTCGGATCGATGCAATGTCTTGAGTTATACTGCGAAAGTGGGTGTGACTTAGAGATTAAAGCTATTTCCGGCATTCTGCGACAACGCGAAATGTCCGAAATCACCGAAGTTGTCGTTTTTTGAAATATTGCCGTAATATTAACAACAATTGTTGGATTTTATCGTTTGGTAGTTTTTGACATAGCCAGAGACATGGCACATAGCTACGGGTCTTTAGAGTTTTAAATTTCGCCGAATCTTCGGAAAAATAAGGCGCCAAATTTTGAAATTTTAAATTTTGACAAAAAACTTTTTTATTAATGAATATTTTTTAATGACCTTTTACCAAGGGTTAAAAGGTCGTCTGGTTTGGGCAAAAATGTGAACATTTTCTTTCTGGATAATTTTCCTTGGTCGCTATTGGCTAATTCAGTTTATCTGTTCTATATAAATTATTTATTGTCCGATTTGTATAATACAAAGTTTATATGCTCCATGGTCCAAAATGTCTTTTTTTTGTTACCGGCAAAGTATCCTGTCGGCACCGTAAGTGACGTAAATTTAGCAAAAACTACAATTTTAACAGTTCGGTACCACTTTTTGAAAGCAAAAATTATTTTTTTCAAATTTAATATGACTGCAAAGACGTGCCATATAAAGGCGCACAAAACATCGCGCTCAGTTTTTTTAATTTCGATTTCGTTTTCGGGCAATTTGGATTAAAGGGTGAAAAAAGATGTCAAAATAAGCTATTTACAACCCATCCAGCGTCTTCATATTAATAAATATATCTTCGTAACATTAATAATCTCGTAGCAATAACCCATACGAAGAGGATGTATGTGAAAATTAATTTGTAATATGCGCAGTTGCCGAGAAAAAGTCAATTTTGCATGAGTCACTTTTCACGTTATTTTGGCTGCATAAGAATCAATTATTATGTGATTTTCAATTTTCTTTCACCATTGGATGCCTAATGCCATAGTGGACAAGGTCAAACCATTCTACCTCATACGCTGCCACCGGAAATGACGTCATTTGCTCAAAACTTAATTTTTAGCATTAAAAAACAATATTTTATTCAAATGGGTCGTACTTGGTTTTTTTTCAAATTATGATATTTGATTCTATTCATCAAATAGAATGAACCCATGCAATCATACAGATATCACAAAACGGTTTCTAACTTGTACGGTTACAGAGAAATGGGCGATTTTCCACAAGTCACTTTTCGAGGATTTTGGTCTATAAAAGTGTCAGTTATTATTCGATTTTCATAAAATTTTCGCTGTATGATATCTTACGTCATTTATGATTTAATAGAACTAATTTAACATTTTCAGTATCACCGGAAGTAATTATATTTTGGCAAAAACTGTATTTTTTTAGCCTTCAAAACAGGTATTTTTTTCAAATGAGTCTGATTTGTAATATATTTAAAATTATGATATTTAGTTCGCATCAACTAATAGAATGAATCCATGCGATCATTCAGATACCACAAAATGGTTTCTCACTTGTATGGTTGCAGAGAAATGGACGAATTCCTACAAGCCACTTTTCAAGGTTTGAGGTCTATAAAAGTGGCAATTCTTATTCGATTTACATAAAATTTTCTCCATGTGATTATTATTTCTGATTTTAAGAAACTAATTACATAAAATTTTCACCATGTGATGCTTTATGCCATTGCTTATTTCATAACACTAATGGAATATTTTCATTATCGCTGGAAGTACTGTGATATGGTCAGGATCACTTACATGTAACACATGTATAAAATGGATTGGTTCCTGTGGTAATTAGCACATATCGGATTGTATCTTCCTGAATTAAATATGATTGTATGAAAAATCGCCTTTTGTTTAGCTTGTTCACTATCCATCGCTTGCAAATTGTGGGCTATGATCTAGTATCTTAATATTATTTATTACCCGTCGGCGTCAGTGATTATGTACACGTCGTGTATCCCTTAGTACGTTTTTCACATTTGGCCAAAATGGGGGAAAGAATGAAAGAAGGGATATTATATTTGTTTTATGTATTAATCAATGCAGACTTTTGAAGGGTCAGATTAACTTGTTTGTCTTTATTCAAATGGTGAGCGTAGTTTGTTGATGCCGAGTCTACAATTTTGACAGTTAGGTACCATTTTTCAAGAGAAAATATTATTTTTTTAAAAACTTGATATAACAAAAAGAGTGTGCCCTTTAAAGGCGCAAAAAAATGTGAGCTCAGTTTTTTTTATTTCGATTTCATTTTCGAGCAAATTCGATTAAGAGTTGAAAAAAAGGTGTAAAATTGACCTTTTACAACCCATTCAGGCTTTTCAGATTTTAAAATATTTCTACGTAACTTTTATAAACGTGTAGCTTTGATCCATACGCAGAAAATGTATGTTAAAATTAGTTTCTAATATAAGCAGTTGCCGAGAAATGGGCAGTTTTGCATAAGTCACTGTTTTCGTAATTTTGCCTGTAAAATAGTCATTTATTAATGGATATTCACAAAAGTGACATCATTTGATTCAAAAAGTAAGTGTGCATCATATCATGTTGATTACTGTTTAAAATTGACACCGGAATTGACGACATTTAGTCAAAAACTCCATTTTTAACTTTTAAAATCGATATTTTTTTCAACCAAGAATTATGTCATATGTAATAATTAAATTAACTTTTGGTTTAAATTAACATATTAACAAAACTCATATGATCATAAATATATCATAAAATTGTTTCTAACTTGTTCGGTTGCCGAGATATAGGCGGTTTTCTACAAATCATTTTTAAAGGTTTTTGGCCCGTAAATGTGTCAATTATTATTCGATTTTCATAAAAGTTTCATCATTTGATGCCTAATGTCATAGACGATATTATAAACTTAATTTAACATTTAAGTAACACCGGAAGTAATGTCATTTTGTCAAAAACTGTATTTTTAGCCTTCAAAAGAGATATTTTATTCAAATGAGTCTGTTTTGAAATTATGATATTTGATGCCAATCAACAAATATGCAGAGAAATAGCCGATTTTCTACAAGTCACTTTTCAAGTTTTTTGGTCAATAAAAGTGGCAATTATTTTTCGATTTACATAAAATTTTCACTATATGATATCTTATGCCATTTCTGATTTCATGAAACTAATTGAACATTTTCATTATCACCGAAAGTACTGTAATTTAATCAGGATCAATTACATGTTACAAATGTATAAAATGAATTGATATTGCTGGATTTTTGTTGATTCTGTTTCCCTTTTATTTGATGTGTGCAATGTTTATGTGGAAATCTGTTTATCGGTGCCATTGGTTCAAGGGCAACATGGGAGCATAAGTTTAAAGTTAACGTGGCACCAGTGAAACCCGTCATTCCTGCATGGAGGTCTAGTGGTAATTGTATCTGTATCGGCCGATATATTTCGCTGTCAATATCTGATATTGATATCGGTAAAACCGATAGGTGCCGTATCGGACCATCACAGATGTATTATATTGTATTCAGATTAATAAGGTCAATAATATCAGTATTTAGCTACAAAATAATAAATATGCAACAACTGTTTTCTAAATTATCTTACCCATTTCTATATGCCCACATGGAAATGTGGTCGTGTATTGTTGTTGGCCTGTCTGTCCGCCAGTAGTCCAGAATTTCTTGTGAATGCTCTATCTGATATCTGTAATTACTGCCAGAGTTATGACCGTTGATCACTTTGAAAAATCTTGTGAACACTCTAGAGGCTATAGTTAAATTTATGAAGAAGCCTATTGATTTTCACCGATATCTGATAACTACTGCCAGAGTTATGACCCCTGATCACACCCCTGGTGGACACCTTTAGGGGCTAAAGTTAACATGAGATGAAGGATCCTAGTCATTTTCAACAATTTCTGATAATGATTGCCGGAGTTATGGCCTGTGATGCTTTGAAAAATCATGTGGACTCTCTAAAGGCTAGAGTTAAAATCCTATTGACTTTAAATTTATACATAGCCTTTAAAGCCATGATATGAAGAATCCTATTGATTTTTTTTAGCGATTTCCGATTATTACTGCCAGAGTAACCATTTCTGATAATAACGTAATGGGCTATTACCCGTAAGTTTCGTTGCCTAGCATCCTATCTTCAATTATATTAGCAAATTCTTCATTTATTGACTCTTATTTGGGATACAGATGTCAAGATCAGGTATACCAGGTGTTACAGAAACAGCAGCTCAATATGTGAAGAGGACACTACAACCAGGGCAAACAGACGCTCAAGCTTCAGCCATGTTTACAAGGTAAAGCATTTCTTTCATGCCTTTTTGGTCACAAATTTGACAAAAAGAAAGCTGCATGGCAACAAATTGTTCACCCCATAGAGGTCACATCACAGTTTTTATTTGTAGAAAGCAGGTAACTAATAAAATCTGTCTGTCCGTCACACTTTTTGGGACACAATAATTCTCCTTGTAATTCAGCTAGAATGTTCAAACTTGGCGTAGGTGTTTATTAGGTCGATGCCTGGATGGAGTTCGAAGACAAGTATATTCTGCTTAGGGTAAGCAGAGATAAGCATACAACACGATAACTTTAGTTCTAATTTAGTGTATAGTTTCATTACATCGGTACCTTGACTAAATTCTAATTGAACTAGAATGTTCACACTTGGTGTAGGTGTTTATAAGGTCAATACCTTGATAGTGTTCGAAGATGATCATTTTCTGCTTACAGTAAGCAGAGATAAGCAATTTGATTTGTTGATGCTTTCGGACACCATAACTGTGATAGAATACATAACTCTTTTTTATTAAAAATATACTTAATCATTATAAGACATATAGAAATAGATCTCACTAAAAATAAACACACTTGTATGGATATACTGCTTCTGAATTTTATTGACATGCTACGTTTCAATACACATACACATTCGTAAAGGTAGGGCCTAATAAATATATTGAATGGGATGTGATAGTCAGGCCTATAACAACCGTTTGACTTAGAAAAACAGATCTTAAATAAACAGATTTAAAACATAATATTACATATGAAAACCTTCTAAATAAGCTGATAATATCATAATTCATGATTTGGCCATGGATTTTCAATTTTTGGCCTAGGATCGAGGTTGCACTTTGGCCTATCGAATTTCGAGCCCTGACTAACAGCCTGTACTCTGAAAATGAAAGAAAACTACTCCAAACAAGAACAAATCTATGTTGTTGACATAACATCAAGGGACATAACCACCTATGTCCTTTGATCGTCATAAATAACAAGAAGATGAAAAATATTCTGAAGTGAAGACATACTTCTTCGATGGAGAGAACGGTTGTTTTATTGCTGCTTTGGATATATTTTGGAACGATAATACTGAACTTTATAATACTAGAAATCATTTGGTGTTTCTACGCTGTTGTGCAAAACCTTTCAAGAAATAAGAATAAAAATGGTTGGATGATGTCGGTAGATTTGTTGTTTGTTTGGGGTAAGAAAATTTTTCTCATACTTTTAGAGCAAAAGTACACCGTAGGTTACTTATTTCGTCTTAATTGTCCCCCGCCTTTCGAAGAAAGTTGGGGGACTATTAAAATGGGTTCGTCCGTCTGTCTGTCTGTCTGTCTGTCTGTCTGTCCGTCCGTCACACTTTTTGGGACACAATAACTCTCTTCCTAATTGAGCTAGAATGTTCAAACTTGGTGTATGTGTTTATTAGGTCAATGCCTTGATGGAGTTCGAAGATGAGCATTTTCCGCTTAGGGTAAGCAGAGATAAGCAATTTGATTGGTTGATGCTTTGGGACACGATAACTTTAGTTCTAATTAAGTGAGATTGATGAAACTTGGTGTATAGTTTCATTATAGTAATACCTTGACTAAGTTCGATAATGAGCATTTTCTGCTCAGGGTAAGCAGAGCTATACGCAATTTGATTGGTCGAGAATTTGGAACACAATAACTCTCTTCCTAATTGAGCTAGAATGTTCAAACTTGGTGTATGTGTTTATTAGGTCAATGCCTTGATGGAGTTCGAAGATGAGCATTTTCCGCTTAGGGTAAGCAGAGATAAGCAATTTGATTGGTTGATGCTTTGGGACACGATAACTTTAGTTCTAATTAAGTGAGAGTGATGAAACTTGGTGTATAGTTTCATTACAGTAATACCTTGACTAAGTTCGATAATGAGCATTTTCTGCTCAGGGTAAGCAGAGCGATACGCAATTTGATTGGTCGAGACTTTGGAACACAATAACTCTCCTTCTAATTGAGTTAAAATGTTCAAACTTGGTGTATATGCTTATATATGCTTGATGGAGTTCGAAGATGAGCATTTTCCGCTTAGGGTAAGCAGAGATAAGCAATTTGATTGGTTGATGCTTTGGGACACGATAACTTTAGTTCTAATTAAGTGAGAGTGATGAAACTTGGTGTATAGTTTCATTATAGTAATACCTTGACTAAGTTCGATAATGAGCATTTTCTGCTCAGGGTAAGCAGAGCGATACGCAATTTGATTGGTCGAGACTTTGGAACACAATAACTCTCTTTCTAATTTAGTTAAAATGTTCAAACTTGGTGTATATGCTTATTAGGTCAATGCCCTGATGGAGTTCGAAGATGAGCATTTTCCGCTTAGGGTAAGCAGAGATAAGCAATTTGATTGGTCGATGCTTTGGGACACGATAACTTTAGTTCTAATTAAGTGAGAGTGATGAAACTTGGTGTATAGTTTCATTACAGTAATACCTTGACTAAGTTCGATAATGAGCATTTTCTGCTCAGGGTAAGCAGAGCGATACGCAATTTGATTGGTCGAGACTTTGGAACACAATAACTCTCCTTCTAATTGAGTTAAAATGTACAAACTTGGTGTATATGCTTATATATGCTTGATGGAGTTCGAAGATGAGCATTTTCCGCTTAGGGTAGGCAGAGATAAGCAATTTGATTGGTTGATGCTTTGAGACACGATAACTTTAGTTCTAATTAAGTGAGAGTGATGAAACTTGGTGTATAGTTTCATTACAGTAATACCTTGACTATGATCGATAATGAGCATTTTCTGCTCAGGGTAAGCAGAGCGATAAGCAATTTGATTTATTTTGGGATTTCGGCGGGGGACATCAGCCTCACTGTTGGCTTGTTAGTAAAATAATATGTACCTGATCGGACATAATAATTGTGTAGCAATAATATTTTCAGTAAACTTATAGAGAAAAATCGCTCAGTCAGTAGGTAATTGGTAGTTGAAATATTGCTAGCTGGATGTGGACAGTGTGGTTGACACAGTGTATACTGGATGTGGGCGTGGCCTGCCTCTGTTTTCGTACACCGTACAGCGGCCATACTTGTTCTGCAAATTGAAAACAAGTATGGCGATTATGTATGGCAGTATTTTTTTTTATTTAATTATTTCCGTAGTTTTGTAATCAAGAGTTCAGCTTTAAGTGGCGTTACACATAATGCGAAACCACTTTACTCTTTTTATACGCCCACATTTTCATGTGGACGTATTATGTCGTCGCCCCTGTCCGTCCGGAAGTCCGTCCGTCCGGACGTCCTTCCGTCCGTCCACAATTTGTTTGTGGACTCTCTACAGGTCACAATTCTTATCCGATTTTGACGAAACTTGAAATATAGGTTTATCCCCAAAAGATCTCGGCTGCTTTCGATATTGGCATGTATCGGATCAAAACTTCATGGATTATGGCCCCTGATTGTCCGAAAAATCACCTTTTTATACGCCCACATTTTCATGTGGACGTATTATGTCGTCGCCCCTGTCCGTCCGGACGTCCGTCCGTCCGTCCACAATTTGTTTGTGGACTCTCTACAGGTCACAATTCTTATCCGATTTTGACGAAACTTGAAATATAGGTTTATCCCCAAAAGATCTCGGCTGCTTTCGATATTGGCATGTATCGGATCAAAACTTCATGGATTATGGCTAGGGCTGGGTATCGATAGTGATTTTTACTATCAATAATCGGTAATGAAATGTCGGTCGATAATCGATAGTATCGAAAACAAACTTATTTTCACGGTCGTCATCAAGTGTAAGTTCAAAGTTAATGAAATGAAATGTCGGTCGATAATCGATAGTATCGAAAACAAACTTATTTTCACGGTCGTCATCAAGTGTAAGTTCAAAGTTCAACACCATACGAAGTTGCGAAAGATCGTTTGCTCCTGTGCTTCCACACAGCACTTTTAGCTTTGCCGGTAACATCAACAAGCGTTTTGACGTCCATGTGTACTATTTATTGTACCGGGTACTCTATTACTGAGGCACACGTACAGAAATAGTGAACTGTTCAGACGAATTCTGAAGCTTGCAAAGGGAAATAACGCTTACTTTATTTACACATCCGGGTATCTCCGATTTAGCGATATTCAACAATAATTTCTTCAAAACTAAAGTAACGTTTCAATGAGAGTGAATTTATGAAAACGGCTGTTCAATAAGCAGTCACAATTTTGTTATGTGTTACATTGAATACTTCACTTGATAGTAATTAAAGTGAGCGGTGTATTATGATTAACTGAAAGAAGCCAGTGACATTTCAGACGCAAGAAAAATAGACGAAGAGCGATAATCGATAGTAACCCACCGCTATCGATAGTGTTTTTCAGGGCCGTCCAATCGATACTATCGATTTATATCGATATTTTACCCAGCCCTAATTATGGCCCCTGATTGTACGAAAAATCACGTTTTAAGCTTGTGGACCCTATAGAGGTCACAATTTTGAACCGATTTTGATGAAACTTGACATGCATGTTTGTAACCCAAAGATCTTGGTTCCTTTCGATATTTGCGGCTATCGGAATGTAATTCCCTGAATTATGGCCCCTGATTGTCCGAAAAATCACCCTTTTTAGCTTGTGGTCCCTCTGGAGGTCACAATTATTATCCGATTTAAAAAAACCGTTTGATTATATCACCGTTACACCCTCAGGAAGGTTGAGTTCTAATTTCGGGAAAATCGGACCAAAATTGCCATACAAAATGGCCGTCGTTTGTACGCGAATACTGTTAAAAAATGGTATATCAAGATTGTGGACCCTGTGGAGGTCACAATTTTAATTCGATTTTGATGAAACTTTAAATTCATGGTTATAACCCAAAGATCTTGGTTCCTGTCAATATTTGCACATATCGGATCGTAACTTCCTGAATTATGGCCCCTGATTATACGCAAAATCGCCTTTTTTTAACTTGTGGTCCCTCTGGAGGTCACAATTATTATCCGATTTAAAAAAACGTTTGATTATATTACCGTTACACCGTAAGGAAGGTTGAGTTCGAATTTCGGGAAAATCGGACCAAAATTGCCATACAAAATGGCTGCCGTTTGTACGCGAATACTGTTAAAAAATGGTATATCAAGGTTGTGGACCCTGTAAAGGTCACAATTTTAATTCGATTTTGAAGAAACTTGAAATTCATGGTTATAACCCAAAGATCTTGGTTCTTTTCGATATTTGCGCATATCGGATCGTAACTTCCTGAATTATGGCCCCTGGTTATACGCAAAATCCCCCTTTCTTTAGCTTGTGGTCCCTCTGGAGGTCACAATTATTATCCGATTTAAGAAAACGTTTGATTATATCACCGTTACACCGTAAGGAAGGTCGAGTTTAAATTTCGGGAAAATCGGACCAAAATTGACAGACAAAATGGCCGCCGTTTGTACACGAATACTGTTAAAAAAATGGTATATCATGGTTGTGGACCCTGTATTGGTCACAATTTTAATTCAATTTTGATGAGGAAGGTTGAGTTCTAATTTCGGGAAAATCGTACCAAAATTGCCGGACGAAATGGTCGCCGTTTGTACGCGAATAGTGTAAAAATATGGTATATCATGGTTGTGGACTCTCTACAGGTCACAATTCTTATCCGATTTTGATGAAAAGTCACATTTCTAGGTTGTGTACCGTCACACCATAATCATTGTCGGCTTCGAATTTCATGAATATCAGACTGGAACTGACCAACTAAATGGCTGCTCCCAATACAGTATGAAATACAGGATTTAATGATGTAGGAAAAATCACTTTTGGTCTTGCTTGTTCTCTTTCCATCTCTCAAAAATGTGGGCGTATCCTGCCTGGCAGTGTCAGCCTATCTTTATAATAAGCAGTGCCTAGATGGTAAGCTAAGTTCTATTTAATTAACATTATGGTATAACCTGTCACAGTAGTTTTTCCCTTTTCATTCACCTGAGGAAAAAAATGTAATACATATCAGACAAATTAATGCGTTGCCAAACAATTTAAATACTCCAAATATCGTGTGTCCTTATTTAATTTTTTTTGATAGTTTATCACGGTTTTTTTTAGAAATAGGTTAGCCTATATCGTGATGACTAGTATTGTCTTAATTTCACAAACTGTTGTAAGATATCCTGCCTTCACATCGTGAAATGGTCACCTTTTCCTTTATATCACAAGGCCTAGTATTTTTTTAAATTTAGTTTTCAAATCTTCATAAAATACTGTGAGTATTCTACCTGCATATTGTGGCTTTTTTTTTTGACAGCTGCTCACAGCAGGGGGATATTTAGCCTGCTTATCGAGACTTTTTTGAGAGAGCTGGTCATTTTTTAAAAATATTTATTGTAGATCTATATCATTCGGCCAAATATTTAAACTTTACAAATCTTCACAAAATGCATTGCAAAATCTTCATGAGGCCAAGTATTATTTTATTTTTATAAATCTTCGGAAAATGCCGTGAGATAGGTCTGTCAAGTAAAACCATAAAATGCAAATAGGTACTAAATTATACTGAATATAGGCTTAAGTAAAATTAAATATTTTAATATTCATCCATATTCTTTATTTGACAAATTACCTACTACTTAGTACTACTTGAATCAGATCACCTTCCACGTCTGTTACGGCCATTTTTTAGCAAATCCTCTCTGCGCTAAAAACTTGAATCTCCTCACCATCATATTATAATTCATCAATCTGCTGAAATAAAACACATACATGTAGTAACTAGTACTAGTAAAGTTTTAACTTGTCGAAAAATTCAAAGGAGGTCGCGATACGTGAGCGTACGTACTCAAGTTTGTTTAGAATTTTTTCTTCTTTTGTTTTAAAACACAAGTCTTAATATAATTTATTTTACAAGTTTGCATTTTATCGGTACTTAGAATTATAACCCGTGGAAATAATTGTTTTAGCTTTATATAACAATCAAGACATTAAAATTTAAATTTCTCGAAGCACTAAATGTACAGGCGGAGAAATAATGTACTGGTAATGGGGTTTGTTTGTAAACAAATCTAACTCAGAGCGCTACCTATCGCAAAAAAACTACTGTGAAACCAAGGCTCAGAGCCTACTGTTTCGAGATTAATGTGAAATATTTTATTAGGATATGTTTAAATAATTGATTAACATACCTTGATAAACAAACTAAAATATCTGTTATTTTTCTTTTGTAAAACAAGAGTAATTGGTGCCGCAAACTACATTGATTCACATTCAATGCTTTGCGAGGCATCATATTTTTCACCATTGCTCAGTTGCTGGTGGGTGGATGTCACCCCTAGTAGAATACCAAAGAAATCGTCGCGAGACTTAGCGGCCTTATTATTATTGCTTGTCGATCATCGAGATTCCATAATTTCAAAAAAAAAAAAAAAAAATACCACAATTCATAGCCCATCCATCCATCCAGTGTCTTTAATTTGTAGATGAAAATAGGTTCATTTTGTGGACTCTCTACAGGTCATAATTCTTATCCGATTTTGATGAAACTTGAAATATAGGATTATCCCCATAAGATCTCTGCTGCTTTCGATATTGGCATGTTGCGGATCGAAACTTCATGGATTTTGGCCCCTGATTGTACGAAAAATCCTGTTTTTAGCTTGTGGGCCCTATAGAGGTCACAATTTTGAACCAATTTTGATGAAAATTGACATGTATGTTTATAACCCAAAGATCTTGGATCCATCTAATTGTAACTTCCTGAATTATGGCCCCTGATTGTCTGACAAATCACCCTTTTTAGCTTGTGGTCCCTCTGGAGGTCAAAATTATTATCCGATATTCAGGCACATTGGATCGTAACTTCCTGAATTATGGCCCTTGATGGTACGCAAAATTGCCTTTATTAGCTTATGGTCCCTCTGGGGGTCACAATTTTAATTTGATTTTGATGAAACTCGAAATACATGTTCATATTTGCGCATATCGGTTTGTAATTTCCTGAATTATCGCCTTTATTATCTTTTGGTCCGTCTGGAGGTCACAATTATTACCTGATTTAAAAAAAAACATTTGATATTATCACTAGGTGGAAAAGGTGATTTTGAGATTATGATTATATATTTGATTTTATTAGTTTTTTAAGTAGATTTCATCATTCTTTTCACAAAACTTTTTACAGATTCAAAATCGGATGAATTTTTTTTTTTATTGAGGTTCAAAGTTGCGATTTTTGACTTTTCGCCGAAGAAAGGTTTTTCAACACTTTGAAAAGGTCATTTTTGGTGTTTTTTGTGAAGCAATATTTCATTTACTATCAAAAGTATCAAAAATGTAGATGTAAAGTCATGAAAAACAACTTTAAAGCTAACTAGACCTGCATGCAGGAATGACGGGTTTCACTTTTGCCATGTTACCTTTGAACTTGAACTTGTGTCACTTTTGGTGCTACGTTACCCTTGAACATATGTCCTTTCCGGTACCAATGAAACCAATATACAGGTTTCCACATAAGCATTGCACACATCAAATAAAATGGAAACAGAATCAAACAAATCCAGCAATTTTATTTTATACATTTGTTACATGTAATTGATCCTGACAAAATAACAGTACTTCCGGTGATAATGTAAATGTTCCCTTAATCTTATGAAATCAGAAATGGCATAAGGCATCATATGGTGAAAATTTTATGTAAATCGAATAATAATTTCCACTTTTATAGACCAAAAACCTTGAAAAGTGACGTGTAGAAAATCGTCTATTTCTCGGCAACCGTACAAGTTAGAAACCATTTTTTGGTATTTATATGACCGTATGGGTTTAATCTATTTGTTGATTGGAATCAAATATCATAATTGTATAAACATTACAAATCAGACTCATTTGAATAAAATATCGGTTTTGAAGGCTTAAAATACAGTTTTTGCCAAAATGACGCTACTTCCGGTGATAATGAAAACGTTAAATTAGTTTTATAACATCGTCTATGACATTAGGCTTCAAAGGGTGAAAATTTTATGAAAATCAAATAATAATTGACACTTTTATGGGCCAAAAACCTTCAAAAGTGACTTTCAGAAAATCGCCTATATCTCGACAACCGAACAAGTTAGAAACAATTTTATGATATCTATTTGACCGTATGAGTTTTGTTAATATGTGAATTTAAACCAAAAGTTAATTTTATTATTACATGTGACATAATTCTTGGTTGAAAAAAAGATCGATTTTAAAAGTTAAAAATTGAGTTTTTGACTAAATGACGTCACTTCCGGTGTCAATTTTAAATAGTAATCAACATGATATGACGCACACTTGCTTTTTGAATCAAATGATGTCACTTTTGTGAATATCCATTAATAATTGACTATTTTACAGGCAACATTACGAAAACAGTGACTTATGCAAAACTGCCCATTTCTCGGCAACTGCTTATATTAGAAACTAATTTTAACATACATTCTCTTCGTATGGATTATAGTGACAGGTTTATAAAAGTTAAGTAAAAAAATTTTAAAATCTGAAAAGCCTGAATGGGTTGTAAATAGGTCAATTTTACGCCTTTTTTCACCCCTTAATCCAATTTGCTAGATAACACTTTTGGTAATAAAAGAAATAACAATTGGGACAACGAAGCATATGAACTTTGTTTTATACAAATCGAACAATAAAAAATTAATCTAGGACTGAAAAACTGAATTAGCTAATGGCGGCCAAGGAAAATTACTGAGACAAATTTTTTTTAACATTTTTGCGCTAGTCAGATGACTCTTTAATTCTGTGCACAACACGACTAAATAATATTTATAAATAAAAACGTTAAATCGAATAATAATTGCCACTTTTAAAGACCAAAAAACTTGAAAAGTGACTTGTAGAAAATCGGCTATTTCTCGGCAACCGTACAAGTTAGAAACCATTTTGTGGTATCTGTATGATCGTATGGGTTCATTCTATTTGTTGATTGGCATCAAATACCATAATTTGAAAAAGATTTCAAAACAGACTCATTTGAATAAAATATCTGTTTTGGAGGCTAAAAATACAGTTTTTGCCAAAATGACGTTACTTCCGGTGATAATGAAAATCTTAAATTACTTGTATGAAATCCCAAATGGCATTAGGTATAACATGGTGTGACGTTTATGAAAATCGAATAATAATTGACCCTTTTATGGCCCCGAAACCTTCAAAAGTGACCTGTAGAAAACCGTCTATTTCTCGGCAACCGAACAAGTTAGAAACCATTTTATGATATCTATATGACCATATGAGTTTTGTTTATATGTGAATTTAAACCAAAAGTTAAAATTATTAATACATATTAAGTTATTCTTGGTTGAATAAAACATTGATTTAAAAAAGTGTAAAATGCATTTTTTGACCAAATGATGTCACTTCCGGTGTCAATTTTAAATTGTAATCAACTTGATATGACGCTACGTGCTTTTTGAATCAAATGATGTCACTTTTATAAAAATCCAATAATAATTGACTATTTTACAGGCAAAATAACGAAAACAGTGACTTATGCAGAACTGCCCATTTCTTGGCAACTGCTTATATTACAAACGAATTTTAACATACATTTTCTTCGTATGGATTATAGCTACAAGTTTATAAAAGTTACGAAGAAATATTTTAAAATCTGAAAAGCCTGAATAGGTTGTAAATAGGCCAATTTTACACCATTTTTAGCCTCTTAATCGAATTTGCTCGAAAATGAAATCGAAATTAAAAAAACTGCTTCCTACATTTTTTGCGCCTTGAAAGGGCACACTCTTTGAGTCATATAATTTTTCAAAAAAATAATATTTGTTTATGAAGATCGTAAATAACTGTCAAAATTGTAGTTTTTGGTAAAATTATGCCACTTCCGGTGCCGACAGATAACACTTTCGGTAATAAAAAAAACGACAATTGATACAACGAAGCATATGAACTTTGTTTTATACAAATCGAACAATAAAAAATTAATCTAGGACTGAAAAACTGAATTAGCCAATGGCGGCCAAGGTAAATTACTGAGACAAAATTTTTTAACATTTTTGCACTAGTCAGATGACCCTTTAATTCTGTGCACAATACGACTAAAAAATATTCATAAATAAAAAAGTTTTTTGTAAAATTTTAAATTTTCGAAATTTGGCGCCTAATATCTTCGAAGATTTGCCGAAAATCAAAAATCGAAAGTAGCGTAGCTATGTGCCCTGTCTCAGGCTATGCCAAAATGTATCGAAAGTTAAAATCCAATGATTATTGTTAAAATTACTGCAATATTTTTAAAAACGATAACTTCGGTGATTTCGGACATTTCGCATTGTCGCAGAACGTTCAAAATAGCTTTATCCTCTAAGTCACACCCACTTTCCCAGTAAAACCGAAGAAATCGTAACGATGCGACACGTAGTTGCTGAGATCTATTCAAATTGGAATCTGAATAATAATAATAATAATAATAATAAGAATAATAATTTTAACAAAAACAATAGTGTTTCACACAAGCTACGCAGTGTGAAACCCTAATTATGTTTCAATTTTCACATTTCTGTAATAATTACACCGATTTCCACAGCAACTGCAAATTACATAGGTTTTGTCAAAAATTCCATTTCTGTCGAAGTGATTTTGGTCAATTTTTTCATCAAAAATGGTATTATCCATGTTACATCTGAAATGTTGAACCTGGTGGTTATGCATTTTAAAATCAGTAGCTATCAAGTGAGATTAACAGAAAAAAAAGAGTAAAAATATCTATATGCCTTTTCTCAATAGCTGGATTTATGTTCATTTTT
This sequence comes from Patella depressa, assembly GCA_948474765.1. NCBI lineage: Eukaryota > Metazoa > Mollusca > Gastropoda > Patellidae > Patella > Patella depressa. The sequence continues at coordinate 40,342,100 of OX419720.1, read as the reverse complement.
GAACAATTGTCCGTGGCACACATTTGCCTATTTTTTTTTGGGGGGGGGGGGGGGGGTTGGTGACATTAATAAAATAAGAAAGAATTGAGATACTGAAGTGAAATTATGGGAGTATGTCAAAAAGTTTGTAAATTTTTAAAATTACATATTTCCATAATGCCATTTTTGACCATTTTCAACGCTATTTACCATAACCTAAATGGTGATCACCACATTTAAAAATAAGCATTTTGAAATATTTCAAACCCAAGTAATGTCAAATGATATGGATTGTATAAGTTTGAGCCAAATATTAAGGAGTTTGAGTGGTTACCATAGCAACCGCAGTATATTTTTTTTTAAAAAGCTTCATTTTACGATTATTTTCTCATTAATATTAATTTTTATATTATTTTATGTCAGTAGCTGTTAGTTAATGATTGAACAAATAAATAGTTTAAGATATTTATATGCCATCTCTTTATACGCTGGAAAGGGGTTCACTTTCGTAAAACATTCTGCAATTTGAAATTGCCCAATTTTAGGCTTAAAAATATTATGAAGGAATTGAGATTTTCAAGTGAAATTTGTGCACCGTACTGGTAAACGTAGTGAATTTTAAAAATTACTTATCTTTTCTCTGCCATAGCAACCAAATAATTTTAAAGAAAGGAAAACTGTTTCATAATCACTGTTCTCAGCATTCGTTGCTTACATTGTTGTTAGAATTCTGCTTTTACATATTATTTCTACTCAGAAAATAACAACATATAGACAAATAGAAAAATATTCTCTAGTCTAAGGACTAAATAGTAAAAGTAGGTTACTCAGTTACTGATGATGTTTAAGCCCTGGGCCTGGAACCTACCATTTTGACTAGTTGAAGATTTTTTTTGTTTTTAATTTTACTTTACTTTTGAATATCTGTACTATTCCTTCAAATCAATATGCAGCCTATTGAGTAACTTTCTTATTTTTTGTATATATATTAATCAATGTAAATAAATATCAAATAAAGGCCTAAAAGGCCTTACGCTTGTCGGTTCTTTCAATTTGTTAACTGATCTACAAATGTGATACTCGAGGTGTTAATTAGTTCCTCTAAAAAACAAGAATTAAAATTATAATAATTAGTATGACAGCTGTTATATAATGCTAAATAATTAAAAGTTTTGCAAAATTGGATATCCGTATCGACACTGATATTATTTATTGACATGACTGACCTAATTATTCATCTATTCTATGTCGGTTCTATCATCTCAAACGAAATGTTGTAAATGCCCAACGACAATTCCAGAAATAGAGCCATTTTTCAAAATATTTCAGCTGGCGTTGATTCTTTTGTTGGTCCAACTTTATTTGGGTACAATTCCAATTTTAAGTGAAGAGAAATCGTATGTACTACATTGTCGTCATCACGCCGACTCGCGGTTTCGGTCAGTAAAGTAAAGACCACACACAGAGACCGGTGTGGATATTTTCCGGTTTCATTCCCATTCGCGTGCACAGAAATACTTTAACATTAGGCTTGAATATTCCATTGAACAGCGAATTTATGATTTCAGAGCATTGAAACAGTCGTCAATTTTACGGAATTTTTCCATTCTTGACAAACGTTTGGTGTCAAACATAGAGACGTGTGGTAGCTCGAAGGAAATTTCCGTTCGATCCTCCTCATCGTCACATGGTTATAAAAGCGCGCGAATATGAGTCATGTGATGTAAATAAAATCAATCCCGTGAAAGTCGTAAAAAATGGATTTCAACTATGTTATTTATTTCCAGGCAAGTCTTTTATACATATAACATAACGCTTACTTCATAAATAAACATCGGATTTGCCTTTCGACGTAATTTACCGCGAATAGGAGCCTTAGGAACTTGGAATACATTTTAGTTTTGGTGTTGAAATGACGTCATAACAAGGCAAAAACTATGTGATTTATTTTGGACAAAATTGTTTATTGTATACCATTTTCAATTGCTCGCCGGGCGCACTTTTCATGCTCCGATTTTGTTGATTTTAATAGCATCAAAAAGACAATAAAACGAACTTTCAATCGGTCGGGGGTGCTATATTGACAAATGGCCTTAAAAAAAAAAGAAGATTCCGTGGCTAAACTTTCAACTTGAAAAAAATACATGGTATTTCGAAAAGCCAACAAAGCACCCCCGACCGATCGAAAGATCGTTCATTTATCTTTCTTATGATATCAGAATGAAAAAATGCGTATATTTCGTTGCCTGGCAACCTATTTTTAACATTGGCGGTGGATATTTTTACACATTTTTCAATGATAACCATGGGCCACCATAGACATGACTTGAATTGGTTCAGGGTTTCAGCATTGACAACATAGTATGGTAATGAGTTCCAATTGTTTATGACTGATTGAGAAATTGTTTTTCCGTATGTCTAATCTGCAATGACGCTTTTCTAGCTTAAAGTTATGCCCTCTTGTTCTTTTCTCTGTATTTGATTTTAGCATTTCTTTATTAACTACAATATCCTTTTCTTGAAGAATCCTGTATACTTGGATGACATCATAACATTTCCTTATGTATTCCAAAGACGGCAAACCGAGACTGAACAAGCGTTGTTGATAACCAAGCTCTTTAAGTCCCTTCACTAGTTTGGTCGCTCTGCGTTGTACATTTTCAACTGCTCTAATGTCTTTCTTAAGGGTGGGGTACCATACTGAGACAGCATATTCTAAATGTGGACGAATTAGAGATTTATATAACTGTAAGAACATTTCTTTATTTATTTCAGTGAAGGTCCGTCGAATCAATCCCAATAGGCGGTTGGCTTTTTTAACATTAGTAGCAATATGGTTGTTGAATTTCAAGTTATTTTGGAAAATTACTCCCAGATCTTTTTCAGTATCGACTTGACTGATTTCTATATATTGGTTGTTTACTTCCATCTTATATTTTCTCTTTATGCTATTGTGACCGATATGCAGTGACTTACATTTTTCAAGGTTGAAATGGTGTTGTCATGTATTAGGCCACTTCACAAGTTGATTAATATCTCTCTGAATGGTGTTTGATTCTTCTAAGGTTCCGCTATGACCGTATAACTTTGTGTCGTCGGCAAATAGTTTGACCACGGATTCAACAGCTTCCGGTATATCATTAATATAAATCAGAAATAGGATTGGTCCTGGCACGCTTCCTTGCGGCACACCACTCTCAACATCAGACCACGCTGAGGCTTGGTTATTGATAACTACTCGTTGTTTTCTCTGGTTAAGAAATGATTTTATCCGTCTAAGGATTTTGCCGCCAATTCCGATTGATTCTAGTTTAATAAGAAGACGCATGTGAGGGACTTTGTCGAAAGCCTTTTGGAAATCAAAATAGATGATATCAATGGGATTGTTATGGTCGACTGCTTCTGTGATGTAGTCTAGTACCTCGAGAAGTTGTAAAGTTGTTACGCATTCTCATGAATTTTCAGAGTGTCAAACATTGACCACGCGATGTTTACTATGGAGAAAAATGAATAAACTTGCTGTCGAGTAGGATCTAGAGAAACTGAGGTAAGATTTTCTGATATTTTTCATCAATTGAAAATTTGAAGTTGATGGAAATTTTTGAAAAAGGCCCTCGACGCTCAAGATTTTGGTATATTTGGAAAGCCCAATTCATTAACTACTTAGTTTGACCGTTTTTTGTTTTGAGTCTGAATCCCCCGTAGGAATCCGTAAATTGTCAGAAATCAAACCATGTAAAAAAAAAATAATGATAGATTTGGACAGGGTTTTTCTTATATTGAATGTTACTAAAGCTACTGACCAAACTTCAGCCAGACATTTCACTAACAAAGGATGAAAATCGTGAATGTTGTTGACCACCCTGGATATTTTTTTCATGAACTGCAGCTGAAGAAGTAAGCTTCTGCTTATATACTATTCAAAAAAAGTAGGGGATATTTGATTTTTAAGTGTTATTAAAGTCACCTAATGAAACTGACGAAGAAACAAATGACAATGATCGTTAGACTAAGTAAGGCACAGACTGGCCATTATAAGGGTAAAATGATACCCGGGGTCAAACAGCAAAGTTACCATAGCATCACAACAAAGTCAGTAACGGGTAAATCCTCCTCTGTTTGCCAAACAAGCATTGATCCGACGTGTCATACTCCTAATGAGACGTCTAAGGTCATTTTGGTCCAGATTGTGCCATTCCTGTTGCAACGCATGACGTCGTGCGAACGGCACAACATGGACTGCCAAGATGTTGTCCCGGTAGTACTGGCCTGTAACACGCTCTGCAACAACATGTAAAGCCGTTCTTCCAGCAACAGTGATGCCTCCCCACACCATAACAGAACCACCCCCAAATCGATCATGTCTGATGACGTTAATGTCTTGGAAGCGCTCGTTTCGACGACGCCACACCCTCCTACGTCTGTCCAAAAAATCAACAGGGAACCTTGACTCATCTGAAAACATCACATTGCTCCAGCGTCGATTATCCCAGTGTTGACGATCCCTACACCAACGGCGTCTTGCCTGAATGTGATGATCTCTCAAACAAGGGATCACGCGAGGACGTCGGGCGCGAAGGTGACCCCTATGCAGTCGATTCCGAATCGTCTGGCCACTCACTCTCACACCAGTGTCTGTTTCAGGACGAGCGCTGATCTGATTTGCTGTGATGACACGATTTCTCAAGGCCAAGGTACGGATAAATCGATCCTGGGCTTGAGCTGTCGCCCTTGGTCGACCTGAGCGTGGTATGTCCTGTACAGATTGTGTATCACGGTATCTGGACCATAGCCTGCTTATGACAGACTGAGAAACATTCATCGTCCGCGCCACAACCGCCTGTGTTGTGCCGATCTGTAGCATGCCAAGGGCACGTAACCTTTCATTTTGGGTAAGCCGACGCATATCAAAATTTGTTTTCTGGTCACTAAAACAATTAAACTGATGTTTCCACCCTGGAATTCAATGCCACAATGACTGTAACATTCAAAGTCAGAGTCGTGCAAATCTTGGGTTGGACCCCCATGATGATCCCAAGCATCACCTGCATTCCATGCGGTAGCTATTGGTGCGTTTGGGCGTCACATGTAACTGGAAATGTTTCTTCTGTTAGGTTCTATAGTGACTTTTTTCGTAGTCATTTGCATATTTTAGTATTATGCCCCCAAAATCAAATATCCCCTACTTTTTTTGAATAGTATATATGTACAATAATGACCCACAGGCTAGGTAATCTAATAAGGAACAGTATCTAAGAATTAACTTATCAGAGAGCTGCCCTTCAGTATGTCCTACTGCCTGCCTGTGGTCAACCGAGTCACATCTACAATCATTCCTCTAATATAACACTAGAGGTTACTTAGTAACAATAAACAATTATATATTTAAACTTAATAATATTTTATAGTTGTTAAGGGGTAGTATTTAATTGACATCTATTCATCCAATTGCTGAGGTGACTACATGGCTTTGATTATGTAATGTTTATAGATGGATTATCTCATTACTACTATTGTCTCTAATCTCTATCATGACCATTGAGAACTGACTAGATAATCCATCTTAGAGCCAAGTTGTGTCAGTCTAAATTCTAATACTGGGTGAATGGCTGTATTAAATACTACCTGGTCATATTTTCATGTGGATGTATATTGTCGTCGCCCCTTTCCGTCTCATTGGATTTCTCAACGTGATATCTATAGACTATTGGTTTCGTGGATCACCAATGCGAGCAAGTTTGGTCCAAAAAAAAAAATAAACTAAAAAAATTAAATTTGTTTTTTCCCCGTTCCATTATGTCTTATGGACCTGGCTGTTTCCTAAAAATGATGGTCATATCACAGAATTCATTGTATCATTCTAAATAAAATCCTCTGTCTGCCATGGGATACGGTCAAAACCCCCTGTGGTCAGAACCCCCTAGGGGTTTTTGACCGAGGTCAGAACCCCCCTAGGTCACAACCCACTCTGGTCAAAACACCCCATTTTTATATTATGTGGTTTGTGAAGTGAAGTACACAACAAAATCGATTATTTTTATATTTTATTTGTAATTACGTCATGTATATTGGTGAAATTATTTCCAGTAGATGGTGTGTCTAATACCTTTTACGGTTTGAAATACGTTCTTATCATTATATGATGCACACAGGTTGTAAAGTCTTTCTTGTAGATTTTTTGTTGTTTTTTTTTATGAACTCGCTTCTTTGGTGGTTGTCCCTGTGAGTATTGCAGGAATGCAGTATTGACATTGCTGTGATCTCGACGGAGATGTTCAAGAGGCCGCCATATTGTGGGGTGTGATATTCTGAGCAGGGAACTGAATGCCCTGTTCCAAGCCTTGCAGAGATTGTTGGTACGAAACCCACCACCAAGTGTGGTTGATTGATCAGATAATCACATTTCACTTGAATGATTACAATAACTGAGGCTATGTTATTCTTAGTAAAAAGCAGATGATGTTATGTTAATTGTGTGCTCAATTGTCTAAGTTGGTCATCTAATTTGTTTTTAAAATAATAATTTATTTTTAAAATAATAATTTATTTTTAAAATAATAATTTATTTTTAAAATAATAATTTATTTTTAAAATAATAATTTATTTTTAAAATAATAATTTATTTTTAAAATAATAATTTATTTTTAAAATAATAATAATTTATTTCTAAAATAATAATAATTTATTTTTAAAATAATAATAATTTATTTTTAAAATAATAATAATTTATTTTAAAAATAATAATAATTTATTTTTAAAATAATAATAATTTATTTTAAAAATAATAATAATTTATTTTTAAAATAATAATAATTGTAAAATAATGATAATTTATTTATTTTTAAAATAATAATAATTTATTTTTAAAATAATAATAATTTATTTTTAAAATAATAATAATTTATTTTTAAAATAATAATAATTTATTTTTAAAATAATAATAATTTATTGATAAAATAATAATAATTTATTGATAAAATAATAATAATTTATTTTTAAAATAATAATAATTTATTTTTAAAATAATTTGTTTTTAAATAATAATGAATAAATTGATAAAAAAAATAAATAAAAACGGTGGGGTTTTGTCCTTTTTTAATTTAAATCCAAGGGGGTTATGACCTAGGGGGTTTTGACCGGAGGGGGTTTTGACATGGACCCTTCCGCCATTGGTTCACGATTACCTGTCATTTCGATTCCTCGTCATTTCGGACTTACGACATTTCAGACTCCCAAAAATATGGCCTCGACGTTTCGAACTTGGGTATATGACATTTCACGTCATTTTGGACTCAACACAAACGTCATCACTAGCTATTTCGGAGCCTTCATGTTCTTCACTCGAATTGTCAGTTAATTCGTTGTCCAATACACTATCGTTGCTAATTTCCACGTCTAATATATCGTCCAGTAAAAATCCTTTGGAGTCCAAGTCGGAATCACTCTCCATACCGACAAAATTATTAACAATCTTGGCATACAAAACTGACATTCATTCAAACCTGTGTTGTGACGTATATTTTACGACTTCAATCAAGTTCAGTCATTAGTTAAAACTATATATTTATTGGCTAATACGTCTCGAAAGAGAATCAACGTTTTTTTTATAACTTTATTGATCAATAAAACGTATATGAAAGAGACCGACAGCAGTCGTGGCTGGGAAAGTTTTTTTGAGTGAGTTTACAACCTTATAACGGTGTGTTCCCACTTTGCTGGCAGACTGTTAAGTCTTAAAACTATACTCTGTTTAAAATTAGTCACCCAAGAACTGTTCACTAGTGTTTAGCGTTAATGAGCTCTTAATCCCTCTTAATAAAATCTATTAACCATCTGATTAATGATATTTTGAACACAGTTCATGCCGGCATTTTGCCTATAAACATGAATTCAATTCACTGTATTAATATAATTAGATAGTCGATCTGTGTCTATATTTATTTTAAAATGGCAAACGTTCAGGTTAATATTCGCTTTATAAATCTCCATACTCCAATAATCGAAGTGGCCGAAATTTGATACACCAAGAATGATGTTCTTTCAGCTAATGGTGACCGGTTTCTGCTTTTTTCGAACAGAAATACATGTATGTGCATATTAACAACAGATGAAAATCTACAATATTTAACGATTTCGAGACAGCAGCACAAAATGCCGCAAAGATTGTATTTAATTCTGATGTTGAAGGGTGCATGTTTTATTTGTTAAAATCAATACATTTTTATATGTGTAAATTATTTAATGTTATTCAATAAAAGTTAAATTTGTTAAAATCAGTACAATTTTATTCTTTAAAAAGATATGAACTATAGTTTATAACACCATTGTTCTAGGATTAACTCTGGATTAGCAGCAAAATTTGACATCAAAGCCTGTCGGCAAAGTGAGAACACCCCTTCAAACACCTAACACCTTGTTGTGACCTAGACATTTTATGATACCAATCATTACTCGAAGCTATTGTTTTAAGGGATTACAACTTTTAGAGGTCAAGCGTCTTTCTCAATTAAACAGTACATCAAAGTGGTCGACCGTCCAAAATGGTGACTGATATGAACAGAATTTTCTCGTGAGCTCGCGACCTTTATAACACCTAAACCGTTGTTGTGACGTATACATTTTATGATTCCGATAATTAGTTCAAACTATCTGTTTACTAGTTAATTAATTTTATTGATCAATAAAACAGTACACCAAAGATGTCGTCACCAAGCGTTGTGCGGAAGTCTGACTAGACACTAGGTCAATGTCTGGCGGGGTAATTTGGCGGTACCCCGTAATTCAGTGGCTAATTATGTCGCTGACCGAATGAGTTTTAAGGATAACAAAATTCTTGGAGTAGTCCTTGCTTCTTATACAAAATGTAAAATATGGATGAAGTTTGTATGGCAGACTTAATTATAACGGGGGAACCTTGATTCAGTTTTTCATTGAATTTTTTTTCAAATTTGATGTGCAACATTTAATCAATGACAGGATTTTTTCTTGTTGTAAATATTTTTTATTGCATTTCAGGATGATAGAAGAGAGTATCAAATCTGTGTTCACTCAATTTAATTTCTTTATACATAATCTGGCTCAATTAAAGTTTTCTAGCCATAATGAAGGTGCGCTTTTATCCTTTGTACCAAAAACATACAGGTGAGTTGAACATATAAAAATACGAATATAAACATCTATTCTTAACAGCTCTTTTCTTAAAACACAATCACCCTGCTTCTAATTGAGCCAAGATGGATGTTCATTAGGTTAATTATTATCCCGCGCCAAACGAAGTTAGGGAGGGATATTGAAATTGGGTCCGTCCATCTGTCCTGATTTTGTTTCCGGAGCATATTTCATAAACCTGAAACTTTATATATACACACATCAACCTATTACAGTAGTTGTGCCTTTTGCTATTTAGCAATTTCTGGGATTTATATTTTTATACGCCCAAATTTTCATTAGGACGTATATCGCCCTCATCCGGACGTCCCCCTGTCCACAATTGTTTGTGAACAGTCTACAGGTCACAATTTTTATACGCCCACATTTTTATGTGGACGTATATTGTCGTCGCCCCTGTCCGTCCGTCCGTCCGTCCGTCCGTCCGTCCACATTTTTTTGTGAACAGTCTACAGGTCACAATTTTTATCCGATTTCAATTAAACTTAAAATATAGGTTTATCACCATAAGATCTCGGTTCCTTTCGATATTGGCATGTATCGGACTGTAACTTCATGGGTTATGGCCCCTGATTGTACGAAAAATCACGTTTTTTAGCTTGTGAACAGCGTAGAGGTCACAATTTTGAACCGATTTGGATGAAACTTGACATGTGTGTTTATAACCCAAAGATCTTGGTTCCTTTCGATATTTGCGCCAATCGGATCGTAACTTCCTGAATTATGGCCCCTGATTGTCCGAAAAATTGCCCTTTTTAGCTCGTGGTCCCTCTGGAGGTCAAAATTGTTATCCGATTTAAAAAACCGTTTGATTATATCACCGTTCCATGGTTATGAAGGTCGAGTTCGAATTTCGTGAAAATCGGACCAAAATTGACGGACAAAATGGCCGCCATTTGTACGCGAATAGTGTGAAAATATGTTAAATCAAGGTTGTGAACAGTGTAGAGGACACAATTTTGAACCGATTTGGATGAAACTTAAAATGCAAGTTTATAACCCAAAGATCTTGGTTCCTTTCGATATTTGCGCCAATCGGATCGTAACTTCCTGAATTATGGCCCCTGATTGTCCGAAAAATTGCCCTTTTTAGCTTGTGGTCCCTATGGAGGTCAAAATTGTTATCCGATTTAAAAAACCGTTTGATTATATCATTGTTCCATGGTTATGAAGGTCGAGTTTGAATTTCGTGAAAATCGGACCAAAATTGACGGACAAAATGGCCGCCATTTGTACGCGAATAGTGTGAAAATATGTTATATCAAGGTTGTGAACAGTGTAGAGGACACAATTTTGAACCGATTTGGATGATACTTGAAATGCATGTTTATAACCCAAAGATCTTGATTCCTGTCGATATTTGCGCCAATCGGATCGTAACTTCCTGAATTATGGCCCCTGATTGTCCGAAAAATTGCCCTTTTTAGCTTGTGGTCCCTCTGGAGGTCAAAATTGTTATCCGATTTAAAAAAAACGTTTGATTATATCACCGTTCCATGGTTATGAAGGTTGAGTATGAATTTTGTGAAAATCGGACCAAAATTGACGGACAAAATGGCCGCCGTTTGTACACGAATATTGTGAAAATATGTTATATAAAGGTTGTGGACCTTATAGAGGTCACAATTTTGAACCGATTTTGATGAAACTTGACATGTATGTTTATAACCCAAAGATCTTGGTTCCTTTCGATATTTGCGCCCATTGGATCATAACTTCCTGAATTATGTCCCCGGATTGTCCGAAAAATCGCTTTTGTTCGCTTTTGGTCCCTCTGGAGGTCAAAATTATTATCCGATTTAAAAAAACGTTTGACTATATCACCGTTACATGGTAAAGAAGAGAGAGTTTGAATTACATGAAAACCGGACTAGAATTGACGGACAAAATGGCCGCCGTTTGTACACGAATAGTGTGAAAATATGTTATATCAAGGTTGTGGACCCTATAGAGGTCACAATTTTGAGTCGATTTTGATGAAACTTGACAGGTATGTTTTAAACCCAAAGATCTTGGTTCCTTTCGATATTTGCGCCCATCGGGTCATTACTTCCTGAATTATGTCCCCTGATTGTACGAAAAATCACCCTTTTTAGCTTGTGGTGCCTCTGGAGGTCACAATTATTATATGATTTAAAAAAAAACGTTTGATTATAAAAACCAAACAAATTCTAATGATTTTTTGATAATTCCTTAATATGCGACAATTCTTGTTGACTGCCCGGACGATTTGGCTGCTGTGTGGGCGTATGTTTCGTTGCCTGGCAACCTATTTTTATCCGATTTCAATGAAACTTAAAATATAGGTTTATCACCCTAAGATCTCGGTTCCTTTCGATATTGGCATGTATCGGACTGTAACTTCATGGGTTATGGCCCCTGATTGTACGAAAAATCATGTTTTTAGCTTGTAGACCCTATAGAGGTCACAATTTTGAACCGATTTTGATGAAACTTGAAATGCATGTTTATAACCCAAAGATCTTGGTTCCTTTCGATATTTGCACCTAGGGGATTGTAACTTCCTGAATTATGGCCCCTGATTGTCCGAAAAATCACCCTTTTTAGCTTGTGGTCCCTCTGGAGGTCAAAATTGCTTGTTTTTCCCAGTTTGTATGAAAATCCGACTCAATTTTCTGGATTAGCATGTTTAGAAAGGTTAGGAACAGAACCCTAGAAATGGAATTAATACACCTAAAACAAGTTATTGTAAATGAATGACAGTGAAGAGACAATCACCTCGCTTCAGTACAGCTACATTCTTTCTTGGTTTTGAACTTCAAACTTGACTTGTCTCCATAAAAGAGTTGTTATATAGAGTAACTTTAAATTCTACCTTTCTCACTTTAGTTTGAGTTGCAACTTTTAAGATTACGGACATGTGAACCCTAGAACTGGCTTCTGTACACACTGCAACCGCGGTGCAACCCACATGCCAAAATATACACAACTCTCCTGAGTGGGTCCGTCCGTCCACAATTGTTTGTGGACTCTCTACAGGTCACAATTCTTACACAATTTTGACGAAACTTGAAATATAGGTTTATCCCCAAAAGATCTTGGCTGCTTTCGATATTGGCATGTATCGGATCAAAACTTCATGGATTATGGCCCCTGATTGTACGAAAAATCACGTTTTGAACCGATTTTGATGAAACTTGACATGCATGTTTATAACCCAAAGATCTTGGTTCCTTTCCATATTTACGCCTATCGGAACGTAATTTCCTGAATTATAGCCCCTGATTGTCTGAAAAATCACCTTTTTATACGCCCACATTTTCATGTGATATAAAATAATTAGTAGAATACAATATCAAAAAACCATCGCTTTATCCAACGTTTCGTCAGTAAAAATACTAACTTCCTCAAGGTAAAGAAAACTAAATACAAAATGACTGGAAGTCAGTTATGACATCATAGGAAGTTATGACATCGTGGGAATGATGACGTCGTAGACTTACATAACAAGAAAGGTTAGCTTAAGTAAAATTAAAGAAGAATTATGCATGGTTATTAATGATTTTGAAACCCCCTTTATTTAACTCATTTAAACCATTAGGCCAAACTGAATTAAGTCTATGAATCCACAGACTTTCTGCTGTGTTCAATTTTTTCTGATCATTATCAGGAATTTTTTGTACTATGGTACACACGAAATCATGACCAGGTATATTAAAATGGGAGGCTACATGGGGGGAATGGCCAGGTTTTTTAAGCTTTATATTGCTTCTATGCTTATTAAGTCGAGTGCTGAAAGGAGTAATGGTTTGACCTACATATTGCATATTACAGGTTTTACATGTTAAACAATATACAACATAAGAACTGGCACAGTTGACAGAGTCTCTAATCTTGAATGATTTCATGCCTTTACTGGTTACTTCTTGAATATTGCACATAGTCTCGCATGATTTGCATAATTTTCGTAAACAAGGTTGACAGCCGTATGAAATTTTGTCCTTAATATGGTTCTTACTAGTGTCAGAAGTTCTCAACTTATTTTCTTTCAAGATATTGCCAATAGTATGATTCTTTCTCTCTGCTATTATTATACTCTCCCAAAAAAGAAACGCAAAGTTACATTTCGTCGTCGGTATATCCTGGTTCTACCATCGCCTTGTTGCAACAAGAACAGCGACACGTCGCTGAACCAAACTGCTCTCCAGTGTTGCCGTGGCCATACCCTCGGTGCCTGAACCCATAAAAGTTGGATTTTATGCTGTCGGAGTATTTCAAAACAGAAGCTCTAACGGGGACGTTTGCCTCGTTATTCGGTTTCAGGTAGGCGTTTACGGACTGTCTGGAACGGGATTTTACGCCGTCCGGGAATTGCTTCTGCATTAGAGGTCGCTGTTGAAAACCATTTACGCCAATGACGTAACCGGAAGTGACGACCCAGGACAGGTGGGGTCACTCTTGTTTTGCCTGAGCTTCGGCAGTCACGTATTGAACTTCGCTGTCGGTACCTATCCCAAAGGTGAGAAATGAAACTAAGGGAAACATTCAGCAGCCTGGCTACATCTGTCTTTGATTCACCTGCTTGTAATCGACCAATAGCGTTGTTGCGTTGGTCTTCGTTCAGATGTGGCATCACTTGGTTCCTTGAGTGTTTACATGTGCAACTGATTTGGAAACCGAGAACCCCGGGATTTTAAAGACCTTAGATGTAGGTTCCATGCGAAAAGCTCGCGAAGTTGTTAAATTCATGTTTCTTGGTGTAATCAAACGATAACAAATTTCGACAAAAATGATGACCAGTCACAATTAGTAACATTACATTTAAAACCAATAATGAATTTCTTTTATCCTTACATAATGACATTAAAACAAGTACAAATTATGGAAAGAACGACTTCGTGTAAATAACAAAATGATGAAAAATGGGTTGTGCGTTTCTTTTTTTGAAGAGTATATTTTGCTGCTATTCATGATATTTGTCATGCGTGAACTTGTGTCTAAAATACTTCTGTCTTTAATCATTTGGTGAAGATGAGGTTGTCGAGGGTCAAAGGTAGTTGTCCAAGGAATAATGTTCACATTGGTATCGGTCTTGGATTAGTAGGTCAATAATTCAGTCCTGGTCTTCTGATCTGCTCGGTTAAATGCCTTTAGAATAATTTTCTTGGGATATCCGGATTGTTTAAGATAGGATCCAATTTTTTTTAGGTTTGATTTGGTCCAGCTATCTTTACTACAAATACGTTTTATACGTAAAGCACCACTGTAAGGTATAGCGTTAAAGGTGTGTCTGGGGTGACAACTTGATGGAGGAAGATAACTTTTCCTTTTCTTTGACAACTTTTACATCTAGGAAATTAACTGAGTTGCCATTTATATCTGCAGTAAATTTGATCTTAGGATGTTGTTGGTTCAATTTTGAAACAAAATTATTGCATTCTTCTCGAGCGAGAGAAGATAACGCCCAAATATCATCTATGAATCTGCATGAAATATCTGGTTTATTAGGTAATGGTTCATAGTAGGTTTTCATCCAGTATGACATATAAATATTAGCATATGTTACAGCAGGCAGTCCCCGATATTTGTCTATAAAACATACCAGAAAATTCAAATTCATTGTTGTGAAGAACAAAATCTGCAATTTGTAGAATTGATTCAGAATTTTCATTGGTCACAATTTTAGTTTTTTGTAATGCATGTTTTAGTGCTTCTAAACCTTCAGAAATAATAATATTTGGATATAAACTGATAACATCAAGAGTCATAAGATTACTATTACTAGGAATAGATTTTCTGTTTATAGCTTCTAATTCTATCCTTTGATACTTAAGCTAACCTTTCTTGTTACGTATCTAAGTCTATGACGTCACCATTCCCACGATGTCATAACTTCCTATGATGTCATAACTGACTTCCAGTCATTTTGTATTTAGTTTTCTTGGTAAATGTTTTTTTCCGTCCACCGGAGCCTGGTCTTATGACGTCATATGTGGATCGTGGGTTAGGATAAGGGTTAGGCTTGGCCCAGGGTTAGGGTTAGGGCTAGCCCTATCTACATCTCGAGACTGTGACGAAATCTGCAGGCCACAGCCCTTATCCTAACCCATCCTAACCCACAATCCACATATGACGTCATAAGACCAGGCTCCGGTGGACGGTAAAAAACGCTTACCAGTTTTCTTTACCTTGAGGAAGTTAGTATTTTTACTGACGAAACGTTGGATAAAGCGATGGTTTTTATACGCCCACATTTTTATGTGGACATATATTGTCGTCGCCCCTGTCCGTCCGGACGTCCGTCCGTCCACAATTTGTTTGTGGACTCTCTACAGGTCACAATTCTTATCCGATTTTGACGAAACTTGAAATATAGGTTAATCCCCAAAAGATCTCAGCTGCTTTCGATATTGGCATGTATCGTATCAAAACTTCATGGATTATGACCCCTGATTGTACGAAAAATCACGTTTTTAGCTTGTGGACCCTATAGAGGTCACAATTTTGAACCGATTTTGATGAAACTTGACATGCATGTTTGTAACCCAAAGATCTTGGTTCCTTTCGATATTTGCGGCTATCGGAATGTAATTTCCTGAATTATGGCCCCTGATTGTCCGAAAAATCACCCTTTTTAGCTTGTGGTCCCTCTGGAGGTCACAATTATTATCCGATTTAAAAAACCGTTTGATTATATCACCGTTACACCCTAAGGGGGGTTGAGTTCGAATTTCGGGAAAATCGGACCAAAATTGCCATACAAAATGGTCGCCGTTTGTACGCGAATACTGTTAAAAAATGGTATATCAAAGTTGTGGACCCTGTGGAGGTCACAATTTTAATTCGATTTTGATGAAACTTGAAATTCATGTTTATAACCCAAAGATCTTGGTTCCTTTCGATATTTGCGCATATCGGATCGTAACTTCCTGAATTATGACCCCTGATTATATGCAAAATCGCCTTTTCTTAGCTTGTGGCCCCTCTGGAGGTCACAAATATTATCAGTAGTAAGCATGGTACTCTGGAGCATATTTGGAATTCCAGACATTCCAAAGACGTGACGTCACACATTCCAAAGGTGTGACGTCAGAGCATTCCACAGGTGTTCTATTTATAGTTTGAATATGGTTATTGTTGACTGAACAATGAGGTTATGAATAATAAAAAAGCTATTGTGTGCAGATGTTTTATCCTTTGATCTCGTTTGACTTTTGTAACAAGGATTTGGGGTCCACGAATTGTTTATTCGAGGGGTGGGGGGTATATTTCGCTTTATAGGCAGGTATGTAGGGTTCGCGTTGAGTTCACGTCACGTGTAGTTATACCCGTGTTAAGGGAGACAATGACCTCCGCTATAAAGTTTGATAGGTGATTTTTGTCGATTTTGTTCTAAGCCAAAAGTTTTAATCTACATATTTGTGGGGGTTAGTTAAATTTTGGTTTTAAGTTTCGAAAATCTAGGTATAAAAGTGGGTTGACTACACGTTCAAATGTAGAATTGTTTTATGAAGTTGAACAAGAGGTTAACATCATGAGTAACGACTTGTATCGAAAGGATATTGGAAATGATTATTTGGTTGTAAAATGTATTTGGCAAGAAGATGTGTGTTATCACATCAGATTGTATGGTTACGGTTTTAAGGGTGATATATATTCAACCCCCAATGGTATCATGTTTTTCGAGCGGCAATGGCAAACCTTGATGAACACTGCCTCGGAGATAGATGAGTATTTACAAAAAAACATTGTAAAGAAATCAGTGCCTATCGGTAATGATGTGTACGTAACGATTGACAACAAATACCCGGGAGTCAACATTCGTAAATTTTGGTGGTGTGAAGAGGAACGAATGCCAAAACCTACCCGAAAGGGTATTCATTTAAACTTGAAACAATGGGAGGCTTTGAAAGTTAGCTTCAAAGAGCTGTGTGAAAATAATTTTACGTGTGAGCAACCACCCCTAGGTGTGGTAGGCTTAGCAAAGGCGGAGACTTGTGTATAATTTCTGTCAAACGTTTTTTTTTATTGGTCGGCGTTCTGCTGCATATTTGGCATTCCACAGGTGTTCTATTTATAACTTGAATATGGTTATTGTTGACTGAACAATGAAGTTATGATTAATAAAAAAGGTATTGTGTGCAGATGTTTATTCTTTGATCTTGTTTGACTTTTGTAACAAGGGTATGGGGTCCACGAATTGTTTATTGGAGGGTGGGGGGATATTTCGCTTTATAGTCAGGTATGTAGGGTTCACGTTCAGGTCGCATGTAGATACACAGTTAAGGGATAATGACCTACGCTATTAAGGTTGACAGGTACCAGTGTTGCAATTGTTTATCCGTGGTTGTTTATACCCACACCCCAAGCTCCATATACCCTCCACCCAACCAACCCCCAAACCCCATTTCAACTGTCTACACTCTTCAATTAGTGTCGATACTAAGAAACCAACAATAGCCTTTTTTATAATATTTTTATTTATTGGTAAGGTTATATATATATATATATTTATGGCCAATTAATGTGCCGGCATATTCCAGTCCGCCAACTCCCTATAAGTGTCGAGAACGGTGATTATTTTTTTGAACGCATGGTTCGTTTCTTCAACCATTCTCAAGCGTGCCAGGATGTAATCGGTAAAAGCTAATAATCTACAGAAAAGAAGGAATCCAGATAGGTATTGGTAAAATAAAACAATATTAATATTGAAAGAATTGCATTGTCTACCTCCGAAACCCACCCCCTCTATATCCCAATCCAAGTACACACAAACACCTACAAATGAGTAGAAATGAAACGGAGTGAAACATTTAACTACCTTGGTGTTGTGGGCTATACCTGAACTAATGAAAATCAGTGCCTATTGAATTGAGACACGGTGCCAGCGTACACATCATTAGTGTAATTATGCTTTGTAAGTATGTGTGACCCTGGACAAGACTGTACCTTAAACGTCAAAAAATATAATATTATAATTTATATTAAGAATATTTTCAGAGTAAAATATTAATAGGTTGGTTAATACCAATAGATGTACACATTGCTTTCAACATAAAGTTCACGGTCTCAACGTATATACGTATGTCGCGTAACACCCTGTCTTTTAGTATACGCATAACAATTATTGGACAAATTCGGAAAATAAGGTCCGAAATTCCAGGGATATACATTCTTACCAAACATTCAAAGCTGTATAGAAATATTCCTTCAAATAGTTCCACACAAACACCTCCATGTAGTGTGTAATAAGTGAAAAGAATAGTTTACCCGATCAGATAAAATCGTTGCATACTATTAAAAAAAAACTAATTAACTAATGATGATATTTTATTACCCCCAAAATATTTACACCAGAAAATATAATCCAGTCTAAACTGCGTTATAATAAAAGTAACGTCGCTTACCTGTTCCCTGCGGTCAATAGATATAGACCGCACGGTATATCATTTGTTAAACTGTTTTGTCGATGATAGGTTTCAAACTATAAATAAATGACCGAATAGTTTTCATTTCAAAACTATAACCAATATAAAATATAAAATACTAGCTGCATCAATTACTTTCTCTGTTCATGTGTATCTGACCCGGCAAAAACATCATACGTAGCAATAACTATCAAATTTACATACATATACGATTAAAATAATTATAAAAATATCGTACAGCTAATTGAATTATGAAGTGTACATATTATAATTGTATTTTGTAGTATGTTTTGTAACATGGCTGCAAATTAGTACCAGATTTGAACTTGTTTATGAATGTTTACCGCTTTAACAATGCATATATGTTTCATTCACGACTGGAGTGTCCACATTTCTTCGATCTGGAGGAAGATTTGAAATTGAGTGTCTATTTGTAGTAATTTTATACCATTGAGAACTAAGCAATATGAACGTTTGAGTTGTGACGTTTGCAAATAATTAAATGATTTTGATTGTCGAAATCACTTACTTGTTTGGTCATTTATCATTTAAATGAAAGGATTTTTATTTATTTTCTATTTTTGGGGATATTTTACACGTCTTGCCAAAGTATATAATATAGACAAAAGAAATTTTGAAATTGTCGAAAGTTTGAAAACTAGCAGATCTAATTTAAATCTGGCACAAGGGGTGATTTGATTAATAACAATAATGGCTTTAAGGTTGGATCGCATGTTTGATGGGGTCTATTCAACTAGGCGAATGGTGAAAAGACACACAACTTGCTATCCTGCACAGTCCCCCAACCCTTCCCTCTGTCTCTCTGTCTGTCTCTCTCACACAAACTCACAACCTCCCTCTCTCTAACTCATTAAACTTTCTCTCTCACTCTCTCTCTCTCTCTCTCTTCTCGCACAAACTCACAACCCCCTCCCTCTAACTCATTAAACTCTCTCTCACTCTCTCTCTCTCTCTCACACACACACACGTGCTGTCCCTCTCTCTCACTCACTCATTAAACCCTCTCTCTATCACTCTCTTCTTACAAATAATATCTTTTCATGCTGTTTATTTAAAAATGTATATATGTTTCCTCAGACCCTTTTGCTAAATATGTATACCAATCTTACTGCCCCCTTTTTTTCACTCAAAAATGGTGATTAGCGCAGACAACCAGCCATCCACACAGCCACGTCTCTCGCATGTCCCACACACACACACGATCACACGCCATCACGGGCTATGTTTACCGCCGCGTGAATAATATCTTTGCATGTTGTTTATTACAAAATGTATATATTATTTCCACACCCACGGTCATTTATTTTAAAAAATATGTATACCAACCAGACTCTTTTTTCCCACTCACAAATCGGTGATTAGAACGTTCAGTTACTCATGTCAACGGTTGTTTGTCTTTATGTATTAATATCTATTTGAACTCTCTTTTTTCGGCCAGAAAAACGGAACTTATTTTATTCTTGAAATACCCCAAGTAAATGATATAGACGTGTGTGAAACTACCGTATCGTTAAGTTTCGTGTATAATATTCATTTTGAGCGGTAATATCCCCGTGAATAATATTATATAAAATACTAAATTATTCAATATACCGTATATCCCCCAAACCTGTAAGAAATAATTTCTTAATTGTCATCCGTGCTTATACGGGAAAAGTGTTCATTTTATTGTATGTCATACTTGGTCATTTTTGAGAGTGGGTAGTAGTTTTATCAATAACTTTCTCAAATTACATCAACCGTACACCAAACGTCAAAATATTACAGACCCACACAAAATTGCGATTAGCTTATCAAGCGGGGACATTTGTTGCAATAACAAGTACCTATATTCCCCCATTGATTTACTATAACATTGATGAGTCCGCAATAACAGAACGTTAACAGTAACTTCTGTAGATATGGAAAAAAAAACGATTACATAGAAATACCAAAATTATATTCCAAAAATGGCAGAATAAACACACATTATGCAAGTCAAGGCTAAATCTGCCTATTACAGGATTTTCTTTAGGACTGAAATGTTTTCTAAATTATTAATTAGACATTAATTACTAGTCCAAAGACCATAATCAACTCGCGATTGCATCGGATTTCTCCGATATTGAATAGATTAGAGCGGTTCGACCATATTTTAATTTAATTTAATAAGTGGTGGTTGCAATTATTGCACACGTCTTTTCAGACCACCAAAGGTTAATATCTTTACCCCCGTAATGCAATAATTGGAATGAAAATTTTAAATTATTCATTTTACATTATATATTTTCAAACTGTTATAGCAAGAATGGCTATCTCTTTATCTAAATGTTACATGATATATCTTTAAGTTAAAGGTTCATGCGTGAATTTATAGATAAAAAGTTACATGTTCTTTGTATGAAATTTTACAATTTTATAATATATATATATATAATGTGCCGGGAATATACATAACGGGGATAAAGCATAACGTTTCCCCGGTACACTGAAAAAAAACTTGTGTTGAAACAACACAAACTTGTGTTGTTTTCAACACAAGTTGGGTGTTACTATTTAACAACACAAACTTGTGTTGAAACAACACAAACTTGTGTTAAATGCTGAAACAACACAAGACTTGTGTTAAAATTTGTCAAACAACACAAACTTGTGTTAAAACTTGTGTGAAAATCTACACAAGACTTGTGTTGAAAGTTCTGAAACTTGTGTTGAAATTTCTGAAACTTGTGTTGAAATTTTTGAAACTTGTGTTGAAACTTGTGTTGAAATTTCTGAAACTTGTGTTGAAATATCTGAAACTTGTGTTGTATTTCCCTCACTTTATATCCAATATAGCAACTTTTCCCATGCAGCATCCCCCCTTTTGCTCTGTTTAACCTGCAAAGTTTGATAAATGAGGTAACAATAATTTTTTTTTGTTAAATTATTATTTATTCATAAAATGATATTTGGAATGTTAACAGAAAAATAATATTAATAAAATAACTAGCATACACAGAAAATTAACAAAAGAAAAATGACCTATTTTACAGTAGTAATAAAATGGTGTAGAACTCTTTCCTCATTAGGAAAAAAACCCCAAACAAAATGAATATTTTGTACATATACGGAGCAAAGCATCAAAAAGAACTAGCATATAAAGACAGTATCCCTACCCCATACCCCCAAAATATATAATTCAAATATATTTAAATTAATAAGATATATACCAAGCACTAATAAGATAAATTATCCACTTATTTGAATTACTTTCAAACAGTGAAAAGTGTTATAAGTCGAATTACATGTGATTATTGAGTAATCTAGAAATAACTAGCATACACAGAAAATTAACAAAAGAAAAATAACCTATTTTACAGTAGTAATAAAATGGGGTAGAACTCTTTCCTCATTAGGAAAAAAAACCTGAACAAAATGAATATTTTGTGCATATAAGGAGCAAAGCATCAAGACTGCAGGATTAAAATATAAAAATATGAGAGACAATGGAATGGCAAATATTGAATAATATGTACAAAATATTTATATACAATTACAAATCATAAGCAATGGGAAGCCACGGTGAGTATAAGGCGTTGGTCGAGAAATTTCAACTGGAGTTCCAAGCATAGTTCCTCCATGTCAGTAATGCAGGATGTGGGAAGGGACAATATATAGTTGTTTGGATAGGACAAAAAACCTCGATCTAATGTACACATTGCCGTGTATTTTAAAGAAGAGATAGAAATGAGGTTAAGCGTCCACTTGACACAAACTGGGTACAAGCCTGAATCAAAGCCACTTTGACTTTGTTCACTTTAAAGTACCCTTGACAATTGACATATTTGACTCATTGCCAGACCTCCTGATCCAATGTGTGCCTGTTAACCATTCGACCCCCTGAGTTCCCTTTAATGAACCCTTGACAGTTGAAATATTAGATATAAGAGTAGACTGTAAGGCAGAATCACCCTAATAACACAGAAAAGTGGGATATTAGGATATTAAACCTTATTTCGTTTCATAAGCAAGGAAAAGTCACCATAATGTAGGTCAAGGTTTTTTGTAATTCTGGGTATATCTGATCTACATTTGGTTTCTAGATAATGCCTATGAAATACTTTTATGATTTCCGACCAAATTTTACGTGATTTATATGTCACTTTACTTTCTATATTATACAGAAATTAATAAGAGGATTAAAATCTAATTGTGTTTTCGAAGAATACTTAACATTAAAAACAAAAAATAAATATTTAAAATTGGGTCAAATGCATTCTTTTCCAGAATTATAAAATAAATTGTAGCTTGGTTTCTCTTCTTTTTATCATTCATTAAATTCTCCTCCGAGGGTGCTTCAGCCTAAAAAATAAAAAGTGGGAAATAAGAATACTTTCTATATGGTTCATAATGTTTAAATAAACAATTTATTTTGCCACATTGAAACTTAGTTTCTATTTTGTTTCAACTTTGTGTAACACTCCTTTTGTCTTGTCAAGTTACAGGCCCAGACAGAATATAATGCTCAAATGAAATGGGTTAGAGTCAGAGAAAGATAGAAATTTGGTTTAACATCCACTTGACACAAACTAGGTCATTTTGGGACCAACATACAGTTTAATTTTATTTCAATAATTCGCTTGCGCTGAGGGGTCATTAGGAGTGAGAGCAACCGGAGGACCCGCAGCTTTATGATATAGCGCGCATGTCCTAACCATCCCGCCATCCAACCGGCAATTCACCCCCACCCCCTTAGAAGTCACAAAAAGGCCTTGAGATTTTGGACTGAAATTTTGCACGGTACCGCGACCCTAAGGCATACTCTTGTATCAAATTACAATTGCCAGAGGATCTTTTACATGCATGCCAATGTGAACACAGGACCATGTTTTGTTGTTCAATCTGAACAACTAGACGAATGTCCTTGTCAGGCCCTCCATCCTGAATTTTCTATGTCAACATTGGGAGCAAACCTGCAGCGTCTTACCCACCTCGACTCTCCACAAATGAGACAGTCATATGTGCACATACATGTGTGTGTATACTTTTACTATACTAAATTGAATTTTATATTTCAAAATAATAAACTGAAATGGAGGCTAATGTCACCCCCGCTCCAACCGGGCTACATTGTGCCAAACACATTTAATGGTGAGATTTCAAATTACCATATCAACAATCTTTTCTATTAGAATTGTACACTCACCCTCCAAAAACCCCATTCTTTCAGCTCTTTCTTCTCCCATATTTGTTTTTTTTTCTTATTTTATTATATGATGTTTTATTTGCTATGGCATCTAATATGGAAACTGAAAAATATGAATATGTGACATGTAATTAACTGTTTAAGATATCTTACCATATACAAACTGTGTGATATGAAATTGAAACTAAAATATCTACGGTATCCAAAACCATTTGAATCCTGAAGATTTTACATAAGCCGTGAAAATCTATTTTAATAACCCTTGTTTGTCATTTGACTGGACTGTCACAGTAATTAGACGATAGCCATGTGGCTGAGTGAGTAAGGTGCGGGTTGCTATTCTGGAGGTGGCGGGTTTGCTCTAAGTTTTTCCTGAGAAAGTGCATTTGTATTGTTCCATGGAACCAAAAACCTGCAGTCCCATTGGCGTGCATGTAACCCGATAGCATGGTATGGCCTTATATTTTTGTTCTGGGTATGCCCCATTGTTGGTTTTTAGAAAATACAGACTTTTCTAGTAAAGCTGTGGACACACCAGAATGATGTGCTCAAATTATTTGCCCAATTCAATTGGCACAAAATTGCAGCCGAATGAGTGGATACTCCAGGGCTAGTTGTCTAGAGTGCCGCTCTTCGACCTCTAGCTGGCCGCTCACCTCTGGCTTGCGGCTGTGGTTTCGAGCCCTGGTGTGAGCACATGTGGCATGGAGATAGGGGCGCCTTCTCAACCTTTTTGGTTTCTTCCGGGCACTCTGGTTACTGCTAAAGGCCCTTACGTGCAAGCGAATTATTGAAATAAAATTAAACCATATGTTAGTCCCAAAAAGACCTAGTTTGTGTTGAGTGGACGTTAAACCCCATTTTTCTCTCTCTCTCCCTCCTCAGATTCACCACTCAGTTGACAGTTAGATTACCTTTTAGGTCACATGATTTAACATTTGTCTTCAAAAAATTCATGTGACTTCTTGATATGAATGTGTGCTTATTGGCTAATGAATTCTAAAACCAGACAAATGCTTCAACAAAGCGAGCACACCAATCAAATATAGTTCAGCCAAATATATCAAACCTGTTTGATTTGGGCGAATGTCAGTGTACACACTACATGAATTTAGCGCTGATTGATTCAGCAGAATCCTTCTGCTAGTGTGTCCAGCACTGCCGATTTACGTTTATACTAACAACAACTCCAAAGTTTATGTCGAATTAATATAAACACAACATACACAATGGTCAGTGCTCAGGAAAATAGCGGAAATGTAAGACCAGTCCTACTTGATTCTAGGATATATATCATGCATGGGCCTACTTGATTCCACCAATTTAATACAAGGACATGTTTATCGCACAGTTCTGTTAAGTGAAATTAAAACCCGATTTCCCCTCTCTCTTGACTGGATATTACTACTGATAGTGATATTATTTAAAAAAATATAATAAAAGAAAATGAAATACTTACCAGTTTTTCTTTGTGGAGTAGGCCTATATGCTAACATCAATGACTGAAATAAAAAGAAGAAATTATAGAGAAACTTCAGACGGCAGGTGTTAGTTTCTGAATCAGTACGTTGCATTGATTAATATAAAAATAAAAGGTTTGTTTGGTTGTTTTTTTCTTTTACACAGATAAGATTACATTTTGGAGATGGCGTTCTATGTTGTAAAACTTGTGCCTTATCCACTTGTTACTTAGAACAATAAAATATGTTTAAATTAAGATTAAATTCCAATTAAACTAGTACAAAAGTTAGTATCTAGCTATAGTCCATGTCTGATATACACGTATTTCTCATTTTGCCCGAAACAAAGATGGCTGCCTGGCGAGTTATAAAATGAAGAGAAATTCTTACCTGCTGGTCCCAGTTGGTGTTGTTTTTTGCAAGTACAAGTATTTGAACAACGATGTAGCGCCGAATAATATTAATAAAGCACGTTTTCAGAAAAATTAAGACAAATTCGTTATACTGCTGAATTACCGGGTCCGGGACGCTTTAGAAACAATCAAAAAAAATTTCTTGTCCGCCATTATCAAATACACACTTCCGGTTTAATTGTTCTGGGTTAGTCTCTAACATCCAGAAAAATATTCTACGAATAACGTACGTTGAAGATTACGAGGTTCTAGAACAAGTCTTGGTCTGACTTGTTTGTTTTAAATTATTAGTAATATACATATACACAATAAATCGATGCTAAATTAAATACACGGTTTTAATTTTTTTTTTAAATTTTACAAACCTGCGGTCTTGTATTCTGTGTGACAATTATATTTTTAAAAATATCACTTTCGGTTGACACTACTACGAAACATGGCGTCCTACAGTTAAATGTCTAACTGAATGTCGCTGATAAAATATCAAATAGAGTATAGATATCTTGGAGAACCATTGTATCAATAAATCAATTATGAGGCAAATCTGGAAGATTAATTAAATTTGATTGGTTACTGTTTAGTTAACCAATATACTGTCCAATTTCGATTACATCAACCAATTACATTACTAAGAGTTTTACTCATTGTTTTCCAATGCACATTGAATCAATTTTGACAAACACAAGGGTGCTGAAAATCACATGTATTCTATATATTCCTTTGATATATCAGTTTATTGGATCAATAAAAAAAGACAACCAGACATTTCATCTTTATAGACAACTTAACACCAATTAACATTCAAGTCTGCCCGGCAATTGTCTGATTAATTAGTGCGCACACTCTTCCAGTGAAGAACCCCATGTAATTTTCGGGATTTGAATTAAACCTTTTATTTTATTACTTTTCTTAAACTTGTGAACTCCCGAATTCTGACTTTGTAAACAAAAAAAAACAAAAACAAAAAAACAAAAACCAAAAAAAAAAAGAAAAAATCTTTGGTTGACGGTAGGCCTACACAATCCTTGTGTTACTGATATGAAAACACACAAGATTTTTACAAATCTACACAAGTTTGTGTAAATGCAATGCAAAACAACACAAACTTGTGTAGATTAGTTTTAACACAAGTACTTGTGTTGCGATCCAACACAAGTTTTTTTTCAGTGTATAATAACCCCGTAACCGAACAAACAACACTTCAAAATGCATATATATAACGTTCATGAAAACATCTTACCATTCGACACATAGATACGGTGGGGATTTATTAAAAACACATATAATATAACATATGTAACTGGTCAAAAATATTACTATATGATATATATGTCGAGATGCCAAAAGTCTTTTTTTTTTCAAAATGAAATAATAAAATATTGATGGTGGAACTCTGTAAGGGGCATATAAGTATTATCGCTCTTTTTATTTCGAACAGAATATAAAAACATCTCGTTGGAAAGATTAAACATTAGTGACATATATATATTTCATCAGTTAATTATACTAAAAATATGTATAATGATTTATGTAGTTATTTTCGAATGATATGTACTCGTGAAGTGAGGTTGGTTAAATAAGCTCTTTCAGTATTTAATCAATTGTAACAATGATTTGTCAAGTCGTTTGCCTTAAACATTGAGTTTTAAATATGTTTCGTACTAGATAGAGTAACGGAATATATATTTATGTACAAACAAAAAAGTTTCTTTGAACTATATTTCGGTAATTGCACTTTTAGTAAAAACCATTCAGAAACCGTTGCTATAAAAACGGAATTCAGCTGTGTTACGTTATGGGGAAATGGAAGTACATGTATAAGGTATTAGACTGGGAAAGATTTGTGAATGAATGTGGGTGAAGGGGGAAATTTCCAAGTGATGTTCATATAAGCTGTGAATAAAAGAGATAACTTATCCCCCACGATATAACTCTTATTACCGGGATCATCTCAATGTGAGTAAATAATCGACTAATAATGTGTTAAAGCAAATATAGCCTCATACAACAGAATGACTATATGTCCAGACGGGGAAAATGCCTCTTCAGACTGAAGTAATAGAATATATCTGCAGTCTTGTAGTCTTGTAGTCTTGTTAAGCTTATCCCCAAGAAAGTAACTCCATCTCGACGAATAACGACACCTCCCTCCCCACCAAACACACACCAATCCGAATACTCACAATCTCAAACAAGCCATACAGTTTGAAAGGTATATTATTTGGGTGCTGACGATATTAAATAGGAGTACTAAAATCGCTGAGGTATGTCGAATGTACAGGCGTCTGTTGTCAACAAAATGAAGACAGGGTATCCCCCCCCACCCTTATAGTAGTAAACCAAGCATCCATTTTTTTTTTAAAATGCGGTTCTGAACTTAAAAAAGCGAAGAATTAAAAATTAATTTATGAAATTAAAAATTAATTTATAAAATTAAAAATTAATTTATAAAATTAAAAATTAATTTATAAAATTAAGAATTAATTTATAAAATTAAGAATTAATTTATAAAATTAAGAATTAATTTATAAAATTAAGAATTAATTTATAAAATTGAGAAAAAATTTATAAAATTGAGAAAAAATTTACAAAATTGAAAACAAATTTATGAAAGTAAAAATTATTCTTCAAATTTCTTTTTGTTTTACAAAATTAATTATTCTTCTATATAATTAAAAATTATCGCAAAAATAAAAATTATTTTTCAAAAATAAAAATTATTTTTCAAAAATAAAAATTATTTTTCAAAAATAAAAATTATTTTTCAAAAATAAAAATTATTTTTCAAAAATAAAAATTATTTTTCAAAAATAAAAATTATTTTTCAAAAATAAAAATTATTTTTCAAAAATAAAAATTATTTTTCAAAAATAAAAATTATTTCGCAAAAATAAAAATTAAACGTTGTAGTCTTCCAGTTTGAGCTAGGGGGTCCAATTAAAGTGCTTGAAATTTATTCTGACAACGCCCACAATTATTTCTATATTACACTGGTAATGCAACCTTTTGTTCGCCAAGTGATGACGGCTATATGATAAACATTGTGGAGAATATGTTTTTCGGGGTCGGTGCCTCTAAAATATGGAATAAGCGTCTAGATACTCACTTAGTCTTTGTTATGTCATTAGTAACAGTAAACAGACTGGGTGGCCAAGAAAACAAACACAATATATACATTCAAACGACGTCTTTATTATACACATTACAGTCTCAGAAATTTAAATCGAAAATCTTATGTCGAATATATAAAAACAATGCAATATGCACACCAGTATGACAAAATGCGTTTTGTTTCGAATTCGCTTTAGGTATGCCACCACAGAATATCGTTGGATTTCGTAATGGGGTTCCATTAGCTTTCAAAGACTTGTTGTCGCAGTATCTCCATTTTAAGCTTATGTTCATCCACAATAGCATTAATCTTAGCATTTAACAATGCCAATCTTAGATCATGGACAGCTGTCCTATTATTTACACCGAATTGTTCGGAAACGATGTCGAGGGGTTGCTGACTGATTACATTCGGATCTACATTACTGACGTCGCGACCGTAGTTGTATTCAGTAATATCTGAAAAAAGAAAATATCAAAATCGTTTAACAAGGACATGTCAATACTTAAATAATGTGAATAACTTATGTTGTTGTGAATAACTTATGTATCTTTATCTTTCAGGTACAAAAACGTTGTATCTAATTTGTCGTTTTAACATAGTATAGTGTTTTAATTACTTACCAGAATAAGCCTCATTTTCTACGCATTCACCCGACCTTTTCTTTGACGTTCTTGTTAACTTCATTTCGTTTCTTTTAAGACGACGCCAATAATTCTTTAATTGAGTCGAACTTCTAACAGAGAAATTTTGCTGTTTGCTGAAACGTCTTTCAATTTCTTTCCAAGCCTGTTCTTTGAGAGAAACCGACTCAACATCCCTTCGCTTATTATCAAGTATATTTAGGAATTCTTTTACCACGTTCAATAGAAATTGTTTCTCGAAATCTGTCATTGAAGGGGAGCGGCTTCTTGGGGTATCCATCACGTACAAATTATATATGTTGTACTGAGAAAACTTACCACAACTCTACTTTATAAATAATCACAATAATACAATAATAGCAGCATTGCAACAGCAATTGGCCAGAAGGTAGTAAACGATAGTTGTGTACAATATACACAAGATACGCTATGACACCCAATATCTTTCAATGCGGCTTTTGCCGACAACGATGACATTTCTTCCACACCGTCAGTTGTTTCTCCTGGACAAAAACCGAATGCATTGGCGTTGCTAAGAAAGCCGTCGTCAGTTTTATTGATAGTATGGGTAGCGCCTATTTATTCCTGACAGAGTGGAATTGAAAAGAAGATAAAATCAAACTTATTTGTTGAAACCCTGAATTAACACTAAATCTGTCCATGATCTAAGATTGACATTGTTAAATGCTAAGATTAATGCTATTGTGGATGAACATAAGCTTCTGTGGTGGCATACCTAAATCGAATTCGAAACAAAACGCATTTTGTCATACTGGTGTGCATATTGCATTGTTTTTATATATTCGACATAAGATTTTCGATTTAAATTTCTGAGACTGTAATGTGTATAATAAAGACGTCGTTTGAATGTATATATTGTGTTTGTTTTCTTGGCCACCCAGTCTGTTTACTGTTACTAATGACATAACAAAGACTAAGTGAGTATCTAGACGCTTATTCCATATTTTAGAGGCACCGACCCCGAAAAACATATTCTCCACAATGTTTATCATATAGCCGTCATCACTTGACGAACAAAAGGTTGCATTACCAGTGTAATATAGAAATAATTGTGGGCGTTGTCAGAATAAATTTCAAGCACTTTAATTGAACCCCCTAGCTCAAACTGGAAGACTACAACGTTTAATTTTTATTTTTGCGAAATAATTTTTATTTTTGAAAAATAATTTTTATTTTTGAAAAATAATTTTTATTTTTGAAAAATAATTTTTATTTTTGAAAAATAATTTTTATTTTTGAAAAATAATTTTTATTTTTGAAAAATAATTTTTATTTTTGAAAAATAATTTTTATTTTTGAAAAATAATTTTTATTTTTGAAAAAAATTTTTTATTTTTGAAAAAAATTTTTTATTTTTGAAAAAATAATTTTTATTTTTGAAAAATAATTTTTATTTTTGAAAAATAATTTTTATTTTTGAAAAATAATTTTTATTTTTGAAAAATAATTTTTATTTTTGAAAAATAATTTTTATTTTTGAAAAATAATTTTTATTTTTGAAAAATAATTTTTATTTTTGCGATAATTTTTAATTATATAGAAGAATAATTAATTTTGTAAAACAAAAAGAAATTTGAAGAATAATTTTTACTTTCATAAATTTGTTTTCAATTTTGTAAATTTTTTCTCAATTTTATAAATTTTTTCTCAATTTTATAAATTTTTTCTCAATTTTATAAATTTTTTCTCAATTTTATAAATTAATTTTTAATTTTATAAATTAATTTTTAATTTTATAAATTAATTTTTAATTTTATAAATTAATTTTTAATTTTATAAATTAATTTTTAATTTTATAAATTAATTTTTAATTTCATAAATAATTACTGCCAGAGTTATCTCCCTTGATAACTTCAAAAATTCTTGTGACGCTACCATCCGATTGACTTCAGATTGATACATAGAGTTTAAGGTGTTGAAACGAACAAGTATTTTGATTTTCAATGAATTTGGATAACTGAACAGCTAAATCCATGATATTAAATGTTTCATGTATATACTAATTGTTAGCGTGGGGTAAAACTGTATAAAAAGCAATCAAATTCTAATGATTTTCTAATAATTACATAATGAGTTGTTACTCTTAATCAGTTTTTAGTGTATTACAAATGTTTCATTACCGAAAAAAGTAAAAATATGCGACAACCCTTGTTGACTGCCCGGACGATTTAGCTGCTGTGGGCGTATGTTTCGTTGCCTGGCAACCTATCTTTAAATAAAGGGAAGAACTTCTCACTAAACCTACTCCATGGCTCGAGGCCGCAAATGGAAAGATTGCAAAATCATATTCTAAAAACAGGAAGAAGCCTCGGCTCTCCTATGTCTTGTCTGCGATATCACTTCTGTGGAAGCGGACGTTATTTTTTTACTTGTCACCTGGTCATTTCAAGTTGTCACCTTTGATTTTCGTTTTTAACTTTAATAAAAAAAAAAAAAAAAAAATAAACTCAGCGTTCACCTTTGCACATTTTGGCGGAAGTAATGAAACAAATGACCACCGTTTTCTCACTCGAGAATCTTCGCTATTCCGACTCGTTCGTTGTACACACGTTTCCGACCCATTCCATGGTCATGCCGATAATATATAATTTCAATTAATATCGTTATTGGTTGTATATTTTACAAATGAACCACAGTAGACGGGCATTCAACAATCAAAATATTAAATTCTCTTGCAATTCTTGCGATAGATTAGGGTCAATATTTTTATTTTATTAAATGCAACTGTATCTATAAGTAGCGTGACTTACTATATTGGGTCTTTGAAAAATTGTTGGTTCACTCTTTCTTATAGATTCAAATCCGACGTACTAAAAAAGCGGACGACATGTTTATATGTAAAACAATGGTAATATTTTGGTAAAATATCCATCAAATTCCATCTGTTTATGATATATGTTTTTGTAGACCAAATAAGGCAATGTTCTCCCCCTGGTCGTTGGGAAATTGGGTGGTTTATTCCATTTTGCCTGGAAAAAGTCAAGGTCAGCCTATAGGACGTGCAGGAAAAAGGGGGTTATAAAAGAGGGTGTTGAGCGAGACTGATAAGAGCTCTACTACAGGTATTCCGAGCAGCTATCATTTATTGAGAACGAGGGTTCTTCGAATGCAATCCAGCTTAATAACGTAGTTGTAGAAACGAACTGGCCTGTAGTTTTATATGTTACGATCACGAAGAAAACATAATCAGAAAATCCAATATTACTACGAAGTCTCGAAAAATGATTACGTGTCAACTCGGGCGTATGTGTTTCTTCTGTAATTGCATAAAAACGGCTATTGAAAGTTACTAGTTCTGGAATGAGGATCGTTGAAAAGCTAAAATAATTTCAGTTTAAATACCTTTTGCGTGGGAATTACCACAATTCGGTTGGTTGTTGTGTCGTAATATTTATCAACAAGGAGATTTCTGTTCGATGGATATTGCTATTGAAGGTAAGAGGCACAATTTACGCATTGTGGCCCGTTTTTGCTGGATTAAGCTCTATTTCACGTTGATGTTCAATTTGGGCGCTGACTGCTTGGTATTTATAAATGACGACATTGCATTCGCCTTTCCGTATACGATAGATTAATCCATATTTTTATTTCATAAAATGCAACTTTATAGATGATACGTAATAGGCCTACAATAGACATAAGAGAAACGTAGATCACCGTGTATGGAATTAGTAATATAATAAAGGTACTTTTGTAGGGAACACGCCACAGGCGGGTTTTTATGAGCCTAAATAGATTATAACACTTCGAACTCTTGGGAAATAGATTCTAACAACTTCTCTGTCTATCCGAAGAAAGAGCAGTTTCATATTGGCGAATAACGAACAACGAGCCAGTTTGTTGTTCGGTATTCGCGAATAACGAACAACGAGCTGGTTTGTTGTTCAGTATTCATCGTATATGGAATTAGTAATATAATAAAGGTACTTTTGTAGGGAACACGCCACAGGCGGGTTTTCATGAGCTTAAATAGACAATAAAACTTCAAACTTCTATCCGAAGAAAGAGCTGTTACATATTGGCGAATAACGAACAACGAGCCAGTTTGTTGTTCGGTATTCGCGAATAACGAACAACGAGCTGGTTTGTTGTTCGGTATTCACCGTATATGGAATTAGTAATATAATAAAGGTACTTCTGTAGGGAATACGCCACAGGCGGGTTTTCATGAGCCTAAATAGGCAATAAAACTTTGAAGTTTTAAAACCCAATTGGGCTTAAAAACCCACTCCCGGCGTATTCCTTACAAATATTTCTTTATTATATTACTAATTCCATATCTGGTGAATAACGAACAACAAACCAGCTCGTTGTTCGTTATTCGCCAATACCGAACAACAATCCAGCTCGTTGTTCGTTATTTGCGAATACCGAACAACAAGCTAGCGTCACGCCGCTCCATACTTTCGGGTCATTTAAGTCGATGCATTTTTCTGCAGAAGTTCGGCATTCATCATATTATCTGTTTTGATTTATATACGGAGGGTAAAAAATGTTATCCCGAAATTAATTTGGCAGTAAACGTCGCTCATTGTGGTAGGATGAGCGAGTGACGCCATCTGCTAAATAATCACATTCGACTAAAGCACGCTGCGCTCTATCGTCTAAAACAATTAAGTTTTTACACTATTCCATTCGACATATTCGTCAACATTACCCTACCATACTTATTTCTTTATTTAAAAACATAAACCCCATTGAAAATATGCTCTTAATCCAAGAATATGCCATCAAAATAGAATCTTTTTTCGACATTACATGTGTGAAATTAGTCACGTATTCATTGTACCAAGTGGTATTCATTTCATAGTTTCACAATGTCCAGTGAGATTTCTACTTTCGTTAAAAGCAAGGACAACTTTGTTCCGAAAATTCCAAACATGCTTCGAACGATGCAATTTTGATAACTTCTTTTTAAAACCGGCAAGTTTACCCAATATGCAAACCCGTGCCGCATCACAATTGCATAGGCGTGGGTACATTATATATCACTTGTGACTTACCGTCATACAGCCGAGGCCCGATGTAGAGTACTGTAACAGAATCTCCCGAGTTTCGCCGAGTGCTATAACCATGTGCGATCAGAAACAGAGTAATTTAAGTTATCTTGAAACTTACATTTTTTGTAATTAATGCATTTTCTGTTAATCTATACAGTTTGATATTCAACTTTCAAGTCTTACAGATTCTCATGAATGAATGAATGAATAAAAGAAATCTGTAACATCAAGTCTTATGGAATTGACAACTCTGTTCTACTACAAGTAATAAAAGAATACTGTGTAACGTTAATTGTTTTCTTTGACTGGTAGATTATGTCAGTTGAAAGGTCCTGCATAGGAAAAGCATGTTTTCCAATTTAGTCTGTAAGGTTATGTATATTGAATTTTTTTATTGGTAACCGCTTGGCACCGTATATCAAAATGTTCGTTGTGATCCAAACTTTTCAGAATCGGTCGGTGCCATTTTTAAAATTCAGCCAAAGTGACCGTTACAGCTGTTGCGAGGACAACCATCAATTTCAACGTATTTTAGCCTTGAAATAAGACATATTGGTTTTAGTTTTTTTATGCTCTTTGGATGGAAAAAAACCCAATTTAAGTACCTTGAAACTATCCATACTATACCTAGCTATTATTTTTAGTATGGTTGCCATGGTAACCACGACCTATCTTCTCTTAGAGTTTACAGACGTACCATGTGTCATTGGATTTAATGGCACTGAAAAGATGTGATGTAACATAAGTAAAAATGGCACATCCTAGTTTCCATAGTAACAGCGGCCATTTTGATTTTTGATTGAAAAAGGCGGGGAAATAATCATTTTTATACGCCCACATTGAAATGTGGTCGTATATTATTGTTGCCCCCGTCCGTCCGGCGTCCACAATTGCTTGTGGACGCTCTACAGGCTAAAGTTAATATCCGATTGACTTTAAATTTATACACAGTGATTTCGGATAATTACTGCCAGAGTTATGGCCCTTGATCACTTCAAAAACTCTTGTGGATGCTCTAGAGGCCAAAGTTAATATCAGATTGACTTCAAATTTATACACAGTATTTAAGGTCATGAGACGAAGAAGCCTATTGATTTTCAGTGATTTCCGATAATTACTTCCAGAGTTATGGCCCTTGATCACTTCAAAAAATCTTGTGGACACTCTAGAGGCCAAAGTTAATATCAGATTGACTTTGAATTTATACACAGTGTTTAAGGTCATGAGACGAAGAAGCCTATAGATAATTATTGCCAGGTTTATGGCCCTTGATAACTTCTAAAAATCTTGTGGATGCCCTGGAGGCCAAAGTTAATATCCTATTGACCTTAATTTTATACACAATGTTTAAGGTCATGAACAAGGAAGCCTATTTAGTTTTAGCGATTTCCAATAATTACTGCCAGAGTTATGGCCCTTGATCACTTCAAAAAATCTTGTGGACGGTCTAGAAGCCAAAGTTAATATCCGATTGACTTTAAATATATACACAGTGTTTAAGGTCATGAGACGAAGAAACCTATTGATTTTGATTTTCAGCGAATTCCTATAATTACTGCCAGAGTTATCCCCCTTGATCACTTTGAAAAATCTTTTGTAAAGCTCTAGAGACCAAATTTATCATCCAATTGACTTCAGATTGATACAGAGTTTAAGGTTTTGAGACGAACACGTATTTTGATTTCCAATGAATTTTGATAACTGAACAGCTAAATCCATGATTCTAATGATATTCTGATAACTACTTTTTGAGTTATTTATCTTAATCAGATTTCAGAGTATTATAAATGTTTCATTACCGAAAAAGGTAAGAATATGGGCCAACTCTTGTTGACTGCCCGGACGATTTAGCTGCTGTGGGCGTATGTTTCATTGCCTGGCAACCTATCTTTCACATTTGAGTTCCACAATAATGTGGAATCTCGAAGAACCATCGCCAAAACGAAGAAGCAGCGACTATAGTTTATGTATCAAGTGTCAGTGTTTTATAAGACACGGATCAGACGACGTGTCTGTAGTCTAGTCAATTTATGATTTTACCCCAACAAATTGCAAGAACACATTTTTATGCATTTTCGCATTTATTTAGGTATACTTTATAAAATCCCAAAAGTTTACTAAATTTTGTGCACCCGAAAGCGGTCAAATCCAAGATGGCCGATATTTACCCAATCAATGTACACAAATACCCTAAACTGTTGGCTATCGATACTTTTAATGTATTAATGCCTTTTGGGTCATTCTTACACCGATATAACCAGTACGCAGAGTGTTACTGGTCCATAATAAATGTGAAAATTTACTAAAATGAAAGATGACGACATCGGCAAATCAATGTACGTACATGAAATCTTAAATGTTTAGTTTAAGACCCTACAAGTGTGACATGAACATGACAATTAATTTTTGAGTGTCATTATTTCATTTGAAGATATATCTGGTGTTGTTCACTGGTTCCTTAAAGAGGTAAAATCTGGTACAATCCAGGATGGCTGACATTTGCCTGTAGGGTTCTCATTAGGTACCTAGCCTGTGCAACAAAATTCAGCATGGTGCATTGAACTTTGGCCAAACCAAGTAGCATATTTACGGTTATAGTGAATCCTCCAGGTAGTAGTATCACTAGTGGATAGGTCGGGGGCAACAAACTGTACAAATATGTTCCGTCAACTCACAAAAAAGGTGGGATTTGCAGGCCTTGAGCCCTCGAGATCCTGTCCCAGTTCTTATCATCTCGTTCACAAGGTTCACAAGCATTTACTCTTATTAATGAACTGGAATGCCTAGTCCCAGGTACCACCCAGTTGGTACCACTAGTTCATGGGTCATGGGACGATAGACTCTACTGTTCTGTCAAGTGTCAACTCTTACAAATCATGTGGAATTGACAGGCAGATCACGAAATGAAATGAAATGGGGTTTAACGTCCTTCTGTTCTGCTCGTCGCCTGGGCTAATGAAGACGGGCCAGATCATGAGATTCTGTCCCATTGACTGTCATGTCTGATCCTCTTGTTAACAAGAATTTGCCGCTATCAATGACCTCAAAAGCAGGATATTGACTGGAATTGTCTAAATGTTACCCCTTCAGGTTACTCGATGCTATAGCCACTACCCCAAGGGTTCACAAAAAATTAAGTCAATAACAATCATAATATGACAAACTTTATGCCAACTTGAATAAAACTGATTTCCTGCAGCTGTACAGAGTTACGAATATACGTAAATTTGAGTTTGGTGAAGATGAAACTCCAAAATGGTATAAAGAATCACTTAACACCACTGTGTATGTCTTGTTGGTTGGTCATTCGGTTGGGGTTCTTTGGCAGGCTAACTATACCACTGAGCTGTACTGTGGTGAAGTATTCATGTCATTATTCGATTGCAAATTGCAAAACACATTCAGACTAACTCTCTGGTATGATATTGAACTGTTATAATGGATATTAAATGATATGCCAAGTACAGTCACATCTAACTACACCGAAAAGCAAACAGTACCTTTCCTTATATGTAGTTTCATCCTGTTATTGTAGTCAACTTCGATAAAATATATTGTGATTGTTTATATACTTCGATGAAATTATAGTGAATATTTTTCCAAATAAATGCCTTCTTTAAGTGCTACCAATTGTGACATCATCAAGAGTGGATACGCCGTGGTTACCATGGCAACGGTATTTAAAATAATAGTTAGGTTTAGTATGGATAGTCGCAAGGTACTACAAATGTTTTTTTTTCCAACTGAGGAGCATAAAAAACGTGATCACCAAACAATGTCTTTTTTCAAAGCTAAAAGCGTTGAAATTGATGGTTGCTCTGACAACGGCTGTAACCGTCACTTTGGCTGAATTTAAAAATGGCACCATCCGATTCATAACGAACAGTTTGGTATATGGTGCCAAGCGGTTACCAACTTTTTCTACAAAACTGATTTCAGCTTCATAACCCTACAGACATTTGTGAGTTTATAGTTAAACCTTTTAAGATGTTTTTTTTTCTGAGAACAGAGATTTCTGCTGGTAGAAAAGAGCTCTTCAAGACTTTTTATTCACCATGTTTCGGTGTGGGCATATTATGTCATCACACTATTTCAGTCCATCTCTCCATCTACTATGTCTTAAGGGAGAAAGGAAGGGTCAGGGTTTCTTAAGCAGTGTTTTTGGCGACATCAGAAGTTTGTCGACTTATGCACTTAAGTTGATTGTTGTACGCAAAAGTCAAATTGTTAAACTACTGTTCATAATTTTTTATACAGTTTTGAAATATAGGTTTATATCCTGAAGATCTCAACCTATTGTGCGTACTATTTGTTTGATTCTTTCTTTTGACATCAAGTATAGAGGTAATTAGTTGAACTCTTTTTTATGATAACAGTATGAGTATTGTGGATAGTAAAACAGAAAGAGTTAAAGTGTTCTCCATACAGAAACAACGTTACACACCAGAAAAACGAGATTTACTTTATAGTCTCTATCATCCAGAAAAATATTCAACAAATATAAGGAAAAACGGTCACTGACTAGATTATCAGGTCTTTTACAATATCATAGATTAACAATGTCTAAGAGAGGTAACTCGTCCTAAAACCAGATGATGACGCCTTTGAATTTAATTTAAGAATGCAATTTCAAATAATCCATTTGATTGCATACCAGTTCAATATCCAACACTCTTAATTTTTTTTATTGTAAAATTTCTCTCCTCTTGGACCTCATCTATGTTTGTTATATTTAATTGTCCCCCGCCTTTCGAAGAAAGTTGGGGGACTATTAAAATGGGTTCGTCCGTCTGTCTGTCTGTCTGTCTGTCCGTCTGTCTGTCCGCCCGTCACACTTTTTGGGACACAATAACTCTCTTCCTAATTGAGCTAGAATGTTCAAACTTGGTGTATGTGTTTATTAGGTCAATGCCTTGATGGAGTTCGAAGATGAGCATTTTCCGCTTAGGGTAAGCAGAGATAAGCAATTTGATTGGTTGATGCTTTGGGACACGATAACTTTAGTTCTAATTAAGTGAGATTGATGAAACTTGGTGTATAGTTTAATTATAGTAATACCTTGACTAAGTTCGATAATGAGCATTTTCTGCTCAGGGTAAGCAGAGCTATACGCAATTTGATTGGTCGAGAATTTGGAACACAATAACTCTCCTTCTAATTGAGTTAAAATGTTCAAACTTGGTGTATATGCTTATTAGGTCAATGCCTTGATGGAGTTCGAAGATGAGCATTTTCCGCTTAGGGTAAGCAGAGATAAGCAATTTGATTGGTTGATGCTTTGGGACACGATAACTTTAGTTCTAATTAAGTGAGATTGATGAAACTTGGTGTATAGTTTAATTATAGTAATACCTTGACTAAGTTCGATAATGAGCATTTTCTGCTCAGGGTAAGCAGAGCTATACGCAATTTGATTGGTCGAGAATTTGGAACACAATAACTCTCCTTCTAATTGAGTTAAAATGTTCAAACTTGGTGTATATGCTTATTAGGTCAATGCCTTGATGGAGTTCGAAGATGAGCATTTTCCGCATAGGGTAAGCAGAGATAAGCAATTTGATTGGTTGATGCTTTGGGACACGATAACTTTAGTTCTAATTAAGTGAGAGTGATGAAACTTGGTGTATAGTTTCATTATAGTAATACCTTGACTAAGTTCGATAATGAGCATTTTCTGCTCCGGGTAAGCAGAGCGATACGCAATTTGATTGGTCGAGACTTTGGAACACAATAACTCTCCTTCTAATTTAGTTAAAATGTTCAAACTTGGTGTATATGCTTATTAGGTCAATGCCTTGATGGAGTTCAAAGATGAGCATTTCCGCTTAGGGTAAGCAGAGATAAGCAATTTGATTGGTTGATGCTTTGGGACACGATAACTTTAGTTCTAATTAAGTGAGAGTGATGAAACTTGGTGTACAGTAATACCTTGACTAAGTTCGATAATTAGCATTTTCTGCTCAGGGTAAGCAGAGCAATACGCAATTTGATTGGTCGAGACTTTGGAACACAATAACTCTCCTTCTAATTGAGTTAAAATGTTCAAACTTAGTGTATATACTTATTAGGTCAATGCCTTGATGGAGTTTGAAGATGAGCATTTTCCGCTTAGGGTAGGCAGAGATAAGCAATTTGATTGGTTGATGCTTTGAGACACGATAACTTTAGTTCTAATTAAGTGAGAGTGATGAAACTTGGTGTATAGTTTCATTACAGTAATACCTTGACTATGATCGATAATGAGCATTTTCTGCTCAGGGTAAGCAGAGCGATAAGCAATTTGATTTGCTGAGACTTTGGAACACAATAACTCTCTTTCGAATTGAGTTAAAATGTTCAAAATTGGTGTGTATGCTTATTAGGTCAATGCCTTGATGGAGTTCGAAGATGAGCATTTTCTTCTTACGGTAGGCAGAGATAAGCAATTTTTGGATGACACTTCGTGTTCAGTTTGATTGGTCGATACGTTTGAAAAAAATAAATGTGCGATTAATTAATATGTGTCATTTATTTATTTTGGGATTTCGGCGGGGGACATCAGCCTCACTGTTGGCTTGTTCTAATTAGACACGATTCATGTTTGTTTATATTTATGCAAGAATTATGGAATTTATTGTGGAAGGAGCGCATCTCTTACTTGACTTGGACAGAAGATACTGGATAATCAACGACATTAGAAACCAAACTCCGGGTTACGCATGGGCAATGAACTTTACGTCAAATATTGACAACGGTCCCAGACCCTCTGTACCAGGGATGGGATTTCGCCCGTATATTCTGGACTTGTCCGAAACTATTTTCTAAAAACCAAAAATTGTCTGACCGGGAATATGCCCAATCAGACATCAAGACATGGTGAAAAATATTAAAAGTTCCAAAATTAATATATTTTACTGAGTGTATAACAACCACTCAACCCGATTGATAACATGCTGGATTGATTAGGTAATTAAGTGATCAACATATTTATCGTGTTATACGGCCAAGAACCTACCTTGATTAACTAGTTAATCTGCCTTAATCCTTTATCGGACAATTCATCAATCCAATCCTGAACAAAAGTCATTGTTTCTCCTTTGTCGGGATATGTATCAATACAATAACAGTGATTATACACTTAATCGATGTGATTGACCCATGATTTCCCCATTGTTGAATGTATTACTATTAATCTCCTTGATGTCGGGCGACAGCAGGTAGAAATTAGTCGTATATGTCACATGTCCTAATTGTACATAACACCCCTAATCAGTATGTATCCAATAACTCGTCTGCAATATCACTTCGGTGGAAGTGGGTGTAGTTAAATAAAGCTATTTCACACACACACACACACACATATCCGTTTCTGATCACACGCGGTTATAGCAATCCGTTACTTTACATCTGGCCTCGACTGTATGACGCTCAGTGATGCGGCACTGGTTTACTTATTAGGAAAGGAAAACTTGCTGGTTTTAAAAAGAAGTTATCAAAATCCGTTTGAAGAGTGGCCCTTGATCACTTCAAAAAATCACGTTTTAGCTTGTGAACAGTGTAGAGGTAACAATTTTGAACCGATTTGGATGAAACTTAAAATGCATGTTTATAACCCAAAGATCTTGGTTCCTTTCGATATTTGCGCCCGTCGGATCGTAACTTCCTGAATTATGGCCCCTGGTTATCCGAAAAATCGCCCTTATTAGCTTGTGGTCCCTCTGGAGGTCAAAATTGTTATCTGATTTCTAAAACCGTTTGATTATATCACCGTTACATGGTTATGGAGGTTGAGTTCAAATTTCGTGAAAATCGGACCAAAATTGACAGACAAAATGGCCGCCATTTGTACGCGAATAGTGTGAAAATATGTTATATCAAGGTTGTGAACTCTATAGAGGTCACAATTTTCAACCGATTTTGATGAAACTTGACATGTATGTTTATAATCTAAAGATCTTGGTTCCTTTCGGATCGTAACTTTCTGAATTATGACCCCTGATTGTCCGAAAAATCGCTTTTTTATACGCCCACATTGAAATGTGGTTGTATATTGTCGTCGCCTCCGTCCGTCCTCCGGCGTTCCTAATTGCTTGTGGACGCTCTAGAGGCTAAAGTTAATATCCGATTGACTTTACATTCATACACAGTGCTTAAGGTCATAAGACGAAGAAGCCTATTGATTTTCAGCGATTTTCGATAATTAGTGCCAGAGTTATGGCCCTTGATCACTTCAAAAAATCGTGTGGATGCTCTAGAGGCCAAAGTTAATGTCCGATTGACTTTAAATTTATACACAGTGTTTAAGGTCATGCGACGAAGAATCATATTGATTTTCACCGATTTCAAATAATTACTTCCAGAGTTATCTCCCTTGATCACTTCAAAAAAACCTTGTGACGCTATAGAGGCCAAACTTATCATCCGATCGACTTCAGATTGGTACACAGAGTTTAAGGTGTTGAAACGAACAAGTATTTTGATTTTCAATGAATTTTGATAACTGAACAGCTAAATCCATGATATTAAATGTTTCCTATACTAATTGTTAGCGTGGGCCAAAACTTTATGAAAAGCAAACAAATTCTAATGATTTTGAGATAATTACATAATGAGTTGTTACTCTTAATCAGGTTTTAGTGTATTACAAATGTTTCATTACCAAAACAGGTAAAAATATGCGACAACCCTTGTTGACTGCCCGGACGATTTAGCTGCTGTGGGCGTATGTTTCGTTGCCTGGCAACCTATTTTTTACCTTCCGTTTATAAGTCGAAACGGAGTATAAGGCTTCTGCTGAACAATGTATTAACTTATGACCCGAAAATGCCGTAATTTTGACGAAATTTTAAACAGTACGGATCGGCAGTAGTCGGCACGCCTTTATGCTATCATATTACGACATCACATAATTTTGTAGGAATATTACGGGCATAATTTGAATACCATAAGGGAATTAAATATGAAAAAAACGAGGTGCACCTACTTTTTTATTACGTAAGAATTTGAATATTTTGCTGACACATGATTTTCGTGTGTGGTCTAAAAACTGACTTCTTAAATAACGATAAGAGTTATGTCACTTTATTTTCCGTAAAAATGTCTGACAAGAAAATATTTGAAATCCCATCACTGCTCTGTACGATGAAGACTAGCAGGCTCTGGGTGACCGCATACTCCTCGCAGTGTTCCATTTGATTAGAAATAATCCCACTACTCACTGCTCACATCCCCAGTGAGTTGCCGACAGGGTATGAAAAAAGTACGCAGGTATTGAATAGTATCTAGGGAAAGTACACCCTAGATGCAGTATTCTCTTGATCCCCACAGTGCATGATGTGCACCAAAGACTGTGTTGATGCATTGAGCCTTCGTCGCTCTTAAATGCATGGTGGGCCTTTTAATGGTGTCTGAAGTAGGAAGCTATTAAGCAATACTGAAGCTCTCCACGGACCGATGAAAGCAGGCTGCTTTGTTGACGTTGAAGGCCAGAAAATTCTCCAGACACTCAGGGATTTTAACAATGTTCGGCAGACTTGTATGGGCAACAAGTTGGATGATGGTTAGAAACAAACGATAAGTTCATGCTATATTTTACCATATCAACCAGTTCGTGGAGAGATGAACGTCTGAACTAAATCTAAATACCAGAGTTTCCCAGAGCAGAACACCAGCCTGAAGTCTGTTTGCAAGAACTTTAAGACACTCTGCAAGTAGACCAGGGGTTATAAATTCAAACGAGACAGGAAGTACTCCGAGTACACAGTGAAACTACAAGCATGTACACAAATAATTATTTATTGGTCTCGTCATATTTGATGTCAAAATGTTTATGTAATTAAATGAGTGACTTTTTGCGAATGACGCCAGAATTGTTGAAAGAAATGACTTCATATAACTACTGTTGAAAAAAACAAACCTCATTTAACATGTTTTGCTCTGAAAACCTCGTGTCTCCCGAATGCGACAAAGTTAACTACCATGCTTCATATGCTACCCTTGTAAAAAAATTAAGAAAATAGTTATTGGCTCACCATGGAAAAAGCCCTCTTAGGCATTTTTTGGTATCTTTA
The DNA here is from genome assembly GCA_948474765.1 of Patella depressa. Lineage (NCBI taxonomy): Eukaryota > Metazoa > Mollusca > Gastropoda > Patellidae > Patella > Patella depressa. Next base: position 40,297,677 of record OX419720.1, on the reverse strand, counting down.
ATGTTTAATGGGTGTACTTTCCCTAGATAATGTTCAATACCTGTGTGCTTTTTTTTATACCCTGCCGGCAACTTACCGGGGATCTGTGCTGTAAATAGAGAAAATTCTTGTTCTAAATTATTATTGGTTAACAGTCCCATTAACAACCAAAGGCTTACTGCATAACACAATCGTTAAATTTGAAACAAAGTTCCAAATTGGACCAAATATGTTTGCATAAAGTTAAGCCATGACTCACGATTTTATTATGCCCAATTAACCAGTGCATAGCAGATATTGTAGGAAAACTAATTGTGTGACAAATGAGGCTATCAACAATGTAAACAATACTGCATGAAGACGAACAATACTTTCACCTTTTTTAATACCTTAAATCACTGTCCAAAGTATTAGGGAAGACCCCATAGTAAACGAAGGGCTGCCATGTTCCTGTACATGGAATAGATTTGATTGAATTATTTAGACCTCGTCATGAGTATTTGTATCTGGTAAAGACTAATGTTGTCCCATCATTCGGTATTCGCATACAACCCCTTTTGTCGGAGGCTGGTATTGACCTTGACAGTATTGCAAATACCTCGGTCTTTAGGACTCCACCGTGGGCTGTATCTCCCCGAAAGATCGATTTCGATCTTACTCAACATAAAAAGAGAGATACTAGCTCTACGCTGTTCCAGTCTCTCTTTCGAGAGCTAAGGTCTAAATATGGTGATTATGCTCCAATATATACAGATGGTTCGAAAGATGGTGATCGGGTAGCTCCGGCTACCATGACACCATCTTAGATTATTTCTGCCCGCCTTCCACCTGCTGCTTCCATCTTTACAGATGAACTCCAGGCCCTTGTTTAGGCTTTGGAGTTCATTCAATCATCTTCTGATTCAAAATATATCATCTTTACTGATTCTTTGTCCTCGTTACAAGCAATAAACAACAAACAGCTTGAACACCCATTAGTAGCAGATATTTATGGTCTGCTACTATCAAATGAGTTCATCAGCAAGGACACTGTCCTTTGCTGGCCCCCCAGTCTGCTTTAGTTCTTCCCTTATCCGAATTTGTAACACCATTTATTGATTTTCAATCATCCATAAATAAATTTATATTTGACTGTTGGCAACAGTCTTGGGATCTTGCTGGCACAAATAAACTTCATCACATCAAGCCTCTCTTAGGAGACTGGAGTAATTCCTATCGTTCAAGCAGGAGAGATGAAGTTGTCTAGTGTCGCTCTCGCATAGGTCATACTTTTTTGACACATATTTTCATTTTAAAGCGAGAGCCTCAACCAGAATGTGAACACTGTTAAGGGTCATGAGACGAAGAATCCTATTTATTTTCAGTGATATCTAATAATTTCTGCCAGAGTTATGGCACTTGATCACTTTGAAATATCTTGTGGACGAAGGCCTTGAGACAAAGAATCAAAACAATTCTAATTATTTCTGATAATTACTTAATGGGCTATTACTCGTAATAAGATTTTCATGTGTTGTAAATGTTCTCCTTACTGACAAAAGAAACAAGAAGCAAGTTGCAACAACCCTTGTTGACTGCCCGAACGACTTAGCTGTTGTGGGCGTATGTTTTGTTGCCTGGCAATCTATCTTTCTAGTTTGTCTCGAGAAAGTTCACCATTTGTTTGGCGCAATATAGCCCGGTTGGAGCTCACGTGCCATTAAATAACATTTCATTCATTCATTCAGGAATATGGGTGACCGAGACTATTTAGTTTATTTTGTTTGATTCTATCGACATCAAGTATAGAAATAATTGGTTGAACTTTTTTATATTATAACAGTATGTGTACGGATGGTAAAATAAAAAGAGTTAAACTGTTCTCCATACAGAAACGGTACACACCAGAAAAACGCTATGTAAGTTTTTAGCCTTTACTTAAACCCACCCCCTCACCCCACCCGATTTCATTAGCCCAGTCAAAGCATAACATTATAGTATTCTCTTCCAAGATGAAACATTCTTTGACATTTTAAAACATCATTTCATTTTGTTAATACGTTCAGGGCTAGAAATTCACGCAAATCTCCGAATCTGATTTGCGCAAGGATTCTCGCATGAGCTTACACTGTGAATCTACAAGGATTCGCGTAAAAATTTTCTTAAAAAAAAAAAATCTCGGAGAATATTATTGTCAAGTCCGACTATTGATGTCAGTCAGTTTAAGTGTTCTTAAATGCCTCAATTTTGTAGGCTTTAGTTGGTAAAACCATGAACAACAATTATACCTTAGTCACGTGAGAATCGGACATATGTGGTTCATAATTAGCACATTTAACCGTGATTTTGACGTTGGATAGTCCCATTAATGGACAATCATAGGACATCTAAATGACACAAATTCGATTGTTAGGAAATAAATTATGGTACGCTGAAAATCAAATATTTTCCGTATTGGAGCATTTTGAGAGATTTGAGATGCCTTTTTATACATCCACATATACGTCCACATTCATGATTTGGACGTATTATGCCGTCGCCCCGGTCTGTCACTCTGTGTGTATGTGTGTGTCTGTGGGTCGCCTACAGGGCGCAATTCTTCATGGATTTTCTTCGAACTTTGTATACATATTCCTTATACCCTAAGGAAGATCCCTATTGTTTTTGGTGCATGCCCGACCCCCAGGGGCAGAGCCACACCCAAAAGGTAGTATTTGTTTGTTTGTAGTCTACAGGCCACCTTTCTTAACTTATAATCTGAAAACTTTTCATGTGGACGTATATTGTCGTCGCCCCTGTCCGTCCTTCCTTCCGTCCGTCCACAATTGTTTGTGAACAGTCTACAGGTCACAATTTTTATCCAATTTCAATGAAACTTAAAACATAGGTTTATCACCCTAAGATCTCGGTTCCTTTCGATATTGGCATGTATCGGACTGTAACGTCATGGGTTATGGCCCCTGATTGTCCGAAAAGTCACGTTTTTAGCTTGTGAACAGTGTAGAGGTAACAATTTTGAACCGATTTGGATGAAACTTGAAATGCGTGTTTATAACCCAAAGATCTTGGTTCCTTTCGATATTTGCGCCCGTCGGATCATAACTTCCTGAATTATAGACCCTGGTTATCCGAAAAATCGCCCTATTAACTTGTCCCTCTGGAGGTCAAAATTGTTATCCGATTTCAAGAACCGTTTGATTATATCACCGTTACATGGTTATGGAGGTTGAGTTCAAATTTCGTGAAAATCGGACCAAAATTGACAGACAAAATGGCCGCCATTTGTACGCGAATAGTGTGAAAATATGTTATATCAAGGTTGTGGACTCTAAAGAGGTCACAATTTTCACCCGATTTTGATGAAACTTGACATGTATGTTTATAACCCAAAGATCGTGGTTCCTTTCGATATTTGCGCCCATCGCATCGTAACTTCCTGAATTATGGCCCCTGATTGTCCGAAAAATCGCTGTTTTATACGCCCACATTGAAATGTGGTTGTATATTGTCGTCGCCCCCGCTCGTCCGTCCGTCCGTCCTTCCGTCCGTCCGGCGTCCACAATTGCTTGCGGATGCTCTAGAGGCTAAAGTTAATATCCGATTGACTTTAAATTTATACACAGTGTTTAAGGTCATGAGACAAAGAAGCCTATTGTATTTCAGCGATTTCCAGTAATAACTACCAGAGTTATGGCCCTTGATCAAAAAATCGTGTGGATGCTCTAGAGGCCAAAGTTAATATCCGATTGACTGTAAATTTATACACAGTGTTTAAGGTCATGAGACGAAGACGTCTATTGATTTTCAGTGATTTTTATACGTCCACATTCATAATGTGAACGTATTATGCCGTCGCCCCTGTCTGTGTGTGTATGTATGTATGTGTGTGTGTGTGTGTGTGTGTCTGTGGTTCGCCTACAGGGCGCAATTCTTCATGGATTTTCTTCAAACTTGGTATACTTATTCCTTATACCCCAAGGAAGATCCCTATTGTTTTGGGGGCATGCCCGACCCCCAGGGGCCGAGCCACGCCTATTTCTAGCATTTGTTTGTTTGTCGTCTACAGGCCACATTTCTTAACTTATAATCTTGAAACTTTGCATACACATTCTTTGTACCCTAAGAAACATCCCTATCGTTTGGGGTGTATGCCCCACCCCCAGGGGCAGAGCCACGCCCATTTTCTTTTCGTGTGTCTTTGTGTCGCCTACAGGGCGCAATTCTTACTGGATTTTCTTCAAACTTGGTATACGTATTCCTTATACCCTAAGGAAGATCTCTATTGTTTTTGGTGCATGCCCGACCCCCAGGGACAGAGCCACGCCCATTTTTAGTATGTATTTGTTTGTCGTCTACAGGCCACATTTCTTAATTTATAATTTTGAAACTTAGCATACACATTCTTTGTACCCTAAGGAACATCCCTATCATTTGGGGTGCATGCCCAACCCCCTGGGGCAGAGCCACACCCATTTTCTTATCGTGTGTCTTTGTGTCGCCTACAGGCCGCAATTCTTATTGGATTTTCTTTAAAACTTTGTATACTTAATCTTTATACTCTAAGGATGATCCCTATCGTTTGGGGTGCATGCCCAACCCCCAGGGGCAGATCCACGCCCATTTTCTTTTTGTGTGTCTCTGTGTCGCCTAGAAGCCGCAATTCTAACTGGATTTTCTTAAAACTTTGTATACTTACCCTAAGGATGATCCGCATTGTTTTTGGTGCATGCCCGACCCCCAATGGCAGATCCACGCCCATTCCTTGTATTTATTTGTTTGTCGTCTACAAGCCACATTTCTTAACGTATCATCTTGAAACTTTGAATGATTATTCTTTGTACCCTAAGGAACATTTCTATCATTTGGGGTGCATGCCCAACCCCCAGGGACAGAGTCACGCCCATTTTCTTTTTGTGTGTCGCCTACAGGCCACAATTCTTAATCGGTCATCTTGAAACTTAAAATACTTATTCCTTATACCCTAAGGATGACCCCTTTTGTTTTGGGTGCATGCCCGACCCCCGTGGGACAGCAACACTCATTTCTTGTATTTGTTTGTCTGTCGTCTACAGGCTGCATTTCTTAATGTATCATCTTGAAACTTTGAATACTTATTTTTGGTACCTTAAGGAAGATCCCTATTGTTTTTGGTGCATGCCCAACCCCAAGGGGCAGTGCCACGCCCATTTTTTTTTGTCTGTCTGTGTCACCTACAGCCCACAATTCTTAATCGATCGTCTTGAAAACTTTTTTTATACTTATTCCTTATACCCTAAGGCTGACCACTATTATTTTTGGTGCATGACGGACCCCCTGGGACAGGGCCACGCCCAATGCTTTTGTATCTTGTGTTCGCCTACAGGATGCAATTCTTAACAGATCCTTTTAAAACTTTACAAACCTATTCCTTATACCCTAAAGATGACCCCTATTGTTTTTGGTGATTTCCTAACCCCAGGGGCAGAGCCGTGCCCATTTTTACTTCGTGTCTATGTGTGTTGTCTACAGGCCACGATTCTTAATGGATCGTCTTTAAACTTGGGATATGTATTCCATATAGCCTAAGGACGTCAACTGCATGTCCCGACTCACACAGGCAACACCCGACCAATTTTTGTGTTTGTCGTTTCCAGGCCGCAATTCTGAATGAATCAGCTTGGTACTTGGTTTATGTATTCCTTATAGCCTGAGGGCTTCCACTATTGATTTTGATGAATGTCCCGACCCCCAGGGGCAGAGCCACGCCCACTTTTTGCCTTTAGTGTTAGGAAGGCACAATTCTGAATGGATTATCTTGGTATAGTTATTCCTTATACTCTAAGGACGGCAACTATTAATATTCTTTAAGTGGCATTTAGCGATTGGAAAACACATTAATAGAACACAATTTTTATGGGAAACAATCACTGGTTTATTCTAAAAGCACGACGTTTCGACAAGTATCCTCTTATCGTTATCAAGCACATATAAGGATACTTGTCGAAACGTCGTGCTTTTAGAATAAACCAGTGATTGTTTCCCATAAAAATTGTGTTCTATTAAGGCAACTATTAAAGTTGGTACACGACCCTCAACGCTAAACAAACCAAACGCCTAGCCTTCTTGACAAAGTACCATATCAATCAAAGCAGGAATGTGGACGTATATTGTAGCGTTAGCGTTATGTTCAATAATTACTGCCAGAGTTATGGCCCTTGATCACTTCAAAAAATCCTGTGGAAGCTTTAGAGGCCAAAGTTAATATCTGATCGACTTTAAATTTACACACAATGTTTAAGGTCATGAGACAAAGAAGCCTATTGATTTTCAGCGATTTCAAATAATTACTGCCAGAGTTATCTCCTTTGATAACTTCATAAAATCTTGTGACGCTATAGAGGCCAAACTTATCATCCGATTGATTTCAGATTGATACACAGAGTTTAAGGTGTTGAAACGAACAAGTATTTTGATTTTCAATGAATTTTGATAATTGAACAGCTAAATCCATGATATTAAATGTTTCATGTATATACTAATTGTTAGTGTGGGGTAAAACTTTATAAAAAGCAATCAAATTCTAAGGATTTTCTGATAATTACATAATGAGCTGTTACTCTTAATCAGTTTTTAGTGTATTACAAATGTTTCATTACCGAAAAAAGTAAAAATATGCGACAACCCTTGTTGACTGCCGGACGATTTAGCTGCTGTGGGCGTATGTTTCGTTGCCTGGCAACCTATCTTTTTTAGCTTGTGGTACCCCTGGAGGTCAAAATTATTATCCGATTTAAAAAAACGTTTGATTATATCACCATTTCATGGTAATGAAGAATGAGATTGAATTTCGTGAAAATCGGACCAAAATTGACGGACAAAATGGTCGCCGTTTGTACGCGAATAATGTGAAAATATGTTATATCAAGGTTGTGGACCCTATAGAGGTCACAATTTTGAACCGATTTTGATGAAACTTGAATTGCATGTTTATAACCTAAAGATCTTGGTTCCATTGCATATTTGCACATATCTGATCGTAACTTCCTGAATTATGGCCCCTGATTGTACGAAAATCGCCCGATTTTTTAGCTTGTGGTTCCTTTGGAGGTCACAATTATTAACGGATTGAAAGTAATGTTTGATTATCACTGTTTCACCACAATGAAGGGTGAGTTCAAATTTCGTAAAAATCGGACCAAAACTGCCGGACAAAATGGCTACCGCTAATACGCGAATAGTGTAGAAATATGATATATCAAGGTTGTGGACCCTGTAGAGGTCACAATTTTAATCCGATTTTAATGAAATTTTATATTTAAGTTTATAACCCAAAGATCGCGTTTTCTTTAGATATTCGGATATATTGGACCATAACTTCCTGAATTATGGCCCCTGATTGTATGAAAAAACATGTTTTTTTAACTTGTGGACCCAATTTTATTCCGAATTAAAAAACCGTTTGATTATATCCCCGTTACACATTAATGATGGTTGAGTGTGAATTTCTTGAAAATCGATAATTGAACAGTTTTAACTCCATAATATTAAATGTTTTGTATACTTAACGTTAACATGGGGCAGAACTTTATAAAAACCAAACAAATTCTAATGATTTTCTGATAATTACTTGTTGACTGCCCGGACGATTTAGCTGCTGTGTGGGCGTATGTTTCGTTGCCTGGCAACCTATTTTTGTTTTTGTCATTTACAGGCCGCAATTCTGAATGAATCAGCTTGGTACTTGGCATATGTATTCCTTATAGCCTGAGGGCGTCCACTATTGATTTTGGTGAATGTCCCGAACCCCAGGAGCAGAGCCACGCCCACTTTTTGCCTCTATCAAAGCAGGAATGTGGACGTATATTGTAGCGTTAGCATTATATTTCTCTAAAACGACGCCTACGATTTTTCTCAAAGTCCTATCGGCCGCCTAGAGTGTGTATTCAAAAATAAAAGCATTGCAATAATATAGGTGGTCCAAAAATGGCCTCAGTGACCTCAGTCCTTCAAAAAAGTTGAAAAATAATTAAATTACTGAAAATGCTCTTTTATTTATCTTTTTTTTCAAAAACTGCTAAATGAATGTTTCTGACACTTCTGATACAGGAAGTTAAGTATCTAAACATTTAGTTAAAGCTATCCCGACAATGATCCAAAAAACGAAAATAGTCGAAAAAATATCCATATTTTGAAAAAATTTTAGATTTTTTCAAAAAACTTTTTTATTCATGAATATGTTTTGATGGTATTTTACACAGGGTTATTTAAAGTATCATCCTACTATGCTCCATGGTTTAAAATGTAATTTCTTTGTTTGTTACCGTGAAATTTTTCTGTACGCCCCGAAAGTGCCTGATATTAACAAAAACTACACTTTTGACAGTTCAGTACCACTTTTTGAAAGCAAATATTATTTTTTTTTTAAATCTGATATAACATATATATAGCTCAGATTTTTAAATTTCAATTTTATTTTCGGTCAATTTCGAATAAAATGTAAAAAAGGTGTAAAATTCAGTTATTAACAACCCATTCAACGTCTTCATATATTAAAATATTTATTCGTAACTTTCATACACTCATAGCAATAATCAAGACGAAGAGAATGTATGCAAAAAATAGTTTGTAAATTGAGCAGTTGCCGAGAAATATGCAATTTTGCATGCATCACTTTTCACATTATTTTGCCCATAAAAGATATAATTATTATTCGATTTTCAGTATTATTTTTGCATTTGATGCCTACTGCCACTTTGGACTAGGTCAATCATATTTAACATTTTCACTTTGACCGGAAATGAAGTCATTTGGGCAAAAACAAATATTTTATTTATAATATTTTTAAAATTATGATAGTTGAATCCCATCAACGAATTGCATGCATACAGATACCACAAAATCGTTTCTAACTTGTACGGATGCTGAGAAATAGACGATTTTCTACAAGTCACTTTTCAAGGTTTTTGGTCTATAAAAGTGACAATTATTATTTGATATTCATAAACTTTTCACCATGTGATGCCTTATTGAGGTTTTACACTGCGTAGCTTGTGTGAAACACTATTGTTTTTGTTAAAAGCCTATTGTGAGTACTAAAATTATTATTTATTAGGCTTTCAGACTTTTGTCTGAAAGCCTATTGTGATTACTAAAATTATTAATATATGCACGATTTTTATCAAATTTGGAATGTAAGTAGATCTTACCGATGCGACTTTAAAAATGACTTTAAAAATTTTCTACATTATCTCCCCTTGGAGAAATTGGGGATTAAAAATTTCAAAAAAATCGACGAAATATAGGTCTGATCATCTTGAATTTTTTTTTTGGTACTAGCTACGAGACCACTGATTCGTACACAAAAAATGGAGTTTTTAGCTCAATCCGGAAGTGCCACCATCTTGTAACGTGAAAAATCCCTAAGGCTTTTTTGCTATTTTACTTACAGACACGAGAGTTATATTTTCTGAATCCTTGAAGGATGGCCCAAAAATCGCAGGGAGCAGAATTTTGATTTGGGTCAACTGATGGTTGCCATTTTGAAGTGAATATGAAAAGTAGTAGCAATTTGAAGGGCCGAGAATTTGAAACACAATAACTCTCCTTCTAATTGAGCTAGAAAGTTCAATCTTGGTGTAGACGTTCAGTAGGTCATTGTCGTGATTGAGTGCAAAGATGAGCATTTTCTGCTTAGGGCACGATAACTTCGGTTTTAATGAAGGGAGGGTGGTGAAACTCTTGTCAATCGAGAGTCTGATAGCTAGTCTGTTGTGTGAAAACATTGTATCATTTTTTTAACTAAAAGGGATAGCAGGAAAAAAGAGATCGGAAATCCAAAAAGTCGTATTTTTACGATTTGGAGCATTTTTAAAGGTCCTTTTCTCATAAAATCAACATTATATTTTCGGGGAACTTCTTCTACAAAGAGTCTTATCGGTAGTCTTTTATATGAAACCATCGACCAACAGTCCAAAATATCAGGAGTAGAAGAATAAAAGGATCGAAAATTGACAACGGCACCCTTTCATTGTTAAGCAAAACATGCAGTGTGGGTGGCTACAATCTGCACATTTAGTCATCGTATAGAGCTTATTCAACAGTATCGAATTCCAACTGCTAAGGGATCTTTTACGTGCACTCCAATGTGTACACGGCGGGGGGGACACGCCAGAAAATCGAGATGAACTTTCTCGGCCAATGCAGGGATCGAACACCCGACCTCCTGGCTAGCAGGCCAACGCCTTAGTGTGGACACATAGTGTGGACACCCATCGTACATTTCATCCGTCAGATCAAAGCATTTCATTGCATTAGACCAATAATTAATTATTCTTGATTTAAAACTTTATTTTAATATTAGCCTGGCATTATTAAATCCTAATTTTATTGGTCTTATTTAAAATTAAACTTTCATTTAACTATGAACAACCCTTAACCTGTCTCTTTAAAACAATTAAATACTCTAAAACAGTAGCTCAACCTTTTGACCTAAACTCATTAATTTATGATTTTGTTGTGAGCGGCTTGTTATTCTTCCTATATGACATATTGCACGTGTCTGATTTCAATTGGGGGGGGGGGGCTGAATGGTTAGCACGCGCGTCTGTCATTGAGTTAACTAGCGTGTTTTCGAATGCCCGGTTGTACGTGACAAGGAGTACGCCACCATCTTGAAACGTGAAAAATCCCTAAGGGTTTTTTGCTATTTTACTTACAGACACGGGAGTTATATTTTCCGAATCCTTGAAGGTTGGCCCAAAAATCGCTGGGAGCAGAATTTTGATTTAGGTCTACTGATGGATTCCATTTTGAAGTGAATATGAAAAGTAGTAGCAATTTGAAGGGCCGAGACTTTGGAACACAATAACTCCCCTTCTAATTGAGCTAGAATGTTCAAACTTGGTGTAGACGTTCACTAGGTCAATGTCATGATTGAGTTTAAAGATGAGCATTTTCTGCTTAGGGTAAGCAGAGATAAATATGCTGATTTGTTGATTCTTTAGGGCACGATAACTTCGGTTATAATGAAGAGAGGGTGATGAAACTTCTGTCAATCGAGAGTCTAAAAGCTAGCCCGTTGTGTGAAATCATTGTATCATTTTTATTTAATGTCAGGGATAGCATAAAAAAAGAGATCGAAAATCCTAAAAGTCGTATTTTTACGATTTTGAGCATTTTTAAAGTTCCTTTTCTCTTAAATCAACATAATATTTTTGGGGAACTTCTTCTACAAAGAGTCTTATCGATAGTCTTTTATATGAAACCATCGATCAACAGTCCAAAATATCAGGAGTAGAAGAATAAAAGGATCGAAAATTGAAAACTGCACCCTTTCATTGTTAAACGAAACATGCAGCGTGGGTGACTACAAATTGCACATTTAGTCATCGTATAGAGCTTATTCAACAGTATCGAATTCCAACTGCTTAGAGATATTTTACGTGCACTTCACTGTGTACACGGGACCTTGGTTTCTCGTCCCATCCGAACGACTAGACAGCTGTCCTTGTCAGGCCCTCCGTTGTGCCTCACTGACAAGAGGGAACCACGCCGGAAAATCGAGATGAACTTTCTCGGTGCAGAACTTTCAATTCACGCCAAACGTTTATTGCATACGATTAAGCTGGTCAGTTGGAGCTTATTTTCAAAAGTTTTGTAATAATAGGTTGGTAATTAAAGTACCGTGCAAATTAAACTGCTAAAACAGAAAATTTCGCCCGGTTGAAATGTTTCTTGCTATAAGTCAGCAATTTCCCGATTTTAGGGAGGCTGAATGACTGAATGGATAGCATACGTGCGCTGTGTCGTAACGTCTGTCATTGAGTCAACGGGCGTCGTTTCGATTTCCAGATTGCACGTGACATGGAGTATGGTGTCCAACCTCGTGAGTTTTCTCCGTGTCCTTCGCTTTCCTCCCACTCCTGAAGACCAGTACGCGCAAGGGAAGTTTTTCAATAAAATTAAAAAACATATGTTAGTCCCGAAATGACCTAGTTTGTGTCGAATGGACGTTAAGCCGCATTTCTCTCCTTCTGTATTATTTTTAAAGTTTTGTAATAATCGGTTGGTAATCCATGATACTGTAAAAGTGATAAAACAGAAAATTTCGCCCGGTTGTAATGTTTCTCACTTTAAAGTCAGCAATTTGCCGATTTTAAGGGGCAAACGTTTATTGCGAACGATTAAGCTGGTCAGGGGGAGCTTATTTTTAAAAGTTTTGTAATATTCGAAAATTCGTCGCTGTGATTTCGAACCAGAAGTTGAGACCAACTTGACAACATCTTTAATAGTTGTACGATTTTCATGAAATTTAGTATGTAAGTAGACATTACTGATGCGACTTGAAAAATGACTTTTAAAATTTTCTAGATTATATCCCCTTGGTGAAATTAAGAATAAAATTTTTCAAAAAAATCATCGAAATAAAAGTCAGAATGACTTATTTTTTTTCTTTTCGATACTAGACAAGTAATTACTGATTCGTACACAAAACATGGAGTTTGTCGATCGAACCGGAAATGTCACCATCTTGAAACGTGAAAAAAACAATAGAACGTTCGATATTGCACTTACAGACATGGGACTTACATTTTCTGAATCCTTGAAGGAAAACCTAAAAAACGTTCAGAGCAGAATTTTGATTTATGTCAGCTGATGGTCGCCATTTTGAATTGAATTTGAAACATAGTGAAAAATCGACATTTACGGACTTGTAAACAAACACAATAGGGCATAGTATGTCCAATGCTTCTCCTATGTCTAAAATTTAATACATTTCGGGATAGTCGGGATACGGGTCGAATTTTTGGTATTTGTATATTTCAAAAATTCGAATTTCGCCTGGTTTTCGTGCCGACAAAGTTGTTTACCAGTGAAAAATCACATTAATTTCGTTAGATTGTGACCGATTTTAATGATTTATTTTTTCTTGTTTGGATTATTTATATGACCCATGACATGTGACAGGAAATGACTGTGAATATGAAAGCTTTCATATCTGCATGGGACAGTAGCAGATCTAGTTATTTTTTTTTTGTGTGTGTTTTCTGCAAATCGGATTTCTCAGAATCTATCCATAGGATCTTTCTGAAATTTTTACCTTACCCCCCTCCCCCCCCAAAAATGGGGTGCGAACGTTCTCAGAATCTATCCATAGGATCTTTCTGAAATTTTGACCTTACCCCCCCCCTCCCCAAAAAAAAATGGGGTGCGAACGTTGTTTAAATATATTTTCAAAACATTTTACGAATCCGAAATCACCGAATTTTACGAACGAAAAAACTGACAATGCATAGTCGTAACTTTGTTATATTTTAACCGATTTTACTAATTCTTTTTTCTTTGAATACCTTGAAAAAAATCATTTTCATCTGCAGTTTCACATTTTCGAATTTCGAAAATTCGTCGCTGTGATTTCGAACCGGAAGTTTAGACCAATTTGACAACTTCTTTAATAATTGTACGATTTTCATGAAATTTAGTATATAAGTAGATCTTACCGATGTGACTTCAAAAATATAATTAGAAATTTTCTGAATTATCTCCCCTTGACGAAATTAAGGATCAAAATTTTCAAAAAAATCATCGAAATATAGGTCAGAATGACCTGATTTTTTTTGGGATACTAGATAAGTAATTACTGATTTGTACACAAAATATGAAGTTTGTCGGTCGAACCGGAAGTGCCACCATCTTGAAACGTGAAAAATCCCTAAGGCTTTTTTGCTATTTTACTTACAGACACGGGAGATATATTTTCTGAATCCTTAAAGGATGGCCCAAAAATCTCAGGGAGCAGAATTTTGATTTAGGTCAACTGATGGTTACCATTTTGAAGTGAATATGAAAAGTAGTAGCAATTTGAAGGGCCGAGAATTTGAAACACAATAACTCTCCTTCTTATTGATCTAGAATGTTCAATCTTGGTGTAGACGTTCGGTAGGTCAATGTCGTGATTGAGTGCAAAGATGAGCATTTTCTGCTAAGGGTAAGCAGAGATAAGCATGCTGATTTGTTGATTCTTTAGGGCACAATAACTTTGGTTATAATGAAGGCAGGGTGGTGAAACTCTTGTCAATCGAGAGTCTAATAGCTAGCCTGTTGTGTGAAATCATTGTATCATTTTTTTTTAAATATCAGGGGTAGCAGAAAAAAGAGATCGAAAATCCAAAAAGTCGTATTTTTACGATTTGGAGCATTATTAAAAGTCCTTTTCTCCTAAAGTCAACATAATATTTTGGGGGAACTTCTTCTACAAAGAGTCTTATCGATAGTCTTTTATATGAAACCATCGATCAACAGTCCAAAATATCAGGAGTAGAAGAATAAAAGGTTCGAAAATTAAAAACTGCACCCTTTCATTGTTAAGTGAAACATGCAGCGTGGGTGACTACAATTTGCACATTTAGTCATCGTAAAGAGCTTATTCAACAGTAACGAATTCCAACTGCTTAGGGATATTTTACGTGCACTTCAATGTGTACACGGGACCTTGGTTTTTCGTCCCATCCGAACAACTAGACAGCTGTCCTTGTCAGGCCCTCCGTTGTGCCTCACTGACAAGAGGGAACCACGCCGGAAAATCTAGATGAACTTTCTCGGTGCAGAACTTTCAATTCACGCCAAACGTTTATTGCATACGATTAAGCTGGTCAGTTGGAGCTTATTTTCAAAAGTTTTGTAATAATAGGTTGGTAATTAAAGTACCGTGCAAATTAAACTGCTAAAACAGAAAATTTCGCCCGGTTGAAATGTTTCTTGCTATAAGTCAGCAATTTCCCGATTTTAGGGAGGCTGAATGACTGAATGGATAGCATACGTGCGCTGTGTCGTAACGTCTGTCATTGAGTCAACGGCGTCGTTTCGATTTCCAGGTTGCACGTGACATGGAGTATGGTGTCCAACCTCGTGGGTTTTCTCCGTGTCCTTCGGTTTCCTCCCACTCCTGAAGACCAGTACGCGCAAGGGAAGTTTTTCAATAAAATTAAAAAACATATGTTAGTCCCGAAATGACCTAGTTTGGGTCGAATGGACGTTAAGCCGCATTTCTTTCCTTCTGTTTTATTTTTAAAGTTTTGTAATAATCGGTTGGTAATCCATGGTACTGTAAAAGTGATAAAACAGAAAATTTCGCCCGATTGTAATGTTTCTCACTTTAAAGTCAGCAATTTGCCGATTTTAAGGGCCAAACGTTTATTGCGAACGATTAAGCTGGTCAGGTGGAGCTTATTTTTAAAAGTTTTGTAATATTCGAAAATTCGTCGCTGTGATTTCGAACCGGAAGTTGAGACCAACTTGACAACTTCTTTAATAGTTGTACGATTTTCATGAAATTTAGTATGTAAGTAGACATTACTGATGCGACTTGAAAAATGACTTTTAAAATTTTCTAAATTATCTCCCCTTGGTGAAATTAAGAATCAAATTTTTCAAAAAAATCATCGAAATAAAGGTCAGAATGACCTATTTTTTTCTTTTCGATACTAGACAAGTAATTACTGATTCGTACACAAAACATGGAGTTTGTCGATCGAACCAGAAGTGCCACCATCTTGAAACGTGAAAAAACAATAGAACGTGCGATATTGCACTTACAGACATGGGACATACATTTTCGGAATCCTTGAAGGAAAACCTAAAAAACGTTCAGAGCAGAATTTTGATTTATGTCAGCTGATGGTCGCCATTTTGAATTGAATATGAAACATAGTGAAAAATCGACATTTACGGACTTGTAAACAAACACAATAGGGCATAGTATGTTCAATGCGTCTCCTGTGTCGAAAATTTAATACATTTTGGGATAGTCGGGATACGGGTCGAAATTTTGGTATTTGTATATTTCAAAAATTCGAATTTCGCCTTTGATGTTTTCGTGCCGACAAAGTTGTTTACGAGTGAAAAATCACATTAATTTCGCTAGATTGTGACCGATTTTAATAATTTATTTTTTCTTGTTCGGATTATTTATATGACCCATCATGACATGTGACAGGAAGTGACTGTGAATATGAAAGCTTTCATATCTGCAAGGGACAGTAGCAGATCTAGTTATTTATTATTATTATTTTATTTTTCGGGGGAGCCTATTTCTCAGTGTCTGTAACAGATACAGATCTGGGACATAATTTTCTATCAGGAAACCATATGGTGGCTTCTCCATCGACTGTATTTGGAACTTCTGCGCAGACCGGAAGTGGCCGAATTTCGTGCGGTGCCAAAAAATTAAAAAACGGCCGTAGATTCGTCAATTCTGTACCTATTTTCATACAAATTACATTTTTGGAAACCTTGAGTCTTTTCTCGGACGATAGCAGTTGAAAATTTTGCAATTTCGAAACTTCGCCGCTGACTTCTAGCGTTCGAAAAATGAAAATATGTTGTTTAAGACACATTTTTTGTTATTTTTCAAAATTTTCAAATTTGACCTACATTTTTGGATACCTGAAGGGAATCCGGTTCCAGTAATATAAGTTTTATTCAGAGTTATCGCCCTTTATTTTTCGATTTTTTTCGAATTTTCTTCACATTTTGTGAGCTTAAGTTTCGTTTTATGGCCGGATCGACGTTTCTGAAATTCCTGGAACATGAAGCAATATGGTCAAACCACCGTTTAAAGCAATTTCAACAACAATCCGTAAACCGGAAGTAGTCAAAATAATATGCGATATTTTGAAAAAAACGTGAAAAATTGGTGTTTTGGGTTAAAACACGATTTCTCCGTCCGATATCAACGGATTAAACAAAATAAGGTATCATTTGGTCGGGCGGTGATTGGACCAGCGAATGATACCCAATTCGTACGGATACGATGAGCAGGAAGCAAAATATGGCACGCTGAAAATCAAGTATTTTCTGATTTGGAGCGTTTTTAGATGCCTGTATCTCGAAAACTGCACCACAGTTTTTTATGAAACTTTCTCTATCGAGAGACCTTGCGGTAGTCTTGTGTACGAAACATTCCATTACGACTTTAAAATATCTGGAATAGGTGAAATAACGGACTGAAAATAAAAAAAAAGGCGAAAAATCGTGAAATTTTGGAAAATGCTCTACTATTTTTTTATTTTAAGAGATTTTCAAACAAGGGTTGTATATTCAGATAGCTGACCTAATTACGATTCTAACGATATATAATATGCATGTGGTTATTGAAATTTAATTTTCGATATTTTGAATTCTTTGCATTTTTGGCGCTTTTGAACATAGGATTTCTCATGGGCATTTTATCTGATCAGATAATGTAATATATCATTACAGAGCCCTGTGGCTATTTTAGTGAGCAAACCGGCCATTAAAACTATTCCGACAATAATAACCATACCGGAAGTATTCAAAAAATGAAAAAAAAGGTTAAAAACATTGTCGCACTTGCGAAAAACTTGATTTCTCCCTTAGGTAATAGCGGACCAATTAATGGACCATCATATGGTATCTAAATAATACGATTTCGATGGTAAGGAAATAAATTATTTTATGCCAAAAACCTAGTATTTTCCGATTTTTTAACATTCTGAGACGCCCTTTTCTCGAAAACAATGCCTACGATCTTTCTTAAACTTTTCTTACTCAAAGTCCTGTCGGTTGTCTATATAGTGAATCCAAAATGAAAAGCATTGATATAATATAAGTGGTCCAAAAATGGCCTCAAACTTTGAAAAAAATTGAAAAATCGTTAAATTTTTGGAAACGCTCTTTAATTTATCTTTTTTTCCAAAACTACTCAATGGATGTTTCTGACACTTCTGGTACGTAAAGTTAAGTATCCAAAGAACTTCGTAAAGCTATCACAACAACGATCGTAAAACCGGAAGTAGTCTAAAAAATGTCCGATATTTTGAAAAAAAATAATTCTTTATGATATTTTACACAGGAATTATTGATACAAAATTAAACCATGCTAGTCCCGAAATGACATAGTTTGTGTCTAGTCGACGTTAAACCCCTTTTCTCTCATCTCGGTAGTGCCGGTTAATTTGTGATATATTTTGTCTCCCTTTAAGTTTTTTACCTTTTTAATTTCAGTTTAGGGGTTCCAAAGTTATTATTTATTGCCTGATGTGTATAAAACAATTCTCAATTGCGAATTCTCAACTTATTTGTTACCGATAATGATTTCTTTTGGCACCGGAAGTGAAGTAATTTTGCCAGATTTTACAATTTTGACCGGTGTATTCGCAAGCAAATATTACTTACAAATCTGATAGAGGGTGTCACTGAATCATAACAACTACAGTATCGTTTGGTAGTTCGATGGATCGGCTATTGTATGACGCACTTCCTGTCTGATTCCTAAAAGCCGATTCAGCACTGCAGGTCTGCAGGTCTGCAGGTCTAGTTATTAAGCTTTCATATTACATATGAAAGCTTATTGTTTCTGTTAAGATTATTAAGCTTTCATATGTATTACATATGAAAGCTTATTGTTTCTGTTAAGACTAATATTATTATTATTTTTTTTTTTTGTGTTTTATCCACAAATCGGATTTCTCAGAATATAACCATAGGATCGTTCTGAAACTTTTACCTATCCCCCCCAAAATGGGTGGTGGCTGTTGATTAAATATATTTTCAAAACGTTTTACGTATCCGAAATCACCGAATTTTACAAACGAATGCATTTGACCTACAATGCTGTAACTTTGTGACTATTTGACCTATTTTACTAAATCTTTTTTCTTTGAGTACCTTGAGACAATTACTATAAATCTGCAGTTTCAGATTTTCGAATTTCGAAAATTCGTCGCTGTGATTTCGAACCGGAAGTTTAGACCAATTTGACAACTTCTTTAATAGTTGTACGATTTTCATGACATTTAGTATCTAAGTAGATCTTACCGATGTGACTTCAAAAATATAATTAGAAACTTTCTAAATTATCTCCCCTTGACGAAATTAAGGATCAAAATTTTCAAAAAAATCGTCGAAATATAGGTCAGAATGACCTAATTTTTTTTTTGGATACTAGATAAGTAATTACTGATTTGTACACAAAATATGGAGTTTGTCGATTAAACCGGGAGTGCCGCCATATTTAAAAGTGAAAAATCAATAAGGCTTTTTTGCTATTTTACTTACAGACTCGGGAGTTATATTTTCTGAATCCTTGATGGAAGGCCTAAAAAATGTCGCGAATAGAATTTTGATTTCGGTCACGTGATGGTCACCATTTTGAATTGAAAATGAAAAATAGAAGCAATTTGAAGGGTCGGGACTTTGGAACACAATTACTCTCCTTCTAATTAAGCTAGAATGTTCAAACTTGGTGTAGACGGTCACTAGGTCAATGTTATGATTGAGTTTAAAGATGAGCATTTTCTGCTTAGGGTAAGCAGAGATAAGCATGCTAATTTGTTGATTCTTTAGGGCACGATAACTTCGGTTATAATGAAGGGAGGGCGGTGAAACTTTTGTCAATAGAGAGTCTAATAGCTAGCCTGTTGTGTGAAATCATTGTATTATTTTTTCTAAATATCAGGGATAGCCGAAAAAAAGAGATTGAAAATCCAAAAAGTCGTATTTTTACAATTTGGAGCATGTTTAGAGGTCTTTCTCGTAAAGTCAACATAATATTTTTTGGGAACTTCTTCTACAAAGAGTCTTATTGGTAGTCTTTTATATGAAACCATCGATCAACAGTCCAACATATCAGGAGTAGAAGAACAAAAGGATCGAACATTGAAAACGGCACCCTTTCATTGTTAAGCGGACATGCAGTGTGGGCGACTACAATCTACACATTTAGTCATCGTATAGAGCTTATTCAACAGTATCGAATTCCAACTGCTTAGGGATATTTTACGTGCACTCCAATGTGTACACGAGACCTTGGTTTTTCGTCCCATCCGAATGACTAGACAGCTGTGCTTGTCAGGCCCTCCGTTCTGCCTCACTGACAAGGGGAACCACGCCGGGAAATCGAGATGAACTTTCTCCGTGCAGAACTTTCAATTCAGGCGAAAACGTTTATTGCATACGATTAAGCTGGTCAGTTGGAGCTTATTTTCAAAAGTTTTGTAATAATCGGTTGGTAATTAAAGTACCGTGCACATTAAACTGTTAAAACAGAAAATTTCGCCCGGTTGAAATGTTTCTTGCCAGAAGTCAGCAATTTTCTGAATTCAGGGAGGCTGAATGGCTGAATGGTTAGCATGTGCGCACTGTATCGTAACGTCTGTCATTGAGTCAACGGGCGTCGTTTCGATCTCCAGGTTGCACGTGACATGAAGTATGATGTCCAACCTCGTGGGTTTTCTCCGTGTCCTTCGGTTTCCTCCCAACGGCTAAAGACCTGTAAGCGCAAGGGGAGTTTTTAAATAAAATTAAAAACATATGTTAGTCCCGAAATGACCTAGTTTGTGTCGAATGGACATTAGGCCGCATTTCTCTTTCTCTTTTATTTTTAAAGTTTTGTAATAATCGGTTGGTAATCAAAGGTACTGTAAAAGTGATAAAACTTTTAAGGGGCAAACGTTTATTGCGAACGCTTAAGCTGGTCAGGGGGAGCTTATTTTTAAAAGTTTTGTAATATTCGGTTGATAACTAAAGGTACCGTGCAAATTAAACTGTTACAATAGAAAATTTGGCCCGGTTGAAATGTTTCTCGCTGTAGGTCAGCAATTTGCCGATTTTAGGGAGGTTGCGTGGCTGAATGGTTAGCACGTGCGCTCTGTATCATAACGTCTGTCATTGAGTCAACTGGCGTTGTTTCGATTTCTTGGTTGTACGTGACAAGGAGTATGGTCGCCTGTCCAACCTCGTAGGCCGTAACCGCCGCTGCCCGGGTAAAATTTCCCTCATTGCACACTTTATGGCGTATGCCCGTCTTCATTAGCCCATTGTAGGAGCAGAACAGTAGGACGTTAAACCCCATTCAATTTCATTTCATTTTCTCTATGTTGCTTATTAATTATAGTGGATAAATATTTTTTTGGTTCTAGCAATTATTTAATTTCTGCATAGAAATCTTGCTTTGGCCATTTTTTTTATTGCAGATTGCCATTCTTGTATATTGCAGTCTATGACCCTTTGTTTAAAATATGCTTAAAGTTGGGTTCCCGGATACAAACTGGGTGATTTGATGATATATTAGAATTAAAAACATATTCAAACTAATTATCTTATCATAATTTTGCTTCAAATCGTTCTCATAACATTTTTATTGACGAGAATAGCCTGCTATAAAAATCTATCGAAAGAGACCGTGTTTGCGTCAGGCGATTACCCCTCGCCGTAACCAATGGCAACGGTGGCAGACGACAGGCGAGAATACATTGCATACACAAGACGATGTTGTCTGTAAGCGCTGACTATTTACTACAAATATAGAATCCTAATTAAATTCTCGGATTATCCACTGCATGCGTCTTTTTCCGTGATTTTTACCCCAGAAATTGTTGTATGTCTAACTCTTCATAAAGTTTTTCAAAATGTACACAAATCACTCAAGTTCGCGTGCAGTCTTCAACGCCAAGCGTGCAGGTACCCTTATTCGTCAGGTTGACTATTAAGGGAACCCCTTACATTTTTATCCTGTTTACGCTCCATGAGTGTTTTTCAGGGAATCCAGTATTTTTCTAGTAAGATTGGATATCTCTTCTTTCCATATATACCAAAATTGCCATACTTTTATAGGCAATGACCACCCGATAAATACTTATCTGGGAACCCAACTTTAAGAAGTCGTCACGATTTCCTACTTATAACCGAACATATTGGAAACCATAATTATATAACATATCTTCGAAGCCCGATTACAGCTATACAAGTTTCAGTTATTTCCCTTTAGTTTAAAGATTATTTTTTTGCCCGGGTGCAATGTTTCTCACTACATTTAAATTTGTAACTTTGTGAGTTTTTGACCGATTTTGATATTATGTCTTTATAATTTTCCTAATCTGCATATTTAACGTACATATTCAAACAGTTGAGTTCAACCTGATTCAAAAAGTTTTAGTTTTGTTCAAAGTTATCTCATTTAATTTTTCGATGTTTTCTTACCATTTTCATTTCATTTTTCTGAAAGTTTTGAAGTCGGGAGTCATCCCGATTACAGCAACACAAGTATCAGTTATTTCCCTTTAGTTTTCAGATTACTCAATGTTTCATACTATATTTAGACTTGTAACTTCGCGAGTTTTTGACCAATTTTGATAGTTTGTTATTCTTATCCTTTTATTTGAGATACTTGATATAATCGATGACACGTGACGATGAATATGAAAGCTTTCATATCTGCATGGGACAGTAGCAGATCTAGTTAGGCTTTCAGACTTTCGTCTGAAAGCCTATTGAGATTACTAAAATTATTATTATTATTATTATTATTATTATTTACCGCGAGGGCCTAGATCTCCATGATCGAAAACAGATATCGATCTGGAATTAGCTTTTCTATCGGGAAACCATGTGGTGGCTACTTGATAAAATATTTTTGATATTTCTGCGCATACCGGAAGTGACCGAACTTTGTACTTTCTCTAAAAATTGAAAATCGGCCATAGTTTCGTCAATTCTTTATCCATTTTCAAACAAATTACATTTTTGGAATCCCTGAATCTTTTCTGAGACAATGGCTATCTCACATTTTTCAATTTCGAACATTCGTCTATGACTTTTATCGTTCGAAAATTGAAAAGATGTTGTTTACGAGACAATTTTTGTTATTTTTCAAAATTTTCAAATTTGACCTACATTTTTGGATACCTGAAGTCCATCCGATTCCAGTAATATAAGTTTCATTCAGAGTTATCGCCCTTTATTTTCCGATTTTTTTCGAATTTTCTTCCCATTTTGCGAGCTCGGGTTTCGTTTTATTGTAGAATTGACGTTTATGAAACTTCTGGAACATGAAGTTATAGTCCAATACCAACTGATAAAGCAATTTCGACACGGATCTTCAAACCGGAAGTGGTCGAAATAATGTTCAATATTTTGAAAAAAATGCAAAAAATGGATATTTTGGGGGAAAACGCTATTTCTCTGTCCGATATCAATGGATTAAACGAATGAAGGTACCGTTTGATGGCACGATTGTTGGACTATCATATGATACCCCATTCATACGGATACTATGA
Source organism: Patella depressa (assembly GCA_948474765.1). Lineage (NCBI taxonomy): Eukaryota > Metazoa > Mollusca > Gastropoda > Patellidae > Patella > Patella depressa. Next base: position 40,274,665 of record OX419720.1, on the reverse strand, counting down.
ACAGACAGCAAAATATGGCACGCTGAAAATCAAGTATTTTCTGATTTGGAGCGTTTTTGGACGCCTGTATCTCGAAAACTTAACCTGCAATATTTTTTAAATTTTTTCTATCGAGAGTCCTTTGGGAGGTATTTGACATGAAGCCATCCAATAGGACTTTGAAATGTCTGGAATAGGATAAAAAAGGGACTGCAAATCGAAAAAAGTCGAAAAATCGTGAAATTTTGGAAAATGCTCTACTATTTTTTTATTTTAAGAGATTTTTAAAAAAAGGTTGTATATTCAGATAGCTGACCTAATTACGATTCTAACGATGTATAATATGTATGTAATTATTAAAATTTAATTTTCTATATTTTAATTTTTTTGCATTTTTGGCACTTTTGAACATAGGATTTCTCAGGGGCATTTTATCTGATCAGATAATGTAATATATCATTACAGAGCCCTGTGGCTATTTTAGTGCCCAAACCGGCTATTATAACTATTCCGACAATAATAACCATACCGGAAGTAATCAAAAAATGAAAAAAAAGAGTAAAAACATTGTCGCACTTGCGAAAAACTTGATTTCTCCCTTAGGTAATAGCGGACCAAAAGAACTAAAGTGTCGCTGGATAGCCCTATTAATGGACCATCATATGGTATCTAAATAATACGATTTCGATGGTAAGGAAATAAATTATTGTATGCCAAAAATCTAGTATTTTCCAATTTTTTAACATTCTGAGACGCCCTTTTCTCGAAAACAACGCCTACGATTTTTCTTAAACGTTTCTTACTCAAAGTCCTGTCAGTTGTCTATATAGGGAATCCAAAATGAAAAGCATTGAAATAATATGAGTGGTCGAAAAATGGCCTCAAACTTTGAAAAAAATTGAAAAATCGTTAAATCTTTTGAAACGCTCTTTAATTTATCTTTTTTTCCAAAACTACTCAATGGATGTTTCTGACACTTCTGGTACGTACAGTTAAGTATCCAAAGGACTTCGTAAAGCTATCACAACAACGATCGTAAAACCGGAAGTAGTCGAAAAAATGTCCGATATTTCGAAAAAAATTAATTTTTTTACGAAAACCTTTTTTATTTATGAATATTTTTTGATGATATTTTACACAGGGTTAAAATATCATCGTACTTGAGCAGAAATGAGAAAAAAAATTGTCTCGGTAATTTGCGTTAGCCACCATCGGCTAATTTAGTTTTTCGTACCCAGAAAAATTATTTATTGTTCGATTTGTATAAAACAAAGTTCATATGCACCATGGTCCCAATTGTAATTTTTTTTGTTACGGTGAAATTTTTCTGTCGGCAACGGAAGTGACGTAATATTAACAAAAACTACAATTTTGACAGTTCGGTACCACTTTTTGAAAGCAAATATTATTTTTTTTCAAAACTGATATGACTAAAAGGATGCACCCTGCAAAGGTGCACAAAAACCTTAGCTCATATTTTTTAATTTCAACTTCATTTTCGGGCAATTTCGAATAAAATGTAAAATAAAGTGTAAAATTCAGTTATTTACAATTCATTCAGCGTCTTCATATTTTGAAATATTTATTTGTAATTTTCATAAACTCGTAGCAATAATCCAGACGAAGAGAATGTGTGCGAAAATTAGTTTGTAATATGAGCAGTTGCCGAGAAATATGCAATTTTGCATGCATCACTTTTCACGTTATTTTGCCTATAAAAGAGTTAATTATTATTCGATTTGCAATATTTTTTTTCCATTTGATGCCTAATGCCAATTTGGACTAGGTCAAGCCAATTTTACATTTTCACTGTGACCGGAAATGACGTCATTTGGGCAAAAACTGTATTTTTAACCTAAAAAATAAATATTTTATTCAAATGAGTCTGCCTTATAATATTTTTAAAATTATGATATTTGATTCCCATCAACGAATAAAATGAAGCCATACGACCATACAGATACCACAAAATGGTTTCTAACTTGTACGGTTACAGAGAAATAGGCGATCTTCTATAAGTCACTTTTCAAGGTTTTTGGTCTGTAAAACTGTCAATTATTATTCGATTTTTACAATTTATTTACCATTTCATGCCTTATGCTATTTATGACTTCTATGAACCAAGTTAAAATTTTCAATATCACCGGAAGTAATGTAATTTTTGCAAAAAACGTATTTTTAGCCTTTAAAACAAACATTTTTTTGAAGGGATTTATATTTATTATTCGTTTAACTTTATAACGTCTGACTCTAATGGGCAGTAAGACTGAATCAATACCATCATATTGATATCAAGAAAAATCTTCTAGCATGTTCCCTTGTCGAATAATAACCAATTTTCCGAGGGTCACTTTTCAGTTTTTTACCTTCTTAATTTCAGTTTATGGGTTATAGGTTAATTATTTATTGTCCGATATTTATAAAAAAAAGTTTGTATTTTGTATGTTGCGAATTTTCGACTTATTTTTCATCTATAAAAATTTCTTTCGGCACCGGAAGTGACATACTTTTGCCATAATTTACAATTTTGACCGGTCTTTTAGCCAGCAAATATTACTTTTAGATATGATAGAGGGTGTCACTGAAGCAAAACAACTAAAGTATAGTTTGGTAGCTCAATGGATCGGCTATGGTATAATAAACTTCCTGTATGATTCCTGAAAGCCGGTTCAGTGCTGCTTGCAGGTCTAGTTATTATTATTATTATTATTTACCGCGGGAGCCTAGATCACCATGATCGAAAACAGATATCGATCTGGAATTAGATTTTCTGTCGGGAAACCATTTGGTGGCTACTTGATAAAATATTTTTGAAATTTCTGCGCATACCGGAAGTGACCGAACTTGTCTAAAAATTGAAAATAGGCCATAGTTTCGTCAATTGTTTATCCATTTTCAAACAAATTACCTTTTTGGAATCCCTGAATCTTTTCTTAGACAATTGCTATCTCACATTTTTCGATTTCGAACATTCGTCTATGACTTTTAGCGTTCGAAAATTGAAAACATGTTGCTTACGAGACAATTTTTGTTATTTTTCAAAATTTTCAAATTTGACCTATATTTTTGGATACCTGACGTCCATGCAATTCCAGTAATATAAGTTTCATTCAGAGTTATGGCCCTTTATTTTTTCGATTTTTTTCGAATTTTCTTCCCATTTTGTGAGCTCGGGTTTCGTTTTATGGCAGAATTGACGCTTCTGAAACTTCTGGAACATGAAGTTATAGTCCAATACCAACAAATAAATCAATTTCGACAAGAATCCTTAAACCGGAAGTGGTCGAAATAATGTGCAATATTTTGAAAAAAATGCAAAAAATGGATATTTTTGGGAAAAACGCGATTTCTCCGCCCGATATAAATGGATTAAAGAAATTAGGGTACCATTGGACTGCACTGGGATTGCACTATCGTATGATACCAAATTCATACGGATACTATGAACAGGCAGCAAAATATGGCACGCTGAAAATCAAGTATTTTCTGATTTTTAGCATTTTTGGACGCCTGTATCTCGAAAACTACTCCAGCGATTTTTATGAAACTTTCTCTATCGAGAGACCTTGTGGTAGTCTGAAGTACGAAACATTCCATTACGACTTTGAAATATCTGGAATAGGTGAAATAACGGACTGAAAATCGAAAAAAGTCGAAAAATCGTGAAATTTTGGAAAATGCTCTACTATTTTTTTATTTTAAGAGATTTTCGAAAAAAGGTTGTATTTTCAGATAGCTGACCTAATTACGATTCTAACGATGTATAATATGTATGTAGTTATTGAAAGTTAATTTTCGATATTTTAAATTTTTTGCATTTTTCTCACTTTTGGACATAGGATTTCTCAGTGGCATTTTATCTGATCAGTAAATGTAATATATCACTACAGAGCCCTATGACTATTTTAGTACCCAAACCGGCTATTTAAACTATTCCGACAATAATAACCATACCGGAAGTATTCAAAAAATAAAAAAAAAAGGTTAAAAACATTGTCGCACTTGCGAAAAACTTGATTTCTCCCTTAGGTAATAGCGGACCAAAAGAACTAAAGTGTCGTTGGATAGCCTATTAATGGACCATCATAAGGTATGTAAATAATACGATTTCGATGGCAAGGAAATAAATTATTGTATGCCAAATATCCAGTATTTTCCGATTTTTTAACATTCTGAGACGCCCTTTTCTCGAAAACGACGCTTACGATTTTTCTCAAACTTTTCTTACTCAAAGTCCTATCGATTGTCTATATAGTGAATCCAAAATGAAAAGCATTGAAATAATATAGGTGGTCCAAAAATAGCATCAAACTTTGAAAAAAAATTCAAAAATCGTTAAATTTTTGTAAAGGCTCTTGGGTCATTCCATGTCAAGTGGGTCAATTTTCAGAAATTTGGGAAATTGACCCCCTTGAAAAAATCGGGAAAAAATATATGTTATTGTACATCTAAAATCTAGAAACTGTCCAAAATATGTGGTCTGTAGCATGAAAATTGACTGAGATACGGGCATTTAAGTTTCATGAGTTACCAATAAGTTTTCGAAACAAAATATATATCACTAATTTACTTGAGTTTCAGATATCTTGATTTTACCTTTATAGTGAAGATATACCGCTCAAATTTGGTAGTCTTTGAGAACTTTGTGTGTAGATTATGAATCTGCAATCAGATTACAGGTGAGTTGTAGGGTTCGCATGCTACTTGGCCACGAAAATGACAAAAATTTGGTGCAGTTGTATATTGTCTGGATTTTGAAGTGCTCCAGGTGCTACAAAGTAATAGATATAGACCCAAATATTGGTATATCCAGAGATTGCCAGTAGTACTACATAAGAAACGAATGAAAACGCACCAGTCTTGAATAGATTCCCAGAAAATTGACCGCGAAAATGGTTTCAGACACAAATTTTCGAAAATTGTCTCATATTTTCGAGCCGATATAACCCGGTAGATGAGCACCTAAAAATCTGATTATAGTTTGTAAATATAGTTCGTGCTTATGTTTTCAACATATGTAAAAGCCATTCGTGTCCCGGGCCATTTTGATATTTTTTCAATTTTTTGAAAATCCGTGATTTGGGTCATTCCATGTCAATTATCACCCAACGAGGTAAACAGTACCCGATTCGATTTTGCCGAATTTTATTTTATATGTCTTTTAGGGCTGAAAAAGCTTATATTCCTAATTTTAACTTTGTCCGACTAACAGTTCCTAAGATACTGTCCACCAAATTTTGTAGATTTTCAGCTAAAATGGGTTTCATCGACATTATTCAAATCACCATAACCCAGTAACCAATAGGTTAAAATTGCTGGAATAAGTGTTTTTGGAATGGGAAAGATAATGACGTGCTGTTTGAATCATAGATATCCTTCTTTAGGAAAGTCTGCTGAAGGTTACTATGTATCCTCAGAGATTATCCATGAAAACAGTCCTGCTTTAAGTGTAAAGACACTGATTTTCAGTCTCGCGTGTGAATATTTAATTTGATTTTACATGCTTATAAAAGATATTATACCTCCAGTTGTTTAACAGTGTGTAGAAAACATGCTGAGCTAAACTTTACATGCAAGTTCATCCCAAGGTCACATGGTCTATAAGGTCAAATTCACATTCAAAAGGTCTTCACTCTTTCAAAACACACCCGGGTGTCAAAATAAGTGTAGATTTAGAATTCTTGTGGAATTCCCATCCCTGGAAGACATATTCCGGCAATTTTGACCAATGAGTTACTGGGTATGGTCATTTGAATAATGACAGCCACGCCCACTTTTGCCGAAATCCCCCAAATTTGGTGGACCGTATCTCAGGAACTGTTGGTCGGATCAAGCTAAAATTGGGAATATTAGCTTTTTCTGCCCGAATAAATGTCTAAACCAAATTTCACCAAAATCGAAGGTGATTCGCTTTAAGTCATTGGGTGATAATTGACAAGGAATGGCCCATAACACAGATTTTGAAAAAATCTTAAAAATATTGAGATGACATGGGACAAGAATGGTTTTAACATATGCTAGAGACATTAGTACAAACTATAATTCCACCAAGTTTCAGATTTTTAGATGCCCATCAAACAGGGTTTAATCGGCTCCAAATTACGATTGTTGACATAGGTTAACACAAAACACAGATTTTCAAAAAATTGAAAAAATATCAAAATGGCCCGGGACAAGAATGGCTTTTACATATTTTGAAAACATAAGCACAAACTATATTTACAAACTATAATCAGATTTTTAGGTGCTCATCTACCGGGTTATATCGGCTCGAAAATATGAGACAATTTTCGAAAATTTGTGTCTGAAACCATATTCGCTATCAATTTTTGGGGAATCAATTCAAGACTGATGCGTTTCAATGCGTTTCTTATGTAGTACTACTGGCAATCTCTGGATATACCAATATTTGGATCTATATCTATTACTTTGTAGCACCTGGAGCTCTACAAAATCCAGACAATATACAATTGCACTAAATGTTTGTCAGTTTTCATGGCTAAGTAGCATGCGAACCCTACAACTCACCGGTAATCTGATTGCACATTCATAATCTACACACAAAGTCCTCCAAGACTACCAAATTTGAGCGGTATATCTTAACTGTAAAGGAAAAATCAAGATATCTAAAACTCGAGTAAATTAGTGATACATATTTTGTTTCGAAAACTTATTAGTCACTCATGAAACTTAAATGCCCGTATCTCAGTCAATTTTCATGCTACACACCACATATTTTGCACAGTTTCTAGAGTTTAGATGTACAATAGCATATATTTTTTCCAGATTTTTTCGAGGGGGTCAATTTCCCACCACTGGCCCACTTGACATGGAATGACCCTCTTTATTTTATCTTTTCTTCCAAAACTACTCAATAGATGTTTCTGACACTTCTGGTACAGAAAGTTAAGTATCCAAAGAACTTCGTAAAGCTATCACGACAACAATCGTAAAACCGGAAGTAGTCGAAAAAATGTCCGATATTTTGAAAAATTTTTTTTTTTTTACGAAAATCCTTTTTATTTATGAATATTTTTTGACGATATTTTACACTGGGTTAAAATATCATCCTACTTGAGCAGAAATGAGAAAAAAAATTGTCTCGGTAATTTGCATTAGCCGCCATCGGCTAATTTAGTTTTTCGTACCCAGAAAAATTATTTATTGTTCAATTTATATAAAACAAAGTTTATAAGCTCCGTGGTCCCAATTGTAATTTTTTTTGTTACGGTGAAATTTTTCTGTCGGCAACGGAAATGACGTAATATTAATAAAAACTACAATTTTGACAGTTTGGTACCACTTTTTGAAAGCATATATTAATTTTTTTCAAAACTGATATAACTAAAATGATTCACCCCGCAAAGGTGCACAATATCCTTAGCTCAGACTTTTTAATTTCAATTTCATTTTCGGGCAATTTCGAATAAAATGTAAAATAAAGTGTAAAATTCAGTTGTTTGCAATTCATTCAGCTCTTCATATTTTGAAATATTTATTTGTAATTTTCATAAACTCGTAGCAATAATCCAGACGAAGAGAATGCATGCGAAAATTAGTTTGTAATGTGAACAGTTGCCGAGAAATATGCAATTTTGCATGCATCACTTTTCACGTTATTTTGCCTATAAAAGATTGAATTATTATTCGATTTGCAATTTTTTTTTCCCCATTTGATGCTTAATGCCATTTTGGACTAGGTCAAGCCAATTTTACATTTTCATTGTGACCGGAAATGACGTTATTTGGGCAAAAACTGTATTTTTAACCTAAAAAACAAATATTTTATTCAAATGAGTCTGCCTTATAATATTTTTAGAATTATGATATTTGATTCCCATCAACGAATAGAATCAAGCCATACGACCATACAGATGCCACAAAATGGTTTCTAACTTGTACGGTTACAGAGAAATAGGCGATCTTCTATAAGTCACTTTTCAAGGTTTTTGGTCTATAAAAGTGTCAATTATTATTTGATTTTTATAATATTTTTACCATTTGATGCCTTATGCCATTTATGACTTCAATCAACTAAGTTAACATTTTCAATATCACCGAAAGTAATGTAATTTTTGCAAAAAACGTATTTTTAGCCTTCAAAACAAAACATTTTTTTGAAGGGATTTATATTTATTATTCAATTAACTTTATAACGTCTGACTCTAATGGGCAGTAAGATTGAATCAATACCATCATATCGATATCAAGAAAAGGCTTCTGGCATGTTCCCTTGTCGAATAATAGCCAATTTTCCCAGGGTCACTTTTAATTTTTTTACCTTCTTAATTTCAGTTGATGGGTTACAGGTTAGTTATTTATTGCCCGATACGTATAAAACAAAGTTTGTATTTTGTATGTTACGAATTTTCGACTTATTTTTCCCCTATAATAATTTCTTTCGGCACCGGAAGTGACGTAATTTTGCGATAATTTACAATTTTGGCCCGTCTTTTCGCCAGCACATATTACTTTTATATATGATAGAAGGTTTCACTGTAGCAAAACATCTAAAGTATAGTTCGGTAGCTCAATGGATCGGCTATGGTATAATAAACTTCCTGTATGATTCCTGAAAGCCGGTTCAGTGCTGCTTGCAGGTCTAGTTAGTATTATTACTTATCTAGTATTCAAAAAAAAAAATCAGGTCATTCTGACCTATATTTCGATGATTTTTTTGAAAATTTTGATCCTTAATTTCGTCAAGGGGAGATAATTTAGAACATTTCTAATTATATTTTTGAAATCACATCGCTAGGATCTACTTATATGCTAAATTTCATGAAGATCGTACAACTATTAAAGAAGTTGTCAAATTGATTTAAACTTCCGGTTCGAAATCACAGCGACGAATTTTCGAAATTCAAAAATATGAAACTGCAGATGAAAAGCCTAATAATAATAAGAATAATAATTTTAGCAAAAACAATAGTGTTTCACACAAGCTTCGCAGTGTGAAACCCTAATAATAATAATAATTTTAGTAATCTCAATAGGCTTTCAGACGTCTGAAAGCCTAATAACTTTAACAGAAACAATAAGCTTTCATATGTGGGGGGTTGGGATGGCCTAGTGGTCTAGAGTGCCGCGCTACGACCTCTAGCTGGCCGGTCACTTCTGGCTTGCGGCTGTGGTTTCGAGCCCTGGTGTGAGCGTATGTGGCATTGAGATAGGGGCGCCTTCTCAACCTCGTGGGTTTCCTCCGGGCACTCCGGTTTCCTCCCACTGCTAAAGACCCCTACGCGCAAGCGAATTATTGAAATAAAATTAAACCATATGTTAGTCTCGAAATGACCTAGTTTGTGTTGAGTGGACGTTAAACCCCATTTCTCTCTCTCTCTCGCTTTTATATGTAATATGAAAGCTTAATAATAATCTTAACAGAAACAATAAGCTTTCATATGTAATATGGAAGCTTAATAATATTAACAGAAACAATAAGCTTTGATATGTAATATGAAAGCTTAATAATCTTAACAGAAACAATAAGCTTTCATATGTAATATGAAAGCTTAATAATCTTAACAGAAACAATAAGCTTTGATATGTAATATGAAAGCTTAATAATCTTAACAGAAACAATAAGCTTTCATATGAAATATGAAAGCTTGATAATAATATTAATCTTAACAGAAACAATAAGCTTTCATATGTAATATGGAAGCTTAATAATAAATGTCTAAAGGTACTCAAAGAAAAAAAAATTAGTAAACTAGGTCAAATAGTCACATTGTTACAGCATTGTAGGTCAAATGCATTCGTTCGTAAAATTCGGTGATTTCGGATATTTAAAACGTTTTGAAAATATATTTAATCAACAGCCACCACCCATTTTTTTTTTGGGGGGGGGGGCGGGGTAGGTAAAAGTTTTAGAAAGATCCTATGGTTAGATTCTGAGAAATCCGATTTGTGGATAAAACACCCAAAAAAAAAAATAATAACTAGATCTGCAAAGCAGATATTAAAGCTTTCATATTCACAGTCACTTCCTGTGTACTAATCAGTATTTACTTATGTAGTATCCAAAAAAAAAATCAGGTCATTCTGACCTATATTTCTTCGATTTTTTTTAAAACTTTGATCCTAATTTCACCAAGGGGAGATAATTTAGAAAATTTCTAAGGACATCTTTGAAGTTGCATCGGTAAGATCTACTTACATACTAAATTTCTCGAAAATCGTACAACTATTAAAGAAGTTGTCAAGTTGGTCACAACTTTCGGTTCGAAGTCAGAGCGACGAATTTTCGAAATTCGAAAATCTGAAATTGCAGTTGAAAATGATTTTTGTCAAGGTACTCAAAGAAAAAAGAATTAGTAAAATAGGTCAAATAATCACAGGGTTACAGTAATGCAGGTCAAATTCATTCGTTCGTAAAATTCGGTGATTTCGAATGCTTAAAACGTTTTAAAAATATATTTAATCAATACTCACCACCCATTTTTGGTGGCGTAGGTCAAAGTTTCAGAAACATCCTATGGTTAGATTCTGAGAAATCCGATTTGCAGGAAACACATGTTGACTATACGAGAAAGACCGCTAAACATGCTTCAAATTGTAAAAATATGACTTTTTGGATTTTCAATCTCTTTTTTTCGGCTACCCCGGACATTTAAGAAAAAATGATACAATGATTTCACACAAAAGGTTAGCTATTAGACTCTCGATTGACAAGAGTTTCATCGCCCTCCCTTCATTATAACCAAAGTTATCGTGCCCTAAAGAATCAACAAATCAGCTTGCTTATCTCTGCTTACCCTAGGCAGAAAATGCTTATCTTTGAACTCAATCAAGACAGTGGCCTAGTGAACGTCTACACTAAGTCTGAACATTCTAGCTCAATTAGAAGGAGAGTTATTGTGTTCCAAATTCTCGGCCCTTCAAATTGCTTCTATTTTTCACGTTCACTTCAAAATGGCGACCATCAATTGACCTAAACCAAAATTCTACTCCGAACGTTTTTTAGGCCATCCTTCAAGGATTCAGAAAATATAACTCCCGTGTCTGTAAGTAAAAAAGCAAAAATGCCTTTGTGATTTTTCACGTTTCAAGATGGCTGCACTTCCGGTTCGATCTACAAACTCAATATTTTGTATACGAATCAGTATTTACTAATCTAGTATCCTATATTTCTTCGATTTTTTTGAAAACTTTGTTCCTTAATTTCGCCAAGGGGAGATAATTTATAAAATTTCTAAGGACATCTTTAAAGTTGCATCGGTAAGATCTACTTACATGCTACATTTCATGAAAATCGTACAACTATTAAAGAAGTTGTCAAGTTGGTCTCAACTTCCGGTTTGAAATCACAGCGACGAATTTTCGAAATTCGAAAATCTGAAACTGTAGTTGAAAATGATTTTTGTCAAGGTAATCAAAGAAAAAAGAATTAGTAAAATACGTCAAATAGTCACAGAGTTACAGTATTGTAGGTCAAATTCATTCGTTCGTAAAATTCTGTGATTTCGAATTCGTAAAACGTTTTATAAATACATTTAATCAAAAACTGCCACCCAGTTTGGGGGGGGGGGGGGTAGGTCAAAGTTTCAGAAAGATCCCATGGTTAGATTCTGAGAAATCCGATTTGCAGAAACGACACACAAAAAAAAAATAATAATAATAATCTTAACAAAAACAATAAGCTTTCATATGTAATATGATAGCTTAATAATAGAAATAATAATCTTAACAGAAACAATAACTTTGATTTGTAATACGAAAGCTTAACTAGATCTGCTACTGTCCCATGTAGATATGAAAGCTTTCATATTCATCGTCACGTGTCATCGATTATACCAAGTATCTCAAATAAAAGGATAATAATAACAAACTATCAAAATTGGTCAAAAACTCACGAAGTTACAAGTCTAAAAATAGTATGAAACATTACATAATCTGAAAACTAAAGGGAAATAACTGATACTTGTTTTGCTATAATCGGGATGACTTCACACTTCAAAATTTTCAGAAAAATGAAATGAAAATGGTAAGAAAACATCGAAAAATTAAATGAGATAACTTTGAACAAAACTAAAACTTTTTGAATCAGGTTGAACTCAACTGTTTGAATATTTGCGTTAAATATGTAAATTTGGAAAATTATAAAGACATAATTGTCAGAATCGGTCAAAAACTCAAAAAGATACAAATTTGAATGTAGTGAAAAACATTGCACCTGGGCAAAAGAATAATCTTTAAACTAAAGGGAAATAACTGAAACTTGTATAACTGTAATCGGGCTTCCAAAATTATAGATATGTTATATAATTATGGTTTCCAATATGTTTGGTTATAAGTAGGAAATCGTGACAACTTCGTAAGCATGTTTTAAACAAAGGGTCATAGACTGCAATATACAACAATGGCACTCTGCAATAAAAAAAAAACTGGTCAAAGCAAGATTTCTATGCAGAAATGAAATAATTGTTAGAACCAGAAAAATATTTATCCACTATAATAAATAGGCGACCTACAGCGAGAAACATTTCAACCGGAAGAAAACTTCTATTTTAACAGGTATTCAAAGAAAAAAGATTTAGTAAAATCGGTCAAAAAACAATAAAGTTACGACTCTGCATTGTTCATTTTGTCGTTCGTAAATTTCGGTGATTTCGGATTCGTAAAACGTTTTGAAAATATATTTAATCAACAGCCACCACCCATTTTTGGGGGGATAGGTAAAAGTTTCATAAAGATACTGTGGTTAGATTCTGAGAAATCCGATTTGTGGATAAAACACAAAAGAAAAATAACAATAACTAGATCTGCTAAGCAGATATTAAAGCTTTCATATTCACGGTCAGTTTCTGTCGCATCTCATGAGTTATATAAAGGACCTTAAAAAGAAAAAAGAATTAATTAAATCTGCCAAAAACTCACCGAGTTATAACGAGAAACAATTCAACTGGTTCAAATTCTATCTTAATTAAAAACAGAGTTGTTATGTTCCAATGTGATCAGTCAAATTGCTTATCACTACTAAGTCAAAGCAGAAAATTCTCAACATCAGACTTAGTCAAGGTAATAACATAATGAATCTATATTTCGAATTTCGTCCCTCTCACTTCATTATAGCCAAAGTTATCGTGCCCCAAAGTATCAACCAATCAGATTGCTTATCTCTGCTTACAGTACGCAGACAATGCTCATCTTCGCACTCCATCATGGCATTGACCCAATGAACGCCTTCACCAAGATTGAACATTCTGCCCCAATTAGAAGGAGAGTTATTTTGTTTGAAATTCTCGACCAATCAAATTGCTCATCGCTCTGTTTATCCATGGCAGACAATGCTCGTTGTCGAACGTATTCAAGGTATTGATGTTATGAAACTATACACTTAGTAGTTGGAATTCGATATTGTTGAATAAGCTCTATACGATGACTAAATGTGCAGATTGTAGCCACCCACACTGCATGTTTCGCTTAACAATGAAAGGGTGCCGTTTTCAATTTTCGACCCCTTCGTTCTTCTACTCCTGATATTTTGAACTGTTGATCGATGGTTTCATATACAAGACTACCGATAAGACTCTTTGTAGAAGAAGTTCCCAAAAATTTTTATGTTGACTTTACGAGAAAGACCTTCAAACATGCTCCAAATTGTAAAAAATACGACTTTTTGGATTTTCAGTCTCTTTTTTTCGGCTACCCCGGACATTTAAAAAAATGATACAATGATTTCACACAACAGGCTAGCTATTAGACTCTCTATTGACAAGAGTTTCATCGCCCTCCATTCATTATAACCAAAGTTATCGTGCCCTAAAGAATCAACAAATCAGCTTGCTTATCTCTGCTTACCCTAGGCAGAAAATGCTCCTCTTTGAACTCACTCAAGACAGTGACCTACTGAACGTCTACACCCAGTTTAAACATTCTAGCTTAATTAGGAGAAGAGTTATTGTGTTCCAAATTCTCGGCCCTTCAAATTGCTTCTATTTTTCACTTTCACTTCAAAATGGCGACCATCACGTGACCGAAATCAAAATTCTGATCCTATAGATTTTTAGACATTCCTTCAAGGATTCCGAAAATGTAACTCCCATGTCTGTAAGTAAAATATCGCAAAAGCCTTTGTGATTTTTCACCTTTCAAGATGGCGGCACTTCCGGTTCGATCCACAAACTCAATATTTTGTGTACGAATCAGTAATTACTTGTCTAGTATCTTAAAAAAAAATAGGTCATTCTGACCTATATTTCCGTCATTTTTTTGAAAAATTTGATCCTTAATTTCGTCAAGGGGAGATAATTTAGAAAATTCCTAATTATACTTACCTAGTATCCAAATAAAAATTCTTCGATTTTTTAAAAAAATTTGATCCTTAATTTCACCAAGTGGAGATAATTTAAATAATTTCTAATGACATCTTTAAAGTCACATCGGTAAAATCTACTTATTTTAAAAACTCCATATTTTGTGTACAAATCAGTAATTACTTATCTAGTATCCCCCAAAAAAATTAGGTCATTCTGACCTATATTTCGACGATTTTTTTGAAAATTTTGATCCTTAATTTCGTCAAGGGGAGATAATTTAGAAAATTTCTAATTATATTTTTGAAGTCACATCGGTAAGATCTACTTATATACTAAATTTCATGAAAATCGTACAATTATTAAAGAAGTTGTCAAATTGGTCTAAACTTCCGGTTCGAAATCACAGCGACGAATTTTCGAAATTCGAAAATCTGAAACTGCAGATTTAAAGTAATTGTCTAAAGGTACTCAAAGAAAAAAGATTTAGTAAAATAGGTCAAATAGTCACAAAGTTACAGCATTGTAGGTCAAATGCATTCGTTCGTAAAATTCGGTGATTTTGGATACGTAAAACGTTTTGAAAATATATTTAATCAACAGCCACCACCCATTTTGTGTTGGGTGGGGGGTAGGTAAAAGTTTCAGAAAGATCCTGTGGTTAGATTCTGAGAAGTCCGTTTTGTGGATAAAACACCAAAAAAAAAAAATAATAAAAAAATAATGATAACTAGATCTGCTACTGTCCCAAGCAGATATGAAAGCTTTCATATTCATCGTCACGTGTCATGGATTGTATCAAGTATCCTAGATAAATGGATAAGAAGAAAAAATTATCAAAATTGGTCAAAAACTCGCGAAGTTACAAGTCTAAATATAGTATGAAACATTGCACCCAGGCATAACAATAATCTGAAAACTAAAGGGAAATAAATGAAACTTGTATTACTGTAATGAGACGGATGAGAAAATGAAATGAAAATTGCGGGAAAGAACTATAAATGGCAGGTTGGACAGGCGACCTTACTCCTTGTCACGTACAACCGGACATTCGAAAACACGCTAGTTAACTCAATGACATGTGCGCGTGCTAACCATTCAGCCCCCCACCCCCTTTGAAATCAAACACGTGCAATATGTCACATAGGAAGAATCACAAGTCGCTCACAACAAAATCGTAAATTAATGAGTTTAGGTCAAAAGGTTGAGCTACTGTTTTAGAGTATTTATTTGTTTTAAAGAGACACGTTAAGGGTTGTTCATAGTTAAATGAAAGTTTAATTTTAAAAAAGACCAATAAAATTAGGATTTAATAATGCCAGACTAATATTAAAATAAAGCTTTAAATTAAGAATAATTAATTATTGGTCTAATGCAATGAAATGCTTTGATTTGACGGATGAAATGTACGGTGGGTGTCCACACTATGTGGCTAAGGCGTTGGCCTGCTAGCCAGGAGGTCGGGTGTTTGATCCCTGCATTAGCCGAGAAAGTTCATCTCGATTTTTTGCGTGCCCCCCCCCCCCCCCCGCCGTGTATACATTGGAGTGCACGTAAAAGATCCCTTTGCAGTTGGAATTCGATACTGTTGAATACGCTCTATACGATGACTAAATGTGCAGATGGTAGCCTCCCACACTGCATGTTTCGCTTAACAATGAAAGGGTGCCGTTTTCAATTTTCCATCCTTTTATTCTTCTACTCCTGATATTTTGAACTGTTGGTCGATGGGTTCATATATAAGACTACCGATAAGACTCTTTGTAGAAGAAGTTCCCCAAAAATATTATGTTGACTTTAAGAGAAAGGTACCTTTAAAAATACTCCAAATCGTAAAAATACGACTTTGGGGGTTTTCGATCTCTTTTTTCTGCTACCCCTGATATTTAAAAAAAATGATACAATGATTTCACACAACAGGCTAGCTATTAGACTCTCGATTGACAAGAGTTTCACCACCCTGCCTTCATTATAACCGAAGTTATTGTGCCCTAAAGAATCAACAAATCAGCATGCTTATCTCTGCTTACCCTTGGCAGAAAATGCTCATCTTTGCTCTCAATCATGACATTGACCTAGTGAACGTCTACACCAAGATTGAACATTATAGCTCAATTAGGGGGAGAGTTATTGTGTTTCAAAGTCTCGGCCCTTCAAATTGCTACTACTTTTCATATTTTTTGCTATTTTACTTCGAAATGGCAACCATCAATTGACCTAAATCAAAATTCTGCTCTGAACAATTTTTAGGCCATCTTTCAAGGATTCAGAAAATATAACTCCTAGGCTGTGATTTAGCCACGAAAATCGTTTCATTTTGTCTCAGCAAATTCCAGGCGAAAATCTGACGCTTTGCTGCACAAGTAAGCAAGTAAGTCGTCACTGTAGTACAGATTTCTATTGCGAAGTTTTGAACAATCAGACCAACATTCGAATTACGCCTCGGACTATATTTGTCAAGTGTAGCCATAATGTGGTGAAGAAATCATATTCTAAGCCAATCAGAAACCATAAAAGCAATCAACGTCATTATGTCAGGGGTCAATAGCCATAAATAGACCAGGGAATACCTTTTACGAGACGGAACACGTTGGCTTGTTTACATTTGTATGAGAGAATTTTTCTGCAAATATGCCTGAATTACGGGACAATAACATCAGATAAATATTGTGCTGACACCGTGAACACGGATAGCCCCTGATTTGCGCCAAAAATATGTTCAAAAGCGAAATTGTATCAATGAATGTGATATTTCCTGGAAAAAGTATTTTTTCCATTTTATTTCAATACAATATCCAAAAGAAATATGAATATAGCATACAGATGAAAATGTTTTTGGCATGATTGAAATACTGGTTTGGTATAATAATTATATATAATGTTGAGAAAAAAAAAAAAAAATACTATCTGAGCCCACTGATACAACAGAATATAACTTAATTAACAACCCTGAACATGCACCAATTACATGTATACTCGTTTTAAAAAACAACAAAACAATAAAGACAGATTATAAGAGATGTCAAATAAGTATACATTTATTTAAAGAAAGAAATACAGTACTAACAATTAAGAAATGAATGCAATTTTATATACTTCCTCATACAGTATCAACAATTAACACTCGATGGCATGAGATTTCTCCGATATTAAATAGATTAAAATGATTCAGCGATACTTTGATTTAATCAAATATGGAGGACCGAGACTTAGCTTTGATCAAACAGTACAGTGGTTGAAATTGTTGAACACGTCTGTCAAACCTTCAAAGGCTAATATCTTTGCTTGCAATAGAGTAATTTGAATGAAAATTTTCAAATTATTCATTTTACATTATCTACTTTTGAACTATTATAGCAAGAATGGCTAGTTCTTTATCTAAATCTTATATAATGTATCTTTAATGAAAAAATGTATATAATAATAACATCATTTATATAGTCTATTAATACTGGCGAATGGTTTCTAATCTGCTTTTCAGATTTTTATATCCACAGAATCGGGCCCGTCGCCAGCTCATAAAATTGGGAGGGGGGGGGTTACAGAATTTTTTGGAGGGGCTGAGGATGTGGCCGGCTAAGAATACTCCTAAGAAATCATCAATTGTTTTTTTTTTTGGGGGGGGGGGGAGCTAAGCCGCACAGAATACATGTATTTACACACAGATCAGGTCTTGTGTGCATATACACTGTACAAAATTAAAAGATATATACCAGTAAAGAAAAGTACATATAAGAGAAAAACAAACAGTTAACTAAATAAAATGGTTCCAGTAAAATGAATAAGAAATGAAATGGAGTTAAACACTGTCCTACTGTTCTGCTATTATACATGTACTGGATTAATGAAGACGGGCATACGCTATACAGTGTACTATGAGGAAAATTTTGCCTGGGCACAGCACTATGGCCTACTCTTATATCAAATTCCAACTGCCAAGGGATCTTTTTACGTGCACACCAATGTTACACAGGAATGCGGTTTTTCGTCATATTTGAACGACGAGGCAGCAGTCCTGGTACCTTGTCAGCCCCTCTGCCTGCACCACTGACAAGGAGAAACCACGTCTGAATTGAATTGGAATAAAAAAGGAAAATAAAAACATATGTCAACTTAAAATAGCTAAATATGATATGAACATTTATCGACATGTACAGTACATTTAAGTAAAACATGTTTAAAATATGTAATGTAAAAACCACTTACAAAAATACATATGTATACAGGTTTGGGCCTACTCATAAAAATCACATAATTTCATCAATATGATTTGGCTGTCACTTTCATATTCGAACAATTTTCACAAATCCATACTAGAAAACTTTCACTTCTAAAAAATACATCTATCTGTAGCTCCTATACATGTACTGGGTTAAGGAAGACGGGCGTGCGCTATACAGTTTATTATGATGGAAATTTTGCCTGGGCACAGCACTATGGCTTACTCTTATACTCTTATATCGAATTCCAACTGCCAAGGGGTCTTTTTTCATGCACACCAATGTCCAAACCGCTTACAAAAATACATATGTATGTATACAGGTGTAGGCCTATTCATAAAAAATTACGTAATTTCATCATTATCATTTGACTGTCACTTACTTTCATATTCGAACAATTTTCACAAATCCATACTAGAAAGCTTTCACTTGTAACAAATACAACTATCTGTAGCCTAATGCAGCCTGATTGGCATCCACAGAGAAACTATCGTTTGGTTCTTGATCTCTGTAGTCAACCTAAACCTGTCATTTGTTACAGTAGAGTTTAACAAGAAGAAGGGCATAAATTTCCGAAGCTACAGTAAGGCAACTTTTAAGTAATGCACATGGTATTTCACCTCAATGGTGACACAGTCTTTACCATAGTGGTCTTCTGTCTTGGTCTGCTGAGTTGTCATACATTTAGGAATAGGAGAATATCTTCATCAACTTGCATTTGCAATAAAATTGGAAAATGTTAAGATATGATCCCTTTAACAAATTAACCAGACCTATTATTCTTTTTCTTATTTCGCTGGTAAAATATTAGCTGCTCTAAACATAGTTCTTTATTCATACACAGTTGTTGGGTTTTTTTTACGTTGGTAATGTATGTGAGAAGTCTGTACTGTTAGAATGAGAGAGTTTTGTCTGCCATGTCACAGTGCACATTCCTACAATTCTTTGTCCAACATATCAATATTTCCATCTAATTTGATCCACTGGTTAGCACATACCCTAAATTTTTCCTAGTTTCTCACAGCAAACGGTTTTACATCGGTGTTTTAAACAAAATCTACACGGAGTATACAGCTCTAGGTATTCTTCCGCTTTTTTACTATCATAACGTAAACAAACCGGTGACCTTTCACTGTACCCGACCCGTTGACCTTTCGTTGTGTGTGTCTGATTGGTGAGCTTTGTCACGTGATCTATTAAAACCAAATCACCGCGAAATTCAAATACCATCGCACATTGATAAGTAAGCCCATACTCATTTTACGTTTTCTGTCAAACGTCAAAGAATTGATAAAAGAAAAGTTGTGTGGAAATACAAAGTAATACTAGAAGAATTAGATGATGTAGTTTGTTTTCCGCCTGAAAATCGTCGGGATGAAGCAACAGAAGCAAGCTTGCTAGAAATTTCACATCACGGCCTATCCCGTGTTTGTAAGTAAAATAGCATAAAAGTCTTAGGGATTTTCCACGTTTCAAGATGGTGGCACTTCCGGTTCGATCGACAAACTTCATATTTTGTGTACAAATCAGTAATTACTTATCTAGTATCCCCCCCAAAAATTCAGGTCATTCTGACCTATATTTCGATGATTTTTTTGAAAATTTTGATCCTTAATTTCGTCAAGGGGGGATAATTTAAAAATTTTCTAATCATATTTTTGAAGTCACATCGGTAAGATCTACTTATATACTAAATTTCATGAAAATCGTACAACTATTAAAGAAGTTGTCAAATTGGTCTAAACTTCCGGTTCGAAATCACAGCGACGAATTTTCGAAATTCGAAAATGTGAAACTACAGATGAAAATGATTTTTGTCAAGGCATTCAAAGAAAAAAGAATTAGTAAAATCGGTCAAAAAATAACAAAGTTACGACTATGCATTGTCAGTTTTTTCGTTCGTAAAATTCGGTGATTTCGGATTCGTAAAACGTTTTGAAAATATATTTAATCAAGGTTTGCACCCCATTTTTGGGGAGGTAGGTCAAAATTTCAGAAAGATCCTATGGATAGATTCTGAGAAATCCGATTTGCAGAAAACACACACAAAAAAAATAATAATAATAACTTTAATAATATAAATAATAATCTTAACAGAAACAATAAGCTTTCATATGTAAAATGAAAGTTTAATAATCTTAACAGAAACAATAAGCTTTCATATGTAATATGAAAGCTTATTAATAATAATGTTAGTAATCACAATAGGCTTTCAGACGAAAGTCTGAAAACCTGATGATAATTTTAGTAATCTCAATAGGATTTCATACGAAAGTACCCTGATAATAACTTTAACAGAAACAATAAGCTTTCATATGAAATATGAAAGCTTAATAAAGATAGATATGTGCCATGCAATGTGGCATTCAGAAGTTTCAAAATTATCCTGTCAAAAAAAATGTGCATCGAGGGTCACTAGTGGCAGGTATTTATAACACTGATTGAAGTGATAATTTACTCTTAAAATATAAATATTTTTCGATTTATTTTTAGTGGATCCGTAACCTAGACAGAATGGGTTTACTTCATTTTTTAAAACAAAACATAGCCAGGTCATTTGAATTACGAAACTTGCTACCAATAGGTCAATCTACTTAAATTTAAACATCTATACTCACTATGGCTGCTTTATCAGTATGTCCATTTTATAATTAACTACTTTGAAATTTAACCAACAAACCATTCCGTGATAGGTGTTTTAGGGTCATAATCCAGAAAATACTGTGTACAAATTTGTCATATATACTCTTCAAAAAAAGAAACGCACAACCCACTTTTCATCATTTTGTTATTAACACGAAGTCGTTCTTTCCATAATTTTTACTTGTTTTAATGTCATTATGTAAGGATAAAAGAAATTCATTATTGGTTTTAAATTTAATGTTACTAATTGTGAATGGTCATCATTTTTGTCGAAATTTGTTAGCGTTTGATTACACCAAGAAACATGAATTTAACAACTTCGCGAGCTTTTCGCATGGAACCTACATCTAATGTCTTTAAAATCCCGGGGTTCTCGGTTTCCAAATCAGTTGCACATGTAAACACTCAAGGAACCAAGTGATGCCACATCTGAACGAAGACCAACGCAACAACGCTATTGGTCGATTACAAGCAGGTGAATCAAAGATAGATGTAGCCAGGGTGCTGAATGTTTCCCTTAGTTTCATTTCTCACCTTTGGGATAGGTACCGACAGCGAAGTTCAATACGTGACTGCCCAAGCTCAGGCAAAACAAGAGTGAACCCACCTGTCCTGGGTCGTCACTTCCGGTTACGTCATTGGCGTAAATGGTTTTCAACAGCGACCTCTAATGCAGAAGCAATTCCCGGACGGCGTAAAATCCCGTTCCAGACAATCCATAAACGCCTACCTGAAACCGAATAACGAGCTTCTGTTTTGAAATACTCCGACAGCATGAAATCCAACTTTTATGGGTTCAGGCACTGAGGGTATGGCCACGGCAACACTGGAGAGCAGTTTGGTTCAGCGACGTGTCGCTGTTCTTGTTGCAACAAGGCGATGGTAGAACCAGGATATACCGACGACGAAATGTAACTTTGCGTTTCTTTTTTGGGAGAGTATATGTCACATATCCTGATAGTATATAACACCTCAAATCAACATTTGTACTACAAACTCAAGATTTTTTAGCGGGTTTATTTCGCGTTTTGCGAGATTTCTACTTTCGTTTTTATTACTGAACAGTAAGCGCCGTTCGTCAGTGTGAAATATCTATATTTAACTTCGCCTTCCACAGACAAGTTATCGGATACAATGTATGTTGATTTGAGGTGTTATATACTATCAGGATATGTGACATATATGACTAATTTCTACTGCTTATACTGATCATGCAGTCGTAGCAACCGCCGATGGATGACTGCAAACATCGGTTTGCTTGATTCATAGATTCGAGTCTAAAATAACAGAGGAGTATAGTAGCTTAGATCATCAAAAGCCACCTTCGATTTCATACTTGTACAAAAATATACACGGTATAGGAATACGAAAATAAATGCGTATCAACTTTGACATAATGTACGAGTTGTTTCCCTTTGAATGGTCACCAATATAAACAAAAGCTTTGAATTTTGAATGGTAAATCGATTACAGACATGCCTCAAATCGATTACAGACATGATTTTGTGCTGGACAGTGTCTGCGACCGGCCGCCTATTTCCAGGCTTGCCTATGTGACATTTTCTGTAAATGCCCCCTTCTTGTGTTTCTGATTTATAGCAGGTTTCTCTATATTTGTTGTGTTTGCAGATATTCTCTATATTTTTTGTGTTTGCAGATCTATATTTTTCAAATAGAGAGAGAAAGACAGAAAGTTCCTTCCTATATATTTCGTATGTTTGCTGAGTTTGTTGAATTCAGAGATAAATTAGCAACCATGTTTCCTTTAATACAATGGCCTAATTTCTCCACCAGGTAAATATTACATCTAATTCATTTGAATAAAAAAAACGTGTTTTTACGTTGCAGGTACAATAAACACCTGTGTATCACAGATTATACCTGATGTATTTCACCTGTACAAGATTGGTTGTTTATCAAAAAAAAGAAGTTTTTATACGCCCAGATTTGAAATGTGGTCGTATATTGCCGTCGCCCCATCCATACGTCTATCCATACTTTCTTGTGAACGATCTAGAGGCTAAAGTTAAAGTAGCTAATTCTATTTAAATCACCATCGAATACAATTCCCTGATGGAACATCGAATATACGAAGAGTGAGTGGATGTTTTCTCCGACAGAATCTCCATTGACAAACATTCGTCTTTTAGCCTGTACCGCTTCCACTTATATATCGATACTCCACATTCATCCAAAATATAATGAATTGCACTTCACAGGTTTAAAAGCAAATTTTGGCTAATCAATCAAATAATTCTATCGCTTTTTACCGCGATTTGAATCGCCTTTTACCGCGATTTGAATCGCTTTTTGCGATACGATACCGCTTAAATTGAACCCTGTTAAGATCATGAGATGAAGAATCCTATTGATTTTCAGCCTTATCCAATAATTACTGCCAGAGGACCTTTATATCACTTTGAAATATCTTGTAGATGAAGACCTTGAGACAAACAATCAAAACAATTCTAACCATTTCTGATAATTACTTAAATGGGCTATTACTCGTAATGTGTTGTAAACGTTCTCCTTAATTCAATGACAAAAGAAAAAAATATGTGACAACCCTTGTTGATTGCCCAGACAACTTAGCTGCTGTGGGCGTATGTTTTGTTGTCTGGCATCCCATATTACCGAGGGGTGCTTAAAACCTAAATTGTTAGCTTTAGTAATGTATTCGTTAATTTCGTGTTGAAAGTTCATGAAAATTGTTTAGCGATTTCAATTCTGTATTAACATAATCTAAATTTGAAAGGACACAATCTTCATCGATTAAAGTAGCATTTGCAATAGGCGCATTTTCCTCAATCACAATAATCGTATTAGTTGGACTTTATATAATGAGGTGTTAAATTCATTTAAAGGACATATACATTTTGCACCTATAACATTGTGCTTGACTAATACACTACAAATATGGCATTTTCTAAAATGGTAGTTTTACCGATAGTTATTATTCAACCTGCTTACTTTCAAAACATCGTTCAATAAAGGATAAAACTCGTTGAATAATAACAAAAATGGTTTAATTAGTACTATGGTTTGGATTAATAGCAACGGCTTTAGTTTCTCCGTTCACTTATGTATGGTGTTCAGTTATTAGTCGAGACGTCGAATTTCGCGTGATACGTCGAATTTTCCGAGATACATATATAAATCAACATAGGAATAATTTATCTATAGTGTTTAATTATAAGATAAAACTTGTACTTTCCTGCGTGCCGTTTATCCGATCAATACATTTTGATTACGATTATTTACATACGAAGTACGAATAAAAATTTGAGTGTAAAAAAATGCGCACACATAGATATTCACCATACCGTGACCGTACTATATATTATCCATTAGCCTATAAAAATAGTATTCCACCATTGACAAATACGTCAAAAATCGGTAAATCACATCCCAGGTAACTATACAATCAGAACTCGGTAAATCACACAGGTAATGCATCTTCATTAAATCACAAATGAATTAACGCAGACTTCCACGTGTGCATGTCGCCAGAAGTCAACCCCATGTAAACACGTACTGGCGCCAAAAGAAGTCACCCAGGAAATACGCTTCAATGATTAGTGCCTTGATGTTACGTAATCGCGGGATTTGGGTCAATGAAATATTGACTGTAGTACAACGATTTTTGTCACATCTAAACAAACCATATTGCATTATATCAAAGGTACATTTATGACAAATAATGCAGGTAGAAGTGATAAAACAATAGCATTCCAGCCATCAAACAATTAATCCATACTGTAATAACGGCGTGCGTATTCAAAAACATGGTTTCATATGGCACCCAGACATGTGATCACACGTGGGAATTAATAAAACAAAAGTTTTCGTCCAATCAAATAATAATCTATATTGTAATAACGGACATTTATGACTTCTCTGTATATTTAAAATAACACCAATGACAGAAACTAAATAAATTTAAAACGGCATACTGAATGGATTTGTGATTTTAACGGATTTAGTAATTTGAACACTGATACATAAGGTGATCAACAAAGCTACTCGTATAGTGTAATTGATCTATGTATGTACTTTGTTTGTTCTGGCTGTGCTATACTGTACTGTTATTCACTAATATGTATATTATTATGATTGAAGATGGGTTAAATAAGAAAAAAAAACTAAACTAGATCTGCTAAGCAGATATTAAAGCTTTCATATTCAGGGTCAGTGTCTGTCGCATCTCATGAGTTATATAAAGAAAATTAAAAGGGAAAAAGAATTATTGAAATCCGCCAAAAACTCACCGAGTTATAACGAGAAGCAATTCAACCGGTTCAAATTCTACCTTAATTAAAAACAGAGTTGTTATGTTCCAATGTGATCGGTCAAATTGCTTATTGCTCCTAAGTCTACGCAGAAATTCTCAACATCAAACTTAGTCAAGGTAATGACATAATGAATCTATATTTGAAATTTTGTCACTCTCTCTTCATTATAACCAAAGTTATCGTGCCCCAAAGTATCAAACAATCAGATTGCTTATCTCTGCTTACTGTAAGCAGACAATGCTCATCTTCGCCCCAATTAGAAGGAGAGTTATTTTGTTTCAATTTCTCGACCAATCAAATTGCTCATCGCTCTGCATATCCATGGCAGACAATGCTCATTGTCGAACGTATTCAAGGTACTGATGTTATGAAACTATACACTTAGTATTTGGAATTCGATATTGTTGAATAAGCTCTATACGATGACTAAATATGCAGATTGTAGCCACCCACACTGTATGTTTCGCTTAACAATGAATTGGTGCCGTTTTCAATTTTCGATCCCTTCGTTCTTCTACTCCTGATATTTTGGACTGTTGATCGATGGTTTCATAGAAAAGGCTACCGATAAGACTCTTTGTAGAAGAATTTCCCAAAAAATATTATGTTGACTTTACGAGAAAGACCTCTAAACATGCTCCAAATTGGAAAAAATACGACTTTTTGGATTATTCTGAGAAATCCGATTTGCAGGAAACACATGTTGATTTTACGAGAAAGACCTTTAAACATGCTCCAAATTGTAGAAATACGACTTTTTCGATTTTCAATCTCTTTTTTTCAGCCACCCCGGACATTTAAAAAAAAATGATACAATGATTTCACACAACAGGCTAGCTATTAGACTCTCGATTGACAAGAGTTTCATCGCCCTCCCTTCATTATAACCAAAGTTATCGTGCCCTAAAAAATCAACAAATCAGCGTGCTTATCTCTGCTTACCCTAGGCAGAAAATGCTCGTCTTTGAACTCAATCATGACATTGACCTAGTGAACGTCTACACCAAGTTTGAACATTCTAGCTTAATTAGAAGGAGTGTTATTGTGTTCCAAATTCCCGGCCCTTCAAATTGCTTCTATTTTTCATTTTCAATTCAAAATGGTGACCATCACGTGACCGAAATCAAAATTCTGGTCCGATAGATTTTTAGGCATTCCTTCAAGGATTCCGAAAATATAACTCCCGAGTCTGTAAGTAAAATAGCAAAAAAGCCTTATTGATTTTTCCCTTTTAAAGATGGTGGCACTTCCGGTTCGGTCCACAAACTCCATATTTTGTGTACGAATCAGTAAGTACTTGTCTAGTAAAAATTTGATCCTTAATTTCGTCATGGGGAGATAATTTAGAAAATTTCTAATTATATTTTTTAAGTCACATCGGTAAGATCTACTAATATACTAAATTTCATGAAAATCGTACAACTATTAAAAAAGTTGTCAAATTGGTCTAAACTTCCGGTTCGAAATCACAGCGACGAATTTTTGAAATTCGAAAATGTGAAACTGCAGATGAAAATGATTTTTTTCAAGGTATTCAAAGAAAAAAGAATTAGTAAAATCGGTCAAAAAATAACAAAGTTACGACTATGTATTGTCAGTTTTTTCGTTCGTAAAATTCGGTGATTTCGGATACGTAAAACGTGTTGAAAATATATTTAATCAACAGCCACCACCCATTTTTGGGGGGATAGGTAAAAGTTTCAGAAAGATCCTATGGTTAGATTCTGAGAAATCCGATTTGTCGATAAAACACACAAAAAAAAAAAAAAATAAAAAGAAGAACTAGATCTGCTACTGTCCCATGCAGATATGAAAGCTTTCATATTCACAGTCACTTCCTGTCACTTCATGGGTCATATAAATAATCCGAACAAGAAAAAATAAATCATTAAAATCGGTCACAATCTAGCGAAATTAATGTGATTTTTCACTCGTAAACAGCGTTGTCGGCACGAAAAACATCAAAGGCGAAATTCGAATTTTTGAAATATTCAAATACCAAAATTTCGACACGTATCCCGGCTATCCTGAAATGTACTAAATTTTAGACATAGGAGACGAATTGAACATACTATGTCCTATTGTGTTTGTTTACAATTCCGTAAATGTTGATTTTTCACTATGTTTCATATTCACTTCAAAATGGCGACCATCAGCTGAACTAAATCAAAATTCTGCTCTGAACGCTTTTTAGGTTTTCCTTCAAGGATTCAGAAAATGTAAGTCCCATGTCTGTAAGTGCAATATCGCAAAAGTTCTATTGCTTTTTCACATTTCAAGATGGTGGCACTTCCGGTTCGATTGACAAACTCCATGTTTTGTGGACGAATCAGTAATTACTTGTCTAGTATCGAAAAAAAAATAGGTCATTCAGACCTTTATTTCGACGATTTTTATGAAAAATTTGATTCTTAATTTCACCAAGGGGAGATAATTTAGAAAATTTTAAAAGTCATTTTTCAAGTCGCATCAGTAATGTCTACTTACATACTAAATTTCATGAAAATCGTACAACTATTAAAGAAGTTGTCAAGTTAGTCTCAACTTCCGGTTCGAAATCACAGCGACGAATTTTCGAATATTACAAAACTTTTAAAAATAAACTCCCCCTGACCAGCCTAATCGTTCGCAATAAACGTTTGCCTATTAAAATCGGCAAATTGCTGACTTTAAAGTGAGAAACATTACAACCGGGCGCAATTTTCTGTTTTATCACTTTTACAGTACCATTGATTACCAACTGATTATTATAAAACTTTATAAATAAAAGAGACGTTTGCCTATTAAAATCGGCAAATTGCTGACTTTAAAGTGAGAAACATTACAACCGGGCGCAATTTTCTGTTTTATCACTTTTACAGTACCATTGATTACCAACTGATTATTATAAAACTTTATAAATAAAAGAGAAAGAGAGAAATGCGGCTTAACGTCCATACGACACAAACTAGGTCATTTCGGAGCTAACATATGTCTTTTAATTGTATTTAAAAACTTCCCTTGCACGTACGGGTCTTTAGACGTGGGAGGAAACCGAAGGACACGGAGAAAACCCACGAGGTTGGACACCATACTCCATGTCACATGCGACCTGAAAATCGAAACGACGCCGGTTGACTCAATGACAGACGTTACGATACAGCGCGCACATGCTAACCATTCAGCCTCCCTAAAATCGGGAAATTCCTGACTTATAGCAAGAAACATTTCAACCGGGCGAAATTTTCTCTTTTAACAGTTTGATATGGAACCGATTATTATAAAACTTTTGAAAATAAGCTCCAACTCAACAGCTTAATCGTACGCAATAAACGTTTGGCCTGAATTGAAAGTTCTGCACTGAGAAAGATTATCTCGATTTTCCGGCGTGGTTCCCCCTTGTCAGTGAGGCAGAACGGAGGGCCTGACAAGGTCCCGTGTACACATTGGAGTGCACGTAAAATATCCCTAAGCAGTTGAAATTCCATACTGTTGAATAAGCTCTATACGATGACTAAATGTGTAGATTGTAGTCACCCACACATGTTTCGCTTAACAATGAAAGGATGCCGTTTTCAATGTTCGATCCTTTTGTTCTTCTACTCCTGATATGTTGGATTGTTGATCGATGGTTTCACATAAAAGACTACCATTAAGACTCTTTGTAGAAGAAGTTCCCAAAAAATATTAAGTTGACTTTAGCAGAAAGACCTCTAAACATTCTCCAAATTGTAAATATACGACTTTTTTGATTTTCAATCTCTTTTTTTCGCCTATTCCTGATATTTAAAATAAATGATACAATGATTTCACACAACAGGTTAGCTATTGGACTCTCTATTGACAAAAGTTTCACCGCCCTCCCTTCATTATAACCGAAGTTATCGTGCCCTAAAGAATCAACAAATCAGCATGCTTATCTCTGCTTACCCTAGGCAGAAAATGCTCATCTTTGAACTCAATCATGACATTGACCTAGTGAACGTCTACACCAAGTTTGAACATTCTAGCTCAATTAGAAGGGGAGTTATTGTGTTCCAAAGTCCCGGCCCTTCAAATTGCTTCTATTTTTATACGCCCACATTTTCATGTGGACGTATTATGTCGTCGCCCCTGTCCGTCCGGACGTCCGTCCGTCCGTCCACAATTTGTTTGTGGACTCTCTACAAGTCACAATTCTTATCCGATTTTGACGAAACTTGAAATATAGGTTTATCCCCAAAAGATCTCGGCTGCTTTTGATATTGGCATGTATCGGATCAAAACTTCATGGATTATGGCCCCTGATTGTACGAAAAATCACGTTTTTAGCTTGTGGACCCTATAGAGGTCACAATTTTGAACCGATTTTGATGAAACTTGACATGCATGTTTGTAACCCGAAGATCTTGGCTCCTTTCGATATTTGCGGCTATCGGAATGTAATTTCCTGAATTATGGCCCCTGATTGTCCGAAAAATCACCCTTTTTAGCTTGTGGTCCCTCTGGAGGTCACAATTATTATCCGATTTAAAAAACCGTTTGATTATATCACCGTTACACCCTAAGGAAGGTTGAGTTCGAATTTCGAGAAAATCGTACCAAAATTGACATACAAAATGGCCGCCGTTTGTACGCGAATACTGTTAAAACATTGTATATCAAGGTTGTGGACCCTGTGGAGGTCACAATTTTAATTCAATTTTGATGAAACTTGAAATTCATGGTTATAACCCAAAGATCTTGGTTCCTTTCGATATTTGCGCAAATCGGATAGTAACTTCCTGAATTATGGCCCCTGTTTATACGCAAAATCGCCTTTTTTTTAGCTTGTGGTCCCTCTGGAGGTCACAATTATTATCCGATTTAAAAAAACGTTTGATTATATTGCCGTTACACCATAAGGAAGGTGGAGTTCGAATTTCGGGAAAATCGGACCAAAATTGCCATACAAAATGGCCGCCGTTTGTACGCGAATACTGTTAAATAATGGTATATCAAGGTTGTGGACCCTGTTAAGGTCACAATTTTAATTCGATTTTGTTGAAACTTGAAATTCAGGGTTATAACCCAAAGATCTTTGTTCTTTTCGATATTTGCGCATATCGGATCGTAACTTCCTGAATTATGGCCCCTGGTTATACGCAAAATCCCCCTTTCTTTAGCTTGTGGTCCCTCTGGAGGTCACAATTATTATCCGTTTTAAAAAAAAAAACGTTTGATTATATCACCTTTACACCGTAAGGAAGGTTGAATTTGAATTTCGGGAAAATCGGACCAAAATTGACAGACAAAATGGCCGCCGTTTGTACGCGAATACTGTTAAAAAAATGGTATATCATGGTTGTGGACCCTGTATAGGTCACAATTTTAATTCGATTTTGATGAGGAAGGTTGAGTTCTAATTTTCGTGAAAATCGTACCAAAATTGCCGGACGAAATGGTCGCCGTTTGTAAAAATATGGTATGTCATGGTTGTGGACTCTCTACAGGTCACAATTCTTATCCGATTTTGATGAAAAGTCACATTTCTAGGTTGTGTACCGTCACACCATAATCATTGTCGGCTTCGAATTTCATGAATATCAGACTTGAACTGACCAACTAAATGGCTGCTCCCAATACAGTATGAAATACAGGACTTAATGATGTAGGAAAAATCACTTTCGGTATTGCTTGTTCTCTATCCATCTCTCGAAAATGTGGGCGTATCCTGCCTGGCAGAGCCAGCCTATCTTTCATTTTCAATTCAAAATGGTGACCATCACGTGACCGAAATCAAATTTCTGATCCTATAGATTTTTAGGAATTCCTTCAAGGATTCTGAAAATATAACTCCCGAGTCTGTAAGTAAAATAACACAAAAAAGCCTTTTTGATTTTTCACTTTTAAAGATGGTGGCACTTCCGGTTCGATCCACAAACTCCATATTTTGTGTACGAATCAGTAATTGCTTGTCTAGTATCAAAAAAAATAATCAGGTCATTCTGACCTATATTTCTTTGATTTTTTTTGAAAAATTTGATCCTTAATTTCGTCAAGGGGAGATAATTTAGAAAATATCTAATTATATTTTTGAAGTCACATCGGTAAGATCTACTTATATATTAAATTTCATGAAAATCGTACATTTATTAAAGAAGTTGTCATATTGGTCTAAACTTCCGGTTCGAAATCACAGCGACGAATTTTCGAAATTCGAAAATGTGAAACTGAAGATGAAAATGATTTTTTTCAAGGTATTCAAGGAAAAAAGAATTAGTAAAATCGGTCAAAAAATAACAAAGTTACAACTATGCATTTTCATTTTTATACGCCCACATTTTTATGTGGACGTATATTGTCGTCGCCCCTGTCCGTCCGGACGTCCGTCCGTCCGTCCACAATTTGTTTGTGGACTCTCTACAGGTCGCAATTCTTATCCGATTTTGACGAAACTTGAAATAGAGGTTTATCCCCAAAAGATCTCGGTTCCTTTCGATATTGGCATGTATCAGATGAAAACTTCATGGATTATGGCCCCTGATTGTACGAAAAATCACGTTTTTAGCTTGTGGACCCTATAGAGTTCACAATTTTGAACTGATTTTGATGAAACTTGACATGCATGTTTATAACCCAAAGATCTTGGTTCCTTTCGATATTTGCACCTATCGGAATGTAATTTCCTGAATTATGGCCCCTGATTGTCCGAAAAATCACCCTGTTTAGCTTGTGGTCCCTCTGGAGGTCACAATTATTATCCGATTTAAAAAACCGTTTAATAATATCACCGTTACACCCTAAGGAAGGTTGAGTTCGAATTTCGGGAAAATCGGACGAAAATTGCCATACAAAATGGCCGCCGTTTGTACGCGAATACTGTTAAAAAATTGTATATCATGGTTTGTGGACCTTGTAAAAGTCACATTTTTAAATCGATTTTGATGAAACTTGAAATTCATGGTTATAACCCAAAGATCTTGGTTCCTTTCGATATTTGCACCTATCGGAATGTAATTTCCTGAATTATGGCCCCTGATTGTCCGAAAAATCACCCTGTTTAGCTT
The DNA here is from genome assembly GCA_948474765.1 of Patella depressa. Classification (NCBI taxonomy): domain Eukaryota; kingdom Metazoa; phylum Mollusca; class Gastropoda; family Patellidae; genus Patella; species Patella depressa. The sequence continues at coordinate 40,242,266 of OX419720.1, read as the reverse complement.
GTGGTCCCTCTGGAGGTCACAATTATTATCCGATTTAAAAAACCTTTTAATAATATCACCGTTACACCCTAAGGAAGGTTGAGTTCGAATTTCGGGAAAATCGGACGAAAATTGCCATACAAAATGGCCGCCGTTTGTACGCGAATACTGTTAAAAAATTGTATATCATGGTTTGTGGACCTTGTAAAAGTCACATTTTTAAATCGATTTTGATGAAACTTGAAATTCATGGTTATAACCCAAAGATCTTGGTTCCATTCGATATTTGCACATATTGGAACGTAACTTCATGAATTATGGCCCCTGATTATACGCAAAATCGCCTTATTTTAGCTTGTGGTCCCTCTGGTGGTCACAATTATTATCCGATTTAATAAAACGGTTGATTATATTACCGTTACACCGTAAGGAAGGTTGAGTTCGAATTTCGGGAAAATCGGACCAAAATTGTCATACAAAATGGCCGCCGTTTGTACGCGAATACTGTTAAAAAATTGTATATCATGGTTGTGGACCCTGTAGAGGTCACAATTTTAATTCGATTTTGATGAAACATGAAATGCATGGTTATAACCCAAAGATCTTGGTTCCTTTCGATATTTGCGCATATCGGATCGTAACTTCCTGAATTATGGCCCCTGATTGTCCGAAAAATCACCTATGGTCCCTCTGGAGGTCACAATTATTATCCGATTTGAAAAAACGTTTGACTCTATCACCGTTACACCCTACGGAAGGTTGAGTTAGAATTTCGAGAAAATTGGACCATAATTGCCAGAAAAAATGGCCGCCGTTTGTACGCGAACAGTGTAAAAATATGGTATGTCAAAGTTGTGGACCCTGTAGAGGTGACAATTTTAATTCGATTTTGATGAAACCTGAAATGCTTGTTTATAACCTAAAGATCTTTATTCTTTTCGATATTTGCGCATATCAAATTGTAACTTAATGAATTATGGCCTTTGATTGTAGGAAAAATCACTTTCGGTATTGCTTGTTCTCTGTCTATCTCTCGAACAATTATTATCTGATTTTAAAAAAAACTCTGATTATATTACTGTTGCACCGTAAGGAAGGTTGAGTTCGAATTTCGTGAAAATTGTACCAAAATTGCCGGACGAAATGGTCACCGTTTGTACGCGAATAGTGTAAAAAATATGGTATATCATGGTTGTGGACTCTCTGCAGGTCACAATTCTTATCCGATTTTGACGAAAAGTAACATTTCTAGGTTGTGTACCGTCAAACCATAATCATTGTCGGCTTCGAATTTCATGAATATCAGACTGGAACTGACCAACAAAATGGCTGCTCCCAATACAGTATGAAATACAGGACTTAATGATGTAGGAAAAATCACTTTCGGTATTGCTTGTTCTCTATCCATCTCTCAAAAATGTGGGCGTATCCTGCCTGGCAGTGCCAGCCTATCTTTTTCGTTCGTAAAATTCGGTGATTTCGGATTCGTAAAACGTTTTGAAAATATATTTAATTGACGGGGTAGGTCAAAATTTCAGAAAGATCCTATCTATAGATTCTGAGAAATGCGAATTGCAGAAAACACACAAAAATAAAAATAACTAGATCTGCTACTGTCCCATGCAGATATGAAAGCTTTCATATTCAGTCACTTCATGTCCCATGTCATGGGTCATATAAATAATCCGAACAAGAAAAAATAAATCATTAAAATCGGTCACAATGTAGCGAAATTAATGTGATTTTTTACTCGTAAACAACTTTGTCGGCATGAAAAACATCACAGGCGAAATTTGAATTTTTGAAATATTCAAATACTGAAAATTCGACACGTATCCCGGCTATCCTGAAATGTATTAAATTTTAGACATAGGAGACGCATTGAACATACTATGCCCTATTGTGTTGGTTTACAAGTCCCTAAATGTCGATTTTTCACTATGTTTCGTTTCACTTCAAAATGGCGACCACCAGCTGACCTAAATCAAAATTCTGCTCTGAACGTTTTTTAGGTTCTTCTTCAAGGATTCAGAAAATGTAACTCCCATGTCTGTAAGTGCAATATCGCAAAAGTTCTATTGTTTTTTCACGTTTCAAGATGGTGGCACTTCCGAATCGATCGACAAACTCCATGTTTTGTGTACGAATCAGTAATTACTTGTCTTGTATCGAATATAAAAATTAGGTCATTTTGACCTTTATTTCGACGATTTTTTCGAAAAGTTTGATTCTTAATTTCACCAAGGGAAGATAATTTAGAAAATTTTAAAAGTCATTTTCCAAGTCGCGTCAGTAATGTCTACTACTTACATACTAAATTTCATGAAAATCGTACAACTATTAAACAAGTTGTCAAGTTGGTCTCAACTTCCGGTTCGAAATCACAGTGACGAATTTTCGAATATTACAAAACTTTTAAAAATAAACTCCCCCTGACCAGCTTAATCGTTCGCAATAAACGTTTGCCCTTTAAAATCAACAAATTGCTGACTTTAAAGTGAGAAACATTACAACTGGGCGAAATTTGTTGTTTTATCAATTTTTCAGTACTAAAATCGGCAAATTGCTGACTTATAGCAAGAAACATTTCAACCGGGCATTTCAATCGAAACAACGCCAGTTGACTCAATGACAGACGTTACGATACAGAGCGCAGGTGCTGACCATTCAGCCACGTAATCTCCCTAAATTTGGCAAATTACTGACCTACAGCGAGAAACATTTCAACCCGGCCAAATTTTCTATTTTAACAGTTTAATTTGCACGGTACCTTTAATTATCAACCGAATATTACAAAACTTTTAAAAATAAGCTCCCCCTGACCAGCTTAATTGTTCGCAATAAACTTTTGCCCTCTAAAATCGGCAAATTGCTGACTTTAAAGTGAGAAACATTACAATCAGGAGAAATTTTCTGTTTTATCACTTTTACAGCACCTTTGATTACCAACCGATTATTACAAAACTTTAAAAATAAAAGAGAAAGGGAGAAATGCGGCTTAACGTCCATTCGACACAAACTAGTTCATTTCGGGACTAACATATGTTTTTAAATTTTATTTAAAAACTACCCTTGCGCGTACGGTTCTTTAGCCGTGGGAGGAAACCGAAGGACACGGAGAAAACACACGAGGTTCGACATCAAACTAGATGTCACGTGCAACCTGGAAACTGAAACGACGCCGGTTGACTCAATGACAGACGTCACGATACAGCGCGCGTATGCTAACCATTCAGCCATTCAGCCTCCCTAAAATCGGGAAATTGCTGACTTATAGCAAGGAACATTTCAACCGGGCGAAATTTTCTGTTTTAACAGTTGAATTCGCACGGTACTTTAATTACCAACCGATTATTACAAAACTTTTGAAAATAAGCTCCAACTGACCAGCCTAATCGTATGCAATAAACGTTTGGCCTGAATTGAAAGTTCTGCACCGAGAAAGTTCCCCCTTGTCAGTGAGGCAGAACGGAGGGCCTGACAAGGACAGCTGTATAGTCGTTCGGATGGGACGAAAAACCAAGGTCGCGTGTACACATTGGAGTGCACGTAAAATATCCCTAAGCAGTTGGAATTCGGTACTGTTGAATAAGCTCTATACGATGACTAAATGTGCAGATTGTAGTCACTCACACTGCATGTTTCGCTTAACAATGAAAGGGTGCCGTTTTCAATGTTCGATCCTTTTATTCTTCTACTTCTGATATTTTGGACTGTTGATCGAAGTTTTCATATAAAAGACTACCGATAAGACTCTTTGTAGAAGAAGTTCCCAAAAAATATTATGTTGACTTTAAGAGAAAAGAACCTTTAAAACTGCTCCAAATCGTAAAAATACGACTTTTTGGATTTTCGATCTCTTTTTTTCTGCTATCCCTGGTATTTAAAAAAATGATACAATGATTTCACACAATAGGCTAGCTATTAGACTCTCTATTGACAAGAGTTTCACCGCCCTCTCTTCATTATAACCGAAGTTATCGTGCCCTAAAGAATCAACAAATCAGCATGCTTATCTCTGCTTACCCTAGGCAGAAAAGGCTCATCTTTGAACTCAATCATGACATTGACTTAGTGATCGTTTACACCAAGTTTGGACATTCTAGCTTAATTAGAAGGAGAGTTATTGTGTTCCAAAGTCCCGGCCCTTCAAATTGCTTCTTTTTTCATTTTCAATTCAAAATGGTGACCATCACGTGACCGAAATCAAAATTCTGATCCGATAGATTTTTAGGCATTCCTTCAAGGATTCCGAAAATATAACTCCCGAGTCTGTAAGTAAAATAGCAAAAAAAGCCTTTTTGATTTTTCACTTTTAAAGATGGTGGCACTTCCGGTTCGATCCATAAACTCCATATTTTGTGTACGAATCAGTAATTACTTGTCTAGTATCGAAAAAAAAAATCAGGTCATGATTTTTTTGAAAATTTTGATCCTCAATTTCGTCAAGGGGAGATAATTTAGAAAATTTATAATTATATTTTTGAAGTCACATAGGTAAGATCTACTTATATACTAAATTTCATGAAAATCGTACAACTATTAAAGAAGTTGTCAAATTGGTCTAAACTTCCGGTTCGAAATCACAGCGACGAATTTTCGAAATTCGAAAATGTGAAACTGCAGATGAAAATGATTTTTTTCAAGGTATTCAAAGAAAAAAGAATTAGTAAAATCGGTCGAAAAATAACAAAGTGACGACTATGCATTGTCAGTTTTTTCGTTCGTAAAATTCGGTGATTTCGGATTCGTAAAACGTTTTGAAAATATATTTAATCAAGGTTTGCACCCCATTTTTTTTGGGGGGGGGGGAGGGGGTAGGTCAAATTTTCAGAAAGATCCTATTGATAGATTCTGAGAAATCCGATTTGCAGAAAACACAAAAAAAAAAAAAAAAAAAAAAATAATAATAATAATAACTTTAACAGAAACAATAAGCTTTCATATGTAATACATATGAAAGCTTAATAATAATAACTTTAACAGAAACAATAAGCTTTCATATGTAATACATATGAAAGCTTAACTAGATCTGCAAAGCAGATATTAAAGGTTTCATATCCACAGTCACTTCCTGTCACATGTCAAGGTCATGTAAATAATCTCATCAAGAAAAGAAAATCATTAAAATCGGTCAAAATATAGCGAAGTTTTTATGATTTTTCACTCGTAAACAACTTTATCGGCACGAAAAACATAAAAGACAAAATTCGAAAATGTGACATTTTCAAATAGCAATATTTGGAGCCTGATCCCGGATATCCAGAAATGTATTCATTTTTGAAATAGGAAAAATATTCTCCAAACTACGACCTATTGCTTTCATTTACGTGCTCGTTAATGTCGATTTTTCACCATTTCTCATATTCAGTTCGAAATGGTGACCATCACGTGACCGAAATCAAAATTCTGATCCGATAGACTTTTAGGCATTCCTTCAAGGATTCCGAAAATGTATCTCCCATGTCTGTAAGTAAAATATCGCAAAAGCCTTAATGATGTTTCACTTTTCAAGATGGCGGAACTTCCGGTTTAAGTCTCAAACTCAATATTTGGTGTACGAATCACTATTTACTTATCTAGTAGTAGTACCCAAATAAAAAATCAGGGCATTCTGACCTATATTTCTTCGATTTTTTTTAAAACATGATCCATAATTTCACCAAGGGAAGATAATTTTAAAAATTTCTAATGACATCTTTAAAGTTGCATCGGTAAGATCTACTTACATACTAAATTTCATGAAAATCGTACAACTATTAAAGAAGTTGTCAAGTTGATCTCAACTTCCGGTTCGAAATCACAGCCACGAATTTTCGACATTCGAAAATCTGAAACTGCAGTTGAAAATGATTTTTGTCAAGGTACTAACAGAAAAAAGAATTAGTAAAATAGGTTAAATAGTCACAGAGTTACAGTAATGCAGGTCAAATTCATTCGTTCGTAAAATTCGGTGATTTCGAATGCTTAAAACGTTTTGAAAATATATTTAATCAATACTCACCACCCATTTTTGGTGGGGTAGGTCAAAGTTTCAGAAACATCCTATGGTTATATTCTGAGAAATCCGATTTGCAGGAAACACATGTTGACTTTACGAGAAAGACCTCTAAACATGCTCGAAATTGTAAAAATACGACTTTTTGGATTTTCAATCTCTTTTTTCGGCTACCCCGACCCTTCAAATTGCTTTTATTTTTCATTTTCAATTCGAAATAGTGACCATCACGTGACCGAAATCAAAATTGTGATCCGATAGATTTTTAGGCATTCCTTCAAGGATTCCGAAAATATAACTCCCGAGTCTGTAAGTAAAATAACAAAAAAGCCTTATTGATTTTTCACTTTTAATTAAAGATGGTGGCACTTCCGGTTCGATCCACAAACTCCATATTTTGTGTACGAATCAGTAATTACTTGTCTAGTATCGAAATTTTTTTTTAGGTCATTCTGACCTATATTTATTTCTTTGATTTTTTTGAAAAATTTGATCAATTTCGTCAAGGGGAGATAATTTAGAAAATTTCTAATTATATTTTTGAAGTCACATTGGTAAGATCTACTTACATGCTAAATTTCATGAAAATCGTACAACAATTAAAGAAGTTGTCAAATTGGTCTAAACTTCCTGTTCGAAATCACAGCGACGAATTTTCGAAATTCGAAAATGTGAAACTGCAGATGAAAATGATTTTTTTCAAGGTATTCCAAGAAAAAAGAATTAGTAAAATCGGTAAAAAAATAACAAAGTTACGGCTACGCATTGTCAGTTTTTTCGTTCGTAAAATTCGGTGATTTTGGATTCGTAAAACGTTTTGAAAATATATTTAATCAACAGCCACCACCAATTTTGGGGGGGGGGGGATAGGTAAAAGTTTCAGAAAGATCCTATGGTTAGATTCTGAGAAATCCGATTTGTGGATAAAACACAAAAAATAAAAAATAAAATAATAATAGGAATAATCTTAACAGAAACAATAAGCTTTCATATGTAATATGAAAGCTTAACTAGATCTGCTAAACAGATATTAAAGCTTTCATATTCACGGTCAGTTTCTGTCGCATCTCATGAGTTATATAAAGAATCTTAAAATGGAAAAATAATTAATGAAATCCGCCAAAAACTCACCGAGTTATAACGAGAAACAATTCGACCGGTTAAAATTCTACCTTAATTAAAAACAGAGTTGTTATGTTCCAATGTGATCGGTCAAATTGCTTATTGCTCCTAAATCTATGCAGAAATTCTCAACATCAAACTTAGTCAAGGTAATGACATAATGAATCTATGTTTGGAATTTTGTCACTCTCACTTCATTATAACCAAAGTTATCGTGCCCCAAAGTAGTAACCAATCAGATTGCTTATCTCTGCTTACAGTAAGCAGACAATGCTCACCTTCGCACTCCATCATGGTATTGACCTTATGAACGCCTTCACCAAGATTGAACATTCTGCCCCAATTAGAAGGAGAGTTATTTTGTTTCAAATTCTCGACCAATCAAATTGCTCATCGCTCTGCTTGTCCATGGCAGACAATGCTCATTGTCGAACGTATTCAAGGTATTGATGTAATGAAACTATACACTAAGTTTCATCACTCTGACTTAATTAGAACTGAAGTGAAAGTGTCTGAAATCATCAACCAATCAAATTGCTTATCTCTGCTTACCCTAAGCATAAAATGCTCATCTTCGAACTCCATCAAAGCATTGACCTAATAAAGACCTACGCTAAGTTTGAACATTCTAGCCGAATAACGGTGAGAGTTATTGTGTTTCAATGTCTCGACCAATCAATTTGCGTATCGCTCTGCTTATCCTGAGCAGAAAATGCTCATTGTCGAACTTAGTCAAGGTAGTGATTTAATGAAACTATACACCAAGTTTCATCACTATCACTTAATCAGAACTAATGTTATTGTGTGTCGAATCATCAACCAATCAAATTGCTCATCTCTGCTTACCCAACGGAGAAAATGCTGATATTCGAACCTCATCAAGACATTGACCTAGTGAATGCCTATACCAAGTTTGAACATTGTACCCCAATTAGAAGAAGAGTTATTGTGTTCCAGAGTCATCAAGGTATTGGCCTAATAAACACCTACACCAAGTCTAGCTGAATTAGAAAGAGAGTTATTGTGTCCCAAACTAGATCATTTCGGGACTAACATATAGTTCGATTTTATTTCAATATTTCGCTTGCGCGTAGAGGTCTTTAGCAGTGGAAGGAAACCGGAGGAAATGAAGAAAACCCACCAAGTTGGACAGGCGACCATACTCCTTGTCAGGTACAACCGGAGATTCTAAAAACACGCTAGTTGACTCAAAGACAGGCTTTATGATACAGCGCGCGCGTGCTAACCATCCAGCCACCCAACTGCCCTTTAAAATCAGACACGTGCAATATGTCATATAACAAGAATAACAAGTCACTCACATACAAAATGGTAAATTAATGAGCTTAGGTCCAAAGGTTGAGCTACTGTTTTAGAGTATTTAATTGTTTTAAAGAGAGACGTTAAGGGTTGTTCATAGTTAAATGAAAGTTTAATTTTAAATAAGACGAACGTCTACCAATAAAATAAGGATTTAATATTAAAATAAAGTTTTAAATTAAGAATAATTAATTATTGGTCTGATGGCAATGCAATGTTTTGATTTGACGGATGAAATGTACGATGGGTGTTCGATCCCTGCATTGGCCAAGAAAGTTCATCTCGATTTTCTGGCGTGCCCCCCACCCCCGTGTACACATTGGAGTGCACGTAAAAGATCCCTTAGCAGTTGGAATTCGATATTGTTGAATAAGCTCTATACGATTACTAAATGTGCAGATTGTAGCCACCCACACTGCATGTTTTGCTTAACAATGAAAGGGTGCCGTTATCAATTTTGGATGCTTTTATTCTTCTACTCCTGATATTTTGGACTGTTGATCGATGGTTTCATATAAAAGACTATCGATAAGACTCTTTGTAGAAGAAGTTCCCCAAAAATATTATGTTGACTTTAAGAGAAAAGGACCTTTAAAAATGCTCCAAATCGTAAAAATACGAGTTTTTGGATTTTCGATCTCTTTTTTGTCTGCTATCCCTGATATTTAAAAAAAAAGATACAATGATTTCACACAACAGGCTAGCTATTAGACCCTCTATTGACAAGAGTTTCACCGCCCTCCCTTCATTTTAACCGAAGTTATCGTGCCCTAAAGAATCAACAAATCAGCATGCTTATCTCTGCTTACCCTAAGCAGAAAATGCTCATCTTTGAATTCAATCATGACACTTACCTAGTGAACGTCTACACCAAGTTTGAATATTCTAGCTTAATTCAAAGGAGAGTTATTGTGTTCCAAAGTCCCAGCCCTTCAAATTGCTTCTATTTTTCATTTTCAATTCAAAATGGTGACCGAAATCAAAATTCTGATCCGATAGATTTTTAGGCATTCCTTCAAGGATTCCGAAAATATAACTCCCGAGTCTGTAAGTAAAAAAGCAAAAAGCCTTATTGATTTTTCACTTTTAAAGATGGTGGCACTTCCGGTTCGATCCACAAACTCCATATTTTGTGTACCAATCAGTAATTACTTGTCTAGTATCGAAAAAAAAATTAGGTCATTCTGACCTATATTTCTTTGATTCTTTTGAAAAATTTGATCCTTAATTTCATCAAGGGGAGATAATTTAGAAAATTTCTAATTATATTTTTGAAATCACATCGGTAAGATCTACTTATAAACTAAATTTCATGAAAATCGTACAACTATTAAAGAAGTTGTCAAATTGGTCTAAACTTCCGGTTCGAAATCACAGCGACGAATTTTCGAAATTCGAAAATCTGAAACTGCAGATTTCAAGTAATTGTCTCAAGGTATTCAAAGAAAAAAGATTTAGTAAAATAGGTCAAATAGTCACAAAGTTACAGCATTGTAGGTCAAATGCATTCGTTCGTAAAATTCGGTGATTTCGGATACGTAAAACGTTTTGAAAATATATTTAATCAACAGCCACCACCCATTTTTTTTTGGGGGGGGGGGTAGGTAAAAGTTTCAGAAAGATCCTATGGTTAGATTCTGAGAAATCCAATTTGTGGATAAAACACACAAAAAAAAAATAATAATAATTGAAACTAGACCTGCATGCAGGAATGACGGGTTTCACTGGTGCCACGTTACCCTTAAACATGTCACTTCCGGTGCCAAGTTACCCTTGAACATATGTCACTTCCGGTACCAACGAAACCACTAAACAGGTTTCCAAATTAACATTGCACACAAATAAAATAGACGCAGAATCAACCAAATCGAGCAATATCAATTCATTTTATACATTTGTTACTTGTAAATGATCTTGACAATATTGAATTACTTCCGGTGAAAATGTTCAATTAGTCTTATGAAATCAGAAATGGCATACGATATCATATAGTGAAAATTTTATGTAAATCGAATAATAATTGCCACTTTTAAAGACCAAAAAACTATTTCTCTGCAACCGTACAAGTTAGAAACCATTTTGTGGTATCTGTATGATCGTATGGGTTCATTCTATTTGTTGATTGGCATCAAATAACATAATATGAAAAAGATTTCAAAACAGACTCATTTGAATAAAATATCTGTTTTGAAGGCTAAAAATACAGTTTTTGCCAAAATGACGTTACCTCCGGTGATAAGGAAAATCTTAAATTACTTGTAAGAAATCCCAAATGGCATTAGGTATAACATGGTGTAACGTTTATGGAAATCGAATAATAATTGACACTTTTATGGCCCCAAAACCTTCAAAAGTGACCTGTAGAAAACCGTCTATTTCTCGTCAACCGAACAAGTTAGAACAATTTTATGATATCTATATGACCATATGAGTTGTGTTTATATGTGAATTTAAACCAAAAGTTAAAATTATTAATACATATTAAATAATTCTTGGTTGAATAAAACATTGATTTAAACAGTTTAAAATGCAGTTTTTGACAAAATGACGTCACGTCCGGTGTCAATTTTAAATTGTAATCAACTTGATATGACGCTACATGCTTTTTGAATCAAATGATGTCACTTTTATAAAAATCCAATAATAATTGACTATTTTACACGCAAAATAATGAAAACAGTGACTTATGCAGAACTGCCCATTTCTTGGCAACTGCTTATATCACAAACTAATTTTAACATACATTTTCTTCGTATGGATTATAGCTACAAGTTTATAAAAGTTATGTAAAAATATTTTAAAATCTGAAAAGCCTGAATGGGTTGTAAATAGGTCAATTTTACGCCTTTTTTCACCTCTTAATCCAATTTGCTAGAAAATGAAATAGAAATTAAAAAAACTGCTTCCGACATTTTTTGCGCCTTGAAAGGACACACTCTTTGGGTCATAGAATTTTTCAAAAAAATAATACTTGTTTTCGAAATATGGTACCTAACTGTCAAAATTGTAGTTTTTGGTAAAATTATGCCACTTCCGGTGCCGACAGATAACACTATCGGTAACAAAAAAAAGGATAATTGAGACAACGAATCATATGAACTTTGTTTTATGCAAATCGAACAATAAAAAAATAATCTAGGACTGAAAAACTGAATTAGCCAATGGCGGGCAATGAAAATTACAGAGACCAAATTTTTTAACATTTTTGCGCAAGTCAGATGACTCTTTAATTCTGTGTACAACACAACTAAAAAATGTTCATAAATAAAAAAGTTTTTTTGTAAAATTTTAAATTTTCAAAATTTGGCGCCTAATATCTTCGAAGATTTGCCAAAAATCGAAAGTAGAGTAGCTATTTGCCCTCTCTCCGGCTATGCCAAAATGTATCGAAAGTTAAAATCCCATGATTATTGTTAAAATTACTGCAATATTTTTAAAAACGATAACTTCGGTGATTTCGGACATTTCGCATTGTCGCAGAACGTTCAAAATAGCTTTATCCTCTAAGTCACACCCACTTTCCGAGTAAAACCGAAGAAATTGTAACGATGCGACAAGCAGTTGCTGAGATCTACTCAAAACAAATGAATAATAATAATAATAATAATAACCAGACCTGCAAGCAGCACTGAACCGGCTTTCAGGAATCAGACAGGAAGTTTGTTATACCATAGCTGATCCATTGAGCTACCGAATGATACTTTAGTTGTGTTGCTTCAATGACACCCTCTATCATTTGTAAAATTAATATGGACGCGAAAAGACCGGTCAAAATTGTAAATTCTGACAAAATTACGTCACTTCCGGTGCTGAAAGAATTTTTTGTAGGTAAAAAATGAGTCGAAAATTCGCAACATGAAAAATACAAACTTTGTTTTATACATATCGGGCAATAAATAATTAACCTATAACCCATAAACTGAAATAAAGAAGGTAAAAAACTTAAAAAGTGACCCTGGGAAAATTGGTTATTTCTCGACGAGGGAATATGCTAGAAGCCTTTTCTTGACATCAAGATGATTGTATTGATTCAATCTAACTGTCTATTAGAATCAAACATTATAAAGTTAAACGAATAATAAATATAAATCACTTAAAAATATGTTTGTTTTGAAGGCTAAAAATACATTTTTTGCAAAAAATGACATTACTTCCGGTGATATTGTAATTGTTAAATTAGTTCATAGAATTCATAAATGGCATAATGCATCAAATGGTGAAAATTTGATGAAAATCGAATAATAATTGACACTTTTATAGACCAAAAACCTTGAAAAGTGACTTATAGAAGATCGCCTATTTCTCTGTAACCGTACAAGTTAGAAACCATTTTGTGGTATCTGTATGGTCGTATGGATTCATGCTATTCGTTGGTGGGAATCAAATATCATAATTTTAAAAATATTATAAAGAAGACTCATTTGAATAAAATATTTGTTTATTAGGTTAAAAATACAGTTTTTGCCCAAATTATATGAACTTTGTTTTATACAAATCAAATAATAAATAATTAATCTGGGCCCGAAAAACTAAATTAAACAAAGGCGTATGCCCGTATTCCATTAGCCCAGGTCAGGTGCAGACGAGTAGGACGTTAAACCCCATTTCATTTCATTTATGAAAGAAATATCTTGGCATTCATTCTAAACTTGTAACCTAAAAGTAAGGCATTTTTATATCAGAATTAAGATGACAATTGGCCATAACTGCATTTGATATTAGATTATCATGTAGAATTAATATATGTATCTTTTATGTCTTATTAGAGGGATCACGTGGCAATGCAGATAAGACCCTGGCTCGCTAGCCTGGAGGTCGGGTGTTCGATCCGTGCATTGGCCGAGACAGTTTATCCAGATTCCCCTTATCATTGATGCAGGACGGAGGGCCTGGCAAGAACAGCTGTCTAGTCATTCGGATAGGACGAAAAACCGAGATCATGTGTTCACATTGGCGTGCACGTAAAAGATCACTTGGCGGTTGGAATTCGATATAAGAGTAAGCACACTGTATGGTGTATGCTTGTCTTCATTAGCCTAGTTTAGGAGTAGGACGTTAAAACCCATTTCATTTCTGTATCTTATTATAGGATGGTGTTTGGTAGAAGTAATATAAGGTCTGTAGCTGAAAGTAGAAAAGTGGAAATTGAACAGTTTTTAGAATATTTATTGGTCAAGGCACCAGAAATTTCACAGGTATGCATATGAATTGTGAGAAAGACTTATTAACTGAAATTAACTCAACCAGGTTATTTCATGGCCAGAAAAAAATACAACAAAGAGACAATATTTATGGCTAATTATAACATATATGATAAGACTTGCCATAAAAAAACATAGTTCATAAACAGTTGATGTCTGACCATGTTTGCTTTCTACTAGTAAGTGCAGGGGGACTGCACACTGCACCACACATAATTTACACAAAAACAAATACACGGACAAGACATCATACTCAGAAACCACAAATAAACTATTCAAAAAGAGTGAATGGATCCCAGGGCTAGCCGTAAACGGCCACTGTGCTGTACATTCCCGGGCCTGTAGTGACACAGACTTCACTCAGATTTGAAAACAATCAGGAATACAACACAAAGAAAATCATTGTGTAATGCCAGCATGAGTCATGATCTGATATATGCCACAAGAAAAACGAATGTAAGCATACTGCAGTAAAATTCAGCTATACAAGTAACCACATCAGTGAAATGTATAAAAAAAAAGTGGTGTAAAACTAAATACTTTAAATCAACCAAGAAAAGTTTAGGTATTCAGTGGAATCGAGGTATATTGAATATTACCAGTTTAAAACTGTAAAAAGGTGTGTTAATTGGCGAGGGTGAAAAACTGAGAGTTGAGTTAATTAATGCGTTTTTATACGCCCACATTTTTATGTGGACGTATATTGTCGTCGCCCCTGTCTGTCCGGACGTCCGTCCGTCCGTCCACAATTTGTTTGTGGACTCTCTACAGGTCACAATTCTTATCTGATTTTGACGAAACTTGAAATATAGGTTTATCCCCAAAAGATCTCGGCTGCTTTCGATATTGGCATGTATCTGCTCAAAACTTCATGGATTATGGCCCCTGATTGTACGAAAAATCATGTTTTCAGCTTGTGGTCCCTATAGAGGTCACAATTTTGAACCGATTTTGATGAAACTTGACATGCATGTTTATAACCCAAAGATCTTGGTTCCTCTCGATATTTGCGCCTATCGGAACGTAATTTCCTGAATTATGGCCCCTGATTGTCCGAAAAATCACCCTTTTTAGCTTGTGGTCCCTCTGGAGGCCACAATTATTATCCAATTTATAAAACATTTGATTATATCACCGTTGCACCCTAAGGAAGGTTGAGTTCGAATTTCGTGAAATTCGGACCAAAATTGCCATACAAAATGGCCGCCGTTTGTACGCGAATACTGTTAAAAAATGGTATATCATGGTTGTGGACCCTGTAGAGGTCACAATTTTAATTCGATTTTGATGAAACTTGAAATGCATGGTTATAATCCAAATGTCTAGAACTGACCAACAAAATGGCTGCTCCCAATACAGTATGAAATACAGGACTTAATGATGTAGGAAAAATCACTTTCGGTATTGCTTGTTCTCTATCCATCTCTCGAAAATGTGGGCGTATCCTGCCTGGCAGTGCCAGCCTATCTTTTGTAGAGGTGTGTTAATTAACCGACCGGTTAAAAATGAATGTCAATGTTGTGTATTGTTTAATTGGCGTGTTTTCTCGCTAGTTGGGATAACTGCACCAAATATGGTCGATTTCCTTTAACATTAACTGAAAGTTTTTAAGTTTCCCCCAAGCCCCAAAACGTTGACTATACTTAACAAAAATGTCAACCTTTCCCCTTACAGAATGAACATAATTTAATTGTAACACGTTCAGTACCATGGCTGTGTCTCTTCCCAATAAAGTCTGGCCCTTTTCTTTTATAACATAAATTGTGGCTTCAGTTGATTTATTTCCAACTCTCAACAAAGTTGTAAAACATCCAATCACTGTCAATGGTTTGTCACTTCCAAAAGGATAAAGTTTCTTATTTGAAAGTGATTCTCGGAATTTTAAAGACCTTAGATCTAGGTTACATGCGAAAAGCTCGCGAAATTGTTAAATTCATGTTTCTTGGTGCAATCAAGTGTTAACAAATTTCGACAAAAAGGATGACCAGTCACATTTAGTGACCCTACATTTAAAATCAATAATGAATTTCTTTTATCCTTACATAATGGCATTGAAAACAAGTAAGATTTACCGAAACAACGATCTCGTTCAAATAAAAAAATGATGAAAAATGGGCTGTGCGTTTCTTTTTTTGAAGAGTATATAATCATCTTCTTCGTTTACTCTTAAATATCGAAATTCATCTGTCATCCTATATTCACTGCCCCTGTCTTTTCCCGACAGAACGAATTTTAATCGGTAGTTGGACACAGATCACTAAATATTCATGGGCCGTCACCTACGAATGTAGGGCGAAAGTTATTTTTAGTCCTTCTCTCCCTTTCCCTTTTTCCCCCTTTTGCATGGCGATTTTTGTTGACTTTTTGGTGTAGAATTGAAGAAAAGGGTTTAAAAATACATTTTCTGCCAGGTTTTGGTGAATATTCATGATTTTGAGGCGGAAGGATACAAGGGTTGTGAGGTTCGTTACGTTGAAAGGGAGGGCAGAAAATTGCTTGTTTAGTTGTCTCTACTTCCAGCCTGTGTATCTCAAGTTTTTCATGGTGAACCTCATACATCCTTTTGGGACAGAGTTTGCCACATGTTGCTCCATCTGTGGCAGAAAGCGTTCTACCCAACGAATATTTGGGAAAAAGTTACAGCCGGTCTAAGAGACGAGAATTAACATTAAAGTCAATGGGGAAATAATTAGTGATCTGTGGCCTGTCTGTGTGTGACATGGCTGTGACTGATATACCTTAGTTTTGAAAACATGATGACTAAATTGTCAGAAAATATGTATAAAATATTTTGAGAAGAGAAAAACTCAAAAAATGTTAAATTTAAAAAAAAATTATCAAAGTTTGGTGAAAAATTGTGATTTTACTGCAAATTTCTCAATTTTCAGGTTTTATTTAATTTCTAACAGTAAGAGAAATACTTCAATGTCCAATTTTGGTGTATTCAGCCTCAGAAAGCACAGATAAAGTGAACAACATTGTAATTTCACCTAATTTTGTCTAAAAATCAGGAATATTCACAAAAAATCTACAGATTCCCCAATTTCGATGTAGAAATTAATGCCTTCATGCCTACTCAAAAGAGTCAAAATTTCTAAAACTGCCCTTATTTCCATTGCTAATGTAACTTAGATGGGATCTATAAGTTTGTCAGGTTTAGAAATAGCTCCAGTTTTCCTACAGAAAATTGAAAATTGGCAACACTGAGTTAATAATATTCAGCAGATGGGTTTGTACAAAATGTTCAAAACAGGGGTTGGCTCAATTTTGCCACCAATTTAGACAGAAAAAGCATTTTTTTCCCCTTTGAAACGTTAAATTCTTGTATTTCCTTCATGAAGGAAGCAATATCCCAGTCTTTATAGACATTTTTCATCCCACCATTCTGTTTAGAGAGGCTATAAATGCCCCACCCCACCCTTTTTTATTTATGTGTTTTGAGAGATGTAATTGCACCTGTGTTGACAAATAAATTATAGTAATTGGAATTTGTTGTTGTCCCCCGCCTTTCGAAGAAAGTTTGGGGACTATTAAAATGGGTTCGTCCGTCTGTCTGTCTGTCTGTCTGTCCGTCACACTTTTTGGGACACAATAACTCTCTTCCTAATTGAGCTAGAATGTTCAAACTTGGTGTATGTGTTTATTAGGTCATTGTAACATGCTTCAGTGTAAACCCTGCGTTTTGATTGGTCAATTAGACACTGTCTATTGGACAATAACACCCTTCTGTTTTAGTAATGTCTTTTGAAATCCTAAAAAAGCATGTTACAATGTCGATAAACACTTCCTGTTTACATGATCTCAGGACATGTCTATTGGACAATAACACCCCTCTAAATGCGAAACAGGAAGTGTTTATCTCCTAAATGCCTTGATGGAGTTCGAAGATGAGCATTTTCCGCTTAGGGTAAGCAGAGATAAGCAATTTGATTGGTTGATGCTTTGGGACACAATAACTTTAGTTCTAATTAAGTGAGATTGATGAAACTTGGTGTATAGTTTCATTATAGTAATACCTTGACTAAGTTCGATAATGAGCATTTTCTGCTCAGGGTAAGCAGAGCTATACGCAATTTGATTGGTCGAGAATTTTGAACACAATAACTCTCCTTCTAATTGAGTTAAAATGTTCAAACTTGGTGTATATGCTTATTAGGTCAATGCCTTGATGGAGTTCGAAGATGAGCATTTTCCGCTTAGGGTAAGCAGAGATAAGCAATTTGATTGGTTGATGCTTTGGGACACAATAACTTTAGTTCTAATTAAGTGAAAGTGATGAAACTTGGTGTATAGTTTCATTATAGTAATACCTTGACTAAGTTCGATAATGAGCATTTTCTGCTCAGGGTAAGCAGAGCGATACGCAATTTGATTGGTCGAGACTTTGGAATACAATAACTCTCCTTCTAATTGAGTTAAAATGTTCAAACTTGGTGTATATGCTTATTAGGTCAATGCCTTGATGGAGTTCGAAGATGAGCATTTTCCGCTTAGGGTAAGCAGAGATAATCAATTTGATTGGTTGATGCTTTGGGACACGATAACTTTAGTTCTAATTAAGTGAGATTGATGAAACTTGGTGTATAGTTTCATTATAGTAATACCTTGACTAAGTTCGATAATGAGCATTTTCTGCTCAGGGTAAGCAGAGCGATATGCAATTTGATTTGCCGAGACTTTGGAACACAATAACTCTCCTTCTAATTGAGTTAAAATGTTCAAAATTGGTGTGTATGCTTATTAGGTCAATGCCTTGATGGAGTTCGAAGATGAGCATTTTCTTCTTACGGTAGGCAGAGATAAGCAATTTTGAGACGACACTTCGTGTTCAGTTTGATTGGGCGATACGTTTGAAAAAAATAAATGTGCGATTAATTAATATGTGTCATCTATTTATTTTGGGATTTCGGCGGGGGACATCAGCCTCACTGTTGGCTTGTTGAATTACAGATAGGAATGTTATTTTTCACCAATAAATGGTTATTTTGTACATTTCCAGGATTTCTAACCTTTTTTGTTTATAATGTCAAACTTAGAACCCTGAGACATGTCAGGCCAATAAGACCACACCCTGATACAAAACTTGTGTAGATGTGTAAATGTCAGCTTAATGGTCAATATTTTCTTATCAAAATCTAGGATTGGTGGTGTTTGTTGCATTTATGTTACTTTTAGAGCAGTAAAATGTTAATTTTGCCCCATTTCAGGCCTCTTTTATGTTGTATACCCTGTCATAACTGCCTTTTTGACTTCATTTTTCCAGGCAATTGATGCAATGGTCCAGACATCTTGATTCAGCACAAGACTTGCAATAAAGATTTGTATGATGCCTCTGAGTTTTGAGATGTTGAAAACATTGAACTATTTTCAAATTCGTGAAAATTGTGTATTCTGTGACCCTTTTGTTAGGGAGGGGTTGTCATAGACCAAAAATGGCATTTTTTTCTTTCATCAAGGCCTATTTTTAACCATAATTCATATTTACTGCACCTATTTTAGTTTTTATGTACATATATTAGCCAGGGATAGTAAAACATAGCTGTTAGACAGATTTCTTTGGTAATGTTAGCTCTGCAACCAAAGATAGGATTGATTCAGTCATTGACATTTTTAGGGGGTGGGGTTACATGTTTCAGTACAGACCTCTATAATTACAACCAATGCATCTGATTTGTGATTTTTCTGTTTGCATATTGTCCAGGGTTTCCAAAAATATATTATTTGCCAGTCTGACTATCTAAAAAAGTGGAAAATTATTGGTTTTTTGAAAGATGCTACATGTAACTTTTGTACATTTTTCATGACATGGCAGTAAAATAATATATTTTTGAAAAAAAATCCAGATTATGAGTGTTTTCTGTGTAATTTGTTTGTAACTTGTCTTATTTTTTCACAAAACTCAAATACTGCCTTTAATAAGAAAGATTTTTAAACTTTAGCACAAAAGGCCCAGGGACCTGAGATGCACCGTTGTACATAGAGCAGCATGTATACTTAAAGGGCCATCATTTTTGGAGTTATTCTTTGATTTTGATTTTCTTTCACCGGTGTGTTGCCAGAACATATGGGAAGCATATAAAAGAGGCCTTTTGGTGATACCTAAAGTTTCACTCCTATATAGGACACAGATCACTAAATATTCATGGGCCGTCACCTACGAATGTAGGGCGAAAGTTATTTTTAGTCCTTCTCTCCCTTTCCCTTTTTCCCCCTTTTGCATGGCGATTTTTGTTGACTTTTTGGTGTAGAATTGAAGAAAAGGGTTTAAAAATACATTTTCTGTCAGGTTTTGGTGAATATTCATGATTTTGAGGCGGAAGGATACAAGGGTTGTGAGGTTGGTTACGTTGAAAGGGAGGGCAGAAAATTGCTTGTTTAGTTGTCTCTACTTCCAGCCTGTGTATCTCAAGTTTTTCATGGTGAACCTCATACATCCTTTTGGGCCAGAGTTTGCCACATGTTGCTCCATCTGTGGCAGAAAGCGTTCTACCCAACGAATATTTGGAAAAAAGTTACAGCCGGTCTAAGAGACGAGAATTAACATTAAAGTCAATGGGGAAATAATTAGTGATCTGTGGCCAGTTGTTTCTCGTGTCCTCAGAATTCCCGTAATTAGAGTCGCAACGACCTTGACCTGAAAAATTGAGTCGCGAACCAGATTGCTGGTAGCGTGGTCGTCAACATGTCGGCGGTGGGGGTGATTTTGACCGAGTTTTACAACAGCTAGCATAATGGCCATAGTCATGGCACCTACATACTCCTGCGCAGTGTTTCGTTTGATTAGAACTAATCCACTTCACACTGCTATCTTGAGTGAACATTGTTGTGCTAAATTATTATTGGTCAGTAGTGCCATTACCAACCAATGACCTACATTGTAACAAACAATATCGGGGTTAACCAGACCTCAAAATATGTTACCGCAATGTATCTAGTGACAATCGCGACTTGTTTACGTCATAACCCGCGAAATTTATTATGCTCGATTATCCAGTGCCAACATGTTTTCTTCGTGGGCCATTTTGAAAATTATGCCGAATGCGAGAAGAGAGGAGGGATTTGATTGGACGTTAAAAAGAGACACGCCCCGCTCAATTTCAAGAATATGACTTCTATCCAGCAATGGTAAGAGAGGGATTTCTCGCGCCATTGCTTCAGGAATATGTGGCACCTATTACATTTACGGTGTATCGCTGGACAAGTTCCATTACTTTGTGTCCCATATTACCGCATCTGTAACACTTCATCATTTCAAAATTACTCGGAGGACGTCTTCTAAAATCCCCTCTGCCTCTGTACAAAATTCGATTTATTTCTGTCTTTCCGCCATTTGCAGGTATATCAAAATTTTTCACTTGTCTTTGGGTTGCTTCCATGGTTCTGGCAAGCGTTTGTAGGTCAGGCACACGTAATCCTTGCCCTCGTTCCAAACATTTCCTCTGTAAATCGTGAGACGTGCACATTTGGATAACTTGATCCCGAATTTCTTCAACATGGACAAAACCACGGGCGTCGCCGCGCAAATGTAATGGAGTTACAAATTGGTCCACGGTTTCGTTAGGAAATTGATAAAGTTTCCTAAACAAGTGTCTTTCATACGGGGTGTTTATTTGCGGAGTAAAATAGCCATCCAATAATCTCAAAGTCACGGCGTATACGTTGTCGTCATCTGCTGGCGCGGGAACGTCAAAGGTGAAAAAAAAATATCTTGCATCTGTATTCCGCCACAGTGCAATAATAATGATTTCTTCTGTGCATTGCTACGAATTCCTTTCCCATCAATAAAAACTTCAAAGGCACACTTCCATTTGCACCATCTTGTTACCACGGACGTTGGATCCCCCGAACAATCAAAATTTGGAATTCCACCAATTTCTGTAGGAATATAGGCCGCCATACGTCTTCTTTTCCGTGAAAATTATCCTAGTCGCCAATTGTTATATATCCCCGGACATATATCTTAAGGATTGCATCGGATTTAACTCAGATTAAAATACACACATAGGAATCTAACCAAACACGTTTTAGGCCGCCATACGTCTTCTTTTCCGTGAAAATTATCCTCGTCGCCAATTGTTATATCTTCCCGGACATATATCTTAAGGATTGCATCGGATTTAACTCAGATTAAAATACACACATACGAATCTAACCAAACACGTTTTATTCCTCTTATTGCCCCCCGCCTTTCGAAGAAAGTTGGGGGACTATTAAAATGAGTTCGTCCGTCTGTCTGTCAGTCTGTCCGTCTGTCCGTCACACTTTTTGGGACACAATAACTCTCTTCCTAACTGAGCTAGAATTTTCAAACTTTGTGTATGTGTTTATTAGGTCAATGCCTTGATGGAGTTCGAAGATGGGCATTTTCCGCGTAGGGTAAGCATAGATAAGCGATTTGATTGGTTGATGCTTTGGGACACGATAACTTTAGTTCTAATTAAGTGAGATTGATGAAACTTGGTGTTGTGCTAAATTATTATTGGTCAGTAGTGCCATTACCAACCAATGACCTACATTGTAACAAACAATATCGGGGTTAACCAGACCTCAAAATATGTTACCGCAATGTATCTGGTGACAATCGCGACTTGTTTACGTCATAACCCGCGAAATTTATTATGCTCGATTATCCAGTGCCAACATGTTTTCTTCGTGGGCCATTTTGAAAATTATGCCGAATGCGAGAAGAGAGGAGGGATTTGATTGGACGTTAAAAAGAGACACGCCCCGCTCAATTTCAAGAATATGACTTCTATCCAGCAATGGTAAGAGAGGGATTTCTCGCGCCATTGCTTCAGGAATATGTGGCACCTATTACATTTACGGTGTATCGCTGGACAAGTTCCATTACTTTGTGTCCCATATTACCGCATCTGTAACACTTCATCATTTCAAAATTACTCGGAGGACGTCTTCTAAAATCCCCTCTGCCTCTGTACAAAATTCGATTTATTTCTGTCTTTCCGCCATTTGCAGGTATATCAAAATTTTTCACTTGTCTTTGGGTTGCTTCCATGGTTCTGGCAAGCGTTTGTAGGTCAGTCACACGTAATCCTTGCCCTCGTTCCAAACATTTCCTCTGTAAATCGTGAGACGTGCACATTTGGATAACTTGATCCCGAATTTCTTCAACATGGTCAAAACCACGGGCGTCGCCGCGCAAATGTAATTGAGTTACAAATTGGTCCACGGTTTCGTTAGGAAATTGATAAAGTTTCCTAAACAAGTGTCTTTCATACGGGGTGTTTATTTGCGGAGTAAAATAGCCATCCAATAATCTCAAAGTCACGGCGTATACGTTGTCGTCATCTGCTGGCGCGGGAACGTCAAAGGTGAAAAAAAATATCTTGCATCTGTATTCCGCCACAGTGCAATAATAATGATTTCTTCTGTGCATTGCTACGAATTCCTTTCCCATCAATAAAAACTTCAAAGGCACACTTCCATTTGCACCATCTTGTTACCACGGACGTTGGATCCCCCGAACAATCAAAATTTGGAATTCCACCAATTTCTGTAGGAATATAGGCCGCCATACGTCTTCTTTTCCGTGAAAATTATCCTAGTCGCCAATTGTTATATCTTCCCGGACATATATCTTAAGGATTGCATCGGATTTAACTCAGATTAAAATACACACATACGAATCTAACCAAACACGTTTTATTCCTCTTATTGCCCCCCGCCTTTCGAAGAAAGTTGGGGGACTATTAAAATGAGTTCGTCCGTCTGTCTGTCAGTCTGTCCGTCTGTCCGTCACACTTTTTGGGACACAATAACTCTCTTCCTAACTGAGCTAGAATTTTCAAACTTTGTGTATGTGTTTATTAGGTCAATGCCTTGATGGAGTTCGAAGATGGGCATTTTCCGCGTAGGGTAAGCATAGATAAGCGATTTGATTGGTTGATGCTTTGGGACACGATAACTTTAGTTCTAATTAAGTGAGATTGATGAAACTTGGTGTTGCGCTAAATTATTATTGGTCAGTAGTGCCATTACCAACCAATGACCTACATTGTAACAAACAATATCGGGGTTAACCAGACCTCAAAATATGTTACCGCAATGTATCTGGTGACAATCGCGACTTGTTTACGTCATAACCCGCGAAATTTATTATGCTCGATTATCCAGTGCCAACATGTTTTCTTCGTGGGCCATTTTGAAAATTATGCCGAATGCGAGAAGAGAGGAGGGATTTGATTGGACGTTAAAAAGAGACACGCCCCGCTCAATTTCAAGAATATGACTTCTATCCAGCAATGGTAAGAGAGGGATTTCTCGCGCCATTGCTTCAGGAATATGTGGCACCTATTACATTTACGGTGTATCGCTGGACAAGTTCCATTACTTTGTGTCCCATATTACCGCATCTGTAACACTTCATCATTTCAAAATTACTCGGAGGACGTCTTCTAAAATCCCCTCTGCCTCTGTACAAAATTCGATTTATTTCTGTCTTTCCGCCATTTGCAGGTATATCAAAATTTTTCACTTGTCTTTGGGTTGCTTCCATGGTTCTGGCAAGCGTTTGTAGGTCAGTCACACGTAATCCTTGCCCTCGTTCCAAACATTTCCTCTGTAAATCGTGAGACGTGCACATTTGGATAACTTGATCCCGAATTTCTTCAACATGGTCAACACCACGGGCGTCGCCGCGCAAATGTAATTGAGTTACAAATTGGTCCACGGTTTCGTTAGGAAATTGATAAAGTTTCCTAAACAAGTGTCTTTCATACGGGGTGTTTATTTGCGGAGTAAAATAGCCATCCAATAATCTCAAAGTCACGGCGTATACGTTGTCGTCATCTGCTGGCGCGGGAACGTCAAAGGTGAAAAAAAATATCTTGCATCTGTATTCCGCCACAGTGCAATAATAATGATTTCTTCTGTGCATTGCTACGAATTCCTTTCCCATCAATAAAAACTTCAAAGGCACACTTCCATTTGCACCATCTTGTTACCACGGACGTTGGATCCCCCGAACAATCAAAATTTGGAATTCCACCAATTTCTGTAGGAATATAGGCCGCCATACGTCTTCTTTTCCGTGAAAATTATCCTAGTCGCCAATTGTTATATATCCCCGGACATATATCTTAAGGATTGCATCGGATTTAACTCAGATTAAAATACACACATAGGAATCTAACCAAACACGTTTTAGGCCGCCATACGTCTTCTTTTCCGTGAAAATTATCCTCGTCGCCAATTGTTATATCTTCCCGGACATATATCTTAAGGATTGCATCGGATTTAACTCAGATTAAAATACACACATACGAATCTAACCAAACACGTTTTATTCCTCTTATTGCCCCCCGCCTTTCGAAGAAAGTTGGGGGACTATTAAAATGAGTTCGTCCGTCTGTCTGTCAGTCTGTCCGTCTGTCCGTCACACTTTTTGGGACACAATAACTCTCTTCCTAACTGAGCTAGAATTTTCAAACTTGGTGTATGTGTTTATTAGGTCAATGCCTTTATGGAGTTCGAAGATGGGCATTTTCCGCGTAGGGTAAGCATAGATAAGTGATTTGATTGGTTGATGCTTTGGGACACGATAACTTTAGTTCTAATTAAGTGAGATTGATGAAACTTGGTGTATAGTTTCATTACAGTAATACCTTGACTTTGGAACACAATAACTCTCCTTCTAATCGAGTTAAAATGTACAAACTTGGTGTATATGCTTATTAGGTCAATGCCTTGATGGAGTTCGAAGATGAGCATTTTCCGCTTAGGGTAAGCAGAGATAAGCAATTTGATTGGTTGATGCTTTGGGACACGATAACTTTAGTTCTAATTAAGTGAGAGTGATGAAACTTGGTGTATAGTTTCATTACAGTAACACCTTGACTGAGTTTGATAATGAGCATTTTCTGCTCAGGGTAAGCAGGGCGATACTTAATTTGATTGGTCGAGAATTTGGAACACAATAACTCTCCTTCTAATTGAGTTAAAATGTTCAAAATTGGTGTATATGCTTATTAGGTCAATGCCTTGATGGAGTTCGAAGATGAGCATTTTCCGCTAAGGGTAAGCAGAGATAAGCAATTGGATTGGTTGATGCTTTTGGACACGATGACTTTAGTTCTAATTAAGTGGGAGTGATGAAACTTGGTGTATAGTTTCATTACAGTAATACCTTGACTAAGATCGATAATGAGAATTTTCTGCTCAGGGTAAGCAGAGCGATAAGCAATTTGATTTGTCGAGACTTTGGAACACAATAACTCTCCTTCGAATTGAGTTAAAATGGTCAAAATTGGTGTGTATGCTTATTAGGTCAATGCCTTGATGGAGTTAGAAGATGAGCATTTTCCGCTTAGGGTAAGCAGAGATAAGCAATTTGATTGGTTGATACTTTGGGACAAGATAACTAAGGTTCATCTTGATTGATGATTTTTATACAAATACAATGACTGCATTCTCATTCAGTAATGGATTCGACAGTAACAGTGTATAGAAACGATTGACTCGGACACGAGGGCCCTTTCCCTTGGCCAGAGGGGCCCTTTTGTCAAGCGTGGGGGCCCTTTTGTCTAACTAGGGTACATTTTCATTTTTCTCGTCAGTTTTAGCATTTTTCTTTATAAAACACTTTTGGATGACACTTCGTGTACAGTTTGGTTGCTCGATACGTTTGAAAAAAATAAATGTGCGATTAATTAATATGTGTCATCTATTTATTTTAGGACTTCGGCGGGTGACATCAGCCTCACTGTTGGCTTGTTGTTATACACGCAACTCTTATTAACGATAGAGGGGTACAGCAATTGAAATAGTGATCACGTGTATATAAGTAACCTTATATCCATACATATTCATCAGACACTACAGGTTCCTCCTCTGTTTCGGAGATATTTATTGCTAATTGAGTTGGCACATTCCCCCCCAGGTTATAGCAAAGCGAATTCTATAAATTTG
This sequence comes from Patella depressa, assembly GCA_948474765.1. NCBI lineage: Eukaryota > Metazoa > Mollusca > Gastropoda > Patellidae > Patella > Patella depressa. Next base: position 40,215,719 of record OX419720.1, on the reverse strand, counting down.
TTTGACCAGATGTCATGCTTAATTTTTTCGGACACATGCTTTGATATTGACATGTCTGCTAGCGGCTGACTCGTAGGCGGTGCTGATTGGTGCGTGTCTCCCATACCTGCATTATGAAACAGCTGCGCTGCATTGAAATTTAAAACCGACAGAGCAGACAGTAGTGGCGTTGACGTTTCACTGGAGAGAGGAGTTACATTGGTTGTTGAACTGCTTGTTGTTGGCCCTGGCGACACTGTTGTTGGTATATCAGATGAGGCTTTTGTTGAGGCTTCAACGGTTTGACTGGTTACCGTCGCAGATGCAGCCGATGCCCAACTCTTATTTGCTGGACCATTTTGGCTGAACACTAGGCCCCTATCCATCATTTTTATACGCCCACAAGTGGACGTATTATGTCGTCGTCCTGTCCGCCCGGACGTCCGCACGTCCGTCCACAATTGTTTGTGGACTCTCTACAGGTCACAATTCTTACCCGATTTTGACGAAACTTAAAATATAGGTTTATCCCCAAAAGATCTCGGCTGCTTTCGATATTGGCATGTATCGGATCAAATCTTCATAGATTATCGCCCCTGGTTGTACGAAAAATCACGTTTTTAGCTTGTGGACCCAATAGAGGTCACAATTTTGAACCAATTTTGATGAAACTTGACATGCATGATTATAACCCAAAGATCTTGGTTCCTTTCGATATTTGCGCCCATTGGAACGTAATTTCCTGAATTTTGGCCCATGATTGCCCGAAAAATCACCTTTTTAGCTTGTGGTCCCTCTGGAGGTCACAATTATTATCCGATTTAAAAAACCGTTTGATGATATCACCGTTACACTCTAAGGTAGGTTTAGTTCGAATTTCGGGAAAATCGGACCAAAAATGCCATACAAAATGGCCGCCGTTTGTATGCAAATACTGTTAAAAAATGGTATATCAAGGTTGTGGACCCTGTAGAGGTCACAATTTTAATTCGATTTTTTTGAAACTTGAAATTCATGGTTATAACCCAAAGATCTTGGTTCCTTTCAATATTTGCGCATATCGGATAGTAACTTCCTGAATTATGGCCCCTGATTATACGCAAAATCGCCTTTTTATACGCCCTCATTTTTATGTGGACGTATATTGTCGTCGCCCCTGTCCATCCGTCCGTCCGTCCGTCCACAATTTGTTTGTGGACTCTCTACAGGTCACAATTCTTATCTGATTTTGACGAAACTTGAAATATAGGTTTATCCCCAAAAGATCTCGACTGCTTTCCATATTGGCATGTATCGGATCAAAACTTCATGGATTATGGCCCCTGATTGTACGAAAAATCACGTTTTTAGCTTGTGGACCCTATAGAGGTCACAATTTTGAACCGATTTTGATGAAACTTGACATGCATGTTTATAACCCAATGATCTTGGCTCCTTTCGATATTTGCGCCTATCGGAACGTAATTTCTTGAATTATGGCCCCTGATTGTCCGAAAAATCACCTTTTTATACGCCCACATTTTCATGTGGACGTATTATGTCGTCGCCCCTGTCCGTCCGGACGTCCGTCCGTCCGTCCACAATTTGTTTGTGGACTCTCTACAGGTCACAATTCTTATCCGATTTTGACGAAACTTGAAATATAGGTTTATCCCCAAAAGATCTCGGCTGCTTTCGATATTGGCATGTATCGGATCAAAACTTCATGGATTATGGCCCCTGATTGTACGAAAAATCACGTTTTTAGCTTGTGGACCCTATAGAGGTCACAATTTTGAACCGATTTTGATGAAAATTGACATGCATGTTTGTAACCCAAAGATTTTGGTTCCTTTCGATATTTGCGGCTATCAGAATGTAATTTCCTGAATTATGGCCCCTGATTGTCCGAAAAATCACCCTTTTTAGCTTGTGGTCCCTCTGGAGGTCACAATTATTATTCGATTTAAAAAACCGTTTGACTATATCACCGTTACACCCTAAGGAAGGTTGAGTTCGAATTTCGGGAAAATCGGACGAAAATTGCCATACAAAATGGCCGCCGTTTGTACGCGAATACTGTTAAAAAATTGTATATCATGGTTTGTGGACCTTGTAAAAGTCACATTTTTAAATCGATTTTGATGAAACTTGAAATTCATGGTTATAACCCAAAGATCTTGGTTCCATTCGATATTTGCACATATTGGAACGTAACTTCATGAATTATGGCCCCTGATTATACGCAAAATCGCCTTTTTTTTAGCTTAGAGGTCACAATTATTATTCGATTTAAAAAAACGTTTGATTATATCACCGATACACCCTAAGAAAGGTGGAGTTCGAATTTCGGGAAAATCGGACGAAAATTGCCATACAAAATGGCCGCCGTTTGTACGCGAATACTGTTAAAAAATGGTATATCAAGGTTGTGGACCCTGTGGAGGTCACAATTTTGATTTGATTTTGATGAAACTTGAAATTCATGGTTATAACCCAAAGATCTTGCTTCCTTTCGATATTTGCGCATATCGGATCGTAACTTCCTGAATTATGGCCCCTGATTATACGCAAAATCGCCTTTTTTTTAGCTTGGAGGTCACAATTATTATCCGATTTAAAAAAAACGTTTGATTATATTACCGTTACACCGTAAGGAAGGTTGAGTTCGAATTTCGGGAAAATCAGACCAAAATTGCCATACAAAATGGCCGCCGTTTGTACTCGAATACTGTTAAAAAATGGTATATCAAGGTTGTGGACCCTGTAAAGGTCACAATTTTAATTTGATTTTGATGAAACTTGAAATTCATGGTTATAACCCAAAGATCTTGGTTCCTTTCAATATTTGCGCATATCGGATCGTAACTTCCTGAATTATTAGGTCAATGCCTTTATGGAGTTCGAAGATGGGCATTTTCCGCGTAGGGTAAGCATAGATAAGTGATTTGATTGGTTGATGCTTTGGGACACGATAACTTTAGTTCTAATTAAGTGAGATTGATGAAACTTGGTGTATAGTTTCATTACAGTAATACCTTGACTTTGGAACACAATAACTCTCCTTCTAATCGAGTTAAAATGTACAAACTTGGTGTATATGCTTATTAGGTCAATGCCTTGATGGAGTTCGAAGATGAGCATTTTCCGCTTAGGGTAAGCAGAGATAAGCAATTTGATTGGTTGATGCTTTGGGACACGATAACTTTAGTTCTAATTAAGTGAGAGTGATGAAACTTGGTGTATAGTTTCATTACAGTAAAACCTTGACTGAGTTTGATAATGAGCATTTTCTGCTCAGGGTAAGCAGGGCGATACTTAATTTGATTGGTCGAGAATTTGGAACACAATAACTCTCCTTCTAATTGAGTTAAAATGTTCAAAATTGGTGTATATGCTTATTAGGTCAATGCCTTGATGGAGTTCGAAGATGAGCATTTTCCGCTAAGGGTAAGCAGAGATAAGCAATTGGATTGGTTGATGCTTTTGGACACGATGACTTTAGTTCTAATTAAGTGGGAGTGATGAAACTTGGTGTATAGTTTCATTACAGTAATACCTTGACTAAGATCGATAATGAGAATTTTCTGCTCAGGGTAAGCAGAGCGATAAGCAATTTGATTTGTCGAGACTTTGGAACACAATAACTCTCCTTCGAATTGAGTTAAAATGGTCAAAATTGGTGTGTATGCTTATTAGGTCAATGCCTTGATGGAGTTAGAAGATGAGCATTTTCCGCTTAGGGTAAGCAGAGATAAGCAATTTGATTGGTTGATACTTTGGGACAAGATAACTAAGGTTCATCTTGATTGATGATTTTTATACAAATACAATGACTGCATTCTCATTCAGTAATGGATTCGACAGTAACAGTGTATAGAAACGATTGACTCGGACACGAGGGCCCTTTCCCTTGGCCAGAGGGGCCCTTTTGTCAAGCGTGGGGGCCCTTTTGTCTAACTAGGGTACATTTTCATTTTTCTCGTCAGTTTTAGCATTTTTCTTTATAAAACACTTTTGGATGACACTTCGTGTACAGTTTGGTTGCTCGATACGTTTGAAAAAAATAAATGTGCGATTAATTAATATGTGTCATCTATTTATTTTAGGACTTCGGCGGGTGACATCAGCCTCACTGTTGGCTTGTTGTTATACACGCAACTCTTATTAACGATAGAGGGGTACAGCAATTGAAATAGTGATCACGTGTATATAAGTAACCTTATATCCATACATATTCATCAGACACTACAGGTTCCTCCTCTGTTTCGGAGATATTTATTGCTAATCGAGTTGGCACATTCCCCCCCCAGGTTATAGCAAAGCGAATTCTATAAATTTGTTTGACCAGATGTCATGCTTAATTTTTTCGGACACATGCTTTGATATTGACATGTCTGCTAGCGGCTGACTCGTAGGCGGTGCTGATTGGTGCGTGTCTCCCATACCTGCATTATGAAACAGCTGCGCTGCATTGAAATTTAAAACCGACAGAGCAGACAGTAGTGGCGTTGACGTTTCACTGGAGAGAGGAGTTACATTGGTTGTTGAACTGCTTGTTGTTGGCCCTGGCGACACTGTTGTTGGTATATCAGATGAGGCTTTTGTTGAGGCTTCAACGGTTTGACTGGTTACCGTCGCAGATGCAGCCGATGCCCAACTCTTATTTGCTGGACCATTTTGGCTGAACACTAGGCCCCTATCCATCATTTTTATACGCCCACAAGTGGACGTATTATGTCGTCGTCCTGTCCGCCCGGACGTCCGCACGTCCGTCCACAATTGTTTGTGGACTCTCTACAGGTCACAATTCTTACCCGATTTTGACGAAACTTAAAATATAGGTTTATCCCCAAAAGATCTCGGCTGCTTTCGATATTGGCATGTATCGGATCAAATCTTCATAGATTATCGCCCCTGGTTGTACGAAAAATCACGTTTTTAGCTTGTGGACCCAATAGAGGTCACAATTTTGAACCAATTTTGATGAAACTTGACATGCATGATTATAACCCAAAGATCTTGGTTCCTTTCGATATTTGCGCCCATTGGAACGTAATTTCCTGAATTTTGGCCCATGATTGCCCGAAAAATCACCTTTTTAGCTTGTGGTCCCTCTGGAGGTCACAATTATTATCCGATTTAAAAAACCGTTTGATGATATCACCGTTACACTCTAAGGTAGGTTTAGTTCGAATTTCGGGAAAATCGGACCAAAAATGCCATACAAAATGGCCGCCGTTTGTATGCAAATACTGTTAAAAAATGGTATATCAAGGTTGTGGACCCTGTAGAGGTCACAATTTTAATTCGATTTTTTTGAAACTTGAAATTCATGGTTATAACCCAAAGATCTTGGTTCCTTTCAATATTTGCGCATATCGGATAGTAACTTCCTGAATTATGGCCCCTGATTATACGCAAAATCGCCTTTTTATACGCCCTCATTTTTATGTGGACGTATATTGTCGTCGCCCCTGTCCGTCCGTCCGTCCGTCCGTCCACAATTTGTTTGTGGACTCTCTACAGGTCACAATTCTTATCTGATTTTGACGAAACTTGAAATATAGGTTTATCCCCAAAAGATCTCGACTGCTTTCCATATTGGCATGTATCGGATCAAAACTTCATGGATTATGGCCCCTGATTGTACGAAAAATCACGTTTTTAGCTTGTGGACCCTATAGAGGTCACAATTTTGAACCGATTTTGATGAAACTTGACATGCATGTTTATAACCCAATGATCTTGGCTCCTTTCGATATTTGCGCCTATCGGAACGTAATTTCTTGAATTATGGCCCCTGATTGTCCGAAAAATCACCTTTTTATACGCCCACATTTTCATGTGGACGTATTATGTCGTCGCCCCTGTCCGTCCGGACGTCCGTCCGTCCGTCCACAATTTGTTTGTGGACTCTCTACAGGTCACAATTCTTATCCGATTTTGACGAAACTTGAAATATAGGTTTATCCCCAAAAGATCTCGGCTGCTTTCGATATTGGCATGTATCGGATCAAAACTTCATGGATTATGGCCCCTGATTGTACGAAAAATCACGTTTTTAGCTTGTGGACCCTATAGAGGTCACAATTTTGAACCGATTTTGATGAAAATTGACATGCATGTTTGTAACCCAAAGATTTTGGTTCCTTTCGATATTTGCGGCTATCAGAATGTAATTTCCTGAATTATGGCCCCTGATTGTCCGAAAAATCACCCTTTTTAGCTTGTGGTCCCTCTGGAGGTCACAATTATTATTCGATTTAAAAAACCGTTTGACTATATCACCGTTACACCCTAAGGAAGGTTGAGTTCGAATTTCGGGAAAATCGGACGAAAATTGCCATACAAAATGGCCGCCGTTTGTACGCGAATACTGTTAAAAAATTGTATATCATGGTTTGTGGACCTTGTAAAAGTCACATTTTTAAATCGATTTTGATGAAACTTGAAATTCATGGTTATAACCCAAAGATCTTGGTTCCATTCGATATTTGCACATATTGGAACGTAACTTCATGAATTATGGCCCCTGATTATACGCAAAATCGCCTTTTTTTTAGCTTAGAGGTCACAATTATTATTCGATTTAAAAAAACGTTTGATTATATCACCGTTACACCCTAAGAAAGGTGGAGTTCGAATTTCGGGAAAATCGGACGAAAATTGCCATACAAAATGGCCGCCGTTTGTACGCGAATACTGTTAAAAAATGGTATATCAAGGTTGTGGACCCTGTGGAGGTCACAATTTTGATTTGATTTTGATGAAACTTGAAATTCATGGTTATAACCCAAAGATCTTGCTTCCTTTCGATATTTGCGCATATCGGATCGTAACTTCCTGAATTATGGCCCCTGATTATACGCAAAATCGCCTTTTTTTTAGCTTGGAGGTCACAATTATTATCCGATTTAAAAAAACGTTTGATTATATTACCGTTACACCGTAAGGAAGGTTGAGTTCGAATTTCGGGAAAATCAGACCAAAATTGCCATACAAAATGGCCGCCGTTTGTACTCGAATACTGTTAAAAAATGGTATATCAAGGTTGTGGACCCTGTAAAGGTCACAATTTTAATTTGATTTTGATGAAACTTGAAATTCATGGTTATAACCCAAAGATCTTGGTTCTTTTCGATATTTGCGCATATCGGATCGTAACTTCCTGAATTATGGCCCCTGGTTATACACAAAATCCCCCTTTCTTTAGCTTGTGGTCCCTCTGGAGGTCACAATTATTATCCAATTTAAAAAAAACGTTTGATTATATCACCGTTACACTGTAAGGAAGGTTGAGTTTGAATTTCGGGAAAATCGGACCAAAATTGACAGACAAAATGGCCGCCGTTTGTACGCGAATACTGTTAAAAAATGATATATCATGGTTGTGGACTCTGTATAGGTCACAATTTTAATTCGATTTTGATGAGGAAGGTTGAGTTTTAATTTCGTGAAAATCGTACCAAAATTGCCGGACGAAATGGTCGCCGTTTGTACACGAATAGTGTAAAAATATGGTATATCATGGTTGTGGACTCTCTACAGGTCACAATTCTTATCCGATTTTGATGAAAAGTCACATTTCTAGGTTGTGTACCGTCACACAATAATCATTGTCGGTTTCGAATTTTATTAATATCAGACAGGAACTGACCAACTAAATGGCTGCTCCCAATACAGTATGAAATACAGGACTTAAAGATGAAGGAAAAATCACTTTCGGTATTGCTTGTTCTCTGTCCATCTCTCGAAAATGTGGGCGTATCCTGCCTGGCAGTGCCAGCCTATCTTTTAGCTTGTGGTCCCTCTGGAGGTCACAATTATTATCCGATTTAAAAAACCGTTTGATTATATCACCGTTACACCCTAAGGAAGGTTGAGTTCGAATTTCGGGAAAATCGGACCAAAATTGCCATAGAAAATGGCCGTCGTTTGTACGCAAATACTGTTAAAAAAAAGGTATATCAAGGTTGTGGACCCTGTTGAGGTCACAATTTTAATTCGATTTTGATGAAACTTGAAATGCATGGTTACAACCCAAAGGTCTTGGTTCCTTTCGATATTTGCGCATATCGGATCTTAACTTCCTGAATTATGGCCCCTGATTTTACGCAAAATTGCCTTTTTATACGCCCACATTTTCATTTGGACGTATTATGTCGTCGCCCCTGTCCTTCCGGACGTCCGTCCGACCGTACACAATTTGTTTGTGGACTCTCTACAGGTCACAATTCTTATCCGATTTTGACGAAACTTGAAATATAGGTTTATCCCCAAAAGATCTCGTCTGCTTGTATTGGCATGTATTGGATCAAAACTTCATGGATTATGGCCCCTGAGTGTACGAAAAATCACGTTTTTAGCTTGTGGACCCTATAGAGGTCACAATTTTGAACCGATTTTGATGAAACTTGACATGCATGTTTATAACCCAAAGATCTTGGTTCCTTTCGATATTTACGCCTATCGGAATGTAATTTCTTGAATTATGGCCCCTGATTGTCCGAAAAATCACCTTTTTAGCTTGTGGTCCCGCGGGAGGTCACAATTATTATCCGATTTAAAAAAAACGTTTGATTATATCACTGTTACACCCTAAGGTAGGTTGAGTTCGAATTTCTTGAAAATCGGACGAAAATTGCCATACAAAATGGCCGCCGTTTGTACGCTAATACTGTTAAAAAATGGTATATCAAGGTTGTGGACCCTGTAGAGGTCACAATTTTAATTCGATTTTGATGAAACATGAAATTTATGGTTATAACCCAAAGATCTTGGTTCCTTTCGATATTTGCGCATATCGGATCGTAACTTCCTGAATTATGGCCCCTGATTATACGCAAAATCGCCTTTTTATAGTTTGTGGTTGCTCTGGAGGTCATAATTATTATCCGATTTAAGAAAACGTTTGATTATATTACCGTTACACCGTAAGGAAGGTTGAGTTCGAATTTCGGGAAAATCGGACCAAAATTGCCATACAAAATGGCCGCTGTTTGTACGCGAATACTGTTAAAAAAAATGGTATATCATGGTTGTGGACACTGTTGAGGTCACAATTTTGAACCGATTTTGATGAAACTTGACATGCATGTTTATAACCCAAAGATCTTGGTTCCTTTCGATATTTACGCCTATCGGAATGTAATTTCCTGAATTATGGCCCCTGATTGTCCGAAAAATCACCTTTTTAGCTTGTGGTCCCTCGGGAGGTCACAATTATTATCCGATTTAAAAAAAACGTTTGATTATATCACTGTTACACCCTAAGGTAGGTTGAGTTCGAATTTCTTGAAAATCGGACGAAAATTGCCATACAAAATGGCCGCCGTTTGTACGCTAATACTGTTAAAAAATGGTATATCAAGGTTGTGGACCCTGTAGAGGTCACAATTTTAATTCGATTTTGATGAAACATGAAATTTATGGTTATAACCCAAAGATCTTGGTTCCTTTCGATATTTGCGCATATCGGCTCGTAACTTCCTGAATTATGGCCCCTGATTATACGCAAAATCGCCTTTTTATAGCTTGTGGTTCCTCTGAAGGTCATAATTATTATCCGATTTAAGAAAACGTTTGATTATATTACCGTTACACCGTAAGGAAGGTTGAGTTCGAATTTCGGGAAAATCGGACCAAAATTGCCATACAAAATGGCCGCTGTTTGTACGCGAATACTGTTAAAAAAAATGGTATATCATGGTTGTGGACCCTGTAGAGGTCACAATTTTGAACCGATTTTGATGAAACTTGACATGCATGTTTATAACCCAAAGATCTTGGTTCCTTTCGATATTTGCGCCTATCGGAATGTAATTTCCTGAATTATGGCCCCTGATTGTCCGAAAAATCACCTTTTTATACGCCCACATTTTCATGTGGACGTATTATGTCGTCGCCCCTGTCCGTCCGTCGGTCCACAATTTGTTTGTGGACTCTCTACAGATTACAATTCTTATCCGATTTTGACGAAACTTGAAATATAGGTTTATCCCCAAAAGATCTCGACTGCTTTCGATATTGGCATGTATAGGATCAAAACTTCATGGATTATGGCCCCTGATTGTACGAAAAATCACGTTTTTAGCTTGTGGACCCTATAGAGGTCACAATTTTGAACCGATTTTGATGAAACTTGACATGCATGTTTGTAACTCAAAGATCTTGGATCCTTTCGATATTTGCCGCTATCGTAATGTAATTTCCTGAATTATGGCCCCTGATTGTCCGAAAAATCACCCTTTTTAGCGTGTGGTCCCTCTGGAGGTCACAGTTATTATCTGATTTAAAAAACCGTTCGATTATATCACCGTTACACCCTAAGGAAGGTTGAGTTCGAATTTCGGGAAAATCGGACCAAAATTGCCATACAAAATGGCCGCCGTTTGTACGCGAATACTGTTAAAAAATGGTATATCAAGGTTGTGGACCCTGTAGAGGTCACAATTTTAATTCAATTCTGATGAAACTTGAAATTCATGGTTATAACCTAAACATCTTGGTTCCTTTCGATATTTGCGCATATCGGATCGTAACTTCCTGAATTATGGCCCCTGATTATACGCAAAATCGCCTTTTTATACGCCCACATTTTCATGTGGACGTATTATGTCGTCGCCACTGTCCGTCCGGACGTCCGTCCGTCCGTCCGTCCGGACATCCGTCCGTCCGTCCGTCCGTCCGTCCACAATTTGTTTGTGGACTCTCTACAGGTCACAATTCTTATCCGATTTTGACGAAACTTGAAATATAGGTTTATCCCCAAAAGATCTCGGCTGCTTTCGATATTGGCATGTATCGGATCAAAACTTCCTGGATTATGGCCCCTGATTGTACGAAAAATCACGTTTTTAGCTTGTGGACCCTATAGAGGTCACAATTTTGAACCGATTTTGATGAAACTTGACATGCATGTTTGTAACCCAAAGATCTTGGTTCCTTTCGATATTTGCGGCTATCGGAATGTAATTTCCTGGATTATGGCCCCTGATTGTCCGAAAAATCACCCTTTTTAGCTTGTGGTCCCTCTGGAGGTCACAATTATTATTCGATTTAAAAAACCGTTTGATTATATCACCGTTACACCCTAAGGAAGGTTGAGTTCGAATTTCGGGAAAATCGGACGAAAATTGCCATACAAAATGGCCGCCGTTTGTACGCGAAGACAGTTAAAAAATGGTATATCAAGGTTGTGGACCCTGTGGAGGTCACAATTTTGATTCGATTTTGATGAAACTTGAAATTCATGGTTATAACCCAAAGATCTTGCTTCCTTTCGATATTTGCGCATATCGGATCGTAACTTCCTGAATTATGGCCCCTGATTATACGAAAAATCGCCTTTATTTTAGCTTGGAGGTCACAATTATTATTCGATTTAAAAAACCGTTTGATTATATCACCGTTACACCCTAAGGAAGGTTGAGTTCGAATTTCGGGAAAATCGGACGAAAATTGCCATACAAAATGGCCGCCGTTTGTACGCGAATACTGTTAAAAAATGGTATATCAAGGTTGTGGACCCTGTGGAGGTCACAATTTTGATTCGATTTTGATGAAACTTGAAATTCATGGTTATAACCCAAAGATCTTGCTTCCTTTCGATATTTGCGCATATCGGATTGTAACTTCCTGAATTATGGCCCCTGATTATACGCAAAATCGCCTTTCTTTTAGCTTGGAGGTCACAATTATTATCTGATTTAAAAAAACGTTTGATTATATTACCGTTACACCGTAAGGAAGGTTGAGTTCGAATTTCGGGAAAATCAGACCAAAATTGCCATACAAAATGGCCGCCGTTTGTACTCAAATACTGTTAAAAAATGGTATATCAAGGTTGTGGACCCTGTAAAGGTCACAATTTTAATTTGATTTTGATCAAACTTGAAATTCATGGTTATAACCCAAAGATCTTGGTTCTTTTCGATATTTGCACATATCGGATCGTAACTTCCTGAATTATGGCCCCTGGTTATACGCAAAATCCCCCTTTCTTTAGCTTGTGGTCCCTCTGGAGGTCACAATTATTATCCAATTTAAAAAAACGTTAGATTATATCACCGTTACACTGTAAGGAAGGTTGAGTTTGAATTTCGGGAAAATCGGACCAAAATGGCCGCCGTTTGTACGCGAATACTGTTAAAAAAATGGTTGTGGACCCTGTATAGGTCACAATTTTAATTCGATTTTGATTAGGAAGGTTGAGTTCTAATTTCGTGAAAATCATACAAAAATTGCCGGACGAAATGGTCGTTGTTTGTACGCGAATAGTATAAAAATATGGTATATCATGGTTGTGGACTCTCTACAGGTCACAATTCTTTTGATGAAAAGTCACATTTCTAGGTTGTGTACCGTCACACCATAATCATTGTCGGTTTCGAATTTCATGAATATCAGACTGGAACTGACCAACTAAATGGCTGCTCCCAATACAATATGAAATACAGGACTTAAAGATGTAGGAAAAATCCCTTTCGGTATTGCTTGTTCTCTATCCATCTCTCGAAAATGTGGGCGTATCCTGCCTGGCAGTGCCAGCCTATCTTTTTAGCTTGTGGCCCCTCTGGAGGTCACTATTATTATCCGATTTAAAAAAAACGTTTGATTATATTACTGTTACACCCTAAGGTAGGTTGAGTTCGAATTTCGGGAAAATCGGACCAAAATTGCCATACAAAATGGCCGCCGTTTGTACGCGAATACTGTTAAAAAATGGTATATCAAGGTTGTGGACCCTGTGGAGGTCACAATTTTAATTCGATTTTGATGAAACTTGAAATTCATGGTTATAACCCAAAGATCTTGGTTCCTTTCGATATTTGCGCATATCGGATCGTAACTTCCTGAATTATGGCCCCTGATTGTCCGAAAAATCGCCTATGGTCCCTCTGGAGGTCACAATTATTATCCGATTTAAAAAAACGTTTGACTCTATCACCGTTACATCCTACGGAAGGTTGAGTTCGAATTTCTAGGAAATCGGACCATAATTGCCAGAAAAAATGGCCGCCTTTTGTACGCGAACATTGTAAAAATATGGTATATCAAAGTTGTGGACCCTGTAGAGGTCACAATTTTAATTCGATTTTGATGAAACCTGAAATGCTTGTTTATAACCTAAAGATCTTTATTCTTTTCGATATTTGCGCATATCAAATTGTAACTTAATGAATTATGGCCTTTGATTGTAGGAAAAATCACTTTTGGTATTGCTTGTTCTCTGTCTATGTCTCGAACAATTATTATCTGATTTTAAAAAAAAAACTCTGATTATATTACTGTTGCACCGTAAGGAAGGTTGAGTTCGAATTTCGTGAAAATCGTACCAAAATTGCCGGACGAAATGGTTGCCGTTTGTACGCGAATAGTGTAAAAATATGGTATATCATGGTTGTGGACTCTCTACAGGTCACAATTCTTATCCGATTTTGACGAAAAGTAACATTTCTAGGTTGTGTACCGTCACACCATAATCATTGTCGGCTTCGAATTTCATGAATATCAGACTGGAACTGACCAACAAAATGGCTGCTCCCAATACAGTATGAAATACAGGACTTAATGATGTAGGAAAAATCACTTTCGGTATTGCTTGTTCCCTATCCATCTCTCAAAAATGTGGGCGTATCCTGCCTGGCAGTGCCAGCCTATCTTTTTGGCTTGTGGTCCCTCTGGAGGTCACAATTATTTTTCGATTTAAAAAAACATTTGATTATATCACCGTTACACCTTAAGCAAGGTTTGAGTTCGAATTTCGGGAAAATCGGACCAAAATTTACAGAAAAAATGGCTGCCGTTTGTACACGAATACTGTTTAAAAATGGTATATCATGGTTGTGGACCCTGTATAGGTCACAATTTTAATTCGATTTTTATGAAACTCGAAATGCATGGTTATAACCCAAAGATATTGGTTCCTTTCGTTATTTGTCCATATCGGATCGTAACTTCCTTAATTATGGCCCCTGATTGTCCGAAAAATCGCCTATGGTCCCTCTGGGGGTCACAATTATTATCTGATTTGAAAAAAAACAGTTGACTCTATCACCGTTACACCCTACGTAAGGTTGAGTTCGAATTTCGAGAAAATTGGACCATAGTGTAAAAATATGGTATATCATGGTTGTGGACTCTCTACAGGTCACGATTCCTATCCGATTTTGACGAAAAGTCACATTTCTAGGTTGTGTACCGTCACACCATAATCATTGTCGGCTTCGAATTTCATGAATATCAGACTGGAACTAACCAACAAAATGGCTGCTCCCAATACAGTATGAAATATAGGACTTATTGATTTAGGAAAAATCACTTTCGGTATTGCTTGTTCTCTATCCATCTCTCGAAAATGTGGGTGTATCCTGCGTGGCAGTGCCAGCCTATCTTTTTAGCTTGTGGTCCCTCTGGAAGTCGCAATTATTTTCCGATTTAAAAAAACGTTGGATTATATCACCGTTACACTTTAAGGAAGTTTTGAGTTCGAATTTCGGGAAAATCTGACCAAAATTGATAGACAACATGGCCGCCGTTTGTACGCGAATACTGTTAAAAAATGGTATATCATGGTTGTGGACCCTGTATAGGTCACAATTTTGATTCGATTTTGATGCATGGTTATTACCCAAATATCTTGGTTCCTTTCGGTATTTGCGCATATCGGATCGTAACTTCCTGAATTATGGCCCCTGATTGTCCGAAAAATTGCCTATGGTCCCTCTGGAGGTCACAATTATTATCCGATTTAAAAAAAACGTTTGACTCTATCACCGTTACACCATACGGAAGGTTGAGTTCGAATTTCGAGAAAATCGGACCATAATTGCCAGACAAAATTGCCGCCGTTTGTACGCGAATAGTGTGAAAAATATGGTATATCAAAGTTGTGGACCCTGTAGAGGTCACAATTTTAATTTGATTTTGATGAAACCTGAAATGCATGTCTATAACCTAAAGATCTTGATTCTTTTCGATATTTGCGCATATCAAATTGTAACTTAATGAATTATGGCCTTTGATTGTAGGAAAAATCACTTTCAGTATTGCTTGTTCTCTATCTATCTCTTGAACAATTATTATCCGATTTAAAAAAAAACTCTGATTGTATTACTGTTGCACCGTAAGGGGTTGAGTTCGAATTTCGTGAACATCGTACCGAAATTGCCGGACGAAATGGTCGCCGTTTGTACGCGAATAGTGTAAAAATATGGTATATCATGGTTGTGGACTCGTGACCGGCCAGCTAGAGGTCGAAGCGCGGCACTATAGACCTCTATAAGCCATCCTACCCCCCCCCCCATCCACAGCAGCATCCAAGCCACTTCCAACACACTACAAGCATCAAGATAGCCCTCGTGACTACTTTTAAGTCAATTCATGCACAAAATAGTTAGCACAACGGCCACACTGCAATTTTTTTTTTCTTTTCTTTTTTTTAGTATGACTACTTTTAAAACAATTCATGTACCAAATTGATAGCACCACGGCTACACTTATGTCACTGCATGCCATAATAATAATAAAAACGTGAAATAAAATTCAATTCATGCACCAACAGAGATAGAACCGCCGCTACATTTATGCCACTGCAACAATAAGTACTATGGCAATAGACTATATACAGAGAGATTGAATCATTCTAAGATTCTAAGCAATGCCATCGTATAAGTACTATGGCAATAAACCATGTACAGTAAGATTGAATCATTCTAAGATTCTAAGCAATGCCGTCGTATATGCCGTAACATCGCGTTGGCTATAAATAAAGGGGTGCCGACTTCCGGCAACAAGTGAATCCCATCCTCCGCGTAGGGATCTCTGACTGGTTGCCAAAGCCTAGCTCTGTGTCGTCAAAAGCTTAGCTCGGGAGTTTCCTGACATAAATTCTTGATCGCGTCGTTTGTTCGGGCAATCCTGCTATTATAGTCTTCATAAGGAACTATCTGTCGCGGCAATAATTGTGAAATAATTACACATTTTGGCGACCAGCCACACACATACGAATCTAACCAAACACGTTTTATTCCTCTTATTGTTATACACGCAAATCTAATTAACGATAGAGGGGTACAGCAATTGAAATAGTGAACACGTGTATATAAGTATATGGAATACATACATATTCATCAGACACTCGGTTTCGGAGATATTTATTGCTAACTGAGTTGGCATATTCCCCCCAGGTAATAGCAAAGCGAATTCTATAAATTTGTCTCCCATACCTGCATTATGAAATTTAAAACCGACAGAGCAGACAGTAGTGGCGTTGACGTTTCACTGGAGAGAGGAGTTGCAGTGGTTGTTGAACTGCTTGCTGTTGGCCCTGGCGACACTGTTGTTGGCTTCAACGGTTTGACTGGTTACCGTCGCAGATGCAGCCGATGACCTACTCTTATTTGCTGGACCACTAGGTCCCTATCCATCATTTTTATACGCCCACATTTTCATGTGGACGTATTATGTCGTCGCTCTGTCCGTCCACAATTGTTTGTGGACTCTCTACAGGTCACAATTCTTACCCGATTTTGACGAAACTTGAAATATAGGTTTATCCCGAAAAGATCTCGGCTGCTTTCGATATTGGCATGTATCGAGTCAAAACTTCATGGATTATGGCCTCAGATTGTACGAAAAATCACGTTTTTAGCTTGTGGACCCTATAGAGGTCACAATTTTGAACCGATTTTGATGAAACTTAACATGCATGTTTATAACCCAAAGATCGTGGTTCCTTTCGATATTTGCGCCTATCGGAACGTAATTGTCTGAATTATGGTCCTTGATTGTCGGAAAAATCACCTTTTTATACGCCCACATTTTTATGTGGACGTATATTGTCGTCGCCCCTGCCCGTCCGGACGTCCGTCCGTCCACAATTTGTTTGTGGACTCTCTACAGGTCACAATTCTTATCCGATTTTGACGAAACTTGAAATATAGGTTTATCCCCAAAATATCTCGGCTGCTTTCGATATTGGCATGTATCGGATTAAAACTTCATGGATTATGGCCCCTGATTGTACGAAAAATCACGTTTTTATCTTGTGGACCCTATAGAGGTCACAATTTTGAACCGATTTTGATTGTTTAAACATATTTTATTGCAATAATTTACAAAGGGGATTAGGACAATTTATAAAAATTATGAACCTTCTCCCAGGGAATAGACTAATATAATATTATATAAAATGTGATGGCAAAACAAACATTTAACATACAGTATATACAATATGTACACGTATTTTATAATTATCTATCATCTATTTATTGTTTTGATATATAAAAGAGATTAGAACATTATCATTTTACTAAATTAAGCATCTAATATAAACTATAATCATAAGTATATGTTTATCTAGACCATATTATAAATATAAGTGTGTGATTGTGAGGATGTACATTAATCAATAGAGAATTAAAACCAAGTTTATAATTTACTATTAAAACGTTTTGTGCTGGAAATATACCGTTGAACGGCAAGAAATATTTTCTTGTTTAAAATGTTGGGTAAGACAGGGCTCCCATTTAGCAAGATAGTTAATAATTCGTCAGAGGGAAGGCTATTAAGATAACTAATATCGGACATGAGCATATCTCTTTGAACGGTATAAATAGGACATTTAAAAAAGTAATGGTATATATTCTCCACTGACATTTTACAAGAACATAAAGGAGTGTCAATAATGTTAGATTGAAATAGGTCATTATTAAGGCTACTAGATGAATGACGGAGTCTGTTATGAAGAATTGTTAGTTTACGTATGCCAGTGTTTCTATAATGTGGTGTAGGAAATTTAGTTGAAATAGACTTTTTGAAATTATGATATGAGTTTGCATTCTTTTTATCAGTTGATAGTTTATTATATTCAGAAATAGTTTTAGGAAAAAGGGATTGTTTTTTAAGACTTAGTCTACAAAAAGGAGTCGGTATATTATTTTGATTTCTTAGATTATATGGTATATTATTGAAAGAAGGAACTATATCCGATAAGTAGGAGGGACAATGACCATTTATTATCTTCCAGAGTAAACAAAGTCTGCGGATTTTTCTGCGATCTAATAGTTTTGGCCACCCAGTTTCGAAATATAAGGCTGACCTCGGTGTGTAAATTGTGCATCCTGTGACAATTCTTGCTGCTTTAAGTTGAAATAATTCTAATTTATAAATATTGAAATTTGCACAAGAATCCCAAACTTCAGATGCATATTCTAAAATAGGTCTGATAAAGCATTTATACAACTTATTTAGGGAGGTTTGTCATAAAATATTTTTTACTTTTCTTAAATGAAATAATTTTAAAAAGGCTTGTTTTAGCATATTATCGATTTGAAAATTCCACTTTGCATCACTTTGAAAAAGTACCCCTAAATGTTTGTGGGAATATGAATTAACTAGAAAGGTTTTATGAAATTTAATATTTAATGGATAGCAAATACTTTTATTTGTAAATATAAGTAAGGATGTTTTTCAGGGTTAAAATTAATCAACCATTTCTTTGACCATGCATACAAGATATCTAGATCTGAATTAAGTTTTTTTTTCAATATTGTTGATAGATATATCAGTTGAAATTAGAGATGTGTCGTCTGCAAATAATCTAGACGTGCTTATTAGACCTTCATATATGTCATTTATATAGATAAGAAAAAGTAGCGGACCAAGTACAGAACCTTGTGGGACCCCGGCATTGGGAAATCTAATACACGATTGACAGTTTTCAAGTATGACTTGTTGTTTTCTATTTGTTATGTAATTGGAAACTAGCTCAAGTAATTCACCTTTAATTCCATAATTATACATTTTATGAAGTAAGCCGTTATGTGAAACTTTATCAAAGGCTTTCGAAATATCACAAAATATTATTGCTGTAATTTGTTTGTTATCTAACGCGGTACATATATGATTATACATCTCAATAAGTTGGTGTGATGTGGAAAAGCCGGGTAGAAATCCCGATTGAAATTTATATATAAGATTATTATTTAATAAAAAGTCTAAAATATGTTGATAGATAATTCTTTCGAATAGTTTTGAAACACTGTTAAGCAAGGAAATTGGCCTATAATTTTTTAATTCTGTTCGGTTACCTTTTTTGTGCAGAGGAATTACATGAGCTAATTTCCAATTACTCGGAAACGCACGTTTACTTACTATCAAATTAAATATCTTACTTAGTGGGAGACATATACTTTGGCAAGTTGATTTTAAAAATAGATTGTTAATATTACCAGGTCCATTTGCTTTCGATGTGTTTAATTTTTTAATAAGTAATTTTATTATGTTAGTGTTTATACTGATTGGCGGAAAAATATCATTACATCGAGGCGGAAATTCGGGAAGTTGTACCATATCATTTATAGTAGAAATAGAACTAAAATAAGTATTAAGTATATCTGCTTTATCTTTAGAATCTGTTACATTAACATTTGATGGGGACTGAAGAGATGGTATATTACTTCGGTTAGGTTGTTTGATAAAACTTTTGAGGGTATTCCAATAGTCTCGCTGGGAGTTTGTCTTTAATTTTTTTATATTTTCATTAATTGAGTTGTAATATTCTTTTTTTGCATAGTGTTTCATGTTATTAACTTTATTTCTATGTTTTTTGTAGGCAGATAGATGGTCTGTTCGTTTTGATTTCAATGCTTTTTTCCTAACCCTATCTCTTATACGTATATTTTTTTTAATCTCGGGTGTAAACCAAGGTTTGTCTTTACTTCTTACAGTAATTATTTTTGAAGGGATATATTGTTCTATCAGTTCGTCTAGTTTTGATGTAAACTTGTCGGTTATTTTATCTATAGCATCATCTACATTCCATACTTCGTCCCAATCAATATTAGATATATCATGATTCAACTGGCGAAAATTTGCTCGTTTATATAAATATATTTTACGTTGAAAACTTTTATTATGATATGTATGAATATCAAGATGAATAAAAGTAGCAAAGTGATCCGAAATATTGATAGGAACTTCCAGAGTATCTGCCGTGATATAATTAATACTATTAGAGATAATTATAGGATCTAATG
Organism: Patella depressa; assembly: GCA_948474765.1. Taxonomy (NCBI): domain Eukaryota; kingdom Metazoa; phylum Mollusca; class Gastropoda; family Patellidae; genus Patella; species Patella depressa. The sequence continues at coordinate 40,195,716 of OX419720.1, read as the reverse complement.
ATGTACTTGAAATTTCAGTTATCCTAGTAGGTTTTGTACTAGTATTACTAAGATTATGCATAGCACAGAGTGTGTGTACATATTCACGCGGGTTAAAATAATTGGAATTAAGATCACCTAACAATATGATATTTAGAGATATATCGAAAGCTTTTTCAACTGATTCGTCTAATAAGGTCCAGTAATTAACAGGAGATTCAATTGATCTATAAGTAAGACAAATTAAGATAATATCAGAATTTAAAGTAATTTTTAACCAAATGATATCAAAATGAAACTCTAAAGAGTATAAACGTTCACATAAAATGTCATTGTGTATATAAATAATAACCCCACCCCCATGATTAGTCCGATCATTTCTAAAAATTCTATAGGCATCATCGAATTGTACTTCGCTGTCATTGACGCTATTATCTAGATGTGTTTCTGTTAGACATATTATATGGAAATCAGATAGAAAACTTTCTAAAAAATCTAATTTATGCCGCACGCTTCTAATATTAAGTTGACAAATAGACAAGTTATCAGGATTGTAAATGTTAAGTGGACCTGGATTAGGGTGAATACCTTGAGTCGAGAGAAGGTGGTATAATGATATTAAAGCACTAAGCGTAATAAAATATTCTAGAAACTTTGGAATATGAATTTTATAATAGTATGTATCGATTTTTGAGCTGTCATATAGCAGATACGTATAAATTTGTTTAACATAATGTAGGATACTTAAATTACACACAGCGTTCGAGTTTAAAATATAAAGAATGATCCTCACTTTAGATGAGCTAATATTTAATAGAAGACAACTATAAAAGTATATCAAAACATTCATAGGAAAATGATATATGTAGATGATATGTAAAATAACCGATTTTGATGAAACTTGACATGCATGTTTGTAACCCAAAGATCTTGGTTCCTTGCGATATTTGCAGCTATCGGAATGTAATTTCCTGAATTATGGCCCCTGATTGTCCGAAAAATCACCCTTTTTAGCTTGTGGTCCCTCAGGAGGTCACAATTATTATTGATTATATCACCGTTACACCCTAAGGAAGGTTGAGTTCGAATTTCGGGAAAATCGGACCAAAATTGCCATACAAAATGGCCGCCGTTTGTACGCGAATACTGTTAAAAAAAATGGTATATCAAGGTTGTGGACCCTGTGGAGGTCACAATTTTAATTCGATTTTGATGAAACTTGAAATTCATGTTTATAACCCAAAGATCTTGGTTCCTTTCGATATTTGCGCATATCGGATCGTAACTTCCTGAATTATGGCCCCTGATTATACGCAAAATCGCCTTTTCTTAGCGTGTGGCCCCTCTGGAGGTCACAATTATTATCTGATTGAAAAAAAAACGGTTGATTATATTACCGTTACACCCTAAGGAAGGTTAAGTTTGAATTTCGGGAAAATCGGACCAAAATTGCCATACAAAATGGCCGCCGTTTGTATGCGAATACTGTTAAAAAATTGTATATCATTGTTGTGGATCCTGTAGAGGTCACAATTTTAATTCGATTTTGATGAAACTTGAAATTCATGGTTACAACCCAAAGATCTTGGTTCCTTTCGTTATTTGTGCATATCGGATCGTAACTTCCTGAATTATGGCCCCTGATTGTCCGAAAAATCGCCTATGGTCCCTCTGAGGTCACAATTATTATCCGATTTAAAAAAACGATTGACTCTATCACCGTTACACCCTACGGAAGGTTGAGTTTGAATTTCAAGAAAATCAGACCATAATTGCCAGAAAAAAATGGCCGCCATTTGTACGCGAACAGTGTAAAAATATGGTATATCAAAGTTGTGGACCCTGTAGAGGTCACAATTTTAATTTTATTTTGATGAAACCTGAAATGCTTGTTTATAACCTAAAGATCTTTATTCTTTTCGATATTTGCGCATATCAAATTGTAACTTAATGAATTATGGCCTTTGATTGTAGGAAAAATCACTTTCGGTATTGCTTGTTCTCTGTCTATCTCTCGAACAATTATTAACTGATTTTAAAAAAAACTCTGATTATATTACTGTTGCACCGTAAGGAAGGTTGAGTTCGAATTTCGTGAAAATCGTACCAAATTTGCCGGACGAAATGGTCGCCGTTTGTACGCGAATAGTTGTGGACTCTCTACAGGTCACAATTCTTATCCGATTTTGACGAAAAGTAACATTTCTAGGTTGTGTACCGTCACGCCATAATCATCGTCGGCTTCGAATTTCATTAATATCAGACTGGAACTGGCTGCTCCCAATACAGTATGATATACAGGACTTAATGAGGAAAAATCACTTTCGGTATTGCTTGTTCTCTATCCATCTCTCAAAAATGTTGGCGTATCCTGCCTGGCAGTGCCAGCCTATCTTTAGAATTAGAAGATCTGTCAACCGATCTTCTGTTGAGGATATGGCAGGAACTTCCTCACTGTCACTCGATTCTACTTGCGCTACTTCGCGTCGTTTTAGCATTGTCCTAAACAAATATGGTAGGGGAAAAGAAATAATCAACTAAAAAACTGAAGTCAGTATAATCAAAACTACCACATCCACAGCAGCGTCCGAGAGAGAGGGAGAAATGGGGTTTAACGTCCACTCAAAACAAACTAGGTCATTTCGGGACTAACATGTATTTTTTAAATTTTATTTCAATAATTCGCTTGCGCGTAGGGGTCTTTAGCAGTGGAAGGAAACGGGAGTGCCCGGAGGAAACCCACGAGGTTGAGAAAGCGCCCCTATCTCCATGTCACATACGCTCACAACAGGCATCGAAACCACAGCCGCAAGCCAGAGGTAACCGGCCAGCTAGAGGTCGAAGCGCGGCACTCTAGACCTCTATAAGCCACCCCCCCCCCCCCGCCCCAGCAGCATCCAAGCCACTTCCAAGTACTTCCAACACACTACAAGCATCAAGATAGCCCTTGTGACTACTTTTAAATCAATTCATGCACAAAATACGGCCACACTGCAATTTTTTTTTCTTTTTTTTTTTTTTTAATATGACTACTTTTAAAACAATTCATGCACCAAATAGATAGCACCACGGCTACACTTATGTCACTGCATGCCATAATTATAATAAAAACGTGAAATAAAATTCAATGCATGCACAAAAATGAGTACTATGGCAATAAACCATATACAGAAAGACTGAATCATTCTAAGATTCTAAGCAATGCTATTGTATATGCCGTAACATCGCGTCCCGGATGTTGGCTATAAATAAAGGGGTGCCGACTTCCGGCAACAAGTGAATCCCATCCTCCGCGTCGGGATCTGTGACCGGTTGCCAAAGTCTGGCTCTGTGTCGTCAAAAGCTTAGCTCGGGAGTTTCCCGACATAAATTTTTGATCGCGTCGTTTGTTCGGGTAATCTTGCTATTATAGTCTTCATAAGGAACTGTCTGTCGCGGCAATAATTGTGAAATAATTACACATTTTGGCGACCGACCACTGTGAATATACCTCGCAAATGAAACAATATCCACCCCCGTAAACCGATTATTGTTCCCTTTGAACAAACGACCGTGCGGCTCATTTCTGACACGTAGTCCGCCATATCCCCAGCATTTTACATTACATAAACGGGAATCTAACCCTAAATACAATTATTATAAAAAGTAAGGTGCTTCGCTAATCGCTTAATATATCACGTACCAAAAATAGCCACCTTTTCCGGTCTAGATACAGGAAACGAAAGTTCCAAGCCGGTCACACTAAATAATGTTGCAGGAATGTTGGCAGCGTGATTTAAATGGCAGGAAATCTTAGCTGGCTCATTAGCATAATCTACTCATGCAGTAAGTAAAAGGAAATAATCTGATTAGATAAAAACACCACTGGCTCCTAAATATGCAGTAAATAAAAGGAAATAATCTGATTGGATAAAAAACACAAATTACATTATTTACAATAATGCTTATATAGATAAATAAATTGATTAATGTTGTGTGAATGTCTATTTAGGGTGAATGCTCACTGTGTGCAGCAAATGCATGTGATTGAGTTGTGATCTTTCGAGTATTTGTCATTTGAGACACATATTTGAAGCTGTGGGCCACCGTACATAAAGATATAGTTCATGGGTCACACTTAAGATCTCTGGAAAACTAACAAGTTTATACAGTTTCCACTACTCCTTGCTCCATTACTGTGGTATTGAACCCACAACAAAATTGGTGACAAATCATAGATCTCAAGCACTGCTGCCCAACGTGAAAAAAAAATTAAAGCCAATTGAATGTTGAAATCCAGTTAAATTCTTTTACTCTTTTCAGTGTGATTTGGTGTATACATTTTTTCATACATTATTAAGGGATGAACAGGAGGAAGCTAGTAAACTCAAAGTTGCCAAGCTTAGAGGTTAGAAAATGTTTATTTATCAAAAATAAAAAAAATACTCTTTAAAGAAAATGATATGGGATAAACGAAATATTAGCTATATCTTGGCTTTTGTCCATCTTCATAAGCCCAGTAGGAGCGGAACTGTTGGACGTTAGTCCCCATTTCATTTCTGGGCTTATTAATGTATCATCATTCAGAATACAACCCACCAGTTCAGCTTTTAAAATTTGAAATGGGTGTAAGCAAAATGTTGTCTGCAATGAATGTTGAATGTCTATAAGAGTATTGAAGGAATTGAAACATTTTTGGATTGAAACATTTTTACAGCTGCAGAGTAATGCATTGAATTAGATATTCACTTTTTACATCCAAATTGTTGTATATTAAAACTTGTTGTGGACGTATTCGAAGAATTAACTCAAAATCTGAAAGTAAATAATGAACAATGGTTATAAAATACTTTGAGTTGATAATTTATGTTTTTGGTGTCAAAAAGCCTGTTGTCCTCGAAAGCTTGTGCACACAATCAAGATTACATTTATTCATGACAATAAAATTGTGTGGCTATCTTTCTGTTTTATTGTAGAACCAATAATAAGTCAACCCCTACCAAATATGTCTGGTATACAAGGTGATATAAAGTTATCTCTACTATACAGGAAAGATGTCTTTCATGTTATGATTATCCATGTTCGAAATTTGGTAAGTAGTCAACATTATCTATTTATAATCAGGATTACTGCCTTGCTTTCGATACATAATTTTTATGCACCTACATTTTTATGTGGACGTATTATGCCATCGCCTTTCGCGGCCTCTGTTCATTCATCCGTGTGTCTATTCACATTTCTTTGTGGACACTCTACCTCCAGGTCACAATATTGACGTGATTTTGATGAAACTTTAAATAAATAATGGTTATATGTCTGTAGCTGGCGTATCACTAAAGATACACGCACGTCTGCTGGTCGATAGGGGCTTTTGTCTATGCGCTCAATCTTGTTGTGAGAAGAAGTGCTCACTCTGGGTTCCATTTTTTCTGCCAATTTTTCATTTTAATTTATTAGCCAAAAAAAAATAAAAATAAAATTTTTTTTCAGTAATTTTATTTACATAAGTACATACAATATACATCTTACAATTTATAAAATTCTTCTCTGCTTTACAGAGGGCCATTTTTGGAAGGCTTTCTCAAAATCTTGTTTAACAACTTTACCAATACTAAGGACAATTAAATTACATAATGTGTTCGTTTTTAAGCAATTTCTATATTTGTTTTTTTTATAACATTTTGTCAACTAAATCCCCTTTCACAATCTGCAGTTGCCACAGGAAAGGTTAGCAAGCACTTTCTGATATCACAAATACTTGGCAACATATCATCTATAGTTGCAGCAAATTGACAAATGGCAGTAATACTTACATCACCTAAATCACAACATTTCACATAATTTCTAAATGACATAATTTCTTCAGACAAGGTAAAAGTATCAATTTTCAACAATTTCACATAATCCACAATGTTATGAAAGACCACATCAAATGACTCAAAAGAATTTTTGGTACGTGTACTCAATAGTTACTAAATCCATTTTACGGCAAAACGGTTTTCAAATTTTTAAATACAACCCTAATCCGGTTGATTGGCTGGTGACGTCACAGGCACTACACATACTATACACATCGTCTATACAATATATCACTGTCGGTACCATATAACACTATCAATACACATTATTAATTGACAAGCATCTATTGACGGTCCAATCACCATGTGACTTCCCTAATCATAATCACCTAATTATTGTCTTATATTGTTATAGTTTAGACAATTGCGATTGGTATATTTTAGAGGGTTCACTTTTTAGAGTGAATTCAAAATACCATATCATGCCGTAGAGCCATTCAGCGCCCTTTGTTTTAATGACAAATGAAGACGACACATGCAATTAGCGTATTTACCGGAAATTTGGATAACCCAGTAATACTCGATATACCAACCTTTTATCTATAAGTACAGAAATATAAATGATGCCAGTCATTTGTCGATATATTCAGTATTAACTATATAATATATTAAATAATAACCATTTCTATACACAAAGCGTGACTTTTATCGTAACTCCTTTTGAAATTAACAACGAATATGGCATTTTCCGATGACTATATGCATAACAACAAATCTCCCCAATATCTTGGCCAATTCTAACGTATATTGAATGATGATAACGGATCTTCATTTACAAATCGCGTTTCTATCATGTTTGATTTTTATGATACATTTTGCATGACCACATCTTTTTACTCCTCTACTCTTTTACTCTTCTGACGAAAATGCATCTCGAATCGTTTGGACTACACACGGTGGTAGAGGTTATTAAAATCACTGCCTTGAGAGAAGTGAACGACCGAACATTACGAAACAAATTCTAAATTGGATCTTAAATTAAAATAAATTACAAATTATTTCGTAGTCAATTGTTTTATTTCATTTGGGGGATTAAGGAATCAGTCAGGCGTTAATGAATACACACGCCGACTCTATTTAGCTTCACGGCCGAGACGCGATCTGTGAGTGCGGAGAAGAATGTACCACCAACCATGTCCTGGTAGACTGCGAGGTATTCAAGGAAGAGAGAACGGAACTAGTGGAGATGATGGAGACTAACAACATACCGCTCAACACTAAGAACCTACTCTTTCCAAGACCCGATCTGAAGCTGCAAATCTTCGAACTAATCCACGATTTAATGAACACCGTTGGATTAAGTAGAATAGCGAAGTAAGAGGGGGCTACGATAAGACGAGCTCGGCATCTAAACACTAAACTACATAGGGGATATACACCAAAGTAGCGGGCTAGTGGAGTAAGGGAGCGGACGTTAAAACATCAGGTAGTAGTAGTACGCGATCTCGAGAAATTTCAGTGCCTGCCGGTTCCGGGCCTGGAATTCCTTGGACCGACTGAGTGCCCGTCTCTGACTAGGGAGAGAGAAGCGGGGTAAGAGATGAGCTGGGCTGCCGTTCCTCGAAACGGCCGTTCGGAGGCCTCGTGGCCGAGTCTGTGGGAATTCCTCGAGCCGACGAGCTGTTCTGCCGTTCCTTTAGACGGCCAATGTGTGACATCATGGCCAAGTCTCAGTGGGAATTCACCGAGCCGACCGAGTGCCCGTGTCGGAGTTGGGGAGAGAAGCGGGGAAAGTGACTGCCAGGGCGACCGTTCCTCAAGACGGCCGATGCGTGGCTTCGCGGCCGAGTCGCGCCCTCGAGGAATTAAAACCACAATACTACTACTACTACCTGGTGTTTTAACGTCCGCTTCCACAGAAGTGATATCGCAGACAAGACAGGAGAGCCGAGGCTTCTTCCTGTTTTTAGAATATGATTTTGCAATCTTTCCATTTGCGGCCTCGAGCCATGGAGTAGGTTTAGTGAGAAGTTCTTCCCTTTATTTAATAAAACACATATTGTTTGGTAGTTGATCTGTAGAGACAGCATTTATGCAGACATATATGCGTCTCGTCTCTGGATTGGTAGAAGTCATCTTTTGGGGTTTAGTGTTTAGGTGCCAGGCCCGTGTATCGTGGCCTCCCCTTACTCCACTTATCCCACTTTGCAGGTTTGGTGTCTTTGTAGTGGATTAGTGTTTAGATGCCGAGCCCGTCTAACCGTGACCCTCCCTTACTCCACTAGCCCGCTACTTTGGTGTATATCCCCTATGTAGTTTAGTGTTTAGATGCCGAGCTCGTCTTATCGTAGCCCCCTCTTACTTCACTATTCTACTTAATCCAACTGTGTTCATTAAATCGTGAATTAGTTCGAAGATTTGCAGCTTCAGATCGGGTCTTGGAAAGAGTAGGTTCTTAGTGTTGAGCGGTATGTTGTTGGTCTCCATCATCTCCACTAGTTCCGTTCTCTCTTCCTTGTATACCTCGTAGTCTACCAGGATATGGTTGGTGGTACATTCTTCTCCGCACTCACTCACGATGACTTGGTGTTTGTAGTCTCGCAGCCGCTCTTTCACCCTTAGTTTCGATATAAGTTTGCATATATCTCTTCTAGGGTGATTGATAGCTGTCTTCGTGTAGATCTTGTCATCCAGCCGGAATCTGTAGATTTCCGTGGTGCTGTATTCTATGGTGCGGAGTGGTGCTGTGTCCCCGAGACCTTCATTTGCGAGTCGATCTGCTTCCTCGTTTCCTCTAATGTTCACATGTGATGGAATCCACACGAGCTCTAATTTGCTTCCCTTCTCTAGGACCCTCTGGTACAGCTGCCTGATTTCCAGAATGACTTCTGGTCTTGATTCCGAGTTGTCATTTTGGATTGAAATCAGACTGCTCAGAGAGTCTCTTGGGATGACGAACTTACTAGTCTTTTGATAAGAGATCCATGATATGGCATCACGGATGGCCACAATCTCTGCAGTGTACACCGAACAGTTATTGGGCAGCTTCCTGCTTATTCCATGTTCCCCGTTTGGCAGGTATATACCAAACGAGCTGGTGCCCCTTTCAGGATTGCGTGAGCCATCCGTATAAACATGTTCCCAGTCATCCGACGGCCAGTTGTCTTCCAGGTGTTCCAGAGAGAGAGCCCGTGCTGCAGTGGGGTTGTTTTTCTTGTCGGTTTTCTGTAGCAGATCTAGATTGACCGGTGGTATTGGGAGTGTCCAAGGAGCGATCGATGGTGGGTCGTGTTCGTTTATCACGAGCTCCTCTAGTCGTAGTTCCTTGACTGTTTCCCTGATACCCTGGCCGAAGCTTTTCTTTCTAGGATCTCTTACATATCTTGTCTTCTTTAGGCTGACAAAGGCCGGGGATCTCTCGCCCAATTGCGAGATCTTAGCCCAATACCTTGTTGCTAGTTCTTTTCTTCTTAGGGATAGGGGCAACTCTCCGGCTTCCTGTATTAATGCCTCTCTCCTGGTCCCAAGCCCTACGCCAGTCGCAATACACAGAGCTTTGTATTGGATGGTGTCAAGCTTACTTAAGAGTGTTGACGCGCAGTTCATGAAGACCAAAGATCCGTAGTCTAATACAGAGCGTATTAGAGCACGATACACCATTATAAGTGTAACTCTATTGGCTCACCAGGTGCTACCCGTTATTTTTCTCATTAAGTTTAGGACTTTAGAGCATCTATCTACAGTCCAGTCGATGTGCGGTTTCCAGGTCAGCCTTCAATCAAAGATTACGCCAAGGAACTTGGTTTGGTTTTTAAATTCGATGGTTTTGCCGTTCATACACAGAGTCATTCTGCTTATCCCTCTATCCCTGCACACAAGCATGCCGACTGTTTTCTCTGAGACCTTAAATCCCCAGTCGTTTGCCCATGTCATGAATTTGTCTAAGGCCTTTTGCATATTCTTTTGAAGTTCACAGAACCTCGTCCCTTTCCTCCATATTGTGCTGTCGTCAGCAAATTTTGCTAGCTCAGTTCTGTCGTCGAGATATGAAGATTTCTGTATGTCGTTGATCATGATATTGAAGAGAGTGGGACTGATGACAGACCCCTGAGGCGTGCCATTTTCTAATGTTTGCTCGGCACTCAGGAATCTGCCAACATTCACCTGCATCCTTCTATCGCTCAGAAAGCTTTTGATCCACCGAAACATTGTGCCCGTTATTCCGATACGTCCCAGCTTGAAAAGCAGCCCGTCCAACCAAACTAAATCGAAAGCCTTGGTTAAATCTACAAATACGACACATAGCAGGTGCCCCGAGAGGAGTGTCTGAGACATGACTTGCTGTAGTCGCACCAAGTGGTCCATTGTTGATCGTCCCTTCCTGAACCCGCTTTGATTTTCGTCGATCAGTCGGTTACTCTCCAGGTAGAACTGAAGTCGGATGTTAACCATTGTCTCCAAGGTTTTGCACAGTGTGGATGTCAAGCTTACTGGTCGATAGGACTCTGCCTGTGTTCTCTCTTTCCCAGGTTTCGGAAGAGGGATGACGTTGGCTTTCCGCCATTCTTTAGGTACCTCCCCTGTCAACCAAGATGTGTTGAAGAAGTTCAGTAGTATCTTTTTGGCATTTCTGGGCAGATGTTTGAGCATCGGGTACTTTACTTTGTCCTCACCAGCCGCACTATCCTTCTTGAGGGAAAGAGCCTTATTTAACTCTTCCTCGGAGAAGGACAGATTGATTGGTTCAGCCTCTACATTAGATTCAATTACTAATGAAGGGTGCTGTGAGTAAAAGATTTCCTTCCTCTTCATGAATTCTGGTGGTTGGTTTTCATCTTTACTTGCATCTGCAAATGTCTTAGCAAGTAAATCTGCCTTTTCATTGCCGTTGGTAACGTACTTGTCTCCATCTTCAAGGTTTGGTATGTTGAACGATCTGCGTTTTCCGTACATGGCGTTCAGTTTCTTCCAGACGACACCTGTTTGCGTGTTTTGGTTCAACGCATTACAGAATGTCCTCCAGTGCCCACTTTGTGCCTTCTGGATGGTGTCTCTTGCGGCGTATTTCAACTTCAAGTAATTTTGGTGGTTGACTTCATTGTAGTGGCGTTTTTGTAGACGAAATGCCTTCTTTCTTTCGTAAACTGCCTCTTGACATTCTGAAGACCACCAGGGTTTTGTTTTCCTTGGTTTTCTGCCAGAAGTCTTTGGAATGGAGTTGTCTGCTGCACCTATAATTGCATTCGTGATATTGGCGGAGTACACGTTGATGTTGGTGTCGATGATATCTTCTTCCTTCCAATCGAGGCAGCCTACACGGAAGTTAGCTCAATCAGCTTCTTTCATTTTCCAATTGGGTCTTCCGTTATAGACTTCTCTGTTGGTTTCAGCTTGGATGTTAAATTCTATCACCAAATGGTCACTGCCAAGTGTCTCATCTTCATGTACTAGCCAATCGCAGCGGTTTGCCATACCAAGCGTACGAATGTGAGATCTTGGTGTGAAGGTGGGGCATTTCCTCCAACAAATGTAGGGCTCTCATCATTCAGTACGCATAGGTCGTTCCCTTCTATTATTGAGCATAGGCTAGTCCCCCTGCAGTCATTCCTCGGTGACCCCCACAGAGCATGCTTTGCGTTGAAATCTCCACAAAGCACCGATTCGCCCCGTGGAAGTTGATCGAGAAGTGACTGTAAGTCATCTGGTTCTATTGTGACCTCTGGGGGTGCATAGACATTCACTATTGTCAACTTTGTTTTATTGCTCAATGTGATGGCTATGCCCATTGCTTCTAGGGGGTTGGTTACATTCAGTGGAACAGAAATGTAATTTATGTTGTCACTAACGTAAATGGCAAGGCCGCCGCCACGTGTCATACTGCCCGGTCTGTCCCTTCTCTGACAAGTATATCCGGGTAGGTAGATGTCGCTCTTCGTTGGTAGTAGCTTGGTTTCTTGGAGGCATATTACATCTTTGGGGTTGCGGTTGATGTATTTTCTCAGCTCAGCACACCTTGGAGCCAGTCCATTGATATTAAGTTGTAGGACTTTTACCTGGCCCGCCATGATGACTGCCTGGATGGATGCCTCTCAGTCTTGTGGGTTTACTGATCTATCGGCGTCTCACATTCCGTAGTAGGTACCTCATTAGTGTTCGCCTTTGGTGTTAACACCGGCAAGCAACTGGGCATATCGCCAGTGCTGTAGTGACGAACATGCGATATCCTTCTACGGAGCGCGAGATTTACTGATTGATCGGCTTTTATAGATTCTTCGTCGTCTTCTTCTCTTGATCTTTTTTTGACTGTATTGATGGAGTTAATCATTACAATCAGTACATCGGCGTTGACCATGTACGTACGTAGCTTACCGAGGAGACTGGTCATTTTTGTTGTTTGGTCGTCATTGGACACAGCCACCCTCAGGAACTCGATCATGAAGCTCATGAACCCACTCTCCGATTTAAATTTCGGGACGAAGTGGCCTTCATTAGTTTTCGTTTTCGGTTCCTCCTCTTTCATCTTGGGTTTTGTCTTTTTCTTGGGTGTGGTTGGTTGTTGTTCTGGGCGGGGTGCCGCGATTGGTTCCTTCGGCTGTACTTGCGGTGTCGAAGGAATCGGCTCCGGGATTGGTTTTGCGACCGGAGCCTTATTCCTGACCTTTTTGGACTTCCCCTCCTTCTGTTTCAGGATTAATGAGGCTTCATTAAAACTTACTTTTTCTTTCACCTGTAATTTTAAGACTGCCTTGGTGTTTTGAATATTTGGACATTCGGGTGAGTTTGCTGCGTGACCGCCTTTGCAGTTCGAACATTTATTTGGTATGCCCGCCCTGCAGTCGGTCGCCGCATGACTCCCCCCACGCTGGGCGCACACAGTCTTTCCCTTGCAGTACTTGACTGTGTGTCCCAGTTTCTGGCAGTTGGCACACTGCCTCACCCTCTGAACATACGGGTGGGTACGTCTATTCAGGTACACGATTTTTAGGGCCTCGGGCGCTGTTCCTTTCTTGAAGGACAGGGCGACGCTTCCCTGGTCCTTCCCCTCGGCCACTTTAAACCGGTACACCTCGGTTGTCTGGTACCCCCTCTCTGTCAAGTCTTCCAGAATTTCTTCCCCGGTATATTCGGCTGGTATCCCATGGACAACCACCTTGTCTATTGACAAGGTGATCGGTTCGGACACCATCACGGACATACCAAGAAGTGCCTTCTGTCCCAACGCCATATCCATGTCAGACCTGCTTTTTAGGGCTAGTCTGAGATGGCCTGGCACTGCAATCTTGATATCGGGTATGCTGGCGATACCCCACTTACTTTTTATCTCCTTCCCCACAGCCGGAAGTTCGGCCCCTTGGAAGGACTTGCCTTCAAGTGGCTTCACTAGAACGACGTGAGTCTGTTCCTCTCTCCTTTTTGTCACAGGAAAGAACTTTGGTGCAGGGCTGCTTTTAAAAGCGTCAGCCATGGACATGGTTGAGCTAGCCTCTGACGCCATCGTTCTTATGCTGCCGAAATAATCAAAAAACAAAAGGAGGGACCGAACAGTGTTGATTGGAGTTTAAAGCTGTTGTTAATTAAGCTCGTAAGCTGATTTAACTGTTGTTAACCCTTTCCACAGAGAGCCGCTAGTCAATCAATGTTATTTAAAACTAATTAACTATGGGCTCTTATTGCTTGTGTGAGTTTACTTAACAGTTGTCAGGGTTGTTAACTGTAAAAATAGTTTAGCTTGTTTTTGTTTGAATACAATCAGTTGATTGGTTTGTTCACTGAGCTTTTCGATTTGTGAGTGATGGATGGAAAGACAAAAAGAATAAATAAAAAGAAAAAGTAGCTAAATAGCGTAGATTATAAATGAGAGATGGGTAAAAATAGAATAATAAAAAAGCCTATATATACGTTGAATAAGTAAAAAGAGATATTATCCTAATAATAAAGCACGGGAGGAAGAAGGGAAATTTGACAAAAGAAAAATGAAATTATAAAAAAGGTAAATAGTAATGAACAAAAAACAAAAAGAAAGTAGAGAAAAAATAAAAGAGAATAAAGGCTTATACCTTGTGAAGGTATAAAAATAAAAATAAAAACAACCTTAAATTACTTAGGACGGGAAGATCTTTGCAGTATCTAGTAGTCTTTCTGGATTTGAGGAGTCTTTGGATTCTTGAGTCTTGGCTAGGCTTCTTTATCTATGATAAACTCAGCAATAGCTTTGGAGCTCTGGAGCACTTAGGTGTTGTCAGTACGAAGATGTACCTCGAGTCTTTTGGACTGCACACGATGGTAGAGGGAGTCTATCATGAAGTCACTTTAAAACACGGTATTAAAATCGCTGAGCAGAGAGGGCGGGACATTATAAAACAATCTAAATTACAAAACAAATTATTTCGTAGTCAACTGTTTTATTTAATTAGGGGGATTAAGGAATCAGTCAGGCATTAACGAATACACACGTCGGCTGTATATAGGTAATTAAGCAATAAACATTCCGAATAAGCATTCGGTCACTGTGACGTCACTGGCGTCTGAGGGGATTAAGAATGTTTTCGATAATTGGCAAAGTCGTTTTTACGGGAGGTCTATTTTTACGACTTTGAGTATGAATTAGACGTGGTAGAGTGAGGACGTTAAAATAGTCTCTCCAGGAGTTAGTGAGCCGTGACTTCCATTGGCGTAGATGATAGAATGGGACATATTGAACAAAGACTAGCTAAAATTGATGATATATGCACAATTCTTTCAAACATGTCTGGAAAATTAAATTCCCTGGAGAGTGATGTGAAACGGATTAAAAGCAATCAGACTGAAATGGAATCAGAACTGGAGAAATTATCAGTGTCAAACAGTGATCTTCTTAAAAAAACATCTGAGGATAAAATTCAAATAGAAAATTTGTCAAAATGTATGAGCAAGGTAATGGAAGAAGATCAAAAAGTATCAAATGCGCTATCAGAGATTCGAGAACAGACAGTTCAGCTACAAAATACGATGATAGATTTGCAGTGCAGATCTATGAAATACAATTTAATATTTAATGGATTGAAGGAGTATAATGATGAGGACACGGAAGAGATGCTTAGAGATTTTCTGTATCGAGAATTACAAATTGAGCACAAAATTGAGTTCGTGCCAATATGCTGAGGGGCAAACCTTATGGAATAAATGAACAATTCCCCCTATTGTTGAACAAGAAAGAAAGAAACTGTACCCTGTAATGAAGAATTTGCGAGTAAGTGGTCAAAAAGTAAAGTTGGTAAGAGATAAACTATTTGTTAATAATCAACTCTATGATATTACCAAACACAATGCTACACATTTCGACCGCAGACCTTCAATTAGACATGATAATGAACCAGTACGAAACCCTTCACAAGCCACATTTACTAATAATCCGATTAGACCATGGGAAACCAACGATAGAAACACAAGTACTGGTACTAGTAGTTCCGGTAGACCGTCAGCGAAACGCCACGCACACTTCAGTTCAAGTTCGGAAACATCTCCATTGCGGACATAGGAAATCTCGGGGAGTGGACTCTATATTAGCCTGGAATGTAGGTAAAGGACTGAGAAAAAAAATCACAGAACAAGCCTTCGTCAATATTGTATGTCATCATGACATTTTGTGTTAGTTTGAAGCCTGGATTAGTGAAGATGATGTGATAGAATTGACAGACTATACAGTGTACAAATATGCTAGAGACAAAGGGAGGGGTGGGGGAACCGTTATCTTTATTAAAAATAAAATTATATCTTCATGTAAAATCCATATGAATATATTAGACTGCATTGTTTTTATAAATGTATCATCCCCAAGTCCAGTTGACAAGCCGCTTGCTATATTTGCATGTTATTTCCCCCCTTACAATAGTGTTTTCTATGAGAGAAATGACATTAATCTGTTTTACTGTCTAGAAGAAGAGATATAAGTAAAGTTTCTAAATCACATACTATTATTACTGTTGGTGATCTTAATAGTCGTACATCTATTGAATATGATTTTGTGGCTTTTGATAAACTTAATGAAACAGCGGATGCGCTATTATCTAATATAATTGTGTATAGCCCTGATAACTATCATATTTTGAAATTGAGAAACAATATGGATAAAACTATAAATAGCTTTGGTAGAGAATTATTAAATATGTGTAAGACAACTGATTTAAGAATAGTAAACGGAAGATATTTGTCTGACAAGAGCTGTTCCTATACATTTAATAGTGACAAAGGGTCAAGTCTAATCGATTATTCTTGGAAATAATATCACCCCTCTGTATAAAAAAAATAGAAGGTTCAATATATTTAAATAAAACCAAGTGTAATAAACTTAAAACACGACCCTGGTTCAATGAAATTTGTACTTCCCAATATAAACTTTAAAAAAATGCCTTGAGCAACTTTAATAAAAATAAATCTCTTGAAAATTTTTTCTTAAGCAAAATTTTCATATAAAAAATTACAAATTAAACTTAAACGCAACTATATGGCACAAGAAGGCAACCGTATTAATTTTCTACGGAAAGACAACCCAGCCATGTTGTATAAACTTTTCAAGAAGAGAGAGAACTCGGTTACTATAGATAACTTCTATGAACATTTTAGTAATTTGGCTTCAAATATAACAGATACTATTGATAGTGATGTAAACGAATTCTTATCTCAATATGATAATCAGACATCTTCTGAAAATGAAATAAATGATAACCCTGGTGTTGACCTTAATGGGCCAATTACTTAACACGAAATTTATAAAGCCATCAAAAATTTAAAAAATAACAAATCTTGTGGAATGGATGGAATTATTAATGAATTATTTATTTATTGTTCACAACAACTTGTACCGGTTTTATACATTTTATTCAATAATATTTTAGAATCTGGTTGTTTTCCAAGTACTTTGTGCCCGTTTTCAAAAAGGGCGATTCCAGTAATCCTGACAATTATAGATGACTTACCCTTGTTAGCTGTTTGAGCAAATTATTTACTGGAATATTAAACAATAGATTATTAGAATATGACAAATCACATTGTGGTATTACCCATTCCCAGTTTGGTTTCAGAAAAGGTTGACTATTCAAAAGCCTTTGACTTAATTAGGCGAATAAATCTATGGTATAAACTAATTCAGGAAGGTATAAAAGGAAATATTTTAAAATTGATACGTTCTCTATATGATCAGGTAAAATGTTGCGTTAAACTACAAGGTGATTTGTCGAACTTTTTTTTAATTGTAATTCTGGTCTCTTTCAAGGCGAAATTTTAAGTCCCATATTATTTTCATTTTACATTAATGATGTTGAAAACCATCTGTACTCGGAAAATTGTCCATCCATTCCTCTAGATACCACGAACCTTTTCCTTTTAATGTATGCGGACGACAAGGCAGTGTTCTCGGAAACTCCCGAGGGTTTACAACAGTTGCTTAACTCGTTATGTAAATATACTTGTAAATGGAACCTCACTGCAAATACGGACAAAACTAAAATTGTTGTTTTTATACGCCCACATGGAAATGTGGTCGTATATTGTCGTCGCCCTTTCCGTCCGTCTGTCTGTCCGTCCGTCGGTCCGTCGTCCACAATTTCTTGTGAACGCTCTAGAGGCTAAAGTTGATATCCGATTGATTTTAAATTTATACACGGTGTTTAAGGTCATGAGACGAAGAAGCCTATTGATTTTCAGTGATATTCCATAATTACTACCAGAGTTATGACCCTTGATCACTTTGAAAAATCTTGTGGGCGCTCTAGGGGCTAAAGTTAATATCCGATTGACTTTAAATTTATACACGATGTTTAAGGTCATAAGACGAAGAAGCCTATTGATTTTCAGCAAAATCTGATAATTACTACCAGAGTTATGACCCTTGATCACTTTGAAAAATCTTGTGGACGCTCTAGAGGCCAAAGTTAATATCCGATTGACTTCAAATTTATACACAGTGTTTAAGGTCATGATACGAAGAAGCCGATTGATTTTCAGCAATATCCGATAATTACTGCCAGAGTTATGACCCTTGATCACTTTGAAAAATCTAAAGTTAATATCCGATTAACTTTAAATTTATACACACTGTTTGCGGTCATGATACAAAAAAGCCTATTTATTTTCAGCGATATCCGATAATTACTGCCAGAGTTATGACCCTTGATCACTTTGAAAAACCCTGTGAACGCTTTAAAGGCTAAAATTAATATCCGATTGATTTTCAGTGATATCTGATAATTTCTGCCAGAGTTATGGCATTTGATCACTTTGAAATATCTTGTGGACGAAGGCCTTGAGACAAACAATCAAAACTATTCTAATCATTTCTGATAATTACTTAATGGGCTATTACTCGTAATAAGATTATCATGTGTTGTAAATGTTCTCCTTACTGACAAAGGAAACAATATGCGACAATCCTTGTTGACTGGCCGGGCGACTTAGCTGTTGTGGGCGTGTGTTTCGTTGCCTGGCAACCTATCTTTAGAAATGGTGGAAAATTATCAGAAAATGAAAAATGATTTTATAATGGTAACGAATTAGAAATTGTTGACACTTTTAACTATTTAGGATTGATTTTAAACTATAATGGTAAATTTTTGAAAACCCAGAAACATGTAGCCGATCAGGGCAGAAAGGCTTTATTCTCTGTACTACGAGTATGTAATGATAACTTTTTTAACATTGAAACTAAATTGTCAGTATTCGATACTTATGTCGGAAGCATTTTATCATATGGATCAGAAATATGGGAATTTCATAAAGCCGCTGATGTGGAGAAAGTTCAATCAAATTTTTGTAAACAAATACTAGCAGTTAGACAAACAACTATGCACAGTATGATTTATTTTGAATTAGGTCGATTCCCTTTATATGTAATAAGAAGAATTAGAATTTTTAAATATTGGACAAAACTACTAAACACTGATAATAAGATTTTAAAATGTTGTTTACAAGACCAGGAAGCGAATAAAAGTAAATGGGGGAGAGAGAGAAATGGGGTTTAACGTCCACTCAACACAAACTAGGTCATTTCGGGACAACATATGGTTTAATTTTATTTCAATGATTCGCTTGCGCGTAGGGGCCTTTAGCAGTGGGAGGAAACCGGAGTGCCCGGAGGAAACCCACGAGGTTGAGAAGGCGCCCCTATCTCCATGCCACATACGCTCACACCAGGGCTCGAAACCACAGCCGCAAGCCAGAGGTGACCGGCCAGCTACAGGTCGAAGTGCGGCACTCTAGACCACTACGCCATCCCAACCCCCCAAAAGTAAATGGATTATAAATGTAAGGAATGAATTATTTCAAATGGGTTTAGGCTATATTTGGGAACATAGATGTAACTCAAATTTCAAAACCATTAAGCATAGAATTTTAGATATTTTTAAACAATTATGTATAGAACGTATTTGTAATTCATCAAAAGGACTCTTTTATCAGCAAACTTTACCTTACAATATTATTTGGCCAAATCCAACCCAAATAGATATGCTAATTGTATTTCAATTGTTATCTGCCCATAACTTATTTATAGAAACTGGTAGATACAACAGTGTTGCTAAAAATAAAAGACTATGTAAATTTTGCGATAGTGACGATGTTGAGGATGAGTACCATTTTGTACTAATATGTAAAAAATATAAAGATATCCGCTGTAAATATACTATTCAAAAAAAGTAGGGGATATTTGATTTTTATACGCCCACATTTTCATGTGGACGTATATTGTCGTCGCCCCTGTTCGTCCGTCCGTCCGTCCACAATTGTTTGTGAACAATCTACAGGTCACAATTTTTATCCGATTTCGATGAAACTTAAAATATAGGTTTATCACCCTAAGATCTTGGTTCCTTTCGATATTGGCACGTATCTGACTGTAACTTCATGGGTTATGGCCCCTGATTGTACGAAAAATCACGTTTTTTAGCTTGTGAACAGTGTATAGAGGTCACAATTTTGAACCGATTTGGATGAAACTTGAAATGCATGTTTATAACCCAAAGATCTTGGTTCCTTTCGATATTTGCGCCAATCGGATCGTAACTTCCTGAATTATGGCCCCTGATTGTCCGAAAAATCGCCCTTTTTAGCTTGTGGTCCCTCTGGAGGTCAAAATTGTTATCCGATTTAAAAAACCGTTTGATTATATCACTGTTCCATGGTTATGAAGGTTGAGTTCGAATTTCGTGAAAATCGGACCAAAATTGACGAACAAAATGGCCGCCGTTTGTACGCGAATAGTGTGAAAATATGTTATATCAAGGTTGTGGACCTTATAGAGGTCACAATTTTGAACCAATTTTGATGAAACTTGACATGTATGTTTATAACCCAAGGATCTTGGTTCCTTTCGATATTTACGCCCATCGGATCGTAACTTCCTGAATTATGGCCCCCGATTGTCCAAAAAATCGCCCTTTTTAGCTTGTGGTCCCTCTGGAGGTCAAAATTGTTATCGGATTTAAAAAACCGTAAGATTATATCACCGCTCCATGGTTATGAAGGTTGAGTTCGAATTTCGTGAAAATCGGACCAAAACTGACGGACAAAATGGCCGCCGTTTGTTCGCGAATAGTGTGAAAATATGTTATATCAAGGTTGTGGACCTTACAGAGGTCACAATTTTGAACCAATTTTGATGAAACTTGACATGTATGTTTATAACCCAAAGATCTTGGTTCCTTTCGATATTTGCGCCCATCGGATCGTAACTTCTTGAATTATGGCTCCTGATTGTCCAAAAAATCGCCCTTTTTTAGCTTGTGGTGCCTCTGGAGGTCAAAAATATTATCCGATTTAAAAAAACGTTTGACTATATCACCGTTACGAACAAAATGGCCGCCGTTTGTACGCGAATAGTGTGAAAATATGTTATATCAAGGTTGTGGACCTTATAGAGGTCACAATTTTGAACCAATTTTTGATGAAACTTGACATGTATGTTTATAACCCAAAGATCTTGGTTCCTTTCGATATTTGCGCCCATCGGATCGTAACTTCCTGAATTATGGCCCCCGATTGTCCGAAAAATTGCCCTTTTTAGCTTGTGGTCCCTCTGGAGGTCAAAATTGTTATCGGATTTAAAAAAACGTTTGATTATATCACCGCTCCATGGTTATGAAGGTTGAGTTTGAATTTCGTGAAAATTGGACCAAAATTGACGGACAAAATGGCCGCCGTTTGTACGCGAATAGTGTGAAAATATGTTGTATCAAGGTTGTGGACCTTATAGAGGTCACAATTTTGAACCAATTTTGATGAAACTTGACATGTATGTTTATAACCCAAAGATCTTGGTTCCTTTCGATATTTGCGCCCATCGGATCGTAACTTCCTGAAATATGGCCCCCGATTGTCCGAAAAATTGCCCTTTTTAGCTTGTGGTCCCTCTGGAGGTCAAAATTGTTATCGGATTTAAAAAAACGTTTGATTATATCACCGCTCCATGGTTATGAAGGTTGAGTTTGAATTTCGTGAAAATTGGACCAAAATTGACGGACAAAATGGCCGCCGTTTGTACGCGAATAGTGTGAAAATATGTTGTATCAAGGTTGTGGACCTTATAGAGGTCACAATTTTGAACCAATTTTGATGAAACTTGACATGTATGTTTATAACCCAAAGATCTTGGTTCCTTTCGATATTTGCGCCCATCGGATCGTAACTTCCTGAATTATGGCCCCTGATTGTCCGAAAAATTGCCCTTTTTAGCTTGTGGTCCCTCTGGAGGTCAAAATTGTTATCGGATTTAAAAAACCGTTTGATTATATCACCGCTCCATGGTTATGAAGGTTGAGTTCGAATTTCGTGAAAATCAGACCAAAATTGACGGACAAGATGGCCGCCGTTTGTACGCGAATAGTGTGAAAATATGTTATATCAAGGTTGTGGACCTTACAGAGGTCACAATTTTGAACCAATTTTGATGAAACTTGACATGTATGTTTATAACCCAAAGATCTTGGTTCCTTTCGATATTTGCGCCCATCAGATCTTAACTTCCTGAATTATGGCCCCTGATTGTCCAAAAAATCGCCCTTTTTAGCTTGTGGTCCCTCTGGAGGTCAAAATTGTTATCGGATTTAAAAAACCGTTAGATTATATCACCGCTCCATGGTTATGAAGGTTGAGTTCGAATTTCGTGAAAATCGGACCAAAACTGACGGACAAAATGGCCGCCGTTTGTACGCGAATAGTGTGAAAATATGTTATATCAAGGTTGTGGACCTTACAGAGGTCACAATTTTGAACCAATTTTGATGAAACTTGACATGTATGTTTATAACCCAAAGATCTTGGTTCCTTTCGATATTTGCGCCCATCGGATCGTAACTTCCTGAATTATGGCTGCTGATTGTCCAAAAAATCGCCCTTTTTAGCTTGTGGTCCCTCTGGAGGTCAAAAATATTATCCGATTTAAAAAAACGTTTGACTATATCACCGTTACATGGTAATGAAGAGAGAGTTTGAATTACGTGAAAATCGGACTAGAATTGACGGACAAAATGGCCGCCGTTTGTACACGAATAGTGTGAAAATATGTTATATCAAGGTTGTGGACCCTATAGAGGTCACAATTTTGAATCGATTTTGATGAAACTTGACATGTATGTTTATAACCCAAAGATCTTGGTTCCTTTCGATATTTGCGCCCATCGGGTCATTACTTCCTGAATTATGTCCCCTGATTGTTCGAAAAATCACTCTTTTTAGCTTGTGGTCCCTCTGGAGGTCACAATTATCTGATTTAAAAAAAAAACGTTTGATTATAAATACCAAACAAATTCAAATGATTTTCTGATAATTCCTTAATATGTGACAACTCTTGTTGACTGCCCAGACGATTTGGCTGCTGTGTGGGCGTATGTTTCGTTGCCTGGCAACCTATTTTTAAGTGTTATTAAAGTCACCTAATGAAACTGACGAAGAAATGAAGTTCACATTCATCGATTAATTCCAAATGATCGTTAGACTAAGTAAGGCACAGACTGACCATTATAATGGTAAAATGATACCCGGGGTCAAACAGCAAAGTTACCACAGCATCACAACAAAGTCAGTAACGGGTAAATCCTCCTCTGTTTGCCAAACAAGCATTGATCCGACGTGGCATACTCCTAATGAGACGTCTAAGGTCATTTTGGTCCAGATTGTCCCATTCCTGTTGCAACGCAGCAGCAAGTTCTTGGACATTGGCAGGACGTTGTTGACATTGACGTAACCTCTGTCCAAGCATGTCCCAGACATGCTCGATGGGGGAGAGGTCGGGACTCAGTGCTGGCCAAGGTAATGTGGTGATGTTCTGTTGTTGGAGATAGCCTGTAACGATCCTGGCCCTGTGACATCTTGCCTTGTCATCCTGGGAGATGAAACGGCGGCCATGACGTCGTGCGAACGGCACAACATGGACTGCCAAGATGTTGTGCCGGTAGTACTGGCCTGTAACACGCCCTGCAACAACGTGTAAAGCCGTTCTTCCAGCAACAGTGATGCTTCCCCACACCATAACAGAACCACCCCCAAATCGATCATGTCTGATGACGTTAACGTCTTGGAAGCGCTCGTTTCAACGACGCCACACCCTCCTACGTCTGTCCAAAAAATCAACAGTGAACCTTGACTCATCTGAAAACATCACATTGCTCCAGCGTCGATTATCCCAGTGTTGACGATCCCTACACCAACGACGTCTTGCCTGAATGTGATGATCTCTCAAACAAGGGATCACGCGAGGACGTCGGGCGCGAAGGTGACCCCTATGCAGTCGATTCCGAATCGTCTGGTCACTCACTCTCACACTAGTGTCTGTTTGAAGACGAGCGCTGATCTGATTTGCTGTGATGACACGATTTCTCAAGGCCAAGGTACGGATAAATCGATCCTGGGCTTGAGTTGTCGCCCTTGGTCGACCTGAGCGTGGTCTGTCCTGTACAGATTGTGTGTCACGGTATCTGGACCATCGCCTGCTTATGGCAGACTGAGAAACATTCATCGTCCGCGCCACAACCGCCTGTGTTGTGCCGATCTGTAGCATGCCAAGGGCACGTAACCTTTCATTTTGGGTAAGCCGACGCATATCAAAATTTGTTTTCTGGTCACTAAAACAATTAAACTGATGTTTCCACCCTGGAATTCAATGCCACAATGACTGTAACATTCAAAGTCAGAGTCGTGCAAATCTTGGGTTGGACCCCCATGATGATCCCAAGCATCACCTGCATTCCATGCGGTAGCTATTGTTGCGTTTGGGCGTCACATGTAACTGGAAATGTGTCTTTTGTTAGGTTCTATAGTGACTTTTTTCGTAGTCATTTGCATATTTTAGTATTATGCCCCCAAAATCAAATATCCCCTACTTTTTTTGAATAGTATATATTAAACCATATTATAGAATTAACCCAAGTGTATATAAATTTATTCAACTTCTGACTGTACATAATATTAAGGAATTGACAAATCTTGGAAAGTATCTATCAATAACTTTTGAATCGAGAAACAAATTACTCCAAATCTAACAGTATAAATTGACATCTTAAATAGAAATAAAAAATGCATTGTCTACTCTCCCATACACAACAACCTTTAAATTTAAAATATAAATAATTTCATATTTGTATGTCTTGTATATTGTATTCTATTGTATCTGATGGGCTGTTAGCCCAAGGAATAAAGAACTGAAACTGAGTGAAGATTGCTAAATTAATTTCAGTCAGATTGGTGTGAACTTGCGATAAAGTGGATAAAGTAACCATGGATTACCCATATCGAAAAATTTTCTGGCCCATTTTATGTGAACTTTAACAAATGCTCCAGTGATTTTACTATTCACATCAAATATTTTACATAAATTACGTAATGCAACAGGATCTCCCTTATCTTCAAAACGAGCATTCAAATTATCTATAACATTTACAACAAATTTATTACAACTAGTTTGTGCATCACTCCGTTGCTTGACTTGAAGCCACCATCTCTGATCAATTGATCCTCAAAAATAAATGAGGCTCCACCAAAGTAATGACTTTCAACTGATCAATGGAGGATTGAAGCAAAGGGTTTACATTGGAAAACGTAATATCAGCTAAAACATCAGAAAGAAAATATGTACAATAAAGGAATTTTATAGAAGTTATACTTTAAATCTTGTACCATTTTCAGACATTATGTTTTGAATATATTTCAATCTGTTCAGATATTTTGGAGAGTTTTCAAAATACTTATATATGCAATTTAAAATTTCCTGGTATTTAATTAGGTAAGGTATATGTACCTGATCCGCAGCACCACATGAACCAAGTGCAAGTCTGTGTTCAATACAGTGAGTGTCCAAAAGTGTCCAGGGAGAAGGGTTTAATATAGGCTATGCCTGTTCCCCAATCCCTATTCAGATAGAAATCTGAATAAAAATATTGCTTATAAAAAATAAAAAAAAAGTGTCCAAAATAACAGAATTTAATGTCTTTAACCTCGTAACAATGCCACTCTTAGAGCCCACCATGACAGCTGCCCCATCAGTACCTATTCCAGACATTTTATTTATATTTAGTCCTAAACTATTTACCACATAATCAATACATATAATAATTTGTAACAACATACCTGGCTTCATTTATTAACGAAACCGTCAATTTTGATATGAATGTAGATCAAACAGCGGTCATAATCCAATAATCCCGAACAAATCGAGTGAGTATAGTTTACAGTGTCGGCCGTTTTGAATATATAGAAACCATCAAGAAAGCAACTGATTCGTATTTGAAAACAAATAATTAAATCTTTTGTTTCTTAATTAGTTTATTACTACTCTTACTGCATATACTTAACACTAATCCAAAAATTAATCAAGAGACAAAAGATAGTTCTATCATTGATACCTAATTGGTTGTTGATTGACTCAGTCAAGTGCGATCGACTGTACAGTGTCAGCATAA
The DNA here is from genome assembly GCA_948474765.1 of Patella depressa. NCBI lineage: Eukaryota > Metazoa > Mollusca > Gastropoda > Patellidae > Patella > Patella depressa. The sequence goes on along the minus strand of OX419720.1, from coordinate 40,170,038 downwards.
CTCGTATGTACGCACGGACGTCAAAGCTTTGTGGCAATAAAAAATTATTCGCCACAAGTAAAAAAGAATTGCCATACAGGAAATAAATATCGCCAAATTGAATATTTTATTGCAATTGGCGAATTTGGCGTTCGACAGCGTGAGCGCTGGTGGGAAGTTAATGTTAATGACAACCATCTTAATATCATTCATCAATCTTTACTTTTTTTTCATTTAGATGAACCATATAATATAACAATCTGACATCAATAATCTTCAAACAACACATGAACGATTGACTGAAAATATATATAAATTAACAGTCATAAGTACGTAGTACATAAGGAAAACTTTCCTAACTGAAATTCTATTTGTGATAACCGAGGCTACCAGCAGAAAATTTTTTAGGCCCTTGTATTTCGACTTTAAAGTGACAATTTTGTTTGGAACTATGGAAATCAATCTGCCATGCTTTCTATGACGGCCATTTATCTTTCATAACATGACAAATTTATAATGAGCTGTGGACAATCTGAATTTTGGAACTATCAAACGGTCAAGGAGAAAGAACCCCTGTCAAAATAACCTAAACAGGTGACAGTTCTATAAAGTATATTTTGAACTTTGCACGCTGGCTTCCTAATAATGTAAACGTACAAAAAAAAAACCAATATTATTATTGTGTCTCCTAATCTCTATACATTGTATAACAATGTTGCCTTATATATATATGATGTCATTATGGTGTGTGAACCTTGACCCAAGTCAATTATTGTACCCCTCTAAGTCAAATAAAAAGAAGCATGTTCAAGATGGCTACTAGTTGAGAGTCAGTGTCATTTATAATCTGTGAATACGCCACATATCCCACATTTTGTGTTCATTTGTTGTGTACAGATGTTGTGCCTGTGTTGGTGGTAATTTTAGGGGTTATTGCTGTGTGCTACCTGTTAATTTAGTGGAGGAAGAAAGAGGCCATTGAAAATAGTGGTGAGTTCAAACCTCAGGGTGAAGAGTAGGCGAACTACAAGAGGAGATTGGAGATTTGGATGAGAGCCAACAAAATAGAAGATGATAATATGGCCATTGCATTCTTAGCTACTGTTGGTGCTGATACTTTTGATTTAGTAAGTAAGGAATGGGAAAACAAGGGAGGTAATTGAGTTACTATTTCCTCAATCAGCCTGTGTCAGCCATTTTAACGCCTGTGAAATTTTGCCCATGATCGTATAATAGTGAGTTGACAACCTTTTGAGAAAAAGACATAGAAAATATGGAATTGGAACTTTATTTGAAGTTGGTTTTGATAATCTTACATGGGATAAAGCTCAGTCCATGGCACTCAGTATGGAATCTGCTTACAATGATTCTGGTTCACTGCATAATAAGTTTGAAAAACCCACTGTTAATCGTATTAATACAGAATACAGAAAGATACGTGAAAATGTTCAACCAGTTGTCAATAATGTCTGTGGTAGATGTTTAGGCATTCATCATGCTAATGATTGTCCTTACCGTATATGAACAGTGTATGTTTCAATTGTGGTAAACGTGGTCACGTAGTTGCCGGTTGTCGTCAACGTAAAAAAGACACATGGTTTTAATAAACAGTTTCAGCACATTGTTGCTAGGAGTAATTATTCTAGTCCAAGAGGTAGATGCCATCGTGGTAAAAGCTGTTATGGTTCAGTTCATTGTGTGGACAAAGACACCAAAGAAGAATACTAACTGTATAACTAATGAATTGTCTACATTATTTATGGTTGGTGAAGATGTAAACCGATTAAAGGCCACGCATAATGGTAATCAGAAGTTAAAGCTGAAGTTTCAATTCGTGGTGAAAAAGTTAAGTTTACTTTAGATACTGCAGCTAGTGTTACTGTGTTACCAGAAGAGATATATCATGAATGTTTTTCGGATATTCCACTGCAAAGTTGTAATGTAAAATTGCGTGGTTATTCCGGTTCAAGTATACCTCTTATTGGTGAAATATATGTTGATGTTGTGTATAACGATGTGAAATATGATAATTTACGTATTATCGTTGTTGGAGGCAGTAAACAGCCATTGTTAGGTCGTGAGTGGTTGCAAAGTATTGAGTTAAACTGGAACCATCTATTTGCTATTCTGCAAAGTGATCAAATAAACGATACAAAAGATACAAAAGTGTGTTTCAATTTGACCCTAACCGTTCTATTACACCATATGTAGCTAAAATTAAAATCTGTGAAAATAGCATGCCAATATTTTGTCGTCCACGTTCTGTCGCGTATTCTATTAAAGCATCTGTTGAGAAAGAAATTGATCGTCTGGTGTCAAGTAATGTTTTAGTGAAAGTAGAAACTAGTGATTGGGCAAGTCCTATAGTTGTGGTACCAAAGAAAACACCAGGAGTTGAACGCATTTGTGGAGACTACAAAGTTTCGGTCAACCGTGTGATTGAAGAAGAGCCATATTCGTTTCCTACAACTGAAGATTTGTTTACACGTCTTACTGGTGGGGTTATATTCAGTAAACTAGATTTGTCAAATGCGTACCTTCAATTACCGTTAGATCCTGAATCAGAAAAGTAGCTAACTATTAATACTCATTTAGGGCTAAATCAGTAACAAAAGCTACCGCTAAGAGTTAGCACAACTCCCCCATTTTCCAGAAGTGTATGGACAAAAATTTTATGTTGTCTTGATCGGGTATGTTGTAAAATTGATGATATTTTAATTAGTGCCTGTAGTGAAGTTGAGCATATTGAACTTTTATCAGAAGTTTTAAGTAGACTTGATCGTCACGGTATTACATTTGGACGTGATAAATGTGACATTGGTGTTACTAAATTAGAATATTTAGGACATATTATTGATAAAGATGGGTTGCATCCTACTCCAGATAAAGTACTTGCTACTACTAATGCTAAGATACCACTAATGAGTTCGAGTTAGATCATTACTTGGTGTATATCAATATTATTCACATTTCCTCCCTAATTTATCTACTGTATCGCCTCCTGTATATCATTTGTTAGGGAAAGATACCGAATGGAGTTGGACTCCAGAATGTACATCTGCTGTAAATACTGTTAAATAGTATATAAGTAGTGATAAATTATTAGTTCATTATAGTAGTGATAGGAAGTTAATATTAGCCTGTGATGCATCATCTGTAGGTATAGGTGCTGTTATTTCACATATTATGGACAATGGTAAAGAAAGACCTATAGCCTATGCGTCTCGTACATTGTCAGCAGCTGAGAAAAATTACAGTCAAATAGAGCGTGAAGCTTTAAGTATTATATTCGGTGTCCGTAAATTTCACAAGTATTTATCTGGACGTAAGATTACATTGTTAACTGATCATAAGCCTTTAACAACATTGTTTAATCCTAAAACAGGTATTCCAATATTGTCTGCTCTTAGAATGCAACGTTGGAGTCTTATAGTACTTATACTATCTGCTTATCAATATGAAATTTGTTATCATAAATCGCTAGATCACGGTAATGCTGATATGTTGTCTAGGTTACCATTAGAAAATGTAGATGGAAATTTATGTGAATTAGAAATTAATTATTTTACGTATACAAATGATTTACCAATTACTGCTTTAGATATTTGTAATGAAACGAAAAAGGATCCTATACTTTGTAAAGTGTGGCGTTTTGTTATGCATGGTTGGCCAGAATATTGTGATGATGTAGATTTAGATCCGTATTTTCGTCGTAGAAATAAACTTAGTATAGATAATGGATGTATCTTATGGGGATTAAGAGTTATTTTACCTTCAAAATTTCGTGATAAATTACTAAATGAATTACATAGAGAACATTTAGGTATTGTAAGAATGAAAGCTGTTGCTCGTTCCTACTTTTGGTTTCCTAATTTAGGTATGTATATTGAAATTTTAGTATCTAAATGCACTGCATGCATTAATCTTACACTGAAAAAAAACTTGTGTTGAAACAACACAAACTTGTGTTAAATGTTGAAACAACACAAGACTTGTGTTAAAATTTGCCAAACCACACAAGACTTGTGTTAAAATTTGTCAAACAACACAAGAATTGTGTTGAAACTTGTGTGAAAATCTACACAATACTTGTGTTGAAATTTCTGAAACTTGTGTTGAAACTTCTGAAACTTGTGTTGAAACTTGTGTTGAAATTTCTGAAACCTGTGTGGTTTCATACAAACTTGTGTATAACCATCAACAATAACTTGTGTTGTATTTTCCCCCAATTTATATCCAGTATAGCAACCTTTCCCATGCAGCACCCCTCCTTTTGCTCTGTTTAACCTGCAAAGTTTGATAAATGAGGTAACAAAAATTTAGTTTGTTAAATTATTATTTATTCACAAAATGATAATGATAGGAAAAAGTAAATTAATGCCGCCAAATAAAATCTAAATAGACATTTGGAATGTTAACAGAAAAACAGAGAAATAATATTAATGAAGTGATAAAATTGTGTTAAATAATGACAAAATCCCCCTCCCCCAACATCACAAAATATGAAATAACTATTTAAATTTTTCTTTACCCATATACAAGTACTAAGAATATAAAGACAGTATTCCTATCCCATACACTCAAAATATATAATTCAAATATATCTAAATTTAATAAGATATATACCAAGCACTAATAAGATAAATTATGCACTAAATTGAATTACTTAAAGTGCTATAAAGTCATATTACAAGTGATTTGTGAGACAACTAGAAATAACTAACATACACAGAAAACTAACAAAAGAAAAATGCACTGTTATGCAGGAGTAATAAAATGATGTAGAACTCTTTCCTTATTAAAAAAAAAAACCCAAACAAAAGTTAATATCCGATTGACTTCAAATTTATACATAGTGTTTACAGTCATGAGACTAAGACGTCTATCGATTTTCAGTGATTTTCAATAATTACTGCCAGAGTTATGGCCCTTGATCACTTAGAAAAAATCCTGTGGAAGCTCTAGAGGCCAAAGTTAATATCCGATCGACTTTAAATTTACACACAGTGTTTAAGGTCATGAGACGAAGAAGCCTATTGATTTTCAGAGATTTCAAATAATTACTGCCAGAGTTATCTCCCTTGATAACTTCAAAAAATCTTGTGGCGTTATAGAGGCCAAACCTCAGATTGATACACAGAGTTTAAGGTGTTGAAACGAACAAGTATTTTGATTTTCAATGAATTTTGATAACTGGACAGCTAAATCCATGATATTAAATGTTTCATGTATATACTAATTGTTAGCGTTATGTAAAACTTTATTCTCATAATTACATGAGTTGTTATTCTAAATCAGATTTTAGTGTATTACATTACCAAAAAAAGTAAAAATATGCGACAACCCTTGTTGACTGCCCGGACGATTTAGCTGCTGTGGGCGTATGTTTCGTTGCCTGGCAACATATCTTTCTTTGTGGAGTACATGCTAACATCGATGACTGAAAAAAATAAATAACGAAATTTTAGAGAAACTTCACAGACAGAAGACAGGTGCTAGTTCTGAATCAGTGAAAGTCTATTAAAAGAAAAGGCTGATTTGTTTGGGTTTTTTTTCTTTCACAGAAATAAGATTACATTTAAACTAAACTACTACAAACGTTAATATCTAGCTATAGTCCATGCCTGAATTTACACGTATTTCTCATTTTGCCCGAACGTTTATAAAAAAATTAAAAGATGGCTGCGTGGGTAGGTGTATAAAATGAAGAGCGATTCTTACCTGCTGGTCCTAGTTTGGGGTTTCTTGGATGTACAAGTATTTCAAAAAGGTGTAGCGCCGAATAGCTAATATTAATTAATCACGATTTCAGAAAAAATAAGACAAGTTCGTTAGATTTCTGAATTACCGGAACGCATTTGAAACACATCAAAATATTTCTCTTGTCCGCCATTTTTAGATACACACTTTCGGTGCAAATGGCTCTCGGTTAGCCACTATCATCCAGAAAAATATTCTACGAATAACGTACGTTGAAGATAAGGAGGTTCTGGGTGACCGAGGCTTGTTCTGAATAAACGAATTGTTATCACGGCTAATGCACTCTGTTTATACTAACTACTGAATGTGGCGTCCTACATTCAAATATCTAACTGGATGTCGCTGATAAAATATGAAATAAAGTTTAGATAACTTGGAGAACCATTGTATCAATAAATCAATTATGAGATACATCTTGAAGATTGATTAAATTTGATTGGTTATTGTTCAGTTAACCAATATACTGTCCGATTTCGATTACACCAACCAATTACATTATTAAGAGTTTTACTCATTGTTTTCTAATGATATGGTAAAATAGTTAGTCGGTTAAGTCCAGTTCGATATATAGTTAAGATTGGTTATCGTGAACGCCAAGTTCATGTTGATCATATTCGTGAAACTTTTGGAGACAATATTTTACCAAATGATCATTTTGAGCCTATTGTGTCAAGGTAGTTGTTCATAACGATTCTCATCGTGATACAGTATTACGGAAAAGAACAAAACTCGTTGAATTGCACTCCATTAAATCATTGTTCCATATGACTCCTCCTGAAATTACTCAAGATATTTGTAAAACAAATTTATCTAGTGCTACGTGTACCGCTAAAAACGACTCCACTGAAATAACACAGAACAGTCCACTTGTACATGCAGAATTATCAGGATCACAAAAAGACGCTGTTAGACAGTTACTTCGCAAAAATCATGATGTTTTTTCTAAATCGGACGCTGACATCGGCTACTTGCCCGATTTAAAGTTATACATTCATCTGAAAGACACTATTCCTGTTAAGCAATCATACACATCCATAACAATTCCATTATACGAGGAAGTTAAAGATTGTTTGTAGGACTTAATCGCCAAGGGTTTTATACGCAAATCAACATCACCATACTCAAGTCCGTTAGTGTGCGTATGGTAAAAAAGATGGTAAACTAAGGTTGTGTGTGGACTATCGAAAAATTAATAAAAAATCAATAATCCAAAGTGGACCATAATCTCGTATTCAAAATGTATTAGACAGTTTAGGTGGAAGCAAATGGTTAACGCTGCTTGATCAGGGTAAGGCCTACCACCGGAGTGTTGTTGGTGAAGACAGTAAACCTCTCACAGCATTCGTCACACCCTGGGGCCTTTACGAATGGGAGCGGATTCCATTTGGCTTGTCAGGAGCGCCCCCAGCCTTCCAGGCCTATATGAATGACTGTCTAGAAGGTTTGCGAGACAAATTCTGGATGACATTTTGATTTATGTCAAACATTTGCAGTTAGTATTTGATAGACTACGCGAGAGAGACGTCAAACTTAAGCCGGCTAAAGAAATGTCTTTTGTTTCGATCTGAAATTCAGTATCTAGGTCATCTCGTTACAGCTAATGATTATACTATTGACCCCGAAGATAAAAGAGCAGTGTTAGACCTAAAGAACATAATTCCAAGCACCGCAGGAGAAGTACGTAAGCTGTTAGGATTCTTGTGTTACTATCGGCGATACATTCCTGATTTAGCTCATCGCGCTAGACTTATCTATAATCTTTTTAAGGTTACAGAGAGACCCAGATACAACGAAACAGAAGAAGAGGTCCAAGTTAAAAGTAGGTCAGTTGTCATCAAAAGAGAAATAGGATGGACAGCAGAACATACAGGAGCCATGAATAGCCTTATTGACTTTCTTGTGAGTCCACCTGTGATGGCCTATCCGAGGTTTGACCAACCATTTTCCGTCCACGTTGACGCATCAGGTGGTGGCCTGGGTGCGATATTTTATCAACAAGGAGATGAATATTTACCCCATGTAGTCGCATACGCCTCCAGAACCTTGACTCCAGCAGAGCAGAATTATAATTTACATTCAGGGAAGTTGGAAATTTTAGCACTTAAATGGGCCATTGTAGATCGGTTTCGTGATTACCTGTATTACTCACCTAACTTTATAGTTTACAGTGACAATAATCCACTCAGTTACATTCTAACCACACCCCGATTAGATGCTGCTCGATTGAGGTGGATTGCAGAACTGGCCGATTTCAAGTTTACAGTACGGTGCAAGCCAGGAAAAATGAACTGTGGTGCAGATCTACTCAGCAGGATGCCATTACATTTTCAGAAATACAGTCAAGATTGCACTGAAGAACTAAAACCTGACATTGTTTCTACCATGGTGAGTTCTGTTGAGGCTCAAGAAGACAGAAATTAAACTTGGTTTTGTGGGACTAATGTAAAATCGTCTATCATAGAATTTGATCATAACACTAAACTTAAATTCAGCACGTCAGATCTAATTAAAGCACAAGATAACGATGAAGGAATTTTCGATGTCAAGGCAAAAACCCTCGAAAACTGATCGAAATAAGATGTCAAGGGACTCATGTTTGTTGGTTAGAGAATGGTCATCTCTACAAATTGACCAAGATGGTCTGTTGAAGCAGTCAAGAGCTCAAACAACCGAAGATGTCGTGAATCAGCTGGTTCTACCTACAAAGTATCGTCAACTAGTAGTAAATGAACTTCATTGTAAAATGGGTCATTTAGGTACAGACAAAGTGCTACCATTAATTCAAAATCAATTTTATTGGCCAAAAATGTCTTCAGAAATTGAACACTTTATCACCAAGTTGTGCTTCTGTGTTAAAGCGAAGAAACCTAATAGAAAAATTGAAGCTCCGCTTAAGCCAATCGAAACTACTCACCCTTTTGAATTAGTTTCCATCGACTTTCTCCATTTAGAAAAGTGTAAGGGAAGTTACCGAGTATATATTAGTAGTAGTAGACCATTACATGCGTTTTGCTGCAGCCTATTCCACAACTAATAAATCTGGTAAAACTGCAGCAGATAAAATCTTCAATGATTTTGTGTTACGGTATGGTTTTCCCCGAGAAGCTGCACCACAATCAAAGTCGAGAATTTGAGAATGATTTGTTCAGTCGTTTACAGAAATACTGTGGTATCGGACACTCCAGAACACCTCCATAACCCCCGGTTGGCAACGGTCAGTGTGAACGCATGAACATAACCTTGTTATCCATGTTGAAAACTCTACCAGAAGATTATAAAAGCGATTGGAAAAGTCATATTAATAAGATAATGTATCCTTACATCTGTACTCGGAATGAAAGCACAGGTTTTTCACCATTCTTTCTTCTGTTTGGCAGGAATCCGAGGTTACCTATAGACATCATCTTTGGTCTCAAGAATGAATCTCACCGTTCATATAAGGACTATGTTGAAAAGTGGTCTCAGTGTATGCAAGAGGCATATCAGGTTGCTTCCAGGAACAGCCATAAATCTAGTCAGAAAGCAAAAAAATGACATGATCATAAACCGGTACGCGCAACTCTTCTACCCGGTGATCGTGTTCTCGTTCGCAACCTTAGTGAACGTGGAGGTCCCGGAAAACTCAGATGCTATTGAGAAGATCAGATTCACATAGTTATCAAGAGAATGTCTGAGGATTCACCTGTCTATGAAGTTAAAACGACCAATGAAAATGGTGAACTCCGAAGACTTCATCGAAATTTGTTACTTTTGTTTAATGACCTGCCTTTGGAAAAACCCTCTACTTTTGATCCGGTTCATTCAAAGACATTGCGAAAACGCTCCAAACCCAAACCCGTCAGTTTAGTGAAAGATGAGTTGAGTGATTCGGAAAATGTATTATTCATAGTGAATCAAAGTGTTGATAATTACTCTACTTTAAACCCGAACGCAGAAACGTTTGTACCCGAAGTACCCAATAGGCAATTTAATTTAATTCAAGTGTTTCTAGTCATAATAATGGTGATAATTCTAGTCATCATGGTGATAATTCTAGTCATCATGGTGATAATTCTAGTCATAATAATTGTGATAATTCTGATCATAATAACTGTGATAATTTTAGTCATCATTCGCATGATGGAAATAGTGACCATAGTGACAATGAATCGGAAGAATATCACATGTCCTTAGAAAGTGTTGATGATGAGGCACCAACGCACCGCCTCATCAGACCGCCATTGCGTCTGACACTTCTAATGAATTAGGTCGACCGACAAGTTGTGCGTGGTTTAAAGGTAAAACTATCATTTATGAAAATGAACAAATTTAATAACTGTGATGTCTGAATGATTGTGTGTCACTAAACGTGATCTAAATATCACGATAATTAGTTATTAATGAACAGTAGATGTAATCTAAAAGTGTGTGTTTTGAGGACAGTAACTAAACAGGGTTGTGAGAAATTGCACTATGGACATTTTATTACTATATTGCATGTTCTTATTAGTCATCAATGTATTTTTTATAAAAAAATCAATGTATTCAATATTATGTTACAGGTTAGAGGATGTTGTAATAATTAGTGTTAGTAGTTATTAACTTTAGTGATTTAAACATATGCATTATTATGGCATAAATGGAAATGCATTTTTCAAATTGATCACCTGTTAAATTTTATACCATTATTTCGATATTTAAGGATATCTGATAAGCACTGCATGTATGTTTCGACATCAACCAGTCATGTATTATAGGGTTTTTTTTTAGATTTAAAGCCTTATTAATGTCGGGACGACATTTATGTTTGTGGGGGAGTGTGTGACAGATTGATGCTAAGGAATAGGGTGCTTTATTTTTTAATGGTAGTGTTGCTGGACTGCGGCAAAACTAGGGGGAACAACTCTCCTGGCTAAAGCTCTCGGGGGTTGAAGGCGAATTCGGGTTGTCGCCATCTTTCCCTTCCATAACAAACGCCATCTTTCCCTTCCGTAACAAACACCATATTTCCAATTCACCAAATTGTCATTCATTTCTTCACAGGTAATTATTAGTTGATGTATTAGTTAGTATTACACTGAGAACTGCTAAGGAGTGACTTTGTGCACATACCCCATAGTATTCTTGATCATCCTTGTTAATTGTACGTGTGGCGGAAGATAATTAATTTTCGGACTATTACTAGCGTGCCCCAAGCTCAAGGGCAGTTAACTCTGTTTGGCTTAATATTTGGTCCAAAAACACGTCATGAATTTAAGCGGAAAAGTAGGTATCGAATTACGTTCGACCATACCTTTATTTTTATTGGAGGATGGTGTAACTTGGCGGGAGATGTTCGGGGGAATGTTGGGCCTGTAGAACATAACAATTTGACCCGTATCAGGTGAGTGTAACGATTTTTTCTAGAATTTTAAAAAATTCAAATATTTTTCATTTCTTTACGGAGGAATGTTCCAACTTAATTTTATGATTTTATGACACCTTAGAGAATATTCTATTCATAAAAAATTAAAAACCGAATTGTCGTGGACGTAATCATGCGTTAAATTGGGAATTAAGTAAAAAATACAGCAAATAACGGTACATGACGATAAACCGGAAGTTAAATATATCCATCCTGGATGCCTTGACGAGCGCTGTAGCGTAGCTATTTGTTTTCATTCCGTAAAAATGTACTTTTTCGGTCTTTTTTTTTACACAGATCGGTTACAACATGACATAGAAAATAAAACCGCCCATGTTTATAATATAAGAATGATTCAATTTTAGCCGATATGATTCTATATCTGTAGAAAATGGACCGAAACCGACCCGAAGAAACGGCATTATTGACAGACATAAATAAAACATTGCAGTATTAACGCACGTTTTTTAAAAGCAGAATTATATACATTGTATCTACAAAAAATAATCCACGTATAAGTTAAAGTGAAATGTTAGGCCAATTTATTGTCAATGACATATAGGACATAATGTCATGCGATATTGCGAGTAGGCTGTCTAATTTAAATTGTAAATGTAAAAGTAATATTTTTGTCAATATAGTAGTAATAATCAGATTGTGGGTATGAAAACTAATCCTTTGTACTGGTTTTTCCATTTTTATTTTATTTATTTTTTTCCACAAAAGCTGTTTATCTGTCATATTAAATTTAAATTGTTACCCAAACTAGAAGATAAAAAAAAAAAAGAAACAGCTAGCAGAAACAATTATTGTTTGATATTGTTATTATTTTTTTTTTTTTTTATAAATCACCAATATCTATTTATTTAAGATTCAAATCGAATTAAATTGAATATTACTAGGATGAAATCTTAAAATGCCTTGTTGTAATTTTACTATTTTATATTTATTTTCAGGTACTGGTAAACAAATCAGTTGCATTAGAAACAAATTTTACTTTCTTACGATTCCATATTTCATAAATGTACATTTTTGTTCTTTCTTTTTTTCAGTGAACTTAATAAATCATATTAAAAGTATTACGTGTTTAGATTCAGTTTCTAAGGAGTAGGGTCAACTTGGTAGTCTCTACCGCATCCTTACTGCTAAAGACCCCTTACTTACAAGCCAATTATTGATTAAAACGGTGGTGTATGTTAGTCCGAAAATGACCTAGTCTGAGTCAAGTGGAGTTAAAACCCTCTCTTCACATCCATCTTCTATTTCTCCATATATCTACCCTTTCCCCTGCTTGAAATGCATATTTTAAGATTTGTGTGATGGGAACAAATGTTTAAAAAGAAGAAATAGCAAATAATCGTCAAATTTAAGACTAATCCTGTTCATTGATAACTACTTTTTCTGCAAAAGGGGAGTCTTATTTGTTATCTGAATGATTGTGAATTTAATAAGGAGTAACCAAGCTGTTTTTCTACCAAGTTTCGTGTTAATTCATTGAAAAATAAATTTTTTACATTGCACTGAAGTCAAATTACCACTTTTTGGACCAGATTTCGATTTCGGACCGAAAAAATAAAATTAACAAAAATTGAATATTATAAAAAGTATAAGTCCGATTCTAAAAATTTAAACGGTTTTGAAATTCTAATGTTTGAGCAGTTATTTCTGCCAAGTTTCAAAGCAATTGCTCAAAAAATAAAATTTGGTTGGTACATGCTACTATTACTCGGTATTACCGGTTTAAAACTGTAAAAAGGTGTGTTAGTTAACGAGGGTGAAAAACTGTGTGAGAGGTGGGTTAATTAACGCAAAGTGCGTTTTCGGTAGAGGTGGGTTAATTAACCGACCGATGAAAAATGGATGTCAATGTTATGTATTGTTTAATGGGCGTGTTTTCTCGCTAGTTGCGATAACTGCACCAAAAGGAGTATAATCAAGGACCAACATGCTTTATGTGACACGTACGTGTTAAATCAAAATTTGAGAAGTAAAACTGTTTTACCGTGCGATTGATCATTCGACCGTGTGTTTTACGCAGGTCTTTGTAAAATAAAGAGAGGTATTTAGATAGGCGTGTGCTCGCTATGATCTATGTTTCTCTTATGTCTATTGTAGGCCTTTTACGTACCATATATACTATTCAAAAAAAGTAGGGGATATTTGATTTTTAAGTGTTATTAAAGTCACCTAATGAAACTGATGAAGAAACAAATGACAAAATGAAATGAAGTTCACATTCATCGATTTATTCCAAATGATCGTTAGACTAAGTAAGGCACAGACTGACCATTATAAGGGTAAAATGATACCCGGGGTCAAACAGCAAAGTTACCACAACAAAGTCAGTAACGGGTAAATCCTCCTCTGTTTGCCAAACAAGCATTGATCCGACGTGGCATACTCCTAATGAGACGTCTAAGGTCATTTTGGTCCAGATTGTCCCATTCCTGTTGCAACGCAGCAGCAAGTTCTTGGACATTGTCAGGACGTTGTTGACGTTGACGTAACCTCTGTCCAAGCATGTCCCAGACATGCTCGATGGGGGAGAGGTCGGGATTGTGGTGATGTTCTGTTGTTGGAGGTAACCTGTAACGATCCTGGCCCTGTGACATCTTGCGTTGTCATCCTGGAAGATGACGTCGTGCGAACGGCACAACATGTACTGCCAAGATGTTGTCCCGGTAGTACTGACCTGTAACACGCCCTGCAACAACATGTAAAGCCGTTCTTCCAGCAACAGTGATGCCTCCCCACACCATAACAGAACCACCCCCAAATCGATCATGTCTGATGACGTTAACGTCTTGGAAGCGCTTGTTTCGACGACGCCACACCCTACTACGTCTGTCCAAAAAATCAACAGTGAACCTTGACTCATCTGAAAACATCACATTGCTCCAGCGTCGATTATCCCAGTGTTGACGATCCCTACACCAACGACGTCTTGCCTGAATGTGGTGATCTCTCAAACAAGGGATCACGCTAGGACGTCGGGCGCGAAGGTGACCCCTATGCAGTCGATTCCGAATCGTCTGGCCACTCACTCTCACACCAGTGTCTGTTTGAAGACGAGCGCTGATCTGATTTGCTGTGATGACACGATTTCTCAATAAATCGACCCTGGGCTTGAGTTGCCGCCCTTGGTCGACCTGAGCGTGGTCTGTCCTGTACAGATTGTGTATCACGGTATCTGGACCATAGCCTGCTTATGACAGACTGAGTAACATTCATCGTCCGCGCCACAACCGCCTGTGTTGTGCCGATCTGTACCATGCCAAGGGCACGTAACCTTTCATTTTGGGTAAGCCGACGCATATCAAAATTTGTTTTCTGGTCACTAAAACAATTAAACTATTGTTTCCACCCTGGAATTTAATGCCACAATGACTGTAACATTCAAAGTCAGAGTCGTGCAAATCTTGGGTTGGACCCCCATGATGATCCCAAGCATCACCTGCATTCCATGCGGTAGCTGTTGGTGCGTTTTGGCGTCACATGTAACTGGAAATGTTTCTTCTGTTAGGGTCTATAGTGACTTTTGTCGTAGTCATTTGCATATTTTAGTATTATGCCCTCAAAATCAAATATCCCCTACTTTTTTTGAATAGTATATATAAAGTTGCATTTTATGAAATGAGAATATGGATTAATCTATCGTATACGGAAAGGCGAATGTAATGTCGTCATTTATAAATACCAAGCAGTCAGCGCCCAAATTGAATACCAACGTGAATATAGAGAGTAAATCCAGCAAAAACGGGCCACAATGCGTAAATTGGGCATCTTACCTTCAATAGCAATATCCATAAAACATAAATCTCCCCTTTGTTGATAAATAATACGACACAACAACCAACCGAACAGTGTTAATTCTCACGCAATTATTTAAACTTAAATTACTTTAGTTTTAGCTTTTCAGTAATTTTACATGGCATACACTCCTACAATCCTCATTCCAGAACTTGTAACTTTCAATAGCTGTTTTTATGCAGTTGCAGAAGAAACACATATGCCCGAGTTGACACGTAATCATTTTTCGAGACTTCGTAGTAATATTGGATTTCCTGGTTATGTTTTCTTCGTTATCGTAACATATAAAACTACAGGTCAGTTCGTTTCTACAACTTTGTTATTAAGCTGGATTGGATTCGAAGGTCCCTCGTTCTCAGTAAATGATAGCTGTGAACTCTTATCAGTCTCGCTCAACACTCTCTGTTATAACCTCCTTGTTTCTGCACATCCTATAGACTGACCTTAATCTTTCATTTCCGGGCCAAATGGAATAAACCACCCCATTTCCCCAAGACCAGGGGGAGAACATTACCTTATTTGGTCTACCAAAGCATATGTGATAAACAGATAGAATTTGATGGATATTTTACCAAAATATCGCCATTTTTTTTAAATATAAACATGTCGTCCGCTTTGTTAGTACGTCGGATTTGAATCTACAGAAAGAGCGAAACAATTTTTTTTCACAAATACACCCAATTTAGTAAGTCACGCTACTTATAGATAAAGTTGCATTTAATAAAATAAAAATATTGACCTTAATCTATCGTACGAAATGCAAGAGAATTACATGTTGTTGAATTCCTTTCTACAGTGGTTCATTTGGAATGTAAAATATACAGTCAATAACGATATTAATTGAAATTATGTATTATCGTCATGACCATGGAATGGGTCGAAACGTGCGTACAACGAATGAGTCGGAATAGCGAAGATTCTCAAGTGAGAAAAAGGTGGTCATTTGTTTCATTACTTCCGCCAAAATGTGCTAAGGTGAACGCTGAGTTTATTTAAAAATTTTATTTTTAAAATTGAAAACGAAAATCAAATGTGACAACTTGAAATGACCAAGTGACAAGTAAAAAAATATTTCTAAAAGTTTACAAACATTTCAACCCCTGACTTATTGGAATTAACTGTAAAAATTGCAAAATTCCAACCAACTATATCAGTTAATCCATTAGAGCACGAGTTAACTGTGCCTCGCCTGTCAACATCAAAGGGCAGAGGTAACTGTGTGTCGCTTGACAACGTCAAAGGGCAATTCCGTGTGAAAAGCGTGCGTGAATCGACAGTATTGTAAAACAAAAGCTAGATTCACAATCACAGAAACCTGTGGTTTCTTAGCAGGATCTGAGATTTGACAATGGAAATTAGAATATATCAGATATTTAAATTGGAACGAAGGATAAAACACGCTGTATTCATCAAGAAATGAATGCGTATAAGAACGCATATAATATGTAACTACATGTAGGCCTATACCAGGTATAAATCCGTATAAAGACCTACACTTAACAAAGACTGGTCTGCGTAAAACAGATGTTAGATGTTTATGAAAGAAAAGACTGCCGCTAAAATTATAAAATCTTTATTATTTAAATCAACCATGCACAAATCTTATATAATCAATCGAATCAAATCCTAGTCAAACTGACCCAAATAGATGGTGTCGAAACAACTCCAGTAGCTGGTGTCGAAACAGCTCGATGTCGATACAAGTTCACATATCGACTTATGATTGATAGTATGCATTGAAGGCCGGGCCGTTGGGGCCAAAATAAAAAATAGAAATCAGCATGGTATTGTATCTGTCCCGTGGATCCAGCAAAAATTATAAAACTTATGATACTGAACGGTAGATCTGCTCCCGATAGAACTAGACGGTATTAATACTTTGAATGTGTTACGAACATTTAAATAGTTCATCAATAACACCGCCTATATTTCTTACCGTTTTCTAAAATACAATATTAGAGCACTGGTATCTTGTATACAGTCAAACTTGGGGAAAGTATTGTATTGTATTGTATTGTTTTATTGCCGTAAACATATAGTTCATGAGCATTCACAATATGTATATAACATAGATTCAATTAGGTGATGGAGGATGGACATATATTATTTAATTCATATATTATAAAAATTCATATATTGCCATCTTTTTGTTTTGGTTGATTAATCAGAATGTTTGAAAACGTTGCCCTATATAGGTGTTGCGTAACAAATGCGGTTTATACACTTGAGTGGTGTCGTAAAGTAATAAACTAATCAACAAGCTACATGGAGTATTTACGTCAACTAAAATGTGTATTAGAATTTGCTGTCTGAATTACAGTTGTTAATTTTGTTTATAGATTTTTTAATTAAATGTTTTCGATAACTTAAAATTTTAATATTTTTTTATATGATTAAATTGTCACTTTGTAAAGCGTCCCTAAACAAGTTATGAAGAGCACACTATAATTATATATACGTGTAGTGTATCAATATCCGTTCTTTAATATATGTATTAACAGTAACAAAATTTCGATTTATAGTATTATACGTATAGGTTAGATTACGAGGTTCCGTGGTTTAATCGTTTAAAATGTTAGTTAAACCACGAAGCGCGTAGCGCTGAGTGGTTTAACTAACACTTTAAACGATTAAACCACGGAAACCGAGTAATCTGACCTGTTTAGACCATAACCAGTTATGATATACTACGTATGTTTAAAAAAATATTCTTTTAAACTTATTAATTTAGATTTGTACATAGAACTATTTCTTTTGTGGACGATTATTGGTATGTTACACGACCTACATGACATTTCAGCACGTGTAACTTGTTGTCACGTCACTATTTATGGCCAAGTTATGTTAACAACTGAGTAATGTTTATTGAACATGTTTTCGTTGATTATTCAATGTGAGCATAACTTAAAAGAAGAATAAGTACATTGATCAGTAGTTAGTACGCATGTATAATAGGAGCTTAGATTCGTGTGTATCAGTTTGAGAAGAGGTTTCCTTCTTGCTGCAGTTCTGTGTCTTTTTATAATGGATAGTGACGACGATTTTCCCGTGTCTTCTCAAAACGTAATTAACCAGGAGTATTCGGACACTTTATTAACACAAGAGGACAATTTTAACATGTATTTCAATGATGAAAAGATTAAACATATCTACAGCGATATAAGCAGTGATAATGATGAAACTGTGGAAATTAAACCAGCTGAGGTAGACACCCGGTTCGCATCACCTATAACCGACGTTGAGATGTCATCTTTGACGAAGAAAATTATTCCGGGAACAACTGAAAAGACAATATCATGGGCATGTCGACTCTTTGAAAGCTGAAGAAAGGCTAGAAATGACAAAATCCGACAAGGAGATACATCTGGTCATCAACTGAGTTTCATAACACGTGAATTAGACTTTTAAACGATGATGAACTAAGTTATTGTTTGAGTAGGTTTATTGTCGAAACCAGGAAAGCTGATGGCAATGAATACCCATCTAAAACGTTACGCCAACTGGTTTTGCTCATTCAAATGCACTTGAATAACATTGGCCGCCCAGTTAAACTGTTATCAGATCCGATTTTTAATGAGCTCAGGAATACTCTCGACAACTCTATGAAAATTGGTGCCAGTAAGGGGAATGGATTATTGACGAAACAGGCTGATGTAATTTCTATTGATGAAGAAAATATCATGTGGAAACAAGGTATTTTAGGAAATTCGAATCCACAAACTTTGCTGGACACGATTGTGTATCTTTTTGGATTAAACTTTGCTTTGCGGAGTGGTGGTGAGCATCGTAATTTAACTTTGGATCAGTTATGCATAGGCGAAAATAAACAGGGACCTTATCTAAGATATACAGAGAAAATGAGCAAAACTAATCAGCGTGGACTGAAAGAATTTAGAGTGAATCCCAAGTGTGTGACGGCATATGGAAGTGACGACCCTAAAAGATGCATAGTGAAGCTGTATCAGCAATACTTGAGTTTGAGACCTGAACATGTTATGTCTATGGTATATCTGCGACCATTGATTAAACCAACAGAAAAGATGTGGTATGCAGCAGCACCTGTTGGCCGGAATACACTGGCGAACACCGTCAAAAGGTTATGTGAAGCGGCTGGATTTAAAGGTAATTATAACTTAATTGAAAGAATACTGTCAAAGAACACCCTCCCCCCTCTCTTGATCGACTTTATTAACAAGAATACTACCCCACGATATTTGAATCGCACAATAGGTTCTGAATCTATACGACTATTGATGAATTTGAAACCATTTATATTTTCAGGATTCTTCACTAATCATTCCTTGAGAGCTACTTGTGCGACTCGCCTGTTTAGATCTGGTGTGGATGAACAGCTCATAGCAAAGACCACAGGACATAGAAGTAACGCTATACGCGCATACAAGCGATCGAACACCGCACAAGAGGCCTTTGTTAGTAGTGTGATCCAAGGCCAGAGTTCATCGTCTACTTCTGTCCAGTCATCTAAACGACCGCTGCCTGACGATCCAGATACCACTTCGGATGGTAAACGACGGAGGAGTGTACATATTTCATTAAATATAAATTGTTAATGTGACATTAAAAAAAGAAATTGTGTTGTGTTGTATTTCTTTCAATCAAATTTAGAGCAAGGCATTAATATTGCGATTTGGCCATTTTTGGCCATTAAAAATTGCTGCTTTAGATTTGAATTTGTTGGGACAGGAGGTGGGAGGGGGCGAAGAAAGTAGTTCCAGTCATGGTATAACTAACATTTCAGTTGGTTATACCACGCCGAAGATCAAAGAAGTTATGGTCTAAGGTCATTTATTTCAAAGAGAGAAGACGTGTTTTCTGTCGCTCTCGGATGTGGTCAACCGTGACCGATGTTACTCAGTTGTCGGCAGAAGGCGTCTGTTGTATCACTGTTTTTAAATATAATGTAAAGGATGATCAATGTGATATTGAATGTGATATTTCGGATTTAAATTCTTGGACAACCAATTTGTTGGAGACTAAAAAAATAAGGAACAATGAGATTTGAGGGTATACCAGAGGGACCCTGTCCGTTCAAGCGGAGAGGGAGAGCTGATGTAACTATGACACAGGGAGATATGTCACTGTGCGTAAGCTGTTATGAACACAGGTTTGGACCTCTGCAAAGAAAACAGACGAGTACAGTTCACTCTGTCCAACAATCTGTAACAAGTGAGAGGTTAACTTGTAATCAAAATAAAGACTTCGAGCTCAGTAATGTGGAAAATAATACACCAATCAATGAATCTGAAGACAGACCGACGAGTAGCCTTAACCCAGTTGTTATAGCAGATGCCCTTTTGTCATATGTCGTATTTTCGTTTCAAAACAACACATTCGATAATATTAAGAATGCTGTACTGGGCTATTATACACTTGAAAATGTTGTAAGCAGTAAGTCACCCCTATGGAATAAGTGCGACAACAAGGTTATTGGAGAAAAAGCAAAAAGAAAGGATTCAGCAGTGAGGTCAGAAAAAGAGGCTCACGTGATAGACATCTTGTCAGCGATCGAAAAACTTGATAAATTAGACGTAATGCCTGTCTTCAACGTCAATGCTCTCGACCTTGGACAAATTCCCAATACGTACCCGGCAGAACTGAATACAATTTCATTAGCGGAAAGAATAAATAGCCTTGAATCAAAGTTATTTAATTTTCAAGAATGCCTCGACAAAACTGTAATTGACAATATATCTATTGAGGATAGACTGGACAATATGAGAGACAACAGTCATATGCAGAGAGTATGAATATATACAAGATGTCTACTACAAAACATAATGAGAATCACGCTATCAAACAAGTCTTTATTAGAGTCGAATAGAAGAGTCAATAGAAATTCTGCTGTGAAGATTTGTCAACCGATGAATCAATATAAATCCACACTAGATCTACTATTATCAGAAATTACTGTTCCCATAGAAGCCTTACGCTGTAAAGATTTCTCTTGTTGAACCCATGATAAAGCATTAGAACAATATTTTAATGAATTAGTTAATGCAAGTATTGTAGCTGGTCAATCGTGCATACCCTGTTCAAATAATCGCACCAAAACTTCAATTATTCCAGGCTGGAATGATGAAGTAGAAGAATATTGAAACACCGCTATATTCTGGCACAATATCTGGAAAGAAAATAACTCTCCAAAATCTGGTCATCTGGCTGAGATCAGAAGATGAACGCGGGCAAAATATCATTATGCTTTAAGATATGTCCAAAAAAATAAAGACAAAATATGTGCAAATAAGGTGGCAGAAAACTTACTAAATAATAAAACAAGACATTTCTGGCAATCGATTAAAAAGATAAGTGGTTCAAGTAAGTCAATTCCAAACAATGTTGACGGCCAAATTGGCCCCCAAAACATCAGTGTATCCTTCAATATCAACGATATGCATGAATTAAATGTTAATATAGAAAAAGATATTTACGACAAATGTAAATTGGGTTCATGTTGTAATAACCATTCTATCAAAATTGATGAGGGTTTGGAAGCCGTAAAACATCTAAAACTTAATAAAAAGGATGGATGCCTTGGCCAATCAACTGATCATTTGAAGAATGGTAGTTATCTATATTTTGTTCACCTGTCACTTATGCTAACTTCATTGTTACATCATGGTTATACACCTGAAAACTTTGTATTATCTACAATTATATCCATTCCCAAAAATAGGAAACGCTCACTAAATGACCCTGAAAACTATCGTGGAATTGCTTTAAGCAGCATTATCAGTAAACTATTTGGCTGGATCTTACTGGTCCGTCATCAAGATTTTTTTCTGAGTTCAGACCTGCAGTATGGTTTTAAACCAGGTCACCCCACAAGTCACTGTTCTTTTATAATAGATGAGACAATCCGGTATTATAATGAAAATAACTCAGATACTTATGTGTGCCTAATGGACGCTAGTAAGGCTTTTGATTGTGTCGGTTATATCAAGCTGTTTAGAGTGTTGAAATCGAGGGGTTTGTGTCCTCTCACTATTAGATTTCTCCTTCGCATGTATATAGAGTGGTCCAGGGACACTTATAAAAACTGACCCACTTATCCGCCAGGTTGCTCCTTCGAGAAATTTTCTGAAGTGAACAAAATTCAGCTCCGCGCACGTGGTTTTGGATGTCGCAGCAAATACACGTCACACGAGGTATTTTACACACATGTATTGTCATATAAAGTCGGGTTAAAAATACACTCATTACCGGCTTCGACTTGCATGTTTATTTAAAAACGAACGTAAGCAAAAATTTCAATTGCACTCTTTGATTTAATTTTTGATTTTGGCGATTTGGGTGATTTCCATACAGAGCTAGCTGTAATAGCTTCGTTTCATTTCTAACTTTCAAGTACATGATTTCGCCGAGATAAATTCATTACAACATTTTGGGATATACTTTTATTTAGTTGTTACACCCTTCGTTTACGGGACGATCTCTTCGTGTAAAGAAATAAATATTTACTAGACTTGCTTGCAAGGCTGAAGGCTTTCACCTTACCCAAGGCAGCACAAATTGCCTACCACTCACCCCTTAAAACACACACACACACACACACGCTTAAACAACTCAGACATTGACACTTTCTGTGCATGCGCATTACGATAGAAGGAAAGTGAAAAATATAGTTGAACAATTATGAACTTGGATCGGTAGAATCTTACAAACGCCAGAAATCTAAATACGCAATCAAAAACGCAAAAATTCTAAAAAAAGAAAAATTACAATTTTAGTACATTTTCAAATTTTCAGGAAGAAAAGAGAACTGCGTGGTATTGCAATTCGACCTATATCTCATCCGCAATATCCCCGGCTCTACAAAAATATAACTTTTTCGAAAATCGGTTGGGAATTGACATAATTAGAACCGATTTTCATTCGTGCACGTTAAAGATTTACATCACTTCCGGTCTGGTCCACAACTGTCGCAATAGTTCTAAGTACTAAATGTTTAAAACATAGGAAAAATCAATATTCAAAACTCTATCTGTTTTAGTTTCAGAGATCTAAACGACTACAGGAAAAAAAAACAGTTTTCCGAATGAGACAAAAAAAAAAATACCTTAAGTATCAAGGTAATAACCAAAACCCAAAATCGCACCTTTCAACATTAATTGTTCAACATTGAATTTGAGGGGTACTTTATTTATAAATGACTTCGACAGAAAGCTTCATTTTCACTGGTATCAAATGATGACGTCATGTAGACATAAAACCTGGGATATTAATTTCAGGACTAACTGTTAATTACAAAAATGAGTTATTTTCATTATAGAAGCACAAGTACCAGATATTGGTTACTATTCAAACACACTTTGTTCAAATATTGCCAGTTTTAAAAAAAGCTCTCTATATATGCTTTATACGTATGCAAAACGTTCCATTTATAACCAATTCGGACTTTTGTCGATGTCACACCAATGTGTTACACGGAACTTTGGAATCGCGCTCAGGTAAGCTACTAAAATATGTAACTGGTTCAAAACTAAATTGAATATTCAATGAAATATCGACAATATTCTGATTTCGTGCACGTTAATGATTTGACGTCACTAACATATAAAAATTTATCTTTAATTAGAGATAGGGCCCAAGCTCAAAATACATCATGCTTTCTATCACAGGTGCAATATTCGTACTTCTGCACGACACTACTGCAAGATACAACTGCAACCTGATGATAATTGGATTTCCTTTTAAACAGCGCGAGCCGTCGATTTGTGTCGAGATGATTACGGTTATGAGGTAATTTTGACAAAGAAGAAACAATATTAATTCAAAGACTAATTATTACACACAGAAATCATTTATTTCTGTTACAGGGTCACTAAACCCATATTTTGAATAAAAGTAAACATTCAAAGTTGAAATACTTTTAGCTCAAATATCGTCACTGTGAGAGAAATGGGGAATTTTGAATATGCTCTAAACGTTGGTAAAACGTACAGATTGTATCAACTCTTACTGCATGTTTCGCTTAACAATGAAAGGTGACGTTTTCAATTTTCGATCCCTTTGTTCTCATACTCCTGATATTTCTAAATGTTGCGCAATAGTTTCATACCTAAGACTACCGATAAAACTCTCTGTAGAAGAAGTTCCAAAAAAAAATTACGTTGACTTTTCGAGAAAAAGACGTCTAAAAATGCTCCAAATGGTAAAAATACGACGTTTTGGATTTTCAATCTCGTTTTTCGACTACTCATGACATTTAGAGAAATTGTACAATTGTTTCACACAATACACCACCTATAAGACTCTCGAATGAGAAAGTTTAAAAAAAATCGTAGGCGGCGTTTCCGAGAAATTCGGGTCTTAAGTTGATCGAAATAGCAAAATACCTTACTTTTCAAACTCAGATAACTTTTTTATTTTTTGATAGAAACTTGTCGCTATAGTACCATCTTTTAGATAATTCACGTGGCTATCAAACGATATAATACTTTAACTAGTCTGTAATCAACCAAATGATAAATCGCATTTTGCGCATCGGTACCCATTTTTCAGAATTTTGTCAAACTTTGGATACTTTTCTTGACCACTTCCGGTGATTAGAGGATTTTTATTTATAGTTCATGGACTGGTTTGGACCTTCGACTTCATATTCCATAAGTTTCAGAAAAATCGTAGGCGCCGTTTTAAAAAAATAAGAACTCTACGATTTGACCAAAATTCGAAAAAAAGTGAAAAATCAAAGTTAACATTTCAGAATAAAACTAATATTGTTGGAATCGGATTGATGTCAGCTATCCAAAAATATAACTCATAATTCAAAATTCTAAAAAATAAAAAAATTTGAAATTTTTGAAAATTTTCCAATTTTCACCAAAAAAATGAAAGCGACAAAGTTTCTAAATTTGACAATTGTGAACTGCTATCTTCTTAGAAATGTCTCAAGCTATCCAAAAATGTAAATATCAGAGAAATCGGTTGACAATTACCAAAATTACGGCCGATTTTCAATTTTCGTGCACGTTAAAGATTTAACGCATTTCCGCTATGAGCACGAATTTCGTTTTACATTTAAGCACTAACTACCACCCAGTTTCCCGAGAGAAAATCAAACTTCAGACCTCTATCTCTTATAGTTGCTGAGAAATAGGCAAAATGGAAAAAAAAAAGAATAACTAGACTTGCTTGCAAGGCTGAAGGCTTTCACCTTACCCAAGGCAGCACAAAATGCCCACCACTCACCCCTTAAAACACACAGACACACACACTTAAACAGCTCAGATATTGTCACTTTATGTGCATGCGCATTACGATAGAAGGAAAGTGAAAAATATAGTTGAATAATTTCCAACATAATGAACTTGGATCGGTAGAAACGCACAGACGCCGGAAATCTAAGCACGCTATCAAAAACTAAAAAATTCCAAGAAATTTTAAATTTAGTACATTTTCAAAATTGTCAAGGAAAAAGAGAACGACGTGGTATCTCAATTCGGTCATTATCTAAGCAAGCAATCAAAAACTGAAAAATTCCAAGAAATTTTAATTTTAGTACATTTTCAAGAAAAAAGAAAACGACGTGGTATCTCAATTCGATCGTTATCGCATCCGCAATATCCCCCGCAATACAAAAATATAACTTTTTCGAAAATCGGTTGGGAATTGACATAATTAGGACCGATTTTCATTCGCGCACGTTAAAGATTTACATCACTTCCGGTCTGTTCACAACTTTCGCAATAGATCTAAGTACTAAATGTTTAAAACATAGAAAAAAACAATATTCAGAATTCTATCAGTTTTAGTTTCAGAAATCTAAACGACTACAGAAAAAAAACAGTTTTCCGAATGAGACAAAAAAAAAAAATACCTTAAGTATCAGGTAATAACCAAAACTCAAATCGCACCTTTCAACATTAATTTTGCAACATTGTAATTGAGGGGTACTTTATTTATAAATGTCTTCAACAGAGAGCTTGATTTTCACTGGTATCAAATGATGACGTCATGTAGACATTAAACCTGGGATATTAATTTCAGGAGTAACTGTTAATTACTAAAATGAATTATTTTCATTCTAGAAGCACCAATGCCAGATATTGGTTACCATTCAAACACCCTTTGTTCAAATATTGCCAGTTTTAAAAAAAGCTCTCTATATATGCTTTATACGTATGCGAAACGTTCCATTTATAACCATTTCGGACTTTTGTCGATGTCACACCAATGTGTTACACGGAACTGTAGAATCGCGTTCAGGTCAGCTACTCAAATATGTAACTGGTTCAAAACTAAATTGAATATTCAATGAAATATCGACAATATTCTGATTTCGTGCACGTTAATGATTTGACGTCACTAACATATAAAAATTCATCTTTAATTAGAGATAGGGCCCAAGCTCAAACTACATCATGCTTTCTATCACAGGTGCAATATTCGTACTTCTGCACGATACTACTGCAAGATACAACTGCAACCTATAGATAATTAGATTTCCTTATAAACAGCGGGAGCCGTCGATTTGCGTCGAGATGATTACGGTTATGAGGTAATTTTGACAAAGAAGAAACAATATTAATTCAAAGACTAATTATTACACACAGAAATCAATTATTTCTGTTACAGGGTCACTAAACCCATATTTTGAATATAAGTAAACTCTCAAAGTTGAAATACTTTTAGCTCAAATATCGTCACTGTGATAGAAATGGGGAATTTTGAATATGCTCTAAACGTTGGTAAAACGTACAGATTGTATCAACTCTTACTGCATGTTTCGCTTAACAATGAAAGATGATGTTTTCAATTTTCGATCCCTTTGTTCTCATACTCCTGATATTTCTAACTGTTGCGCAATGGTTTCATACCTAAGACTACCGATAAAACTCTGATTTCGTGCACGTTAATGATTTGACCTCACTAACATATAAAAATTTATCTTTAATTAGAGACAGGGCCCAAGCTCAAACTACATCATGCTTTCTATCACAGGTGAAATATTCGTACTTCTGCACGATACTACTGCAAGATACAACTGCAACCTACTGATAATTGGATTTCCTTATAAACAGTGCGAGCCGTCGATTTGTGTCGAGATGATTACGGTTATGAGGTAATTTTGACAAAGAAGAAACAATATTAATTCAAAGACTAATTATTACACACAGAAATCAATTATTTCTGTTACAGGGTCACTAAACCCATATTTTGAATATAAGTAAACACTCAGAGTTGAAATATTTTTAGCTCAAATATCGTCACTGTGAGAGAAATGGGGAATTTTGAATATGCTCTAAACGTTGGTAAAACGTACAGATTGTATCAACTCTTACTGCATGTTACGCTTAACAATGAAAGGTGACGTTTTCAGTTTTCGATCCCTTTGTTCTCATTCTCCTGATATTTCTAAATGTTGCGCAATAGTTTCATACCTAAGACTACCGATAAAACTCTCTGTAGAAGAAGTTCCAAAAAAAAAATTACGTTGACTTTTCGAGAAAAAGACGTCTAAAAATGCTCCAAATGGTAAAAATACGACGTTTTGGATTTTCAATCTCGTTTTTCGACTACTCATGACATTTAGAGAAATTGTACAATGATTTCACACAATACACCACCTATAAGACTCTCGAATGAAAAAGTTTAAAAAAAAATCGTAGGCGGCGTTTCCGAGAAATTCGCGTCTTAAGTTGATCGAAATAGCAAAATACCTTACTTTTCAAACTCAGATAACTTTTTTATTTTTTGATAGAAACTTGTCGCTATAGTACCATCTTGTAGATAATTCACGTGGCTATCCAACGATATAACACTTTAACTACTCTGTAATCAACCAATTGATACATCGCATTTTACCCATCGGTACCCATTTTTCAGAATTTTGTCAAACTTTGGATACTTTTCTTGACCACTTCCGGTGATTAGAGGATTTTTATTTATAGTTCATGGACTGGTTTGGACCTTCGACTTCATATTCCATAAGTTTCAGAAAAATCGTAGGCGCCGTTTTAAAAAAATAAGAACTCTACGATTTGACCAAAATGCGAAAAAAAGTGAAAAATCAAAGTTAACATTTCAGAATAAAACTAATATTGTTGGAATCGGATTGATGTCAGCTATCCAAAAATATAACTCATAATTCAAAATTCCAAAAAATAAAAATTTTTGAAATTTTTGAAAATTTTCCAATTTTCACCAAAAAAATGAAAGCGACAAAGTTTCTAAATTTGACGTTTGTGAACTGCTATCTTCTTAGAAATGTCTCAAGCTATCCAAAAATGTAAATATCAGAGAAATCGGTTCACAATTACCAAAATTACGGCCGATTTTCAATTTTCGTGCACGTTTAAGATTTAACGCATTTCCGCTATGCGCACGAATTTCGTTTTACATTTAAGCACTAACTACCACCCAGTTTCCCGAGAGAAAATCAAACTTCAGACCTCTATCTCTTATAGTTGCTGAGAAATAAGGCAAAATGGAAAAAAAAAAGAATAATTATAATGAATAATAATAATAATCTTAGTAATTTCAATAGTCTTTCACCATTGAAAAATGGTGAAAGCCTAATAATAAATAACTAGACTTGCTTGCAAGGCTGAAGGCTTTCACCTTACCCAAGGCAGCACAAAATGCCCAACACCCACCCCTTAAAACACACACAAACACACACACACTTAAACAACTCAGATATTGACACTTTCTGTTCATGCGCATTACGATAGAAGGTAAGTGAAAAATATAGTTGAACAATTTACAACATTATGAACTTGGATCGGTAGAATCCTACAGACGCCAGAAATCTAAATACGCAATCAAAAACGCAAAAATTTAAAATAAAAAAAAATTACAATTTTAGTACATTTTAAAATTTTCAGGAAAAAAAGAGAACTGTGTGGTATTGCAATTCGACATATATCGCACCTGCAATATCCCCGGCTCTGCAAAAATATAACTTTTTCGAAAATCGGTTGGGAATTGAGATTATTAGGACCTATTTTCATTTATGCACGTTAAAGATTTACTTCACTTCAGGTCTGTTCAGAACTTTCGCAATACTTCTAAGTACTTACTGCTTAAAACATAGGAAAAATCATTATTCAGAACTCTATCTGCTTTAGTTTCAGAGATCTACACGAGAATGAAAAAAAAACAGTTTTTCGAATGGAACAAAAAAAATGATCGTGTCAGATCATAACCAAAACCAAGCAAGAATCATACCTTTCAACATCAACTTTTCAACATATGTCCAGAGGGGTGCCTTCCTTATAAATAGTTTCGGCAAATAGCGTCATTTTCGCTGGTATCATATGATGGCGTCACGTAGACAAAAAACCTGGGATAATAATTTCAGGAGTAACTGTTATTGACTAAAATGAATCATTTTCACTCTAGAAGCAGCATTACCAGATATTGGTTACCACTAAAACACCTTTAGTTCAAATATTGCCTCTTTCAAAAAAGGCTTTCTATATAATGCTTTATACGTAGGCAAAACGTTGCGATTATGACCAACTCGGACTTTTGTCAATGTCACACCAATGTGTACACGGGACTTTGGAATCACGTCCATATCAACTACTCAAATATGCAACTACTCAAATATTCAATGAAATATCTACAATTTTCTAATTTCGTGCACGTTAAAGATTTGACGTCACTGCATGTAACATATAAAAATTTAATATTTATTACAGATAGAGTCCATGCTCAAACTGGTTATCTCAACCGAGAACGACATGGTTATCTCAATTCGACCTTTATCCCATCCGCAATATCCCCGGCTGTACAAAAATATAATTTTTTCGAAAATCGATTGGGAATTGACATAATTAAGACCGATTTTCATTCGTGGACGTTAAAGATTTACATCACTTCCGGTCTGCTCACAACTTTCGCAATAGATCTAAGTACTAAATGTTTAAAACATAGAAAAAAAACAATATTCAGAACTCTATCAGTTTTAGTTTCAGAGATCTAAACGACTATAGAAAAAAACAGTTTTCCGAATGATACAAAAAAATACCTTAAGTATCAGGTAATAACCAAAACCCCAAATCGCAATTTCAACATTAATTTTTCAACATTGTATTTGAGGGGTACCTTATTTATAAATAGCTTCATTAGAGAGCTTCATTTTCACTGGTATCAAATGATGACGTCATGAAGACAAAAAACCTGGGATATTAATTTCAGGAGTAACTGTTAATTACTAAAATGAATTATTTTCATTCTAGAAGCACCAGTACCAGATATTGGTTACCATTCAAACACCCTTAGTTCAAATATTGCCAGTTTTAAAAAAAGCTCTCTATATATGCTTTATACGTATGCAAAACGTTCCATTTATAACCAATTCGGACTTTAGTCGATGTCACATCAATGTGTTACACGGGACTATGGAATCGCGTTTTCATATCAGCTACGAAACAGCCAGGTTACGAAACAGCTAACATCCATGTAACTGGTTCAAAAATTGATTGAATATTCAATGAAATATCGTCAATTTTCTGATTTCGTGCACGTTAAAGATTTGACGTCACTGTCACCAACATACAAAATTTCGATATTTATTACAAACAGAGTCCATGCTCAAACTACATCACACTTTCTATGACCGGTGCAATATTCGTACTTCTGCACGATACTACTGCAAGATACAACAGCAACCTCTTAAATATTGGATTTGCTTATAAACAGCGCGAGTCGTCGATTTATGTCGAGATGATTACGGTTATGAGGTAATTTTGACAAAGAAGAAACAATATTAATTCAAAGAATAATTATTACACGCAGCAATCAACTATTTCTGTTACAGGGCCATTAAACCCATATTTTGAATAGAAGTAAACACTCAAAGTTGAAATGCTTTTAGCTCAAATATCGTCACTGTGAGAGAAAAGGGGGCTTTTGAATATGCTCTAAACGTATGTAATACGTACAGATTGTATCAACTCTTACTGCATGTTTCGCTTAACAATGAAAGGTGACGTTTTCAATTTTCGATCCCTTTGTTCTCATACTCCTGATATTTTTAACTGTTGCGCAATGGTTTCATACCTAAGACTACCGATAAAACTTTCTGTAGAAGAAGTTCCAAAAAAAAAATTACATTGACTTTTCGAGACAAAGACGTCTAAAAATGCTCCAAATGGCAAAAATACGACGTTTTGGATTTTCAATCTCGTTTTTCGACTACTCATGACATTTGGAGAAATTGCACAATGGTTTCACACAATACACCACCTATAAGACTCTCGAATGAGAAAGTTTAGAAAAAATCGTAGGCGGCGTTTTCGAGAAATACGCGTCTAAAGTTGATCGAAATAGCAAAATACCTTAATTTTCAAACTCAGATAACTTTTTTATTGTTTGATAGAAACTTGTCGCTATAGGACCATCTTGTAGATAATTCACGTGGCTATCAAACGATATAATACTTTAACTACTCGGTAAACAATCAATCGATACATCTTATTTGGCGCACAGGCACCCATTTTTCTGAATTTTGTCAAACTTTGGATACCTTTCTTGACCACTTCCGGTGATTAGAGGATTTTCATTTATAGTTCATGGACTGGTTTGGACCTTCGACTATATATTCAGTAAGTTTCAGAAAAATCGTAGGCGCCGTTTTAAAAAAATAAGAACTCTACGATTTGACCAAAATGCGAAAAAAAGTGAAAAATCAAAGTTAACATTTCAGAATAAAACTTATATTTTTGGAATCGGATTGATGTCAGCTATCCAAAAATATAAGTCATAATTCAAAATTCCCCAAAATAAAAGTTTTGGAAATTTTTGAAAATTTTCCAATTTTCACCAAAAAAATGAAAGCGATAAAGTTTCCAAATTTGACGTTTGTGAACTGCTATCTTCTTAGAAATGTCTCAAGCTATCCAAAAATGTAAATATCAGAGAAATCGGTTGACAATTACCAAAATTACGGCCGATTTTCAATTTTCGTGCACGTTAAAGATTTAACGCATTTCCGCTATGCGCACGAATTTCGTTTTACATTTAAGCACTAACTACCACCCAGTTTCCCGAGAGAAAATCAAACTTCAGACCTCTATCTCTTATAGTTGCTGAGAAATAGGCAAAATGGAAAAAAAAAAAGAATAATAATAATAATATTAATCTTAGTAATAACAATAGTCTTTCACCATTTTCAATGGTGAAAGCCTAATAATAATAATCTTAGTAATAACAATAGTCTTTCACCATTTTCAATGGTGAAAGCCTAATTAGCTCTAAATACGCAGAACTATTTAAGACCGGATAATAACCGAAACAAAATTTTATTTGTAGTCGTTATTTTCCAGACACTTTTCGGTAACTTTTTTTTTTTTTTTTTTTTTTTTTTTTTTTTTTTTTTAAACAATATTTATTCAGGTAACTGAAAGGATTGGGGAACAGGACAAGGCCTATATCACCCCTCTCCAAAACAAAGTTATAACATATTTACATTGTAATAATCGTTACATTTATAAATGAGTAAAGTACAGTAAAGTAAAGTACCCTATTATAAATTTTATGAATTAATAAATTAATAATATATACATGTATTGCTACCCTGTTATTATAATAAATGTTACATAAATTAGGAGTATTAATTAACAATGAGGCTTCAATTAATTAAAACGTTTCGAATATTCAATAAACATATGCACCTGTTTAAAAATATTAATATTTTCAGCATTCGAGAGTTCATTATTTCCAAAGAGTAAAGTAGTAATGTTGGTGTTGGAATGAGTTAGGCAATGAATCGTATTCTGTCTGATATCTGAATGTAAGGGGCAAACGAGAAGAAAGTGATAGACGTCTTCGAAATGATGTCCACAAGAACAAAAAGGCGAATCGGAGATATGGCGAAGAAAGAGATGTCCATTCAGGTCACTACATCCAAGTCTAAATTTAGAATGAATAATTTGGAACTTACGTTTGCCGATAAAATAATAGGAAGGAACGGAGTTGTCAAATTTACATAGTTGTTTTTTGAATGTAGATAGAGATTTTGATGTTTTGATAGATGAATCTAAAGTGTTCCAGAGTCTAGTTGCGGATGGGAAAAAAGAGTTGTAGTATAACGTTGTCTTACAATAGAACTCGGGAACATTATCTACTCTTAATGAATATCTTTGTGGTTTCTTTTTTAAGTTGCTGGATAGGTATTCGGGAGTTTGATGGTTTATTATTTTAAAAAACATTACTAGTTTGTGTCGTTTGCGCCGCTCTTTGAGAGTTATAGTACCCGTTTCTTTATAAATTAATGCATGGCTGGTTCCCTTCACAGCGCCACATATGGTGCGCAGTGCGTCTAAGTGAAGTTTTTCTAGTTGGTTAGATAACTGATCAGTACACCCATCCCAGATAATGTCTGCATAATCAAAATGAGGTAAGATAAACGAGGAGTAGATAGTGTGAAGAGATTTTCTATTTAGACGATATTTGAAGGATCTAAAGCAATTAATAATTTTACTAACTTTTTTGCAAATACTGTTGATGTGGAAATCCCATTTAGAATTGTGTTGAAAAAATAAACCTAAGTGTTTGTGCTCTTGTACTTCTTTTATTTTAATGTCGTTCATGAATAGTGGTGGTGAATCGAAAGGCCTGCGTGACGAAATTGTGAGTGATTCAGTTTTCGTGGGATTGAAGGTAACCAGCCACTTTGATGCCCATTCGTTAATTCTCTCAATATCTGAATTTAAAATTTCCGCGCCTTCTGTCGAATCTTCAATTAATAAATATAATGTCGTATCATCAGCAAATAATTTTACGTTGGATTGTAAATTTTCAATTATATCATTAATATAAAGTAAAAACAATAGTGGTCCGAGAACGGAGCCCTGCGGAACACCAGCAGGGACAATGGAGGGGTCGGAGGAGGCGCCACTTATAATTACACACTGTTTTCTGTTACTTAAGTAACTTTTCATCCAATTAAGAAGTCCTCCTCGGATCCCTGCACTGTCTAGCTTGTGACAAAGTCCGGTATGCCAGACTCTATCAAAAGCTTTGCTGATGTCACAGAACACCGTTCTCGTGTAGCTGCCGGAATCGATTGCTCTTGAAAAGAAATGATTAAGATCAATAAGTTGATAGATAGTTGAATCTCCTTTCATAAAACCACTTTGACACTTTGTTATTATTTTGTTATCTAAAAAGAAGTTAAAGATATGCTTGTATATACATTTTTCAAAAATTTTTGAAATTAAGCATAATAAGGATACGGGTCTATAATTTGAACATTCACTTTTGCTGTCTTTTTTGTGTAAGGCCAAAACATTTGCAAATTTCCATGGACTTGGATAGGTCTCGTTCTGAATTGACAAGTTAAATAAAGAGCAGAGAGGTGATGAGATTTCTAAGGCAACTGTTTTTAGTAATTTTCCACTAATATTATCAGGACCAGAACTTTTAGATACATCTATTGATAAAAGCATATCTTTTACTTCTTGTTGAGTTAATGTGATGTTAGTCAGTGTTGCTTCTGTGTTTTGTGTTGTGGGAAGAGGGTGCTTTGTGTCATTTAGTTGTGTTTGCTTTATAAAGTAGTTGTTAAGTGCATTTGCCTTTCCTTTTTGTGAGAATACTGTGTCATTGTCTACAGTGAGAGGTGGTATTTCGTCTTTTGATGAACCGTTGTCTTTTACAAATGAATTTATTAGTTTCCACCAGGTTTTAGAGCCAAAATTATTTTTATCGTTAATTTTATCATCCAAATTCGAGTAATATTGTTCTTTACAGGTTCTAATAAGGTTAATATATTCATTCCTGATTTTTCTAAATTCTACCCAGTGGTCTGCCAAATCTGACTTTTTAGCTTTTTTATGAATTTTATTTTTTAGTTTACTCATTTTCCTGATTGTGTTATTCATCCACGGTTTGTCTCTTGGTCTAATGGTTACAAGTTTGTTTGGAATATTTTGTTTAGCAATTTTCATTAAAACATTTGTAAAACTACTACATGATTCATCTAAAGACGGTTGTATTAGTAATGTGTTCCAATCTGTTTTAAGAATTTCGTTTTTTAAAGAATCATAGTCAATTTTTGTATAATCCCAAATTAGTCGTTTATAACATAATTTATGTTGACTGCGAAATATAAGTTGGCAATACACCGGACAGTGATCACTGCAGAAGTTATCCAGACAACCTGAATTTTTAATAAAATCTGGAACGTTTGTTAATATTAAATCTAATAAAGTTTTAGCGCCAGTTTCACTATACCTCGTGGGTTCGTTAATGAGTTGACTTAAATCAAACATATTAATGGCATCATGAATGAATGAGTTACTTTTGGAATACATGTCAATGTTAAAATCGCCTACTATGAAACATTTATTAATATTATCGCACAGAGCTAAATGAAAAGATTCTAAAATTTTGTTATTATCAGCAGCAGAAGCTTTTGGAGGACGGTAAAAAGTGCCGAGAAGAAATTTAATGTTATTGGAACTGATTTCAAGCCAAACGCACTCTGTATTGCCAACTTCTAAGTCGCAGCGTCTTTTATAAGAAAGAGAATTTCTAATATAGACTGCAATACCACCACCCTGTGTGTTACTTGTGCGATCTTTTCTAATAGGTGTATGGTATGATGAAATGGAGATTGAACTATCTATAATATTACTATTTAACCACGTTTCAGATATCGAGAGAATATCATACCTATCCAGCTCAGACGCTATCAAATCTATCTTATTACGAATGCTCCTTACATTCAGATGTACTATTAATAAGTTATTAGGGGCTGGGCCAGGATGAAGTTCTACATCGCCTGAAAGTATTAATAGAATATAAGTTAGGGCACTGGCTAAAGTATATGGTATAATATGACATGTTAATGGCATTAATACAAAATATTCAAATCCAAAATAATTATAATAAGGTCGGGGTTGTAGGGTACGTAATAAATCAAATACAATAACATATTTACAGTTACAAATGTTAATAATCAAGTTATGCATAGAATGTACATCCGTATTAAACAGGTATAATGAGATATAAAATATAAGAATTAAAAGTATATAGAAAAACACAAAAAATAAACAATGTAATATGCAAACCATCATTGCGGGTTGTGATTACAAGTTTTACCTCGCTAAAAGTTTTAGAGATATTTTGTAGCGGTACACTCCCAATCCCATGATATTATTTCATTTTCCATATAAATATATTTTCTCGCTAGCTGCAGCGTAGTCATTGTTTAAAGTAGTCAGACGAATGTCCTGGTACATGCGACTATTGGTAGTTGGACACTGTAATACAGTATAGACATATAGACTAGCATAGTTTAGGATAGTTGCATGGGGCTAAGAATGTGTAACATCCAAACCCGATCTGAGACTTACCCTTTAAGAAAAGCATTTCGAGTATTTTATTCTCACATTTAATTGTTAGCAATTGTTCCCAAGACAAGTGTTTAGCATGTCAAACCAAACTACCAGTGTTTATCAGAGCGTATCATCTTGCCTTTTTATTCAAGTATACTCAAAACAACTTTAATACGACTATTAGATACAATCTTCAATAGAAAAAGCCATCGACTGCTATTGTAGATATATCAATGCTCTTATTTGTAAATTTGATAAAATAAAAGTTGTCATGTTATTATCATTAGAGCCAGACTGCACAAGTTTGTTTAATTTTATACAATTATAAATTTACATTTTTGTAATAAATATTGGTACATAGATCTTATATATCAGGTACCAGAATTATGTGTTACTGCTATGATGATTTTGGATACATTTTGATTAGGTTATATAGATGACCTGTAACATGTGTTTACTAAGTAAAAGTTAACACGCTAATAATCCAAGGCCAGGGTGTTAAACCGCCCCGTTAAACCTGTTAACGAATACGACTATTGGACACTGTATTACAGTATACATGTAAACTTATCTAGTCGTGTGTTTCCAGGCACCTACAGTGCTGTGTTATCTTTTCCCAGTCTTTGTTACATAAGAATATATAGTCGCTTTTTTCTAATCACATTTAGCCTAGTGTTAGGATATTTTTTCATTTGATTAAGAGCGCAACACATAATTGGGGGGGGGGGGTTACACTGTTTAGGGTTATGACCTATCACATCACAACAGTAATAAATATTTAGCATAACATTAACTGTATAAATACGTTTCTTATACCAATACAAATATAGCGTTGAGAACGGGGAGGGGGGGGGGGGTGTGTACAATGTTTAGGGTCATGACCTATCACATCACAGCAGTAATAATATTAAGTTTACTGTTCAGGTAAAGAACTGTGTACCAGTAAATCATGAGACAAAGTATTTATGTCATAAGTATACCTAAAAATTGGGTTTGCGATTAATTTTTGATTAAGAGCGTAACACATAGTTTGGGATAGGTTCATTGGGTTAAGAAAGTGTATCATCTAAACGCCACCTCGGACATTTCTTTAGGATTAACATTTCGAGCATTTAATTCTCTCATCTAATTTTTAGCATTGCTCTCAAGACAAGTGTTCAAAGTATATCAAACCAAATTAACCAATGTTTATCAGAACGTATCATCTTGCCTTATTAATCTACTATACTCGAAACAACTTTAATACGGCTATTAGATACCATCTTCATTTGGAAAAGCTATCGATTGTTATTATAAATTCATCAATATAAATTTGAGAAACTAGTAGTATTTTGCATTGTTAAAATTATTAGAGGTATACTGCCATAGCTTGCTTAATAGGTTGGTATGTGTATATTGGGTAATTGAGGCAGGTTAACGAAACTGCGAAATTTGATAGCAATTCCAGAAGAGCTAATAGCGTATTTAATATTTGGCATACAATTAATTGTAGCAAACAAACAAACAAACAAACAAACAAAAAAAAAAACAAAAAAAAAACAAAAAAAAAAACAAAAAAAAAAAAATGTGGCATTGGGAGGAAAGTGGGTGGGGTGGGGATGGGGGCGTCGGGTGGGGGGTACACTGTTTAGGTTATGACCTATCACATCACAACAGTATTAATATTTAGCATAACATTAACTGTATAAATAAGTTTCTTATACCAATACAAATATAGCGTTGAGAACGGGGAGGGGGGGGGTGTGTACAATGTTTAGGGTCATGACCTATCACATTTTCGGTAACTTGGTGTAAATTATTTTCATAATCATAGTATCTTATTTAATTATTGTGTTTGATCGAAGCAAATAGTTGTTAATTCTGAAATGCGTTACACAATGAACTAAGTAAATGATCAAATTAAACTTTTACAATAGTATTCTCGTTTAATAAATTCCCGACAACTACGGAGCATCGGTCTATCATAACTGTACATGCGACGTGTGCTCTGTTTTGCATGTGTATTTTTTATAATTGTCTGTGATAATTATTGGAAATAAAATATGATTATTAAAAAGGATGTTTAACGTCTACAATGTGTACTTTATATTGCGTTTATAAGGTCAACTGCCATTTTATCTGTATATTGCGTTTATAAAGTCAACTGCCAATTTAAAATATTTTGGCTAGCTGCACGTGCATTGATAAAAATCAGACGAAAATATAACTGTTAAACGTTACTCTATTTTTTGTCTCTTCTGTTTAAAAACTAAGAACTGTGCATGCGTAGAAGCGTTAAATGTAATCGTTATTTGAACGTGTTCTAAAACCGAAGAATTCCGAATTTATTATTCTTTTCAGAGAAAAGTTACAATTTTTTGTTGTAGCCAAGAACCATAACTCGCTTTGTCACTAGGAGTTAACTCCCTTGAGAATGCTAGCCAAATTTTTTGTCCCCCGCCTTTCGAAGCAGAGATAAGCAATTTGATTGGTTGATGCTTTGGGACACGATAACTTTAGTTCTAATTAAGTGAGAGTGATGAAACTTGGTGTATAGTTTCATTACAGTAATACCTTGACTAAGTTCGATAATGAGCATGTTCTGCTCAAGGTAAGCAATGCCTTGATGGAGTTCGAAGATGAGCATTTTCCGCTTAGGGTAAGCAGAGATAAGCAATTTGATTAGTTGATACTTTGGGACAAGATAACTTAGGTTCATCTTGATTGATGATTTTTATGCCAATACAATGACTGCATTCTCATTTAGTAATCGATTCGACAGTAACAGTGTATAGAAACGATTGACTTGGACACGAGGACCCTTTCCCTTGGCCAGAGGGGCCCTTTTGTCTGCCTTTAGAGTCCCCCTAACTAGGGTACATTTTCATTTTTCTCGTTGGTTTTAGCATTTTTCTTTATAAAACACTTTTGGATGACACTTCGTGTACAGTTTGATTGCTCGATACATTGAAAAAAATAAATGTGCGATTAATTAATGTGTCTTCTATTTATTTTGGGATTTCGGCGGGGGACATCAGCCTCACTGTTGGCTTGTTTTTAGTAATTTAAAAACACGTCCAGATGGTTATATCTTCGAAAATCAAACATGGCGCGACATTCCTTGTTGATGAATGAAGTTTTTATGGTAAGCCTTGTCATATTATGTTAAAATAGACCCCAAATATTGTCTGTAGGACGAAATTTCTTCTGGCCCTGAACCACCCTAATGTATATCAACCAAAAAGTCAGAATAAGGTGGGGTAATTATAGCACTAAAACTTTTAATGTAAATAATGGGGTAAAACAAGGGGGCGTTTTATCACCTATCCTTTTCACGGTTTAATTAGACCTACTGTTCATTCGATGTAAAAATAGCAAATTTGGATGTTATATCGGCAATGTATATGTTGGGGCTATTGCATATGCTGATGACGTCACTTTTGTAGTTCCAAGTAGACAGTCTCTGTCTATGCTGCTATGAATAGCAAATGGATATTCTAAAGAACACAGTTTAAAATCTAACCCTGATAAAAGTAAATTACTTATCTTTCCTTCAAATGGTAAATCTATCAATTGTAGAGATATTTATATCAATGGTCAAAAGGTGCCGATTATTAACACTGAACCTCATCTAGGTAATATTCTATGTTGTAAATCAAAAGATAATTTTATTGAGAAAAGGGTTAGAAATTTTTTAACTAAAGTAAATGTAACCCTCAAGAATATTAATTTTACTCAGAGCAGTATAAAGTATAATTTGTTTAAAACATTCTGCATGGCTCTATATGGATGCCCTTTATGGGACATAACGCATAAATCCATACGGAGATTTTATTGTGCTTGGCGTAAGAGTGTCAGGAGGCTGATCAATGTACCGAATCGCACCCATAATGCCTTGCTACATTTAATTTGCAATGATTTTACAATAGAAGCTCAGCTTCACTAACGATGTATGAAATTTATCAGCAGTATACTAAAAAGTAAAAATGAATGCACGCACATGTGTGCTCTGCATGGAAGTAAATCCACTATTTGTAATAATATTAATTATATATGTTACAAATATAATGTTAATAAATATAATGTTAGCAACATGAATGTAAATGACATATTAAATACGATTAATAAATGTGACACTGAACATAATAATGTAAACGATGTTATGGTGGCTAATAGAATTAGAGACTTTATTATGTTCAGAGACTCAAAACAAGACCCTAACATTGACGAAATCATTGATTATTTGTGTATTTCATAAGCTTTAACTGTAAATACCTAATGAACTATTGTACATATTCATTGTGGGTTTTTTTCCATTTAAAGTGTACAATTAAGTACGAATTAATTTGTTCCCTTTATTTGCAAAACATCTCCCGATGTTGATAATAAATTTGATTTGAATTATTTTTCCGTGCCAGTTGGAAACATAATTGTCTAAGGTCTAATTGTACTGCTAAAGACCCCTACGCGCAAGCGAATTATTGAAATAAAAATTGAACCATATGTTAGTCCCGAAATGACCTAGTTTGTGTTGAGTGGA
Organism: Patella depressa; assembly: GCA_948474765.1. Classification (NCBI taxonomy): domain Eukaryota; kingdom Metazoa; phylum Mollusca; class Gastropoda; family Patellidae; genus Patella; species Patella depressa. The sequence goes on along the minus strand of OX419720.1, from coordinate 40,129,276 downwards.
CGTTAAACCCCATTTCTCTCTCTCTCTAATTGTACTGTGAAGTTTAAATCAAATATTAAATCGAATTAGGAAACAGGTAAATGTATTTTTGCATAAAATTACAATGCTGTTTGTTCCAAATCTGCATCGGACTATTCATGGTCTATTTATTGTGATTTATATTTGATATATGTGAATGATATCCGACTATCATAAAAAAGGCCTTTTAAAAACTAATAACGGGATATATGTTCATTCAGAAAGTATTCAGATATCCTAAATTATCTGCTAGCTATTATAAAAACTTACAACACACACAAACAGGGTAAGCTATATGATCAACGTTTCCCTAAGAGCTACCAAAATTGCCAAATGTTATAGTTTATTATTAGTATCTTCTCAAATAAAGCAACCTAACAGTTTTCCAATACATGCAAATAAGCTCGTGCACGCCTCTACATGTCAAGGAGACGTAATTGAGATTGTAGAATCTGCAGGGACAATGCATGAAGCGGAGAGACGTGAAGTCTGTAATACCAATGGATGCGTTGACATATTATTTTTTTGATCATGAATACGGTTATATTTGAAGACACAAATAATAACTTGTCGCAAGACGAGATTGAGTACATTTACGGGAATAAGTATATTTATACGGTAAGTTCCATGTTTAGTTCTGGAATTAGGATCGTTGGATTGATGCAATGTAAATTTAGTGAAGAGCTAAAGTAATTTTAGTTTAAAGTATTTTTCCGGGGTACAAACTGGGTGATTTGATGATATATTAGGACTAAAAACATATTCAAACTAATTTATTTCTCGTAATATTGCTTCAAATCCTTCACAAAACACTGTAATTGCCAAGTATACCCCGCTATGAAAATCGACCAAAAGAGGTCATGTTTGCGTCAGGGGATTACCCCTCTCCGTCCCTATGGTAACCGCGGACGGAGACGGGTGAGAATTCATTGCATACACAAGACGATGTTGTCTGTAATCGCTGACTATTTATTACATTTAATCCTAATTAAATTCTCGGATTATCCACTGCCTGCGTCATTTTCCTTGATTTTTATCTCAGAGAGTGTTGTAGGTCTAACTCTTTATAGAGTTTATCAACATCTACACAAAGCGCTTAATGTACTCGTGCAGCCTTCGATGTCACGCAAGGGGGTAGACCTTATCCTCGGGCTGTCGATTAGGAGAACCCTTACATTTTTGTCTTGTATACGCTCAATGAGTGTTTTTCAGGAAATCCAATATTTGTCTATTAAGATTGGATATCTCTACTTTCCATATACCAAAATTGCCATACTTTTATTGGCAATAACCACCCGATAAATACTTTGCTGGGGACCCATCTTTAAAGTGGGAATTGCCACTGCTCGGTTGGTTGTTGTGTCATAATATTTATCAACAAGGAGATTTCTGTTTTATGGATATTGCTATTGAAGGTAAGATACACAATTTACGCATCGTGGCCCGTTTTTGCTGGATTTACTCTCTATTTCACGCTGATATTCAATTTGGGCACTGGCTTCTTGGTATTTATAAATGACGACATTGCATTCGCCTTTCCGTATACAATAGATTAATGCAACTTTATATATATGGTACGTAATAGGCCTACAATAGACATAAGAGAAACGTAGATCATAGCGAACACACACGCCTATCTAAAGACATGCGTAAAACACACAGCCGAATGATTAATCGCACGGTAAAACAGTTTTACTTCTCAGATTTTGATTTAACACGTACGTGTCAGATAAAGCATGTTGGTCCTTGATTATACTCCTTTTGGTGCAGCTATCGCAACTAGCGAGAAAACACGCCCAGTAAACAATACACAACATTGACATCCATTTTTTACCGGTCGGTTAATTAACACACCTCTACAGAAAACGCACCTAGCGTTGAGTAACCCACCTGTCAGACAGTTTTTCACCCTCGTTAATTAACACGCCGTTTTACAGTTTTAAACCGGTAGTACCGAGTAATAGTCCAAATATTAATTATCTTCCGACACGCGTACAAATAACAAGGATGATCAAGAATACTAAGGGGCTGTGCACAAAGTCACTCCTTAGCAGTTCTCAGTGTTATAAACATTATATTTTGTTAGTATAGTTATTAGCGATCATAATAATGTCGATTTGAAACGTTGTCATAGTCGGTCTACGTTGTAATACTCTTAGCGAAGCAGAATGGGTAACGACCATGTGCGAATCGGTGACGTCAGTGCGCGGTTCAAGCAGGAACTAGATTATACCTAGACAGCAATTGTAAACAAGTCACAGGTCATAATAGTCGCATACTTCAATTGTTCATTGTAATTGATGATTATATATGAAAACCATGTTGTATGACAATTTGTGGTCGCCATCTTTCCCTTCCGTAATAAACACTATTTTTCCAATTCACCAAATTGTCATTTATTTCTTCACAGGTCTGCTGAATCATCACTTGACCCCTCAAAGAGAGACAGGTGAAGGGACCGTGGGCAACACACGCTACTATACCCCACTCTAAAGAACTTGCTTGCCCCGAGCAAAATGAGTGATCATTCCAGCGGAACACGCTAGCCACCAGAGACATAGTCTCCCCCTTGGGAATGCTTACCGCAGAGCGAAATATGTGAATATTCAGCTGAGGTCCGCACTCCCCTGACTGTTCCACTAAAACTGGCTTTGACTGTCCTTATATACCCTATCTATACGCTCTACACTGGAGAATGCACGTGCATAACCTTTGACACTGCATTCACACTAATTTGGTACGCACTTCCGTTGGTCCTTTTAACTAACGTTATCCAATAGGAGGTGCAGATCTACATGTACTTTACAAAGCCTATACCATGGCGTGTTTCTATACCGTTTCTACGTTGGATTACCGGCAATTCCGAGTTTGATGCAACATAGTGCAAATAATATAGGTCATTTCTAGGGCTGCAAAACTCCTGGGAATTTTCAAACAGGTTAAATTTCCCAGGAATTTTCGGAATTTTCCGGGAACTAAACATATTATCTGATATGTCTTATATATACTAAAATCTAATAACCAATAATGTGATAGTTCTGTTAAATTGTTCATACACAGGTTACACACTCTATAATTACCGCAATCCTCAAAGTTAGGTAACTCTGCCATTTCATCATTATCTTTAAATAAAATAAAACCAAGTACGAACAATCCAAACCATTAGACAGAATTCGAAGTCCTAAAAACGTTATTAGGCAAAATAGTGTAATCAGCAAATGGACTGCTCCCCGTGTAGAAAATACCCGACAAACAGTGGTAACAGGTGTCCGGAAGAGTAAGCTTACCCTGCCTGGCGCCACACCCGCCATATCTGCATCCAAACTATTGGACGAAATCTCAATAAAATAGCATGTTTGGCCAATGAACTATCGGTATGCAAAATGTACGTGATGAACTGTGTTAACGATGTAGTAGACATAATTAGGGAGATAGTAATAGTAAACGTGTCAATTAAATATATCTAGAATAATAGCTGAGAGAGACACATTATATTTACTAATCAAGTCAATGTGACGGCCATAAAACTTTTTAAAGGTTTTTATAAGTTTAGTGCGCACGTATCCTTGTAGTTGAAGTTTAGACGACAAATGCCTCGATCTAATTAAAAAATCAGAATAAAAGGAACAAGCTCTCGCGTAACGAATTAGCTGAGACACAAACACTCCATAAGCTGGTGATATTGGAATGTTACTACTAATAAATGGAAAGTTGACAATCGGAAAGTCAAAGTCATCACGTGTATCATACAATTTAACACTCAGTTTATTGCAATTGTCAATTTCGAGACGCAGATCCAAGTAGGAAGCGTAATTGTCACTGTCAGTGGTGTTTTTAATTTCGAGCTCATCGGGATATATGAAATCGACATAATCGCTAAATTTAGAATTATTCAGTGATAAAACGTCATCGATATATCGATAAGTGAAATTAAAATGTCTGACCAATCGTTTATTTGTTTTTACGAGCGCTTGTATGTAATCGGCTTCGTACGAATAGAGAAATAAATCAGCAAGCAAAGGTGCACAGTTGGTGCCCATGGGGGGGGGGGGGGATACCCACCACTTGCTGATATATTTCCCCCCCAAATTCAACAAAGATGTTATCAATTAAAAAATCCAACATCTGAATTATTTTGATGGCGGTGAATTTTTTTTTGGAATCACTGTGATTCTTAACGAAATATGTGTGGATTTGTAATTAACAACTAAATATTGATATCTAGCTGTTCCCGATTTAGACGAAAAAACACTGTGAATAATGTCTTTCAACCGGGATTTTAATTTACTATGGGGAATTTTAGTGTAGAAAAGTCAAACGTTTGAATAGATGAGACTGAAGCAAGGGATCTAGATTGCAAACCATCAAGTAATTCTTTGGAATTTTTTAATATCCACATCTGATTTATACCACTACGGGAGTATATTTTGTCACAGTATTTTTGAATACCCTCTTTAACAGCCGTAAGTATAGATGTCAATACTTTAGAAAGTGGTTCTGTGGAACAACGGGATGAACCTGCTATAAAACGTTGCTTGTAGGGATTTTTATGTAGTTTAGGTATCCAATATAACAAGGGCAAATCTGTATAGGTATCTCCACATGGAGTACCAAATGAAGTGAGTACAGATCTGTGATTGGATATAATTTCATCCTTACTAAGAGTAGAACGTTTATAAGTAGCACTGTCAATTTGTTTCCCGAAATTAAGTTCGTTGAACAGACAGTCATAATAATATCGTTTACATATAAAAACTATATTATTGGACGCTTTGTCAGCCGGAACAATGACATACTTGTCATGCAAGGCATTGAGAATTTCAACAATGCTAACAACATCATTGAAAATCAACTTAGGCTTAGTGTCAACTGACAAACGTTGCATGTATATTCTACGTTTCAGTAAACGACTTATAGACTTAGTCCAATCAGAAAGAGTATCAGAAATAACATCTTCCCTCTTGGCCCATGATCTAACGTAGTCCTCGACGGCATCCATAATAAGTTTGAAATTCTGATCCCATGTAAATGGTTGCGGTTCCCGGTATTTGGGTCCTTTGGACAAAATTTCACGTAACTTATTATTCTGGACTATGTTCAAATCACCAGTGACCACATGTCCAGTTGGTTGGTAAAGGAAGGACGACGTAGAGCAAGAACATGGTAGAGGGTTGTCATAGAAGTCTTTTGCATTAATGTCAGATAATGCGTTTCTGTAATTAAATATTTTGGATGCAATTAAAATCATTATCTACATCATCATCGGTGAATAAAAGGGAGATTTCAGATGAATCCTCATGAATATCTGAAATTTCTGTGCTGGAGGGATCGTTGTCAGCTTTGAAAAATGTCAAATTTTTATTTGTATTTTTGTATACCTTTGAGAGCAGAATTTACATAAATTTATCTCTTTAGTTTTACCATTTGGAATACAACTAACATGGTTAAATAACTTTTAATAGTTTATATAGATGAAAGTGAAAGAGAAAAAGGAAATTCCAGTAAATAATTATAATTTAAGTATTTTTCAGTTCTAAAAATAGATTTGAAAATTCCCGAAAATTCCCAACACTGAAAATTCCCAGAAAATTTCCCATCCTTTGCAACCCTAGTCATTTCTATTCACGGGTCGAGAATAACTGAGGTCACAGCTATTTCAATGATCTGTAAAATATGAAACCCCCACACTACATAAAACAATGTATTTTGTATATTTGTTTCAATTTTTATTGCAGACAAGTAGAGGAACAGATACACCAAGTCCATATGTTAAAACCTATCTATTACCTGATCCAGATAAACATACAAAACGTAAAACTAAAATAGCTCGTAGTTCAGCTAATCCCACATTTAATGAACTGGTTAGTCTTCTCTATTTTATTTTAACGATATCAGTTGAGAAAATGGCATTCTGTTGGTTATAGTCTTTATAGGCACAATGGGGACTACATTTGGCAATCTCGTCATAATTTTGTAGAGGGGTTGACCGTTTAGATTTTTTTGCTACAGGGATTTTAAGTTAATTTCGGTGAAAATCTCACGTCCCAGACAATGATTGCTCTGCAGAAAGACACTTTATACCCCCTATCCCTCCGCTTTAATATCATCAGTATTACCCAAACTGCTATGAAAATGCAAATTTGATCCATTTTATCTAATTCTATACCAAAAAGTCAACCCAAAAATACTGAAAGAGGGGAGAAAAAAATTATGGGAAAAATTGTCTAGCCTACTTATAACGTACACTGCATTCGTCCATCATGAAATAAGGGGAAATAATTACTTGTCCGAGTCCATAATGTGGACGTATTATGCGGTCACCCCTGTCCAGGGGCGGATTGGGCCGTTGGACGTTCCCTCGAAGGGCCAGTTGGACAAAAAATGAAAAAAAATAATTTTGTCCAATTCATCTAAAAAAAAAACCAACCTTTTTCTGCTGAAATTATATGGGAGAGGAGGGTATTGGACCGACCATGGAGCCATGGTGATCATATTGTATGTTGCCGGTGGCTTAAATGGGCTGCCACGCCATCACTGTAGTCTGGAATGGGCTGGTATAATAGACTTTCTGGACTCGCTATGATGGGTGTGGGTCAGAATTCGGAATCCTGCACTGGGGATACGAATTTCAACCGAAAATTTCACCGGTTTCACCAAACACTGTCTCCCGCAAATTTACTAATTATTAAGTCACCTGCACCCTGTTTGTGGGGATACGTCAGAATTAAAAAGCAGCTTTTATGATTTTTATTTTGGTCACTCTGTGTTCCGTGGTCTTCCATCACAGGAGGAATCAACTAGCGCTCCCGGCAACAAAAATGGGTCATTTTTCAATGAAAATATTCCTGCTGATTCCATATTTCTAACTGGTTAATCAAATGGTCAAAATTTTCTCAACTAGTACCATTTTTTAACCAGTTAAATTCTCTTCATTCTTGACAATACAATAATAATACGTTAATTAATAATATGACGATATGATAATTTCACAGGTTGATGGTAGTAAATTACTTGCAGATCGTGGTTTTGGCCTAAGTTAATCGATTTATGAAATATAGTATTTGACAGAGATTATAATCAGATTTTATTTGACAGAGATTATAATCAGACATTGCACCAAATCGCATATTTGGGGTTCATTTTTCAAAAATGTCCAGGGGGAGAGCCAACCCCCCCCCCCCGGGGCTCCTCGGTCCGTCCCTGTCTGTCTGTCTGTGTTTGTGTGTCTGTGGATTGCCTACAGAGCGCAATTCTTACTGGATTTTCTTCAAACTTTGTGTACTTATTCCCTATACCCCTAGGATGGTCCCTATTGTTTTTTTGGGTGCCGTGTTTTTTTATACGCCCACATTGCTTGTGGACGCTCTACAGGCTAAAGGTAATATCCGATTGACTTTAATTTTATACACAGTGTTGAAGGTCATGAGACGAATAAGTCTATTGATTTTCAGCGATTTCCGATAATTAGTGCCAGAGTTATGGCCCTAGATCACTTCATAAAATCTTGTGGACGCTGTAGGGGTCAAAGTTAATATCTGATTAAGTTTAAATTTATACACAGTGTTTAAGGTCATGAAACGAAGATGCCTAATGATTTTCAGTTATTTCTGATAATAACTGCTAGTGTTATTGGCCTTGATCACTTCAAAAAATCTTGCTGATGCTCTAGAGGCCAAATTTAATATCAGATTGACTTTGAATTTATACAAAGTGTTTAAAGTCGTGAGACGAAGAAGCCTATTGATTTTCAGCAATTTCCGATAAGTACTGCCAGAATTATGGCCCTTGATCACTTCAAAAAATCTTGTAGACGCTCTAGAGATCAAAGTTAATATCCGATTGACTTTAAATTCATACACAGTGTTTAAGGTCATGAGACAAAGAAGCCTATTACTGTCAGAGTTATTGCCCTTGATCACCTCAGAAAATCTTGTGGACGCTCTGCAGTAGAGTGGTTCAGGCTAAAAATGTTTTATAACAAACAGACACTATTTCGGGACAGTAAAGTCATTATATGATAAGACTTACTATAAAAACTTCATTCATCAACAATGGAAGTCTGGCCACGTCTGATTTTTGAGGATATATAACCATTTGGACATATGTTATAAATGGCTCAAAATCGTCCCGGCTTCCATAATCAAAGGAGTTATCTCTTAGTGAGAATAAGAGCTATGTCCATTGGTTGTACTAAAAAAAATATGCTCCAAGCTACGCACGCCCCTGAAACGAAATAACTGTATCGCAGTCGGAAAACATTGTTTATTTCCTTACTGCGAAGTAACGGAATACACTCGATGAGACGATTGGATTTGACATATGTACGCATGCGCAAACGCTTAGTTGTTTTAACAGTAGACCCACGCCTTCAAATGTTATTTTTCGCCGACTTCAAGGTTTCCGATACATGTTTTAAAGATACACCGACGCGCTCACATGATATTCTTTGAACTGTAGATTTTGATGGAGTGTAATTAGATTTTAGTCCCGCGACAGCCAAACATGCCGTTATAACCACTGCTACGTTACCATTGGAAACGTTTAGATTTTTAAGTTCCATGACCAAATTATGGCATTCTGCTGTGTATCTTTGATTTTTGACATCATACAAAATTCCTTCGTTCATCTAAAAAGGTTTGGACTTGCAACCATTCTTTTTACCTGCCAATTGTTTTTTATTTTCATTATTAGCCTTCATGCGAATCATTTCTTTTTTAGTCTTTTTAACTTGGCGATCGTTCTTTTATGACACTTTGACAATCGCCGCAAATACGTTTTTCCTATTTAATTCAGTCAAGGTCGCATCGGCAGATGTCCGAGTCTCTCTATTTATTAAATTAATTTCACTTGCGTCTGCCGATGGAGTCTCGTAAACTATCCCGGAAAAAATGGATGTCAAGAAAATCGTCGTATGATTTCATACATTTAGTGGACTTACCCTTACTTTTACTCAGCTTCCTAGTCTTTGTCGTCAGTCTGACCCGGTCTGACCAGTCTATTTTGAATGTATTTGTCACCAAACGTCACACAGTCGTCATGTAAAGCAGTCGGGAATTTAAAATCAAAAATCAAATATCAAATATCAAATCAAGGATTGAAATCGAAATTTTTGCTCACGTTCGCTATTAAATAAACACGCAAGTCGAAGCCCGTAATGAGTGTATTTTTTACCCGGTGTTATATACCAATACATATTTGTAAAAATACCTCGTGTGACGTACATTGCTGCGACATCCGAAATCACGTGCGCGACGCTAACTTCTGCTCATTTCAGAAGATTTCTCGACGGAGCAATCACACAGATAAGCGGGTCAGTTTTTATAAGGACAAATATTGTGTCTCTGAACGACTCTATCTAAAGGCCAAAGTTAATATCCGACTGACTTTAAATTTATACACGTTGTTGTTTACGGTCATGGGACGAAGAATCCTATTGATTTTCGGCGAATTCCGATAATTACTCCCAGAGTTATCTGCCTTAATTCATTTGAGAAATCTTTTGTAACGTTCTAGAGACCAAACTTATCACCCAATTGACTTGAGATTGATACACAGAGTTTATGGTCTTGAAACGAACAAGTATTTTGATTTTCAATGAATTTTGATAACTGAACAGCTAAATCCATGATTTTAAATGTTTTGTATTCTAAGCGTTAGCATGGGGCAGAACTTTATAAAAACCAAACAAATTCTAATGATTTTCTGATAATTATTTTATGAGTTAATCAGATTTCACAGTATTATAAATGTTCCATTACCGAAAAAAGTAAGAATATGCGACAACTCTTGTTGACTGCTCGGGAGATTTAACTGCTGTGGGCGTATGTTTTGTTGCCTGGCAACCTATCTTGTTGCTTGCCTGCCCGCCCCCCAGTGGCAGAGTCACGACCATTTCGTGTATTTGTTTGTTTCTCGTCTACAGACTGCATTTCTTAACGTATCATCTTCAAACTTCGCATACTAATTCCTTTTACCTTAAGGAACATCCCTATCACTTGCGGTGTTTGCCCACCCCCATTTTCTTTTTGTGTGGCTGTCCCCTTCATACAGGGCGCAATTCTTACTTGATTTTCTTCAAACTTTGTATACTTATTCCTTATACACTAAGGATGACCCCTATTGCTTTTGGTGCATGCGTGACCTCAAGGTGCAGAGTGACGCTCATTTCATGTATTTGTTTTATACAGGTTGCATTTCTTAGTGTATCATCTTGAAACCTTGCGTACTTATTCCTTCTATCCTAAGGAACATTCCTATTGTTTGTGATCATGTCCATTTTTATACGCCCACATTTTCATGTGGACGTATTATGTCGTCGCCCCTGTCCGTCCGGACGTCCGTCCGTCCGTCCGTCCGTCCGGACATCCGTCCGTCCGTCCGTCCGTCCACAATTTGTTTGTGGACTCTCTACAGGTCACAATTCTTATCCGATTTTGACGAAACTTGAAATATAGGTTTAACCCCAAAAGATCTCGGCTGCTTTCGATATTGGCATGTATCGGATCAAAACTTCATGGATTATGGCCCCTGATTGTACGAAAAATCACGTTTTTAGCTTGTGGACCCTATAGAGGTCACTATTTTGAACCGATTTTGATGAAACTTGACATGCATGTTTGTAACCCAAAGATCTTGGTTCCTTTCGATATTTGCGGCTATCGGAATGTAATTTCCTGAATTATGGCCCCTGATTGTCCGAAAAATCACCCTTTTTAGCTTGTGGTCCCTCTGGAGGTCACAATTATTATTCGATTTCAAAAACCGTTTAATTATATCACCGTTACACCCTAAGGAATGTTGAGTTCGAATTTCGGGAAAATCGGACGAAAATTGCCGTACAAAATGGCCGCCGTTTGTACGCGAATACTGTTAAAAAATGGTATATCAAGGTTGTGGACCCTGTGGAGGTCACAATTTTGATTCGATTTTGATGAAACTTGAAATTCATGGTTATAACCCAAAGATCTTGCTTCCTTTCGATATTTGCGCATATCGGATCGTAACTTCCTGAATTATGGCCCCTGATTATACGCAAAATCGCCTTTTTTTTAGCTTGGAGGTCACAATTATTATTCGATTTAAAAAACCGTTTGATTATATCACCGTTACACCATAAGGAAGGTTGAGTTCGAATTTCGGGAAAATCGGACGAAAATTGCCATACAAAATGGCCGCCGTTTGTACGCAAATACTGTTAAAAAATGGTATATCAAGGTTGTGAACCCTGTGGAGGTCACAATTTTGATTCGATTTTGATGAAACTTGAAATTCATGGTTATAACCCAAAGATCTTGCTTCCTTTCGATATTTGCGCATATCGGATCGTAACTTCCTGAATTATGGCCCCTGATTATAAGCAAAATCGCCTTTTTTTTTAGCTTGGAGGTCACAATTATTACCTGATTTAAAAAAACGTTTGATTATATTACCGTTACACCGTAAGGAAGGTTGAGTTCGAATTTCGGGAAAATCAGACCAAAATTGCCATACAAAATGGCCGCCGTTTGTACGCGAATACTGTTAAAAAATGGTATATCAAGGTTGTGGATCCTGTAAAGGTCACAATTTTAATTTGATTTTGATGAAACTTGAAATTCATGGTTATAACCCAAAGATCTTGGTTCTTTTCGATATTTGCGCATATCGGATCGTAACTTCCTGAATTATGGCCCCTGGTTATAAGCAAAATCCCCCTTTCTTTAGCTTGTGGTCCCTCTGGAGGTCACAATTATTATCCAATTTAAAAAAAACGTTTGATTATATCACCGTTACACTGTAAGGAAGGTTGAGTTTGAATTTCGGGAAAATCTGACCAAAATTGACAGACAAAATGGCCGCCGTTTGTACGCGAATACTGTTAAAAAAATGATATATCATGGTTGTGGACCCTGTATAGGTCACAATTTTAATTCGATTTTGATAAGGAAGGTTGAGTTCTAATTTCATGAAAATCGTACCAAAATTGCCGGACGAAATGGTCGCCGTTTGTATGCGAATAGTGTAAAAATATGGTATATCATGGTATATCACAATTCTTATCCGATTTTGATGAAAAGTCACATTTCTAGGTTGTGTACCGTCACACCATAATCATTGTCGGTTTCGAATTTCATTAATATCAGACTGGAATTGACCAACTAAATGGCTGCTCCCTATACAGTATGAAATACAGGACTTAAAGATGTAGGAAAAACCACTTTCGGTATTGCTTGTTCTCTGTCCATCTCTCGAAAATGTGGGCGTATCCTGCCTGGCAGTGCCAGCCTATCTTTTGTGTGTGTCTGCGTGTAACTTACAGCCCACAATTCTTAATTGATCGTCTTGAAACCTTTTTATACGCCCACATTGAAATGTGGTCGTATATTGTTGTCCCCCCCCCCCCCCGCCCATCCGGCGTCCACAATTGCTTGTGGATGCTCTAGAGGCCAAAATTAATATATCCGATTGATAATTACTACCAGAGTTATGGCCCTTGATCACTTCAAAAAAATTTGAGGCCAAAGTTAATATTTCTGATTTATTTTAAATTTATACACAATATTTAAGGTCATGAGACGAAGAAGCCTATAGATTTTCAGCGATTTCCGATAATTACTGCCAGAGTTATGGCCCTTGATCACTTCAAAAAATCTTGTGGACACTCTAGAGGCCAAAATTAATATCCTTTTGACTTTAGATTGATACACAGAGTTTAAGGTCTTGAGACGAACAAGTATATTGATTTTGAATGAATTTTTATAACTGAACAGCTAAATCCATGATTTTAAATGTTTCGTATACTAAGCGTTAGCATCGGGCAAAACTTTATAAAAACCAAACAAATTCTAATGACTTTCTGATAATTACTTTGAGTTGTTAATCTTAATCAGATTTCAGTGTATTATGAATGTTTCATCACTGAAAAAAAGTAAAAATATGCAGCAGCTCTTGTTGACTGCCCGGGCGATTTAGCTGCTATGAGGATATGTTTCGTTACCTGACAACCTATCTTTGTATTTATCGTATGCAGGCTGCAATTCTGAATGGATCATCTTGGAACTATGCATAAGACAGGAACTATTTATTTTCCTGCATGCCCCAATCGCCTAGTGCAGTGTCACGCCCACTTTTTTGTTCATATTTTGTCTGTATATTTGTCAAAACAAACGTCCAGCCATATAGCCATTTCATATTACATACTCTTTTTTTTTTAAAAAGTACCATATCGACCAAAGCAGGAATTTATACGTACATTGCAGCGTTAGTGATGCTCTTCTCTGCTAGCCTTTTTGTTCGAATGCGTTTGGTTGTCAAGAGAGGATGGACATGTAGTGCTATTGTGTTCCAAGATGTGACGGACATTGGTGTTTGGGGGTGGGGGCAAGCCCATATCATATGCAATAATTGTTAGTCCCTCTTTGCTATTATTGATAGCCATTAAACCTATTGTTACTTACGCCATTCATTTTGCATTTTAGTTTCAAAATTTAACCAATGCTCTCTTCTTTGCTAAGGATGAAGGCATCAGGTGTTTTCGCCAATATGTTCCCTTAGAAAATGTAAATCAAAATTGATTTAATATCATATTCCAAATTTTGAGCTCTTGACTCTAGAAAACTTCAAACCAAACTTCCTGCATTAGCTTTTGCTGAACTTGAAAATTACTATAAAATGTGCATAAAAATTTGAAAACTATATCTCAAATTTTGCACATGGTCTAATTTGAATATGTCTGCCGTAGAAATAACAAATTTTAATAGTCTCTGATGATTGCCATAGTGCAACTTATTATTTATAAAAGTAACTGCTTTTCCATATTTTTTTTTGTATTTTGATATTTTTCAGCTTGAATACAAGATGTCATTAGAACAACTGAAGTATCGTATCCTACAAGTGACAGTGTGGGATCATGACGTTTTAAAGGAAAATAATTTTCTTGGTGCTGTCTACATCAAATTACACAATGTCAAATTAACACAGGAACAATGTCATTGGTATCCATTGCAAAAATTACAGATGTCTGGATCCATGTTGTCTTGATCTACATGACACTTTAATGATATTTTATGGAAAGAGGTCCAAATAAATACTTTTCTAAAGCTTCACAGTTTTCATCAAGTGCTAATATTTATATTTTCAGATTCCTCAGATAATTGAAAATGCATGTATGTTGCTTTTTATACACTGACAAGTTTATGTGGTCATATATTGTAATCACCATTTCCGTCTGTCGGTCCATCCACACTACTCGGTTTTATCAGATATTTCTGAAAATTTTATGACGGGGATCCCTATTTGTGCTCTCTGCCCTGGAAACAATCTTAGAACAAATAACAAACACAATACTGTTGGTCTGAAAATGTCAATTTATTAAATGACGACTGAAGCACAGGCTCTGAGAGTAATTAACTATAATTCGATTGCATTAAAATAAAAACTATCAAGCAATTACCCGAAGAACTTAATGATTCTGAGGATCAAATAATGGTTGTGCTGAATCGAAACCCATCCAACCGGCCGAACCATAAGCAATGGCAAAAGTCAAACATAATACGAGAAGGCACTGACCCACAGTAAACCACCATCAGCAATGACAAACAAGCATATCATACACAATTAGGATGGACGATGGGGTGGACGGAGGACAGTTCCAAACAATTATTCTTTACAACAAACTATCACATACACCTATCCAAGCAAGATAGAAAACACACACTACAAGTAGTACCAGTGGCGGGAAACGATCGACGCGCCACCGGAAATAGGAGGAGCTAGCTACCCGTATGTAAACAATAACAAACGGACGGACATAGCACAAATTTTATTATCACGATAATATATTTTTGTGCTTTCTGCCCTGGAAACAATCTTAAAACAAATAACAAACACAATACTGTTGGCTCTTAGAGTAATTAACTATAATTCGATTGCATTAAAATATATGATTATTAAAAGCAATGACCCGAAGAACCTCGTGCTTCTGAGGATCAAATAATGGTTGGGCTGAATCGAAACTCAGCCAACCGGCCAGACACAGCTCTAACCGGATTACGTTTGAGCTGTCGTGCCCAACAACGGACAAATCACACCAACCAACCACAAAACAATGAGCAAGTAATTTGTAAAAGAATTTTTTCCACAATCATATAGGGAAATACAAAAAAAAAATCGACAATCCAAGATGGACTGCATGTAAAAATGACAATATCGTTAAATTGACAAGGTATAAGGTAGAAACATAAGGCAAGATCTATATAGAATAATACAATAAATTCAAAGATGGACAGCAATTAACACTGACACTATCGTAAGATTGGCAAGTTATAAGGTAAATGAGACATTAGACAAGATCTATCTATATAGAATAATACAATAAAAACAAAGTTGGACGGCATGTAAAATTGACAATATCGTAAGATTGACAAGGTATAAGGTAAATGAAAAATAAGTAGAAACAGCTGACTAAACATGCAATCCATATATGCTAAGTAGGTGGAACTAACAATTGCACAACTGTGACAGGTGAGCGTAACCCTGTCATTGTGAATACAGTTACACTAAATTCTGACTAGAATATGATAAAAATTGACTAGATGTACGATTGAACAAAACTACATACACATAATAAACAGCAATTAATTATAATTCACATATAAAGTAAAGAAACACTAAAATAATAATAGATGTACCTGTATGCCCCAATATGACCTGCACGAGGGCAATCGGATATGAAATGGTAATACTAAATAAATGAGCAAAATGCATGCGCCCATGGACTGGGATAACAATGACATTTTTAGTGTGTGAACACTGTAGAATTAAACTACCATAACATTCAATTTCAATACACGATATACATAAATGCAAATTAAATGATAAACAATAATCAAAAGTACATGTACCTAGTCCATCAATTGATACATGTCACAACCCTGAAATGATACAACTGCAACCTCTTAAGAATTGGACTTGCTTATAAAGAATGCGAGCCGTCGATTTTTGTCGAGATGTTTACCGTTATGAGATAATTGTGACAAAGAAGAACCAATATTAATTCAAGGAATAATTATTACACACAGCAATCAACTATTTCTGTTACAGGGCCATTAAACCCATATTTTGAATAGAAGTAAACACTCAAAGTTGAAATACTTTTAGCTCAAATATCGTCACTGTGAGAGAAAAGGGGACTTTTGAATATGTTCTAAACGTTGGTAATACGTACAGATTGTATCAACTCTTACTGCATGTTTCGCTTAACAATGAAAGGTGACGTTTTCAATTTTCGATCCCTTTGTTCTCATACTCCTGATATTTTTAACTGTTGCACAATGGTTTCATACATAAGACTACAGACCAGATTCTTTGTAAAACAAGTTCCAAAATAAATATTACGTTGACTTTTCGAGAAAAAGACCACTAAAATTGCCCCAAATCGTAAAAATACGACGTTTTGGATTTTCAATCTCGTTTTTTTGACTACTCATGACATTTAGAGAAATTGTACAATGGTTTCACACAATACACTACCCATTTGACTCTCGACTGAGAAAGTTTTAAAAAAATCATAGGCGGCGTTTCCGAGAAACATGTGTTTACAATTGCTCGAAATCGTAAAAAACCTTACTTTTCAAAGACCTATAACTTTTTCAATTTTTGATAGAAACTTGTCGCTGTAGTATCATCGGATGGACAATTCAATAGGCTATTCAATGATATAAACATTATTTAATTGGCAAAAGCACAGCGAATACATCACATTTTGCGCATCAGCACCCATTTTTCAGAATTTTGCCAAACTTTGGATACCTTTCTTGACCACATCCAGTGATTAGAGGATTTTTATTTATAGCTCATGGACTGGTTTGGACCTTCGACTTCATATTCCGTAAGTTTCAGAAAAATCGTAGGCGCCGTTTTAAAGAAATAAGAACTTTACGATTTGACCAAAATGCGAAAAAAAAGTGAAAAATCAAAGTTAACATTTCAGAATAAAACTAAAATTGTTGGAATCGGATTGATGACAGCTATCCAAAAATATAAGTCATAATTCAAAATTCCAAAAAATAAAAATTTTGGAAATTTTTGAAAATTTTCCAATTTTCACCAAAAAAATGATAGCGACAAAGTTTCTAAATTTGACGTTTGTGAACTGCTATCTTCTTAGAAATGTCTCAAGCTATCCAAAAATGTAAATATCAGAGAAATCGGTTGACAGTTACCAAAATTACGGCCGATTTTCAATTTTCGTGCACGTTAAAGATTTAACGCATTTCCGCTATGCGCACGAATTTCGTTTTACATTTAAGCACTAACTACCACCCAGTTTCCCGAGAGAAAATCAAACTTCAGACCTCTATCTCTTATAGTTGCTGAGAAATAGGCAAAATGGAAAAAAAAAGAACTAGACCTGCTTGCAGGACTGAAGGCTTTCACCTTACCCAAGGCAGCACAAAATGCCTACCATTCACCCCTTAAAACACACACACACACACACACACACACTTAAACAACTCAGATATTGACACTTTCTGTGCATGCGCATTACGATAGAAGGAAAGTGAAAAATATAGTTGAACAATTTACAACATTATGACGCCGGAAATCTAAATGCGCTATCAAAAACTCAAAAATTCCAAAAAATTCCAATTTCAGTACATTTTCAAATTTTCAGGAAAAAAAGAGAATGGCGTGGTTTTGCAATTTATCGCATCCGCAATATCCCCGGTTCTACAAAAATATAACTTTTTCGAAAATCGGTTGGGAATTGCCATTATTAGGACCTATTTTCATTTATGCACGTTAAAGATTTACTTCACTTCCGGTCTGTTCAGAACTTTCGCAATAGTTCTAAGTACTTACTGCTTAAAACATAGGAAAAATCATTATTCAGAACTCTATCTGTTTTAGTTTCAGAGATCTGCACGAGAATAAAAAAAAAACACACTTTTCCGAATGGGACAAAAAAAAAAAAAAAAAATCGTGTCAGATGATAACCAAAACCAAGAATCATACCTTTCAACATCAACTTTTCAACAGATGTCCAGAGGGGTGTCTTCCTTATAAATAGTTTTGGTAAATAGCGTCATTTTCGATGGTATCATATGATGGCGTCATGTAGATAAAAAACCTGGGATAATAATTTCAGAAGTGACTGTTATTGACTAAGATGAATTATTTTCACTCTAGAAGCAGCATTACCAGATATTGGTTACCAGTAAAACACCTTTAGTTCAAATATTGCCTCTTTCAAAAAAAGCTCTCTATATAATGCTTTATACGTAGGCAAAACGTTGCGATTATGACCAACTCGGACTTTTGTCAATGTCACACCAATGTGTACACGGGACTTTAAAATCACGTCCATATCAACTACTCAAATATGCAACTGGTTCAAAAATTGATTAAATATTCAATGAAATATCTACAATTTTCTGATTTCGTGCACGTTAAAGATTTGACGTCACTACATGTAACATATAAAAATTTAATATTTATTACAGATAGACTCCATGCTCAAACTGGTTATCTCAACTGAGAACGACATGGTTATTCCAATTCGACCTTTATCCCATCCGCAATATCCCCGGCTGTACAAAAATATAATTTTTCGAAAATCGGTTGGGAATTGACATAATTAGAACCGATTTTCATTCGTGCACGTTAAAGATTTACATCACTTCCGGTCTGGTTCACAACTTTCGCAATAGTTCTAAGTACTAAATGTTTAAAACATGGGAAAAATCAATATTCAAAACTCTATCTGTTTTAGTGTCAGAGATTTACACGAGAATAAAAAAACCCGAGTTTTCCGATTGGGACAGAAAAGTATCGTAAGTGTCAAATAATAACCAAAACACAGAATCATACATTCAACATTGTTGTTCTTGGTGTTTAACGTCCGCTTCCACCGAAGGTGATATCGCAGACAAGTCTTATTTTTGATTTTCATTATCTTAGCGCACGCGCAGGGGTCTTTGATGTGGGAGGAAACCGCAGTGCCCGGAGGAAACCCACGGGGTTGAGAAGGAGCCCCTATCTCCATGCCACATACGCTCACACCAGGGCTCGAAACCACAGCCGCAAGCCAGAGGTGACCGGCCAGCTAGAGGTCGAAGCGCGGCACTCTAGACCACTAGGCCATCCCAACCCCCAGCATTGATATAGAGTTATTTTCACTGGTATCAAATGATTACGTCATGGAGACAAAAATCCTGCGATATTAATTTCAGGGGTAACTATTATTTACTAAAACGAATTATTTTCACTCTAGAAACACCAGTAACAGATATTGGTTACTATTAAAACACCCTTAGTTCAAATATTGCCACTTTTAAAAAAAGCTCTCTATATATGGTTTATACGTATGCAAACCGTTCCAATTATGACCAATTCGGACTTTTGTCGATGTCACACCAATGTGTACACGGGACTTCGGAATCGCGTTTTCATGTCAGCTACTCAAATATGTAACTGGTTCAAAAATTGATTTTATATTCAATGAAATATCGCCAATTTTCGGATTTCGTGCACGTTAAAGATTTGACGTCACCAACGTATAAAATTTCGATATTTATTAGAAACAGAGTCCATGCTCTAACTACATTACACTTTCTATAACCGGTGCAATATTCGTACTTCTGCACGATACTACTGCAAGTTAGAACTGCAACCCCTCAAAATTGGATTTGCTTATAAACAGCGCGAGCCGTCGATTTGTGTCGAGATGATTACGGCTATGAGGTAATTTGGGCCAAGGAGAAGCAATATTAATTCAAA
Organism: Patella depressa; assembly: GCA_948474765.1. Taxonomy (NCBI): domain Eukaryota; kingdom Metazoa; phylum Mollusca; class Gastropoda; family Patellidae; genus Patella; species Patella depressa. Next base: position 40,109,500 of record OX419720.1, on the reverse strand, counting down.
GACTAATTATTACACACATAAATCAAATATTTCTGCTACAGGGTCACTATACCCTTATTTTGAATAGAAGTAAAGACTCAAAGTTGAAATACTTTTTGCCCAAATATCGTCACTGTGAGAGAAAAGGGGACTTTTGAATATGCTCTAAACGTTGCTAATACGTACATATTGTATCAACTCTTACTGCATGTTTCGCTTAACAATGAAAGGTGACGTTTTCAATTTTCGATCCCTTTGTTCTCATACTCCTGATATTTCTAACTGTTGCGCAATGGTTTCATACCTAAGACTACCGATAAAACTCTCTGTAGAAGAAGTTCAAAAAAAAAAATTGCTCCAAATGGTAAAAATACGACGTTTTGGATTTTCAATCTCGTTTTTCGACTACTCATGACATTTAGAGAAATTGTACAATGGTTTCACACAATACACCACCTATAAGACTCTCGAATGAGAAAGTTTTAAAAAAATCGTAGGCGGCGTTTTCGAGAAATACGCGTCTAAAGTTGATCGAAATAGCAAAATACCTTACTTTTCAAACTCAGATAACTTTTTTATTTTTTGATAGAAACTTGTCGCTATGGTACCATCTTGTAGATAATTCACGTGGCTATCAAACTATATAATATTTTTACTACTCGGTAAACAACCAATCGATACATCTTATTTGGTGCACAGGCACCCATTTTTCAGAATTTTGTCAAAGTTTGGATACATTTCTTGACCACTTCCGGTAATTTGAGGATTTTCATCCATAGTCTAAGGACTGGAGACGACTGTTGAATTTTGTCAACGTTTGGATACATTTCTTGACCACTTCCGGTGATTAGAGCATTTTCATCCATAGTCTAAGGACTGGAGACAACTACTGACTTCATATGCCTGAAGTTTCAGAAAAATCGTAGGCGCCGTTTTAAAAAAACAAGAACTCTACGATTTGACCAAAATGCGTAAAAAAGTGAAAAATCAAAGTTAACATTTCAGAACAAAACTTATATTGTTGGAATCGGATTGATGTCAGCTATCCAAAAATATAAGTCATATTTGAAAATTCCCCAAAATAACAATTTTAGAAAATTTTGAAAATTTTCCATTTTTCACCAAAAAAATGAGAGCGACAAAATTTCTAAACTCGATGTTTTTGAACTGCCATCTACTCAGAAATGTTTTCAGCTATGCAAAAATGTAAATATCGGAAAAGTCGGATGAGAATTAGAAGAATTATGGCCGATTTTCAATTTGAGTGCACGTTAAAGATTTGACGCATTTCCGCTATGCGCACAAATTTGATTTTACATTTAAGCACTAACCACCATCCAGTTTCCCGACAGAAAATCAAATTTCAGACCTCTATCTCTTATAGTTTCTGAGAAATAGGCAAAGTGGAAAAAAAAAAAATAATAAATAACTAGACTTGCTTGCAAGGCTGAAGGCTTTCACCTTACCCAAGGCAGCACAAAATGCCCAACACCCACCCCTTAAAACACACACAAACACACACACACACTTAAACAACTCAAATATTGACACTTTCTGTTCATGCGCATTACGATAGAAGGAAAGTGAAAAATATAGTTGAACAATTTACAACATTATGAACTTGGATCGGTAGAATCCTACAGACGCCAGAAATCTAAATACGCAATCAAAAACGCAAAAATTTAAAATAAAAAAAAATTACAATTTTAGTACATTTTAAAATTTTCAGGAAAAAAAGAGAACTGTGTGGTATTGCAATTCGACATATATCGTACCCGCAATATCCCCGGCTCTGCAAAAATATAACTTTTTCGAAAATCGGTTGGGAATTAAGATTATTAGGACCTATTTTCATTTATGCACGTTAAAGATTTACTTCACTTCAGGTCTGTTCAGAACTTTCGCAATACTTCTAAGTACTTACTGCTTAAAACATAGGAAAAATCATTATTCAGAACTCTATCTGCTTTAGTTTCAGAGATCTACACGAGAATGAAAAAAAAATAGTTTTTCGAATGGAACAAAAAAAATGATCGTGTCAGATCATAACCAAAACCAAGCAAGAATCATACCTTTCAACATCAACTTTTCAACATATGTCCAGAGGGGTGCCTTCCTTATAAATAGTTTCGGCAAATAGCGTCATTTTCGCTGGTATCATATGATGGCGTCACGTAGACAAAAAACCTGGGATAATAATTTCAGGAGTAACTGTTATTGACTAAAATGAATCATTTTCACTCTAGAAGCAGCATTACCAGATATTGGTTACCACTAAAACACCTTTAGTTCAAATATTGCCTCTTTCAAAAAAGGCTTTCTATATAATGCTTTATACGTAGGCAAAACGTTGCGATTATGACCAACTCGGACTTTTGTCAATGTCACACCAATGTGTACACGGGACTTTGGAATCACGTCCATATCAACTACTCAAATATGCAACTACTCAAATATTCAATGAAATATCTACAATTTTCTAATTTCGTGCACGTTAAAGATTTGACGTCACTGCATGTAACATATAAAAATTTAATATTTATTACAGATAGAGTCCATGCTCAAACTGGTTATCTCAATTCGACCTTTATCCCATCCGCAATATCCCCGGCTGTACAAAAATATAATTTTTTCGAAAATCGGTTGGGAATTGACATAATTAGAACCGATTTTCATTCGTAGACGTTAAAGATTTACATCACTTCCGGTCTGCTCACAACTTTCGCAATAGATCTAAGTACTAAATGTTTAAAACATAGGAAAAACCAATATTCAGAATTCTATATCTGTTTTAGTTTCAGAGATCTAAACGAGTATTAAAAAAAAAACAGTTTTCCGAATGAGACAAAAAATTACCTTAAGTATCAGGTAATAACCAAATCCCAAAATCGCACCATTCAACATTAATTTTTCAACGTTGTAATTGAGGGGTACCTTATTTAAAAATAACTTCAACAGAGAGCTTCATTTTCTAAAACAGAGAACTTCATTTACTAAAATGAATTATTTTCATTCTAGAAGCACCAATACCAGATATTGGTTACCATTCAAACACCCTTAGTTCAAATATTGCCAGTTTTTAAAAAAAGCTCTCTATATATGCTTTATACGTATGCAAAACGTTCCATTTATAACCAATTCGGACATTTGTCGATGTCACACCAATGTGTTACACGGAACGTTGGAATCGCGTTCAGGTCAGCTACTCAAATATGTAACTGGTTCAAAAATAAGTTGAATATTCAATGAAATATCGACAATATTCTGATTTCGTGCACGTTAATGATTTGACGTCACTAACATATAAAAATATATCTTTAATTAGAGATAGGGCCCAAGCTCAAACTACATCATGCTTTCTATCATAGGTGCAATATTCGTACTTCTGCACGATACTACTGCAAGATACAACTGCAACCTACTGATAATTGGATTTCCTTATAAACAGCGCGAGCCGTCGATTTGTGTCGAGATGATTACGGTTATGAGGTAATTTTGACAAAGAAGAAACAATATTAATTCAAAGACTAATTATTACACACAGAAATCAATTATTTCTGTTACAGGGTCACTAAACCCATATTTTGAATATAAGTAAACACTCAGAGTTGAAATATTTTTAGCTCAAATATCGTCACTGTGAGATAAATGGGGAATTTTGAATATGCTCTAAACGTTGGTAAAACGTACAGATTGTATCAACTCTTACTGCATGTTTCGCTTAACAATGAAAGGTGACGTTTTCAGTTTTCGATCCCTTTGTTCTCATACTCCTGATATTTCTAAATGTTGCGCAATAGTTTCATACCTAAGACTACCGATAAAACTCTCTGTAGAAGAAGTTCAAAAAAAAAAAAATTACGTTGACTTTTCGAGAAAAAGACGTCTAAAAATGCTCCAAATGGTAAAAATACGACGTTTTGGATTTTCAATCTCGTTTTTCGACTACTCATGACATTTAGAGAAATTGTACAATGGTTTCACACAATACACCACCTATAAGACTCTCGAATGAGAAAGTTTTAAAAAAATCGTAGGCGGCGTTTCCGAGAAATTCGCGTCTTAAGTTGATCTAAATAGCAAAATAACTTACTTTTCAAACTCAGATAACTTTTTTATTTTTTGATAGAAACTTGTCGCTATAGTACCATCTTGTAGATAATTCACGTGGCTATCAAACGATATAATACTTTAACTACTCTGTAATCAACCAAATGATACATCGCATTTTGCGCATCGGTACCCATTTTTCAGAATTTTGTCAAACTTTGGATACTTTTCTTGACCACTTCCGGTGATTAGAGGATTTTTATTTATAGTTCATGGACTGGTTTGGACCTTCGACTTCATATTCCATAAGTTTCAGAAAAATCGTAGGCGCCGTTTTAAAAAAATAAGAACTCTACGATTTGACCAAAATGCGAAAAAAAGTGAAAAATCAAAGTTAACATTTCAGAATAAAACTAATATTGTTGGAATCGGATTGATGTCAGCTATCCAAAAATATAACTCATAATTCAAAATTCCAAAAAATAAAAATTTTGGAAATTTTTGAAAATTTTCCAATATACACCAAAAAAATGAAAGCGACAAAGTTTCTAAATTTGACAATTGTGAACTGCTATCTTCTTAAAAATGTCTCAAGCTATCCAAAAATGTAAATATCAGAGAAATCGGTTGACAATTACCAAAATTACGGCCGATTTTCAATTTTCGTGCACGTTAAAGATTTAACGCATTTCCGCTATGCGCACGAATTTCGTTTTACATTTAAGCACTAACTACCACCCAGTTTCCCGAGAGAAAACTAAATTTCAGACCTCTATCTCTTATAGTTGCTGAGAAATAGGCAAAGTGGAAAAAAAAAAAGAATAATAACTAGACCTGCATGCAGGAATGACGGGTTTCACTGGTGCCACGTTACCCTTAAACATGTCACTTCCGGTGCCAAGTTACCCTTGAACATATGTCACTTCCGGTACCAGCGAAACCACTAAACAGGTTTCCAAATTAACATTGCACACAAATAAAATGGACGCAGAATCAACAAAATCCAGCAATATCAATTCATTTTATACATTTGTTACTTGTAAATGATCTTGACAAAATTAAATTACTCCCGGTGCTAATGGAAATGTTCAATTAGTCTTATGAAATCAGAAATGGCATACGATATCATATAGTGAAAATTTTATGTAAATCGAATAATAATTGCCACTTTTAAAGACCAAAAAACTTGAAAAGTGACTTGTAGAAAATCGGCTATTTCTCTGCAACCGTACAAGTTAGAAACCATTTTGTGGTATCTGTATGATCGTATGGGTTCATTCTATTTGTTGATTGGCATCAAATACCATACTTTGAAAAAGATTTCAAAACAGATTCATTTGAATAAAATATCTGTTTTAGAGGCTAAAAATACAGTTTTTGCCAAAATGACGTTACTTCCGGTGATAATGAAAATCTTAAATTACTTGTATGAAATCCCAAATGGCATTAGGTATAACATGGTGTGACGTTTATGAAAATCGAATAATAATTGACCCTTTTATGGCCCCGAAACCTTCAAAAGTGACCTGTAGAAAACCGTCTATTTCTCGGCAACCGAACAAGTTAGAAACCATTTTATGATATCTATATGACCATATGAGTTTTGTTTATATGTGAATTTAAACCAAAAGTTAAAATTATTAATACATATTAAGTTATTCTTGGTTGAATAAAACATTGATTTTAAAAAGTTTAAAATGCATTTTTTGACCAAATGATGTCACTTCCGGTGTCAATTTTAAATTGTAATCAACTTGATATGACGCTACGTGCTTTTTGAATCAAATGATGTCACTTTTATAAAAATCCAATCATAATTGACTATTTTACAGGTAAAATAACGAAAACAGTGACTTGTACAGAACTGCCCATTTCTTGGTAACTGCTTATAGTACAAACGAATTTTAACATACATTTTCTTCGTATGGATTATAGCTACAAGTTTATAAAAGTTACGAAGAAATATTTTAAAATCTGAAAAGCCTGAAAAGGTTGTAAATAGGCCAATTTTACACCATTTTTAGCCTCTTAATCGAATTTGCTCGAAAATGAAATCGAAATTAAAAAAACTGCTTCCTACATTTTTTGCGCCTTGAAAGGGCACACTCTTTGAGTCAAATAATTTTTCCAAAAAATAATATTTGTTTTCGAAGAAGGAAAATAACTGTCAAAATTGTAGTTTTTGGTAAAATTATGCCACTTCCGGTGCCGACAGATAAAACTTTTGGTAATAAAAAAAATGACAATTGATACAACGAAGCATATGAACTTTGTTTTATACAAATCGAACAATAAAAAAATAATCTAGGACTTAAAAACTGAATTAGCCAATGGCGGCCAAGGTAAATTACTGAGACAAAATTCTTTAACATTTTTGCACTAGTCAGATGACCCTTTAATTCTGTGCATAATACGACTAAAAAATATTCATAAATAAAAAAGTTTTTTGTAAAATTTTAAATTTTCAAAATTTGGCGCCTAATATCTTTGAAGATTTACCGAAAATCAAAAATCGAAAGTAGTGTAGCTATGTGCCCTGTCTCTGGCTATGCCAAAATGTATCGAAAGTTAAAATTCAATGATTATTGTTAAAATTACTGCAATATTTTAAAAAACGATAATTTGGTGATTTCGGACATTTCGCATTGTCGCAGAACGTTCAAAATAGCTTTATCCTCTAAGTCACACCCACTTTCCCAGTAAAACCGAAGAAATCGTAACGATGCGACAAGCAGTTGCTGAGATCTACTCAAAACAAAAGAAGAATAATAATAATAAGAATAATAATTTTAACAAAAACAATAGTGTTTCACACAAGCTTCGCAGTGTGAAACCCTAACTAGACTTGCTTGCAAGGCTGAAGGCTTTCACCTTACCCAAGGCAGCACAAAATGCCTACCACTCACCCCTTAAAACACACACACACACATACCCACATCTGATCCCATTTGAGGAAATTGTTTTAAGAGGAAGAGACCAATGAGCATATCAGACTTTGGAGGACCTCCTCTGAATGACAAGCTTATCGATCTACCGAAAGAGTAGTTACTTATTTTACCTATATGTTCATCATCTATCCCTTCTGTGCAGATATTTTTTTAATGCAGGGAAGCCTTTCAGTTGACCTTAAGAGGTTTTTTTAAGAACGGACAGTTTATAGATGTTGAGTGCTATTCATTCCCCCCTTAAGAGGATAAAATGGGTTGTCTGCCCTTACACCACAGTTGAAGAAAGGACTTTCAAAAAAAGCACAAGTGCAAAATTACAATACCTTCCTCCATCGACATGCCATAGTAACATATCATTTTATGTTGCTCTGTTTAAGATTCAAATTATGCAAGTTGTGACTGGCTGCCTAGTTCCAAGATCAATGTGTGATGAACTTTACATAACATCACATAAGCATACAAAATATTTTCCAACTGGGGTAAATATTCCACAATGCCCATTATTCAACACTAGACATTTTTATGCATATCATGTAACTGCCAAATGCAACAGTATAGGTGAGTCACAAGAAAATGGAATAATTTTATCAGGACTTCAAAACGGAGAAGAATAAAGATTTACACTGATCCACACCTCAAATGCAGCCCCTGTTCACTCGTTTTTCGAAATAACCAGACGGTTGGAGGGACAACTATAACACACTGTAATAATATTTGCACTTGTGCATTGTATGTTGCTTCATGTAATTACATGTATCTATATCTGACAGGGAGAAGGATTTAATATAGGCTATGCCTGTTCCCCAATCCCTATTCTGATAGAAATCTGTATAAAAAAAACGCAGCCCCTTGTTAAACTGAAATGTGGAGAGCCACGGTATCCAAGTGGTTAATATGCTAACCAACTAGCCTGGAGGTCACAAATTAAATCCTGGTGTTCTTTGGGATTAATGGCGTGGTTTTTTCCCTGGTTAGTGGTGCAGGATAGAGGGCTTGGCAAGAAATTGTCCAGTGGTTAGGATGGGCTAAGAAACAGGAGGTCCTGTGCATGTAAAAGACAACTTTGCAATTAGAATTCAAGGTCATGTGCATGTAAAAGATCTCTTTGCAATTGGAATTCAATATAAGACCAGACCGTAGTGGCATAAGCTCGTCTTTATTAGCCCAATCGAAGCAGAACAATAGGACTTCAAACCCCCATTTCATTTCATTTCCATTGATTGAAATTTCGGTATATCGACACTGCAGTCGAACAAAAATACACAATAACAAAAACTACAGTTGAACATGGTTTTATTTTGAGAGTGGGATATCTTTACACAACGTTTGTTGGTTTTTATTTTGAGAGCGCCTTCAATTTATGTCTTTTTATTCTTTGAAGATCGGAATTTATTTTATTTTTTATTTTGATATAAGGGATATCTTTAAGTAGGGTATGTTGTTTTTTCATCCTTAAAATTTCTTTCTTCTTCATCATTTTTCCATTTTGAGAAATTTGAATTCCGATTGTTTCATTGTATGCATTTCTGCTCTCTTTAGTCCACTCAACTGCAATGAAAAAAATGATTAATTACTAATAATTGTCTTGCCGTCCATTAATCTCTTGGTAGACACCGTGGCCCAATATTAAGTACTTTGCTGACTAACCGGGTCTTTGATAATTACTTGAAATAGTTCCTCTGGACTTTTTGGTGTAGTTTTGCCTTATTAGTAATGCAGAAAGAGCATCTAGTTGCCTGTATTCATTAGCTGTGTAGATTTGGCAATTCTTCAGAAAAAAATCATGTTGTTTCAGGCGCGGATCCAGGATTTTTTGCAGGGGGGGGGTTAGGTTTGATAATTGCAGCGCCGCCAGCAGCGCTCGACCAATTAACAGGAGGTTTGGGGGGCCTCCCCCAGAAAAATTTGGTAAATTAGATTCAATTTGGTGCATTCTGACGTATTTCCAGAAGGTAAATTCCAAAATTACAGGTCTAAATATCGCCAATAAAATCGCATAAAAAATTTTCAAGCTTGAGCAGGGAGTCCGGACCCCCTGGACCCCCCTCTAGATCCGCGCCTGTGTTCAAAAGAAATGCTAACTTACCAATATTACTACCAGTACTTGACTTCGTTTTTTTGCTGGGTCCAGCTACAATTTAAAAAAAAAACAGGTCATATAGAAACAAATGACATGAAATGGAATTTAACGTCAGGCAGGGCTAATGAAAATGGGCATACTCCATTGTGTGGCCATGAGGGAAATTTTTCTCGGCCGATCTAGCAAGCAAACATGGCTCTTCGTGAAGGAATAAAATATTACAAGTTTCTTCTCACCTTCAACTGTATTGAAACTCTTTCTTTTCTTGTTAGCTTTGTTCAACATAGAATCATCAACTGTATCATTAGGTTTGCTTTCCTTGTTGGCCTTATTTAAGAAATTAGACTCGTCAGCTAAATAAAAAAAAAGCAAAATATGTAAAAAAGGGAAAAAAATTTTAAGCACTTTTTGAAGTTATGAGAAATCCTATTTTAAATTAATAAACACATGGTAAGAAATTTTAGTTTAATTATCATTTCCTATATTTATAAAATTTGCATTCTATTTATTCCAACATCATGGCAGAGAGCTTATAAAGGTCTCATGGAAAAACAACCATTTGTAACTTTAAGTAAGTATGTGTAACTTACACACATCCATAACTTTTTCATCATCTGTACATTGCAAATCATCAAAAGTCTCCTCAGTGAAAAATTCTGAAAATTTAAAGATAAATTTATAAGCTATTTTCTGATCTAGATATTATTCACATAATCCACCACAGCAATATTAACTGTGGACACATATTCATGCTATGTAGGTTTGAAATACCTTCAACATTCTCTGACTTAAGAGGATATCCTCTAAAGTCTGTACCCAATGCTTTTACATTCTCTAGCTTTGAGGAATAAAGAGGATATCCTCTAAAGTCCAATCACTTTAACATTCAATTGGTGACAATGTTTTTTGGTCATATCTTTTTGTTCTAATTAGGATAGAGACTTCCTATTTGATCTATTAAGACACTCGAGTGGGGCTGTAAAATGATTGTTATGTTGTAAGGCATTTATTTGTAAATTATATAATGCTATTCAATAAAAAACAAATGTGCAAATTGTAATGCATTTTTATATGTGTAAATTATTTAATGTTATTTAATAAATTTGCTAAAATCAACACATTTTTAAAAGTGTAAATTATTTTATGTTTTATAAAAGTTAAATATTTGTCAAAATCAATACAGTTTTATTCTTAAAAAAAGATATGGACTACAGTTTATAACACCATTGTTCTAGGATTAACTCTGGATTAGCGGCAAAATTTGACATCAAAGCCTGCCGGCAAAGTGGGAACACCCCATGCTGATGTCTATAAAATTAGACAATAGAGCTGCTATTTTGGCAAATTGTCCCTCATAGCACAATGCATGGTGTATGTATGTTTTCATTAGCCAAGTAGGAGAAGAACACTAGGACATTAAACCCCCATTTCCATTTCTTACATTCATTTTTTGATTATTCAAGTGAATTTTGTGACTAAGTTTCAAATGCTAGAATGGTGTTTCGTAGAAAAGTAACAAAAAGACAGTCTATCTTACCACTAACTGAACTTTCAATATCTATCTCATCAATAGTCTTTCCATGATATTTTGTCAGGCCCCCAGACTCGGCCAACAACAATAGCTTAGCAATTTTAGTCTTCTCTATTGTTGACGACATGACTCTATAAAAGTTTTTATGAACATTAATGGTATGTCCAAGATGGTTTGTGATCCAATGTAATTGGTTTTCTGAAACATTGAGTACCTGTAAAATGGTAAAATAAATAAATAGCTAATCAAACATTAAACATTTTTTTTGAAAATGGTCTGATATTAAAAACTCCCTTGTTGAGAGAATACTCCTGGAAAAATTGCCCAAATAAATCAGTTTTGTTCTGCCATAAGCATGTATTATAGTTTATCTGAAATTTACTCCTCCAATATAAACTCACACATGCAAAAAGTTTAAATTTCAGTACGTACATACAGTAGTTAATCACAGTTTACTGAGTATCCACAGAAAATCAGTGTTGATGAATTGACCAATTACATACAGGTTGATCATGCATGGAATGATCCCAATCAAAGAACAACATACTAACTTGACAATCAGATCTGTTTCAAATATACTTACTTGGGTTGTTGTAGCAATATACTTTCTCAGCAAAGTTGATTTAATTAGCTTAGGATTTTCAAGTTTCAGGTCCTTCATTACGTTTTCTAAAGCATCGTAAGCTCTAACAGCACCCTTGCCTGGATAATAAATGAAGTTTACATAAATATTTTGAATGTACTTTTTCAGAGAGAGAAAGAGGGAGAGAGAGAAAGAGAGGGAGAGAGAGAGAGAAAGAGAGATCATTTCGGGACTAACATGTGGTTCAATTTTATTTCAATAATTTACTACCACACAAGGGTTTTTAGTAGTTTGGGGAAACTAGAGGACCCGGGGAATACCCATGAGGTTGGACAGACTTGTGCATAGGGGTCTTTGGAGAAGAGAAGAAACCGGAGGACTCATCCTATAGGTTTGGCAGCTGATACCCTACTCTTCACAGATTGAAACCTTGTCGATGACAGACCTTTTTATGAAGTACACTCTTTATACTACTCAATTCCATCGGATCAAAACCCTTGATATTTTTTTTTGTGTCTATGTCTCTATTCTATCTTGTTCGTAGGTATATCTTGTAGATATTTGTTTTGCATTTAGTACGGTTCTCCTGCACTAACTATTGTAAGTTACATTCTTAAATAATGATTGTTACACATACCATAATTGGCAAAAAGAAAAGGACTGTCTGCAACATCAACAGACTTTCTGACTGCATCATCAGCAAGCATGTCCATTAAAAACTGACATTCCTTTGGAATCAGGACTGGTACCTTTCGACCCCGTTTTCCTCTAATATTGACCACATCATATAATTTGCAGAGTTCTATTTCTAATGGCGTTAAATGTTTGGTGAAATCTTTTAAGTCCGCATCAACATTTCTTTGCTTGTAACATTCAACACTACAAAGAAATTTACAGTTCATTATTTATAAGAAATTAGGATTTTAATGACTTTTTTTTCTTTTTTGTGCATTTATCAAGTAATATTTAAACAGACACCTGCTTTGCTGTTATTTAGTTTATTGTAAGGAGTTGTGTATATATATGAAATGAAATTCAGGTTAATCTATAACTAAATGCTGGTGTACTAACACGTCACATAGACAGGGAAGACGCAAAGTAAAACTATTGCAATAACAAGAAATACACTGAAAATATTCTAATTGCTGACACAATATTTATACACATACCTCATCGCTTCCAACTCTCCTGGTCTGCGTTTGTTAAATGTAAGAAGCCTTGTCTCCACTAACTCAACAGCCCGTCTGTAGGATGATCTATCTTTAATTACTTGGATTTTGGATATCTGCTTTTTCAAATAATCTGCAAGCTTGCTTAGGTCTTCTCCACTGGGTAAATACACCACTTTGTTAAATTTTCTTTCAGTCAATGTTGCACATGCTGCGGCAGAAATTCTTTCATTCCAATTTTTCTTTAACAGCTTGCTGAAGTTCTTCGCTTCTCTGACCTGTTCATCATTTTTTGTAATTATACCGTTTGTTTCCTTGATGTCGGACATTTTCTGAAGATCATGACCTAACTTTAAAGCTGTCGATGGCTTGTCGAGATTTGTTTCTTCACCACCCCCAACTTTAATGGTGCCTTCAATTACTGTTTCATACATTTCTGGGCATAAGAATTCATTCATACTTCTTTTAGTTGCATTTATTTTTCGTAGTTCTATTAAAAGACGAGCTGCTGCCCGCATACGGGTGCTGGTGTAGTTAGCTCTTCTCAGTTTGTTTTTGCAGCTTTTCCGGAGCCACATGTTTCCAAGCTCTAAGATCAGTGGGTCTGACGTTGCAACTTTACCACATTCATCTTGCACCATGGTTGTAAGTACTTCTTTACTCAATGAATTTGATGCACCCTCATAATAACCCATCAGAATTTTACTCTTGGTTTTTAAGCTTCCTTTACTTTCTATTTTCTCGCCTTTGGCAATGCATCTATATCTATGCTTTGACTGATCGGTTATCCATCCCAGGCAGTTAGGACATGGTCCAAAATCTGATAAGTGATAGAAACTCTTTCTTGTTGGTCTCCTCAAGGGGATAATTTCTCCTTTACCAGAAATTTTTACCCCCATGTTGTGCTTATGATTTCCCTTATTTCTGAGAATCTGTAAATTTCTTTGTCTTATGCCATTCTTCTCTTTTCGAACATCAATACTGTCTGTCTTTTTTGGTTTCATCTCCATTAAATCAGATATTTCCTTTTTATCACTATGCATCCTTTCTAGATGGTCAACTGGTTTACAAACCAGCACACCGCAATACAGGCAACTGTGCTTGTTACTGAATACCCTAGCACTCTTTTTGATCTGTCCATTTTTTCCAACTGTTGATTTCTGGATATCTCTAATAAAAACTTCTTTATGATCTTTGAAAAATATTCTGTGATCCTCCTCAATTCTTTTTCGGAAGGCACCAATATCAAGTACTGGGATAACATCACTGTCTTCGGATGCTGAATCACTTACAGGTGAATAATCACTATCTGCATTTGAGTCATCACCATAATCACTTTCTTGGTTTGATGACGGCCATGTACTCGGACTACCTTCTGAATGAGTATCTGGATCTGAATTACTTTGGTCCAATCCCGGATCTGTTTCGTCTGGAACAAGGAATATTGATGGTAAGCTCTGGCTTGGAAAAATATCATCATCATCATCCCCTTGACATGATTCATTGCTGTCTAGTGATGCAGTTGATTTTGACACCGACTTCTGGTTTAATTGAATGACATCATCGTTGTCTGGTGATTTAGTAGATTGTGGCACAGAGTCTATGTCTGGAACAAGGCATCTGAATGGTAAGTTCTGGCTTGGAAAAATATCATCATCATCATCAACCCCTTGACATGATTCATTGTCGTGTAGTGATCCAGTTGATTTTGACGCCGATTTCTGGTTTAATTGAATGACATGATCGTTGTCTGAGGATTTAGTAGATTGTGGCACAGGGTCAATGTCTGGAACAAGGCATCTGAATGGTAAGTTCTGGCTTGGAAAAATATCATCATCATCATCATCAACCCCTTGACATGATTCATTGTCGTGTAGTGATCCAGTTGATTTTGACACCGACTTCTGGTTTAATTGAATGACATCATCGTTGTCTGATGATTTAGTAGATTGTGGCACAGGGTCAATGTCTGGAACAAGGCATCTGAATGGTAAGTTCTGGCTTGGAAAAATATCATCATCATCATCATCAACCCCTTGACATGATTCATTGTCGTCTAGTGATCCAGTTGATTTTGACACCGACTTCTGGTTTAATTGAATGACATCATCGTTGTCTGATGATTTAGTAGATTGTGGCACAGGGTCAATGTCTGGAACAAGGCATCTGAATGGTAAGTTCTGGCTTGGAAAAATATCATCATCATCATCATCATCATCAACCCCTTGACATGATTCATTGTCGTGTAGTGATCCAGTTGATTTTGACACCGACTTCTGGTTTAATTGAATGACATCATCGTTGTCTGATGATTTAGTAGATTGTGGCACAGGGTCAATGTCTGGAACAAGGCATCTGAATGGTAAGTTCTGGCTTGGAAAAATATCATCATCATAATCATCATCAACCCCTTGACATGATTCATTGTCGTGTAGTGATCCAGTTGATTTTGACACCGACTTCTGGTTTAATTGAATGACATCAACGTTGTCTGGTGATTTAGTAGATTGTGGCACAGAGTCTGTGTCTGGAACAAGGCATCTGGATGGTAAGTTCTGGCTTGGAAAAATATCATCATCATCATCATCATCATCATCATCAACCCCTTGACATGATTCATTGTCGTGTAGTGATCCAGTTGATTTTGACACCGACTTCTGGTTTAATTGAATGACATCATCGTTGTCTGATGATTTAGTAGATTGTGGCACAGGGTCAATGTCTGGAACAAGGCATCTGAATGGTAAGTTCTGGCTTGGAAAAATATCATCATCATAATCATCATCAACCCCTTGACATGATTCATTGTCGTGTAGTGATCCAGTTGATTTTGACACCGACTTCTGGTTTAATTGAATGACATCAACGTTGTCTGGTGATTTAGTAGATTGTGGCACAGAGTCTGTGTCTGGAACAAGGCATCTGGATGGTAAGTTCTGGCTTGGAAAAATATCATCATCATCATCATCATCAACCCCTTGACATGATTCATTGTCGTCTAGTGATCCAGTTGATTTTGACACCGACTTCTGTTTTAATTGAATGACATCATCGTTGTCTGATGATTTGGTAGATTGTGGCACAGGGTCAATGTCTGGAACAAGGCATCTGGATGGTAAGTTCTGGCTTGGAAAAATATCATCATCATCATCAACCCCTTGACATGATTCATTGTCGTCTAGTGATCCAGTTGATTTTGACACCGATTTCTGGTTTAATTGAATGACATCATCGTTGTCTGGTGATTTGTGGTCTGAATGAATGACATTGTCATCATTATCATCTAGTGGTCCAGTTAAGTTCTGAGTTGAATGAATAATGTCATTTTCATGTAAATTTAATTCCTTGATTTTGTTGAAATCTCCAAGAAATTTTGCATGCAAGTGCCTCAGATGTTTACGTTTAAGTTTTCCTGAAAAGCAAACACAAAATAAAATGCATGTTATTAAATTCATATTCAACATTGCTAATTACAACATATTACAGTACATGTATATGAATCCAGAATTATCTTGTATTGGTATTCAAATTTTATTTGCTTATTTAAAAAAATAGCAACTTGAGTACATACATGTATTAATGTGGATTAAATCGTTTGAAATTTGATATGTTTTAAAAAATGCAAATGTAACACCGAGTCTTTAAAGTTACATTATGTAAGGAAATTCCATTCAAATTACTCTATTGCGAGCGAAGATATTAGTCTTTGAAGTTTTGCGGAGATGTGTGCAATAATTGCAACCACAGTACGGGCCATTCGAATCTAAGTGTTGCTCCCCCCATTGTTAAATTAAATCAAAATATGTTCAAATCTATTCAATATCGGAGAAATGGATGCCTTCAAGAGTTGATTATGGCCTTGATCACTTAATGCCTAATTAATAATTTACATAACATTTCAGGCCTAAAGAAGGACCTGCAATAGGCAGATTTAACTCTTGCATAATGTATCTTTAATGATAAGACATGAAAAATCTGCTGAACTGAAACAAGGCTAGAAATTCACGCAAATGTCTGAATCTAATTCGTGCAAGCTACCGGTAGACATTAAAATAATAACTGGATAAAACATTGATGGATTCACTGACTAGTTTTCAGGTAAATTGTGTCGTTTCTATATCAACTAATGAATAAAAACTTGTTCAAGTTAGGTGACTGTTACTTGAAGGACAAAGGAAAATAAATTTGGGCTGGGCATTTTCTAATACTGGCAATAAACATAATTTGTTTTTGAGTCAGTATTATTAAGATTCGAAAGATTCATGCAGATTGCATATATATTAGAATCCTCTTAGATTCTCGCAAAAAAATGACGAATTTCTAGCCCTGTGAAAACTTATGAGAACAAAGAATGAAACTGTAACATCAACAACTAACAAAATGAAAAACATCTGTCATTATTTTCTTAAATTTTAATCTTTCCTTAAAGATACATTATGGGAGATTAGATAAGGAGTTCGCAGTTCTCACTACAATAGTTAAAAACTAGCTAATGTAAAGGCAACTTGCTGAAAATTTCAATCACATTGATCCACTATTAAATTAGAACCAAGCTAATGAAAGTTCCGCTTATTTTCAGGCCTAAAGAAAGTCTTACAATAGTCAGATTTTGCTCCTGCATAATGCATGTTTCATTTACAAGTCAAAATAAACTCTCCTGAAAACTATCAGAGTTTGGACAAGTATGTTTGGTATATTCGTAGCGGAGCATTTGAGCATTTGAAATTTGAACAACTAATCAGTGAATTTTGACCATTAATTAATGGATAATATACTATATATGTTACATGTATGGAATTATGGGGCGGATATTCAGGTTCAGGTAACTACTTTGCCCCCTCCCCCCAATAAACCATAACCCCAAAAAGAAAAAACTTTAACATGAACAACCATCAACAGAATCAAAATTATTAGTCATTGTTTTTTTTATATTTGGCAGTGGCAGGTGGTCGGTCGCCATGCAAGATACGTCCACATTTTGCAAGAGATGAATAGAGAACAAGCTTTAAAAAAGTGATTTTTGTACAATCCAGGGCCATAACTCAAGAAGTTATGATTTAAAATGCACGAAAATTGAATAGAACCAAGATCTTTGTGATATAATGATAAATTTAAAGTATCATCAAAATCGGTTCACAATAGTGACCTCTAGAGGATCCACATCCATACTTTATGCTTACGGAAGTCAACCATTTGTCCGACCATTATAAGTGTGTAGCGGTGATACAAGTATATTCGAATGTTTTATTTTCAATCGGATAAAAATTGCGACACCAATAGGGTCCATAAGCTAAAAACGTGATTTTCCGTACAATCAGGGGCCATAAATCAGGAAGTTATTGCACGATATGCACAAATATCAAAAGAAACTAAGATCTTTTGGTTTATAAATTTAAATTTCAGGTTTCCTAAAAACTTGTTGATGATTGTGACCGCTACAATGTCCACAAGCTAAAAACATGAATTTTTGTACAATCAAGAGCCACAATCTATGAAATTATGGTCCGATACATGCCAATATTGAAGATAGGTTGCCAGGCAACGAAACATACGCCCACAGCAGCTAAATCGTCCGGGCAGTCAACAAGGGTTGTCGCATATTTTTACTAATTTCGGAAAAGAAACATTTGTAATACACTAAAAACTGATTAAGAGTAACAACTCATTATGTAATTATCAGAAAATCATTAGAATTTGATTGCTTTTTTATAAAGTTTTACCCCACGCTAACAATTAGTATGTACATGAAACATTTAATATCATGGATTTAGCTGTTCAGTTATCTAAATTCATTGAAAATCAAAATACTTGTTCCTTTCAACACCTTAAACTCTATGTATCAATCTGAAGTCAATCGGATAGTAACTTTGGCCTCTATAGCGTCACAAGAATTTTTGAAGTTATCAAGGGAGATAACTCTGGCAGTAATTATTTGAAGTCGCTGAAAATCAATAGGCTTCTTCGTCTCATGACCTTAAACACTGTGTATAAATCTAAAGTCAATCGGATATTAACTTTGGCCTCCAGAGCGTCCACAAGATTTTTTGAGGTGATCAAGGGCCATAACTCTGGCACTAACTATCGGAAATCGCTGAATATTAATAGGCGTCTTTGTCCTTTGTCTTATGACCTTAAACACTGTGTATAAATTTAAAGTCAATCGGATATTAACTTTGGCCTCTAGAGCGTCCACAAGATTTTTTGAAGTGATCAAGGGCCATAACTCTGGCACTAATTATCGGAAATCGCTGAAAATCAATAGGCTTCTTCGTCTTATGACCTTAAACACTGTGTAAAAATTTGAAGTCAATCGGATATTAACTTTGGCCTCTAGAGCGTCCACAAGATTTTTTGAAGTGATCAAGGGCCGTAACTCTGGCACTAATTATCGGAAAATCGCTGAAAATCAATAGGCTTCTTCGTCTTATGAACTTAAACACTGTGTATAAATTTAAAGTCAATCGGATATTAACTTTGACCTTTAGAGCGTCCACAAGATTTTTTGAGGTGATCAAGGGCCATAACTCTGGCACTAATTTTCGGAAATCGCTGAAAATCAATAGGCGTCTTCGTCTTATGACCTTAAACACTGTGTATAAATTTAAAGTCAATCGGATATTAACTTTGGCCTCTAGAGCGTCCACAAGATTTTTTGAAGTGATCAAGGGCCATAACTCTGGCACTAATTATCGGCAATCGCTGAAAATCAATAGGCTTCTTCGTCTTATGACCTTAAACACTGTGTATAAATTTAAAGTCAATCGGATATTAACTTTGGCCTCTAGAGCGTCCACAAGATTTTTTGAAGTGATCAAGGGCCATAACTCTGGCACTAATTATCAGAAATCGCTGAAAAACAATAGGCTTCTTCGTCTTATGACCTTAAACACTGTGTATAAATTTGAAGTCAATCGGATATTAACTTTGGCCTCTAGAGCGTCCACAAGATTTTTTGAAGTGATCAAGGGCCATAACTCTGGCACTAATTATCGGAAATCGCTGAAAATCAATACGCTTCTTCGTCTTATGACCTTAAACACTGTGTATAAATTTGAAGTCAATCGGATATTAACTTTGGCCTCTAGAGCGTCCACAAGATTTTTTGAAGTGATCAAGGGCCATAACTCTGGCACTAATTATCGGAAATCGCTGAAAATCAATAGGCTTCTTCGTCTTATGACCTTAAACACTGTGTATAAATTTAAAGTCAATCGGATATTAACTTTGACCTTTAGAGCGTCCACAAGATTTTTTGAGGTGATCAAGGGCCATAACTCTGGCACTAATTATCGGAAATCGCTGAAAATCAATAGGCTTCTTTGTCTTATGACCTTAAACACTGTGTATAAATTTGAAGTCAATCGGATATTAACTTTGGCCTCTAGAGCGTCCACAAGATTTTTTGAAGTGATCAAGGGCCATAACTCTGGCACTAATTATCGGAAATCGCTGAAAAACAATAGGCTTCTTCGTCTCATGACCTTAAACACTGTGTATAAATTTAAAGTCAATCGGATATTAACTTTAGCCTGTAGAGCGTCCACAAGCAATTGTGGACGCCGGACCGACGGACGGACCGACGGACGGACCGACGGACGGACCGACGGACGGACGGACGGACAGACGGACGGGGGCGACGACAATATACGACCACATTTCAATGTGGGCGTATAAAAAGGAAAAGAGAACACAGGGAGATAAACTTGTATTTCAAGTTTTGTTGAAATTGGATAAAAATTGTGACTTTTAAAAGACTAACGGACAGGGACGACGACAATGTAAGTCCACATGAAAATATGGCTGTATATAAAAACATCTGAGTTGGTACATGGCGAGGTGTATGGTATTATAAGTATTAGGGAGAATTGTTCGTTTCAATCATAAGTTAGAGGTACATGTACTAACCTAGAGTAGATAGCCAAGGGCATAATTCTCAGCAAAATGATTGTACAATTACGCAGTGAATTTTGACCATTTTTGAATGATATAAGATAAATACAGAATATATGGTGAGAGATTTTCAGATGAGAGGAAGAGAGAACTATGTCATTTCAGGACTAACATATTTTATTTCAATAATTCGCTTGCGCGTAAGGGTCTTAAGTAGTGGGAGGAAACCGGAGTACCCTGAGAAAACCCACGAGATTAGACAAGCGACTCTACTCCTTGCCACATACAACCGGGGATTCGAAACCACGCAGATTCAGATACCTTGATAAAAAAACAATGTCAAAATTAGAAATCTTAACAAACAACAAAATAATATTTTTACTCAAGGACTCAACAGGTATTTTTTGTGTAAGGTAATTAACAAACGTGCAAAGTTTGCCATTTATTTTTTTTTTTTTGCAAATTAATACCTTCACCATTTTTCATTATTTCTGATATTTCTTCAGAATTCAAATCAATCAATCTTTTTATCTTTGAAGTGCTTCTAACATCAATTCTGTGGAAATGGAATCCATTTTGTTATAAAAAAAAGTTTGTTTTGGGCATGGTAAAAATATAATATGACAAGCCGTTGCTACCTGTATGCCAGATGCTACCACATTTAGCAAGAGGCACATGTAGCAATATACAATATTAATTCACCATTGCTTGACAAATATGTGAAACATGGATAGGCTACATGTACATTATGGACCTTACATGTATAAGGTCCATGCCTAGATGTACATGTAGCATCTGGAACTTCATAAAATTGCACGTTTACATGTTGATTAACAATCAATAAACCAATATACAATCAGATATCATAAAAAACAAGGCAATATATCAATATACATATATAGACTTTGGCCAATTTTATCCCCGTATTTTGTCTTTCATTATAATAGACAACAGTATTTTGAATTTACCAGGACAAGGTGCCATATAAGCAAGGAAGTGGCTCAACGACCAGATCCGGCTACTTACGAAAATTTACTACAAAACCGGACCTGAACAAAACTGGATATTTGACCAATCCTAACCCCAACCCTACAAGCCCGCGTATCTCTTCACCAATATGTCTCTTTACTCTTAAATTCGAATTGTTTCATCGCCTCTAAAAGTGAATTAAGGGACGTAAATTCCGCACCAACAAGGATGCCTGTGTAGAGGCCGCCATATTGGAAAAAAACGCTAATAACCATGTGATAAAATTGGCCAATCAGAGAAGATAACCAGTTTTGTAGTAAATATTTGCAGGGACCTGTAACCGGTCGTTTAGACACTTTCTATAAGCAAGATCACAAGAAGTGTTCAATCTGTCCTTTCAACTTATTCCCGAGTCTGAAACATCGCCTACCCGAGTCTGGAATGTCACCTTAACGAGTCCGAAACATCAAGGTCATATTATTGTGAGTCTGAAATGTTTTAAGTCCAAAATGATGTGGGACCAAATAACATGTAATCCCGGATGGCGGTCAGCCCCTATAAATTATCCATATCAGCCATGTTTCCTATTAGCTTGCATTCAGGACAACACATCACAAAATGAAAAAGTTTCTTAAGCTTAACTCACGTGTTTTCTTCGTCTATAAAAGAGACTGTTATTCGTCTAGTGCCAGTAGTGGATACTGTTGAAATGTAACCTGGCCAAAATATACCATCCACCTTCACAAACACCTTGTCGTTATACTTAAACTTCTCCATTGATTTTAATGTTCTGTCTGTATCAAAATTATAATGACAGCACTCAACAAAATTATACATTGAAAAAATACAGACATATAAACAAAAATGTACGAAAAATCATCATTAATAAGCAAAATTAAAATGTCACAGATTAATGTCACAAAGCTTGGTACAGAGAAAGCAAAAAACATTTGTGATTTCATGATTAAGCCTAATCCTAATCAATCTAATTATTTCTTATCACATCTGATGATGTGTTATATTATAAATTACTAGTTATAATCAAATAATCACATGTGACATCCTCTCAAGACCTAGATGATAGATCTAGATCTACTTCTCTCTGTTTAGAACTATTGAAATATATAAATGAATAATTGCTTCTCATAAAATTTTTGATGAAGTTAAGTGTGAAAATATGAGATATAATAATATGAGGATAATACTTACTGTTCACACAATTTTTAAGACTAAATTGCTGACAAATTTCTGATGAGGACTTCGTAGAAAAACACACACTTTTAAAGATGGCCGTCACTAAAAAGTAGCTTTGAACATCAAGGCATATCTTATGTATAGCTATAGTTTAACCTCGTGTCTGGATAACAGAGCTTCAAAGGGAAGCCACTCTGCTTAAGTGATGACTAAGAGCATGATTTCCATGAGTGAGTGCACACGGTCACCAGACGTGTGCACAAAAAAAAAGGGAGTGTACCCTTGTGAGCATTTTTTGAAATAGTATCAAATTACTCCTCAGGGGGGGGTCTATGGTGCGTTTGAACATTTTATTTTTGGGAGGATATCCTCCTCTAAAAAAATATACTCACAAGGGTCGGTTAAGCACATCAATATCCTCACATTGGATTGTTCGTGAGAGCACACACACACACACACACACACACACACACTTAAACAACTCAGACATTGACACTTTCTGTGCATGCGCATTACGATAGAAGGAAAGTGAAAAATATAGTTGAACAACTATGAACTTGGATCGGTAGAATCCTACAGGCGCCAGAAATCTAAATACGCAATCAAAAACGCAAAAATTCTAAAAAAAAAAATTACAATTTTAGTACATTTTCAAATTTTCAGGATAAAAAGAGAGCTGCGTGGTATTGCAATTAGACCTATATCTCATCCGCAATATTCCCGGCTCTACAAAAATATAACTTTTTCGAAAATCGGTTGGGAATTGAGATTATTAGGACCTATTTTCATTTATGCACGTTAAAGATTTACTTCACTTCAGGTCTGTTCAGAACTTTCGCAATACTTCTAAGTACTTACTGCTTAAAACATAGGAAAAATCATTATTCAGAACTCTATCTGCTTTACTTTCAGAGATCTACACGAGAATAAAAAAAAAACCAGTTTTCCAAATGGGACCAAAAAAAAAATCGTGTCAGATAATAACCAAAACCAGGAATCATACTTTTCAACATAAACTTTTCAACATTTGTACAGAGGGGTGCCTTCCTTATAAATAGCTTCAGTAAATAGCGTCATTTTCGCTGGTATCAAATGATGACGTCATGTAGACAAAAACCTGGGATAAGAATTTCCGGAGTAACTGTTATTGACTAAAATAAATTATTTTCATCCTAGGAGCAGCATTACCAGATATTGTTTACCAGTAAAACACCTTTAGTTCAAATATTGCCTCTTTCAAAAAAAGCTCTCTATATAATGCTTTATACGTAGGCAAAACTTTCCGATTATGACCAACTCGGACTGTTGCCAATGTCACACCAATGTGTACACGGGACTTTGGAATCACGTCCATATCAACTAATCAAATATGCAACTGGTTCAAAAATTGACTTAATATTCGATGAAATATCTACAATTTTCTGATTTCGTGCACGTTAAAGATTTGACGTCACTACATGTAACATATAAAAATTTAATATTTATTACAGATAGACTCCATGCTCAAACTGGTTATCTCAACTGAGAACGACATGGTTATCTCAATTCGACCTTTATCAAATCCGCAATATCCCCGGTTGTACAAAAATATATTTTTTTCGAAAATCGGTTGGGAATTGACATAATTAGAACCGATTTTCATTCGTGCACGTTAAAGGTTTACATCACTTCCGGTCTGGTTCACAACTTTCGCAATAGTTCTAAGTACTAAATGTTTAAAATATGGGAAAAATCAATATTCAAAACTCTATCTGTTTTAGTTTCAGAGATCTACACGAGAATAAAAAAAAACCGAGTTTTCCAATTGGGACAAAAAAGTATCGTAAGTGTCAAATAATAACCAAAACCCAGAATCATACATTCAACATTAATTTTTCAGCATTTATATGGAGGAGTGCCATCGTTATAAATAGCTTCAACAGAGAGGTTTATTTTCACTGGTATCAAATGATGACGTCATGGAGACAAAAATCCTGCGATATTAATTTCAGGGGTTAACTATTATTTACTAAAACCAATTATTGTCACTCTAGAAGCACCAGTAACAGATATTGGTTACTATTAAAACACACTTTGTTCAAATATTGCCACTTTTTAAAAAATCTCTCTATATATGCTTTATACGTATGCAAAACGTTCCAATTATGACCAATTCGGACTTTTGTCGATGTCACACCAATGTGTACACGGGACTTCGGAATCGCGTTTTCATGTCAGCTACTTGATTTTATATTCAAAGAAATATCGCCAATTTTCGGATTTCGTACACGTTAAAGATTTGACGTAAACAACATATAAAATTTCGATATTTATTAGAAACAGAGTCCATGCTCTAACTACATTAAACTTTCTATGACCGGTGCCATATTCGTACTTCTGCACGATACTACTGCAAATGCAACTGCAACCTCTTTAAAATTGGATTTGCTTATAAACAGCACGAGCCGTCGATTTGTGTCGAGATGATTACGGCTATGAGGTAATTGTGGCCAAGGAGAAACAATATTAATTCAAAGACTAATTATTACACACATAAATCAAATATTTCTGCTACAGGGTCACTATACCCTTATTTTGAATAGAAGTAAAGACTCAAAGTTGAAATACTTTTTGCTTAAATATCGTCACTGTGAGAGAAAAAGGGACTTTTGAATATGCACTAAACGTTGCTAATACGTACAGATTGTATCAACTTTTACTGCATGTTTCGCTTAACAATGAAAGGTGACGTTTTCAATTTTCGATCCCTTTGTTCTCATACTCCTGATATTTATAACTGTTGCGCAATGGTTTCATACCTAAGACTACCGATAAAACTCTCTGTAGAAGAAGTTCAAAAAAAAAATTACGTTGACTTTTCGAGAAAAAGACGTCTAAAAATGCTCCAAATGGTAAAAATACGACGTTTTGGATTTTCAATCTCGTTTTTCGACTACTCATGACATTTAGAGAAATTGTACAATGGTTTCACACAATACACCACCTATAAGACTCTCGAATGAGAAAGTTTTAAAAAAATCGTAGGCGGCTTTTCCGAGAAACATGCGTTTAAAATTGCTCGAAATCGTAAAAAACCTTACTTTTCAAAGTCCTATAACTTTTTAAGTTTGAAAAAGAAACTTGTCGCTGTGGTACCATCTTGTAGATATTTTATGTGGCTATCAAATGACGTTGTACTTTAACTACTCACTAAACAGCCAATTGAAACATCGCATTTTGCGCACAGGCACCGATTTTTCAGAATTTTGTCAACGTTTGGATACATTTCTTGACCACTTCCGGTGATTAGAGCATTTTCATCCATAGTCTAAGGACTGGAGACAACTACTGACTTCATATTCCTGAAGTTTCAGAAAAATCGTATGCGCTGTTTTAAAAAAATAAGAACTCTACGATTTGACCAAAATGCGTAAAAAAGTGAAAAATCAAAGTTAACATTTCAGAACAAAACTTATATTGTTGGAATCGGATTGATGTCAGCTATCCAAAAATATAAATCATATTTTAAAATTCCCAATAATAACAATTTTAGAAAAATTTTGAAAATTTTCCATTTTTCACCAAAAAAATGAGAGCGACAAAGTTTCTAAACTCGATGTTTTTGAACTGCCATCTGCTCAGAAATGTCTCCAGCTATCCAAAAATGTAAATATCGGAAAAGTCGGATGAGAATTAGAAGAATTATGGCCAATTTTCAATTTGCGTGCACGTTAAAGATTTGACGCATTTCCGCTATGCGCACAAATTTGGTTTTACATTTAAGCACTAACCACCACCCATTTTCCTGAGAGAAAACCAAACTTTAAACCTCTATCTCTTATAGTTACTGAGATCTAGCTTCCCCCAATAAAAAAAAATAATAATAACTAGACTTGCTTGCAAGGCTGAAGGCTTTCACCTTACCCAAGGCAGCACAAAATGCCTACCACTCACCCCTTAAAACACACACACACACACACACACACAATTAAACAACTCAGACATTGACACTTTCTGTGCATGCGCATTACGATAGAAGGAAAGTGAAAAATATAGTTGAACAACTATGAACTTGGATCGGTAGAATCCTACAGGCGCCAGAAATCTAAATACGCAATCAAAAACGCAAAAATTCTTAAAAAAAAAATTACAATTTTAGTACATTTTCAAATTTTCAGGAAAAAAAGAGAACTGCGTGGTATTGCAATTCGACCTATATCTCATCCGCAATATTCCCGGCTCTACAAAAATATAACTTTTTCGAAAATCGGTTGGGAATTGAGATTATTAGGACCTATTTTCATTTATGCACGTTAAAGATTTACTTCACTTCAGGTCTGTTCAGAACTTTCGCAATACTTCCAAGTACTTACTGCTTAAAACATAGGAAAAATCATTATTCAGAACTCTATCTGCTTTACTTTCAGAGATCTACACGAGAATAAAAAAAAAAACAGTTTTCCAAATGAGACCAAAAAAAAAATCGTGTCAGATAATAACCAAAACCAGGAATCATACCTTTCAACATAAACTTTTCAACATTTGTCCAGAGGGGTGCCTTCCTTATAAATAGCTTCAGTAAATAGCGTCATTTTCGCTGGTATCAAATGATGACGTCACGTAGACAAAAACCTGGGATAAGAATTTCCGGAGTAACTGTTATTGACTAAAATAAATTTTCATCCTAGGAGCAGCATTACCAGATATTGGTTACCAGTAAAACACCTTTAGTTCAAATATTGCCTCTTTCAAAAAAAGCTCTCTATATAATGCTTTATACGTAGGCAAAACGTTCCGATTATGACCAACTCGGACTGTTGCCAATGTCACACCAATGTGTACACGGGACTTTGGAATCACGTCCATATCAACTAATCAAATATGCAACTGGTTCAAAAATTGACTTAATATTCGATGAAATATCTACAATTTTCTGATTTCGTGCACGTTAAAGATTTGACGTCACTACATGTAACATATAAAAATTTAATATTTATTACAGATAGAGTCCATGCTCAAACTGGTTATCTCAACTGAGAACGACATGGTTATCTCAATTCGACCTTTATCAAATCCGCAATATCCCCGGCTGTACAAAAATATATTTTTTTCGAAAATCGGTTGGGAATTGACATAATTAGAACCGATTTTCATTCGTGCACGTTAAAGGTTTACATCACTTCCGGTCTGGTTCACAACTTTCGCAATAGTTCTAAGTACTAAATGTTTAAAATATGGGAAAAATCAATATTCAAAACTCTATCTGTTTTAGTTTCAGAGATCTACACGAGAATAAAAAAAAAACGAGTTTTCCAATTGGGACAAAAAAGTATCGTAAGTGTCAAATAATAACCAAAACCCAGAATCATACATTCAACATTAATTTTTCAGCATTTATACGGAGGAGTGCCTTCCTTATAAATAGCTTCAACAGAGAGGTTTATTTTCACTGGTATCAAATGATGACGTCACGGAGACAAAAATCCTGCGATATTAATTTCAGGGGTTAACTATTATTTACTAAAACCAATTATTGTCACTCTAGAAGCACCAGTAACAGATATTGGTTACTATTAAAACACACTTTGTTCAAATATTGCCACTTTTTAAAAAATCTCTCTATATATGCTTTATACGTATGCAAAACGTTCCAATTATGACCAATTCGGACTTTTGTCGATGTCACACCAATGTGTACACGGGACTTCGGAATCGCGTTTTCATGTCAGCTACTCAAATATGTAACTGGGTCAAAAATTGATTTTATATTCAATGAAATATCGCCAATTTTCGGATTTCGTGCACGTTAAAGATTTGACGTCACCAACATATAAAATTTTATCTTTAATCAGAGATAGGGCCCAATCTCAAACTACATCATGCCTTCTATCACAGGTGCAATATTCGTACTTCTGCACGATACTACTGCAAGATACAATTGCAAACTATTGATAATTGTATTTCCTTTTAAACAGCGCGAGCCGTCGATTTGTGTCGAGATGATTACGGTTATGAGGTAATTTTGACAAAGAAGAAACAATATTAATTCAAAGACTAATTATTACACACAGAAATCAATTATTTCTGTTACAGGGTCACTAAACCCATATTTTGAATATAAGTCAACACTCAAAGTTGAAATACTTTTAGCTCAAATATCGTCACTGTGAGAGAAATGGGGAATTTTGAATATGCTCTAAACGTTGGTAAAACGTACAGATTGTATCAACTCTTACTGCATGTTTCGCTTAACAATGAAAGGTGACGTTTTCAATTTTCGATCCTTTTGTTCTCATACTCCTGATATTTCCAACTGTTGCGCAATGGTTTCATACCTAAGACCACCGATAAAACTCTCTGTAGAAGAAGTTCAAAAAAAAAAAAATTACGTTGACTTTTCGAGAAAAAGACGTCTAAAAATGCTCCAAATGGTAAAAATACGACGTTTTGGATTTTCAATCTCGTTTTTCGACTACTCATGACATTTAGAGAAATTGTACAATGGTTTCACACAATACACCACCTATAAGACTCTCGAATGAGAAAGTTTTAAAAAAATCGTAGGCGGCTTTTCCGAGAAACATGCGTTTAAAATTGCTCGAAATCGTAAAAAACCTTACTTTTCAAAGTCCTATAACTTTTTAGGTTTGAAAAAGAAACTTGTCGCTGTGGTACCATCTTGTAGATATTTTATGTGGCTATCAAATGACGTTGTACTTTAGCTACTCAGTAAACAGCCAATTGAAACATCGCACTTTGCGCACAGGCACCCATTTTTCAGAATTTTGTCAAAGTTTGGATACATTTATTGACCACTTCCGGTGATTATAGCATTTTCATCCATAGTCTAAGGACTGGAGAAGACTCCCGACTTCATATTCCTGAAGTTTCAGAAAAATCGTAGGCGTCGTTTTAAAAAAATAAGAACTCTACGATTTGACCAAAATGCGTAAAAAAGTGAAAAATCAAAGTTAATATTTCAGAACAAAACTTATATTGTTGGAATCGGATTGATGTCAGCTATCCAAAAATATAAGTTATATTTCTAAATTCCCAAAAATAACAATTTTAGAAAATTTTGAAAATTTTCCATTTTTCACCCAAAAATTGAAAGCGACAAAGTTTCCAAATTCTACGTATTTGAACTGCTGTCTTCTAGGAAATGTCTCCAGCTAACCAAAAATGTAAATTTTAAAAAAATCGGTTGAGAATTAGCAGAATTATGGTAGATTTTCAATTTGCGTGCACGCTAAAGATTTGACGCATTTCCGCTATGCGCACAAATTTCGTTTTACATTTAAGCACTAACCACCACCCAGTTTCCAGAGTGAAAATCAAATTTCAGACCTCTATCCCTTATAGTTTCTGAGATCTAGCTTCCCCCAATAAAAAAAAAATAATAATAATAATCTTAGTAATAACAATAGTCTTTCACCATTGAAAAATGGTGAAAGCCTAATAATACCTAGTAATAACAATAGCCTTTCACCATTTTCAATGGTGAAAGCCTAATAATCTTAGTAATAACAATAGTCTTTCACCATTAATGGTGAAAGCCTAATTAATCTTAGTAATTTCAATAGTCTTTCAATGGTGAAAGCCTAATAATAATATTAATCTTAGTAATAACAATAGTCTTTCACCATTTTCAATGGTGAAAGCCTAATAATCTTAGTAATAACAATAGTCTTTCACCATTTTCAATGGTGAAAGCCTAACTAGACTTGCTCGCAAGGCTGAAAGGCTTTCACGATAGCTACGCGCTACACAGTCGCTGTATGCAAGACATAAACTACCCCCCACCCCCACCCAACCACGCATGTTCTTTGCATGCGCATCACGATAGAAAGAAAGTGAAAAATATAGTTGAATAATTTCCAACATAATGAACTTGGATCGGTAGAACCGACACAGATGCCGTAAATCTAAGCACGCAATCAAAAAATCAAAACTTCCAAGAAATTTTAATTTTAGTACATTTTCAAAATTGTCATGGAAAAAGAGAACGACGTGGTATCTCAATTCGATTGTTATCGCATCCGCAATATCCCCCGCAGTACAAAAATATAACTTTTTCGAAATTCGGTTGGGAATTGACATAATTAGGACCGATTTTCATTCGCGCACGTTAAAGATTTACATCACTTCCGGTCTGTTCACAACTTTCGCAATAGATCTAAGTACTAAATGTTTAAAACATAGAAAAAAACAATATTCAGAATTCTATCAGTTTTAGTTTCAGAAATCTAAACGACTACAGAAAAAAAACAGTTTTCCGAATGAGACAAAAAAAAAATACCTTAAGTATCAGGTAATAACCAAAACCCCAAATCACACCTTTCAACATTAATTTTTCAACATTGCAATTGAGAGGTACTTTATTTATAAATGGCTTAAACAGAGAGCTTCATTTTCACTGGTATCAAATGATGACGTCATGCAGACATAAAACCTGGGATATTAATTTCAGGAGTAACTGTTAATTACTAAAATGAATTATTTTCATTCTAGAAGCACCAATGCCAGATATTGGTTACCATTCAAACAACCTTTGTTCAAATATTGCCAGTTTTAAAAAAAGCTCTCTATATATGCTTTATACGTATGCAAAACGTTCCATTTATAACCAATTCGGACTTTTGTCGATGTCACATCAATGTGTTACACGGGACTATGGAATCGCGTTTTCATATCAGCTACTCAAATATGTAACTGGTTCAAAAATTGATTGAATATTCAATGAAATATCGTCAATTTTCTGATTTCGTGCACGTTAATGATTTGACGTCACTAACATATAAAAATTTATCTTTAATTAGAGATAGGGCCCAAGCTCAAACTACATCATGCTTTCTATCACAGGTGCAATATTCGTACTTCTGCACGATACTACTGCAAGATACAACTGCAACCTATAGATAATTATATTTTCTTATAAACAGCGCGAGCCGTCGATTTGTGTCGAGATGATTACGGTTATGAAGTAATTTTGACAAAGAAGAATCAATATTAATTCAAAGACTAATTATTACACACAGAAATCAATTATTTCTGTTACAGGGTCACTAAACCCATATTTTGAATATAAGTAAACACTCAAAGTTGAAATACTTTTAGCTCAAATATCGTCACTGTGATAGAAATGGGGAATTTTGAATATGCTCTAAACGTTGGTAAAACGTACATATTGTATCAACTCTTACTGCATGTTTCGCTTAACAATGAAAGATGATGTTTTCAATTTTCGATCCCTTTGTTCTCATAATCCTGATATTTCTAACTGTTGCGCAATGGTTTCATACCTAAGACTACCGATAAAACTCTGATTTCGTGCACGTTAATGATTTGACGTCACTAACATATAAAAAATTATCTTTAATTAGAGATAGGGCCCAAGCTCAAACTACATCATGCTTTCTATCACAGGTGCAATATTCGTACTTCTGCACGATACTACTTCAAGATACAACTGCAACCTATGGATAATTGGATTTCCTTATAAACAGCGGGAGCCGTCGATTTGTGTCGAGATGATTACGGTTGAGAGGTAATTTTGACAAAGAAGAAACAATATTAATTCAAAGACTAATTATTACACACAGGAATCAATTATTTCTGTTACAGAGTCACTAAACCCATATTTCGAATATAAGTAAACACTCAAAGTTGAAATACTTTTAGCTCAAATATCGTCACTGTGATAGAAATGGGGAATTTTGAATATGCTCTAAACGTTGGTAAAACGTACAGATTGTATCAACTCTTACTGCATATTTCGCTTAACAATGAAAGGTGACGTTTTCAGTTTTCGATCCCTTTGTTCTCATACTCCTGATATTTCTAAATGTTGCGCAATAGTTTCATACCTAAGACTACCGATAAAACTCTCTGTAGAAGAAGTTCCAAAAAAAAAATTACGTTTACCATGCTCCAAATGGTAAAAATACGACGTTTCGGATTTTCAATCTCGTTTTTCGACTACTCATGACATTTAGAGAAATTGTACAATGGTTTCACACAATACACCACCTATAAGACTCTCGAATGAGAAAGTTTTAAAAAAATCGTAGTCGGAATTTCCGAGAAATTCGGGTCTTAAGTTGATCGAAATAGCAAAATACCTTACTTTTCAAAGTCAGATAACTTTTTTATTTTTTGATAGAAACTTGTCGCTATAGTACCATCTTGTAGATAATTCACGTGGCTATCAAACGATATAATACTTTAACTACTCTGTAATCAACCAATTGATACATCGCATTTTACGCATCGGTACCCATTTTTCAGAATTTTGTCAAACTTTGGATACTTTTCTTGACCACTTCCGGTGATTAGAGGATTTTTATTTATAGCTCATGGACTGGTTTGGACCTTCGACTTCATATTCCATAAGTTTCAGAAAAATCGTAGGCGCCGTTTTAAAAAAATAAGAACTCTACGATTTGACCAAAATGCGAAAAAAAGTGAAAAATCGAAGTTAAGATTTCAGAATAAAACTAATATTGTTGGAATCGGATTGATGTCAGCTATCCAAAAATATAAGTCATAATTCAAAATTCCAAAAAATAAAAATTTTGGAAATTTTTGAAACTTTTCCAATTTTCACCAAAAAAATGAAAGCGACAAAGTTTCTAAATTTGACGTTTGTGAACTGCTATCTTCTTAGAAATGTCTCAAGCTATCCAAAAATGTAAATATCAGAGAAATCGGTTGACAATTACCAAAATTACGGCCGATTTTCAATTTTCGTGCACGTTAAAGATTTAACGCATTTCCGCTATGAGCACGAATTTCGTTTTACATTAAAGCACTAACTACCACCCAGTTTCCCGAGAGAAAATCAAACTTCAGACATCTATCTCTTATAGTTGCTGAGAAATAGGCAAAATGGAAAAAAAAAGAACTAGACTTGCTTGCAAGGCTGAAGGCTTTCACCTTACCCAAGGCAGCACAAAATGCCCACCACTCACCCCTTAAAACACACACACACTTAAACAACTCAGATATTGACACTTTCTGTGCATGCGCATTACGATAGAAGGAAAGTGAAAAATATAGTTGAACAATTTACAACATTATGAACTTGGATCGGTAGAATCCTACAGACGCCAGAAACCTAAATACACAATCAAAAACGCAAAAATTCTCAAAAAAATTACAATTTTAGTATATTTTCAAATTTTCAGGAAAAAAAGAGAACTGCGTGGTATTGCAATTCGACCTATATCGCATCCGCAATATCTCCGGCTCTACAACAATATAACTTTTTCGAAAATCGGTTGGGAATTGAGATTATTAGGACCTATTTTCATTTATGCACGTTAAAGATTTATTTCACTTCAGGCCTGTTCAGAACTTTCGCAATAGTTCTAAGTACTTACTGCTTAAAACATAGGAAAAATCATTATTCAGAACTCTATCTGCTTTAGTTTCAGAGATCTACACGAGAATAAAAAAAAAAGTTTTTCGAATGGGACAAAAAAAAAATACCTTAAGTATCAGGTAATAACCAAAACCCCAAATCGCACCTTTCAACATTAATTTTTCAACATTGTAATTGAGGGGTACTTTATTTATACATGGCTTCAACAGAGAGCTTCATTTTCACTGGTATCAAATGATGACGTCATGTAAATATAAAACCTGGGATATTAATTTCAGGAGTAACTGTTAATTACTAAAATGAATTATTTTCATTCTAGAAGCACCAATACCAGATATTGGTTACCATTCAAACACCCCTTTGTTCAAATATTGCCAGTTTTAAAAAAAAGCTCTCTATATATGCTTTATACGTATGCAAAACGTTCCATTTATAACCAATTCGGACTTTTGTCGATGTCACATCAATGTGTTACACGGGACTATGGAATCGCGTTTTCATATCAGCTACTCAAATATGTAACTGGTTCAAAAATTGATTGAATATTCAATGAAATATCGTCAATTTTCTGATTTCGTGCACGTTAATGATTTGACGTCACTAACATATAAAAATTTATCTTTAATTAGAGATAGGGCCCAAGCTCAAACTACATCATGCTTTCTATCACAGGTGCAATATTCGTACTTCTGCGCGATACTACTGCAAGATACAACTGCAACCTATAGATAATTAGATTTTCTTATAAACAGCGCGAGCCGTCGATTTGTGTCGAGATGATTACGGTTATGAGGTAATTTTGACAAAGAAGAATCAATATTAATTCAAAGACTAATTATTACACACAGAAATCAATTATTTCTGTTACAGGGTCACTAAACCCATATTTTGAATATAAGTAAACACTCAAAGTTGAAATACTTTTACCTCAAATATCGTCACTGTGATAGAAATGGGGAATTTTGAATATGCTCTAAACGTTGGTAAAACGTACATATTGTATCAACTCTTACTGCATGTTTCGCTTAACAATGAAAGATGATGTTTTCAATTTTCGATCCCTTTGTTCTCATACTCCTGATATTTCTAACTGTTGCGCAATGGTTTCATACCTAAGACTACCGATAAAACTCTGATTTCGTGCACGTTAATGATTTGACGTCACTAACATATAAAAATTTATCTTTAATTAGATAATTGGATTTCCTTATAAACAGCGGGAGCCGTCGATTTGTGTCGAGATGATTACGGTTGAGAGGTAATTTTGACAAAGAGGAAACAATATTAATTCAAAGACTAATTATTACACACAGAAATCAATTATTTCTGTTACAGGGTCACTAAACCCATATTTTGAATATAAGTAAACACTCAAAGTTGAAATACTTTTAGCTCAAATATCGTCACTGTGAGAGAGAGGGGGAATTTTGAATATGCTCTAAACGTTGGTAAAACGTACAGATTGTATCAACTCTTACTGCATGTTTCGCTTAACAATGAAAGGTGACGTTTTCAGTTTTCGATCCCTTTGTTCTCATACTCCTGATATTTCTAAATGTTGCGCAATAGTTTCATACCTAAGACTACCGATAAAACTCTCTGTAGAAGAAATTCCAAAAAAAAAATTACGTTGACTTTTCGAGAAAAAGACGTCTAATAATGCTCCAAATGGTAAAAATACGACGTTTTGGATTTTCAATCTCGTTTTTCGACTACTCATGACATTTAGAGAAATTGTACAATGGTTTCACACAATACACCACCTATAAGACTCTCGAATGAGAAAGTTTAAAAAAAATCGTAGGCGGCGTTTCCGAGAAATTCGCGTCTTAAGTTGATCGAAATAGCAAAATACCTTACTTTTCAAACTCAGATAACTTTTTTATTTTTTGATAGAAACTTGTCGCTATAGTACCATCTTGTAGCTCTGTAATCAACCAATTGATACATCGTATTTTACGCATCGGTACCCATTTTTCTGAATTTTGTCAAACTTTGGATACTTTTCTTGACCACTTCCGGTGATTAGAGGATTTTTATTTATAGCTCATGGACTGGTTTGGACCTTCGACTTCATATTCCATAAGTTTCAGAAAAATCGTATGGGCCGTTTTAAAAAAATAAGAACTCTACGATATGACCAAAATGCGAAAAAAAGTGAAAAATCAAAGTTAACATTTCAGAATAAAACTAATATTGTTGGAATCGGATTGATGTCAGCTATCCAAAAATATAAGTTATAATTCAAAATTCCAAAAAATAAAAATTTTGGAAATTTTTGAAAATTTTCCAATTTTCACCCAAAAAATGAAAGCGACAAAGTTTCTCAATTTGACGTTTGTGAACCCCTATCTTCTTAGAAATGTCCCAAGCTATCCAAAAATGTAAATATCAGAGAAATCGGTTGACAATTACCAAAATTACGGCCGATTTTCAATTTTCGTGCACGTTAAAGATTTAACGCATTTCCGCTATGCGCACGAATTTCGTTTTACATTTAAGCACTAACTACCACCCAGTTTCCCGAGAGAAAATCAAACGTCAGACCTCTATCTCTTATAGTTGCTGAGAAATAGGCAAAATGGAAAAAAAAAAGAATAATAATAACTAGATCTGCTACTGTCCCATGCAGATATGAAAGCTTTCATATTCATCGTCACGTGTCATCGATTATATCAAGTATCTCAAATAAAAGGATAAGAATAACAAACTATCAAAATTGGTCAAAAACTCGCGAAGTTACAAGTCTAAATATAGTATGAAACATTGAGTAATCTGAAAACTAAAGGGAAATAACTGATACTTGTGTTGCTGTAATCGGGATGACTTCCGATTTCAAAACTTTCAGAAAAATGAAA
Source organism: Patella depressa (assembly GCA_948474765.1). NCBI lineage: Eukaryota > Metazoa > Mollusca > Gastropoda > Patellidae > Patella > Patella depressa. The sequence continues at coordinate 40,072,887 of OX419720.1, read as the reverse complement.
TTAAAATGGTAAGAAAACATCGAAAAATTAAATAAGATAACTTTGAACAAAACTAAAACTTTTTGAATCAGGTTGAACTCAACTGTTTGAATATGTACGTTAAATATGTAGATTTGGAAAATTATAAAGACATAATATCAAAAGCGGTCAAAAACTCACAAAGTTACAAATTTTAATGTAGTGAGAAACATTGCACCCGGCAAAAAAATAATCTTTAAACTAAAGGGAAATAACTGAAACTTGTATAGCTGTAATCGGGCTTCCAATATATGTTATATAATTATGGTTTCCAATATGTTTGGTTATATATTCGGGCGTCGTTTCGATCTCCAGGTTGCACGTGACATGGTGTATGATGTCCAACCTCGTGGGTTTTCTACGTGTTCTTCGGTTTCCTCCCAACGGCTAAAGACCAGTACGTGCAAGGGGAAATTTTAAATAAAATTAAAAAACATATGTTAGTCCCGAAATGACCTAGTTTGTGTCGAATGGACGTTAGGCCGCATTTCTCTCTTTCTCTTTTTAAAGTTTTGTAATAATCGGTTGGTAATCAAAGGTACTGTTAAAGTGATAAAACAGAAAATTTGGCCCGGTTAAAATGTTTCTCGCTGTAGGTCAGCAATTTGCCGATTTTAGGGAGGTTGCGTGGCTGAATGGGCTGCCTGCCCGTCGCGTAGTAGAATTCTTCGGGTCGGCCGAGTGCCCGTTTCGGAGTTGCAGAGAGCGGCCAGCAGGGAGAAAGGCGGCCGGGGCTGCCGTTCCTCGAGACGGCCGATGCGTGGAGCCGCGCCCTCGAGGAGTTTCAGTGTCTGGCCGCCTTGGGCTGGAATTCCTCGGGACGACCGAGTGCCTGTCTTGGTGTGGGAGAAAGGGGCTGGTGGAGAGGCGGCCAGGGCTGCGCTCTCGAGGAATTTCTCCTGTCGGCCGAGAGCCCGTCTCGGAGTTGGAGAGAGAAGCGGGGCAAGAGGCGACCGCCGTCCCTCGAGACGGCCAATGCGTGGCTTTGCGGCCGAGTCGCGCTCTCGGGGATATTCGGTGCCTGTCCATCTCGGGCTGGAATTCATCGGACTATGTCCGTCTCGGAGTTGGAGAGAGAAACGGGGAAAGAGACGGCCGGTGCTGCCGTTTCCCGAGACGGCCGAGTCGCGCTCTTGAGGAATTTCTCAAGCCAGCCGAGAGCCCGTCTCGGAGTTGGAGAGAAGCCGGGAAAGAGGTGGTCGATGCGTTTCGCGGTCAAGTCGCACTCTCGAGGAATTCCCTGTCGCCGCCTCGCCCTCGTCTCTCTCAGCTGTTGGACAGGGCTCGGTGGCATCTGTAGCGACGAGGAAGTTAGTCCGAGTGACCCTCCTTGAGACCCGTACTCGGCCGAAGCCTATGTTGGAGTTGGGTTGTAATGCAGGAAGCGGCGGTCTGGCCGGAATTCCTCCAGGCGGCCGATCGAAGCAAGCTGTGGAGCTTTTTCCGTCCGACATTCAATCGCTCCTGGCAGGGCGATGCGCTGACGGATCTCGACGAAAGTTGCTGGAACGAGGGTCCCTGCCTAGCACGAAGGCGAAGAAATGAATTTGAAAGTCCAGAAAAAGCCTTGGAAAGCGAGATAAATGAGTCGAAACCTACTTTTGCACGGTGGTATACCTTTCATTTCAGACAAGTGCGAAACACTAGTATAGGAGGTAGGTGAGAGGTACCGAACCTGGTACGGTGCATGTGTATACCCTTCTAACGAGTGCGATTTCTCTTATGAGGGACTACCCGAAGGATAGCATTATCGCATTCCGTGGCCAGGTGAGCAACAGTGGAAATTTGGTCAAGCGATTGTCCCGAGACGCTCGAAGCGAGTTTCTGGAGACCTTATCGGAGAGGGGGCGGGGTACAGACTGGAATTTCTCGGGAATGGCGAAACGTGGGCCGTCGGCCGAGAGAGAGAGATGGGGGGGGGGAGAGCGGTGCAGGCTAGATACCTTTGGGACAGGCAGCGCCCGTTTAGGAGTAAGAGAGAGATGCGGGAAAGGGACGGCCGAGGCGGAGATACCTCGAAACGGTCGATGCGTGGCTTCGCAGCCGCGTCGCGCTCTCGAGGCCGCTCTCAGTTCCTGTCGTTCCTCCAGACGACCGATGCGTGGCTTCGTGGCCGCGCCGCGCTCTGGAGGAAGTCACTGCGTCTCTCTCGGCCGCCGGATCGAAGCTCCCTGGCCAGCATTGACACAAAGAGATGAATTTGAAAGTTTGGAAATGGTGTGGTACATGTGGTGGCCAAATTTGGACGAAAATGGCACGGTGTATATTTTTACCTTTCAAAGGAGTGCGTTTTCTCTTACATGGAGGGTGAAGCTCAGCCGGTCCTCGGCGGGGCAGCGAACTTTGGCGGAGAGCTGATCAGACGAGTTTCTGGAGACGGGCGCTTCGCAGTGGAAGTTTGCAGTCTCCTCTTGCGTGATGCGAACACAGCGGCTGAGTGGAGGCTTGGGAGTGTATCAACTTAAACACACAGTGCCGGACTGGTGGGAATTTTGCCCACCTGTCAGGTCATTGACAACTACGCGCGGAATGCGCGTCACGAGCGCGCCGAAGGCGCTCGAGCGTCCGAGGGGGTCCGTGGGGGTTTTCTCCCTTGACAATTTTGAAAATTGACAACCGCAAACCCATTTTCCAAGCATTTTAGACCAAAGCTTCCTATCTTTTCTTTCTCCTCTCTCATCCCTTCTTTCTTTTTTTCCCTCCACATCTTTCTCTTTTCTTTTTTCTTTCTGTTTTTTTTTTCTTTATAGGCTTAGGCCCACCTTTTTTTAAAGTGCCAATCCCGATAACCTTTTTGGGAATAAAACTGCTTAATTTTGTGTTAAAATCCTTTAAAATCCATAACCTGAGGCCCACCTACTAACCCGATATTTGTGATACGCTTGTAAATAACTTAAACCTGACAGTCTTCATCTGGAAATGGAGAACGTTTTATTATACAGTATGTGGATAAAACCATACTTTTTTCTATAAAAATAACATGTAGGTGAAATTTACCTTTTGTTATCAAGTACAGGGCATGGGTCATTCACTGTATAGACCTCTCAAGAAACATTAATCGATTATCAGGTCGCCCAATGAAAAAAATGACCCGAAATCTTAAAAGGGTTACGTGTCCGGATAAGCAGTGTTGACGTTCACGTCCAAACGACTCAATATTTTGAGCTGAAATTTAAATTTTGAGACAAGGTAAATACACCATGCCACTATATTTTGGTCCATAAATTTCATAAATACTCGGACCTTAATTTTTGAGACTCTGTTCTTATCGGGATTGTCCCTTTAATGAGGACAGGTAGACATGCTTACTCACATTGTATTTCCACGCCATATGTCTATGTCGTCAGACAGCAATCACATCAACTAACAAAAGACAACAGCAGCATAGCATCAACATTACAAATACATGTACATGTAAGACACTTTACATTCACATTGTAAAGTAAACAATGTCACAATGAGGCGACGTTCAGCATTGTTTCCTTCTTACAGCCTTTGGGACTAAATGATCCGTAAAGCCATAACTTCTTATCGTTTCTTCCAATGAATTTTCACAAAAATAACATCTACAACTCATAGATTTGAGGTCGTCTTCAATTACAGCGTCTGCGAAAGTGTGTTCAAGGAGGCTGATATTGGCACTATTTTGTGCTTCGGTCGGGTCTATTTCAGATATACACAATCCATTCTGTTAATGATTTTAGCGTTTTTATCAGTTCTAAAGAAGAATTTACATCTTTAACGCAATTTTAATAAATAGCTTAATTTTGGCTGGGATTACTGCCAAAATGGCCATTCAATGGGTACGTGCGAAAAAAAGAGCTAGCTACAATTTAATTTTCGTACGTTCGTTACTTACGGAAAAGAACTCTGTACGTATGTTGGCCAGTTTTATTGGGTGGTATGGATGATCTAGAGTGCCGCACACCAACCTCTAGCTGGCCGATCACCTCTGGGTCGCTGTTGTGGTTTCGATCCCGGGTGTGAGCGTATGTGGCTTGGAGATAGAGGCACCTTCTCAACTTCATGGGTTAACTCCCACACGAAATAAACCTGAGCGTGCGATGATAATAACAATAAAAAAATAAGACTTGGCTGCGATATCACCTTCGGTTGATGAGGACGTTAAACTCTAAGAACAACAGTTCGAACTCGAAGAAGCATGGAGAGAAAGACACTGTCCGGGCAAAACTCTCCTTCCTCGCATTTTACAAATAGTCATAGAATAAAGATTACCATATGTTATCCTAACGAAATACTAAAGTATTGCATAAGTTGACAAGATAACTGCATTATTGATTTCAAATTATAATTTCATGAATACTTTTCCTCTATTTTTTTTGTCATATCAAATTTTCTACCAATTGAGTCAATGAAATGGGGTTTAACTTCCTACTTTTTTTTTTCTTTGAAAATAGCTTTTAAGAATCAGTTTGTTTACAAAATTACACATGATGCCAACGTGTAATGAGCTTGTGTTTTGGTATCATCTACACAACTAGAAACCGTTCTTTGCCATGCTGTCCCTCCTGCACTACCGAACTGGAGAAACCATGCTGCAAAAATACTGGAGAACTTTATTGACTAACACCAGCATACATAATCCTTATATATTCAAATGAGTATTTTTTTTTCTTTGGAAAAAATCATAATGAATTAATTTGAACTAAAAAGCTCAAGTATGAAGACACATGATTCTAATATCAAGTTTTTGATTTTTGCTACGAAAATATTTTAAATGCATCTTTTTTTTTCTGTGAAAATAGATTTCAAGAATCAGTTTGGTTACAAAAATACACATGGTCATATTTCTTGGTAACGGGTTAACTGGTCGTGATCATTAATATCATCCGGGTTTAATCACTATAATTTTTCATCGTGTGGGTCTAATCACTTTTTAAAATAAGTTTTTCATATCTCAATGCCAAACATTGTGTTATATAATGTATTAAAAGGACCATACACTGACACAGCAAATAAATGTGGATTGTGGGACAGTTATGATATGAGTGCTATTTTTGATCAATTTTCACCGATAAATACGGGGAACAATTTCACAGGACCCTAATTAGAAAGGGTCTCATACGCATATGAAAGCGTCTGCGATTTTGCATTGTTTTGAATATACATGCTAATATAACAAAGATTGATAAAGTATTTCCAGAGATATTTAAAATCGCTTATACCAGTCCATGGGTCTTCGATAAATGTCCCCCGCCTTTCGAACAAAGTGGGTGACTATTGGAATGGGTTTGTCAGTCTGTCCGTCTCTTCTCCTGATTGAGTTAGAATGTTCAAACTTGGTGTAGGTTTATTAGATCGATACCTTGATGGAGTTCACAGATGAGCATTTTCTGCTTCGGCTAAGCCGAGATAAGCAATTTGATTGTTTAATGCTTTGGGACACGATAACTTAAGTTTTAATTAAGTGAGAGTGGTCACACTTGGTGTATATTTTAATTACATTAATACCTGGACTAAATTCGATAACGAACATTTTCTCCTGAGGGTAAGCAGAGCGATAAGCAATTTGATTGGTCAAACCATTGCAACATAACAACTTTTTTTCGGGATTTCGGCGGGGGACATCAGCATCAAAGTTGGCTTGTTTATTGAGTCTACTTGTTATTAGATCATGGAAAATTAAATGCAATTTAGTTTTGAGAAAACAAGACGTCCTCTTTAAAAAAATATGGGTTATCATTATTACAATATCAGTACTTTTAATCCGAATGACAATTAATTATAGTGTGAATTTATCAGAATATGCAGGTTTAAATTTGACAATATTTGTTTTGATATTAGGTGAAATGTGAGAATACTGGGTTAGCCACTATTAGTTGTTAATTTTAATCAGTGATACAAGCTTCAATTTCTTTTTGTAAGTTTAAATTCTGCTACAGTGGTTACATTACATACATTAGCCATCAGCATAACATAACACCAGTGTCATCTGAAGAATATGGTTGATTTGCCACAGGTAGGATCTATGGTCATACATGTATGTTATTGTTACTGGTTGTTTATTACATTTCTAACGTTGAATATATTATATATAATGATGTTATTGAAAGTTTGATTTGATTAAGATTATTTACATGGAAAGGGGGCATAAAACAGGAATAACAGGGATAGGAGGTTTACATAGGCTAAGTATGTTCCCTAATCCCATTCAGACAGCCTAAATAAAAATATTGTTTAAAAGAAAATACACATTAAAAAAGGATTCGTCTATGTAAAACGATCACTTTGAAAAACGATGTTAAATTTCGCTGAAGTGACAGGGCCGGTAGAATCAATTCTTGAGAGGGGGGGGGGCATCTAAAGTCTTTTTTTTATGAATTTACAATGTATGTTTATTACCGAAAGATCTCGGTTCCTTTGGATATAATTGGTGCATAATTATAAGGCTGTCCGTTCCAGGATTATGGCCCCGGTTTGTACGAACAATCTCATTTTAGTTTCTGGGCCCTGTAGAAGTAATGATTTTTATTTGATTGTAAAAAACCATTCAATTATATCACATCACAATCTTTATGAGATAGTGACGAAATCTCCCAGAGACATCGGTTTTGTTATTTTCGAAATTGGAATGTATTTCTAAGACTTCCCGCCTTTAGATAAGTGTTAATGATGCCCCTGGGTAACTGTTTGATTTATGCGGTCGGGGTAGCAGGTGTGTGTATGGAGGGGTGGGATGGGGATAACATTGGCGGAAAATGAGTTCACGTTGATTTAAATGGTGGTTGTCTAAGAGCTTGATGAAACATCTCTAAATATGTGTATAAAATTCCCATTATGTGGGAGTGGACGCTGGGGTGGATTCCCGGTGGGGGGGGGGGGGGCTGACAACATGTATTTTTGTGGACACAAATCATTTCGTTCATAATTCATCTTAAAGTTGTATCTCGTTAGCGTTTTCGTTCGAAATATTAAACTATAATGGTTCTTTTTAAGAGACCTTGGAATGTAAATCAAAAACACAATAACCCAGAGATATATGTTTAGTTATTAGTTATTCGTAGTCTTCATTAGAAGATTTAAAATCAAAAGTTCAGATGATTGAGATAAATATTTTCTTGTTTGCTGGCCAACAGCTCACATATTCTTTGGATATGCTAGAAACCCATCCACATTTAGACAGGTAGCTAAGGGGGTCAACCTAGCTGAAAAGTGTACCAAGTTTTTCCTATATATTATCAATGCATCTATGTCTGAGATCATCAAAATATAAGTCTGTTGGGTTTCTGGCGTTGGGTGCACGTCCAAAATGCGATACTCCCCAACTAGTTTAGATTAGCTCAAAAGTGTACCACATGAAATTCGTACAACAGTGTACCGTACATCTTGGGTATCATAAAAACACTCTGACAGACATTTCTAGCGGTGGGGTAATTACAAGACATGGGTAGTGTTAGGGTATCCCTGACAAGAGTTATCTAATTTCCAGTCAACAGCTGGTCTCGATTAACTGAAATCTGTACCATCTAAAACCGATTTGGATTAGTTCAGTACCACCACAGGAGTCCTGAATTACCACTGCCAGACAGTTTGTGCGGTGAGTTAACCCTAACAGACACAATCAAAATGTCACGGACCCCAGCTAATCTAGACTAGTGGGGGGGGGGGGGCTAGATTAACTGAAATCTGTACCATCTAAAACCGATTTGGATTAGTTCAGTACCACCACAGGAGTCCTGAATGACAACTGCCAGACAGTTTGTGCGGTGAGTTACCACTAACAGACACAAACAAAATGTTACGGACCCCAGCTAATCTAGACTAGTTAAGGGGGAGGGGGGGTGGAACACCACATCCACCACAAGAAACCCAACAGACTTACATTTCGATGATAACAGATACACATGCATAAAGGAGAAAATTGGAACACTTTTCAGCTAGGTTAACCCCTGGGCTCCCACTCATATTGTAAATCGTCATTCCAGTCGAGGTGGTGAAAGGTCAGTAGTTAGAACAGTACTCTGGAGCATTTTTGGAATTCCAGACATTCCAAATGTGTGACGTCAGTCACATTCCAAAGGTGTGACGTCAGAGGTTTGACATTCCACAGGTGTTCTATTTATAGCTTAAATATGGTTATTGTTGACTGAACAATGAGGTTATGAATAATAAAAAAGGTATTGTTGTGCAGGTGTGTTTATTCTTTGATCTTGTTTGACTTTTGTAACAAGGGTATGGGGTAAACGAATTGTTTATTGGAGGGTGGGGGGATATTTCCCTTTATAGTCAGGTATGTAGGGTTCACGTCCAGGTCGCATGTAGGTACACAGTTAAGGGATAATGACCTCCGCTATTAAGGTTGACAGGTGTCAGTGTTGCAATTGTTTATCCGTGGTTGTTTATACCCACACCCCAAGCTCCATCCCCCCCACCCCCAACCCAACCAACCCCCCAAACCCTGTTTCAGTTGTCTACACTCTTCAATTAGTGTCGATACTAAGAAACCAACAACAGCCTGTTTTATAATATTTTTATTTATTCATAATGTTATATATATATATTTTTTTTTTATGTCCAATTAATATTAATAGGTTGGTTAATACCAATAGATGTACACATTGCTTTCAACATAAAGTTCACGAACTCAACGTATATACAAGGTTGGGGAGGGAGGAGGTTTGGGATGGCGGGGAAAATACCTGCGAGTTGTAATATTACGGACACCTAGGCATGAACAGTTTAAAAATAAACAAACCGTTGAAAGTAGTATATTAATCCCAGTTGTTAGGAGAGCGATTTAGCTAATTTGCAGGTGCCTTTAATTACGCACAACGAAGGCAGTCCTACGAGGGTCGAGTGAAAGTAAGCACTTAACATGAAACACTGTTTTTAAAGTAGGTTTCTAATCATAATTTTGAAAAAATAATAAAAACTTACATTTTGAAACGGTGCTACTTTGTTTCTGGCTTGTTTTTTTATTTACAAAGTCTTCGGGAGTTGTTGATACTTATTCGTTCAGAGGTGATGATAATTTTCACAGACAATCTGGTTGCTTATAAACGGGTTGAATACTTTTATGAGCAACTATAAATCGTTGAGGGCAGAGTTGATCTAAAATATTCCTTTTAAAATAGTATACATTAAAACTAGACAATGCTCCGTTATGAATAATTTTAAAATAAATATCTCCACTTAAAAATATTATTCATGAAAACTAGCCACATGTTCATAAAGGTCAACATTCAGTTTTGACTGTTAAGAAAGATCAATTACAAAGTCATACCACGACGGTCTTTAAATTGGCGGTGTTTTATCAAGGGCTGCACGTAACCAGTGACGCGAAATAATTGTCTGAAAAGTTGTGGGGTGTCTTGCAGTGGATTTGTAGCTAGCAAACCACCCTACAGACATCGACGGGATTAAAAAGGCCTCGCGTCTAGTTAGTTGACAAAGCAGGTGTCAATGTCTGGCCGTTTAACTTCTCTACGTGATGCAAGGTTCCTAGATACATTGCGTCTGGGGTATATCTCGTAACACCCTGTCTTTTAGTATACGCATAGCAATTATTGGACAAATTCGGAAAATAAGGTCCGAAATTCCAGGGATATACACTCTTACCAAACATTCAAAGCTGTATAGAAATATTCCTTCAAATACTACATGTATAGTTCCACACAAACACCTCCATGTAGTGTGTAATAAGTGAAAAGAATAGTTTACCCGATCAGATAAAATCGTTGCTTACTATTAAAAAAACCTAATTAACTAATGATGATATTTTATTACCCCCAAAATATTTACATTAGAAAATATAATCCAGTCTAAACTGCGTTACAATAAAAGTAACATCGCTTACCTGTTCCCTGCGGTCAATAGATATAGACCGCACGGTATATCATTTGTTAAACTGTTTTGTCGATGATAGGTTTCAAACTATAAATAAATGACCGAATAGTTTTCATTTCAAAACTATAACCAATATAAAATACTAGTTGCATGAATTACTTTCTCTGTTCACATGTATCTGACCCCGTTAAAAACATCATACGTAGCAAGATATTGCATTAAAAGCTCCAATAACTATCAAATTTACATACATATACGATTAAAATAATTATAAAAATATCGTACTGCTAATTGAATTATGAAGTGTACATATTATAATTGTATTTTGTAGTATGTTTTTTTAACATGGCTGCAAATTAGTACCAGATTTGAACTTGTTTATGAATTTTTACCGCTTTAACAATGCATACATGTTTCATTCACGACTGGAGTGTCCACATTTCTTCGATCTGGAGGAAGATTTGAAATTGAGTGTCTATTTGTAGTAATTTTATACCATTGAGAACTAAGCAATATGGATGTTTGAGTTGTGACGTTTGCAAATAATTAAATGATTGTAATTTTTTTATGTGTTTGATTGTCGACATCACTTACTTGTTTGGTCATTTATATTTAAATGAAAGGATTTTTATTTATTTTCTATTTTGGGGGATATGTTACACGTCTTGCCAAAGTATATATAGACAAAAGAAATTTTGAAATTGTCGAAAGTTTGAAAACTAGCAGATCTTACTTAAATCTGGCACAAGGGTGACTTGATTAATAACAATAATGGCTTTAAGGTTGGATCGCATGTTTGATGGGGTCTGTTCAGCTAGGCGAATGGTGAAAAGACACACAACTTGCTATCCTGCACAGCCCCCCACCCCTTCTCTCTACTTGTACATGTTCACAGCTGTAATAAATATGTAGTAATGATTCTGTTTCTTTTTTGCAAAAGGTACATAAATCTGATTTAAAAATTCCAATTTTAGCTAAAAATTTATTTGTACCAATTATTCTACTATTGAGTCGAAATTGAAACCATTTCAGCCTAGTATCGACGGTGAAATCAAATGTTTGCTTGTAAATACGAGACCATTCTTCTAGAGTTCATTTCATTCCTAGATCTGGGTCCGTATTCAAAGGATTTCTAAAAGTTAAGTAAAAATACTCAATTTTTCCACTTAACCAAGTGTCATGCCTTAAATCGGTATTCAAAGGTTGTATTTTTCCTATACTTGGCTATGTGAAAACTTAACTGCACACTTAAATTATGGAATACTCACATTCGCCAAATAGCATGAATTTTCAATTTATGGAATACACTCCACTGCCAAAAATCACGACTTTCTAACATTGCGAGCAAGTTATGCCCCCTTAAGAGCATTACTATACTCTATTAAATTCTTAGTGTACATCACCAGGAAAATGTTTGTCGAAATATTATATTGTAACCCAAGAAAACAGTATGATTATAATTTAGGATAAATTATGATAGTGTGAATCCTTTGCCGGAACAGCTGTTTCATAGACTTTTTTTTAAAAAAAAATATATATATATATTCCAATAGATTACAATAAATAGTGGTAGTATAATGATGTAAACTTAAATTTGTTTAACAATATATCGCGAATAGAAAACAACATATTATTAGCAATACACAATGACCCTTGCCTTCTAAGTTAGACTGGAAAAATTATACAGGGTTGTTTATAAATTTATCATTTGAGAAATTCATAGATATTGATCTCCATGTTAGATTTTGACAGGCCTGGCATTGACGGTACATTGTGTGTACGAAAAATTCATGTTGCATTATATTTTACCTAAATAAATACTACCGATTATGTATATATGGGAATGAGTTGTAAAAAATAGATCATGCCTTGATTCTAACGGTAGTATAAATAATTTGTGAAATCTATAAAGCCATGTCATCACAAATGAATTCAACTGTATTATATGACAGTCTTGGAAACATACAAACATAACATGATAAATTATGATCGGGAAGAGATATCCTTAACTATCTCGGTGGTAATAACCTTATACTCTATTATGGCACTACAACATCAAAGTTGACGACGAAAAATATGAATTTGAGGTCAGCTTCGCTCGGCGACATTGTCTTTGTTTTAATCTGAATCCGCTTTCTTTTAAAATCGCCATTATGGGAATACTTCTACAGTATTAAAAAAAGTCATTATAATCTCACTTAACTTTAAGGTACCTCCCATAGGTCACTTAAAGTTAAGTGGATATTTCTCACTTAAACTGTCCTTTGAATACCACTTAAAGACTAACACTTAAAAGTGAAGGCAGCTTAACTTTAAGGGAAAATTTGATACTTAACAGTGCCTTTGAATACCACTTGCCCTTAACTAACAGGAAGTTGCGTATATTTAAGTGAAAGCTAGTAGTTAAGTGACTATCTTAGACTTAAGATATCCTTTGAATACGGACCCTGATTCCCATGAGTTTTCGGATTTAGTTTTTTGAATTTATTTATCTAAGAAATGTGTGTAGAAATGTTTTGCCCCAGTATCAAACATAGAGATGAATTCAATAGTTTGAGGGTAAATGGGTACCTGACATCTACCGTTTTTATATTTATGTTGTTTAAAGTAGTCCATTTAGCAAGAAGTGATTGTTTTAATCCATACAGGTCTGTAAAGTGTGGAGAGAAATTATAAATAGATTTGAACGTGTCGTATGTCATGAAAACGCCTTTATCGAAAAGATCATAAATATACCTTTCTGATGCCAAACATCAAAATATATTGTTTTATTGTTTATTTTTATATTTGAATTGTACCACAATGGCTGATGTAGAATGTTATGTATTTCGTTATCTTTCGGTTTTAACTTAATTAGCGCAATACTTATATGATTAAAAACCTCTTGCCAGAAAGACAATTTTGTACGCTTTGATAGTTTATAGAAATAATCATCCCCGAAAGAGCCAACCATCAACAACTGTTTATCTGGTAAAGAAGCAACTAACAATTTTGCCCAGGCAATGTTTTGATGTTTTAATAATCTTCTAAACCATGTAATTTTTAACGACTTTGAGTATGCTATTATATCAATCATTTTACATCCACCATTTTCAAAATTTTGAACCATATTTTTTCTGGACATTCTTTCAGCTTTATTACCCCAAACAAATTTATATAACGGTTTCTCTATATTCTTTAAATAAGATATATCCGGTGATGGTAGACTTGTTAGTAAATGATTTAATTTTGGTACTAATATTGACTTTACGACAGTTATTCGACCAAGCACAGTTAAATTTCGTTTAGACCAATTTGACATCAAGTGACAAACTTCTTGAAACTTAACATTATAATTCAGGTCTATTATTTTATCGATATCAGTACTGTATTTTATTCCTAGGGCCGCGAATTCCGATATTAAATTTTTTTTAACATTTAAAAATCTTTCTTGACTTCCTCTCAATGAACCTATCCAAACACAACAAGTTTTTTCTAAGTTTGGTTTTAAACCTGAATATTTTGCGAATTCATTAAGAAGATTCAAGGCCTGTCTAAGAGATTTTTCGCTACCGTCAAGTGTCAGAGCAGTGTCATCCGCATATTGTACGATTTTTTTGATTTTATTCCCTAAATTAATTCATTTAATGTCTTCCTCGTTTCTTATTAAACTACCCAAAATTTCAACGCAGAGCAAAAAAACATAGGGCGATAACGGATCCCCTTGTCTACAGCCACGTCCAATGGCGAAGAACTCACTCGATTTACCAAATTGTTTAACACAGAGCTTAAATCAGTATTAAAAATGTTCACCCATTTCCTGATTTGTTGTCCAAAATTAAAGAATTTTAAAGTTTTATCAATAAATCTCCATGAAATGGAATCAAAGGCTTTTTCGAAATCTATAAGAACAATTAGTCCGGGAATATTTTCAATTTCTGTATACTGCAAGATATCAAATAAAAGTCGTGTATTCTCCCCAATAAATCTCCCAGTTAAAAAACCTTTTTGGTCTTCATGAATGAGATAATTTAAAACAGATTTATACGTTTTGCTATAACGGCTGATAGAATTTTGTAGGAGGTATTTAGCAATGTAATTGGTCTCCAGTTTTTGATGAATTCCCTTGGTTTATTCCCTTTTGGAAGTATCGAAACAATACCGAGCCTTTGTGTTTCTGATAAGATACCCGCCTTTAGTGAATAATTGAAGGATCTGACAAGGAAAATTGATAAGTCTGACCAGAAAAGCTTATAGTATTCATTCGAATAGCCATCACTTCCACTGCTCTTATCGGATTTCATATGTTTTAGTACAGACAGGGCCTCACTACTGTCTGTTCCAGGCAACACTACAACTCGAAAATTGCTTGCTTATTTCTTCAGTTTTTAATAAAAATGGTTAAAACTTAACAACCTACCTGGAATGGTCACCCCATTACTTTCTTCGTTGAACCTTAAAGCCAATAAGTTCGACAAAATCATCTATTCTCTTGTAAATTTCACATTTATCGAAACATTCAATTTCTCAGAACATCAACGCATGCGTAAATTGGGTCACTCGTATATCATGTAGGGTAGAAGGCATTCCACAAATCGGGTGCATTCGGATAATAATACTTTGTGTGGGAGGTTTTGCACAGTCATTTTGCGGCAGTAATACTTATTTTCGATTATTTTCAGAGCTTTTTTCAAAACGTTTCATGCTAAATAAATCCATTTATTGTTACAATATCAACAATTTGTGTGTGCGTGTGTTTTGGTTTGTTTTATTTGGTTTCCGGTATTTAAATATTCCTTTGAGATATTCATAGAAGTGCATGTCTTCTAAAATATTCCTCACAGAACACTTATTTTCAGCATTAGATAGCATGGTAACCTGTCGGATGAAGTGTAACTATTTTACGATATCTTATAATAATTTTATGGACTAGTATCGATTATCGGTATCCATTTTTATTTATTTCCCTGTTCGACAGGCGCAACGGTTTGTTTCAGATATTGTCGTTGAATAGATAAAAAAAAACTAATCGTAAAAAATATAAACCAATGAATGGGAAGCGGGGAGATTAATTGAAGAAGTACCACCAGTTGTCATTTCATTCGGAAGTGACAGTGAGTGAACAGAATGTCCGTGGAGAGAGTGAGAGTGAAAATGTTGCTGAGAATATGGAGATTTGAGTGCTGATAATATAGACGTGTGTAGTGTATGTGATTGTGAGAACCCACCGTGAAGTGAGTCGGATGCGATTGTTGTTCGGGTGGGCTGTGATTTGTGTGAAAGGTGGATGCATGCGAAATGTACTGGCAGGGAGATTGGTGTGAGCGCGAGTGTTGTGAAATGTGTAGATTGTGTACGTAAATTGTATAATAGATAGCGTGAATGTAGGCCAGACAACTTCAGTGATGTATATAATTGGAGCATTTTCTGTGAATTTGTGTAAATAAATGATTTCTATAAAAGTTTATTTCTGCTTAGATCAAGGGCACGTAATTGCGTTTTTGTGTTCAGACCACGAGTTATTTTTTTTTACATTTAGTTTATTCATATTGATTAACCCTGAACTTCATTAAATTTCTGCAAGTCTACCTTTTAAACAAGAAAGCAGAAATAAACTTTTATAGAAATCATTTATTTACACAAATTCACAGAAAATGCTCCAATTATATACACCACTGAAGTTGACCTTGTGTGGCTACAACCCCTTTCCGTTTTCTGTCAAAGCATCATTTGCTTAGGGCATTTCACAAAAGAAAAAAAAAACTAAATCAAAAATGAAATAGACTAGACTATCTAAAAAAATACCGTATTAGCAAATTTAATATCTAAGGCAGTGGAACAAAAAACTGTGGTCTGAAACCAAATAGAAAATTTATATTACTTCCCTTAAATACCTCTTTTATGCAAGTTATATTCTACTAGATCGAAACAACTATCTAAACATTCAGATAGGACCCCTGTTCGATTTGGTTTATCCCAAATAATTAGGTCAAGCATGGAAGACTTCAATACCGCGAAGTAAAAAAAGAATGATTTTTCAAGAGAGAAATCTGAAATTTATAAACGTGCGATAGAAAGTAACGGGATGACCATTCCAGGTAGGTCGTTAAGTTTTAACCATTTTAATTAAAAATTGAAGAAAAAGCAAGTAATTTTCGAGTTGTAGTGTTGCCTGCAACAGACAGTAGTTGTTATCTCCCCCTCTAGACTATCCCTTTCATTGTAACTAAGAATGGTAATGTTATGGTCCGCTAAAACTTCATCAAGATTAACATCTTCTAAATTACTGTCCCGTGATTCGTATAAATTTTTATAGAAATCCTTAATAGCTTCTAAAATATGTTTTTGATTTGTTATCAGTCGTTTGTATCAATAATTTTTGTAACATTCCTATTGACATAATTTCTTTTTTCCAGATTTAGAAAATATTTGGACGGTTTCTCACCATGTTCAATAAATGTAGCATTTGATCTTAAAATCAATCCTTTAATGTATTTCTCTCTTAAACGTTCTTGTTGATTTAAATAATCATGGTAAATTTCATTTAAAAACGTGTCATCTTTATCCTGAAGAAAATCATGCAGAAAGAGTAACTGTTTTCCAAAAACTGCTTTTGTTCTTTTTCTTTCCGATTCTTAAATACACTGTAGGAGATAGTTTTTGACCTTATATTGAGTAGCAACATTTCGAAAAATAATTGATCGTTAATCACAAAAGAAAGGTCACTATCTTTAATAAGACCTATTTTATCTCTCGCATAAGGTAATACGGCATATTCTTTTTTTGTGTCCAGAATCGTATTTTTGACTATTCTAACATATTCAACATCTTCGAGAAGTGTATTATTAAATCTCCATTGAGTATTTCTTAACATATACTTTTCATTCTTGTATTTTATATCTCATTATACCTGTTTAATACTTATGTACATTCTATGCAAAACTTGATTATTAACATTTGTAACTGTAAATATGTTATTGTATTTGATTTACTACGTACCCTACAACCCCGACCTCATTATAATAATTTTGGATTAATGCCCGTAACCTATTTTGAATATTTTGTATTAATGCCCTTAACATGTCATATTATACCATATACTTTAGCCAGTACCCTAACTTATATACTATTAATACGTTCAGGTGATGTAGAACTTAATCCTGGCCCAGCCCCTAATAACTTACTAATAGTACATCTGAATGTAAGGAGCATTCGTAATAAGATAGATTTGTTAGCGTCTGAGCTGGATAGGTATGATATTCTCTCAATATCTGAAACGTGGTTAATTAGTAATATTATAGATAGTTCAATCTCCATTTCATCATACCATACACCTATTAGAAAAGATCGCACAAGTAACACACAGGGTGGCGGTATTGCAGTCTATATTAGAAATTCTCTTTCTTATAAAAGACGCTGCGACTTAGAAGTTGGCAATGCAGAGTGCGTTTGGCTTGAAATCAGTTCCAATAATATTAAATGTCTTCTCGGCACTTTTTACCGTCCACCAAAAGCTTCTGCTGCTGATAATAACGAAATTTTAGAATCTTTTCATTTAGTTCTTTGCGATAATATTAACAAATGTTTCATAGTAGGCGATTTTAACATTGACATGTATTCCAAAAGTAACTCATTTATTCATGATGCCATTAATATGTTTGATTTAAGTCAACTCATTAACGAACCCACGAGGTATAGTGAAACTGGTGCTAAAACTTTATTAGATTAAATATTAACAAACGTTCCAGATTTTATTAAAAATTCAGGTTGTCTGGATAACTTCTGCAGTGATCACTGTCCGCTGTATTGCCAACTTTTATTTCGCAGTCAACATAAATTATGTTATAAACGACTGTTTTGGGATTATACAAAAATTGACTATGATTCTTTAAAAAACGAAATTCTTAAAACTGATTGGAACACATTACTAATACAACCGTCTTTGGATGAATCATGTAGTAGTTTTACAAATGTTTTAATGAAAATTGCTAAACAAAATATTCCAAACAAACTTGTAACCATTAGACCAAGAGACAAACCGTGGATGAATAACACAATCAGGAAAATGAGTAAACTAAAAAATAAAATTCATAAAAAAGCTAAAAAGTCAGATTTGGCAGACCACTGGGTAGAATTTAGAAAAATCAGGAATGAATATATTAACCTTATTAGAAATTGTAAAGAACAATATTACTCGAATTTGGATGATAAGATTAACGATAAAAATAATTTTGGCTCTAATACCTGGCGGAAACTAATAAATTCATTTGTAAAAGACAGCGGTTCATCAAAAGACGAAATACCACCTCTCACTGTAGACAATGACACTGTATTCTCACAAAAAGGAAAGGCAAATTGCACTTAACAACTACTTTATAAAGCAAACACAACTAAATGACACAAAGCACAAAACACAGAAGCAACACTGATTAACATCACATTAACTCAACAAGAAGTTAAAGATATGCTTTTATCAATAGATGTATCCAAAAGTTCTGGTCCTGATAATATTAGTGGAAAATTACTAAAAACAGTTGCCTTAGAAATCTCATTTACCTCTCTGCTCTTTATTTAACTTGTCAATTCAAAACGAGACCTATCCAAGTCCATGGAAATTTGCAAATGTTTTGGCCTTGCACAAAAAAGACAGCAAAAGTGATTGTTCGAATTATAGACCCGCATCCTTATTATGTTTAATTTCAAAAATTTTTGAAAAATGTATATACAAGCATATCTTTAACTTCTTTTAAGATAACAAAATAATAACAACTTATTGATCTTAATCATTTCTTTTCAAGAGCAATCGATTCCGGCAGCTACACGAGAACGGTGTTCTGTGACATCAGCAAAGCTTTTGATAGAGTCTGGCATACCGAACTTTGTCATAAGCTAGACAGTGCAGGAATCCAAGGAGGACTTCTTAATTGTATGAAAAGTTACTTAAGTAACAGAAAACAGTGTGTAATCATAAGTGGCGCCTCCTCCGACCCCTCCACTGTCCCTGCTAGTATTCCACAGGGCTCCGTTCTCGGACCTCTATTATTTCTACTTTATATTAATGATATCATTGAAAATTTACAATCCAACGTAAAATTATTTGCTGATGATACGACATTATATTTATTAATTGAAGATTCGACAGAAGGAGCGGAAATTTTAAATTCAGATATTGAGAGAATTAACGAATGGGCATCAAAGTGGCTGGTTACCTTCAATCCCACGAAAACTGAATCACTCACAATTTCGTCACGCAGGCCTTTCGATTCACCACCACTATTCATGAACGACATTAAAATACAAGAGCACAAACACTTAGGTTTATTTTTTCAACACAATTCTAAATGGGATTTCCACATTAACAGCATTTGCAAAAAAGTTAGTAAACTTATTAATTGCTTTAGATCCTTCAAATATCGTCTAAATAGAAAATCTCTTCACACTATCTACTCCTCGTTTATCTTACCTCATTTTGATTATGCAGACATTATCTGGGACGGGTGTACTGATCAGTTATCTAACCAACTAGAAAAACTTCACTTAGACGCACTGCGCACCATATGTGGCACTGTGAAGGGAACCAGCCATGCATTAATTTATAAAGAAACGGGTACTATAACTCTCAAAGAGCGGCGCAAACGACACAAACTAGCAATGTTTTTTTTAAAATAATAAACCATCAAACTCCCGAATACCTATCCAGCATATTAAAAAAGAAACCACAAAGATATTCATTAAGAGTAGATAGTGTTCCCGAGTTCTATTGTAGGACAACGTTATACTACAACTCTTTTTTCCCTTCCGCAACTAGACTCTGGAACACTTTAGACTCATCTATCAAAACATCAAAATCTCTATCTACATTCAAAAAACAACTATGTAAATTTGACAACTCCGTTTTTATCGGCAAACGTAAGTTTCAAATTATTCATTCTAAATTTAGACTTGGATGTAGTGACCTGAATGGACATCTCTTTCTTCGCCATATCTCCGATTCGCCTGTTTGTTCTTGTGGACATCATTTCGAAGACGTCTATCACTTTCTTCTCGTTTGCCCCTTATATTCAGATATCTAACAGAATACGATTCATTGCCTAACTCATTCCAATATCAACATTACTACTTTACTCTTTGGCAATAATTAACTCTCAGATGCTCTAAATATTACTATTTTTAAACAGGTGCATAGGTTTATTGAATATTCGAAACGTTTTAATTAATTGAATCATTATTGTTATAATCATCAATCGTAATTTATGTAATATTTATTATAATAAGATATTCATTTATTAATTCATAAAATTTATAATAGGGTACTTTACTTTACTGTACTTTACTCATGTATAAATATAACACTTATTACAATGTAAATGTGTTGTAACTTTGTTTTGGAGAGGGGTGATATAGGCCTTGTCCTGTTCCCCAATCCTTTCAGTTATCTGAATAAATATTGTTTAAATTAAAAAAAAAAACAGAGTTGTCTTCCCTTGCAGTCCATACTAACCTCTGCCACCAAGATACTTGGTGTTAATGGCCAATAATTAATGATACGATTTAAAACAAAAAAAAATGATAATATATTTCATACTTTCACCATATTTAAATAGAGATGTGGTCACAATTGCAAAGTAGCAATATATTTACAAATATTAGACGGAACTCTTTCGCGTATAAGATCACAGGGTTAATCGGTCGGAAATAAGAACTACGCATGTCGTCGTGCTAATTTTAGAATGAATACAAGTGGGTCTGTTTATTTGTACAACGCGATCGATAGGCCCAACAATTAATTTAGAAATTTCAAATCAAAGAATTCTCGATATATGTTTAAAATTTGATCGAAAAATCGCCTAAAATTGACTAAAATTCATAAAATCATAAAGTGTTTATATAACGCCAAGTTCATTTCTCTGACAGACGCCATTTTTGATCATAGTAAATCACGTGATCGATGACCTCCTGGTCAAACCTATATAGCACGCGAGCTGACGGCAGAGTCGAATGCTTAACAGAGCGAGACTTGCGTGGGGAATGAAATTGAATATGCGCGATATTATAATTTCATCTCTCCTTTTCTCCATATATTTATTGATAACAGTTTAGTATATATATATTTAACACGTGTTAAGTAAATGCCTTTAGCTTTAATCTGATTCCTTTTTTCTATACATAATATATTGAGACAAATTGATATTGACGGAAAACATTTCTATCTTGAATTATCCATGCAAATTCATGGTTGGTTGTAACCAAACTCCTTGCATTCTCTTAATGCGTTATTGCTATTCGTCATTCTAGTAATTATAACACCGTCTTTGCAACCAGTCAAAAATAAAACATTACATCAATGCCTCTTCTATTAGTTAATTGAATTGTGAATTGTAAATCAAGTCAAACCTTGGACATTAAAACAAGTTTCTCGTGTATAGAATTATATCATTGCAATTCAAAAGCTTATTTTGATACCATCGTCAGATTAGACTCCATATCAAGACAAACTAAGCCGGTAGCTAATCCGTGTCGGTCAATTGAAGACAAACATTCTATAAGGAGCATACCTACGGATAAACAGGTAAATTAACTCAACGGCCTAGGATTCCATAACAACTAGCCTATAACATTCAAATATTTACACTTCTTTTGGGGGGACAATCATTTACATTTTTCAAAGTCAATATTCTGATATACAACTATAAAACATGAATACAAGCTTTAATTCTTTCGTAGACTTGAGTGGCTGGTTGGGATAGATTTAACTAAACCAAATATGCAGATTAAATCTATAGGCTTAGTATAACTCATACTACAAGTGACATGAACTCAACGTGAACCCTACATAGCTGGCTATAAAGGGAAATACCCCCCCCCCCCCTACCAATAAACAATTTAGTGGACCCCATACCCTTGTTACAAAAGTCAAACAAGATCAAAAAATAAACACCTGCACACTATAACAATACCCTTTTTATTATTCATAACCTCATTGTTCAGTCAACCCTAACCATATTCAAGCTATAATTAGAACTACCTGTGAAATGCCAAACTCGGACGTCACACCTTTGGAATGTGACTGACGTCACACCTTTGGAATGTCTGGAATTTCAAAAATGCTCCAGAACGCCGTCCCTACTACTTGTTATAATATGCGGGTGAAGAAGTAGATGAAATATTTGACACTTTACCGGATAGTGGAGATGATTATAAACATGATAAAGACTGCCTCACAGACTATTTCAACCCACAGAAATTCGTTGAATATGATGTCTTCAATTTTCGTCAAGCCAGACAGGAACAAGATGAAACAATTGACAGTTTTCATTACACGTCTACCTAAATTATCAGTCAACTGTGATTTTGCTGATGTCGACAGAGAAATCAAGTCGCAATTAATTGTCAAATGTTCATCGAAGAAACTTAGACGAACAGCTCTACGAGATCATGAACTGACACTCTCGAAACTCCTCACGCAAGGTAGAGCTGCTTAACAGGCTGAACGACGGATAAGCCGGATGGAAGAAGAGACACGCCCACCCAATCTTTCAAAATTAAATATCAATAAAATAGGTGATTTTACTCGAAAAAAGCCAAGTTTCCCGAAATTTCGTCAACAGAAACCAGATGCAGAAAAAAGATCTGTTGGACAGAGAACTCAATCCTGCATAACTGTGGAGGAAAGTGGCCTCATGATGGTGGCATGCGAAACTGCCCAGCCCGAGGTAAAGAATGTTTACACTGTGGCATAAGCAATCACTTTGCTAAATGTTGTCGATCTAAGACTGGTATTGGATACAAGTTCCGCAAGCATCAAGGACTGAGACAAGATGGCTACAACAAATCTCAAAGACATCAAGTCAATACCATGCCGAATGGAAATTCCGAAGAAGAAACTTCGAGTGACGATAGTTATGTCTACTCTCTCCAGAAGAATCACTCACAAATCCCAACAAGTACCACATTCCAATTAATTTTATCATCGATACTGGCACTAGTATTGATATAATTTGTAAAATCAGTTATGAAGAATTACCTATAGCTCTCCAGTCCACAAGCATGAAGATTTTTCAAAATGCCTCAAAGAAAACAGTGAGTTTACTTGGGAAGTTTGAAACTAATTTGAGAAACTCTGTGAACAACAAAACAACAGACACTACCTTTTATGTCTCTGAATATAGTAATGAATCACTCTTGAGTTTCAAGAATGCACAAAATCTAGGATTGATACAACTACCTTCAATCAACAATATCAGCTCG
Source organism: Patella depressa (assembly GCA_948474765.1). NCBI lineage: Eukaryota > Metazoa > Mollusca > Gastropoda > Patellidae > Patella > Patella depressa. The sequence goes on along the minus strand of OX419720.1, from coordinate 40,049,835 downwards.
AGTCCTCTTGAAAAACTATTTGATATAGTGACATTGATACAACTACCTTCAATCAACAACATCAACTCGGGTCCTCTTGAAAAACTAGTTGATATAGTGACATCAAAGCCCCTTTTCGTTTGGTATCGTTAATACCCATTGCCACCATTAAATTTTCAAATCTTGTTACCCATTTCTTCCATCTAATACCAGCAGTTTGTTCATTTGAGCGGACAGGAAAATTCGGAAAATTAGGCTATGTTCGTCTAACGTAACTTTTGTAGCGTTTTAGCTTATGATTCTTTGAATGTTAGTAATATATTTTTTGGTGACGTTGTATTGAATACTGGATTTGAGTTTTTAAAACGTTCTGTTTTCCTAATCTAAAAACGTTGAGATTAAACGAAAAAAAAACACCCCAAACTTCCAAACGTCAGTAAATTATGTTCTTCTAACGTAACTATTGTAGCGTTTTTTAACTTACGATTCTTTGAAATTTCGTAATAAATTAGACTAATGTTTCAACTCTGTTTTTTATGACATTATAATCGTTGATACTGTGAGACGTTACTAAATATTAGTTAATATCGTTCTACTGACGTTTACTTTAGAAACGTTCAGATTAGTTGTTCCAAGAACGTTAACTGATCGAACCACCTGATTTGAACGTTATTTGTCAATCCTGGTCAGACAAACTGCAGACGTCAGTAAATTATACTCTTCTAACGTAACTTTTGCAACGTTTTAAATTATAATTCTTTGAACGTTGGTAATATATTTGTTTGTGACGTTATATTAATTATATTGAAATTCCGTTTTTAAAACGTTCTGTTTACCTCATCTAAAAACGTTAAAATTAAACGAAAAATAAACCCTTCAAATAAAGTTCGTAAAACGTTGTATTTCTGTTTTACATTCTTTACATCTTACGTCATTAGCAAACGTTGCTTTAAAGCATGAGATTAATGTTTCAATCCCGTTTTTTATGACGTTATATAATCGATAATGTGAAACGTTACCAAACATTAAAGAATATTGTTCTACTGACGTTTACTTTAGAAACGTTTAGATTAGTTGTTCCAAGAAAGTCAGCTGAACCACCTGAATTAACATTATTTCCCAAGCCTGGTCAGACAACCTGGATACGTCAGTAAATTATGTTCTTCTAACGTAACTATTGTAGCGTTTAAACTTAGCACTAATTATAATCGTTCTAGCGAGTTTTACTTCAGAAACGTTGGGATTAGTTCTAGTGAGAACGTCAAATGAACCATCTGATTCAACGTTATTTCCTAAGCTTGGTCTGACAACCTGTAAACATCAGTAAACTATATACGTCTAACGTAACTTTTGTAGAGTTTTAGCTTATAATTGTTTGGATCTCATTAACATATTTGTTTGTGACGTTATATTGATTATTGGATTTTAGTTTTTAAAACATTTTGTTTACCTTAATTAAAAGAAAATATAAACGCAACCATACAATAAAATTCCCAAAACATATTTCTATTTTACTTCTTTTTTTACATCTTACATCATTAGGAACATCTGATTAATGTTTTAACCCTGTTTTATTATGACGTTATTTCGTCGATACAGTGAAACGTTGGTAAAATATTTGTTTGTGACGTTATATTAATTATATTGAAATTCAGTTTTTAAAACGTTCTGTTTTCCTTATGTAAAAACGTTAAAATTAAACGAAAAATAACCCCTTCCAATAAAGTTCATAAAACGTTGTATTTCTATTTTACAATTTTACATCTTACGTCATTAGCAAACGTTGCATTAACACATTAGATTAATGTTTCAACCCCGTTTTTTTTTATGACGTTATATAATCGATACTGTGAAACGTTACCAAACATTAATTAATATTGGTCTACTGACGTTTACTTTAGAAACGTTCAGATTAGTTGTTCCAAGAACGTCAGCTGGACCACCGGAATCAACTTTATTCCCCAAGCCTGCTCAGACAATTTGTAAACGTCAGTAAATTATGTTCTTCTAACGTAACTATTGTAGGGTTTTAACTTATGATTCTTTGTAATATATATTTTGTAGTAATCTATTTTTTTGTGACGTTATATTGATTGTATTTGATTTCGGGTAAATACATTTCGTAAAATGTTGTATTTCCCTTTTCGATATCTTACTTGATTAGCAAACGATTATGACTTTATTTCGTCGATACTGTGAAAAGTTACTAAACATTAATTAATATCATTCTACAGACGTTTACTTTAGAAACGTTCAGATTAGTTGTTCCAAGAAAGTCAGCTGAACCATCAACGTTATTTCCCAAGCCAGGTCAGACAACCTGGAAACATCAGTAAATTATGTTCTTCTAAAGTAACTATTGTAGCGTTTCAACTTATGATTCTTTGAACGTTCGTAATACATTAGACTAATGTTTCAACTCTGGTTTATTTATGACATTATATCGTTGATACTACAAAACAATAATTGGTTCTAGTGACGTTTACATTAGGAACGTTCAGATTAATTGTTCCAATAACGTCAACTGAACCACCTGATTCAACGTTATTTCCCAAGCCTAATCAGACAACCTGTAAACGTCAATAAATTATGTTCTTCTAACGTAACTTTCGTAGGGTTCGAACATTTACCTTGAAAAAGAAATTTTATTTCGGAGTCATTTTTTCATTCAATAGATTTGATGGTCATTTCATGTTCTTTTGACCTATGAACTTGAACCAGACCAAAAGTCCCATCTTAAACTGGATATTAGGCCAAACACAAGTTCAAGGTCACTTCCTGGTAGGCAATTACACGGACTTTAAAACATTAAAGGTCAATTTACCTGACTTTACCACAGGTGTCACAGTAAGGTCGAGTAAAATTCATTTTATTTTCCATCTTAGAACAATTTTCAAGTTTGATATGACTTTGACCTCTGAGGTAAAATACAAGGCGATGTTGTGGTTCACCGTGGACGATTTAGTTAGGATGGTCGGAGTCTTTAAGGTGTGAGTCATCAAATTAAAGATTTTTCCCCAAACAGCAAATGTTTATGCTAAATTATTTTAGTCCTGAATTTAACTTTGACTCAAGTTCGTACAGACGCCATATCTTTGGAACCATAATGAGTATCAATCCGAAATTCATTGTGTATCCGAATGGGGCCCGTCGCCAGAGGGCCCTAACAATCCCAAGCCACTTTTCAAATAGTTTTTCTTCTAGGCAGCCGGAAAGACAAAGTAATTGTTTAAGAAAATCTGATTAAGAGTAACAACTCATTAAGTAATTATCAGAAAATCATTAGAATTTGTTTGGCTTTTATAAATTTCTCCTCCGTGCTAACGTTTATTATACGAAACATGTAATATCAATAACGTGCGATCCCGAATGGTAGACAAGTTCTTTGTGGTCGCTATAAAGCATATTCTATTTCTGAACAAAAGTGGCGCTGTTTCAGCGAAGAGCAAAAAGAAAAATGTTTTGCAAATTTTCTTAAAGACTCGAAAAGAAAACGCGACGAAGAAGAAATTATTTGTTCAACAAATAAAAAATTTTGTCTTGTAAAAAAAGCAAAATTACCAGCTAAAAAAAACCCATCAAACCAAAAGGTGTAGAAGTGTTCGCACTTATAGAAGGGAATGTGCGGGATTACACCTCAAATAAAAAATAGCATTCTTATTCAACTTGTTGTATTCTTTTTTATAAAAAAAACTAACCGTAAAGTAGTGGGCTGTAACAAAGAATCATTAAGCATTTGGTCGGCGGTAACAAGTATTTGGTCGGCGGCACTGCCCGATTAACCTTGTGGGGGGTCGGGACAATTTAGGCAGCGATTTCATTGACGTTTAGAATTCGTTGACAATTTGAGTATTTAAAACAGACTCCTTCTCTTATGATGTTTTCATTTACTTAATTTTAGTGAAATCCGGGATTAAATGTGGGGGGCCAGGAACATTTGTCCCACTTTGCCCCCCTTACCTATGTCGGAGAAGCCGACCCACGCTATCAAAGTCCGACCTTATACCATAAGCATCTCCCGGGGTGTGAAATCCCCCCTCCAGCACGGGTAAAGGAAGTTGACAAATATTGGCACACCAATGTTACTATCGGAGTAAGGTCGACTAGGGTTCTAAATTGAGTTCTTAAACAATTACTTTGTCTTTCCGGCTGCCTAGAAGAAAAACTATTTGAAGGGTGACTTGGGATTGTTAGGGCCCTATGGCGACAGGCCCCATTCGGATACACAATGAATTTCGGATTGATACTCATTATGGTTCCAAAGATATGGCGTCTGTACGAACTTGAGTCAAAGTTAAATTCAGGACTAAAATAATTTAGCATAAACATTTGCTCTTTGGGGAAAAATCTTTAATTTGATGACTCACACCCTAAAGACTCCGACCATCCCAACTAAATCGTCCACGGTGAACCAGAACATCGCCTTGTATTTTACATCAGAGGTCAAAGTCATATCAAACTTGAAAATTGTTCAAAGATGGAAAATAAAATGAATTTTATTCGACTTTACTGGGACACCTGTGGTAAAGTCAGGTAAATTGACCTTTAATATGTTAAAGTCCAAGAAGTGACAATGAACTTGTGTTTGGCCTAATATCCAGTTTAAGATGGGACTTTTGGTCTGGTTCAAGTTCATGGGTCAAAAGAACATGAAATGACCATCAAATCTATTGAATGAAAAAAATGACTCCGAAATAAAATTTCTTTTTCAAGGTAAATGTTCAAACCCTTGGTTTTGACCTATGGTATATAATGACCTTGCATAAATGACATTGAACTTGACCTTACCTCGCACATTTTTAATGCAACGTTTGCTAATGATGTAAAATGTAAGAAAAGAAGTGAAGCGTTATTATGTTTTTGCGAACTTAATTGAAATGAATGTGATTCATTTGACGTTATTGGAACAACTAATCTGAACGTTTCTAAAGTAAACGTCAGTAGAACGATATTAACTAATGTTTAGTAACGTCTCACAGCATCAACAATATAACGTCATAAAAACAGAGTTGAAACATTAGTCTAATGTATTATTAACGTTCTAAGAATCATAAACTAAAACGCCACGAAAGTTACGTTAGAAAAACATAATTTATTGACGTTTACAGGTTGTCTGACCAGGCTTGGGAAATAACGTTAATTCAGGTGGTTCAGCTGACTTTCTTGGAACAACTAATCTAAACGTTTCTAAAGTAAACGTCAGTAGAACAATATTATTTAATGTTTGGTAACGTTTCACATTATCGATTATATAACGTCTAATGTTTTAATGCAACGTTTGCTACTGACGTAAGATGTAAAGAATGTAAAACAGAAATACAACGTTTTACGAACTTTATTGGAAGGGTTTATTTTTCGTTTAATTTTAACGTTTTTAGATGAGGTAAACAGAACGTTTTACAAACTGAATTTCAATATAATTAATATAACGTCACAAACAAATATATTACCAACGTTCAAAGAATCATAATTTAAAACGTTGCAAAAGTTACGTTAGAAGAATATAATTTACTGTCTGACCAGGATTGACAAATAACGTTCAAATCTGGTGGTTCGATCAGTTGACGTTCTTGGAACAACTAATCTGAACGTTTCTAAAGTAAACGTCAGTAGAAAGATATTAACTAATGTTTAGTAACGTCTCACAGTATCAACGATATAATGTCATAAAAAACAGAGTTGAAACATTAGTCTAATTTATTACGAAATTTCAAAGAATCATAAGTTAAAACGCCACAATAGTTACGTTAGAAGAACATAATTTACTGACGTTTGGAAGTTTGGGGTGTTTTTTTTTTCGTTTAATCTCAACGTTTTTAGATTAGGAAAACAGAACGTTTTAAAAACTCAAATCCAGTATTCAATACAACGTCACCAAAAAATATATTACTAACATTCAAAGAATCATAAGCTAAAACGCTACAAAAGTTACGTTAGACGAACATAGTTTACTGACAGTTAAATATTTAGACACACAATATTGTTAATATGGCTACTGCTTTGCCTAATTTTCCTAATTTTCCTGTCCGCTCCAATGAACAAACTGCTGGTATTAGATGGAAGAAATGGGTAACAAGATTTGAAAATTTAATGGTGGCAATGGGTATTAACGATACCAAACGAAAAGGGGCTTTGATATCACTATATTCATCAACCAGTTTTTCAAGAGGACTCGAGTTGATATTGTTGATTGAAGGTAGTTGTATCAATCCTAGATTTTGTGCAGTCTTGAAACTCAAGAGTGATTCAGTACTATATTCAGAGACATAAAAGGTAGTGTCTGTTGTTTTGTTGTTCACAGGGTTTCTCAAATTAGTTTCAAACTTCCCAAGTAAACTCACTGTTTTCTTTGAGGCATATGGAAAAATCTTCATGCTTGTGGACTGAAGAGCTATAGGTAATTCTTCATAACTGTTTTTACCAATTATATCAATACTAGTGCCAGTATCGATGTTAAATTTAATTGGAATGTGGTACTTTCCAACTTTGATTCTATTTGTTGGGATTTGTGAGTGATTCTTCTGGAGAGAGTAGATATAACTATCGTCACTCGAAGTTCTTCTTCGGAATTTCCATTCGGCATGGTATTGACTTGATATCTTTGAGATTTGTTGTAGCCATCTTGTCTCAGTCCTTGATGCTTGCGGAACTTGTATCCAATACCAGTCTTAGATCGACAACATTTAGCAAAGTGATTGCTTATGCCACAGTGTAAACATTCTTTACCTCGGGCTGGGCAGTTTCGCATGCCACCATCATGAGGCCACTTTCCTCCATGGTTATGCAGGATTGAGTTCTCTGTCCAACAGATCTTTTTTCTGCATCTGGTTTCTGTTGACGAAATTTCTGGAAACTTGGCTTTTTTCGAGTAAAATCACCTATTTTATTGATATTTAATTTTGAAAGATTGGGTGCGCGTGTCTCTTCTTCCACCCGGCTTATGTTCAGCCTGTTCGGCAGTTCTACCTTGCGTGAGGAGTTTCGAGAGTGTGAGTTCAGGATCTCGTAGAGCTGTTCGTCTAAGTTTCTTCGATGAACATTTGACAATTAATTGCGACTTGATTTCTCTGTCGACATCAGCAAAATCACAGTTGACTGACAATTTACGTAGACGTGTAATGAAAACTGTCAATTGTTTCATCATGTTCCTGTCTGGCTTGTTGAAAATTGAAGACATCATATTCAACGAATTTCTGTGAATTGAAATAGTCTGTGAGGCAGTCTTTATCATGTTTATAATCATCTCCACTATCCGGTAAAGTGTCAAATATTGTATCTACTTCTTCACCCGCATAATATAACAAGTAGTAGGGACGGCGTTCTGGAGCATTTTTGAAATTCCAGACATTCCAAAGGTGTGACGTCAGTCACATTCCAAATGTGTGACGTCAGAGTTTGGCATTCCACAGGTAGTTCTAATTATAGCTTGAATATGGTTATTGTTGACTGAACAATGAGGTTATGAATAATAAAAAGGTTATTGTTATAGTGTGCAGGTGTTTATTTTTTGATCTTGTTTGACTTTTGTAACAAGGGTATGGGGTCCACTAAATTGTTTATTGGTAGGGGGGGGGGGGGTATTTCCCTTTATAGCCAGCTATGTAGGGTTCACGTTGAGTTCATGTCACGTGAATTCTGAGTTATACTAAGACATCATCTTCAACGAATTTCTGAGGGTTGAAATAGTCTGTGAGGCAGTCTTTATCATGTCTATAATCATCTCCACTATCCGGTAAAGTGTCAAATATTGTATCTACTTCTTCACCCGCATAATATAACAAGTAGTAGGGACGGTGTTCTGGAGCATTTTTGAAATTCCACACATTCCAAAGGTGTGACGTCAGAGTTTGGCATTCCACAGGTGTTCTATTTATAGCTTGAATATGGTTATTGTTGACTGAACAATGAGGTTATGAATAATAAAAAGGGTATTGTTATAGTGTGCAGGTGTTTATTCTTTGATTTTGTTTGACTTTTGTAAACAAGGGTATGGGGTCCACCAAATTGTTTATTGGTATGGGGGGGATATTTCCCTTTATAGCCAGCTATGTAGGGTTCACGTTGAGTTCATGTCACGTGTAGTCTGAGTTATACTAAGCCTATAGATTTAATCTGCATATTTGGTTTAGTTGAATTTATCCCAACCAGCCACTCAAGTCTACGAAAGAATTAAAGCTTGTATTCATGTTTTATAGTTGTATATCAGAATATTGACTTTGAAAAATGTAAATGATTGCACCCCCAAAACGAAATGTAAATATCTGAATGTTATAGGCTAGTTGTTATGGAATCCTAGGCCGTTGAGTTATTTTACCTGTTTATCCGTAGGTATGTTCTCTATAGAATGGTTGTCTTCAATTGACCGACACGGATTAGCTACCGGTTTGTCTTGATATGGAGTCTAATCTGACGATGGTATCAAAATAAGCTTTTGAATTGCAATGATATAATTCTATACACGAGAAACTTGTTTTAATGTCCAAGGTTTGACTATATCTAATCGATGATTTACAATTCACAATTCAATTAACTAATAGAAGAGGCATTGATGTAATGTTTTATTTTTGACTGGTTGCAAAGACGGTGTTATAATTACTAGAATGACGAATAGCAATAACGCATTAAGAGAATGCAAGGAGTTTGGTTACAACCAACCATGAATTTGCATGGATAATTTAAGATAGAAATGTTTTCCGGCAATATCAATTTGTCTCAATATATTATGTATAGAAAAAAGGAATCAGATTAGAGCTAAAGGCATTTACTTAACACGTGTTAAACATATATATATACTAAACTGTTATCAATAACAGGAGGTCATCGATCACGTGATTTACTATGATCAAAAATGGCGCCTGTCAGAGAAATGTACTTGGCGTTATATAAACACTTTATGATTTTATGAATTTTAGTCAATTTTAGGCATAATAAACCCTTGATGATTTATCGGTCAAATTTTAAACATATATCGAGAATTCTTTGATTTGAATTAACTACAGACAATTCTAAATTAATTGTTGGGCCTATCGATCGCATTGTACAAATAAACAGACCCACCTGTATTCATTCTAAAATTAGCACGACGACATCTGTAGTTCTTATTTCCGACCGATTAACCCTGTGATCTTATACGCGAAAGAGTTCCGTGTAATATTTGTAAATATATTGCTACTTTGCAATTGTGACCACATTTCTATTTAAATATGGTGAAAGTATGAAATATATTATCATTTTTTTGTTTTAAATCGTATCATTAATTATTGGCCATTAACACCAAGTATCTTGGTGGCGTAGTCAATTGAGCCGTTAGCAGAGGTTAGTGTGGACTGCAAGGGAAGACAACTCTGTTTGGGAGATCGATTCAATTTGTGGAATAAAATAAGACGTAACATTACATTACGGAACTTCCAATTTAAATATATACATTATATTTTAATGATTTGTTTTCATTCAAAAACAAAATAAAAGAATCTTAACTGTTTGGTGTTTTAGTCTACATAATACAAGGACTATTACCGTCTCTAGAAAACTAAACCGAACTCTTAACAATCTTTACTTACTGATTGAAGAGAACATAAGAATAAGTTATTGTTTCAGAAGTTTAAAAGTATCGTTTACTGAGGTCTCTAGCATCAATACACGAAGCTTTTATATCACCGTTTTCGACTATGTAAACGTAATCCGAAAAAAATATGTTAAAAAAACGAAGGTACTGTACCGGGAAATGTATTTCGTGATGTCCTTAGAACAACCACTAGATTATTATCTATTGTAAAATGAATCAGGGCTCACTTTGAATGAATTTAGACGATATTGTCTATTTAGGTCCTCCCAAATTCCAGAAATCTACACCCTTACCAAACGCAGAATTCAAAGCTGTATAGAAATATTCGTTCAAATACTACATGTATAGTTCCACCCAAACACATCCCTGTCGTGCGTAATAAGTGAAAAAAATAGTTTAAAATCATTTCTTACTATTAAAAAACTGTTTAAAACCCAATTAATTAATGGTGATATTTTATTACCCCCCCCCGCCCCCAAATAAATTTACATCAGAAAATATAATCCATTTTAAACTGCGTTACAATAAAAGTAACATCGCTTACCTGTTCCCGTTGTCAATAGATATAGACCGCACGGTATATCATTTGGTAATTTTTGATTTTTCAAGTTACTAACTTGATTTTTCAAGTTACTAACTTGATTTTTCAAGTTACTAACTTGATTTTTCAAGTTACTAACTTGAATTTTCAAGACTGTTATATTATAAAATAAGCGTTTTGATCTAATGATATAGTGTGTCATGCAATGCTTTAGTCAATGGACGGCACGGTTATAGACCTCAATGACAAGGTGCGGGAGTAGCCTATTCGATCACGCAGGCTCCTCCCTGCAGCGAAATTACTCCCCGCGAGGTTCCATGCCACATACGCTCAAACCAGAGATCGAAACCACAGCCGCAAGCCAGAGGTGACCAGCCAGCTAGACGTCGAAGCGCGGCACTCTAGACCACTAGGCCATCCCAACCCCCCACCCTTTAAAGCCCAGGACGTGTAAAATAATGCACTGTAAAAAAAAAATTATACTTATTTTACATTGTTTCTTGGAGTACCTCTTAAGAGTCATTCCACGAGAAAACCATGCAATATCATGCAGATGTTCGAAGGTGGGGGTCGGCCGTTTTAGTTCATATTCACAGGGTTTGGTCGATCCGTCGAGCCTACTCCCTGGCCAAAATCACCGATTTCAGAAATCAACCGTTTTCGAGATACAGGCCTTTTACGTTTTTCGGTGTTTTTTTGCCATTTTTAGGCCAAATTTTAGGTATTTTCGTCGCACTATTAACGCTGTTACATGACCCCGGAGAACTAGGTTTGGGTTGTTCATGATAGCCGGGGTCTTGCACTACCACATTATCATGGTCATCCGGATCAAGTTCATTTTCCAAAGGTGTCCGGATACTTCACAAGGTACGTGTCTAGAGATGCCCGAAATGTACCCCATCTTTAGATCGTTATAACTCCACTGGAGCAGGGTTTGCGATAAAAATTAAAATCAATTTATTTGCAGCTTGACCAGTTCTAACAACATAAGAAATAAATTCGTTGTCAGCTAACTTGCAACAGTATGAAAATTCATGTCGAAAGTTAGCAAAAACTTCAGTTTTCATTGGGATACATGGGCGGATTATTAAGGTACCCTATCGCCTATATTGTTATTCAGAGGGTCAGTATATCAACTCCGCCTCCCCTTCAACCGACTTTGCCAAAATATTCAGTCCCGGTTTGGTTTGGGTATCCAGTCTGCAAATCCAAGATGGCGTCTCCCAGAGAATATGGATTTTCGCAAATTCTCGATCTGAAGCGTCAAAATTTTGAAAAACGGTCGAGTTAGAGTAGATAAAAATATTGTTCATATTTAATCCCCGTATGGTACAGAATAACGTGTCTTCGTTTATTCGACAGCAAATGAATGCAGAATTGCCCAAATAAGAATAGTTTTGCGATGTCAAAACATCGTTTTCGTTATAAAATGTCTACAAAATATTCAAAATACGCCCGTAATAAAAATAGGAAAATCTCGCTATTTTTGTACACCTACATTCTCATGTGGACGCCCCTGTCCGTCTATCTGTCCACATTTTCGCGTGGACGTGTATTGTCGTGCCCCTGTCCGTCGGTCCACATTTTGTTTACGGACACTCTATGTGTCACATTTTTATCAACTTTCTGCAATACTTGAAATAATTATAGGTTTATCTCCCAAACATCTCGGTTCCTTTCAATATTGGCATGTATCTGATCGTAACTTCATGGCACCTGATTTTACGAAAAATCATGTTTTTAGTTTCTGGACTAAATCGGAAATAATAACATAATTATCTCCCTTGTTTTCCCATTCCCCTCATGCAATAGCTATCTTCATACGTTTGAATTTGAAGTTAATGATGATATTTTTGCCAATTTCTCAACTGACAATAGTGAATTATGGGATTAATAGGATTATTAGGCAGGACTGTTTATAGATACCAACTATTTTAATCGTTTTTTTTAAATTATAATTTATAGATATAACTTAAAAATATGAAATTGTAGCTTTAAATAGTAAGTGCAGGGGGGACCGCACTACACGAAAAACAAAAACCTATAAGATTAACCTGCTAAAAATATCAAATCAAGTGAATGGATCCGGGGGCCAGCCGTAAGCGTCCACTGCGCTGTACAGTCCCGAGCCTGTTATAGTACAGGCTTCACTAAAAATGATTTGAAAAAAAAGAGGTAACAGAAATAATGCGACCGATCTTGACAATGGTCGTCTCTTCAATGGCGATAGTCTGCCAGTTGACGTCAGATGTCAAAACGTCAAACAATTTCAACAATAAGGGCGATAATCCGGATAGAATCTCGGAAAACGTCAAAATAATAAGTGTAGCGAGCAAACAGGAGCAAAGCCCGACAACGAGAACATTCTACAGTAAGAAGGGCTAAAACTCTACTCTAATAGTAAGTGCAGGGGGGACCGCACTACACGAAAAACAAAAACCTATAAGATTAACCTGCTAAAAATATCAAATCAAGTGAATGGATCCGGGGGCCAGCCGTAAGCGTCCACTGCGCTGTACAGTCCCGAGCCTGTTATAGTACAGGCTTCACTAAAAATGATTTGAAAAAAAAGAGGTAACAGAAATAATGCGACCGATCTTGACAATGGTCGTCTCTTCAATGGCGATAGTCTGCCAGTTGACGTCAGATGTCAAAACGTCAAACAATTTCAACAATAAGGGCGATAATCCGGATAGAATCTCGGAAAACGTCAAAATAATAAGTGTAGCGAGCAAACAGGAGCAAAGCCCGACAACAAGAACATTCTACAGTACGAAGGGCTAAAACTCTACTCTAATAGTAAGTGCAGGGGGGACCGCACTACACGAAAAACAAAAACCTATAAGATTAACCTGCTAAAAATATCAAATCAAGTGAATGGATCCGGGGGCCAGCCGTAAGCGTCCACTGCGCTGTACAGTCCCGAGCCTGTTATAGTACAGGCTTCACTAAAAATGATTTGAAAAAAAAGAGGTAACAGAAATAATGCGACCGATCTTGACAATGGTCGTCTCTTCAATGGCGATAGTCTGCCAGTTGACGTCAGATGTCAAAACGTCAAACAATTTCAACAATAAGGGCGATAATCCGGATAGAATCTCGGAAAACGTCAAAATAATAAGTGTAGCGAGCAAACAGGAGCAAAGCCCGACAACGAGAACATTCTACAGTACGAAGGGCTAAAACTCTACTCTAATAGTAAGTGCAGGGGGGACCGCACTACACGAAAAACAAAAACCTATAAGATTAACCTGCTAAAAATATCAAATCAAGTGAATGGATCCGGGGGCCAGCCGTAAGCGTCCACTGCGCTGTACAGTCCCGAGCCTGTTATAGTACAGGCTTCACTAAAAATGATTTGAAAAAAAAAGAGGTAACAGAAATAATGCGACCGATCTTGACAATGGTCGTCTCTTCAATGGCGATAGTCTGCCAGTTGACGTCAGATGTCAAAACGTCAAACAATTTCAACAATAAGGGCGATAATCCGGATAGAATCTCGGAAAAGGGATCGTTTATAACCCTAATCTAATAGCTCGACGCCTTCCGATATTCCCGGATATCGGATATTAACTTCCTGGATTATAGCCCCGTTTACACTTGGCCGCGATAAGCGTGTCGTACTGGGCACGGTACTAGGCCTCGATAAATTTCAAGAAATTGACCCGTTTACATTACCGGTCTTGGAATCGTGCCAAGCACGCCAAAAGCGGGACTCTTCACAGAAAAGTTAATTTCAGTCCCTAAGCAAGCTACCCGGATGAAAACAATTATGGCGGTTGATTTTCGTACGTATAGTCATTTTGACAGAACTGATGACAGAGCTCTCAAAGTTCGGGGAAAAAAGTCAAGGTTCATTTGGTGCATGCGCAGTAATCCGTGCTCAGACCGGTTAGCGCTTACAGTACGAAAATTTAAAACGAGCCGTTCTTGGCACGGTTCCGAGACCAGTGGGCCAGATTGGCACGGTACGCAGTACGACACGCTTGTGTTTGACCCGTTTACACTACAAAAACATTAACGGTGCCGTACCAGGAACCGTTCCTGGCACGCTTAAAATTTGTAATGTAAACATGGTTTATGGCCCATGATTCTACAAAAAAAAAATAATGCTGTTTTAGCTTGTAGCCCGTTTAGAGGTCACAATTTTCATGCGATTTTTAAAATCGTTTTGATATATCCCAGTTACACGCTAATGATTGCGGAGTTCGAATTTCATGAAAATCGAACCAAAACTGCCAGACAAAATGGCCGCTTTTCGTACGCAAATAGTGTAAAAGTATGTAATTTCAAGAATGTTGACACTCTTAAGCGGCCCACATACGCTCAACATAATTGTCAGTTATATTGTCAATACTTGATATTGACAATCATATTGAGTGTGTGTATGTGATATTGAAGCTCGAAATAATTGATGTCAATATGATTGAAGAAATCAAATGTCCGTAGATTTTTTATTGACGAACCGTCAATTTTTGTGCAACAATTGATCGTGTGTGGGCGTCATCAATAATATTGACGCAATATTTCGTTTTCACGAAGCTTTCGAAGTAGGTGTTTGTGCCCAAACTTTTCCCCATGAGTACACCCTTGTTGTGACCATGTATTTTCTTTTTCTTGGGACTTGGAACCGCCATAGCTAATGCTAAACAAATTCTTCCGTCAATGATGGCTGCTTTCCTCAGAGTGAATATTGAGAAAATATTGACAATTATATTGAGCGTGTGGGGACCGCTTAAAGAACATAAATTTTATCAGATTTTGATGAATCTTCAAAACTATCCGTGTCTGCTTCAATCAAATTCAGGCCAGTGATATTTCTCAAAAATTTATTCGTTTATATGGTAGCAAATGAAAAAAAAGCTTCCGAAATGGTATTTTAACCACTGTTTGTCGTGTATTTTGTACACGGTGAACAGTCCATTTGCTGATTACACTATTTTGCCTCGACCGTTTTTATTGGAATTCGAATTTTTACTAATGGTTTGGATTGTTCACACTTGGTTAAATTTTATTCATAGATAAATCATTTCTACAATAGATTAAGCAGGTAAACAAGGTAGGTGTACGTATCGACGGTATAACAAGATAAATACAGGTCGAGTGGTAGTTATATACTCAATACACATACTAATTTTGAAATTCTGAATATTATTCACCATATCTTGATGTCCAATTGGTCAATATTGATGCCCAGTCGGTCATATTCCTGGCCTGACATTTGGAAAATATTGCAGGACATGTCCGGAAAGTATGGCTGAAATCCAAACACTAAAGAAACCAAAATACGACGCGAAAAATGACGAATTTCGTAACTTTCGACACAAATTTTCATACTGTTGTAGGTGAGTTGACAACGATTTTATTTTTTACTTTGTTAGAACAGGTCAAGCTGCAAATATAACGATTTACATTTTTATCGCAAACCCTGCTCCAGTGGAGTTATCGAAATTTGAAGAAAGGGTATAATTCAGGTATCTCTAGACACGTATCGTGTGAAGTATCCGGACACCTTTGGAAAATGAACTTGAACCGGATGACCATGATAATGTGGTAGAGCAAGATACCTGCTATCATGAACAACCCAAACCTAGTTCTCCAGGGTCACGTAACAGTGGTAATAGTGCGACGAAAATACCTAAAATTTGGCTTGAAAATGTCAAAAAACTGCCGAAAAACGTAAAAGGCCTGTATCTCGAAAACGGTTGATTTCTGAAATCAGTGATTTTGGCTGAGGAGTATGCTCGATGGGTCTACCAAACCCTGTAAATATGAACTCAATCGGCCGACCCCCACCTTCGAACCTTCTGCATGGTTTTCTCGTGGACTAGCTCTTAACACCCTTTAGAACCCTGGACGTTACGAGGTACTCCAAGAAACAATGTAAAATAAATATAAATTTTTTACAGTGCATTATTTTACAGGTCAATAGTACAGAGTTAGATAGTAGAATGCGTCCATCGCCCTATTCCTAGCGTGTCGTAGAAGCCGACTCTTGGGTCGGGTGGCCGATAAGCTACGCCTTGGTCTGCCATCAATGATGTCGAAGGTTCGAGTCCCATTCTCTGCTATCTTAGTGACAAGGTGCAGGAGTAGCCTATCCGATCACTTAGGGGTACTCCAAGAACACAAGCAGATTATCGGCGATAACACGTAGATTGACATGATTTAGGTATCGAAACCACAGCCGCAAGTCAGAGGTGACCAGCCAGCTAGAGGTCGAAGCGCGGCACTCTAGACCACTAGGCCATCCCAACCCCCCACCCTTTAAAGCCCAGGACGTGTAAAATAATGCACTGTAAAAAAATTAGACTTATTTTACATTGTTTCTTGGAGTACCTCGTAACACCCTTTAGAACCCTGGACGTTACGAGGTACTCCAAGAAACAATGTAAAATATGAAGAGAAGACATGTTTTTTTTATCAGAGCTGAGTATAAACGCAATGCGCTTTCCGCCTCAGTTAATTCTACGGAAGCGTAATAGGGCCATTACTTTTTATTCTCTTCTAAACTTTAAAGCCTGTAAGTCAATAACTTGAAAATTCCGGGTAGTAAAATGCCATACAAGAAAGATAATACGCCCACACAGCAACCTTGACACACATACAGGCTACCAGAAATGTAACGGATGTGTAACGGATAAAAGCCTGGACCAAATATACATCGCAGTTGGTTATAACTTCGTTAATACTTCCGGGGACGGGGGGGGGGGGGGTAGATGTCCTTGTGTCTCGGTCTATAACCGTGCCGTCCATTGCATAAAGCAAACCGCTTATTTTATAATATAACAGTAACTTGAAAAACAGTCACTAAGATAGCAGAGAATGGGACTCGAACCCTCGACATCATTGATGGCAGACCAAGGCGTAGCTTATCGGCCATAGGGCGATGGACGCATTCTACTTTCTAACTCTGTACTATTGACCTGTAAAATAATGCACTGTAAAAAAATTCTTGGAGTACCTCGTAACATCCAGGGTTCTAAAGGGTGTTACGAGGTACAGTAATGCAGATCCGAATGTAATCAGTCAGCAACCACTCGACATCGTTTCCGAACCATTCGGTCTAAATAATAGGACAGCTGTCCATGATCTAAGATTGGCATTGTTAAATGCTAAGATTAATGCTATTGTGGATGAACATAAGCTTAAAATGGAGATACTGCGACAACAAGTCTTCGAAAGCTAATGGAACCCCATCACGAAATCCAACGGTATTCTGTGGTGGCATACCTAAAACGAATTCGAAACAAAACACATGTTGTCATACTGGTGTGCATAATGCATTGTTTTTATATATTCGACATAAGATTTTCGATTTAAATTTCCGAGACTGTAATGTATATAATAAAGACGTCGTTTGAATGTATATATTGTGTTTGTTTTCTTGTCCACGCTGTCTGTTTACTGTTACTAATCACACGACAAAGACTAAGTGAGTATCTAGACGTTTATTCCATATTTTAGATGCACCGACACCGAAAAACATATTCTCCACAATGTTTATCATATAGCCGTCATCACTTGACGAATAAAAGGTTGCATTACCAGTGTAGTATAGAAATAATTGTGGGCGTTGTCAGAATAAATTTCAAGCGCTTTAATTGACCCCCCCCCCAGCTCAAACTGGAAGACCACGGCGTTTCTTCAATGCGGGCTTCCATTTATTTTTGTGCCTCGTGAACTAAGAATTATTCATCGCAATTAATTTTTGGAAAATAATTTTTGATTTTGAAAAAATAATTTTTGATTTTGAAAAAATAATTTTTGATTTTGAAAAAATAATTTTTGATTTTGAAAAATAATTTTTGATTTTTGAAAAATAATTTTTATTTTTGAAAAATAATTTTTATTTTTGAAAAATAATTTTTATTTTTATAAAATAAATTTTTATTTTTATAAAATAAATTTTTATTTTTGAAAAATAATTTTTATTTTTGAAAAATAATTTTTATTTTTGAAAAATAATTTTTATTTTTGAAGAATAATTTTTATTGTTGAAGAATAATTTTTATTTTTGAAGAATAATTTTTATTTTTGAAGAATAGTTTTTATTTTTGAAGAATAGTTTTTATTTTTGAAGAATATTTTTTATTTTTGCGAAATTATTTTTAATTATATAGAAGAATAATAATCAATTTTGTAAAACAAAAAAAAGAAATAAATTTAATTTGAAGAATAATTTTTTTTTTGTAAATTTGTTTTCAATTTTGTAAATTTTTTCTCCATTTTATAAATTAATTTTTAATTTTATAAATTAATTTTTAATTTTATAAATTAATTTTTAATTTTATAAATTAATTTTTAATTTTATAAATTAATTTTTAATTTTATAAATTAATTTTTAATTTTATAAATTAATTTTTAATTTTATAAATTAATTTTTAATTTTATAAATTAATTTTTAATTTTATAAATTAATTTTTAATTTTATAAATTAATTTTTAATTTCATAAATTAATTTTTAATTTCATAAATTAATTTTTAATTTCATAAATTAATTCTTCGCTTTTTTAAGTTCAAAACTGCATTTTAAAAAAAATGGATGCTTGGTTTACTACTATAAGGGGGTACCCTGTCTTCATTTTGTTGTCAACAGACGCTTGTACATTCGACATACCTTAACGATTTTAGTACATCCATTTGATATCATCAGCACCCAAATAATAAACCTTTCAAACTGTATGGGTTTGTTTGAAATTGTGAGTATTAGAATTGGTGTGTGTTTGTCGTTATTTGTCGAGATGGAGTTACTTTCTTGGGGATAAGCTTAACCGGACTACAAGACTGCAGATATTCTATTTCTTTAGTCTGAAGAGGCATTTTCCCCGTCTGGACATATAGCCATTCTGTTGTATGAGGCTATATTTACTTTAACACATTATTAGTCGATTATTTACTCACATTGGATTATCAAACTACAGACCATTTTCCCTTATGGCTTAATGATAGATTTAAAAATAACGATTACAACAACCGTAATGAAAACGCTTTAATCACCTGTAATTGTTACAAAAAACTTGACCATAATTTTCAAAATAGAAAACGTTCTATAAAAAAATCGAAATTTCAAAAAGATCCGGAAAGTATTCTGAACGATTTGTATTCTGTATGCCAATGCCATACTCCTGACAAATTGTCTTGTGCATCTTGTGTACTTAATCTAGCCCGACAAATTGTACATACTTTGAAAAAATCAAAAGCTAAGAAACTTGGTGTCCTCATACGTACAGGATATTATCTATTCTTAAGCAACTTAATGAAAGCTTTCTTCCTCAATATTACGATGTTATTACCGATTTGATAAATAGTAAATTTTCACCTAAACATTCAGCACAACCTCGTAATGTACATAAGAAAAAACCCGAGGTATTATGCAAAATACTTTTTACAGATAAACATATACAAGACATAGGATTGAATAGAATCAGTAATAAAATCTATACCAGATACTATCCCAAAAATTTCACCTACAGTCATATACAAATTTTTACCTCCAATTCGTAATAAAATATTTAACTAATTGTGTAGCGCTTTGAGCATGAACTTGGTTTATGGATATAGCGCATTATAAATATACTCATTATTACCATGAGACTATTGCAAACCTTAACGTTCAAGAATTTATTGACAGTTACGATAACACTACTTGTCAATGCAATAACTCTCCTTTTAAAGATAAGTTTCATACATTGACAGGAATTTCGCTTTGGGCCACAATTTCGAGAACAACCAAGTAAAACTAACTTCAAAAAATTATATAATAATCTAAAATCTCAAATCCGGAAATGCATAGTAGCTTGGTCTGATAAATTTCGTGCACCTTTAGAATCTTTTGGAGAATGGAGAAACAAAGAGAATCAAATATATAAAACTTAACCCAAGACACCCACCACCCGAAGTCCTAAAAAACGCATCTGCAGCTGAATGTCTTGCTGCTCTTCAAGAGAGATTTGTTCTAACACCTGTTGATAAGGCCAGTAATAACATTGCCTTTATCTGTAAAAAGTACTATATTAAAAATATCCTTACCGAAGTCGGAGTTTGGCCTAACACCAATAATGATACTTATAAATGTATTACGGAATTGGTTTACCAATGGGAACTGACCCCGCCCCATTTATGGCAAATGCACATTTATACAAATACGAATTCTACTTTCAAGACCATAAAAGAAAAACAGATTACAAGGTAGCTAAAAGTCTTAATTATACCTTCCGTTACATTGATGACAAAACACCAATCAATGATAATGGTAATTTCAATAAATATAAAGATGAAATATATCTTCCTGAACTTATATTAAATAAAGAAAATTGGGGAACTATAAATGCATCTGTTCTTGACCTGGACATCAATATAATTAACGATAAATTTAATGTCGGTATATTAGATAAAACGGACAAATTTGGTTTTGAAGTAGTAAAATACCCGTCAGCTTACAGTAACATACCAGATACTACACTATATAATGTTTTCTGTTCACAGCCATTACGATTTTTGAAAATATGCAACAAGAAGGAACTGTTTCTTTCACGAATAAAAACTCTTAATTTTAAGTGCACGGCCAAAGGCGGATCACAATTACGCATTTTTAAAGAAATTTCTAAACTTCCATTTCTTCAGCATAATAGGTTTGACATTTCTTATAAATATATTACTGACTACATATTGGATAATGATTCAATATAAATTTTATCTTCTATAAATGTCTAGTCCTGTTTGGATTATCGCCCCTATTATTATGCCTTTGTGAATACACTGATAATCTACGATTTCTTCAGCATTCCTGTTTTGCGTTTCTTACGTGGGGTATTATATGATATTTATGCTATGGTTTGTACAATTACATGGTCTCAAAAACTTATAGTTTTTTAGATTTTAAAGTTATTTCATTTGGATTATCGCCCTTTTTTATCGGGAAATTGCACCTTCTAAGCGACGACGTCATAACAGCTATAACGACAGATTCACGTCACGTCATTCAGTTAGCAGACGGCGGTCTCCCTAGATGGTCTACATTCCTTTGCTTCCATGTATTCAGTTTTGTTTTTGTTTCTGTGACGGTTGTAATGTGTGTCCTAATGCATTCAATATACTTCAATCCTCTTCTTTGATTTAGTGCATCTAGTTTTTTGGAACTAGGCCTACTTCTTTGATACATTTGACGGTGTGGTTACTTGTACATCGGAATTTATACAACAATATGCTTGCATTCGTAATTCTTGCAACATATGACAGATCATGACTCATACTGACATTATATAATTATTTCCTTGGGTTTTACTCCCAACTATGAGTGAAGTCTGTGTCACCACAGGCCCGGGACTGTACAGCGCAGTGGACGCTTACGGCTAGCCCCCGGATCCATTCACTCTTTTTGATTTGTTTTTGTTTGTGGTCTCTTAGAATGATGTCTTGGTGCAGTCCCCCTGCACTTACTATTGAGATGATCAGGCAATAAGAGTTATATCGTCGGGAATAAGTTATCTCTTTTATTCACAACTTATATGAACATCACTTGGAAATTTCCCCCTTCATCGACATTCAGTCTAATACCTTATAAATGTACTTCCATTTCCCCATAACGCAACACAGCTGAATTCCGTTTTTATAGTAGCGGTTTGTAAAGGGTTTTTACTAAAAGTACAATTACCGAAATATAGTTCAAAGAAACTTTTTTGTTTGTACATAAATATATATTCCGTTACTCTATCTAGTACGAAACATATTTAAAACTCAATGTTTAAGTCAAACGAATTGACAAATCATTGTTATAATTGATTAAATACTGAAAGAGCTTATTTAACCAACCTTACTTCACGAGTACATATCATTCGAAAATAACTACATAAATCATTATACATATTTTTAGTATAATTAACTGATGATAGCCTATATATCTATGTCACTATTGTTTAATCTTTCCAACGAGATGTTTTTATATTCTGTTCGAAATAAAAAGAGCGATAATACTTATTTATATGCATCTTACAGAGTTCCACCGTCAATAATCTTTCCAACGAGATGTTTTTATATTCTGTTCGAAATAAAAAGAGCGATAATACTTATATTTTGCGTCTTACAGAGTTCCACCGTCAATATTTTATTATTTCAGTTTGAAAAAAGACTTTTGCATCTTGACATATATATCATATAGTAATATTTTTGACAAGTCACATATGTTATATTATGTACACTGATCTCAACACAAGTACTTGTGTTAAAACTAATCTACACAAGTTTGTGTTGTTTTGCATTGCATTAACATAAACTTGTGTAGATTTGTAAAAATCTTGTGTGTTTTCATATCAGTAACACAAGTAATGTGTAGGCCTACCGTCAACCAACGATTTTTTTGTTTTTTTTTTTGTTTACAAAGTCAGGATTCGGGAGTTCACAAGTTTAAGAAAAGTAATAAAATAAAAGGTTTAATTCAAATCTCGAAAATTATATGCTGTTCTTCACTGGAAGAGTGTGAGCACTAATTAATCAGACACTTGCCAGGCAGACCTGAATGTTAATTGGTGTTAAGTGTCTGGTTGTCTTTTTTTTTATTGATCCAATAAACTGATATATCAAAGGAATATATAGTGTACATGTGATTTTCAGCACACTTGTGTTTGTCAAAATTGATTCAATGTGCATTGGAAAACAATGAGTAAAACTCTTAGTAATGTAATTGGTTGATGTAATCGAAATTGGATAGTATATTGGTTAACTAAACAGTAACCAATCAAATTTAATTAATCTTCCAGATTTGTCTCATAATTGATTTATTTATACAATGGTTCTCCAAGTTATCTATACTCTATTTGATATTTTATCAGCGACATTCAGTTACACATTTAACTGTAGGACGCCACGTTTCGTAGTAGTGTCAACCGAGAGTGATATTTTTAAAAATATAATTGTGTCACGGGGTCGTTATAATAACACGCCAAAGACATGTAAGATTCTTTTATTACAGGTTACTCAGTAAATATATGGTGTTAAATGAAATGACCTACAAAACAACAATTACACCAAATGCAAATAAACAATATTACGGAAAATAATATTATACATAATACAATTACACTACTTTAAATTATAGCCGTTCATACTATACTGTATGCGAATTGAACACGTCATGCTTAAACTAATCTACAGCTGTAAAGCTATCGATAATAAATATATTGATTAATAAAGATTGAATATAATCTTACCATTCAACGTGTGGTTTAATACAGCTAATACATATGGAATATGCAATCTATAAAGGCATACACATGTAAATGTGTTTATTCCATATGTCTACTCTATACGATGTTCAGTTGTGGAGTGCAATTGAATATCCGTGCATTTCGCGGGTGGAGTTAAAAACCAATCGAATCATTCAAACAATCACACGTGACGGACACACCCAAGCTTACCGACAACGAACAAACTATGGACAACCTCAACACACAAAAATAAAATACGCTAGCGCAATATTAATATAATTATTAACCCTGCGACAATTGTCACACAGAATACAAGACCGCATCGATTTATTGTTTCTATGTATATTACTAATAATTTTAAAACAAACAAGTCAGACCAAGACTTGTTCTAGAACCTCGTAATCTTCAACGTACGTTATTCGTAGAATATTTTTCTGGATGTTAGAGACTAACTAAGAACAATTAAACCGGAAGTGTGTGTTTGAAAATGGCGGACATGGAAATGTGTTCCTAAAACGTCCCGGTAATTCAGCAGTCTAACGAATTTGTCTTAATTTTTCTGAAAACGTGCTTAATTAATATTATTCGGCGCTACGCCGTTGTTCAAATACTTGGAATTGCAAAAAACAACCCCAACTGGGACCAACAGGTAAGAATCTCTCTTCATTTTATACTCGTCCGGCAGCCATCTTTGTTTCGGGAAAAATGAAAAATACGTGTATATCAGGCATGGACTATAGATAGATACTAACTTTTGTACTAGTTTAATTGAAATGTAATCTTATCTGTGTAAAAGAAAAAAACCCCAAACAAATCAGCCTTTTATTTTTATATCAATCAATGTGTAATTCAGAAACTAACACCTGTCGTCTGAGGTTTCTCTATAATTTCGTTTGGGTTTTTTTTTCAGTCAATGATGTTAGCATATAGGTCTACTCCACAGAGAAAAACTGGTAACAATTTCATTTTCTTTTAATAAATTTTTTTTAATAATATCACTTATTCACTATCAGTAGTAATATCCAGTCAAGAGAGAGGGGAAATCGGGTTATAATTAAAGTTCACTTAACAGAAGTGTGCGATATACATGTCCTTGTATTAAATTGGTTGAATCAAGCAGGCCCATGCATGATATATGTCCTAGAATCAAGTAGGACAGGTCTTCCATTTCCGCCATTTTCCTGAGCACTGACCATTGTGTATGTTGTGTTTATATTAATTCGGCATAAACTTAGGAGTTGTTGTTAGTGTTTGTTGCATAAATCCTTTAAACTTCTAGATAATAGGCATTTTGATTAATTGTTTCAAAAATAACAACTAAACATTGAGCTGATATTTGTAGTATTTCCTGTGTAACGTATCTGAGCATGGCAGGACCGACAAACTGAAACATCTCTGTTAACCTTTCTATTTATATTTCTGTACGTGACGGGAAAATCAAAATATTCCCACATAGGACCTACTAAGCCTAATAGTAGTAATAGTAATAGAATGGTGTTTATTAGCTGCACCCTCATGTAAAAACAAATTTAAAATTCTAAATTTGTCGGTAATTCTGATTCTCATTCAATCTTGACTTCTCTGGTTTCAATCTCTGAGCAGTGAGCACGATACCATGCGAGGGTTTCTTAGCAGACGAATATTTATGTTATATTAAATCTGATTGGATGAATTGTTAGACTTAACTATTTAACCAATAAAACGCGTTCTTACAATAAACGTAGTACGCGATTATTATGACATGTACCGGTCTGTTTTATACACTGAAACGTCTGGACTGTACAGCGCAGTGGACGCTTACGGCTGGCCCCCGGATCCATTCACTTGATTTGATATTTTCCGCAGGTTAATCTTATAGGTTTTTGGTTTTCGTGTAGTGCGGTCCTCCTGCACTTACTATTAGAGTAGAGTTTTAACCCTTCGTACTGCAGAATGTTCTCGTTGTCGGGTTTTGCTCCTGATTGCTCACTACACTTATTATTTTAGCGTTTTCCGAGATTCTATCCGGATTATCGCCCTTATTGTTGAAATTTTTTGACGTTCTAACATCTGACGTCAACTGGCAGACTATCGCCATTGAAGAGACGACCATTGTCACGATCGGTCGCATTATTTCTGTTACCTCTTTTTTTTTTTTTTTTTTTTTTTTAAATCATTTTTAGTGAAGCCTGTACCATAACAGGCCCGGGACTGTACAGCGCAGTGGACGCTTACGGCTGGCCCCCGGATCCATTCACTTGATTTGATATTTTCCGCAGGTTAATCTTATAGGTTTTTGGTTTTCGTGTAGTGCGGTCCTCCTGCACTTACTATTAGAGTAGAGTTTTAACCCTTCGTACTGCAGAATGTTCTCGTTGTCGGGTTTTGCTCCTGATTGCTCACTACACTTATTATTTTAGCGTTTTCCGAGATTCTATCCGGATTATCGCCCTTATTGTTGAAATTTTTTGACGTTCTAACATCTGACGTCAACTGGCAGACTATCGCCATTGAAGAGACGACCATTGTCACGATCGGTCGCATTATTTCTGTTACCTCTTTTTTTTTTAAAATCATTTTTAGTGAAGCCTGTACCATAACAGGCCCGGGACTGTACAGCGCAGTGGACGCTTACGGCTGGCCCCCGGATCCATTCACTTGATTTGATATTTTCCGCAGGTTAATCTTATAGGTTTTTGGTTTTCGTGTAGTGCGGTCCTCCTGCACTTACTATTAGACCAAAGCGAGCGACTTTATTGTCCGATGTGTTTGTAAACCACGAAAACCAGCTTCCATCAGCGATTTAAAACAAGTTTTAATTGAAAGAGACCACACTGTTATGCAAGTCACTTTATTTTTAAACTAATGTATCGTGCTTTATACTAAATTATATCGGTAATCGTAAGAAAAAAATAAATCTAGATATACCGGTTTTCACTATAAAAATATCGTTCATCGTAACAGTTAAAAAAATCTCGGTATACCGATGAATCGTTTCAGCCCTAAATATAGAAAGTAGTCTTATTTCCCACTTTTTATTTTTCAGGCTGAAGCCCCCTCGGTGGCGAATTTAATGAATGATTAAAACAAGAGAAACCAAGCATCAATTTATTTTATAATTCTGGAAAAGAATGCATTTGAACCAATTCTTAAATAATTATTTTTTGTTTGTAATGTTAAGTATTCTTCGAAAACACAATTAGATTTTAATCCTCTTATTAATTTCTGTATAATATAGAAAGTAAAGTGACATATAAATCACTTAGAATTTGGTCGGAAATCATAAAAGTATTTAATAGACATTATCTAGAAACCAAATTTAGATCAGATATACCCAGAATTACAAAAATCCTTGACCTACATTAAGGTGACTTTTCCTTGCTTATGAAACGAAATAAGGTTTATAGTCGATCTCACTTCCAGTTTATTTCTTGTCAGCCAGCTATGAACATCCGGCTTTATTCTCTTCACACGGTTCACTGATTGCTGTATATTTCCCCAACAGTATACCAAATTATTGAAGATTGCAAAATGTCTGATCATGTAGGCCTGTAAATAATAATATGAACTGTGTCTACTACAATATAGCCTAAGCTTTACTCCAAAACAAAAGATGGCTTACCCCAACCTGTTTTTCAACCAAAACAAATCACCTATACAAACTATTGTCTTCTCCATGTTGAATAGTGTTCATGAAAACGATCAGACCACGCTCAGGTCGACCAAGGGCGACAATTCAAGCCCAGGATCGATTTATCCGTACCTTGGCCTTGAGAAATCGTGTCATCACAGCAAATCAGATCAGCGCTCGTCTTCAAACAGACACTGGTGGCCAGAAGATTCGGAATCGACTGCATTGGGGTCACCTTCGCGCCCGACGTCCTCGCGTGTTCCCTTGTTTGAGAGATCATCACATTCAGGCAAGACGTCGTTGGTGTAGGGATCGTCAACACTGGGATAATCGACGCTGGAGCAATGTGATGTTTTCAGATGAGTCAAGCTTCACTGTTGATTTTTTGGACAGACGTAGGAGGGTGTGGCGTCGGCGAAACGAGCGCTTCCATGACGTTAACGTCATCAGACATGATCGATTTTGGGGTGGTTCTGTTATGGTGTGGGGAGGCATCACTGTTGCTGGAAGAATGGCTTTACATGTTGTTGCAGGGCGTGTTACAGGCCAGTACTACCGGGACAACATCTTGGCAGTCCATGTTGTGCCGTTCGCACGACGTCATGGCCGCCGTTTCATCTTCCAGGATGACAACGCAAGATGTCACAGGGCCAGGATCGTTACAGGTTACCTCCAACAACAGAACATCACCACATTACCTTGGCCAGCACTGAGTCCCGACCTCTCCCCCATCGAGCATGTCTGGGACATGCTTGGACAGAGGTTACGTCAACGTCAACAACGTCCTGCCAATGTCCAAGATCTTGCTGCTGCGTTGCAACAGGAATGGGACAATCTGGACCAAAATGACCTTAGACGTCTCATTAGGAGTATGCCACGTCGGATCAATGCTTGTTTGGCAAACAGAGGAGGATTTACCCGTTACTGACTTTGTTGTGATGCTGAGGCAACTTTGCTGTTTTACCCTTATAATGGTCAATCTGTGCCTTACAGTCTAACGATAATTTGGAATAAATCGATGTGAACTTCATTTCATTTTGTCATTTGTTTCTTCGTCAGTTTCATTAGGTGACTTTAATAACACTTAAAAATCAAATATCCCCTACATTTTTTGAATAACAGTCTTACCCGATCAGACAATTTGCAATCTTCAATAATTTGGTATACTGTTGGGAAAAATACAGCAATCAGTGAACCGTGTGAAGAGAATAAAGCCGGATGTGTATAGCTTGCTGACAAGAAATAAACTGGAAGTGAGATCGGCTAACCTTCCCAGGTCATAAGCCTCCATGTCCGCCATACTTATTTCACAAATCGGAAACAAGTATGGCGGCTTGAGGACGTTAATTTTTTTTTATGATATTATTTCGGTATTTTTGTATTCAGCTTTAATATCTCACTTTTCTGTGTTATTAGGGTGATTCTGCCTTACAATCTACTCTTATATCAAATATTTCAACTGTCAAGGGTTCATTAAAGGGAACTCAGGAGGTCGAATGGTTAACAGGCACACATTGGATCAGGAGGTCTGTCATTGAGTCAAATATGTCAATTGTCAAGGGTACTTTAAAGTGAACACAGTCGATCCAGGTTTCTACCCATTTGACCCAGTTTGTGTCAAGTGGACGCTTAACCTCAATTCTATCTCCTCTTTAAAATGCACGGCAATGTGTACATTAGATCAAGGTTTTTTGTCCTATCCAAACAACTATATATTGTCCCTTCCCACGCCCTACACTACTGACATGGAGGAACTATGCTTGGAACTCCAGTTGAAATTTCTCGACCAACGCCTTATACTCACCGTGGCTTCCCATTGCTTATGATTTGTAATTGTATATAAATATTTTGTACATATTATTCAATATTTGCCATTGTCTCTGATGTGTTTATTTTTCAATCCTGCAATCTTGATGCTTTGCTCCTTATATGTACAAAATATTCATTTTTTGGGGGTTTGTTTTCCTAATGAGGAAAGAGTTCTACACCATTTTATTACTCCTGTAAAATAGGTCATTTTTCTTTTGTTAATTTTCTGTGTATGCTAGTTATTTCTAGATTACTCACTAACCACTTGTAATTCGACTTATAACACTTTTCACTTTCGTTAACATCTTGTTGTTTATTTATGATTACATTGTCACTTTGTAAAGTGCCCCTGAACATGTTATATGAAAGGGTGCACTATAAATATGCTGTAATAATAATAATAATAATAATAATACAATAAAATGAACACTTTTTACGTATAAACACGAATGACAATTAAGAAATTATTTCTTACAATATACGGTATATTGAATGATTTAGTATTTTATATAATATTATTCACGGGGATATTACCACTCAAAATGAATATTACACCAAACTTAACGATACGGTAGTTTCACACACGGCTATATCATTTACTTGGGGTATTTCAACAATAAAATAAGTTTCGTTTTTCTTTCCGAAAAAAAAAGTTCAAATAGATATTAATACATAAAGACAAAAAACCAATGACATGAATAACTGAGCGTTCTAATCACCGATTTTTGAGGGGAAAAAAGAGTCGGGTTGGTATACATATTTTTTAAAATAAATGACCGTGGGTGTGGAAATAATATATTTTTTTGTAATAAACAACATACAAGGATATTATTCGCGCGGAGGTTAACATATTCCGTGATGGCGTGTGATCGTGTGTGTGTGTGTGTGCGGGCATGCGAGAGACATGGCTGTGTGGATGGTTGGTTGTCTGTTCTAATCACCATTTTTGAGTGAAAAAAGGGGAAGTAAGATTGGTATACATATTTAGCAAAAGGGTCTGAGGAAATATATACACGTTTTTAAATAAACAGCATGAAAAGATATCATTTGTAAGATGAGAGTGATAGAGAGAGGGTTTAATGAGTGAGAGAGAGGGACAATGCGTGT
The DNA here is from genome assembly GCA_948474765.1 of Patella depressa. Classification (NCBI taxonomy): domain Eukaryota; kingdom Metazoa; phylum Mollusca; class Gastropoda; family Patellidae; genus Patella; species Patella depressa. The sequence goes on along the minus strand of OX419720.1, from coordinate 40,020,019 downwards.
GTGTGTGAGAGTGAGAGAGAGAGAGAGAGTGAGAGAGAGAGTTTAATGAGTTAGAAAGAGGGGGTGTGAGTTTGTGCGTGTGATGGTGTGTATGTGTGTGTGTGAGAGAGGTGGAGAGAGAGATAGTTTAATGAATGAGAGTGTGAGGGAGAGAGAGCAAGAGTGAGAGAGTTTAATGAGTTAGAGTGGGGGGTTGTGAGTTTGTGTGTGTGTGAGAGAGAGACAGACAGACAGAGAGAAGGGGGAGGGGCTGTGCATGGTAGCAAGTTGTTTGTCTTTTCACCATTATCAAACATGTGATCCAACCTTAAAGCCATTATTGTTATTAATCAAATCACCCCTGTGCCAAATTTAAATAAGATCTGCTAGTTTTCAAACTTTCGACAATTTCAAAATTTCTTTTGTCTATATATACTTTGGCAAGACGTGTAAAATATCCCTAAAAATAGAAAATAAATAAAAATCCTTTCATTTAAATGATAAATGACCAAACAAGTAAGTCATTTCGACAATCAAACACATAAAAAAATTAAAATCATTAATTATTTGCAAACGTCACAACTCAAACTCATATTGCTTAGTTCTCAATGGTATAAAATTACTACAAATAGACACTCAATTTCAAATCTTCCTCCAGATCGAAGAAATGTGGACACGCCAGTCGTGAATGAAACATGTATGCATTGTTAAAACGGTAAAGATTAATAAACAAGTTCAAATCTGGCACTAATTTGCCGCCATGTTAAAAAAACATACTACAAAATACAATTATAATACGTACACATCATAATTCAATTAGCAGTACGATATTTTTATAATTATTTTATTCGTATATGTATGTAAATTTGATAGTTGTTGCCACTTATTATGCAATACCTTGCAGAGGGAGTAATTGATGTAACTTGTATTTTACATTGGTTATAGTTTTGAAATGAAAACTATTCAGTCATTTATTTATAGTTTGAAACCTATCATCGGCAAAACAGTTTAACAAATGATATACCGTGCGGTGCGGTCTATATCTATTGACCACGGGAACAGGTAAGCGATGTTACTTTTATTGTAACGCAGTTTAAAATGGATTATATTTTCTGATGTAAATTTATTTGGGAGGGGGGGGGGGTAATAAAATATCACCATTAGTTAATTGGGTTTTAAACATTTTTTTAATAGTAAGAAACAATTTTATCTGATCGGGTAAACTAATTTTTTTCCCTTATTACGCACGACAGGGAGATGTTTGGGTGGAACTAGACAATATCGTCTAAATTCATTCAAAGTGAACCCTGATCCAGTGGTTGTTCTAAGGACATCACGAAATACATTTCCCGGCGCGGTACCTTTGTTTTTTTAAAATATTTTTTTCGGATTACGTTTACATAGTCGAAAACGGTGATATAAAAGCTTCGTGTATTGATGCTAGAGACGTCAGTAAACGATACTTTTAAACTTCTGAAACAATAACTTATTCTTATGTTCTTTTCAATCAGTAAGTAAAGATTGTTAAGAGTTCGTTTTAGTTTTCTAGAGACGGCAATAGTGGAGCGAGACTTGCGGGGGGAATGAAATTGAATATGCGCGATATTATAATTTCATCTCTCCTATTCTCCATATATTTATTGATAACAGTTTAGTATATATACATATATATTTAACACGTGTTAAGTAAATGCCTTTAGCTTTAATCTGATTCCTTTTTTCTATACATAACAAATTGGTATTGCCGGAAAACATTTCTATCTTGAATTATCCATGCAAATTCATGGTTGGTTGTAACCAAACTCCTTGCATTCTTTTAATGCGTTATTGCTATTCGTCATTCTAGTAAATATAACACCGTCTTACATCAATGCCTCTCTCCTATTAGTTAATTGAATTGTGAATTGTAAATCATCGATTAGATATAGTCAAACCTTGGACATTAAAACAAGTTTCTCGTGTATAGAATTATATCATTGCAATTCAAAAGCTTATTTTGATACCATCGTCAGATTAGACTCCATATCATGACAAACTAAGCCGGTAGCTAATCCGTGTCGGTCATTTGAAGACAAACATTCTATAGGGAGCCTACCTACGGATAAACAGGTAAAATAACTCAACGGCCTAGGATTCCATAAACACTAGCCTATAACATTCAAATATTTACATTTCTTTTGGGGGGACAATCATTTACATTTTTCAAAGTCAATATTCTGATATACAACTATAAAACATGAATACAAGCTTTAATTCTTTCGTAGACTTGAGTGGCTGGTTGGGATTAATTTAACAAAACCAAATATGCTATTAGAGTAGAGTTTTAACCCTTCGTACTGCAGAATGTTCTCGTTGTCACTACACTTATTATTTTAGCGTTTTCCGAGATTCTATCCGGATTATCGCCCTTATTGTTGAAATTGTTTGACGTTCTAACATCTGACGTCAACTGGCAGACTATCGCCATTGAAGAGACGACCATTGTCACGATCGGTCGCATTATTTCTGTTACCTCTTTTTTTTCAAATCATTTTTAGTGAAGCCTGTACCATAACAGGCCCGGCACTGTACATCGCAGTGGACGCTTACGGCTGGCCCCCGGATCCATTCACTTGATTTGATATTTTCCGCAGGTTAATTTTATAGGTTTTTGTTTTTCGTGTAGTGCGGTCCTCCTGCACTTACTATTAGAGTAGAGTTTTAACCCTTCGTACTGCAGAATGTTCTCGTTGTCGGGTTTTGCTCCTGATTGCTCACTACACTTATTATTTTAGCGTTTTCCGAGATTCTATCCGGATTATCGCCCTTATTGCTGAAATTGTTTGACGTTCTAACATCTGACGTCAACTGGCAGACTATCGCCATTGAAGAGACGACCATTGTCACGATCGGTCGCATTAATTCTGTTAGCTCTTTTTTTCTTTTTTTTTTCAAATCATTTTTAGTGAAGCCTGTACCATAACAGGCCCGGGACTGTACAGCGCAGTGGACGCTTGGCCCCCGGATCCATTCACTTGATTTGATATTTTCCGCAGGTTAATCTTATAGGTTTTTGTTTTTCGTGTAGTGTGGTCCTCCTGCACTTACTAATAGGCTTAGTATAACTCAGACTACACGTGACATGAACTCAACGTGAACCCTACATAGCTGGCTATAAAGGGAAATACCCACCCGACCCCCCCCCCCCCCAATACCAATAAACAATTTGGTGGACCCCATACCCTTGTTACAAAAGTCAAACAAAATCAAAGAATAAACACCTGCACACTATAACAATACCTTTTTTATTATTCATAACCTCATTGTTCAGTCAACAATAACCATATTCAAGCTATAAATAGAACACCTGTGGAATGCCAAACTCTGACGTCACACCTTTGGAATGTGACTGACGTCACACCTTTGGAATGTGACTGACGTCACACCTTTGGAATGTCTGGAATTTCAAAAATGCTCCAGAACGCCGTCCCTACTGTTTGTTTTATTATGCGGGTGAAGAAGTAGATACAATATTTGACACTTTACCGAATAGTGGAGATGATTATAAACATGGCAAAGACTGCCTCACAGACTATTTCAACCCACAGAAATTCGTTGAATATGATGTCTTCAATTTTCGTCAAGCCAGACAGAAACAAGATGAAACAATTAGCAGTCAACTGTGATCTTGCTGATGTCGACAGAGAAATCAAGTCGCAATTAATTGTCCAATGTTCATCGAAGAAACTTAAACGAACAGCTCTACGAGATCCTGAACTCACACTCTCGAAACTCCTCAAGCAAAGTAGAACTGCAGAACAGGCTGAACGACATATAAGCCGGGTGGAAGAAGAGACACGCCCACCCAATCTTTCAAAATTAAATATCAATAAAATAGGTGATTTTACTCGAAAAAAGCCAAGTTTCAAGAAATTTCGTCAACAGAAACCAGATGCAGAAAAAAGATCTGTTGGACAGAGAACTCAATCCCGCAATCACTGTAGAGGAAAGTGGCCTCATGATGGTGGCATGCGAAACTGCCCAGCCCGAGGTAAAGAATATTTACACTGTGACATAAGCAATCACTTTGCTAAATGTTCTCGATCTAAGACTGGTATTGGATACAAGTTCCGCAAGCATCAAGGACTGAGACAAGATGGCTACAACGAAACTCAAAGACATCAAGTCAATACCATGCCGAATGGAAATTCCGAAGAAGAAACTTCGAGTGACGATAGTTATGTCTACTCTCTCCAGAAGAATCAATCAAAACCCCCAACAAGTAGAATCCAAGTTGGAAAGTACCACATTCCAATTAATTTTATCATCGATACTGGCACTATTGATATAATTGGTAAAAACAGTTATGAAGAATTACCTATAGCTCTCCAGTCCACAAGCATGAAGATTTTTCCATATGCCTCAAAGAAAACAGTGAGTTTACTTGGGAAGTTTGAAACTAATTTGAGAAACCCTGTGAACAACAAAACAACAGACAGTACCTTTTATGTCTCTGAATATAGTAATGAACCACTCTTGACTTTCAAGACTTCACAAAATCTAGGATTGATACAACTACCGTCAATCAACAATATCAACTCGAGTCCTTCTCTTGAAAAACTGGTTGAGGAATATAGTGACATATTCCAAGGACTTGGAAAACTTAAAGATTATAAAGTTCATCTATACATAGATAATTCTGTTCCTCCAGTCATTCAACCACACCGAAGAATTCCATTTCATCTACGAACTAGAGTTGAAGATGAAATAAAGAAGCTATTGGATCAAGACATCATTGATCCAGCTAAAGGTCCTACGCCTTGGATTTATCAAATTTTTGCTTCACCAAAATCAATAAATCCATCAGAGTTACGTTTATGTATCGATATGAGAGCATTCAACACAGCTATAGAACGTGAACGACACATCACAAAGACCGTAGATGATTTAATAAATGATCTGCACGATGCCAAAATCTTCTCAAAACTCGATCTCAATCAAGGGTATCATCAACTAGAACTCGATGAAGACTCTAGAAATATCACAACCTTCTCGACACACATCGGATTGTTTCGTTATAAATGGTTAATTTTGGAACAACATCAGCTGCAGAAGTCATTCGGAAAGACAAATATAATTCTTCTGAAGAAGATGAGGAGGATACTGATGACCGAGATATAGTTGATAACTGCGCAGATAAAAACCGTGACCCAATTAATCAACATAGATCTAGATATCCCCATCGTAAAAGAAGACCACCAAGGTGTTTGATTGATGAGATGTGAACCAAGACATTGAACTCTGTATTTAGTTTCGTTATTAACAAAGATGTGTTTATAATGTTAAGTTGTGCATAAGGAAATATCATAGAGAATGATATGAACAGTGTAAATTAACAATTTCTGTAATGGTAATTCTAAGTGTTAGAATGACTTTTAAAAGTTTCAAAGGTTGAAATTTAAATTTAAGTTTTATAAGACTTTTCCAGTTTGATAATAGTATATAGACTGTAATCACATTCTTTATTCAAGTTGGGAAGGATTGTCGTATTCACATTTATTATATATGTCGATCCTAGTCCATATCTCATATTAGCTATTGTAGATCCAAATACATATATTGTAGCCAACCACTCATTACCACACTTCCGTTGTACAAATGTCTCTCACTAGTCTCTTATCATCCAAACAAATATTCTACGAATATTAGTCTGGATGGGTCCTCAAAATTTGACAGAAAGTCGGTCACTGTCTGGATTATCCAGTCTTTTAAGTTACCACGTGCTGAATCTATCAAAACATCTCGCTTGTCAACAATGACACTCTCTAAAATTTTGTTCTAAAGTTTTTTAATTGAAATGGTAATTTTCTCTCGTCATGAATCAAACGTATGGCTTCTCACAATCTCCTTAATCACGATTCGTGCTGTTGTATCGTCTCTATTTTGTTTCTAATAATAGATGTGCCAAGTGAATTGTGGGATATATTTTATCCTCGCCTTATAGAATCTATCAAAATCGGCCCGGCTTCATAATATCTATCACTTACCGGGACTTTAGCCAAAGGGTTCCATTGCCCATGCGTAACCGGGAGTTTGGTTTTTTATGTGGTAGATTATCCAGTAATTTTCGTCAATAATTGAGAACCGACCCAGACCCTCCGTGCATTGAAGACTAGGGGGGTCTGGGTGACCGAGACTAGTCTCTCACTGAATAAACGGAGCAAATGCATCAAACATGACGGAGTTGCAAAGTACAATGCGCAGAGACGAGTGCGCATCGAGTTGGCTGGCTGTGTCTATTTACATCGTCTGCTCTATTTATAAGATTATTAAAATACTATTAATGGATCGCCTGTTGTCTTTTATAACTGACACTGTTTATATTAGGTTTTGTCTATCCTATAGTATTATAAAGGCGACAGTGCAATCACGATCCTATATAACAATCAATTCGCAGTTCTATTTCAGTAACGCACCTCTACCTGTTCAAATGAATGAATGATCACATTGACTTGAAATTTTTAGAGCATGTTCAGGGGGACTAGCCATGACCTCACACCAAATTTTAAGGGTAAGACTTGAGGGTACCCTGACCCTAAATCTAACCCCAGTCACAAAATGGAATTATGAAATCCAATTTATTTCAAACAAACAATACCAGGCCTAGTAGTGATTAATATAAAAGAAGGCGGCCTATATCCTACCACACTTGGACAAATTCGGAATTTAAAATTACCCCCCCCCCCTCTCTTTCTTCTCTGTATGTCAGTCTCTCTCTCCCTCCCCTCCATCTCTGCCTCTGTCTGAGCCCTTCTCTCTGTCTCTTTCTTCTCCCTCTCTCTCTTTGTCTCCTCTCTCTCTCCGTCTTTCTTCTCTTTCTCTCTCTGCCTGGGGGGACGGCCTAGTGGTCTAGAGTGCCGCGCTTCGAGTCGACCTCCAGCTGGCCAGTCACCTCTGGCTTGCGGCTGTGGTTTCAAGCCCTGGTGTGAGCGTATGTGGCATGGAGATAGTGGCGCCTTCTCAGCCTTGTGGGTTTCCTCCGGGCACTCCGCTTTCCTCCCACTGCTAAAGACCCCTACGCACAAGCGAATTATTGAAATAAAATGAAACCATATTATGTTAGTCTCAAAATGACCTAGTTTGCGTGGAGTGGACCGTAAACCCCATTTCTCTCTCTGCCTGTCTCTTTCTTTTCTCTCTCTTTTTGTCCGTCTGTCTATACCCCCTCTCTCTCGCCCCCCCTGTCTGTCTCCTCTTTTCTCTTTCTCCTCTCTCTGTCTTTCTTCTCTCTATCTCTGTCTGTCCCCCTCTCTCTCTCCCTCTCCCTGTCTCTCCCTTTCCGTCACCCTCCCTCTATCACTGTATATATGTCTGTCTATCTTTGCCTCCCTGTCTTTCTCTCTGTCTCTTTCTGTCTGTCTCTTTATGTATGTCTCTCTGTATGTATGTCTCTCTGTATGTATGTCTCTCTGTATGTATGTCGTCCTCTCTCTCTCTCTTCTTTTCTCTCTCTCTCTCTGTCTCTTGCTTCTATCTACCTCTCTGTCCCCCTCTCTCTATCTCTGTCTCTATAACTCTCTCTCCCTCTCTGTCTGTCCGTCTGTCTCTGTCTGTCTGTCACTCTCCATCTCTCACTGTTTGTCTATATGTCTGTCTACCTTTGCCTCTCTGTCTTTTTCTCTCTGCCTCTTTCTGTCTGTCTATCTCTGTCTCTGTATGTATGTCTCTCTGTATCCCTGTATGTCAGTCTGTGTCTGCCTGCCCCTCTCTCTCTTCCTCTCCCTGTCTGTCTGCCTCTATGTGTCCGTCTGTGGCTCACTCTGCCCCCTCTCTCTCTCCGGCTCCCTCTCTCCCAATATCTGTGTCTCTTTCTTTCTCTCCTCTGTATGTCTATCATTAAGTTGAAAATGTAGGTAGTATTAGAGAGATAGAGGGAGAGAGAAACAGAAATAGCCAGAGACAGACAGACCGACAGGTAAGGAGAGACAAGGGAGGGAGAGGCAGACAAACAGAGAGATAAACAGATAGAGAGACAGGCGGAGAGGGAGAGTGGGGCAGACAGAGAGAGCGAGGGAGACAGACAAGAGAGGGAGATAAACAGAGCGAAAGACAGGTAGAGAGAGACCGACAGAGCGGGTGGAGACAGACAGAGAGGCAGACACAGGGGTGGGTCAGAGAGAGAGAGAGAGAGAGAGAGACAGAGGGGGGCAGACAGACAGACAGACATACAGAGAGAAAGACAGGGAGGCTGACAGAGAGATGGGACAGAGAGGCAGACAGAGACACCCAGGGAGACAGACAGAGAGAGAGACCACAGAGAGGGGCAGGCAGAGAGTGAGAGAGACAGGCTGAAAAAGACAGAGCGATAGAGAGTGGGGCAGACAGAGAGACAGAGGGAGACCGAGAGAGGGACAGAGAGAGACAAGATAAAGAGGGGGAGAGAGGGCAGGGACAGAGCGACATACACACACACACAGACAGGAATAGAGATAGAGACAGGCAGACAGAGAGAGAAGACACATAGAGAGACAGACAGAGCAAGAGAGGGAGACAGACAGGGAGACAGAGAGAAAGAGAGAGAAAGACAGTCACAGACAGGCGGAGAGGGTGGAGACAGACAGTGAGGCGGACACAGGAGGCAGAGACAAACAGAGACACATAGAGAGGGAGAGACACCGACAGACACATCAGACACAGAGGGAGACGGATACACAGAGAGAAAGACAGCCAAAGACAGTGGTAGGCAGGGAGACTGACAGAGAGAGAGGGACAGACAGAGAGAGAGGTAGACAGAGAGATAGACAGACAGACACAGACAGACAGGCATAGAGAGGGACAGACAGACAGAGAGGGATGGAGATAGACAGAGAGGCAGACGGGGGGGGGGGGAGTGAGACAGGCAGAGACAGAGAGAGACAAACAGACACACATAGATAGGCAGAGAGATATACATACAGAGAGGCAGACAGAGACACTGAGAGAGAGAGAGAGAGAGAGAGAGAGAGAAACAGGCTGAGAGAGACAGAGCGATCGAGAGTGGGGAAGACAGACACAGACATGCATAGAGATAGACAGGCAGATAGACAGAGAGAGTGGAGACATAGAGAGACAAACAGAGAGAAAGAGACAAAAAGAGAGACAGACAGACACATAGGGAGACAGAGGGGGAAAGACAGTCATAGACAGAGAGATGGACAGAGAGAGCAGGAGGGACAGACAGAGGGAGACAGACATACAGCAGTAGACGTACATAGAGGGAGACAGAGACACAGAGAGAGAGAGAGAGGCTGAGCAAGGCAGACAGATCATACAGAGAGGCAGAGAGAGAGAGACAACAGACAGGGAGAGCAAGACTCAGAGAGACAGACGGAGACATAGATACAAAGAGAGAGACAGAGCGAGAGAGAGGGGCAGACAGAGAGAGAGGGGGGCAGATGGAAAGGGAGACAGGTAGAGAGAGAGAGACAGATAGAGAGAGAGAGAGGGACAAAGCGACAGACAGAGATAGACATACAGAGAGAGACAGGCAAAGAGAGATAGCGACAGAGAGAGAGGCACGCAGAGAGAGAAAGAGACTAAGAGAGATAGACTGAGAGAGGCAGAAAGGCTGACAGAGACAGACAGACAGGGTGAGACATAGAGAGACAGATCTAGGTACAGAGTGAGAGAGAGTGGGACAGACAGAGAGAGACAGGGAGACAGACAGAGAGAGACGAGAGATAGAGGCGACAGAGACAGAGAGAGAATGACAGAGACACAATGGCGGTGCTCGATTCACAGTCCAGAACGTCCCGAATCGACAGAATTACAATCGAGTGACGCGGAATTCAATCCTGCCACAGTTCTGCCAGACCCGACAGCTGAGGTGGAGTGAGTAGAATCGTGACGTATTCCTAGGTAAAAAATATGTTTCAGCAGTCATGATTGGTTGGGATACTTTTTATACAGTCGACGCATGCGCTGTAATCCGAAATTCTCCTTTTCACTCGATTGACACCAGTTTTGGAATTCAATTCCGGAACTGTGAATCGAGTATCCCCTGAGAGAGATGGACAGAGTCAGAGACATACAAAGACAGCCAGAGAGAGAGACAGTCATACAGAGAGACTCAAAGAGAGATACACACAGGGGAGAGAGCAAGACAGACAGGCACAGACAGACATGCATAGAGAGGGACAGGCAGAGACACATAGAGAGGGGGGGGGGAGAGATTGACAGACACAGAGGGAGACAGACACACAGAGAGAAAGACAGAGGTGGACAGGGAGACCGGCAGAGAGAGGGAGAGACAGACACAGAGGGAGGCGGACAGAGAGATAGACATACAGAGACAGGCAGACAGACATAAAGAGAGACAGAGTGGGTGGAGACAGACGGGGGGGGGGTGACATAGAGAGATAGACAGACAGAGACACAGAGAGAGGACAGACAGACAGAGGGAGGGACAGACAGGGGGGTGACATAGAGAGATAGACAGACAGAGACACAGAGAGAGGACAGACAGACAGAGGGAGGGACAGACAGAGGGGAAGACAGAGAGAGAGATAGGGCAGGCAGACAGAGATAGACATATAGAGATAGACAGACAGAGACGCAGGCAGACAGGGAGAGAGAAACAGGCTGAGAGAGACACAGCAATAAAGAGTGGGGAAGATAGACACAAAGACAGGTATAGAGTTCGAGAGACAGACAGACAGAGAGAGCGGAGACACATAGATAGACAGACAGAGAGACAAAAAGAGAGAGACAGGCAGACAGACACATAGGGAGACACAGAGAGACAGAGAAAGACAGTCATAGACAGAGAGGTGGACAGAGACTGACAGAGAAAGAGAGGGAGAGACATACAGAAAAAGAGACAGAGAGAGACAGACATACAGAGATAGACAGACAGAGAGGGAGACTGACAGAGGGGGGGAGAGACATACAGAGAGGGAGATAGAGAGATAGACATACAGACAGACAGGCATAGAGAGAGACATACAGACAGAGGGGGGTGGAGACAGAGAGAGAGGCAGACAGAGGGAGAGAGAGAGAGACAGGCAGACACAGAGGGAGACGGACACAGAGTGAAAGACTGCCAAAGACAGGGAGATGGAGACAGACAGAGTGATAGGCATACAGAGATAGACAGACAGAGAGGCAGACAGAGACACTGAGGGAGACAGAGACAGACAGGCTGAGGGAGACGGGCCAGAGAGAGAGGCAGACAGAGGGAGAGAGCGAGAGAGTATGATATGGAACGTTTTCCATTTCTTGTTATATTCAAAAACCAAAAGAACATAGTCGTTTTGTTTTCATTAAATGCGCAACAATTTACAAAGGGACATCATAAATAATCATTTATTTAATCTTTCCAAATGTAATATACAGTTTCCATCCTCTGAAATGTAGGCTACAATTTCCGCACATTTGAATTATCGCAACATTCCATTTATTGATAATAACAAGTAAAGCCGTAAAGTCAAAATCCATACAACACAACTCTATCGAAGAGACGTCCACGTTATAATAGCAGCAGACGACATTAATACTAGATACAGTCAGCCACTCGATGCGCACTCGTCTCTGCGCATTGTACTTTGCAACTCCGTCATGTTTGATGCATTTGCATAAACGGATTGTCGCTCACTCTATATTCTCAACTAAATATAGAACCCAAGATCAAAATAATTTCGAGGGATTTTTTAATATCATCAAAAAAAATGTATACAACCTATCTGGGATGCTTTGCCAAGGATCCACGCCTTCATAGGGTCAGACTACGCATCAGCTTTTCACAGAACAGTAGAGGTTCGGACATATGCACAGCAGATTACACTTCGGTTCAGAGGGCATTATAGGCGATGGCTTGAGGGAAGCGAGGAGATGGGACTAAAGAAGCCCTGATATCAGTCACTGCGTAGATGTATGGGGTTAAGGGACAAGCAATCTCCTGAATCAATGGTACATCGTGTTTGGGAAGACGTAATGTGTCTAAGGCAAGAGAAAATAAAGGGTAGTCGATAATACCATGATTCCTCCCTGCTAATAAGTAGTGTCACTACAAATCAAAAGGGGTATCTTTTCGACGCAAAGATGGGGGTGGGGGGCTAACAAACCAGGAATTAACCAGCACCCATCGCCAGAAGAGTTGAGAGTAGGACAGTATAAAATCATATAGTTTTAATGGTCGGTCCTGAACTCCGGGAGTCATTGGTTGAAGAGAACATTGAGGAATCTGAACAGGATACCTATGAGCATACCTTTGACATTGCTTCCTCTGATGAAGACAGTTTCCTTCGAAGTTAGTTTTTGGTTGATTGGGTCTTGATTGATGTCTGCAATAACATGACGTAGAACACTATTAGTGTCAGAGATCAAGAACAAACTTAGCATTCCAGACATATTTTACTGGCTGTCACTGAATTTTGGGGGCATTGGTCACATCTGATGTTCTTAAGTTTATTTACCACCAAAATATTGATTCTTAAGTTAGTGGATGTGATCGCCCCTTACATTTTACACCTTGTTCCAATGTCGCACCTTTCATGTTAATTAAATTTCTACTTAGGGGTCATTGAGTGCACACCAGCATTATCCCCTTTTTAAGTAAATTGGAGACCAGAAATTTCTTTTTTAAGTTGATGATAATGATTTCTGATATCATTCCGTACAATTAAGGCTTGGTTTCACACTCGCACTTTTTTTTATGTTGATTAAAATTTTAATTACCGGTGGGGGCCAATTTTTTTTTTTAGATTATGTGATGCTTAGAGCTATAACTTCATTGATTTTATATGTCATATTTTTGCTCCTGGCAGTATAAAACATGTCCGTGCAGTTTTGTGTTAAATACCTGAAACAGATCACGAGATAACGAAAAAATAGTTCAAATTGAGTAATTGAGTAAAATTGAAAAATTGCAAATTGGTGACCTTTGACCTCTTCTTAAGTGACCTTTCATTCTTAAGTTATATTTCCTGGTTCATGGCATAATCCTCTATCAAATGCCACTGAAGTGGAATCCGCATTCCATGTTGAATAAACCGATTTTGGGGGGTACTATGGGTTGTTCCTCCTACCACACCCACCACTGGTGCAACTTAAGAATTGGGTTTCTATGGTCTGATAACCCAGCCATACACCACTAGCATCCCAAACCTTCCACACCCTAGCTCCCGGACTAAAACGTAATATAGAAAATTAAACTTCTTGTACGCGGACGTCTTGATATTGGATTATTGTAGCTTGCCGAAAAAAATCATTGTCACTACGTACACTTTTTTATTTCTTTAAAAAATTTATCACATGTATGCTACTCTATCTAGTTTTAAAAAAAAATAACGACTAACGAGAACAAATCATGATGACACTTTTCCATAAAGCGATGTTATAACTTGGAAGGGCCTGCCTGGTAGAAATTCCTGCAATAGGCGATACTAGTTTTTTTTGTTTAACACCCGTTCCTTATCTTTATTTTTAGTAGGTCAGCACTAACACTCGCGCAGTTGTTTGAACAGCTAAATTTAACCCTTGATCAACCCGATGGAACCCGAATGAACAATACTATAAAGACTAATGACATACTATCCATCCCTGCTTTTATACATATATTGTGCACAAGCTGCATGCCTCAAGATTGCAGTTGAAAATTCAGATGAGTTTGGGGATACAACTGAGACAAATACAAAATGAGTTTAGTGGATCCAAATAAGACAATAAATCGTGAACATAATTTAGTTATATGTAACAAAAAATATGATTGCGACAACTTGTTTTCAATCTTGTACGTCTTCATTAGCCCGGTTGATGCAGAACAGTATTCGTATAATTATTGCTAATATTTTTTTCTTTCTTTATAGGATGAATTAACGCTAATTAATAATGATGAATAACTAAAAAGATAGTTCATAGCTTATGTAGGTTGCTGTTACACGATACAGGAATATAATTAAATTCTTGTGCGTGTCACAGTAACAAAACATGTCTGTGGTATCCATTTTAGTATGGTGTGGGCAAGTAAGACATCAGAAATAAACAACTGTGAAATATCCATCCTGAAACTACATTGTTAAAACAGAAACCAATTTATTAGCGACATGTGAATTATATTTGCAGGTGATGATGAAAATATAAATGGTAAAGAAATCACCGATGATTAAACAAAGAAAAAGTTTACTTATTTTATGTTGACGTATATTGCCGTCGCCCCAGTCTGTATGTCACCTACAGGCCGTAATCCTTACGTGATCGTCTTGAAACTTTACATACTTACTCCTTATGCCCCCAGATCAACGCCAATTTCTTGTATTTGTTTTTCGTCTACAGGCCGTATTTTATAACGTATCATCTTGAAACTTTGCAATCTATTCTTTATACCCCAAGGGACATCTCTATTGTTTGTGTTGCATGTCACAACCACAGGAACAGGGTCACGACCATTTTCTTTTTGTGTGTCTGTATGTCGCCTACAGGCCACAATCATTAATGGTCATGAAAAGTTTCATTCATATCCGGTATTGATTTTGGCGCATGCGTGGCCCCAAGGGACAGAGCCACGTTCACTTCTTGTTTTTGCTTGGTTCTTAGTTTTTTTGTGATCTATTGGTCCAGTACTAACCCTCCATGGAGTCACCCATCTTTACCCCTTAAGGTAAATTTTTACCGTCATATTATTTAAATTTTGCATTTAGTGTGGTATGACATGTCAGCCCGTAGGATATGTATGCTAAAATTGATTTTTTTTGTGGTTCTGGGTTGATTAGGGACCAAGCTATCCAAAAATGTTGGGGTTCAAATATTTAGACCCCTTGACCCCCCTGGACCGGGATTTTTGACTTCCGGTTGGAAATACATTTTCCGGTGTCAGACTGGGATTGAATTCTGCCGATAATTTTGAGATTTTCATGATCTGAAGTTCATTCTGCGGTTTGTTCATCATGTTGACCTCATTCTAGGGTTCCAATTTTGCGACCTCTCGGGGGGGGGGGGGGCTTTTTTGAGATCCAAACCCATCTGACCCTAATCTATTGGCTATCTCTGCCAATAATGGTTGGATGTTCATAATCTGAAGTTCATTCTGGGGGTTTGTCATCATGCCGGTAGCAATTGGGAACAGTTTTCATTGAATTCCGGTGAGGAATACCAATTTCCGGTGTCTCAGCTTCACTTTATTAGTACAGCCCCTATCAAAACACGTGCAAAGATGTATAAGGCAGACCATTTTTGCTGCAACTGAATATTTTGTGACTTCAATTACAGCAAGACGGGCAGATCAAGATTCAGCACGGAAACATAAATGCTCTTGTCCAACTGCCACGCGTTTTCATTAAATAGCAGGAAGTTTTGGTAATCTGGTTAGGTACAAACGTCGCGTATCGCAGTGTTCCTGTGATATGGGGCGACAATCCAGCACGAGCCAGTGGAAATACCTCTCACTCAAAATTGCAATTGCCATCTACGTGCCGGTAGGTTTAATGGAACAGATGAATTCCTTGACCTGCGTAGGCAAGCCACCCTTCACCAGCTTAGTTGAGATGATATATTCTCCAAGCTTCTTGAAACAGAGGATAACGGGGTCATCACCAATATCATATGAATAGAATGACACGCTCATACCTCACCAGGTCCTTGCATCTGTAGCTTATGGGGATGTTCTCATAATTCTGCTAGACCTTGTACCTCGAGGCCATCAAGGCTTTAACTGCGGTACCCGCAAAATACAGAGAAGTACATGTGATCAAACGATTACATGTCATTGGAAGTCACAAGTGCCAAGACCCGATAGATTTCACAACCTCCCGGTGCTGACTAGGGAGGTCAGTTTGTTGGCACCACAAAAATATTGGTTTGTGCATGCTTTAGAAGTTTTCGAAGATGTCATAAGCCCCGTTTACACTTGGCCGCGATAAGCGTGCCGTACTGGGCACGGTACCAGGCCGCGATAAATTTCAAGAAATTGACCCGTTTACATTACCGGTCTTGGAACCGTGCCAAGCACGTAAATGTGGGACTCCCCACAGAAAAGTTAATTTCGGTCCCCTAAGCAAGTTACCTGGATGAAAAGAATTATGGCGGTTGATTTTGGTATGTGTAGCCATTGTGACAGACATGATGACAGAGCTGTCAAAGTTCGCGGGAAATAATCCGTGCTCAGACCGGTTAGCGTTTACACTACCAAAAGTTAAACCGAGCCTTCTTAGCACGGTTCCGAGACCACCTCACTTCAATGGGCCAGATTGGCACGGTACTCAGTACGGCACGGTTGTGTTTAACCCGTTTACACCACAAAAAAAATTAACGGTGCCGTACCAGGAACGGTACCTGGCACGCTTAAAATGTGTAATGTAAACGGGGTTTATAATTACTGAATTGGTGTACTGACCAGATCCCCGAAGTGGTTGGGATGGTTACCGTTTTGGGGAATGAAGACTAAAATACAAAAGAATTCAGTTTATATAGTACAATATAAATATACAAAATAACAATTTGTTTATGTGCGCGCACTGAATAAATTACGAAGTTAAAATGGTCCAACCATCGGCAAGATTGGTCATCAACGATACCATTTATCAGCGACTATTCATAGTCGATGCCATCCACAAAACAAACTGTCCACGCATCGGCAAGATCATACGACGATACCATTTATCGGAAAGACCATACATCGACGATACCATCTATCGGCGATTCTTCATCGACGATACCGTTCACAGAGCAAACCGTCCACCCATCGATACCATTTATCGGCAAGACCATACAGCGACGATACCAGTCCAACTGTCATAATCCATCTCCCAAACAAGCCAGATTGCAAGGTTTATATACTACCTGTATGCACGTGCATTGCATGCAGACAGTTTGGGCGAGCCTTAATATATTACAGGTAAACAGTTTGGGTGAGCCACGCGACAGAGTTTGGGCGACCGATAGTGATACTAATGACCGTGACACAAAGGCATGTGTACCTGCGCAGAATCTTACTCTGCCTGCCCCTCGTGGTTTAACTTAACTAACAGAAAGTGATTGTAAAACGACTGCACGGGCCGGTGCAGATTCCGGAATAATGGTTGACCTTGTGCATCGCTGTGCAAGGGTTTTAATATGGAGCGTACCAATTTGTTCAGGGGTGTTAAAGGGCTCGAGGATGATACCATGAACTGCATATTTATTTCCAAGATAGAAATTTCGTTGTTATTGTTTCTTGCGACTTCTGGCTTGTTATGATTTCTTTTTGTTTTTGATATCAAACTTGTTTGCTAGTCACAAACGTCAGATTTGTCTTGAATCTCATGACAGAACATTCCAATGACCCAAAAGTGACTGCACGAAACATTTACTATGCTTCCGATGCCACAAAAGGTGGTACTGCGTGGTAGATTTCTCTAAACGGAAATCGATCCGAGTTTGATACCGGAAATGGTATTCCCCACCGGAAGTCAATCTCTTTAAGTGTATCATAAATGGGATCGGCATGATGACAATTACGAGAATGGACTTTAGATCATGAAAATCCAACCATTATTGGCGGAGAAAGCCATGTTCTCCTTCAGAGGGGTCCCGATTTCGAAAATGCCCCTCCCAGAACCCCAACATTTTTGGATAGCTTGGACCCTATTCAACACAAAACAACAAAAAAAACCCATCAATTTTAGCAAACAAATCCCACGGGAGCTTTTTCTATTACATAGCATACCACACTAATTGACCAATCAAGCTCGAGAGCACTAATTTCTAAATAACGTGTGAATATTGATCTGTAAACAGATGGTGTCTATTCATAAAAAAATCCTAACAATTTTACACTAAGACATCACTATGACGTGAAATTCCAAATGGTGTCTAATAACGCCCTTACTAGTTATATTAGCGGAACAAGTTTGGTGTCTATACCGAGGTTTGATGAGTAAAGCAGTCCTTTACAACCATTAGGCTTCCAGACTTTCGTCTGAAAGACTATTGCTTTTACTAAAATTATTATTATTATGCTTTCAGACTTTTGTCTGAAAGACTATTGTTTTTAAAAAAAAAACTATTAGGTTTTCAGACTGAAAGACTATTGTTTTTTTTTTAAAAAAAAAAATTATTATTAGGCTTCGTCTGAAATTATTATCATTATTATATGTATTATATATGAAAGCTTATTGTTTCTGTTAAGATTATTATTTTTTTGTGTAGTTTCTGCAAATCGGATTTCCCAGAACCTAACCATAGGATCTATCTGAAACTTTGACTTACCCCCCCCCCAAAAAAAAAATGGGGTGCAAAAGTTGATTAAATATATTTTCAAAACCGGAAGTGCCACCATCTTGAAACGTAATTTAGTATGTAAGTAGATCTTACCAATGGGACTTCAAAGATATTACAAATTTTCTAAATTTTCTAGTTACTGATTCGTACACAAAATATGGAATTTGTCGATCGAACTGGAAGTGTCATCATTTTGAAATGTATAGAATTATAACAATATGATATATAAATATATATTTACAAAAAGACAAATGATAATTTAATCTACCTGTAGGTTACACATATGTGACCCGGCATAGGAAAATGAGTCACAATGACCTATAGTTCAAAAATGAGGTTTTGGCATAATCAAAGAGAGACTGGTTTCAGCTTTCCAATGACATATTAACTATTGCTTTACGACGTTTCATCTCTGAGGAATTGCGATTTGAGGTTGGGTGGTCTGGACATCCCTGTTTTCCTTAATTATGGCCGTCGCATTCGCGTTTGTTTGGTTTATCGACAAGAAAATCAAATACATTTGTACCATGGACCTTAATACATGCAAAGGCCAATAGTTAAAGACAAGAGAGAGATGGTATAGGCCTATCCTGAAGTGAAGACCTAAATGACTGAAAGTTAGTGTGTTTGTTCTAATCGAACTAATGACTAAAAAAGACAAAAACAAAAACATTGCGGAACTAGTAGTAGAGGTGCGAAAGTGCAATAGTGCCAAAACACTGTTGGTATATTTAGGGCCTACTGTAAAAGGAATTGTAGAAAACTGGTGGTACTGGTACCGGTAAGCTGTGAAAAAAATTATTACCAGCTGCAAAAAAGGAATGGAGAATACTAGTTAGTTAAAGGTAATTATTCTGTTATTATATATTTACGCCCACATTTTCATGAGGACATATTATGTCCTCATGAAAATGTGGGCGTAAATATATATATATATTATATATATTATATTGTCATTGCTCGTTCGCAAATCATGTAAAAATATAGTATATCAAGGTTGTGGATCCCCAAGTCTTAGTCTAGGGACCACAGTTTTGATCTGATTTTGATGGAACTTGAAACGTGTCTCTTTATGTCGAAAAGGCGAGGGGGGGGGGGGGTATGGTTAATGAGCGTGCGCACGCTGTATCATATGGTCTGCCATTGAGTCAACTGGCATGGTTTCGAATCCGCGGTTGTACGTGGCAAGGAGTAGGGTCGCCTGTCCTACTTCGTGGGTTCTCTCCGGGTACTCCGGTTTCGTCCCACTGCTAAAGACCCCTACGCGCAAGCGAATTATTGAAATAAAATTAAACAATATGTTAGTCCCAAAATGACCTAGTTTGTGTCGAGTGGACGTTAAACCCCATTTCTCTCTCTTTATGTCCCAAAGATTTTAGTTCCGTTCGCTAAAACTTGAAATGTGTGTTTTTTATAAAAACCCAAAGATCTCTGTGTGCCTTTCGATATTCGCGCATATCAGGGTGCATTCTGATTAATCACAGATCATATTTCGTTTCGTTTTTTCATAATCATAGTTCAAAATATCATTTTACTTGTCTTTACTACGTTAGGATCTGGAAGAGTTATCATTTACGTGTCTTGGACGGTGTGAGGGATAAGTCAACGTTATGGCGAACTTTAGGCATGTTTTGAACGTAACTGTGGGTAATCCATAGTAGAAACATCAAGGCTGATTGGTTAATCAAATGTGGGCGTATGTTTCGTTGCGTGGCGACCTATCTTTGTTTTTCGTGTAGTGGGGTCCTCCTGCACTTATTAATAGGGTCAAAAACCACTCGTTTAATACGAATTACTGTATGTATTTGTAGTCGAAAAATTCAATATGTCACAGCCTCGCCTATCCTACCTCTGCTTTTTGTAAAGTGCTGATCCCAGGGCCCAATCCCTGGCCGCGCTCCTTATAAATATGTGTGGGAAAATAAAATATACTATTCAAAAAAAGTAGGGGATATTTGATTTTGGGGGCATAATACTAAAATATGCAAATGACTACGAAAAAAGTCACTATAGAACCTAACAGAAGAAACATTTCCAGTTACATGTGACGCCCAAACGCACCAATAGCTACCGCATGGAATGCATGTGATGCTTGGGATCATCATGGGGTCCAACCCAAGGTTTGCACGATTCTGACTTTGAATGTTACAGTCATTGTGGCATTGAATTCCAGGGTGGAAACATCAGTTTAATTGTTTTAGTGACCAGAAAACAAATTTTGATATGCGTCGGCTTACCCAAAATGAAAGGTTACGTGCCCTTGGCATGCTACAGATCGGCACAACACAGGCGGTTGTGGCGCGGACGATGAATGTTTCTCAGTCTGTCATAAGCAGGCTATGGTCCAGATACCGTGATACACAATCTGTACAGGACAGACCACGCTCAGGTCGACCAAGGGCGACAACTCAAGCCCAGGATCGATTTATCCGTACCTTGGCCTTGAGAAATCGTGTCATCACAGCAAATCAGATCAGCGCTCGTCTTCAAACAGACTCTGGTGTGAGAGTGAGTGGCCAAGACGATTCGGAATCGACTGTATAGGGGTCACCTTCGCGCCCGACGTCCTCGCGTGATCCCTTGTTTGAGAGATCATCACATTCAGGCAAGACGTCGTTGGTGTAGGGATCGTCAACACTGGGATAATCGACGCTGGAGCAATGTGATGTTTTCAGATGAGTCAAGGTTCACTGTTGATTTTTTGGACAGACGTAGGAGGGTGTGGCGTCGTCGAAACGGGCGCTCCCAAGACGTTAACGTCATCAGACATGATCGATTTGGGGGTGGTTCTGTTATGGTGTGGGGAGGCATCACTGTTGCTGGAAGAACGGCTTTACATGTTGTTGCAGGGCGTGTTACAGGCCAGTACTACCGGGACAACATCTTGGCAGTCCATGCTGTGCCGTTCGCACGACGTCATGGCCGCCGTTTCATCTTCCAGGATGACAACGCAAGATGTCACAGGGTCAGGATCGTTACAGGTTACCTCCAGCAACAGAACATCACCACATTACCTTGGCCAGCACTGAGTCCCGACCTCTCCCCCATCGAGCATGTCTGGGACATGCTTGGACAGAGGTTACTTCAACGTCAACAACGTCCTGCCAATGTCCAAGAACTTGCTGCTGCGTTGCAACAGGAATGGGACAATCTGGACCAAAATGACCTTAGACGTCTCATTAGGAGTATGCCACGTCGGATCAATGCTTGTTAGTTTGGCAAACAGAGGAGGATTTACCCGTTACTGACTGTGTTGTGATGCTGTGGTAACTTTGCTGTTTGACCCCGGGTATCAGTCTGTGCCTTACTTAGTCTAACGATCATTTGGAATAAATCGATGAATGTGAACTTCATTACATTTTGTCATTTGTTTCTTCGTCAGTTTCATTAGGTGACTTTAATAACACTTAAAAATCAAATATCCCCTACTTTTTTTGAATAGTATATATAAAATACAAAAAAAAAAACCCAAAAACCACTCGTATGACCTCTGACACAAAAGTTCGCTACAACCGGTCAGATCTTCAAACAGTGCAGGCCATCGAAAGGATAAAAGAACGAAACGAAATATAGATCTGTATTTTAATCAGATTGATCGGGGTGTTTAACTTCCTTGATTATGGCGAAAAATTGCTTTTTATACACCCACATTTTTATGTGGACGAAAGTAATCGTCGCCCTTGTCTGTCAGCCTGGACGCCCGGCCACAAATGTTTGTGGACACTCTACAGGTCACAATTTTAATCCGATTTTAATGAAATTTGAAATATAGGTTTCTCTTTACCGGGGGTGCAGGGGGTTCATTGCACCCCTAGAAAAATATGCCCCCCCCCCCCAAGTGACAACCTTTCAATTATAAAATAATACACTTGATTATGATCACACAATGATGCTCTTAAAGATACATTATTGGAGAGCAATAACTGACTTTTGTCTTCCTTTGGGCCTCAGATGTCATAGAAATTATAACTTAAATCTTTATTCAAACAACAAGCCAAAAATTAACTCGGATTTAAAGAAAATTTCTTTGATTGATTTAATCAATTGATCGTGGGCGGAAATTCTTCGTGACGTTCACGTCATAATACTTCCGGAAATGAGCAGCTCATCACGCTGCCTTCCCTATAATACACACTGTCGTTATTATACGCGCTTCTGTCACTTGCGTTTCAGTAAAATTATGGAAATTGATAAACATCGCAGCTAACATCACCCCAGTTGAATGGCAACCTCATCGGATCACTGTTTTCTATTCGTCTGCTTAGGGGGTCAATGAGGCCTGCCTGAAGTACAAAAGAGTACACGCACTGCAGGCAACGCAAGAAGTCGGCTATTTATTATAATTTATTTACAATACTGCCTCGTTGATTTGGTCCATTCCTTTCAAACTTTAAAATCCTGTCGCAGACTTTCTCTTCTTATCTATATATCAAAAGTCGTAATTCTAATTGGCAGTAAATAATAAATGTAATACGAATTGAATTGCAGTCCCGTCTCAAACCGAATACGTTAACAGTATCAGTCATTGTTAATCTTTAATGGGGAAAATGCTAGATCTTATACAGTGTTGATTCAATGGAAATCAGTGGCAAATAAATGGAGCTCTGAGTAAATTCAATGCAAATACCTACAAAATAGTCGATAGCTGGAGAAATGAAACTTGAAACGTATGTCTAACAACTAACTGATCCTAGTAAACAAATAATATATACCATTATTGTAAAAAAACAACTAAAATCGTAACAAATCGGTGAGTGACTTCGGTCTTCGCGGTCTTTTCTTGTTCACATTTGATCAAGATGGCTGACCCCAGTGAACCCAGTGGAATGGCCGATCAACTTCGCCACGATATCTCAAATATCAATTATGACATAGAAGATAATACAAGCGACATTCGGCAATTGCGATCAATGGATTACAATCTATCAATAAGTAAATGTTTAGACAATCAGCTGAAGGCAACCTATAGAAATGATTTAGAGATTAAATAAACAAGGGGTGGTCTACGTTTATTTTGGAGTGCAGGTTATTACGCAGAATTTCGTCGAGTAGCTGATCTTTTTTTTTTTAAAAATCAGAGAAAAAACGACACATTACAAACTAAAGTAACTGATAAATGTGACAAGCGTAACAACTCTGAATCGACATCAACCTGTGTTTAGGCAAATAAAAAGAAAGGCTTCTTGGCTCTACGTCTTGAATATGTATCACACCACATGCAGCGCCCTTATTAATGGCGCAAATATTGACATCTTTTATAATGATCACTTTCCAGCTATTTTAGATCTTGTGGGTGAAATAGAGCTACTTCATTAAACCAAGCTGTTCAAGGCTCACTTTCTGCAAACAAAATTCCAGAAACACCCATCACTCCCCCTGAACCAGCATATCAATTTACACCAATAATGCCTCCGCATGGTAACAATACGCACAACCTATCGAAAACCAGGGGACTTGACACACCAAAAACAACATCTACACCATGCTCCCTGCATGATGACAGCCTTACAGTTACATCCCTCAAGCTGACAGCCGATACTCAGACTGAAACCAATATCTGCACCTCATTATTCGATCAGTCCCGAGCATCCTCGTCGTCATCAGAAGAGAATTTGAGTAACCAAACAGAAAATGTAAACGTAAGCTACTCTACACCGCTCCTACAACAGGATTCGATAGTGCGAAGATTAAACTTGTCAGCCCCTAACCCCAGATTGCTTGCAACTATATTAAAATCCAAGTTTAAGCCAAATAAAACTACGCCAGAAATTACCACACCTAAACCAACACCTTATGAAATAACTAACCTAACACTCACCATAACAAACCTAGAGCTCAGGCTTGAGAGTTTAAATAATCAGCTGGCTAAGGAAAAGGGAGAAAACGTTACATCTACTGATGAAATAAATTTCTTGGAAGAAAAAACTCAGGCACTATATGTCCAAGAAGAAAAATATCGATTACTGTCTGAGCACCAATCCAAAGAAATTGATAACTATAATAAACTACTTAATGAAAAGGTAGAATTAATTAATCAATTAACACTCAAATATGATGAACAATCTGCTTCTCATGCTGTCATGCTTGACGAGTTCAATATATCGAAATGTGAGAACAAGACCCTGCACACCGAGGTTACACAATTAACAAATGAAATTACCGCCATTAAACAATCTACCAACAAAGAAACCAATCTCCCTCAACTAACCACAAGTATAAAAAAAACATTGAAGAACAGATTCATATCAAATCTAAACGTTTTGTGAGTTATAAAGGCCCCACGACTTATACGACAAATACAGCCAACTCCGACACCCCTACTTCTATAAACCAACGCCTGTTGAATCTTAGCCAACAGCACAATTCTACGAATAATAAACAACCTAAATACCAACAAACTACACAAGACCTGCCAAGGATTGTCCGTCCTAAACCAAATATGATTCTTGGTTCGCCAATTCTTAAATACCTGGATCTGAAACGAATTGACAAGTCCTTTTCTACTAGTATAAGGACTATATAAGTGGTGCCAGAATTAAAGATATGATAAACTATGTTGAAAGGTTTCACCCATCCGCCATACCACAGAATATTGTATACCTAATTGGCTCTAATAACTCCTCAACCAATATGAATATTGAAAGGTGTTCAGAGGAATACAAAGATCTAGTAAGACTTACAAATTTGAAATTCCCATCAGCAATTGTCCACTTTATTGAGCTCTTACCTCGAGGTAAACAAACAGAAAATGATAATATTAAAAGATTAAACCAAAGACTCCAGCAAGTTTGTGAAAACCTTAAGTGCTGTTTTGTTAAATCAAATTACGTATTTCAGAATGATGAGGTTACAATAGACAACTCATTGTACCAGTGAGATGGGGCTCATTTGAACCACTCTAAAGGTACTGCTAAACTAGCATCCTTGTTAAAAGATGTTTTGTCACTACATGTTAGATCTGGTCGCCCCTTAAGTGTACTAAGCAGCCACCCTGAATCCATGAATAACCCTACACCAGCTAGGACACATGTTCACCAACTAAGGTGGTCACCTATCCACAATATAAACCTACCCCCACCGCCATCATCAAACCTGTTTCAACTGTCACCATTCCCATTCTATCCACCACCTACATGTATGCCTAGCCAATTGAAACTACCTCCACCACATGACTGGTACCATACATACAAACGTAACTCCACATAATATGTTACAAACTGAAATAGTACAGTGAGCTGACTGAAAAAGTATGTTATATTTAATCCTCAATGTGATGATCGAAAACGAATGTTGGATTTAATCCTTATGTGGCAAATATATAACACAAATGTTTTGGACCTGTGCCAATATATAAAACCAATATGTTGAATTTAGTCTACTTTTCCAAATTTGTAAAAATGTATCGGATTTAGTTCACTTGTGCTAAATATCAATCCAATACGTTTGATCTAATCCATCTGTGTCAAGGTTATAAAACTAATGAGAATCCAGCAAGGGCCAAATATTTACATGTGTCCAAACAGACTTTTTGTGCCAAATATTAAAAACCCTTGTTATATGTATCTACAGACTATAAGTGAAGTAAATGGCTATTACCGGTATATGTACATGTAGTACAATGTGAATAATGCAAATAATCAAGTGAGATTAAATGAGATCAGTGAAAACATTACACAAAAAAATCTACATGGAATCAGCATGGCTTAGTCATCCACAGCAAGATGTTTTGACAAGTGGTTCATCGCCATCAAGAACAAACTGATCAGTGAAGATTGTGTCAACCTACATTGTCATCGTAGCCTTAATAACTAAAACTTTAAATGGTACTTAATTGTGTCAACCTACATTGTCATTGTAGCCTTTTTAACTAAAACTTTAAATGGTCCTTAATTGTGTCAACCTACATTGTCATTGTAGCCTTTATAACTAAAACTTTAAATGGTACTTAATTGTGTCAACCTACATTATCATTGTAGCCTTTATAACTAAAGCGTTGAATGGTACTAAATTTCCAAAATATGTGCCATATAAATTAATTGCATACATGTGCCACATACCCAGATTATCAGTTGCCATGTCAATAAAATGTACAGAACAGGAATAATTTTGTATTACCTGTAGTCATCTAACTAATGCAACTTCATGTAGGAACTTAAGGAAGTAATATTTAGACCGAGCCCATACACTACATGTATGTGTATCATACTGTCGATGTATATCATCGAATAAGCATATTGATATTACACATGTACGCCCATGTGCATCCATGACTAAAATTCTAATAAATATGTATATGTATGTAAAAGGCACATGTACACATGATTCATATTGTTTAATTCTCTCTCATTTATAAAATGTTAGTACACATGTACAGTCATGGTATATCATACACTTGTTTATTCCCTCCACTTTCGAAACTTGTAGGTATTATGCATTAATTATATTTAACCTTTGTTACATATCGTGAATTATTCTACTAGTTGCTCTGTGTATTATTATTGTTCTCTTAGTATTAGAATTTTATGCCTGTGTTACCTTCACCTCTGGCTTGCGGCTGTTGTTTCGAGCCCTGGTGTGAGCATAATAATATGTGGCATGGAGACAGGGGCGCCTTCTCAACCGCGTGGGTTTCCTCAGGGCAATCCGGTTTCCTCCCACTGCTAAAGACCCCTACGCCCAAGCGAATTATTGAAATAAAAAATTAAAAACCATATGTTGGTCCCGAAATGACCTAGTCTGTGTTCAGTGGACGTTAAACCCCATTTCTCTCTCTCTGTCTCTGTGTTACCTTAGTGTTCACAGCCAGAAACCCTTAATTTATTATCATCGTTTGGAGGTTTATAGTGTATTATTGTTCATTGTTTATTGTCGATTTCATTACCGAACGGTACATGTACAGCAATCAAATTTAATTAATCAAACAAGTATTTAACCATAATACTTGTAATAATAAGGAAAATAATTAATTCGTATATATCCACTTTGAATATGAAACTTGGATTCTGGAACATTAATGGGTTGTCTTCCAAAATAGACGCAAATATTGGGCTTCTTCACAAAGCTATAGAACACTTAGATGTAATTTGCTTTCTTGAGACATGGACAAACAGAGAGCAGACAGACATCAAATAATTTAATAATGTCTTTAATGGGTATATCAGTTTAGCATTTAGTAGAGCAGGTGGGTGCGCAATATTTTTTAAAAATGAAATTAAACATGGCATAAAGCTAGTAAAATCAAATGACAGTGATATGATCTGGTTTAAGATACTTCAATCAGTTACTCAATTACCATATGATCTATATGTTGCAGCAGTCTATATCCCCCCCCCCCCCCAAAAAAAAAAAAATTCACCCATATGGCAAAAACTCTCTTTTCACCCATTCGACAGTGATATTATCTGGTTTAAGATACTTCAATCAGTTACTCAATTACCATATGATCTATATGTTGCAGCAGTCTATATTCCCCCCCCCCCAAAAAAAAAAATTCACCCATATGGCAAAAACTCTCTTTTCACCCATTCGATACATTTGAAAACGACATCCTGAAATACAATAAATTGGGAAAGATTATCTTAGGGTGGGGACTTTAATGCGCGTACCCATAACCTGCCCGACACGCTATCATCAGAAGTAAAAATTAATATAGATAAGCCCTTTCCTCAAATATTTAATGAGGATATACCACAAAATTTCTTTCTGAAGAATAGAAACAATAGAGATAATTATGTCAATCCATGGGGCAGGGAACTCGTTCAGTTATGTAGTAATACCAATATGTGCATATTAAATGGTAGGTGCGTGGGTGATCTTTTAGGGGCTCACACTTGTGTTACCTACAATGGCTGTAGTACAGTGGACTACATTGTTACCAGCCTCTCTCTATTTGATGATATATCCATATTTAAGGTTTCACCTTTATCATATCTTTCGGACCATTGTCATGTAATCTTGATATAGGTCTAAATACTTGTCATAATAAAAATAGTAATAGTAAAATAGATGCAAAAACGAGCAACACTGTCAATAGAAAAATAATACAAACCGTAGGTGACAGCACTTTGTGTACTTCGAAAAAAATCTTAAAATTCATTTGGAAGCCAGACTCTGACAAGGCCATGCTCACCGAAGTAGTTAAATTAGAAACAAAACTAAAACTTAACAAGTTTCTAACTACTAACTATGAACAAAACTCTGCTGACGTGAACTCTGCTGTTCTAAATTAACTTCGATATTAACTGATAATACTAAAGCTTGTGTCAGATTGGTGAAAGTCAAAAAAAGAAAAAAGAAACACCAGTGGTTCGATAAAGACTGCAGTTTATTCAAAAATAACATGCCAACTAAACTAGAAGAAAATAATATGGATGCAAAGAATACAAATCTCTTGAATCACAGTAGAAATAACCCTGAGCTTAATGCAACTATTACAGCCAATGAATTACGTTCAGTTTTCAACAAACTTAAAAGAGGCAAATCAAACGGCCCAGACCTCTTACTCAATGAGATATTTAACCTCAAGCGAATATATGATTGATGTTTACTTGAAACTTTTCAATTAAATTCTTAGTTCTGGTATATTTCCAGAATCCTGGACAGAATCAGACATTGTGCCTGTGCACAAAAAAAGGTGACAAAGCAGATGTGAATAACTATAGGGGTATAGCTTTGGCCAGTTGTCTTTGCAAATGCTTCCTCTCAATAATTAATAAACGTATCACATTATATCTTGGATCTAATAAACTAATCGATGAGGCTCAAAGTGGCTTTAGAGAAAACCGCAGAACTATAGATAATATTTTTATTTTAAGAACAATTATACATAAACATAAATGCAAGAAAAATTATCTCCTCCTTTGTTTTATTGGTATTTCAAAGGCTTTCGACACTGTCTGGCGAACGGGCATGTTTTTCAAACTATTGAAACACAACATAACTGGCAATATATTCAACTTGATAACGTCTATGTACCAGAAAACTCCTTACTGGGTAAAAACCCCTGGAGGGCTGTCTCAGATTATAAGTTCAAACATGGGTAATGAGCCCAACAATGTTTAACCTATATATTAATGACCTACAAAATTATCTCCAAAATCCTAATAATTATGCCCCAACTCTTGATAATTGTAAAATTTCCCACCTACTATTTGCAGACGATCTTATACTATTATCCACTTCTGAATCAGGATTGCAAAATCAGTTAAATTCGCTTGAACAGTTCTGTGTTGATTGGAAATTAGATGTGAACCCAGATAAATCAAAAATTATGTTATTCATACACAATAAAAGAAAAATTAACTTGAATTATTACTTTGGCAAGCAACGTTTAGAAATAGTTAAACAGTATACATATCTAGGAATAAGCTTTTCCAATAATTCGAGTTTTAAAACAGCTGTCTCTGATTTAGGTAAAAAAGCAAGAACAGGCGCGGATCCGCGTGCTCCGGACCCCCGTGCTCAGACTTGAAAATTTTTTATGCGATTTTATTGGCGATTTTTAGACCTGTAATTTTGGAATTTACCTTCCGGAAATACGTCAGAATGCACCAAATTGAATCTAATTTACCAAATTGTTATAGGGGAGGGCCCCTAAACCCCTCGTTAATTGGTTGAGCGCCTTTAGTTAAGCAATTATCAAACCTAGACACCACCCCCCCCTGCAAAAAATCCTGGATCCGCGCCTGAAGAAGGGCGTGGTTTTGTATTCGAAATAAAATTTGCACTATTGATTCTTTACCAACTAATACTTTATTAAAATTATACAATGCAATAGTTAAACAGATAACCTTGTATGCCGCATATGTATGGGGTGCACAATTAACATCGAACGAAAAGCATTTATTGGAAGAAGTAAATTTGAACAAGGTGTCCACAAAAATCTGTAAATCCATACTGGCCCAATCCTCCAGGACATCTAACATTGGTTGTCTTGTGGAATTTGGTATATTTCCGTTACTCTTTGAGGCCTACCAACGAATGCTCACTTACCACAGGAGACTGACTGATAACACTATGTCAGGCTGAACCTTAGCAGTTATTTCAAGGCTTGCTTTGTCATAAATGATGTTCATGTTTTCTCTTCCTCTTAAAATGTTTTGTGGAAATTTGTATGCTGCCTCTTATGGGGTGTTTAGATACAATAAAATCTTATCTTATCTTATCTTGATAATCGAGACTATGTAGCTGGAGTTAACGTCTGTCAATCAACGATCGGCCATAATCGAAAAAGGCTGTCGATGCCATTTCTAATAAAAATTATAGTGGTAATAACTTTGTTCAGAACAAAGTAATTTGACTGAAATTTCCAATGTATTCTTGTTTCATCATCTATTTTTGAACTGTTATAGCAAGAATGGCTAACTCCCTATAAAAATCTCCCATGATGTAACTTTAAGGCACTGATCAGTCTGTTGATTTAAAGGGTGCCTGGTTCGTTTGCTTTGATCCAAACTTTCTTATATCACTTATGTGAAGGCTATGGGGTGCCACAACATGCGCTGATCCAAAAGGGCGGGACACCAGGAGCAAATGCCCATCCTTAAAAATCTGCTGCCCCTGAATAAAATTGACCATATGAAATTGTTGTGTCGTGCGTTCGTTTGAGAATCATTCAACTAAGATATAATGGCAATGGTTACTTGTTTATTTGTACAGTTCAATGTCTACATTCTGGTTTCATGCGTACGTATCTCCTGTTTCTTAGGATAACTCCCCTCTATTGTTTTACAGTAGTTATCTCCCTTATATCAATAATGACATTATGATTTGACAATCCTACTTCATTTAAATTAAAGCTACATCTTTAAATAAAGTTTTAACAATGCATATAATAAGTGTTTATAAAATAATCTCATATTTTCATACTTTGAAAATATAAATGTTCTTTTAAATAAACTTCTTTTTACTGAAATGTTTCAATCAACAGTTAATAATATACAAAACAACTATCTCTATTACTTTTTCTCACTCTTTTAGATTTTCTCACATTAATTGAATCTTTATTCTTTGATACTGTAACTTTTTCTTTAGGTTCTGGCAAATCTACTGTCATATCACTATCTAATAAAATGTCACAATTTTCAACAGGCACTAGTCTTAAAAACTTTACATTTCTAATATATTTAACTCCAGTTTCATTAGCAATAAATTTTAAAATAACATATTTTACACTATTAAAGTTTGATTGTAATTTACTTGGATTTAAGTTCGCCAAATACACTATATCACCAATTTTAAAATTATGTGATGTCGCATTTCTACGTTTATCAGTGTAATCTTTCATTTTCTTTTGATAATCTTCATGATGTTTTAACACTTTCATTTGATCAACAACATCCTCTTTCAAACTTGGAATTTTGGTTTTAATGTCTCTTGATAATAATAATTTCGCTGGTGTTGATCTGGTAGGAAATGATCTATATGCAAACAATATTTTATGAAGTTCTGCTTTCCAATCTTTCCTTTCAGATTCTGCTGATCTGATCTGTTTTCATGTATCTATGAATTCGTTCAATTTTCCCGTTTGATTTTGGAAAATTTTCCCGTTTGATTTTGGAAAATATGGTGAAGATTTCACATGTTTTATGTCACAAGATTGTAAGTACTGTTCAAATTCTTCACTCACAAATGATTTTCCATTATCACTTACTAAACAATCAATATATCCAAATCTAGTAAATATTTGCTCTAAACACTGAATTAATTTCTTCGATGAAATGTCTTTTACTATGACAGCTTCTGGAAATGATGAATAATAATCTATTAACGTGAATATGTAATAACTTCCCTCAATTGGACTAACTAAATCTACTCCTACTTTTGACCAAGGTTTCTTTGGGATTTCAACAGGTGTTAATGGTGTATCGTTCATCAACGGTTTATTTTGAACACAAATTTCACAGTTTTTAATCAAATTTTCTACTAGTTCATCCATATGACACCAATAGAATTTCTCTCTGAGGAATTGCTTTGTTCTTGCTATTCCTTGATGATTTTCGTGAGCCAACTTTAAAATCTTCTTCTGCAATGACATTGGAATAATAATTGTATGTCCTCTCAACAATAAATCATCACATTCTGATAGTTCATTCTTTATACTATAAGTAAACATTAAAATGTTCTACAGCCCAGACACAACCAAGGGCTTCTTTTTCGATCTGTGAATATCTTCTTTCTACCTCTGATAACGATCTACTGGCGTATGCGATAGGTTTTATAGTACCATCGTTTTGTTTCTGTTGAAGTATACCACCAATACCAATAGGACTTGCATCTGTAATTAGGTAAGTTTCTAATTAAGGATCGTAATATGCTAAGCATGGTTCTGATGTTAAAGCAATTTTCAACTCTTCTAAGACTCTTGCAGCTTCTGAATTCCAATTCCATTCTGCTCCCTTTCTAGTTAGTTTTCTTAACGGTGCTACTAGGTTTGTATAATTTGGTATAAATTTACTCAAATATCCACAAGTTCCTAAATTGATCTTAAAAGTGATACATTGGTTATTTCAGGAACATCTAGTATGGCTTGAATTTTCTTTGGATCAGGTTTGATTCCATTTCTTGTTATCTTGTGACCTAGAAGATCAATTTCTTCCAGTCCGAATTTACATTTTTTTCTATGTTCAATTTAAGGTTCTTTTCTCGACATCTCTCGAACACTCTTTACAGTCTGTCTAAAAATTGTTCAAAAGTTTCTGCATGAGTTATGAAATCATCAACATAGTATTCTACGCCTTCACATCCAGTCAATACATACTTCATAGCTTTCTGGCATGCTGATAATAGACCAAAACATACTCTTTTAAATCTGTAACATCGAGACTTGGTAATAAAAGCAGTAAGGTTTCTACTGTCTTCAACTAATTCTATCTGATGAAAACCTTTTCTGGCATCAATTTTGGCAAAATATTTCGAACCATTTAATTGATGAAGGATATCATTTATAGAAGGTAAGGGATGTCTTTCTCTTACAACAGCTCTATTGACATCTCTCAAGTCAATGCAAAATCTAATTTCTTGTGAATCTTTCTTAGGAACTGTAACCAAATTTGAAATTCATTCAGTTCCCTCATTTACCTCTTCAATTATACCATCTTCTAATAATTTTTCTATTTCTTGATTCACTGCTTCTTCCATAGCATAAGGAATCTTTCTTAACTTCTGAACTACAGGTTTTTCTTCTTTATTCACAGTAACTTTGTGAACAAAACATGACATTTTCTTCAACATTTCTTCCTTTGGTTTTTCGTTTTCAAATACTGCATTGGTTTTTCTAAGGATTCCCAAGGCAAAACTACTATTACAACTGAGTAATGAAGCAGCATCTCCTTCTATAACAAATATTTTCTCTGTTATATAGTTATTCTTCCATCTCAATTCGGCATGAAAATAACCAAGGCAATTCAAAGGTGTATTCTGACCATAGGCTATAAATTTGGTTTTGGATTCTTTCAGTTCCATATTTCTAAAATGTTTATGATAAAGTTTTGAGCTTAGTATGTTCTGTTGTGCTCCAGTATCTACAATAAGTTGAAGATCTTTTCCATTGATGGAGATTTCAATATGCATATCAGACTTCATGAAAAATACATAATTTTCATTTTCATCATCTCTGTCTTGTTCATCTATGACCACGTTTCTCAACCTTTTCTCACCGCTCACCCCTAAATGAATTCTCAACCAACCCATTTACCCCCAGAGTTTTGAGGAGGTTACTGACCGCGGAGCCGTGGCCGGCAAAGCTGGTCACCGCGAGCGCCGTAGGCGCGAAACCCGTCGAGGAGGGTCAAGGAGGGGAGGTCTCCCCCATAGGAAATTTTTAGAAATTGGAGCCCGGAAATGTGATTTCCTGCCATTTCAGGCACTCTTCAGGCGTTTCATGGGAACTTGAAAATGGCCTTTTTCTATAGAAGCCATCCGACATGAACCGCGGATCCTTGCACGGGCCTGCACCCCCTGACCACATTGACATTGAATATGGAATGAATACGGATCGAAGGTGAGATTCAATAATCACCAAATTTATATTTTAATGAAAATACGTTGTTTCCAGTTCAGTGCGAAATTTGCTCTTGGTGATTGTCACAAACGATTTTTATTTATTCTCGGGACAGTGTTTGAGAGTGCTAATCTCAACTGCACAACCTTTATATGATCATTTACTGGGGGTGTGGTCATTCACCCCCTGGAAATGTGATTTCCTGCCATTTCAGGCACTCTTCAGGCGTTTCATGGGAACTTGAAAATGGCCTTTTTCTATAGAAGCCATCCGACATGAACCGCGGATCCTTGCATGGGCCTGCACCCCCTGACCACATTGACATTGAATATGGAATGAATACGGATCGAAGGTGAGATTCAATAATCACCAAATTTATATTTTAATGAAAATACGTTGTTTCCAGTTCAGTGCGAAATTTGCTCTTTGTGATTGTCACAAACGATTTTTATTTATTCTCGGGACAGTGTTTGAGAGTGCTAATCTCAACTGCACAACCTTTATATGATCATTTACTGGGAGTGTAGTCATTCACCCCCTGGACGCCAGCCATTCCCCCCTTGGGGGTGAATTCACCCCAGGTTGAGAAACGCGGATCTATGACTCTTATTCTATTTTTCTTATTCCTGTCTTCCTTCTTCTGTGGACACATTCTAGCTAAATGACCTAATCTATGACAAACTAAACACTTGGTTTGTTTGGCTCCACAGCTATCACCTAAATGATCTGTCCAGCCACAGCGATAACAAGAAGTAGTACTACCATTTCTATGTTCTGTTCTTGAATTCTGGGGTTGGCTAATTTCTTTCTTTTTCCATCTTTTCTGTGTTTGGCTCTTGTCAATTCTATTTCTTCCTTCTAGTTTCCTATTTTGTTCTTTTTCAATTCTGTTCTTCCATGGGCTCCATTGAAATCTGTTCTCTATATAATTAGTTGCTCCATGATTTCCTGACATCGAACTAGCTTGATTCTTTGCTCTTTCAGAGTTTCTTGCTATGGTCAAAGTTTTCTCTAGAGTCAAATCTTCTTGCTGTAACAGCTTTTCTCGGAGTGAATTTGAATTACACTTTGCTACTATTTGATTTCTAATCATTTCTTCTTTTAATTGACCAAATTCACATGTCTTCACAAGCTCTAGATACATGTTTTGAGTATGCTTCTTCAAGTTCGTGTATCTCAAAATTTTGGTGGTCAACCTCATAAAAAATTTAGTGCCATGGCCATTTGTTCCTCTGTCTGTAGTGAAAAGCATTTCGCCGATAGAAAATTTGGGGAAAAGTTGGAGGTGGGCAAAGAGTCCAGAATTAACTTTGAAGTCAATGGGGAAATTAATGGTGGTCTGCCTCCTGTATTGTTTTACAGTAGTTATCTCCCTTATATCTATAATGACATTATGATTTGACAATCCTACAGAAATTAGCGATCGGCAGCTATTTTTAAATATTTTCTGAAAGCTGTACATCTCAGTATTGTAACAACACCAAGTTTATCAAAATCGGTGCAGAATTGGCTGAGTAACAGTCCGTTTAGTAACGCGAACTGACAGACCCCTTGTTTGCGAAATTGGCCATTTTGCTTCAATTTTCAACCTCACTCTGTATCTCAGAAACCAAAAGTCCTACAAACCAAAAGTCCTATTTCACCAAAATTACGCCGATTTACTCATCAACACAACCATGCAAACACTTCACATATAGCCCTAGAAGTTTACTTTATAATGTTTGTAATAACGGTACAGAAGATTAAAAAAGTACGTAAACTTTAACTTTAGGGTATAACTTAGACACAATCATTTACAATATTATACAATGGAATCAACATATTTAAACAAGACTTTGTTTCTGATTATTCAAACACTAAAAATAACACAAAATTACATGTTAACAAAATATTTAAAAAAGAAAGACCTAAATAAATACATAATATAAAATTATTTATCCACATACCCATATTTCTATATCATAAAATTTATAATACTCTCCTCCCTGCCCAAACACCACTACCACCCCATAAAATAAAAATAAATTAAATAAACCTAAACTAGTAAAATAAAACTACTTATCAAACATTTTATGTAGCTAACTGACAGTGTCAGAATATTAAAAATAACATAATATAATAATATTAATAATGCCCCCCCCCCCCCGAAAAAAAAATATAAAAAAAATAATAATAATAAAATCAAATAAATAAAATACCCCCCCCCCAAAAAAAAATTAGAAAAAAAAAATAAATAAATAAGAATTGAATGAAAATTATTTATCGACGATTTATATAGGTAACTGTAGTAAACAGATCAATTCAATGTAAATATAAACAGATATTTCTCTCCAAACCGGCACTCTCCTGGGTACCAAAATACAGGTCTACCATACTAATAACTGAAAATATATAAGATCTTATAAAAATTATATAATGTAATGGCTTATATAGTCAGCACAGCAATATTATTATCCATGCCAAAATGGTATTGTTCGTGTATGCATAATGCTGATAAATTAAAAATTATTAACTGGGTAGAGCAATAGACTATAACACACTCAGAAAGAAAAATAGCTACTCATTTATCTGATAACATTTAAAGAATAAAACTATGTATTATATATGATTTGATAAATTATAAATAATAACTTTTGCAACAGGCACAAATATATTTTCTTCCCAAGATACACTCTCCTGTGCATAAA
Source organism: Patella depressa (assembly GCA_948474765.1). Taxonomy (NCBI): domain Eukaryota; kingdom Metazoa; phylum Mollusca; class Gastropoda; family Patellidae; genus Patella; species Patella depressa. Next base: position 39,983,143 of record OX419720.1, on the reverse strand, counting down.
AATGTAAAAAATTTTAATCACAGGACTCTTTGTCAATTTGTGCTCCTTAGCATTCATTATGGAACTGTAATGATGTCAATTATAATGGGTCGTATTAATTAAACTTTTAAAAATAACATCTGCATTTCAAATTATACTTATAAGTCTAATTATACACACTAGTCACTCGATGACATTTCTTTTTGTCAAAATCAGTCAAGCTATTAACAGTGGTCTGTACCCATATTTGTGGTGGATTTGCGTCCCTTTGGAAGCCAACACGGTGCGGATTTCCAGGAATTGTCAATTCCACGGGGGTTTCCGCCCCCAGCAATATTTTTTATCACTAATTTAATGTTTATATTCACGATTGTAAGCAACACTTTGAGCTAATATGCGCGTATGGGACAATTCAAAAATAAAAGAAAACTTCAACAATACCGCATGTCATCCACCATAAACCATATTTCCAGGCGCGCTTGGCCCTGATCTGAAATAATCACACGTTTTCCGACTTTGATTCCGTTGCAAAAGTCTGTACCAGCTCTGCGAATATATGACCCCAAAACAGATACAGTGGGGTTGAAAATCGGCCATAGCTGTGTACAGCACTGACTGAGCACTCTAGCGGAGGCGCCGGTCGCTACAGAAATATAAAATCGACTCTTCGAATTCATCAGAGTAGTCGAAAAATGTGTTTCCAGCAGTGTTATTTTTCAAACTTTTCTGAAATTGACCAAGATGTCAATGTTTTCATTTAATTATTGTTGAATTTCGGATTTTTGAAGATTTCAAGAATGAATGAATAAAATTCTGCATTAAGCAGAATGAAGTGTTTTATGAGTGAAATTTTGCACGGACAAAGGCGCTACAACCTACTCATATTTACGTTCTGATCGACTACACATACACACGGGTGGGACGATTTACCCAATACTACCCAATTCTACCCAATACCACCCAGTACCACTTCAATATCACCACATACTACCCAATACTACAACATTATACTGCAAAATGTGTATATCAATTGAATTTTTTCAAAAATAATTAGTTATACCGTGGGAATTGTACTTCAAATGCGATTACCGATGTCTGGCTGTTCCATTTGCCTCCCTATATCACCTAAAACAAATAAAAACTGACCCAATACTATCAAATACTTATCACATACTACCCACTATCATCAAATAGTAGCCTTATGTTGTCAAATAGCAAAATATTAGTTTAATTACAGCGACTAATATTCGATAATTCGCAGAGAATGGAAATGAATATGCAGTTATCTCCCTTTACAACCGATAAATAGATTTTAGATTGTTATGCAGATTAATCACCTTCTTTTGGGTTGCAGATGATTTCCAAGTCGACGAAATTAAAATAAGAATAACAAGTATTTTGTCGTGTATATTTTAATCATTATGTGTAATTAACTATTGTATTATATTAAGATGGCTAGCAGTCTATAAATAACATTTCATCCCCTGGGTAACGTCAGTTTTTATTTGTTTTAGGTGATATAGGGAGGCAAATGGAACAGCCAGACATCGGTAATCGCATTTGAAGTACAATTCCCACGGTATAACTAATTATTGTTGAAAAAATTCAATTGATATACACATTTTGCAGTATTATGTTGTAGTATTGGGTAGTATGTGGTGATATTGAGGTGGTACTGGGGTGATATTGGGTAGTATTGGGCAGTATTGGGTAGAATTGGGTAGTATTGGGTAAATCGTCCCGCCGCATGCACACTGTTTCCAACAGTCAACCCCACCCTCCACTGGCACCAAAAAATCACACTAAATATTTAAAAAATATCTAGTTCTAATAATTACACACTGAGCGTACAACCAATCAACTTGTTACTCTATCCATATATTCATTTTTTCAGGTACACGATTTTGATCCTGTGTCTATTAAAGTCTGGTACCATGCCTCGTGTTACAAGAAGACATGTAGCCTAAACAAGATGTCTATATGAAGGAGAAACCGACAAACAACGACATCCTCTCATAGAATTGTTTTCTTTATTTTGCAATGGATTATGAATGGACGTGTCCAATTCCTGGCACTTCTAAACTGGACATCTTTGCTCAACTATACAAGTTGGCTATCATAATTCAGACTGCTATTTCATTTGTCAGAGGAGTTGAAACTTGGCCATCACTTTTAGTGTAGAGAGAATCAGTAACGTCTACCATTACACTGACGAATGTATATTGAATAGAAAAGAACAAACCAGAATTTGATTGCGTCGGAACGCACTTTTAGGGCGGCCATTAAAGATGAAAAAGTTATACACGGGCATCAATTTACAGACAGACAATACAAGCTATACATACAATATGCCTATATATAGAAAATAATAAAAAGGACAATACCCCCCCCCCCCAAAAAAAAACAACAATAAACAAACAAAAAATAAAACCAAACATGCGCGCATAAAATAGATACGGGTAATATAGCCTAATATTAGGTGGACATATAAATCACAAATTCTGCAACACTTGGGGCTATGATGCTTGATGGATTGAAGAGATTAATAAAAGATAAAGGTTTAATCAGTAACGTTTACGGTTGGATATATATTGCTTTCTCAAATCTTTATACGTTTCACACCCCATAAGGAAATACTGTTCTGATTCAGTTTTATTTGTACAGCGGGAGAACAAATCGTCGAGTCAAGGCGATCGGAAATAAGCGACGGTTACCGATTGGGGTCAAGGACGTTGAATGATAACGATAGGCCGACCAATATTTTTTCATTTTACTTTTGCGTGAAAAAAAAAAATGTTGAATGATAACGATAGGCCGACAAATATTTTTGTTTTGCTTTTCACTTTTATTTTTGTTTTACATTTTAAATTACTTTTTAAAATGATTTTAGTTTTCATTTGTGTTTTGATTTTAATTTACATTTTGGTTTACTTTTACTTTTAATTTGTGTTTTGATTTTAATTTACATTTTGATTTTACTTTTATTTCTAATTTTGCTTTTGATTTTATTTTGACTTTTGATTTAACTTTTGCTTTAATTTTTACTTTTGATTTACTTTTGACTTTTGATTTAATTTTTGCTTTTGATTTAATTTTTGCTTTTAATTTACTTTTAATTTTGACTTTGCTTTTCATTTTATTTAGGTTTTTAAAGAAATTTTGTTAAATCCTGAATGATAATGATAGGCCACCATACATCACTTATGGACAGCATGCAAACATATAGCTATGAAATGTACATATTTGGAAGGTTATTAATTTTTTGCTATGCAAAACATTTACAATATAATGTTACTTAACATTAACCCTCAGTTATCACGTTTAAAGTTTAAGGTTGTTACATCATCAAAACTTCCTTGTCATGGTCAGAATACTAGAACTTCAATCTTGAACTACATGGTGAAATATTACAATGTTATTCAAATTAGTTTAGTAAATTTAAAATTTCTTTAGCAGTTATTCTTTTTATTACATTATATGCAAAGCATCTATTTATGACAGACGACAAAGAACACTTTCTATCGATAACGTACTGAATGCCTACAGGTACGCTATTTCTTCGCATTTCAGATTTTATACAGTTGACTAGATCCAATTCTGTGTCATTTGTTTCCCAGGTTTCCTTATTGGTAAACAATTATAATAATACACACCCCACTGACCACATGTCAGTTGCTTCATTGGCTATATTATTACTGGTTAGTAATAATTCTGGGGCCATATACATAATTGTTCCTGGCACATGTGTGTTTCTAGTGTACATGGCAGTCTGTGTGACTTTTATTTTACTTAAACCCAAGTCACATAATTTTGTATTAAATGACGATGTGGCCACTAAAATATTTGCTGACTTTATATCTCTATGGATAATTGGTGGCGATATGTTATGCAGATAGACAATGGCTTTGATGATCTGTGTTCCTATATGCTCCCCTGTGTTGTCAGAAAGTTTTATGCTACAGTCAGGGTCAAAAAGAATATTCTCTAAATTCTCGCCATCCACCAATTCTGATCTGAGCATAATATAGTTGTTATTTGTTACTATACCCATTATTTGAACAATATTTGGATGGCGCACCCTACATAAAATTAAACTTTCTTGTTCGACTGCAGCTGAAATAGCTTGTCGCTGCCGTTTTAAACTGAAACGTTTAATAGCTACATCAGTTCCAATCCATTTACCTCTATAAACGGAACTAAAGGATCCTTTTCCAATCAAGTCAGTCTCACTAAATAAAATATCGTGTTCCAATATTGTTTGTATCCCACTCGAGGCTCCCAGTGATTTCGTGCGAATAATCTTTTTTTCAGTTATGGTAACAGGCTGAGAAATGTCCCATTTATCTTCAGTAACACTTACTGAAACATGGTATGTTCCAGGTTCATAAACCCAAATACACGCCAAACCAACACCACCAGCATATATTTTATTGTTTCTGTGCCATGTATAATGTGCAACACTCTGCTTTTCCACAAGAATAACCCCAATAATCAACTCAGTTTCAAAAAAGCCACATACGTCCTTCGGATGATAAGCTTTAAAACTATTAGTATTGTGGGCGTCGATTTTAGGTTTCAGAAGATATCTTAACGTTCTGTCGTCTTGACATTCTTCGCTTAATAACAGGTCATCTCCCACAGTAATTGTTCTTAATTCATAATTGTCATCAAAAGGGTTATATTCTTCAAGCTTTTGATCATGGTATAACATACCTGTTGTTAATTTGTAACATTCTTCTCGACTAAAACGAGACTGCCGAAGAATTATTTCTGTATGATGTTCTGGTTGATAATATTTCACAAAGGTCACATCAATAGGCCTATCACAAGACAGATGTTCAATAGATAGATTGCGTGTTTTGGATCTATTATTGTCTAAATTTATTTCTGGATCTGAATTCTGTAAAATATCTACTGGTTCTTGGGTGAATAGTGGATTTTCAGTAAACATGGCATTTGAATTAGGTACATGATCTAAAATATCAGATTTTAACCCTGGCGGAAGCGAATTATTGAAATAAAATGAAATCATATGTTAGTCCCAAAATGACCTAGTTTGTGTTGAGTGGACGTTAAACCCCATTTCTCTCTCTCTCTCGCTCTCTGTTCGTTGACAATGTTTCATTTCGTTGACGATTTTCAAAATTTGAAGAATAAATTTCGAAATTTATATATATTGATTATTGTGAAATTTTGCATACATCAAAGATAGTGCGGACTACGTACAAAGAAGTTGCCACATAATAAACAGCAAGTTATATATCCAGATTATGAACCTAATAATGAACAAACTCAGGACCCGGGATTCCTATATACACCGGTGGGGAGGGGGGAAGGGGGTGTGTGACTAGTCACCCAAGTCACCCCCTGGATCCTCCCCTGCTTAGCAACTCCATACTCTCATAATTAATAGAAGGTCATTAAAAGCAAATATGGCGGAAGATTATTTTATCAAATGCGGAAATTTTGCTTTTTTCCCCCATAGCTTAACACTGAAAAGGCAAGACGGGAAATGGCTGAAAAGAAATGAAATGGGGTTTAACGTCCTACTCTTCAACACATAACCAGTACAGGGCTTTTGGAAGACGAGCACACGCCAAACAGTGTGCTATGAGGGAAATTTTGTCCGAGCAACAGCGCTACGGCCTACTCTTATATCGAATTCCAACTGCCAAAGGTTCTTTTACGTGCACGCCAATAGAAAGTCATTAAAAGCAAATATGGCCTAAGATTATTTTATCAAATGCGGAAATTTTGCTTTTTTCCCCCATAGCTTAACACTGAAAAGGCAAGACGGGAAATGGCTGAAAAGAAATGAAATGGGGTTTAACGTCCTACTCTTCAACACATAACCAGGGCTTTTGGAAGACGAGCACACGCCAAACAGTGTGCTATGAGGGAAATTTTGTCCGAGCAACAGCGCTACGGCCTACTCTTATATCGAATTCCAACTGCCAAAGGTTCTTTTACGTGCACGCCAATGTGTACAAAGGACCTCGGTTTTTTCGTCCTATCCGAACGACTAAGCAGTTGTCCTTGTCAGGCCCTTTGTTCTGCACCACTGACAGGGGTAAAGCACGCCAGAAAATCAGCCAATGCAGGGATCGAAATATGAACACAGCACCCCCTGACTTAAATATGATGAACATTGTATTCGTGTGATGTTTTAGTTTAACCCCGTAAAATATGCCAAAAAAGTGTTCACAGAAGACAGAAACTTATGGGAGTGCCCCCCCCCCCACCAGTGGGAAAGTGACCCTTCCATACTCTTCCTATTGCGCTACATCGGCTGCTGTCCCCATCGCTTTACATCGCACAGCCTCGTGCCTCCGGAGTCGCGGATTGTCAACATTTTTTTTATATAATTTCATTTGCGGACATCCCCCCCCACGCACACACACACAATATATATTCACGGCTACGCCGCTGCTTGCGACCACCCTTGGCATTCTAAGAATTCCGATGTATTATAGCTTTATAATTAGAGCACAATTAATGAAGTATGCCATTATAATTACTGTCTCTAGGCCTACGTCTCTTGATTTAATGTGAAGGTAGCCCAATCTAACAAAAAAAATAAAAATATATATAGAAAAAAACTCTAGGTAAATGCTTTTTTTGTTTTTGCCCACTTGTGACCACCTTGGCATTCTACGAATTCCGATGCATTATAGTTTTTAAATTATAGCACAACTAATGAAGTATAACTAAGTATAATTACTGACTAGGCCTGCTGTGCATAGGCCTACGTCTTTTGACTTAATGTGAAGGTAGCCTAATCTAACAAAAACTGAAAAAAAATATTAAAATGATAGCCCACTTTTTCGTCAGCGCAAATTTTCATAAGCTCAAAGCCTCTTTCTTCACCTAATAATTGTTTTAGTTCATCCATTTTGTTTTTCAACCATGTGTTGTTCTGACCGTCTGATGGTATTGCGATCACGTGATACTATGAACTTAGAAGTCGGAACTTGGAACATGGAACATGAAAGTTGGAATGTCCCTGTCGGTCTTTCGTATCCATCATCTCCACTAGTTCCGTTCTCTCTTCCTTGTATACCTCGCAGTCTACCAGGACATGGTTGGTGGTACATTCTTCTCCGCACTCACAGACGATGATTTGGTGTTTGTAGTCTCGCAGCCGCTCTTTCACCCTTAGTTTCGATATAAGTTTGCATATATCTCTTCTTGGGTGATTGATAGCTGTCTTCGTGTAGATCTTGCCATCCAGCCGGAATCTGTATGTGTCGAGTTCAACGAACTTTAATTCCTAGAGTGAATTGACCTGTCATTTTACCATACTGTAGATTTCCGTGGTGCTGTTTTCTTTGGTGCGGAATGGTGCTGTGTCCTTGAGACCTTCGTTGGCGAGTCGATCTACCTCTTCGTTTCCTCTAATGTTCACATGTGATGGAATCCACACGAGCTCTAATTTGCTTCCCTTTTCTAGGACCCTCTGGTACAGCTGTCTGATTTCCAGAATGACTTCTGGTCTTGAGTCCGAAATCAGACTGCTCAGAGAGTCGCTTGGGATGACGAACTTACTAGTCTTTTGATAAGAGATCCATGATATAGCATCAGGGATGGCCACAATCTCTGCAGTGTACACCGAACAGTTATTGGGCAGTTTCCTGCTTATTCCCTGTTCTCCGTTTGGCAGGTATATTCCAAACGAGCTGGTGCCCCTTTCAGGATTGCGTGAGCCATCCGTATAAACATGTTCCCAGTCATCCGACGGCCAGTTGTCTTCCAGGTGTTCCAGAGAGAGAGAGAGAGCCCGTGCTGCAGTGGGGTTGTTTTTCTTGTCGGTTTTCTGTAGCAGATCTTGATTGACCGGTGGTATTGGGAGTGTCCAAGGAGCGATCGATGGTGGGTCGTGTTCGGTTATCACGAGCTCCTCCAGTCGTAGTTCCTTGTCTGTTTCCCTGATACCCTGGCCGAAGCTTTTCTTTCTAGGATCTCTTACATATCTTGTCTTCTTTAGGCTGACAAATTATGTCAGGCCCAACATGCCATTTGGTGCAAAACACTTCGAAATTATACTGGAATTAACAGTTTTTTTCATAATTGATAAAAATAAATCTATAGTAGACACTTTAGATAAAATTAACAAAAAAGGCAATGCTAAATCAATAGAAACTTTCGACCTTTTCACTTTATATACTATGCTACAACATACAGATCTTAAAAATAATTTGGATTGGTTCGTTGATAAAGCCTTTAATGGAGCTTTCGGAAAGGGCAGAAACCTGATGGCCATCTACTCACAAGATGCAATATGGATAATAAAACGGCGCAATGCTAATACTGTAGTTTTCGATAAAGAAAAATTTCAAAATATCATACATTTTCTCATTGACAATGCCATATTTGATGTTGGGGATCAGATAATACAACAAACTATTGGTTTACCAATGGGAACTGACCCCGCCCCATTTATGGCAAATGCACATTTATACAAATACGAATTCGACTTTCAAGACCACAAAAGAAAAACAGATTACAAAGTAGCTAAAAGTCTAAATTATACCTTCCGTTACATTGATGACATAACACCAATCAATGATAATGGTAATTTCAATAAATATAAAGATGAAATATATCCTCCTGAACTTATATTAAACAAAGAAAATTCGGGCACTATTAATGCATCTGTTCTTGACCTGGACATCAATATAATTTACGATAAATTTAATGTAGGTATATTCGATAAAACGGACAAATTTGGTTTTGAAGTAGTAAAATACCCGTCAGCTTACAGTAATATCCTAGATACTACACTATATAATGTTTTCTATTCACAGGCATTACGATTTTTAAAAATATGCAACAAGAAGGAACTGTTTCTCTCACGAATAAAAACTCTTAATTTTAAGTACGCGGCCAAAGGCGGATCACAATTACGCATTTTTAAAGAAATTTCTAAACTTCCATTTCTTCAACATAATAGATTTGACATTTCTTATAAATATATTACTGACTGCATATTGGATAATGATTCAATATAATTTTTTATCTTCTATAAATGTCTAGTCCTGTTTGGGTTATCGCCCTTATTATTATGCCTTTGTGAATACACTTATAATCTACGATTTCTTCAGCATTCCTGTTTTGCGTTTCTTACGTACTATTCAAAAAAAGTAGGGGATATTTGATTTTTAAGTGTTATTAAAGTCACCTAATGAAACTGACGAAGCAACAAATGACAAAATGAAATGAAGTTCACATTCATCGATTTATTCCAAATGATCGTTAGAGTAAGTAAGGCACAGACTGACCATTATAAGGGTAAAATGATACCCGGGGTCAAAACAGCAAAGTTACCACAGCATCACAACAAAGTCAGTAACGGGTAAATCCTCCTCTGTTTGCCAAACAAGCATTGATCCGACGTGGCATACTCCTAATGAGACGTCTAAGGTCATTTTGGTCCAGATTGTCCCATTCCTGTTGCAACGCAGCAGCAAGTTCTTGGACATTGGCAGGACGTTGTTGACGTTGACGTAACCTCTGTCCAAGTATGTCCCAGACATGCTCGATGGGGGAGAGGTCGGGACTCAGTGCTGGCCAAAGTAATGTGGTGATGTTCTGTTGTTGGAGGTAACCTGTAACGATCCTGGCCCTGTGACATCTTGCGTTGTCATCCTGGAAGATGAAACGGCGGCCATGACGTCGTGCGAACGGCACAACATGGACTGCCAAGATGTTGTCCCGGTAGTACTGGCCTGTAACACGCCCTGCATTAACATGTAAAGCCGTTCTTCCAGCAACAGTGATGCCTCCCCACACCATAATAGAACCACCCCCAAATCGATCATGTCTGATGACGTTAATGTCTTGGAAGCGCTCGTTTCGACGACGCCACACCCTCCTACGTCTGTCCAAAAAATCAACAGTGAACCTTGACTCATCTGAAAACATCACATTGCTCCAGCGTCGATTATCCCAGTGTTGACGATCCCTACACCAACGACGTCTTGTCTGAATGTGATGATCTCTCAAACAAGGGATCACGCGAGGACGTCGGGCGCGAAGGTGACCCCTATGCAGTCGATTCCGAATCGTCTGGCCACTCACACTCACACCAGTGTCTGTTTGAAGACGAGCGCTGATCTGATTTGCTGTGATGACACGAGCGTGGTCTGTCCTGTCCTGAGAAACATTCATCGTCCGCGCCACAACCGCCTGTGTTGTGCCGATCTGTAGCATGTCATGGGCACGTAACCTTTCATTTTGGGTAAGCCGACGCATATCAAAATTTGTTTTCTGGTCACTAAAACAATTAAACTGATGTTTCCACCCTGGAATTCAATGCCACAATGACTGGAACATTCAAAGTCAGAATCGTGCAAATCTTAATTGGACCCCCATGATGATCCCAAGCATCACCTGCATTCCATGTAACTGGAAATGTTTCTTCTGTTAGGTTCTATAGTGACTTTTTTCGTAGTCATTTGCATATGTGCGAAACTAATCAAGTTTATCTTTATAATTGGTTGCTAGAAAAGTTAGAAGTTTGTAATGGGAATGATTATGTTGATTTAACGAATCGACATTACGAAAAGGTAAGCCGAATAAAAATACGGGAAAATCACATGCGGTCAAAAATATTCTTTAGTATTTATATCTTCCAAGGGAGTTCTATTACAATTAAAATTTGTATGTACCGCACTTTCAAGCTCGCTCGCTTCCTGTACGTACTGCAAGATACACTTTTCTATTCCTTTTAAGATAAATTGATGTTTTTCTAAATATTGATTATCGATCTTATTTATTTTATCAAAATATTAACTAACGTACCGAATATTATTGTTAAAAAGAAATTTTAAAAATATAGTTTCATTATTAATCTTTATATTTGTATTATTCCAAATAATTTGATTTTCAGTGTGGGCAATGTTCTTTATATGCGTTGTGTAGATTGTATACCAGTTGGCATACAGGTTTTTATAAAAAGGAATTTTTAGATTTAACTTATCTGGAAAGTTGCATGCAGGTAATAAATTTCCACCATATTCAGCCATAATGAATTCATATTGTATGAGCCATGTTTGGATTGGTGACTGATATATTTTTTAATCCAAAAAATGCTATTACATATTAGGAGTTCTTTTAAGGCAATCATTTTTAATCCGCAATTTTTATTTTTTTGTATAAGAATGTCTCGCTTTATTCTGTCAGGACCGTTCCATATAAATTTGTAAAGATAGGCTGGCACTGCCAGGCAGGATACGCCCACATTTTCGAGAGATGGACAGAGAACAAGCAATACTGAAAGTGATTTTTCCTACATCTTTTAAGTCCTGTATTTCATACTGTATTGGGAGCAGCCATTTAGTTGGTCAGTTCCAGTTTGATATTAATGAAATTCGAAACCGACAATGATTATGGTGTGACGGTACACAACCTAGAAATGTGACTTTTCATCAAAATCGGATAAGAATTGTGACCTGTAGAGAGTCCACAACCATGATATACCATATTTTTACACTATTTGCGTACAAACAGCAACCATTTCGTCCGGCAATTTTGGTACGATTTTCCTCATCAAAATCGAATTAAAATTGTGACATATACAGGGTCCACAACCATGATATATCATTTTTATACGCCCATATTGAAATGTGGTCGTATATTGTCGTCGCCCCCGTCCGTCCGTCGGTCCGTCGGTCCGGCGTCCACAATTGCTTGTGGACGCTCTACAGGCTAAAGTTAATATCCGATTGACTTTAAATTTATACACAGTGTTTAAGGTCATGAGACGAAAAAGCCTATTGATTTTCAGCGATTTCCGATAATTAGTGCCAGAGTTATGGCCCTTGATCACTTCAAAAAATCTTGTGGACGCTCTAGAGGCCAAAGTTAATATCCGATTGACTTTAAATTTATACACAGTGTTTAAGGTCATGAGACAAAGAAGCCTATTGATTTTCAGCGATTTCCGATAATAACTACCAGAGTTATGGCCCTTGATCACTTCAAAATATCTTGTAGACGCTCTAGAGGCCAAAGTTAATATCCGATTGACTTTAAATTTATACACAGTGTTTAAGGTCATGAGACGAAGAGGCCTATTGTTTTTCAGCGATTTTCGATAATAACTACCAGAGTTATGGCCCTTGATCACTTCAAAATATCTTGTGGACGCTCTAGAGGCCAAAGTTAATATCCGATTGACTTTAAATTTATACACAGTGTTTAAGGTCATGAGACGAAGAAGCCTATTGATTTTCAGCGATTTCCGATAATTAGTGCCAGAGTTATGGCCCTTGAACACTTGAAAATATCTTGTGGACGCTCTAGAGGCCAAAGTTAATATCCAATTGACTTTAAATTTATACACAGTGTTTAAGGTCATGAGACGAAGAAGTCTAATGATTTTCAGCGATTTCCGATAATTAGTGCCAGAGTTATAGCCCTTGATCACTTCAAAAAATCTTGTGGACGCTCTAGAGGCCAAAGTTAATATCTGTTTGACTTTAAATTTATACACAGTGTTTAAGGTCATAAGACGAAGATGCCTATTGATTTTCAGCGATTCCCGATAATTAGTGCCAGAGTTATGTCCCTTGATCACTTCAAAAAATCCTGCGGACGCTCTAGAGGCCAAAGTTAATATCCGATTGACTTTAAATTTATAGACAGTGGATGCTCTAGAGGTCAAAGTTAATATCCGATTGACTTCAAATTTATACAGTGTTTACAATCATGAGACTAAGTCATCTATCGATTTTCAGTGATTTTCAATAATTGCTGCAAGAGTTATGGCCCTTGATCACTTCGAAAATATCCTGTGGAAGCTCTAGAGGCCAAAGTTAATATCCGATCGACTTTAAATTAACACACAGTGTTTAGGGTCATGAGACGAAGAAGCGTATTGATTTTCAGAGATTCAAAATAATTATTGCCAGAGTTATCTCCCTTGATAACTTCAAAAAATCTTGTTACGCTATAGAGGCTAAACTTATCATCCGATTGACTTTAGATTGATACACAGAGTTTAAGGTGTTGAAATCCATGATATTAAATGTTTCATGTATATACTAATTGTTAGTGTGGGGTAACACTTTATAAAAAGCAATCAAATTCTAATGATTTTCTGATAATTACATAATGAGCCGTTACTCTTAATCAGTTTTTAGTGTATTACAAATGTTTCATTAGCAAAAAAAGTAAAAATATGCGACAACCCTTGTTGACTGCCCGGACGATTTAGCTGCTGTGGGCGTATGTTTCGTTGCCTGGCAACCTATCTTTTTAACAGTATTCGCGTACAAACGGCGGCCATTTTGTCTGTCAATTTTGGTCCGATTTTCCCGAAATTCAAACTCAACCTTCCTTACAGTGTAACAGTGATATAATCAAATTGGATAATAATTGTGACCTCCAGAAGGACCACAAGCTAAAGAAAGGGGGATTTTGCGTATAACCAGGGGCCATAATTCAGGAAGTTACGATCCGATATGCGCAAATATCGAAAAGAACCAAGATCTTTGGGTTATAACCATGAATTTCAAGTTTCATCAAAATCGAATTAAAATTGTGACCTTTACAGGGTCCACAACCTTGATATACCATTTTTTAACAGTATTTGCGTACAAACGGCGGCCATTTTGTATGGCAATTTTGGTCTGATTTTCCCGAAATTCGAACTCAACCTTCCTTACGGTGTAACGGTAATATAATCAAACGTTTTTTTTAAATCGGATAATAATTGTGACCTCCAAGCTAAAAAAAAAGGCGATTTTGCGTATAATCAGGGGCCATAATTCAGGAAGTTACGATCCGATATGTGCAAATATCGAAAGGAAGCAAGATCTTTGGGTTATAACCATGAATTTCAATTTATCAAAATCGAATCAAAATTGTGACCTCCACAGGGTCCACAACCTTGATATACCATTTTTTAACAGTATTCGCGTACAAACGGCGGCCATTTTGTATGGAAATTTTGGTCTGATTTTCCCGAAATTCGAACTCAACCTTCCTTAGGTTGTAACGGTGATATAATCAAACGGTTTTTTAAATCGAATAATAATTGTGACCTCCAAGCTAAAAAAAAAGGCGATTTTGCGTATAATCAGGGGCCATAATTCAGGAAGTTACGATCCGATATGCGCAAATATCGAACGGAAGCAAGATCTTTGGGTTATAACCATGAATTTCAAGTTTCATCAAAAAGCCTATTGAGATTACTAAAATTATTATTATTATTTACCGCGGGCGCCTAGATCTCCATGATCGAAAACAGATATCGATCGGGAACCAACTTTTCTATCGGAAAAACATGTGGTGGCTACTGTATAAACTAATTTTCAAACTTCTGCGCATACCGGAAGTGATAGAGTCAAACTTTTTTTAAATCGGATAATAATTGTGACCTCCAGAGGGACCATAGACGATTTTTCGGACAATCAGGGGCCATAATTCAGGAAGTTACGATCCGATATGCGCAAATATCGAAAGGAAGCAAGATCTTTGGGTTATAACCATGAATTTCAAGTTTCATCAAAATCAAATCAAAATTGTGACCTCCACAGGGTCCACAACCTTGATATACCATTTTAAAACAGTATTCGCGTACAAACGGCGGCCATTTTGTATGGCAATTTTTGTCCGATTTTCCCGAAATTTGAACTCGACCTTCCTTAGGGTGTAACGGTGATATAATCAAACGGTTTTTTAAATCGAATAATAATTGTGACCTCCAGAGGGACCACAAGCTAAAAAGGGTGATTTTTCGGACAATCAGGGGCCATAATTCAGGAAATTACATTCCGATAGCCGCAAATATCGAAAGGAACCAAGATCTTTGGGTTACAAACATGCATGTCAAGTTTCATCAAAATCGGTTCAAAATTGTGACCTCTATAGGGTCCACAAGCTAAAAACGTGATTTTTCGTACAATCAGGGGCCATAATCCATGAAGTTTTTGCCAATATCGAAAGCAGCCGAGATCTTTTGGGGATAAACCTATATTTCAAGTTTCGTCAAAATCGGATAAGAATTGTGACCTGTAGAGAGTCCACAAACAAATTGTGGACGGACGGACGTCCGGGCGGACAGGGGCGACGACATAATACGTCCACATGAAAATGTGGGCGTATAAAAAATTGAGTTTAGTTGTTGAATAGTAGAATCCGGTACTGGATTAACAGTGGCCGGATAAAGAATTCTTGGAATGCAGAATGTTTTAATTATTTGTATTTTTCCAATTAAAGATAATTTATGTTTATCCCATACTTTTAATATTTGTTCTATTTCATTTATTTTTTTTCTAAAGTTTAATTCACTAGTAATTTGACTATCTTTTGAAAAATGGATCCCGAGGATTTTTATAAATTTTTCGCATAATACTACCGGTTGATTTTAATTTTTGCATTAAATTCATATCACAGCTATTTAAATCTACTGCTTCTGTTTTATTAACGTTAATATAAGCCCCGAAACTAAACCGAAAAGTCGCAAAACCTTATATTTATATCGTCTCTAATAGCGCATAACAACAGTTCTATGATCAAATTAAAAAGATTGGATGACATTGGATCGCCTTGTCGTACACCCCGTTATACATGAAAATAAGGGGTTGTAAATCCGGCGGGACGATTTACCCAATACTACCCAATTCTACCCAATACTACCCAATACTACCCAATACCACCCCAGTACCACCTCAATATCACCACATACTACCCAATACTACAACATAATACTGCAAAATGTGTATATCAATTGAATTTTTTCAACAATAATTAGTTACACCGTGGGAATTGTACTTCAAATGCGATTACCGATGTCTGGCTGTTCCATTTGCCTCCCTATATCACCTAAAACAAATAAAAACTGACCCAATACTATCAAATACTTATCACATACTACCCACTATCATCAAATAGTAGCCTTATGTTGTCAAATAGCAAAATATTAGTTTAATTACAGCGACTAATATTCGATAATTCGCAGAGAATGGAAATGAATATGCAGTTATCTCCCTTTACAACCGATAAATAGATTTTAGATTGTTATGCAGATTAATCACCTTCTTTTGGGTTGCAATACTACCCAATTCTACCCAATACTACCCAATACCACCCCAGTACCACCTCAATATCACCACATACTACCCAACACTACAACATAATACTGCAAAATGTGTATATCAATTGAATTTTTTCAAAAATAATTAGTTATACCGTGGGAATTGTACTTCAAATGCGATTACAGATGTCTGGCTGTTCCATTTGCCTCCCCATATCACCTAAAACAAGCAAAAACTGACCCAATACTATCAAACTCTTATCACATACTACCCACTATCATCAAATAACAACTTAATATTGTCAAATAGCGAAACATTAGTTTAATTACTGCGACGAATATTCGATAATTCGCAGATAGAATGGAAATGGATATGCAGTTATCTCCCTTTATAACCGATAAATAGATTTTAGATTGCTATGCAGATTATTCATCTTCTTTTGTGTTGCAGATGATTTCCAAGTCGACGAAATTAAAATAAGAAATACAAGTTTTTTATTGTGTATATTTTAATCATTGTATATAATTAACTACTGTATTATTACATAAGATGGCTAGCAGTCAAAAATAACTATTTCAACCCCTCATGTAGGCCCTATCGTCATGAGGTATGTCCTTTAATAAATAACAAACAAAAAACAACTGCTCATGTTTTATATTTATTTTTTCATGTCAGTTAACAAGTTATTGCAAATTTACTGTCATTTGAAAATAAAGGTAATTTGTTTATTACAAATGTATAATGCTCTACTCGTATATACACCACCTTACTTAACAATTAATCAACGGGGGTTAAGATTGTTGATTGGGTAATCAAGTTCTGCTTTATTTATTTTATCTCTCGATTAAACTGCTACCAAATAATATACTTGACGATTTTCTTTTGTCAATATTGGTTTTAGCCTCTTTATGTTGTATATAGACTATTCATAATGTGGTGTTGATGCAAATACACCGGCTATGATTATCAACCCGTCTATATACAGTGTTATCATTGTTAAACATATAGATAATGTTTACCAGTTAATTGTCATTTTTTACGGTTTGATAACCAACGTTTTGCGGTTAATTTTCCCTAAATGAATCTGGCGGGAGAATATTCCTTTTGGATGTTTATCGTTATAAATGAATGTTTGGAACCATTTTATGAGTATTAGAACCAACAACCAAATAAAAATATTCTCCGGGCAAATTTTCTTTAATATAAATGTAATAGAATAACGTATTTAGCGTTGATAACAAGGTATACAAAGTCACATTCCCTTTATTACATTTTATATATATCATTTTAAAGATAATAAAATTAACTGCCAAACCACTCGTTACCCCGCCGGGTAGCACATTCGTGTCTCTAACGTTTGGGTTTGGCAGTTTATTTTACGAATACTGTTTATAAAAGGTAGTCAAACGACTCGTTATTTCAAATCTTATTATATACTATGTAATAAATCTTTGTTAATTTTATAAATTTATGTTCACATTTTCCCCCATTTTTACATGTATGTATATGTATTGATTAAATGATGCATTATGTTAATATTTTTTCCATGTTTAAATGTATGTATATGTATTTATTAAGTTATGCCTTATATAAATGTAATATTGCATAATATGGTCCCTTAATAGTGGAATGAAAACATTAACTGAAGCGGGGACATCTGTAATAACTGCCTGTTATTGCCACCGCCTGACGTTACCCAGGGGTTGAAATAGTTATTTATAGACTGCTAGTCATTTTATATAATTCAGTAGTTAATTACACACAATGATTAAAATATACACAATAAAAAAACTTGTTTTTCTTATTTTAATTTCGTCGACTTGGAAATCATCTGCAACACAAAAGAAGGGGATTAAACTGCATAGCAATCTAAAATCTATTTATCGGTTGTAAAGGGAGATAACTGCATATCCATTTCCATTCTCTGCGAATTATCGAATATTCGTCGTAGTAATTAAACTAATGTTTTGCTAATTGACAATATTAAGTTGTTATTTGATGATAGTGGGTAGTATGTGATAAGTGTTTGATAGTATTGGGTCAGTTTTTGCTTGTTTTAGGTTATATAGGGAGGCAAATGGAACAGCCAGACATCTGTAATCGCATTTGAAGTACAATTCCCACGGTATAACTAATTATGTTTGAAAAAATTTAATTGATATACACATTTTGCAGTGTTATGTTGTTGTATTGGGTAGTATGTGGTGATATTGAGGTGGTACTGGGGTGGTATTGGGTAGTATTGGGTAGTATTGGGTAGAATTGGGTAGTATTGGGTAAATCGTCCCACCCAAAAAATACACTCATTGCGGGCTTCGACTTACTTGTTTATTTAATAGCGAACGTGAGCAAAAATTTCGATTTTACTCCTTGATTTGATTTTGATTTTGGCGGTTTGGGTGATTTAAATACAGAGCTAGCTATGATAGCTTCGTTTCATTTCTAACTTTCAAGCAGGTGAAATCGCCCAGATAAATTCACTACAACCTTTCGAGATTTACTTTTATTAAGTGGCTACATTCTTGGTTTACGCTGGCATCTATTGTGGTTAGGAAATAAATATTTGCTAGCTCTAAATACGCAGAACTATTTGAGACCGGAAAATAACCGAAACAAACTTTTTATTTGTAGTCTTTATTTTCCAGACCCTTTTCGGTAACATGATGTAAATTATTTTTATAATCATAGTATATTATCTAACCATCCTGTAGCCATAGGCTTTGATCGACGAACTTTTTCTAGATTTGAGACTGAGCCCTGCAAGATATCGTCCACGGATGATTTGCTATCCAGCATTGGATTGGACAAGTACCCCTATGATTTGGGAACTGTAACAAACTACCTATGACAAAAATCACAAATAGGCTTTATGCTAGACAAATGTTAATAAATTCCCGACAACTTCGGAGCATCGGTCTATCATGGCTGCTTTACATGACGACTGTGTAACTTTTGGTGACAATTACATTCAAAATAGACTGGCCAGACTGACGACAAAGACTAGGAGGCTGAGTAAAAGTAAGGTTAAGTCCACTAAATGTATGAAATCATACGACGATTTTCTTGACACCCCATTTTTTCCGGGATAGTTTACGTTACTCCATCGGCAGACACAAGTGAAATTAATTTAATAATGCGACCTTAACTGATTTAGATAGAAAAAAAGTATTTGCGGCGATTGTCATAAAAGCACAATCGCCAAGTTTTAAAAAAAATCAACTTCCGAAGACTAAAAAAGAAATGATTCGCATGAAGGCTAATAATGAAGATAAAAAACAATTGGCGGGTAAAAAGAATGGTTGCAAGTCAAAACCTTTTTAGATGAACGAAGGAATTTTGTATGATGTCAAAAATCAAAGATACACAGCAGAATGCCATAATTTGGTCATGAAACTTAAAAATCTAAACGTTTCCAATGGTAACGTAGCAGTGGTTATAACCACATGTTTGGCTCTCGCGGGACTAAATCTAATTACACTCCATCAAAATCTACAGTTCAAAGAATATCATGTGAGCGCGTCGGTGTCCACATGTTTAGGAAACCTTGAAGTCGGCGAAAAATACCACCCTTTATACAGACGAAACTACAAAATTTGGCTCTAAATTCGGTACATACGCAATAATCGCTGGCTCGGCGCATACGCCACTTATCCAGCAATGTGTTCTTTTTTCATAACAAACATCATGCAGTACAATATATTTATTTATCTGAGGGACAAAAAATAAAGTCTTAAATTAATAGTTTTATTGGGGTGTTTATCCCTCTCTCTCACTCCCCGTATTACATGTCATTATATTTTCCTCGTACTTTACCCGGCAATTTATTTTTCATAACAAACATCGTACTGCACAATATAATATTTAGTTATCTTTGAGATTAACATTAAAGTGTTACATTATTAGATTTATAGACCCCTCTCTCTCCCTCAAACCATTTGTATAACATGTCGTTATAAATAGGCCAGTTAGGCCGCATTCTATGGACACAAATTCTCGCTAGAAAAATATTTTCGTTCCTTCAAATCGGGTCTAGAAAACATTTTATCGGTGAATAGTTAATATAGTAATTAGCGTTTGCTCAAATGTTCCACAAAATATTTAATAGTTCTTCGATGATATTCGTCTTTGAAATCCGGATTATTTATTGATAGTAAATTTCATTGTGCGCTGGGTCACGGGACAAGATTCAAAGCTATTCGCCGCGTCACGTGATCGCTTTTTCCACTATCGACCAATCACATTATTGTCTACATTCGCGTGTGTTGTTGGTAAACACAAAATAGCGTGCTCAACGAGGAGCACATTCCAGTTGTAGAATCTACACGAAATGGCGACAAAGGCCAAATATACTTTACAAAGACAAAATGGGACAAGTGTCGTGAGGTATATAGACTGGTTTCAGTTGGATGGAAATGACCAGTCCATTTGTCGATACAAATGGATTGATAACGAAGGATATTATATTATTTATATTGAAGATAAGGTCGACAGTGATGTTTAATTTCACCCAACGTGTTATAGATGTTTTATGGACAAAATGAGCCTCTTAAAATCAGTTAAAAGATGCGAGAAAGGAACCCAAACTAGAGAGTGAGAAGGCAACATCTGCATCCAGTCCAACTAAATTTACAATTCAGCAACTGCCACTGCATTCTACTACTGGGATGTAGTCATAATAATGTACCAAACATGATTTACCTTTGATCAAAATAACAACTGATTATTAGTATATTAATCATTAACAAAAATAACAATTCACTTCTAACATAATCGTTTAAACGCGGTTTCAATTAATCATCCTTAAAAATGCTCTTTGATAATTTCTGTAATCTACGGAGCCCCTTAAGTGCACGATTCCATTCTTACATACTTTTTTCGTACATGATTCCACTTATTCGTTTAAACGAAATATTAATTCGTTTAAGCGAAATATTAATTCGTTTAAACGAAATATTAACGAAATAATTAATTCGTTATAACGAAATATTATTAATTCGTTATAACGAAATATTATTAATTCGTTACAACGAATTATTTCGTTTAAACGAATTAATCATTTTGATGAATCGAATTAATCCATGTCGATTCAAAATATATTTCCATGGCTCTCTTACACCACTTCCCTACATGGATGGTTCACTGGATCTCTGTTCGGACAGACCGCGAGCAATTTGCAAGGTAAATCGTGCACATGGCTTTGTTTACAAATGCTATGACCTGGCACTTGACCCCATAACTTTTGACCGTGACCCCTCAAGCGCGACCCCTGATTGGTCAAATTTGAAATACCTGCGCAGCATCCAACTCACATATACGCAAATATGGCGCCGCACTATAAAGAAATAGGTCATGGATTTCTGGCCAATTTCGAGCTTAAAATATATTGGAGAACTTTGTTCACATGTTGATTGCACGATTATTGATAGTCCGATTTCTAGACCCGTTTAACGGGAGCGAAGGTGACAGGTTTTTCGACCTGAGAATGCGGCCTAATAGGATTCCTCAGGGGCATTTTATCTGATCAGATAATGTAATATATCATTACAGAGCCCTGTGGCTATTTTAGTGACCAAACCGGCTATTGAAACTATTCCTACAATAATAACCATACCGGAAGTATTCAAAAAATGAAAAAAAAAAAAAGGTTAAAAACATTGTCGCACTTGCGAAAAACTTGATTTCTCCCTTAGGTAATAGCGGACCAAAAGAACTAAAGTGTCGTTGGATAGCCCTATTAATGGGCCATCATATAGTATCTAAATAATACGATTTCGATGGTAAGGAAATAAATTATTGTATGCCAAAAATCTAGTATTTTCCGATATTTTAACATTCAGAGACGCCCTTTTCTCGAAAACGAACCAGCAGATTTTTCTTAAACTATTCTTACTCAAAGTCCTATCGGTTGTCTATATAGTGAATCCAAAATGAAAAGCATTGAAATAATATAGGTGGTCCAAAAATGGCCTCAAACTTTGAAAAAAATTGAAAAATCGTTAAATTTTTGTAAATGCTCTTTAATTTATCTTTTTTTCCAAAACTACTCAATGGATGTTTCTGACACTTCTGGTACAGAAAGTTAAGTATCGACAATGATCGTAAAACCGGAAGTAGTCGAAAAAATGTCCGATATTTTGAAATTTTTTTTTTTTTTTTTACGAAAACCTTTTTTATTTATGAATATTTTTTGATGATATTTTACACTGGGTTAAAATATCATCCTACTTGAGCAGAAATGAGAAAAAAAATTATCTCGGTAATTTGCGTTAGCCGCCTTGGGCTAATTTAGTTTTTCGTACCCAGAAAAATTATTTATTGTTCGATTTGTATAAAACAAAGTTCATATGCTCCGTGGTACCAATTGTATTTTTTTTTGTTACGGTGAAATTTTTCTGTCGGCAACGGAAGTGACGTAATATTAACAAAAACTACAATTTTGACAGTTAGCTACCACTTTTTGAAAGCAAATATTATTTTTTTTCAAAACTGATATAACTAAAAGGATGCACCCTGCAAAGGTGCACAAAATCCTTGGCTCAGATTTTTTAATTTCAATTTCATTTTCGGGCAATTTCGAATATAATGTAAAATAAAGTGTAAAATTCAGTTATTTACAATTCATTCAGCGTCTTCATATTTTGAAACATTTATTTGTAATTTTCATAAACTCGTAGCAATAATCCAGACGAAGAGAATGTATGCGAAAATAAGTTTGTAATATGAGCAGTTGCCGAGAAATATGCAATTTTGCATGCATCACTTTTCACGTTATTTTGCCTATAAAAGAGTGAATTATTATTCGATTTGCAATATCTTTTTTCCATTTGATGCATAATGCCAATTTGGACTAGGTCAAGCCAATTTTACATTTTCACTGTCACCGGAAATGACGTCATTTGGGCAAAAACTGTATTTTTAACCTAAAAAACAAATATTTTATTCAAATGAGTCTGCCTTATAATATTTTTAAAATTATGATATTTGATTCCCATCAACGAATAGAATAAAGCCATATGACCATACATATACCACAAAATGGTTTCTAACTTGTACGGTTACAGAGAAATAGGCGATCTTCTATAAGTCACTTTTCAAGGTTATTGGTCTATAAAAGTGTCAATTATTATTCGATTTTTATAATTTTTTTTACCATTTGATGCCTTATGCCATTTATGACTTCTATGAACCAAGTTAACATTTTCAATATCACCGAAAGTAATGTAATTTTTGCAAAAAACGTATTTCTAGCCTTCAAAACAAACACTTTTTTGAAGGGATATATATTTATTATTCGTTTAACTTTATAACGTCTGATTCTAATGGGCAGTAAGATTGAATCAATACCATCATATCGATATCAAGAAAAGGCTTCTAGCATGTTCCCTTGTCGAATAATAGCCAATTTTCCCAGGGTCACTTTTAAGTTTTTTACCTTCTTAATTTCAGTTTATAGGTTATAGGTTAATTATTTATTGCCCGATATGTATAAAACAAAGTTTGTATTTTGTATGTTGCGAATTTTCGACTTATTTTTCACCTATAAAAATTTCTTTCGGCACCGGAAGTGACTTAATTTTGCCATAATTTACAATTTTGACCGGTCTTTTTGCCAGCAAATATTACTTTTATATATGATAGAGGGTGTCACTGAAGCAAAACAACTAAAGTATAGTTTGGTAGCTCAGTGGATCGGCTATGGTATAATAAACTTCCTGTATGATTCCTGAAAGCCGGTTCAGTGCTTCTTGCAGGTCTAGTTATTAGGCTTTCAGACTTTCGTCTGAAAGCCTATTGAGATTACTAAAATTATTATTATTATTTACCGCGGGCGCCTAGATCTCCATGATCGAAAACAGATATCGATCGGGAACCAACTTTTCTATCGGAAAAACATGTGGTGGCTACTGTATAAACTAATTTTCAAACTTCTGCGCATACCGGAAGTGATAGAGTCAAACTTTTTTTAAATCGGATAATAATTGTGACCTCCAGAGGGACCATAGACGATTTTTCGGACAATCAGGGGCCATAATTCAGGAAATTACGATCGGATATGTGCAAATAACGAAAGGAACCAAGATCTTTGGGTTATAACCATGCATTTCAAGTTTCATCAAAATCGAATTAAAATTGTAACCTCTACAGGGTCCACAACCATGATATACAATTTTTTAACAGTAATCGCGTACAAACGGCGGCCATTTTGTCTGTCAATTTTGGTCCGATATTCACGAAATTCGAACTCAACCTTCCTAACGGTGTAACGGTAATACTATCAACCGTTTTATTAAATAGGATAATAATTGTGACCACCAGAGGGACCACAAGCTAAAATATGGCGATTTTGCATATAATCAGGGGACATAATTCAGGATGTTACGTTCCGATATGCGCAAATATCGAAAGGAACCAAGATCTTTGGGTTATTACCATGAATTTCAAGTTTCATCAAAATCGAATTAAAAATGTGACTTCTACAGGGTCCACAACCTTGATATACCATTTTTAAACAGTATTCGCGTACAAACGGCGGCCATTTTGTATGGCAATTTTGGTCCGATTTTCCCGAAATTCGAACTCGACCTTCCTTAGGGTGTAACGGTGATATAATCAAACGGTTATTTAAATCGGATAATAATTGTGACCTCCAGAGGGACCACAAGCTAAAAAGGGTGATTTTTCGGACAATCAGGGGCCATAATTCAGGAAATTACATTCCGATAGGCGCAAATATCGACAGGAACCAAGATCTTTGGGTTATAAACATGCATGTCAAGTTTCATCAAAATCGGTTCAAAATTGTAACCTCTATAGGGTCCACAAGCTAAAAACGTGATTTTTCGTACAATCAGGGGCCATAATCCATGAAGTTTTCATCCGATACATGCCAATATCGAAAGCAGACGGGAACTTTTGGGGATAAACCTATATTTCAAGTTTCGTCAAAATCGGATAAGAATTGTGACCTGTAGAGAGTCCACAAACAAATTGTGGACGGACAGGGGCGGCGACAATATACGTCCACATGAAAGATAGGTTGCCAGGCAACGAAACATACGCCCACAGCAGCTAAATCGTCCGGGCAGTCAACAAGGGTTGTCGCATATTTTTACTTTTTTCGGTAATGAAACATTTGTAATACACTAAAAACTGATTAAGAGTAACAACTCATTATGTAATTATCAGAAAATCATTAGAATTTGATTGCTTTTTATAAAGTTTTACCCCAAGCTAACAATTAGTATATACATGAAACATTTAATATCATGGATTTAGCTGTTCAGTTATCTAAATTCATTGAAAATCAAAATACTTGTTCGTTTCAACACCTTAAACTCTATGTATCAATCTGAAGTCAATCGGATGGTAACTTTGGCCTCTATAGCGTCACAAGAATTTTTGAAGTTATCAAGGGAGATAACTCTGGCAGTAATTATTTGAAATCGCTGAAAATCAATAGGCTTCTTCGTCTCATGACCTTAAACACTGTGTATAAATCTAAAGTCAATCGGATATTAACTTTGGCCTCCAGAGCGTCCACAAGATTTTTTGAGGGGAGCAAGGGCCATAACTCTGGCACTAACTATCGGAAATCGCTGAAAATCAATAGGCGTCTTCGTCTTATAACCTTAAACACTGTGTATAAATTTAAAGTCAATCGGATATTAACTTTGGCCTCTAGAGCGTCCACAAGATTTTTTGAAGTGATCAAGGGCCGTAACTCTGGCACTAATTATCGGAAATCGCTGAAAATCAATAGGCTTCTTCGTCTTATGACCTTAAACACTGTGTATAAATTTAAAGTCAATCGGATATTAACTTTGACCTTTAGAGCGTCCACAAGATTTTTTAAAGAGATCAAGGGCCATAACTCTGGCACTAATTATCGGAAATCGCCGAAAATCAATAGGCTTCATTGTCTTATGACCTTAAACGCTGTGTATAAATTTAAAGTCAATCGGATATTAACTTTGGCCTCTAGAGCGTCCACAAGATTTTTTGAAGTGATCAAGGGCCATAACCCTGGCACTAATTATCGGAAATCGCCGAAAATCAAACTCTGTGTATCAATCTGAAGTCAACCGGATGATAAATTCGGCCTCTATAGCGTCACAAGATTTGTTGGAGTTATCAAGGGAGATAACTCTGGCAGTAATTATTTGAAATCGCTGAAAATCAATAGGCTTCTTCGTCTCATGGATTTAGCTGTTCAGTTATCTAAATTCATTGAAAATCAAAATACTTGTTCGTTTCAACACCTTAAACTCTATGTATCAATCTGAAGTCAATCGGATGGTAACTTTGGCCTCTATAGCGTCACAAGAATTTTTGAAGTTATCAAGGGAGATAACTCTGGCAGTAATTATTTGAAATCGCTGAAAATCAATAGGCGTCTTCGTCTCACAACCTTAAACACTATGTATAAATTCGAAGTCAATCAGATATTAACTTTGGCCTCCAGAGCATCCACAAGATTTATTTAAGTGATCAAGGGCCATAACTCTGGCAGTAATTATCACAAATCGCTGAAAATCAATAGACTTCTTCGTCTAATGACCTTAAACACTGTGTATAAATTCGAAGTCAATCGGATATTAACTTTAGCCTCTAAAGCATCCACAAGAATTTTTGAAGTGATCAAGGGCCATAACTCTGGCAGTAATTATCGGAATTCACTGAAAATAATAGGCTTCTTCGTCTCATGACCTTAAACAGTGTGTATAAATTTAAAGTCAACCGGATACTAACTTTAGCCGCTAGAGCGTTCACAAGATTTTTCAATGTGATCAAGGGTCATAACTCTGCCAGTAATTATCAAATATTGCTGATAATCAATAGGCTTCTTCATCTCATGACCTTAGAAACTGTGTGTAAATTTAAAGTTGATCGGATATTAACTTAGGCCTCTAGAGCATCCTCAAGATTTTTTGAAGTGATCAAGGGCCATAACTCTGACACTAATTATCGGAAATCACTGAAAATCGATAGGCTTCTTCGTCTTATGACCTTAAACACTGTGTATAAATTTAACGTCAATTGGATATTAACTTTGACCTTTAGAGCGTCCACAAGATTTTTTAAAGAGATCAAGGGCCATAACCCTGGCACTAATTATCGGAAATCGCCGAAAATCAATAGGCGTCTTTGTCTTATGACCTTAAACGTTGTGTATAAATTTAAAGTCAGTCATATATTAACTTTGGCCTCTAGAGCGTCCACAAGATTTTTTTAAGTGATCAAGGGCCATAACTCTGGTAGTTATTATCGGAAATCGCTGAAAAACAATAGGCTTCTTCGTCCCATGAACTTAAACACTGTGTATAAATTTAAAGTCAATCGGATATTAACTTTAGCCTGTAGAGTGTACACAAGCAATTGTGGACGCCGGACAGCCGGGGGCGACGACAATATACGACCACATTTCAATGTGGGCGTATAAAAACCTATAACCTGGGCTAATGGAAGACAGGCATATGCCATACAGTGTGCTATGGGGGAAATTTTGCCTGGGCAGCGGCGCTATGGCTACTCTTACATTGAAATCCAACTGCCAAGGGATCTTTTACGTGCACGCCAATGTGTACACTAGACAGCTGTACTTGTCAGGCCCTCCATTCTGCATCACTGACAAGGGGAAACCACGTCGGAAAATCGGGATGAAGTTTCTTGGCCAATGCAGGGATCAAACATTCGACCTCCAAGCTAGCGAGCCAGCGCCTTACCCACATGAACCACCTTGCAATGTAATGAAAAAATAGGTTGCCAGGCAACGAAACATACGCCCACACAGCAGCCAAATCGTCCGGACAGTCAACAAGAGTTGTCGCATATTAAGGAATTATCAGAAAATCATTAGAATTTGTTTGGTTTTTATAATCAAACGTTTTTTTTTAAATCAGATAATAATTGTGACCTCCAGAGGGACAACAAGCTAAAAAGGGTGATTTTTCGTACAATCAGGGGACATAATTCAGGAAGTAATGACCCCATGGGCACAAATATCGAAAGGAACCAAGATCTTTGGGTTATAAACATACATGTCAAGTTTCATCAAAATCGGTTCAAAATTGTGACCTCTATAGGGTCCACAACCTTGATATAACATGTTTTCACACTATTCGTGTACAAATGACGGCCATTTTGTCCGTCAATTCTAGTCCGATTTTCACGTAATTCAAACTCTCTCTTCATTACCATGTATAGGTGATATAGTCAAACGTTTTTTTAAATCGGATAATAATTTTGACCTCCAGAGGGACCAAAAGCTAACAAAAGCGATTTTTTGGACAATCCGGGGACATAATTCAGGAAGTTATGATCCAATGGGCGCAAATATCGAAAGGAACCAAGATCTTTGGGTTATAGACATACATGTCAAGTTTCATCAAAATTGGTTCAAAATTGTGACCTCTATAAGGTCCACAACCTTGATATAACATATTTTCACACTATTTGCGTACAAACGGCGGCCATTTTGTCCGTCAATTTTGGTCCGATTTTCATGAAATTCGAACTCAACCTTCGTAACCATGGAACGGTGATATAATCAAACGTTTTTTTTAAATCCGATAACAATTTTGACCTTCAGAGGGACCACAAGCTAAAAAGGGCAATTTTTCGGACAATCAGGGGTCAAAATTCAGGAAGTTACGATCCGATGGACGCAAATATCGAAAGGAACCAAGATCTTTGGGTTATAAACATACATGTCAAGTTTCATCAAAATCGGTTCAAAATTGTGACCTCTATAAGGTCCACAACCTTGATATAACATATTTTCACACTATTCGCGTACAAACGGCGGCCATTTTGTCCGTCAATTTTGGTCCGATTTTCACGAAATTCGAACTCAATCTTCATAACCATGCAACGGTGATATAATCAAACGATTTTTTAAATCGGATAACAATTGTGACCTCCAGAGGGACCACAAGTTAAAAAGGGCGATTTTTCGGACAATCAGGGGCCATAATTCAGGAAGTTACGATCCGATGGGCGCAAATATCGAAAGGAACCAAGATCTTTGGGTTATAAACATACATGTCAAGTTTCATCCAAATCGGTTCAAAATTGTGACCTCTACACTGTTCACAAGCTAAAAAACGTGATTTTTCGTACAATCAGGGGCCATAACCCATGAAGTTACAGTTCGATACATGCCAATATCGAAAGGAACCGAGATCTTATGGTGATAAACCTATATTTTAAGTTTAATTGAAATCGGATAAAAATTGTGACCTGTAGAATGTTCACAAAAAAATGTGGACGGACGGACGGGGGCGAAGACAATATACGTCCACATAAAAATGTGGGCGTATAAAAATGAATGTATATTTGTCACTCTCACGTCATTATAACAAAAGTTATCGTCCATCAAAGCATCAACCAACCAGACTGCTTATCTCTGCTTACTGTCAGCAGACAATATTCATCATCGCACCCAATGATCACTTACACCAAGTTTTGAACATTCTAGCTCAATTAGAGGAAGAGTTATTGTGTTCTAAAGTCTCGACCAATCAACTTGTTTATCGCTTTGCTTACCCTTACGAGCAGAAATGCTCATCTTAGAACACCATCAAGACACCTACACCAATTTTGAACATTCTAGCTTAATTAGAAACAAAGTTATTGTGTCCCAAAAAGTGTGACGGACAGACGAACCTATTTTAGTAGTCCCCTGTATTGGTTATCCAAAAATAAATATTGAGAGAGAGCTGCACAAATCTGATTAATCAAATTTCCCAGGAAACTTGAATTTGGATACAGGTCAAATGAGTGTTGGCAAGATAATTACTATATCTTCAGCCAAAGAAGTATTATCATTTTTAGGACAATCTAATTGAAATTCAGAGCTATATTCCGTTTCGGTTTTTATAATTTTGATGGCCTACAGTACATGTAGATTTAACAAGTTATAGCGGGAGGTCACATTCAGCCAGTTCAGATGTCAAGCATGCGACATTTGACCCTATAACCACAGTCATTCGATTAACCAATCAGAATATATTGTTGCTTTGTTTTGATTTCTATCGCTGATAATGCCTACCCACAATTCCGCGCAAGAAAGGTCAAACCCTCGATTTGACAGACAATTTGATTGGCTGACCCCTCATTTCAAGCAGAACACAAGTTAAATAACAAGTCTTTCAGGTCCTAATGTAGTAAAGACAAGTAAAATGAAATTTTGAACTGTAAAGATAGGCTGGCACTGCCAGGCAGGATACGCCCACATTTTCGAGAGATGGACAGAGAACAAGCAATACCGAAAGTGATTTTTCCTACATCTTTAAGTCCTGTATTTCATACTGTATTGGGAGCAGCCATTTAGTTGGTCAGTTCCAGTCTGATATTAATGAAATTCGAAACCGACAATGATTATGGTGTGACGGTACACAACCTAGAAATGTGACTTTTCATCAAAACCGGATAAGAATTGTGACCTGTAGAGAGTCCACAACCATGATATACCATATTTTTACACTATTCGCGTACAAACGGCGACCATTTCGTCCGGCAATTTTAGTACGATTTTCACGAAATTAGAACTCAACCTTCCTCATCAAAATCGAATTAAAATTGTGACCTATACAGGGTCCACAACCATGATATATCATTTTTTTAACAGTATTCGCGTACAAACGGCGGCCATTTTGTCTGTCAATTTTGGTCCGATTTTCCCGAAATTCAAACCCAACCTTCCTTACAGTGTAACGGTGATATAATCAAACGTTTTTTTAAATTGGATAATAATTGTGACCTCCAGAGGGACCACAAGCTAAAGAAAGGGGGATTTTGCGTATAACCAGGGGCCATAATTCAGGAAGTTACGATCCGATATGCGCAAATATCGAAAAGAACCAAGATCTTTGGGTTATAACCATGAATTTCAAGTTTCATCAAAATCGAATTAAAATTGTGACCTTTACAGGGTCCACAACCTTGATATACCATTTTTTAACAGTGTTCACATACAAACGGCGGCCATTTTGTATAGCAATTTTGGTCTGATTTTCCCGAAATTCGAACTCAACCTTCCTTACGGTGTAACGGTAATATAATCAAACGTTTTTTTTAAATCGGATAATAATTGTGACCTCCAAGCTAAAAAAAAAGGCGATTTTGCGTATAATCAGGGGCCATAATTCAGAAAGTTATGATCCGATATGCGCAAATATCGAAAGGAAGCAAGATCTTTGGGTTATAACCATGAATTTCAAGTTTCATCAAAATCGAATCAAAATTGTGACCTCCACAGGGTCCACAACCTTGATATACCATTTTTTAACAGTATTCACGTACAAACGGCGGCCATTTTGTATGGCAATTTTCGTCCGATTTTCCCGAAATTCGAACTCAACCTTCCTTAGGGTGTAACGGTGATATAATCAAACGGTTTTTTAAATCGAATAATAATTGTGACCTCCAAGCTAAAAAAAAAGGCGATTTTGCGTATAATCAGGGGCCATAATTCAGGAAGTTATGATCCGATATGCGCAAATATCGAAAGGAAGCAAGATCTTTGGTTTATAACCATGAATTTCAAGTTTCATCAAAATCGAATCAAAATTGTGACCTCCACAGGGTCCACAACCTTGATATACCATTTTTTAACAGTATTCGCGTACAAACGACGGCCATTTTGTATGGCAATTTTCGTCCGATTTTCCCGAAATTCGAACTCAACCTTCCTTAGGGTGTAACGGTCATATAATCAAACGGTTTTTTAAATTGAATAATAATTGTGACCTCCAGAGGGACCACAAGCTAAAAAGGGTGATTTTTCGGACAATCAGGGGCCATAATTCAGGAAATTACATTCCGATAGCCGCAAATATCGAAAGGAACCAAGATCTTTGGGTTACAAACATGCATGTCAAGTTTCATCAAAATCGGTTCAAAATTGTGACCTCTATAGGGTCCACAAGCTAAAAACGTGATTTTTCGTACAATCAGGGGCCATAATCCATGAAGTTTTGATCCGATACATGCCAATATCGAAAGCAGCCGAGATCTTTTGGGGATAAACCTATATTTCAAGTTTCGTCAAAATCGGATAAGAATTGTGACCTGTAGAGAGTCCACAAACAAATTGTGGACGGACGGACGTCCGGACGGACAGGGGCGACGACATAATACGTCCACATGAAAATGTGGGCGTATAATTAAAATTGTGACCTTTACAGGGTCCACAACCTTGATATAACACTTTTTAACAGTATTCGCGTACAAACGGCAGCCATTTTGTATCGCAATTTTGGTCTGATTTTCCCGAAATTCAAACTCAACCTTCCTTACGGTGTAACGGTAATATAATCAAACGTTTTTTAAAATCGGATAATAATTGTGACCTCCAAGCTAAAAAAAAGGCGATTTTGCGTACAATCAGGGGACATAATTCTAGAAGTTACGATCCGATATGCGCAAATATCGAAAGGAAGCAAGATCTTTGGGTTATAACCATGAATTTCAAATTTCATCAAAATCGAATCAAAATTGTGACCTCCACAGGGTCCACAACCTTGATATACCATTTTTTAACAGTATTCGCGTACAAACGGCGGCCATTTTGTATGGCAATTTTCGTCCGATTTTCCCGAAATTCGAACTCAACCTTCCTTAGGGTGTGAAGGTAATATAATCAAACGGTTTTTTAAATCGAATAATAATTGTGACCTCCAGAGGGACCACAAGCTAAAAAGGGTGATTTTTCGGACAATCAGGGGCCATAATTCAGGAAATTACATTCCGATAGCCGCAAATATCGAAAGGAACCAAGATCTTTGGGTTACAAACATGCATGTCAAGTTTCATCAAAATCGGTTCAAAATTGTGACCTCTATATGGTCCACAAGCTAAAAACGTGATTTTTCGTACAATCAGGGGCCATAATCCATGAAGTTTTGATCCGATACATGCCAATATCGAAAGCAGCCGAGATCTTTTGGGGATAAACCTATATTTCAAGTTTCGTCAAAATCGGATAAGAATTGTGACCTGTAGAGAGTCCACAAACAAATTGTGGACGGACGGACGGACGGACGTCCGGACGGACAGGGGCGACGACATAATACGTCCACATGAAAATGTGGGCGTATAAAAAGGCGATTTTGCGTATAATCAGGGGCCATAATTCAGGAAGTTACGATCCGATATGCGCAAATATCGAAAGGAAGCAAGATCTTTGGGTTATAACCATGAATTTCAAGTTTCATCAAAATCGAATCAAAATTGTGACCTCCACAGGGTCCACAACCTTGATATACCATTTTTTAACAGTATTCGCGTACAAACGGCGGCCATTTTGTATGGCAATTTTCGTCCGATTTTCCCGAAATTCGAACTCAACCTTCCTTAGGGTGTAACGGTGATATAATCAAACGTTTTTTTAAATCGAATAATAATTGTGACCTCCAAGCTAAAGATAGGCTGGCACTGCCAGGCAGGATACGCCCACATTTTCGAGAGATGGACAGAGAACAAGCAATACCGAAAGTGATTTTTCCTACATCTTTAAGTCCTGTATTTCATACTGTATTGGGAGCAGCCATTTAGTTGGTCAGTTCCACTCTGATATTAATGAAATTCGAAACCGACAATGATTACGGTGTGACGGTACACAACCTAGAAATGTGACTTTTCATCAAAATCGGATAAGAATTGTGACCTGTAGAGAGTCCACAACCATGATATACCATATTTTTACACTATTCGCGTACAAACGGCGAACATTTCGTCCGGCAATTTTGGTACGATTTTCCCGAAATTAGAACTCAACCTTCCTCATCAAAATCGAATTAAAATTGTGACCTATACAGGATCCATAACCATGATATATCATTTTTTTAACAGTATTCGCGTACAAACGGCGGCCATTTTGTCTGTCAATTTTGGTCCGATTTTCCCGAAATTCAAACTCAACCTTCCTTACAGTGTAACGGTGATATAATCAAACGTTTTTTTAAATTGGATAATAATTGTGACCTCCAGAGGGACCACAAGCTAAAGAAAGGGGGATTTTGCGTATAACCAGGGGCCATAATTCAGGAAGTTACAATCGGATATGCGCAAATATCAAAAAGAACCAAGATCTTTGGGTTATAACCATAAATTTCAAGTTTCATCAAAATCAAATTAAAATTGTGACCTTTACAGGGTCCACAACCTTGATATACCATTTTTTAACAGTATTCGCGTACAAACGGTGGCCATTTTGTATGGCAATTTTGGTCTGATTTTCCCGAAATTCGAACTCAACCTTCCTTACGGTGTAACGGTAATATAATCAAACGTTTTTTTAAATCGGATAATAATTGTGACCTCCAAGCTAAAAAAAAGGCGATTTTGCGTATAATCAGGGGCCATAATTCAGGAAGTTACGATCCGATATGCACAAATATCGAAAGGAAGCAAGATCTTTGGGTTATAACCATGAATTTCAAGTTTCATCAAAATCAAATCAAAATTGTGACCTCCACAGGGTCCACAACCTTGATATACCATTTTTTAACAGTATTCGCGTACAAACGGCGGCCATTTTGTATGGCAATTTTCGTCCGATTTTCCCGAAATTCGGACTCAACCTTCCTTAGGGTGTAACGGTGATATAATCAAACGTTTTTTTAAATGGAATAATAATTGTGACCTCCAAGCTAAAAAAAAAGGCGATTTTGCGTATAATCAGGGGCCATAATTCAGGAAGTTACGATCCGATATGCGCAAATATCGAAAGGAAGCAAGATCTTTGGGTTATAACCATGAATTTCAAGTTTCATCAAAATTGAATCAAAATTGTGACCTCCACAGGGTCCACAACCTTGATATACCATTTTTTAACAGTATTCGCGTACAAACGGCGGCCATTTTGTATGGCAATTTTCGTCCGATTTTCCCGAAATTTGAACTCAACCTTCCTTAGGGTGTAACGGTGATATAATCAAACGGTTTTTTAAATCGAATAATAATTGTGACCTCCAGAGGGACCACAAGCTAAAAAGGGTGATTTTTCGGACAATCAGGGGCCATAATTCAGGAAATTACATTCCGATAGCCGCAAATATCGAAAGGAACCAAGATCTTTGGGTTACAAACACGCATGTTAAGTTTCATCAAAATCAGTTCAAAATTGTGACCTCTATAGGGTCCACAAGCTAAAAACGTGCTTTTTCGTACAATCAGGGGCCATAATCCATGAAGTTTTGATCCGATACATGCCAATATCGAAAGGAACCGAGATCTTTTGGGGATAAACCTATATTTCAAGTTTCGTCAAAATCGGATAAGAATTGTGACCTGTAGAGAGTCCACAAACAAATTGTGGACGTCCGGACGGACGTCCGGACGGACAGGGGCGACGACATAATACGTCCACATGAAAATGTGGGCGTATAAAAAGGCGATTTTGCGTATAATCAGGGGCCATAATTCAGGAAGTTACGATCCGATATGCGCAAATATCGAAAGGAAGCAAGGTCTTTGGGTTATAACCTTGAATTTCAAGTTTCATCAAAATCGAATCAAAATTGTGACCTCCACAGGGTCCACAACCTTGATATACCATTTTTTAACAGCATTCGCGTACAAACGGCGGCCATTTTGTATGGCAATTTTCGTCCGATTTTCCCGAAATTCGAACTCAACCTTCCTTAGGGTGTAACGGTGATATAATCAAACGGTTTTTTAAATCGAATAATAATTGTGACCTCCAGAGGGACCACAAGCTAAAAAGGGTGATTTTTCGGACAATCAGGGGCCATAATTCAGGAAATTACATTCCGATAGCCGCAAATATCGAAAGGAACCAACATCTTTGTGTTACAAACATGCATGTCAAGTTTCATCAAAATCGGTTCAAAATTGTGACCTCTATAGGGTCCACAAGCTAAAAACGTGATTTTTCGTACAATCAGGGGCCATAATCCATGAAGTTTTGATCCGATACATGCCAATATCGAAAGCAGCCGAGATCTTTTGGGGATAAACCTATATTTCAAGTTTCGTCAAAATCGGATAAGAATTGTGACCTGTAGAGTGTCCACAAACAAATTGTGGACGGACGGACGTCCGGACGGACGGACGGACAGGGGCGACGACATAATACGTCCACATGAAAATGTGGGCGTATAAAAACGAAACGAAATAGGATCTGTATTTTAATCAGATTGTTTTTAGAAGTAAATCTGGAGATTTTTCAAGATTAGTACACCAGAGATTTCAATATACACATAATATATTGAACACTGACACCTTTGTAATAAATAAGGATAGTTCTAATATTTCAACATTTATTATACCTAAAGGACATGACGTAAAATAAAATAAAAAAAAAAGAATAAAAACATATGCCGACTACATTGCTAAACATTAGGAAGATGATGAATTTAGTGCAAATTAAAATTAATGAGTAAAAAAAAAAAAAAAAAATATCAAGTACATATACAATATATGAATCTTAAATCTATTTCTGTTAGATCTTCTTGAAGCTTCATCTTCCACTTTCTTGTTTTGCTTCTTTTTTTTTTTTGTTTCTCTGCGAAACAATATACAGCTTAAAACACATTACAATAATTTTTTTCACATGATACAGTAGTACATGGATAATACAAGTCGGTTTAAGCCATCTTTTATACAGTTTACCTAGAAAAAGAAAAAATTACCACATATAATTCATATGCCACCAGTAAATCAGTTATTTGAGCTTGCAGCAACTTTTTTTTACATCCCCCATACTATACTATACCATGGACAAAACTAATTGCAATTCTGGTACTTCATATAAATATATCTTTGTATGATAACTACATTTTCAAGAATCTTTAATATAATACTCAATTATTAAAGACAGTTTGCCACAGAAAATATTGCAGTCTAATAGTTATTTGCATTTTTCAGACAATATCATCCAATAATTCACAAATTAATTCATAGTTATAAAGGAATTAAAATTATTTACTTAATATGCAATAAAGAAAACCAGATCAAATTCAGATTAAAAAGTGGTCCAACAAGAATTTTAATCTTGTGTGGTTTTGACTTTAGCCCATTTTGACCAATTTTAATTATCAAATCTGTGTAAATACTAAAAAAATAGGTTGCCAGACAACGAAACATACGCCCACACAGCAGCCAAATCGTCCGGGCAGTCAACAAGAGTTGTCGCATATTAAGGAATTATCAGAAAATCCTTAGAATTTGTTTGGTTTTTAAAATCAAACATTTTTTTTATAAATCAGATAATAATTGTGACCTCCAGAGGCACAACAAGCTGAAAAGGGCGATTTTTTGGAACAATCAGGGGCCATAATTCAGGAAGTTACGATCCGATGGGCGCAAATATCGAAAGGAACCAAGATCTTTGGGTTATAAACATACATGTCAAGTTTCTTTAAAATTGGTTCAAAATTGTGACCTCTATAAGGTCCACAACCTTGATATAACATATTTTCACACTATTCGCGTACAAACGGCGGCCATTTTGTCCGTCAATTTTGGTTCAATTTTCACGAAATTCGAATTCAACCTTCATAACCATGGAACGGTAATTTAATCAAACGTTTTTTTTAAATCGGATAACAATTTTGACCTCCAGAGGGATCACAAGCTAAAAAGGGCGATTTTTCGGACAATCAGGGGCCATAATTCAGGAAGTTACGAACCGATGGGCGCAAATATCGAAAGGAACCAAGATCTTTCGGTTATAAACATACATGTCAAGTTTCATCCAAATCGGTTCAAAATTGTGACCTCTATAAGGTCTACAACCTTGATATAACATATTTTCACACTATTCGCGTACAAATGGCGGCCATTTTGTACGTCAATTTTGGTCCGATTTTCACGAAATTCGAATTCAACCTTCATAACCATAGAACGGTGATATAATCAAACGTTTTTTTTAAATCGGATAACAATTTTGACCTCCAGAGGTACCACAAGCTAAAAAGGGCGATTTTTCGGACAATCAGGGGCCATAATTCAGGAAGTTACGATCCGATTGGCGCAAATATCGAAAGGAACCAAGATCTTTGGGTTATAAACATGCATTTCAAGTTTCATCCAAATCGGTTCAAAATTGTGACCTCTACACTGTTCACAACCTTGATATAACATATTTTCACACTATTCGCGTACAAATGGCGGCCATTTTGTCCGTCAATTTTGGTCCGATTTTCACGAAATTCGAACTCAACCTTCATAACCATGGAACGGTGATATAATCAAACGGTTTTTTTTAAATCGGATAACAATTTTGACCTCCAGAGGGACCACAAGCTAAAAAGGGCGATTTTTCGGACAATCAGGGGCCATAATTCAGGAAGTTACGATCCAATTGGCGCAAATATCGAAAGGAACCAAGATCTTTGGTTTATGGACATGCATTTCAAGTTTCATCCAAATCGGTTCAAAATTGTGACCTCTACACTGTTCACAAGCTAAAAAAACGTGATTTTTCGTACAATCAGGGGCCATAACCCATGAAGTTACGGTCCGATACATGCCAATATCGAACGGAACCGAGATCTTAGGGTTATAAACCTGTATTTTAAGTTTCATTGAAATCGGATAAAAATTGTGACCTGTAGACTGTTCACAAACAATTGTGGACGGACGGACGAACAGGGGCGACGAAAATATACGTCCACATGAAAATGTGGGCGTATAAAAATAAACCAGCGGCTGTCAGGCAGGACATGCCCACATTTTGCGAGAGATTGATAGAGAACAAGCTAAGAAAAAAAAGAGTGATTTTTCGTACCATCAAGCGCAATAATTCAGGAAGTTACAATCCGATATATGTAAATATTGAAAGGAACCAATCTTTGGGTTATAAAGATATATTTCAAGTTTCATGGGCCATAATTGAGGAAGTTACGACCCGATATCAAAAGGAACCACAACCTTGATCTACAATATATTTCCACTACTTTTGTTTGGCAGGTTTGGTCCGATTATAAACATGTATTTAAAGATTCATAAAAATCAGCTGAAATTTGTAACCTCTCAAGATAGTCCACAAGCCAATCAGGGGTCATAATCAATTTAGTTTTGATCCGATGCATGCCAATATCGAAAGGAGCCAAGATCTTTTGGAGATGAACCTATATTTCAAGTTTCGTCAAAATCGGATAAGAATTGTGGTCTGTAGAGTGTCCCTAAACAAATTGTGGATGGACGAACATGGAAGACAATATACGTCCACACGAAAATATGGGCGCATAAAAACACCTCAAGTAGTTTTGATTTTTAATATTGAACTTCCAATGTTCTTTTTTTAAATACAGAATACATGATATTGCTACTGTTTCTACAAATTATCTTATAATTTCAGACATTAATAACATAGTTCAAATCATGTAGGTATATAACATTTTTCAAAATATCAGGTATATAAATTTATGGTGTACACAAAGTTCTAAAAACTAAAATAAGGGCCGTAACTCTGGAAGTAATCTACAGAAATTGTTGAAATTTGACATGCTTTCGTTTTACTTAATCAAATAATGCATAAAAATTTCATACAAATCAAAAGATAACTTTTGTCATTAAAACGTTCACAATGCTCAACAAAGTAAAACACGGACCATAACTCTAGACCTAATTGACAAAAATTTCTGACATTCAATTGGCTTGTTCATTATACTAATTTAAATGATGCATATGAATTTCATACAGATCAGATAATAACTTTTGTCATAAGGTACAAAGTGAAACAAGGGCTATAAATCAATGCGTAATTAACGGAAATTGCTGAAATTCAATAGGCTTCTTCGTTTCACTAACTTAAATGATGCATATAATAATAATGAATATTCATATTGCTTGCATTCCATCCAATCAGTATGCTCACGGCACAGGTTTGTTTAGCTCTTCAGTTTTATAGTTCACTCTTAATGATAGGATTCGAACATATGAGATTTACGGGTAAAGAGTTCCATAGTTTTGGCACATTGTGGAAAAATCGTCGAAACCCAAAGGATTTAAGTCTATAACTTGGTACTGTTATAAGGTGATCATTTTGTGACCTAAGGGAGCGTTTAGGGATATATTCAGATAGCAGTGAACTAAGATATTTCAGGACTGTTCCATTTAAACATTTAAGGGCCAAACACAAGAGTTTGAAATGGATTCTGTTGGTGATTGGTAGCCAGTGCAGTTCTTTTAAAATAGTTTCTGTCAGATCTGCAGACGATCCTGGCTACAGTGTTTTACACAATTTAAGTTTGTTTATTAGGTTCTGATTTATACAAAATAGTAAAGAAACTAATGATCTGACTAAAGTATGCGCGGCATCCTTTGTAATAAGATGTTGAATTTTTCGAATAGACCGGAGATGGAAGTAGCAGACTCATTGACATGGTTCTCCATACTAAGCTCAGAATCAAGGTGGACACCAAGATCTTTAACCGAGTTAACAATATTTATTTGGGAGTCAGCGATGTGGATGGTAGATGCTGATTTATTAGAAAGTTGTTGTTTGTTACCAATAACCATGACCTCTGTTTTATCATAAGAGTTTGAACATGTTATTGGTCATCTATGATTTGATATCTTTTGTATATGATGTGATTCTATTAAATGAATCCTGATGATCTATAGAATTCCAGCTGTCAACAATTTGTGTATCATCACTATAAGAGTGGTACATAAGATGGTGCTTTTAAGTATATTTGCGACACTTGACTGTGTAAAGTACAAATAGCACTGGGGCCTATTTCACGAAATTTTAACTAAGATAAGATCCCAATTTTAGTAATTTGATTGGATAATATTAGATTGATTTTAGTGCTTAGCCAATCAAAATTGAAGTATCTACTAAAATTGGATTTTATCTTAAGTTAAAATTTCGTGAAACAGGGCCCAGGTCCAGCACAGAACCTTGGGGAACACTGTTCGAAAGATTAACAGAATCTGAGTTGGTGTTTGTAATCTGTACCAATTGACTACGATTGCGAAAGTATGATTCAAACCATGCCAGGACACCATGTGTAATGCCAAACTCTACGTGAAGTTTTTTTAAGAGCACTACTGGATCG
The DNA here is from genome assembly GCA_948474765.1 of Patella depressa. NCBI lineage: Eukaryota > Metazoa > Mollusca > Gastropoda > Patellidae > Patella > Patella depressa. Next base: position 39,942,090 of record OX419720.1, on the reverse strand, counting down.
ATCGTGTTGAATGCGGCTGAAAGATCCAACATTACTAAGGAACAGCAGTTACCTCTGTCGACAATATGTCTGATATCATCAACAACCTTGAGAGAGAGAGAGAAATGGGGTTTAACGTCCACTCGACACAAACCATGGTCATTTTGGGATTAACATATGGTTTCATTTTATTTCAATAATTCGCTTGCGCGTAGGGGTCTTTAGCAGTGGGAGGAAACCGGAGTGCCCGGAGGAAACCCACGAGGTTGAAAAGGCGCCCCTATCTGCATGCCACACCACAACCTTGAGAAGAGCTGTCTGGGTTGAATGGCCTTGTCTGTGAGCCTTTTCCAATATCTTTGAAATGAATGGTAAACTGGATGCAGGACGATAGTTTTTGAATATTTCCTTATCTGTTATTAATATCAAAGTTATTGTGGGAAAAGGCATGTTGAATTACTAGAGGTGTGGGAATGGGATCTGATGAACAAGTGGTTGGCTTAGTAGATGAACGCATAATCTTCAAGACATCTTCAGAAAACAGCTGAAATTCCTCGGTGGCGCCACCAGAAAATTCAACTGTTGAATCAATTGAGGTTGAATACAAAGTAACGATTGGACTCGTCTGCTAGTTTCTTTGAATTATCTGAAGACAGTTTCGTTTCAGATTTCTTACCCAGAAGAGAATGCATGAATCGGTGTATCCTGCATGGATCTTGGTCACAGTGCTCAAAGCTTAGCTAACAGTAGTTACTTTTAGCTTTTCGGATAAGGTTAGTTAAGTCAGAGTAATTGTCTGTGGATCTCCAATTTAGATTTACGCCATTTTCTCTCTGCTCGTCACCGATAACGTTTTGCTTCTAGAACATTTGAGTCATACCATGGTGTGGTATCTGAATATATTTATAGAGTCCTTTATCATGTTATATAACAGGGCCCTGTTTCACAAAAACTTAAGCTAAAATCACTAAAATAGATTTTAACTTAAATCAAAATGAAATTTTAAATTTTTTTATGCGTTTCACGAAGATTGATTGTAACTTAAAATGCGATTTTAATAGATTTTAGTTAAAACGGCTTGCGTCCGCGCAGTGCACATTTCCATTGCCGGTACTTACAGTGAAAGCAAATACGCTTCGAAACTGAAAACTGTTGGCAGGTTGAATTAACGGTTGCAATATCAATGGGGAGAGTTTTATATGTTGAAGCAATGTTTGCACATGGTCAGGTGAAATAAATGAGTGTACTGCGTAATATGTGAATCGAAAAGTATCAGTGGGTTGGCCTTGAACTTGGCATTTGATTTGTGGGAATTTGATTTACTCGCAGGCTTCAATGGAAATAATGTGTATTGATAAACTAAATCACATGGATTTGTAGTTTTATGAAGAATTGTCACAAACATATGATATTTGTGAATCAAACGGCTATAATTTTTCGTCGCATTTTGAAAGTATTTATCAACTTTGAAATTAATACACCAAATAGCCAATGTTCCGATGCCTAGATTTGACATGTCATTCTCATAGACCCACCCTTTCAATGATACTTTGAAAATGATACTTACTCAATTAAATGATATTTTCCCCAAAATAAAACAGCTTTGGCTCCTAAAATGCCAAGTATTTTTGTTGCTTTATTAACATAAGACTTCATTAAGAAATAATAATAAATTTATATTAAAATTTAATTTCAAATAGGCCTAGGCCTATAACATTTTTCAATAAACACATTTGAGATTATTGATTGATTTCTTTAATATTTACATAACCCCCAAAAGTATGCGTAAATACTACATATGGTTTGCCTAGTATTATAGGCCTTTGGGCCTTCTAAAACCAAGAAATGGGCCATATTAACCCATTGTACACGAACATATTTTCTTTATAGATAAGAGGGCTGTTCTTTCCAAGAAATTGGATATGAATAAATGATTTTCTTTTAGTGTTTAGTTTACTGGGGTTTTGAGTGGGTTTTTTCTTGGGAGTTCTAATATGGAGCGCCATCCAAATGCTTAAATTGACTTACAATAAACGGTGAAAAGAATTTGAATGAGAATTGTTTTTGTGAATGATGGTTGGAATATTAAAATTATGTGACCCGGGCTGTTCACAATATTATCATTATTTAAATTATATCAATATATCGCAATATATGTAACAATGTAGCTCTAATGAATGTTTGTTAATGTCTTGATTTTAAGTTAGGACAGCGTGACAGTTATGCAAAGTCAAAATTGATTTTAGTTAAAATTGTCCTTAAAATGGGTTTGTGAAAAGCCACTATTTTAAGTTAACATTAGATTTTAACTTTAAATATTTGTTTTAAATAGTACGTATATTAATTATTTAATTACATATGAATTTCACCACTATTGAATAATATGAATATGACATAGGAGATCTGTATATTATATGTTTTATATTCCCTGAATGAGGAGAGGGGTGAGGGGTGATATAGGGTTTGCCTGTTCCCTGATCATGAATTTCTGAAATACAACGTTGTTTAAAAAGGAAGAAAAAAAAAAAAAAAATTACCAAGGTGTATTAGGGTCTGACAGTTACAGTTCTGTTTCTTGGAGGCACATGCGAGTCTAGAAGGTCGGACAGGGTCTTGGTGTACAGAGTGGCAAGATCATTCACAGATTGTGGTGGATGTTGAAGAAGAGCTGAATTTAGCACTTTAAGATCCATATACACAAGATGTTTTGTTCCTTTTTTGGTTTCTGTATCTTTCATTCAGAAAGGATCAGACAATGATCAGAGATTTGTTTATCTTCTACCATGACACTTTGAATGATTTCCAAGTCTTCGTGCGTAATGATTAAGTCAACAGTGTTAACGAACCTGTGAGTTAGGTTGTTGGAAATGTCGCAAGGAATGGGAGTCAATAGTGGAAATAAACTGTTTCACATCGGCTCTAGCAGATTTTTTCCAGAGAATATTAAAATCTCCCAAAGATATTGTATCCGATTTGTGATACTGTTCAAAAAGTTTTGTAATATCTTCCAAAGATAGGTTGCCGGGCAAAGAAACATACGCCCACCGCAGCTAAATCGTCCAGGCAGTCAACAAGAGTTGTCAGATATTTTTACTTTTTTCGGTAATGAAACATTTATGATACCAGTACAGTAAAATCTGATTAAGTAATTATCAGAAAATCATTCGAATTTGTTTGTTTTTTTTAGAAAGTTCAGTCCCATGCTAACGTTTAGAATACGAAACATTTAATTATATGGATTTAGCTGTTCACTTATCAAAATTCATTGAAAATCAACATACTTGTTCGTCTCAAGACCTTAACCTCTGCGGTCAATTTGAAGTCAATCGGATGATAAGTTTGGCCTCTAGAGCATCCACAAGATTTTTCAAAGTGATCAAGGGAGATAACTTTGGCAGTAATTATCGGAAATCAATAGGTTTCTTCGTCTCATGACATTAAACACTGTGTATTTATTTAAAGTCATTCGTGTATTAACTTCGGCCTCTATACTGTCTACAAGATTTTTCAAAGTGATCAAGGGCCATAACTCTGGCAGTAATTATCGGAAATCGCTGAAAATCAATAGGCTTCTTCGTCTCATGACCTTAAACACCAAGTATAAATTTAAAATCAATCGGATATTAACTTTAGCCCCGAGAGCCTCCACAAGTTCAAAGTGACCTAGGGTCATAACTCTGGTAGTAATAATTGGAAATCGCTGAAAACCAATAGACTTCTTTGTCTCATGACCTTAAATACTGTGCATATATATTTAAAGTCAATTGGATATTAACTTGAGCCTCTAGAGCGTCCAAGCAATTATGGGCGCTGGTCGGACGGACAGGGGGCAACGACAATATACAACGACATTTCAACGTCGGTGTATTAAAACGATGGATGAGAATTTATTCTTTGTCGAAGGTGGAGGCCTGTAAATACAGACAAAGTTTGAGATCCTCAAACGAGGGCAGATCAATTGACGACACGTTGAGTTTTATTGAAACTGCGGATTTATAGATTACTGCAAGACCTCCTCTAGATGTAAGCCGAGGTTGATGAATGAAAGTGTGAAAGGGGGTGTTATCTGATCAATTACTGCTTCGTCACTAGTAGGTTTAAACCATGATTCTGTGACGACTAATACATTTAGGTCATAATCAATTAAAATTAAGTCAAATAGTTCAACACTAATAAACTAAACTGAGTAGCCCCCCCCCCCAAAAAAAACCCACAAAATTTGGAGAGCTAAACTAAACAGGAGCAGCCACTACAGAGCATCTCTTTCCATGTAAATTCCAAACATATCAGATGATAATTGTTGTCATTAGAGCGTTCACAAGATTCAACAAAGTGAAACAAGGGCCATAACTGTAGATGTAATTAACAGAAATTTACTGAATATCAATTTCAAAATAATCAGATGATAAATGTAGTCTGTTCACAAGAAATTGTGTCGACCGGATGGACGGCAATATACGACATTTCCATGTGGGCGTATTAAAGGTATTCTTTATATACTATCTTTTTATTCTTAATAATGCCATGCTAAAGTACACAATAATAAAATCACAATCAGATTAGGTATAGATGTCAAGTGGTGGTCATCTAGCGGCTGCCATGCAAAATACGCCCACATTTGTGACATGAAGGAGCACTGCCCCTTTCAGGTTGAGTATGCATGAAAATCAATTATCGTAAAAGCGTTCAGACTCGTATGAATAGAATAATGATACCAAGTTTGTACAAACATACTAACTTCACTCACAGACCCGTTGCCAGGCATATAAACATACACCCACAGCAGCTAATGCATTCTATCAGTCGACAAGGGTTTATTGTTTTGTAGGTAATTTGAGTATTTATAACACAAAAAAGGTTGCCAGTTAATCAAACATACTCTCACATCAGCTAACTGTCACGGTTGTCACAATTTTTTTTTCATTTGTCGGTAATGAAAACATTTAGGACACACGAAAATCTGAGTAACAACCCATTAAGTAATTATCAGAAATCCTTAGAATTTGTTTGGCTTCTTGTTCTGTCACATGCCAATGTTTAGTATACAAAACATTTAATGTCACGAATTTAGCTGTTCAAGCTGCGGAAATCATTGAAAATCAGTATCGTGTCACATCAAATATCGTGTCACCTTAGCTACAACTAAACGAACATTAGCATTTCAGGGGAAAAATAGATCAATTATTAGATTGAGAAGGTGATTTTGAGATTATGATTATACATTTGATTTTAATAGTTTTTCAAGTAGATGTAGATAAACATCATTCTTCTCACAAAACATGATTTTTTGTATAATCAGGGGCCATAACCAAGATGGGTTATAAACATGCATGTCAAGTTTCATCAAAATTGGATTAAAATTGTGACCTATACAGGGTTCACAACCTTTATATACCATATTTTTCACACTATTCGCGTACAAACGACAGCCATTTTGTCCGTCAGTTTTGGTCTGATGTTCACAATTCAATTCGAACTCAACCTTCGTTAGGGTGTAACGGCCATATAACCAAACGCTTATTTGTTTTTGTTTAAATTGGATGATAATTGTGACCTCCAGTGGGACCACAAGCTAAAATATGCGATTTTGCGTACAATCAGGGGCCATAATTCAGGAAGTTAAGATCTGATATGCGCAAATATCGAAATGACCCAAGATCTTTGGGTTATAACCATGCATTTAAAGTTTCATCAAAATCAGATTAAAATTGTGACATCTACAGGGTCTATAACCATATTTTTTTTTTTTTTACACTATTCGTGTACAAGCGGCTACCATTTTATTCAGCAATTTTCATGAAATTTGAACTCAACAATCATTATGGTGTAACGGTATAAGCAAATGGTTTTTCAAATCGGATATTAATTTTGACATTTAGAGGGGCCATAAGCTAAAAAATGCGAGTTTACATATTATCAGGGGCCATAATTTTGGAAGTTACGATACAATCTGCGCAAATATCGAAAGTAACCAAGATCTTTGGGTTATAATCATGCATTTCAAGTTTCATCAAAATTGATTCAAAATTGTGACCTCATAGGGTCCACAAGCTAAAAAAAAAGTGATTTTTCGAACAATCGGGGGGTTATAAAACATGAAGTTTCGATCAGATACATGCCAATATAGAAAGCAGTCGAGATCTTTGATGGATAAAACTATACTTCAAGTTTCGTCAGTTAAGAATTGTGACTTATAGAGAGTCCACAAACAATTGTGGACGGCATAACACGTCCACACGAAAATGTATAAAAGGCGATTATCCATATAATCACACTGTAACATTGGTATCGTGGAATCTTGCGTAATGGCGATAATTTCTAATCTGTGTTGAATTATTCTAAATCTAGTTGAATTTCGGCTAATAGTGTTCAATTTGTACTTGTATAAAAATTAAATCTCAGTATTTAATTTTGATTACCAAGCATCTAATTAACTAGTGTTTAGTTTGTCGACACGTGTTGAATAATAAGCGTTCCGCTTAATTATTACTACTGTTCAATAATAAGTTTGACTGTTCAATTTCCAGAGTAGTGATTAAAATTAGCCGTGATTAAAATTACGCAAAGTGATCAATTTTGTTGTCAAGCATCCAATATCACGTGCGATGTTCAGATATTACGATGTGTTTAGTTGTAGGTCATCGTTCAGTTTTGCCGCCGAATGTCTATTTTGCCGCATGATGTTAGGTTTGCTGAACTGAAAGGTGTTTAATACTGTAATAAGTGTTAAAGTGTTAGTTTTAGTTCTGACTTGTTGCTCTACGGTGAAATATTTTTCAGCATTCATACGATGACATGTATCTGTATGCGTGCCATTGTCCGGGGATTATTTTACAAGATAACTATGGTGAAACAAATATTGGATTTTTAATGGCGACAGGATGGTTCCGAAGCAAAGTTTTCTTGAGATCCACATAATGTTTCGTCTCCAATTATAAACTGTTTATCTATATATCCATTTAACTTTTATTTCCCACACTGAAAGCTTAATGTTTTTGTTAAGGTTATAATTATTTTTTTTTTGTGTTTTATCCACAAATCGGATTTCTCAGAATCTAACCATAGGATCTTTCTGAAACTTTTATTTATCCCCCCCCCCCAAAAAAAGGGTGATGGCTGTTGATTAAATATATCTTCAAAGCGTTTTACGAATCCGAAATCACCGAATTTTACGAACGATAAAACAAACAACACATAGTCGTAACTTTGTTATTTATTGACCTATTTTACTAATTCTTTTTTCTTTGAGTACCTTGTAAAAAAACATTTTCATCTGCAGTTTCAGATTTGCGAAAATTTGTCGCTGCGATTTCGAGCCGGAAGTTTAAACCAACTTGACAACTTCTTTAATAGTTGCACGATTTTCATGAACTTTAGTATGTACATGTGAGTAGATCTTACTAATACGACTTGAAAAATGGCTTTAGAAATTTTCTACATTATCTCGCCTTAATGAAATTAAGGATCAAAATTTTCAAAAAAATCATCGAAATATAGGTCAGAATGACATAAATCTTTTTTCTATACGAGCTATGAGACTACTGATTCGTACACACAAAATGGAGTTTGTAGCTCAATCTGGAAGTGCCGCCATCTTGAAATGTGAAAAATCCACAGGACTTTTTTATATTCTACTTACATACATAGGAGTTATATTTTCGGAATCCTTGAAGGCCTAAAAAACGTTCAGAGCAGAATTTTGATTTAGGTCAACTGATGGTCGCCATTTTGAAGTGAATATAAAAAATAGTGAAAAATCGACATTTACAAGCTTCTAAACAAACACAATAGGACATAGTATGTTCAATGCGTCTCCTATTTCTGAAATTAATACATTTCACGAAAGCCAGGATTTTTGGTATCTGATTAATTAAAAGATAGGTTGCCAGGCAACGAAACATACGCCCACAGCAGCTAAATCGTCCGGGCAGTCAACAAGGGTTGTCGCATATTTTTTACTTTTTTTGGTAATGAAACATTTGTAATACATGTACACTAAAATCTGATTAAGAGTAACAACTCATTATGTAATTATCTGAAAATCATTAAAATTTGTTTGCTTTTTAAAAGATAGGTTGCCAGGCAACGAAACATACGCCCACAGCAGCTAAATCGTCCGGGCAGTAAACAAGGGTTGTCGCATATTTTTACTTTTTTTGGTAATGAAACATTTGTAATACACTAAAATCTGATTAAGAGTAACAACTCATTATGTAATTATCTGAAAATCATTAGAATTTGTTTGCTTTTTATAAAAGTTTTGCCCCACGCTAACAATTAGTATAGGAAACATTTAATATCAAGGATTTAGCAGTTCAGTTATCAAAATTCATTGAAAATCAAAATACTTGTTCGTTTCAACACCTTAAACTCTGTGTATCAATCTGAAGTCAATCGGATGATAAGTTTGGCCTCTATAGCATCATAAGAATTTTTTGAAGTGATCAAGGGAGACAACTCTGGAAGTAATTATTTGAAATTGCTCAAAATCAATAGGCTTCTTCGTCTCATTACCTTAAACAGTGTGTGTGTATTTAAAGTCAATCGGTTATTAACTTTGGCCTATAGAGCATCCACAGGATTTTTTGATGTGATCAAGGGCCATAACTCTGGCATCAGAAATCGCTGAAAATCAATAGGCTTTTTTGTCTCATGACCTTAAACACTGTGTATAAATTTAAGGTCAATCGGATATTAACTTTGGCCTTTAGAGCGTCCACAAGATTTTTTGAAGTGATCAAGGGCCATAACTCTGGCACTAATTATCGGAAATTGCTGAAAATCAATAGGCTTTTTTGCCTTATGACCTTAAACACTGTGTATAAATTTAAAGTCAATCGGATATTAACTTTGGCCTTTAGAGCGTCCACAAGATTTTTTGAAGTGATCAAGGGCCATAACTCTGGCACTAATTATCGGAAATTGCTGAAAATCAATAGGCTTCTTTGCCTTATGACCTTAAACACTGTGTATAAATTTAAAGTCAATCGGATATTAACTTTGGCCTTTAGAGCGTCCACAAGATTTTTTTGAAGTGTTCAAGGGCTATAACTCTGGCAGTAATTATTGGAAATTGCTGAAAATCAATAGGCTTCTTCGTCTCATGACCTTAAACACTATATATAAATTTAAAGCCAATCGGATTTTAACTTTGGCCTCTAGAGCGTCCACAAGATTTTTTGAAGTGATCAAGGGCCATAACTCTGGTAGTTATTATCGAAAATCGCTGAAAAACTATAGGCTTCATCTCATGACCTTAAACACTGTGTATAAATTTAAAGTCAATCGGATATTAACTTTAGCCTCTAGAGCGTCCACAAGCAATTGTGGACGCCGGACGGACGGACGGGGGCGACGACAATATACAACCACATTTCAATGTGGGCGTATAAAAAATCATATTTTGCCTTTGATGTTTTTAGTGCCAACAAAGTTGTTTACGAGTGAAAAATCATATTTACTTCACTAGATTACGACCGATTTTAATGATTTTTTTTTCTTGTTCGGATTATTTATATGACCCATGACAGGAAGTGACTGTGAAAATGAAAGCTTTAATATCTGCTTAGCAGATCTAGTTTCCTTTCATTATAGTAGCACGACCCTTTTTCGCTGAAAATCAAATAAAACCCGCTAAATACATTTCATGCTTATATATAACTAAGTGTCACAGCTCCATTGCTCGCGTTGGAGAGAGAGAAAAATGGGGTTTAAAGTCCACTCGACACAATTAGGTCATTTCGGGACTAACATATGGTTTAATTTTATTTCAATAATTTGCTTGCGCGTAGGGGTCTTTAGCAGTGGGAGGAAACCGCAGTGCCCGGAGGGGTCTTTAGCAGTGGGAAGAAACCACAGTGCCCGGAGGAAACCCACGGGGTTGAGAAGGCGCCCATATCTCCATGCCACATACGCTCACACAAGGGCTCGAAACCACAGCCGCAAGCCAGAGGTGACAGGCCAGCTAGAGGTTGAAGCGCGGCACTCTAGACCACCCCAACCCCCCTGCTCGCGTTGGAAGAAAGTTGTTTTTTCCCGATTTGTAACCTTTCTTCAACTTAATGTCACACAGTCGCTATTTCATCATTTTCAATATTTTGGAAGCAGACAAATTGTCCTTTTGTTTGATATAATTTTTATATATGTGTTCCTTATATTAATTTCAAAAACGTAAATTAAAAAACGTAAATTTCGCGCGTTTTGACGTTCCGCTAAAAAAATTTGTCACGTTTTTAAACGAGAGTACCCCACTTCATGTGCTCGGCAGAGGTTTCTGTTTTTAATATTTTTTTTTTCATTTTAATATCATTAGAAAGATAATTGAACGATCTTTCGATCGGTGGGGGTGCTTTGTTGGTATTTCGAAATACCATGCCTTTTTTTTAAGTTGAAGGCTTCAATTCACGTAATCTTTTTTTGTGACGATTTGCATTTTAAGAACCTCCACCGAGCATTTGAAAATTGTATACAATGAGCAATTTTGTCCAAAATAAATCGCATAGTTTATGGCTTGTTATGACGTCATTTCAACACCAAAACTAAAATGCATTCCAAGTTCCTAAGACTCATATTCGCGGTAAATTACGTCGAAAGGCAAATCCGATGTTAATTTATGAAGTAAGTGTTATGTTATAGGCATAAAAGACTTGCCTGGAAATAAATAATTAAAATCCATTTTTTTACAACTTTCACGGGATTGACTTTATTTACATCACATGACTCATATTCGCGCGCTTTTATAACCATGTGACGATGTGGAGGATCGAACAAAAATTTCCTTCGAGCTACCACACGTCCCTACGTTTGAAACCAAACATTTGTCAAGAATGGAAAAATTCCGTAAAATTGACGACTGTTTCAATGCCCTGAAATCATAAATTTGCTTTTCATTGGATTATTCAAGCCCAATGTTAAAGTATTTCTGTGCACGCGAATGGGAATGAAACCGGAAAATATCCACACAGGTCTCTGTGTGTAGTCTTTACAGACCGAAGCCGTGGCGGCGTGATGACGATAATGTAGTAGTCTATGGATAATTAATACATATACTTTTGATTTCTTTTCACTTAAAAATGGAATTGTACCCAAATAAATTTGGACCAACAAAAGAATTAACGCCAGCTGAAATATTTTGAAAAATGGCTCTATTTCTGGATTTGTCGTTAGGCATTTACAACATTTCGTTTGAGATGATGGAGCCGACATAGATGAATAATAGGTCAGTCATGTCAATAGATAATATCAGTGTCGATAAGGATACTCAATTTAACATTATATAACAGTTGTCATACTAATTATTATAATTTTAATTCTTGTTTTTTAGAGGAACTAATTAACATCAAATTGTAAGAACCAACAAGCTTAAGGCCTTTTAGTTTTAGGTCTTTATTTGATATTCTTTTTACATTGATTAAAATATACAAGATAGGTTGCCAGGCAATGAAACATACGCCCACAGCAGCTAAATCGTCCGGGCAGTCAACAAGGGTTGTTGCATATTTTTACTTTTTTTGGTAATAAAACATTTGTAATACACTAAAATCTGATTAAGAGTAACAACTCATTATGTAATTATCTGAAAATCATTAGAATTTGTTTGCTTTTTATAAAGTTTTGCCCCACCCTAACAATTAGTATAGGAAACATTTAACATCATGGATTTAGCTGTTCAGTTATCAAAATTCATTGAAAATCAAAATACTTGTTCGTTTCAACACCTTAAACTGTGTATCAATCTGAAGTCAATCGGATGAGAAGTTTGGCCTCTATAGCGTATAGCGTCACAAGGTTTTTTGAAGTGATCAGGGGAGATAACTCTGGAAGTAATTATTTGAAATCACTGAAAATCAGTAGGCTTCTTCGTCTCATGACCTTTCACAGTGTGTGTAAATTTAAAAACAATCGGATATTAACTTTGGCCTCTAGAGCGTCCACAGGATTTTTTGATGTGATCAAGGGCCATAACTCTGGCAATAATTATCAGAGATCGCTGAAAATCAATAGGCTTCTTCGTCTCATGACCTTTAACATTTAGTGTAAATTTAAAGTCAATCAGATATTAACTTTGGCTTTTAGAGCGTCCACAAGATTTTTTGAAGTGATCAAGGGCCATAACTCTGGCACTAATTATCGGAAATCGCTGAAAATCATTAGGCTTCTTCTTCTTATGACCTTAAACACTGTGTATAAATTTAAGGTCAATCGGATATTAACTTTGGCTTTTAGAGCGTCCACAAGATTTTTTGAAGTGATCAAGGGCCTTAACTCTGGCACTAATTATCAGAAATCGCTGAAAATCGATAGGCTTCTTCGTCTTATGACCGTAAACACTGTGTATAAATTTAAAGCCAATCGAATATTAACTTTGGCCTCTAGAGCGTCCACAAGATTTTTTGAAGTGATCAAGGGCCATAACTCTGGTATCTATTATCGGAAATCGCTGAAAAACAATAGGCTTCTTCGTCTCATGACCTCAAACACTGTGTATAAATTTAGAGTCAATCGGATATTAACTTTAGCCTCTAGAGCGTCCACAAGCAATTGTGGACGCCGGACCGACGGACGGACGGGGGCGACGACAATATACGACCACATTTCAATGTGGGCGTATAAAAAGTGAAGTAAAAACAAAAAAAAATCTTCGACTAGTCAAAATGGTACTGGTAGGTTCCAGGCCCTGGCCTTAAACATTTTACTATTAGTCCTTAGACTAGAGAACATTTCTCTATTTGTCTATGTTGTTATCTTCTGAGTAAAAATAATATGTAAAAGCAGAATTTTAACAATAATGTAAGCAACGAATGCAGAGAACAGTGATAATGAAACAACAGTTGTCCTTTTTTAAAATTATGTGGTTGCTATGGCAACCATCCAAAATCCTTAATATTTCACTAAAATTATACAATTCATAATATTTTATATTACATTGGCTGTAGTAAATACGTGCTAAAATGATTTTTGCTATCGTACTTAAAATGTGGTACCGTAATCAATTGGTTTGTCATGGTGATCAATTAATTGGTTTGAAAATTGAATAACATTGCCTTTTTGGGGGTTTGTTTTTGTTTTGATTGCTATAACAACCAAATATTAAGTACTATAGAAGAGAAAAGATAAGTTATTGTAAAAATTCACTACATTTACCAGTACGGTACACAAATTTCACTTGAAAATCTCAATTCCTTCATAATTTATATAACCCTAAATTTGGGCAATTTCCAATTGCGGAATGTTTTTGCATAGGTAAACCCTTTCCCGTGTATAAAGAGATGGCACATAAATATTTTGTTATTATTCATTTGTTCAATCTTGCCTGACACCTACTGACTTAAAAATAATATAAAAATAAATATTAATGAGGTAAATTATCGGAAAATGATGCTTTTTTTTTTTAAAAAAAATGTACAGTGCTATGACAACCAAAATTGATAGTATATGGCGGATTGGAAATATGTCATTTTAAAAATTCACAAACTTTTTGACATATTCCCATAATTTCACTTCCGTATCGCCATTCTTTCTTATTTCGTTAATGTCCCCAAAACGCCCCAAAAATAGGCAAATGTGTGCCGCGGACAATTGGTGAAAAATGAACATAAATCCAACTCTTGAGAAAAGGCATATAGATATTTTTACGATTTTTTTTTCTTTTAATCTTATTTGATAGCTTCTAATTTTAAAATGAATTACAACCAGGTTCAATATTTCAGATATAACATGGATAAGACCAATTTTTGATGAAAAAATTGACCAAAATCACTTTGAAACAATGGGATTTTTGAGAAAACCTCAGTATTTGGGAGTTGCTGGGGAAACCGGAGTTATTGTTACACAAATGTGAAAATTGAAACATCATTAGGCTTAAAGTTGTATTTCATGAACATACATCTACATTTTTGATAGTTTCGATATGAAATGAACTATGGCATCACAAAAAACGCCAAAAATGACTTGTTCAAAGTGTTGAAAAACCCTTCTTCCGCCGAAAGTCAAAAATCGCAGCTCTGAACCTCAATAAAATAAAAAAATTTCATCCGATTTTTAATCTATAAAAAGTTTTGTGAGAAGAATGATGAGATCTACTTAAAAGATAGGTTGCCAGGCAACGAAACATACGCCCACGGCAGCTAAATCGTCCGGGCAGTCAATAAGGGTTGTCGCATATTTTTACTTTTTTTAGTAATGAAACATTCGTTACTCTTAATAAGATTTTAGTGTATTACAACTCATGTAATTATCAGAAAATCATTAGAATTTGTTTGTGCCCCACGCTAACAATTAGTATAGGAAACATTTAATATGATGGATTTAGCTGTTCAGTTATAAAAATTCATTGAAAATCAAAATACTTGTTTGTTTCAACACCTTAAACTCTGTGTATCAATCTGAAGTCAATCATAAGTTTGGCCTCTAGAGCATCCACATGATTTTTTGAAGTGATCGAGGACTACAACTCTGGCACTAAGTATCAGAAATCGCTGAAAATCAATAGGCTTCTTCGTCTCATGACCTTAAGAACTGTGTATAAATTTAAAGTGATCGGATATTAACTTTGCCCTTTAGTGTGGATGCCGGACGGACGGGGGCGACGACAATATACAACCACATTTCAATGTGGGCGTTTAAAAACACAAGATTTTATTAAGAGGCCACTCCCGTTAAACAGTCAATTGTTAAAATTTTCTTGGGTGGCTACTTAATGTAGATTCTACTGTAGTTCAAAATGAGACCTTTAAACACAAACATCTCGGGAACTAATCAAGACATTTTGTTAAAGTGCACATAAAATGGCTCTAAAATTTTTTCTATATTTGTAGACCATGGTTATTTTATCCACTTTACGGCAAATTCACATCAATCCGACTAAAATTAATTCAGTTATCTTCACTCAAAGTCGTAAAAATAGACCTCCCGTTAAAACGACTTTGCCAATTATCAAAAACACTCATAATCCCCTCAGACGCCAGTGACGTCACAGTGACCAAAGGCATATTCATTATTACAAAAACATCGGTGAGCAAAGCTAATTGATCTGGCTGGCATTAAAAAAAGGTTCTAAATTAGAACCACAATACTTTTCTGACGAAAATGTATCTCGAATCGTTTGGACTGCACACGGTAGTAGAGTGTATTAAGATAGGCTGGCACTGCCAGGCAGGATACGCCCACATTTTCGAGAGATGGACAGAGAACAAGCAATACCGAAAGTGATTTTTCCTACATCTTTTAAGTCCTGTATATCATACTGTATTGGGAGCAGCCATTTAGTTGGTCAGTTCCAGTCTGATATTAATAAAATTCGAAACCGACAATGATTATTGTGTGACGGTACACAACCTAGAAATGTGACTTTTTATCAAAATCGGATAAGAATTGTGACCTATAGAGAGTCCACAACCATAATATACCATATTTTTACACTATTCGCGTACAAACGACGACCATTTCGTCCGGCAATTTTGGTACGATTTTCACGAAATTAGAACTCAACCTTCCTCATCGAAATCGAATTAAAATTGTGACCTATACAGGCTCCACAACCATGATATATCATTTTTTTAACAGTATTCGCGTACAAACGGCGGCCATTTTTTCTGTCAATTTTGGTCCGATTTTCCCGAAATTCAAACTCAACCTTCCTTACAGTGTAACGGTGATATAATCATACGTTTTTTTAAATTGGATAATAATTGTGACCTCCAGAGGGACCACAAGCTAAAGAAAGGGGGATTTTGTGTATAACCAGGGGCCATAATTCAGGAAGTTACGATCCGATATGCGCAAATATCGAAAAGAACCAAGATCTTTGGGTTATAACCATGAATTTCAAGTTTCATCAAAATCGAATCAAAATTGTGACCTCCACAGGGTCCACAACCTTGATATAAACGGCGGCCATTTTGTATGGCAATTTTGGTCTGATTTTCCCGAAATTCAAACTCAACCTTCCTTACGGTGTAACGGTAATATAATCAAACGTTTTTTTAAATAGGATAATAATTGTAACCTCCAAGCTAAAAAAAAAAGGCGATTTTGCGTAAAATCAGGGGCCATAATTCAGGAAGTTACAATCCGATATGCGCAAATATCGAAAGGAAGCAAGATCTTTGGGTTATAACCATGAATTTCAAGTTTCATCAAAATCGAATCAAAATTGTGACCTCCACAGGGTCCACAACCTTGATATACCATTTTTTAACAGTATTCGCGAACAAACGGCGGCCATTTTGTATGGCAATTTTCGTCCGATTTTCCCGAAATTCGAACTCAACCTTCCTTAGGGTGTAACGGTGATATAATCAAACGGTTTTTTAAATCAAATAATAATTGTGACCTCCAGAGGGACCAACAAGCTAAAAAGGGTGATTTTTCGGACAATCAGGGGCCATAATTCAGGAAATTACATTCCGATAGCCGCAAATATCGAAAGGAACCAAGATCTCTGGGTTACAAACATGCAATCGATTCAAAATTGTGACCTCTATAGGGTCCACAAGCTAAAAACGTGATTTTTCGTACAATCAGGGGCCATAATCCATGAAGTTTTGATCCGATACATGCCAATATCGAAAGCAGCCGAGATCTTTTGGGAATAAACCTATATTTCAAGTTTCGTCAAAATCTGATAAGAATTGTGACCTGTAGAGAGTCCACAAACAAA
This sequence comes from Patella depressa, assembly GCA_948474765.1. Classification (NCBI taxonomy): domain Eukaryota; kingdom Metazoa; phylum Mollusca; class Gastropoda; family Patellidae; genus Patella; species Patella depressa. The sequence continues at coordinate 39,925,451 of OX419720.1, read as the reverse complement.
TTGTGGACGGACGGACGTCCGGACGGACAGGGGCGACGACATAATACGTCCACATGAAAATGTGGGCGTAAAAAAATCGCTGCCGTGAGAAAACAGAACGACCGTACATTATGAAACAAATTCTAAATTGGGTCTTGAATTAAAATGAATTATAAAACAAATTATTCCGTAGCCAATGGTTTTATTTAATTAGGGGGATTAAGGAATCAGTCGGGTGTTAATGAATACACATGCCGGGTGTATATCATTCTCCACGCAAGTCTCGCTCTATCAAGCATTCGACTCTGCCGTCGGCTCGCGTACTATATACGTTTGACCCAGAGGTCATCGATCACGTGATTTACTATGATCAAAGATAGGCTGGCACTGCCAGGCAGGATACGCCCACATTTTCAGAGATGGACAGAGAACAAGCAATACCGAAAGTGATTTTTCCTACATCTTTAAGTCCTGTATTTCATACTGTATTGGGAGCAGCCATTTAGTTGGTCAGTTCCAGTCTGATATTAATAAAATTCGAAACCGACAATGATTATTGTGTGACGGTACACAACCTAGAAATGTGACTTTTCATCAAAATCAGATAAGAATTGTGACCTGTAGAGAGTCCACAACCATGATATACCATATTTTTACACTATTCGCGTACAAACGGCGACCATTTCGTCTGGCAATTTTGGTACTCAAAACTCAACCTTCCTCATCAAAATCGAATTAAAATTGTGACCTATACAGGGTCCACAACCATGATATATCATTTTTTTAACAGTATTCGCGTACAAACGGCGGCCATTTTGTCTGTCAATTTTGGTCCGATTTTCCCGAAATTCAAACTCAACCTTCCTTACAGTGTAACGGTGATATAATCAAACGTTTTTTTAAATTGGATAATAATTGTGACCTCCAGAGGGACCACAAGCTAAAGAAAGGGGGATTTTGTGTATAACCAGGGGCCATAATTCAGGAAGTTACGATCCGATATGCGCAAATATCGAAAAGAACCAAGATCTTTGGGTTATAACCATGAATTTCAAGTTTCATCAAAATCGAATTAAAATTGTGACCTTTACAGGGTCCACAACCTTGATATACCATTTTTTAACAGTATTCGCGTACAAACGGCGGCCATTTTGTATGGCAATTTTGGTCTGATTTTCCCGAAATTCGAACTCAACCTTCCTTACGGTGTAACGGTAATATAATCAAACGTTTTTTTAAATCGGATAATAATTGTGACCTCCAAGCTAAAAAAAAGGCGATTTTGCGTATAATCAGGGGCCATAATTCAGGAAGTTACGATCCGATATGCGCAAATATCGAAAGGAAGCAAGATCTTTGGATTATAACCATGAATTTCAAGTTTCATCAAAATCGAATCAAAATTGTGACCTCCACAGGGTCCACAACCTTGATATACCATTTTTTAACAGTATTCGCGTACAAACGGCGGCCATTTTGTATGGCAATTTTCGTCCGATTTTCCCGAACTTCGAACTCCACCTTTCTTAGGGTGTAACAGTGATATAATCAAACGGTTTTTTAAATCGAATAATAATTGTGACCTCTAAGCTAAAAAAAAAGGCGATTTTGCGTATAATCAGGGGCCATAATTCAGGAAGTTACGATCCGATATGCGCAAATATCGAAAGGAAGCAAGATCTTTGGGTTATAACCATGAATTTCAAGTTTCATCAAAATCGAATCAAAATTGTGACCTCCACAGGGTCCACAACCTTGATATACCATTTTTTAACAGTATTCGCGTACAAACGGCGGCCATTTTGTATGGCAATTTTCGTCCGATTTTCCCGAAATTCGAACTCAACCTTCCTTACGGTGTAACGGTAATATAATCAAACGTTTTTTTAAATCGGATAATAATTGTGACCTCCAAGCTAAAAAAAAGGCGATTTTGCGTATAATCAGGGGCCATAATTCAGGAAGTTACAATCCGATATGCGCAAATATCGAATGGAACCAAGATCTTTGGGTTATAACCATGAATTTCAAGTTTCATCAAAATCGAATCAAAATTGTGACCTCCACAGGGTCCACAACCTTGATATACCATTTTTTAACAGTATTCGCGTACAAACGGCGGCCATTTTGTATGGCAATTTTCGTCTGATTTTCCCGAAATTCGAATTCCACCTTTCTTAGGGTGTAACGGTGATATAATCAAACGGTTTTTTAAATCGAATAATAATTGTGACCTCTAAGCTAAAAAAAAGGCGATTTTGCGTATAATCAGGGGCCATAATTCAGGAAGTTACGATCCGATATGCGCAAATATCGAAAGGAAGCAAGATCTTTGGGTTATAACCATGAATTTCAAGTTTCATCAAAATCAAATCAAAATTGTGACCTCCACAGGGTCCACAACCTTGATATACCATTTTTTAACAGTATTCGCGTACAAACGGCGTCCATTTTGTATGGCAATTTTCGTCCGATTTTCCCGAAATTCGAACTCAACCTTCCTTAGGGTGTAACGGTGATATAGTCAAACGGTTTTTTAAATCGAATAATAATTGTGACCTCCAGAGGGACCACAAGCTAAAAAGGGTGATTTTTCGGACAATCAGGGGCCATAATTCAGGAAATTACATTCCGATAGACGCAAATATCGAAAGGAACCAAGATCTTTGGGTTACAAACATGCATGTCAAGTTTCATCAAAATCGGTTCAAAATTGTGACCTCTATAGGGTCCACAAGCTAAAAACGTGATTTTTCGTACAATCAGGGGCCATAATCCATGAAGTTTTGATCCGATACATGCCAATATCGAAAGCAGCCGAGATCTTTTGGGGATAAACCTATATTTCAAGTTTCGTCAAAATCGGATAAGAATTGTGACCTGTAGAGAGTCCACAAACAAATTGTGGACGGACGGACGTCCGTCCGGACGGACAGGGGCGACGACATAATACGTCCACATGAAAATGTGGGCGTATAAAAATGGCGTCTGTAAAAGAAATGTACTTGGCGTTATAAACACTTCATGATATTATGAATTTTAGTCAATTTTAGGCGCTATAAACACTTGATGATTTTTCGATCATATTTTAAACATATACCGAGAACCACAGACATTTCTAAATTGATTGTTAGACCTATCGATCGCGTTGTACAAACAAACAGACGCACGTGTATTCATTCAAAAATTAGCACGGCGACATGCGCAGTTCTTATTTCCGACCGATTAACCTGTGATCTTACGCGAATTGTTACTTTGCAATTGTGACCACATTTCTATTTCAATATGGTGATAGTATGAAATATATTATCATTTATTTGTTTCAAATCGTATCATTAAAGCTCCAATAGCATTTTTTTAAGTTATATTTTTAAAATGTATTAAAATAAAGCCCAAAAATAGATTGAACCTATAAACAGTCCTACCTTGTTAAAGAATAATCCTATTAATCCTATAATTCAGTACTGCCAGTTGAGAAATTGGCAAAAATATCATTTTCAACTTCAAATTCAAACGTTTGAAGATGGCCGTCCATGGAGAGGAATGGGAAAACAAGGGAGGTAATTGAGTAACTATTTCCTCAATCACCCTGTGTCACCCTTTATAATGCCCAAAAAGTTTTGCCCAGGACCGTATAATAGTGAGTTGACAACCTTTTGAGCAAAAGACATAGAAATAAATATGTTTTTCGGTCACTGTGATGTCACTGGCGCCTGAGGGGTTTAAGAGTGTTTTCAATAATTGGCAAACTCGATATCAGAAATAATAAGAAATGAATTTTGGCTGCTTGTACCTACTTCTACTCACTTCCATGTTAAAATCAGCCTCTTGATTGTAATTGAAATTAATGGGGGGCGGAGCGTGGAAAGCTAAAAAATGCTGAATATTGATAGATGAAATGACCACAATACTTCATACCAAACTTCAAAAGAATATGTCAAAAAATATTGTAGCTCTATCGCGTTCACAAGCCCATTGTTGATGGACGGACAGTATGACAACATAATACATACACACTGAATTGTGGGTGTATAAAGAAACCTGTATCAAGACATGAAACGACATCAATCCCATCTCACTAATTTTATAGACCACAAGTAATACATCTGTCATTCATACACTCACTCATTTAAGTTAAATATTTTCAATAAAGATAGATTGCCAGGCAACAAAACATACGCCCACAACAGCTAAATCCTCTGGGCAGTCAACAAGAGTTGTCGCATGTTTTTACTTTTTTTTGGTAATGAAATATTTATAATACACTAAAATTTGATTAGGAGTAACAACTCATTAAGTAATTATCAGAAAATCATTAGAATTTGTTTGGTTCGTATAAAGTTCTGCCCCATGCTAACGTTTAGTATACGAAACATTTAACATCATGGGTTTAGCTGTTCAGTAATCAAAATTCAATATACTTGTTTGTCTTAAACTCTGTGCATCAATTTGAAGTCAAATAGATGATAAGCTTGGACTCTTCAGCGTTACAAGATTTTTCAAAGTGATCAAGGGAGATAACTTTGACTGTAATTATCAGAAATTGCTGAAATCCAATAAGCTTCTTCATCTCTATATAAATTTAAAGTCAATCGGATATTAACATAGAGCGTCAACAAGATTTTTTGAAGTGATAAAGGGCAGTAATTATTGGAAATCGCTGAAATTCAAGACTTCATGACCTTAAACACTGTTTATGAAATTAAAGTCAATCAGAAACTATGGCCCCTAGAGCGTCAACAAAATTTTTTGAAGTGATCAAGGGCCATAACTCTGGCAGTAATTCAGACGTGTCAACTAACCGTTTTTTCCCCGTGAACGTCACACATTCATGACCATTCCCCGATCTCCCGCACGGGAAGAAATTTCTCACGGAAAACGGTCATATGCCGATGCTAGTATTACTTTCACAAAGGGAGGTTTACAACTCCTTTATTTCTGTTTCATAAATTGACCTCTTGATTGCTGAATTTGACCAGAAACTTCTCTATTTCGTTAATATGCGGTATAGCCCATCGCCTGTTTGTGATTATAATCGTTTGGAGCAAATAAAGTATATTTGTAATTGTAGCTGAGTACACAAGCGTACCTGATAAAATAGAAACCTGTACAAGGTTCTTTCCATTACTGTAATTTTTCCCCATGGCTAATAAACGTCTATGCAATTTTGACAATTTTCACTAGAAGAGAAAACTTTTCACGCAACATGACTTTAGCGTAAAATCAGAAGCCATTGACTGATATTTAGACGACTTTTCAATGTGATTTTGGATTATCTTTTAATTTAAATATATTACTAACGATTGTATTATAATAGATTGATATCGAATGAAATGGGGTTTAACGTCCTACTCTTTTGCTCCTAACCTGGGCATACGCCATACAGTGTGCTATGAGGGAAATTTTGCCAGGGCAGCGGGGCTACGGCCTACTCTTATATTGAATTCCAACTGCCAAGTGATCCTTTACGTGCACTCCAATATGTACACGGGACCTTGGTTATTTTTTTTATCTCATCTGAAAGACTGGGCAGCTGTCCTTGTCAGGCCCTCCTTCTGCATCACTGACAAGAGAAATCACGCCGGAAAGATGAACATATGGGTAAGGCCACAGTACTGGTACATAAGTTACTACAATGAACGAAACCCTTATAAAATTTTAAAAATAGGTTGCCAGACAACGAAACATACGCCCACACAGCAGCCAAATCGTCCGGGCAGTCAACAAGAGTTGTTGCATTTTAAGTAATCATCAGAAAATCAGAATTCAAACGCACCCATAACTACGGTGTAACTGTGATATAATCAAATGTTTTTTTAAATCAGATAATAATTGTGACCTCCAGATGGACCACAAGCTAAAATGGGTGATTTTTCGTACAATCAGGGGCCATAATTCAGGAAGTTACGATCCGATATGGGCAAATATGCAATGGAACCAAGATCATTAGGTTATAAACAGGTATTTCGAGTAACTGTGATATAATCAAATGGTTTTTTTTTAAATCGGATAATAATTTTGACCTGTAGAGGCACCAAAAGCTAACAAAAGCGATTTTTCGGCCAATCCGGGGACATAATTCAGGAAGTTATGATCCGATGGGTGCAAATATCGAAAGGAACCAAGATCTTTGGGTTATAAACATACATGTCAAGTTTCATCAAAATCGGTTCAAAATTGTGACCTATATAGCTATAAGGTCCACAACCTTGATATAACATATTTTCACACTATTCACGTAAAAACGGCGGCCATTTTGTCTGTCAATTTTGGTCCGATTTTCACGAAATTCGAACTCAACCTTTATAACCATGGAACGGTGATATAATCAAACGTTTTTTTTAAATCGGATAACAATTTTGACCTCCAGAGGGACCACAAGCTAAAAAGGGCAATTTTTCGGACAATCAGGGGCCATAATTCAGGAAGTTACAAATCAATGAGCGCAAATATTGAAAGGAACCAAGATCTATATTTTAATATTTAAAAGGGAATGTAAGGCTAACTGGTATGAATCTTTAGTCAATGTTACCTACAGCATTGCAGATGAATTCTTTCAATAACAGATTCTCCTCTTAAAAAAGTTATCCCAATGCCATAGCCAGGTTGTGACAAGGATCATTTTGCAGAAATCCAGACAATATCCATTTGAAAAAAATGAATTTTATTTTTCTGTTTCATACACAAAATTCGTACTGTGGCCTTAACCAATATATATATGCAAATAATCTGACTCAAAAATTATCAAAATATGAGCACAATTACCATTATGTACGGGAGACATGTGGGAAAATACAGCCGACATCAGGTTTCTGGGGATTTCCATTCTTAGAGGCATAGAAAATGAGATTTATCGGTTTCCAAGAATGAAATCAAATTATTGCAAATTTTATAAGTTATAGCTAGCCATAGCAAAAATTTGTGGATTTCAATTTAAACTTTATGCAACCGATTCTATATCGCTTGTGCGTCACTCAGATGTGACTGAAAAGCACTTACTTGGGTAGCATTTTATGCATATTTAAACAAAATATGTATATAAAAAAAATTCTGTCATTTGATTTAATAGCATTACCACATTCATCCTATTCACTGTGTGACACTTTGTCAGCGTATTGACTGTGCCCTACACTCATCGCAGACAGTGCCAAGAAAAAATAACCGATATAAAACTCAGATTTTGTGTCAACATATTTTAATCTATATGGATAAAGATAGGTTGCCAGGCAACGAAACATTTGCATATTTTTACTTTTATTGGTAATCAAACATTTGTAATACACTAAAATCTGATTAAGAGTAACAACTCATTATGTAATTATCTGAAAATCATTAGAATTTGTTTGCTTTTTATAAAAGTTTTGCCCCACGTTAACAATTAGTATAGGAAACATTTAATATCATGGATTTAGCTGTTCAGTATCAAAATTCATTGAAAATCAAAATACTTGTTCGTTTCAACACCTTAAACTCTGTGTATCAATCTGAAGTCAATCGGATGATAAGTTTGGCCTCTATAGCGCCACAAGGTTTTTTGAAGTGATCAAGGGAGATAACTCTGGAAGTAATTATTTGAAATCGCTCAAAATCAATAGGCTTCTTCCTCTCATGACCTTAAACAGTGTGTGTAAATTTAAAGTCAATCGGATATTAACTATGGCCTCTAGAGCGTCCACAGGATTTTTTGATGTGATCAAGTGCCATAACTCTGGCAATAATTATCAGAAATCGCTTAAAAATCAATAGGCTTCTTCGTCTCATGACCTTAAACAGTGTGTCTTAAAGTCAATCGGATATTAACTTTGGTCTCTAAAGCATCCACAAGATTTTTTGAAGTGATCAAGGGCCATAATTCAAGTAGTTACGATCCGATATGCGCAAATATCGAAAAGAACCAAGATCTTTGGGTTGTAACCATGAATTTCAAGTTTCATCAAAATCGAATTAAAATTGTGAGCTTTACAGGGTCCACAACCTTGATATACCATTTTTTAACAGTATTCGCGTACAAACGGCGGCCATTTTGGTCCGATTTTCCCGAAATTCGAACTCAACCTTCCTTACGGTGTAACGGTAATATAATCAAACGTTTTTTTTTTAAATCGGATAATAATTGTGACCTCCAGAGGGACTACAAGCTAAAAAAGATAGGCTGGCACTGCCAGGCAGGATACGCCCACATTTTTGAGAGATGGATAGAGAACAAGCAATACCGAAAGTGATTTTTCCTACATCATTAAGTCCTGTATTTTATACTGTATTGGGAGCAGCCATTTTGTTGGTCAGTTCCAGTCTGATATTCATGAAATTCGAAGCCGACAATGATTATGGTGTGACGGTACACAACCTAGAAATGTTACTTTTCGTCAAAATCGGATAAGAATTGTGACCTGTAGAGAGTCCACAACCATGATATACCATATTTTTACACTATTCGCGTACAAACGTTGACCATTTCGTCCGGAAATTTTGGTACGATTTTCACGAAATTCTAACTCAACCTTCCTTACGGTGCAACAGTAATATAATCAGAGTTTTTTTTTTTAAATCAGATAATAATTGTTCGAGAGATAGACAGAGAACAAGCAATACCGAAAGTGATTTTTCCTACAATCAAAGGCCATAATTCATTAAGTTACAATTTGTTATGCGCAAATATCAAAAAGAATAAAGATCTTTAGGTTATAAACAAGCATTTCAGGTTTCATCAAAATCGAATTAGAATTGTCACCTCTACAGGGTCCACAACCATGATATACAATTTTTTAACAGTATTTGCGTACAAACGGCGGCCATTTTGTATGGCAATTTTGGTCCGATTTTCCCGAAATTCGAACTCAACCTTCCTTACGGTGTAACGGTAATATAATCAACCGTTTTATTAAATCGGATAATAATTGTGACAACCAGAGGGACCATAAGGCGATTTTGCGTATAACCAGGGGCCATAATTCAGGAAGTTACGTTCCGATATGCGCAAATATCGAAAGGAACCAAAATCTTTGGGTTATAAACATGAATTTCAAGTTTCATCAAAATCAAATAAAAAATGTGACTTCTACAGGGTCCACAACCTTGATATACCATTTTTTAACAGTATTCGCGTACAAACGACGGCCATTTTGTATGGCAATTTTCGTCCAATTTTCCCGAAATTCGAATTCAACCTTCCTTAGGGTGTAACGGTGATATAATCAAACGGTTTTTTAAATCGGATAATAATTGTGACCTCCAGAGGGACCACAAGCTAAAAAGGGTGATTTTTCGGACAATCAGGGGCCATAATCCAGGAAATTACATTCCGATAGGCGCAAATATCGAAAGAAAACCAAGATCTTTGGGTTATAAACATGCATGTCAAGTTTCATCAAAATCGGTTCAAAATTGTAACCTCTATAGGGTCCACAAGCTAAAAACGTGATTTTTCGTACAATCAGGGGCCATAATCCATGAAGTTTTCATCCGATACATGCCAATATCGAAAGCAGCCGAGATCTTTTGGGGATAAACCTATATTTCAAGTTTCGTCAAAATCGGATAAGAATTGTGACCTGTAGAGAGTCCACAAACAAATTGTGGACGGACGGACGGACAGGGGCGACGACAATATACGTCCACATAAAAGTGTGAGCGTATAAAAAGGCGATTTTGCATATAATCAGGGGCCATAATTCAGGAAGTTACGATCCGATGGGCGCAAATATCGAAAGGAACCAAGATCTTTGGGTTATAAACATACATGTCAAGTTTCATCAAAATCGGTTCAAAATTGTGACCTCTACACTGTTCACAAGCTAAACGCCCACATTTTCGAGAGATGGATAGAGAACAAGCAATACCGAAAGTGACTTTTCCTACATCATTAAGTCCTGTATTTCATACTGTATTGGGAGCAGCCATTTAGTTGGTCAGTTCCAGTCTGATATCCATGAAATTCAAAGCCGACAATGATCATGGTGTGACGGTACACAACTTAGAAATGTGACTTTTCATCAAAATCGGATAAGAATTGTAGAGAGTCCACAACCATGATATACCATATTTTTACACTATTCGCATACAAACGGCGACCATTTCTTCCGGCAATTTTGGTACGATTTTCACGAAATTAGAACTCAACCTTCCTCATCAAAATCGAATTAAAATTGTGACCTATACAGGCTCCACAACCATGATATATCATTTTTTTAACAGTATTCGCGAACAAACGGCGGCCATTTTGTCTGTCAATTTTGGTCCGATTTTCCCGAAATTCAAACTCAACCTTCCTTACAGTGTAACGGTGATATAATCAAACGTTTTTTTTAAATTGGATAATAATTGTGACCTCCAGAGGGACCACAAGCTAAAGAAAGGGGGATTTTGCATATAACCAGGGGCCATAATTCAGGAAGTTACGATCCGATATGCGCAAATATCGAAAGGAACCAAGATCTTTGGGTTATAACCATGAATTTCAAGTTTCATCAAAATCGAATTAAAATTGTGACCTCCACAGGGTCCACAACCTTGATATACCATTTTTTAACAGTATTCGCGTACAAACGGCGGCCATTTTGTATGGCAATTTTCGTCCGATTTTCCGGAAATTCAAACTCAACCAAGATAACAATTTTGACCTCCAGAGGGACCACAAGCTAAAAAGGGTGATTTTTCGGACAATCAGGGGCCATAATTCAGGAAGTTATGATCCGTTGGGCGCAAATATCGAAAGGAACCAAGATTTGGGGGTTATAAACATGCATGTCAAGTTTCATCACAATCGGTCCAAAATTGTGACCTCTATAGGGTCCACAAGCTAAAAACATGATATTTCGTACAATCAGGGGCCATAATCCATGAAGTTCCGATCCGATACATGCCAATATCGAAAGGAACCGAGATCTTATGGGGATAAACCTATATTTCAAGTTTCGTCAAAATCGGATATGAATTGTGACCTGTAGAGAGTCCACAAACAAATTGTGGACGGACGGACGGACAGGGGCGACGACATAATAAGTCCACATTGAAAATGTGGGCGTATAAAAACTAGTGTTTTTTTTATATATGTCAAGAGTACTATAAAATCACTTTCCACAGGCAATGACCACAATTTAATTTCATTTATTTTTTTTTGTATATTTGAGCAAAAAAATATCCGGTACAGTACGTAACGCCTTCGTGTCCAACTTCGTTACATACGTTCTACATCGTTTTTCAGCTGAACAGAGGATCGCGTGAAGCGGTGACCATGTCGTAAAAATATGTACGAAGTCCACGCATTTTGTAACCGCAATTCAATAGCAGTTATTATTTGTTTCATCCCATGTGTACTTGACTTCGTGTCCAATATCATGTTACATACGGCAAAATTCATCGAAGCTTTCCAGCCACATGGCTTGATATTTACGACATCAATATACGCTAAAGCCCAAACTGCATTGGGGGGTTAGGATGGCCTAGTGGTCTAGAGTGCTGCGCTTCGACCTCTAGCTGGCCGGTCACCTCTGGCTTGCAGCTGTGGTTTCGAGCCCTGGTGTGATTGTATGTGGCATGGAGATAGGGGCTCCTTCTCAACCTCGTGGGTTTCCTCCGGGCACTCCGGTTTCCTCCCACAGCAAAGACCCCTGCGCGTGCGCTAAGATAATGAAAATCAAAAATAAGACTTGTCTGCGATATCACCTTCGGTGGAAGCGGACGTTAAACACCAAGAACAACAACAACGTTAGACAAGTTTATGGCAAAATGTACGCTAACAACGAAACTTGCGAGTGATTTCAATTATTTTGGACCGATGTATCTAAAATGTTACGTACCTACGACCAAAATAGGTCTTGTTATATACATTTTTAGATACAGTAAATATAGATAAATAAGTTTTTAATTATCAAAGTGCATTTCCAAGTGCAAAAACGTATTCTCGAAGACATTCAGCAGAAGGAATGACGTGCAAATTTTCATTCTGATAGAAGCGAGAAGCAGGCATGTAACACGGACAAGTGTGGAGTTATGCTATGTTGTGCAAATTGTCATTCTGATAAAAGCGAGAAGCAGGCACGTAACATGCCTTACATGGATATAATTAGTGGTGTAGACTATTACCAGAGTAATTCTATCCACATATATGATTTGTATTAAAATCATCAAAAGGTTTAAAATTTATTATGGTCGTTGTTTAAATGCTGAATGGTGCCAAAATTATGCCGAAATGTGAGACTTTCACCATCACCCACCCACAAAAAAACAAAAGATAGGCTGGCACTGCCAGGCAGGATACGCCCACATTTTTGAGAGATGGATAGAGAACAAGCAATACCAAAAGTGATTTTTCCTCATTAAGTCCTGTATTTCATACTGTATTGGGAGCAGCCATTTTGTTGGTCAGTTCCACTCTGGTATTAATGAAATTCGAAGCCGACAATGATTATGGTGTGACGGTACACAACCTAGAAATGTTACTTTTCGTCAAAATCGGATAAGAATTGTGACCTATAGAGAGTCCACAACCATGATATACCATATTTTTACACAATTCGTGTACAAACGGCGACCATTTCGTCCGGCAATTTTGGTACGATTTTCACGAAATTCGAACTCAACCTTCCTTACGGTGCAACAGTAATATAATCAGAGATTTTTTTTTAAATCAGATAATAATTGTTCGAGAGATAGACAGAGAACAAGCAATACCGAAAGTGATTTTTCCTACAATCAAAGGCCATAATTCATTAAGTTACAATTTGATATGCGCAAATATCGAAAAGAATAAAGATCTTTAGGTTATAAACAAGCATTTCGGGTTTCATCAAAATCGAATTAAAATTGTGACCCTACATGGTCCACAACTTTGATATACCATACTTTTACACTGTTCGCGTACAAACGGCGGCCATTTTTTCTGGCAATTATGGTCCGGTTTTCTCGAAATTCGAACTCAACCTCCCGTAGGGTGTAACGGTGATAGAGTCAAACGTTTTTTTTTAAATCGGATAATAATTGTGACCTCCAGAGGGACCATAGGCCATAATTCAGGAAGTTACGATCGGATATGTGCAAATAACGAAAGGAACCAAGATCTTTGGGTTATAACCATGCATTTCAAGTTTCATCAAAATCGAATTAAAATTGTAACCTCTACAGGGTCCACAACCATGATATACAATTTTTTAACAGTATTCGCGTACAAACGGCGACCATTTTGTCTGTCAATTTTGGTCCGATTTTCCCGAAATTCGAACTCAACCTTCCTTACAGTGTAACGGTAATACTATCAACCGTTTTATTAAATAAGATAATAATTGTGACCACCAGAGGGACCACAACGGCACAAGCTATAATCAGGGGACATAATTCAGGAAGTTACGTTCCGATATGCGCAAATATCGAAAGGAACCAAGATCTTTGGGTTATTACCATGAATTTCAAGTTTCATCAAAATCGAATTAAAAATGTGACTTCTACAGGGTCCACAACCTTGATATACCATTTTTAAACAGTATTCGCGTACAAACGGCGGCCATTTTGTATGGCAATTTTGGTCCGATTTTCCCGAAATTCGAACTCAACCTTCCTTAGGGTGTAACGGTGATATAATCAAACGTTTTTTTAAATCAGATAATAATTGTGACCTCCAGAGGGACCACAAGCTAAAAAGGGTGATTTTTCGGACAATCAGGGGCCATAATTCAGGAAATTACATTCCGATAGGCGCAAATATCGAAAGGAACCAAGATCTTTGGGTTATAAACATGCATGTCAAGTTTCATCAAAATCGGTTCAAAATTGTAACCTCTATAGGGTCCACAAGCTAAAAACGTGATTTTTCGTACAATCAGGGGCCATAATCCATGAAGTTTTCATTCGATACATGCCAATATCGAAAGCAGACGAGATCTTTTGGGGATAAACCTATATTTCAAGTTTCGTCAAAATCGGATAAGAATTGTGACCTGTAGAGAGTCCACAAACAAATTGTGGACGGACGGACGGACGGACGGACAGGGGCGACGACAATATACGTCCACATAAAAATGTGGGCGTATAAAAACCCCAAACCTGCAGCAGTTGGAAATGTTGAAAGGAAAGATAAACCCCCACCTACCATAAAAATATCGTAGGTAACTAACGTACGAAAATTAAATGGTAGCTGACTTTTTTTTCACACCTATACAGTGAATGGCAATTTTGCTTAGTAATCCCAGCCAGAATTTGACTGCATGTGCGTGGAATAATTATAAGGAGAAGGATTACTTTCAATTGATATTATGTTTTCAAAATGTCTGTGTTGCTGTGAGCTGAACAAAAAAAAATTAATAAAAATTAAAAAATAACAATCACACGACAAAAAAACTTTTTAAAACATGCATTATGCAACAGCTAAATTTACCTATTGCAGGTATTTCTTTGGGCCTGTATTGTTATCTAAATTTTTAATTTGACTTATCCCGACCATAATCAACTCTCGATGCGTTGTTAGCCTGTGATATTTGGTGGATTTGAATAAATTTTGCGATAAAATGGGTAATCTTATACCAATGCCAGTAATGACGACTGAGGCTAGCCTAAAATTCAATGGATAATATCTCGGTTTAGAGTGAAGCAATTTGACTGAAATTTTCAGCATATATTGTTTTAATTATCTATTTTTTAAAATTTTATAGCGAGAACCGTTGGCTCTTTATCAAATCTTACCTAATGTCCCTTAAATGGAAACACCCATGTCCTTGTTACATACATCCTCACATTAAAATTCTTCAATGAGAAAATAAATTGCCTTTAGATTGGAAGACTGATTTCCAGACTTCTTTGGTGTAATTTTTTCCACCAATAAGCAGTTTTCATACTCTTTTTCCACATTTTTAGAAAATGTCCATGTTACATGCTGTTTTATCATTTCTCATTTCCTACTGTCTTGCTGGGGTGGTTTGATTTTGATGTTAAAAATTATTTACCATTAATAACTTTTAGATTTCTTATTTTGTTAACCATTAAGATTAAATGCTCCTAATTAGGAGAGACGATGAAAGTAAACATTAGTTACATACAGTTCTTTGTGCAGTTTTATAGTTTTTAATCTGAACAAGACCACATTATGTCAAACTTAAATGTACCGGTAAACTATATTTGAATATTTAAAAGGGAATGTAAGGCTAACTGGTATGAATCTTTAGTCCATGTTACCTACAGCATTGCAGATGAATTCTTTCAATAACAGATTCTCCAATTAAAAAGTTATCCCAATGCCATAGCCAGGTTGTGACAAGGATCATTTTGCAGAAATCCAGACAATATCCATTTGAAAAAAATAGGTTGCCAGGCAACGAAATATACGCCCACACAGCAGACAAATCGTCCGGGCAGTCAACAAGAGTTGTTGCATTTTAAGTAATCATCAGATAATCATAATTCAAACTCACCCATAACTACGGTGTAACTGTGATATAATCAAACGTTTTTTTTAAATCAGATCATAAT
The DNA here is from genome assembly GCA_948474765.1 of Patella depressa. NCBI lineage: Eukaryota > Metazoa > Mollusca > Gastropoda > Patellidae > Patella > Patella depressa. The sequence continues at coordinate 39,910,016 of OX419720.1, read as the reverse complement.
TGTGACCTCCAGAGGAACCACAAGCTAAAAAGGGTGATTTTTCGTACAATCAGGGGACATATTTCAGGATGTAATGATCCGATGGGCGTAAATATCGAAAGGAACCAAGATCTTCGGGTTATAAACATACATGTCAAGTTTCATCAAAATTGATTCAAAATTGTGACCTCTATAGGGTCCACAACCTTGATATAACATATTTTCACACTATTCGCGTAAAAACGGCGGCCATTTTGTCCGTCAATTTTAGTCCGATTTTCACAAAATTCGAACTCAACCTTCATAACCATGGAATGGTGATATAATCAAACGTTTTTTTAAATCGGATAACAATTTTGACCTCCAGAGGGACCACACGCTAAAAAGGCCGATTTTTTGGACAATCAAGGGCCATAAATCAGGAAGTAAAGATCCGATGGGCGCAAATATCGAAAGGAACCAAGATCTTTGGGTTATAAACATACATGTCAAGTTTCATCAAAATCGGTTCAAAATTGTGACCTCTACACTGTTCACAAGCTAAAAGATAGGCTGGCACTGCCAGGCAGGATACGCCCACATTTTCGAGAGATGGATAGAGAACAAGCAATACCGAAAGTGATTTTTCCTACATCATTAAGTCCTGTATTTCATACTGTATTGGGAGCAGCCATTTAGTTGGTCAGTTCCAGTCTGATATTAATGAAATTCGAAGCCGACAATGATTATGGTGTGACGGTACACAACTTAGAAATGTGACTTTTCATCAAAATCGGATAAGAATTGTAGAGAGTCCACAACCATGATATACCATATTTTTACACTATTCGCGTACAAACTGCGACCATTTCGTCCGGCAATTTTGGTACAATTTTCACGAAATTAGAACTCAACCTTCCTCATCAAAATTTAATTAAAATTGTGACCTATACAGGGTCCACAACCATGATATACCATTTTTTTAACAGTATTCGTGTACAAACGGCGGCCATTTTGTCTGTCAATTTTGGTCCGATTTTCCCGAAATTCAAACTCATCCTTTATTACGGTGTAACGGTGATATAATCAAACGTTTTTTTTTAAATCGGATAATAATTGTGACCTCCAAAGGGACCACAAGCTAAAAAGATAGGTTGCCAGGCAACGAAACATACGCCCACAGCAGCTAAATCGTCCGGGCAGTCAACAAGGGTTGTCGCATATTTTTACTTTTTTCGGTAATGAAACATTTGTAATACTCTAAAAACTGATTAAGAGTAACAACTCATTATGTAATTATCAGAAAATCATTAGAATTTGATTGCTTTTTATAAAGTTTTACCCCACGCTAACAATTGAATTAGTATATACACATGAAACATTTAAAATCATGGATTTAGCTGTTCAGTTATCAAAATTCATTGAAAATCAATATACTTGTTCGTTTCAACACCTTAAACTCTGTGTATCAATCTGAAGTCAATCAGATGATAAGTTTGGCCTTTAAAGCGTCCACAAGATTTTTTGAAGTGATAAAGGGCCATAACTCTGGCACTAATTATCGGAAAATCGTTGAAAATCAATAAACTTCTTCGTCTCATGACCTTAAACACTGTGTATAAATTTAAAGCCAATAGGATATTAACTTTGGCCTCTAGAGCGTCCACAAGATTTTTTGAAGTGATCAAGGGCCATAACCCTGGTAGTTATTATCGGAAATCGCTGAAAAACAATAGGCTTCTTCGTCTCATGACCTTAAACACTGTGTATAAATTTAAAGTCAATCGGATATTAACTTTAGCCTCGGACGGACGGGGGCGATGACAAAATGCGACCACATTTCAATGTGGGCGTATAAAAAAAGGCAATTTTGCGTATAATCAGGGGCTATAATTCAGGAAGTTACGATCCGATATGCGCAAATATCGAAAGGAACAAAGATCTTTGGGTTATAACCATGAATTTCAAGTTTCATCAAAATCGAATTAAAATTGTGACCTCCACAGGGTCCACAACCTTGATATACCATTTTTAAACAGTATTCGCGTACAAACGGCGGCCATTTTGTATGGCAATTTTGGTCCGATTTTCCCGAAATTCGAACTCAACCTTCCTTAGGGTGTATCGGTGATATAATCAAACGTTTTTTTTAAATCGGAAAAAAATAGTGACCTCCAGAGGGACTACCGCCTAAATAGGGTGATTTTTCGGACAAACAGGGGCCATAATTCAGGAAATTACATTCCGATAGCCGCAAATATCGAAAGGAACCACGATTTTGCGTATAACCAGATCCATAATTCAGGAAGTTACGATCCGAAATGCGCAAATATAGAAAAGAACCAAGATCTTTGGGTTATAACCATGAATTTCAAGTTTCATCAAAATCAAATTAAAATTGTGAACTTTACAGGGTCCACAACCTTGATATACCATTTTTTAACAGTATTCGCGTACAAACGGCGGCCATTTTGTATGGCAATTTTGGTCTGATTTTCCCGAAATTCAAACTCAACCTTCCTTAAGGTGTAACCGTAATATAATCAAACATTTTTTTAAATCGGATAATAATTGTGACCTCCAGAGGAACCACAAGCTAAAAAACAAAGGCGATTTTGCGTATAATCAGGGGCTATAATTCAGGAAGTTACGATCCGATATGCGCAAATATCGAAAGGAACCAAGATCTTTGGGTTATAACCATGAATTTCAAGTTTCATCAAAATCGAATTAAAATTGTGACCTCCACAGGGTCCACAACCTTGATATACCATTTTTTAACAGTATTCGCGTACAAACGGCGGCCATTTTGTATGGCAATTTTGGTCCGATTTTCCCGAAATTCGAACTCAACCTCCCTTAGGGTGTAACGATGATATAATCAAACGGTTTTTTAAATCGGATATAGGGTCCACAAGCTAAAAACGTAATTTTTCGTACAATCAGGGGCCATAATCCATGAAGTTTTGATCCGATACATGCCAATATCGAAAGCAGCCGAGATCTTTTGGGGATAAACCTATATTTCAAGTTTCATCAAAATCGAATTAAAATTGTGACCTTTACAGGGTCCACAACCTTGATATACCATTTTTTAACAGTATTCGTGTAAAAACGGCGGCCATTTTGAATGGCAATTTTGGTCTGATTTTCTGAAAATCGAACTCAACCTTCCTTACGGTGTAACGGTAATATAATCAAACGTTTTTTTAAATCGGATAATAATTGTGACCTCCAAGCTAAAAAAAAGGCGATTTTGCGTATAATCAGGGGCCATAATTCAGGAAGTTACGATCCGATATGCGCAAAAATCGAAAGGAAGCAAGATCTTTGGGTTATAACCATGAATTTCAAGTTTCATCAAAATCGAATAAAAATTGTGACCTCCACAGGGTCCACAACCTTGATATACCATTTTTTAACAGTATTCGTGTAAAAACGGCGGCCATTTTGTATGGCAATTTTGGTCCGATTTTCCCGAAATTCAAACTCAACCTTCCTTAGGGTGTAACGGTGATATAATCAAACGGTTTTTTAAATCAAATAATAATTGTGACCTCCAGAGGGACCAACAAGCTAAAAAGGGTGATTTTTCGGACAATCAGGGGCCATAATTCCGGAAATTACATTCCGATAGCCGCAAATATCGAAAGGAACCAAGATCTCTGGGTTACAAACATGCATGTCAAGTTTCATCAAAATCGGTTCAAAATTGTGACCTCTATAGGGTCCACAAGCTAAAAACGTGATTTTTCGTACAATGAGGGGCCATAATCCATGAAGTTTTGTTTCGATACATGCCAATATCGAAAGCAGCCGAGATCTTTTGGGGATAAACCTATATTTCAAGTTTCGTCAAAATCGGATAAGAATTATGTCCTGCAGAGAGTCCACAAACAAATTGTGGACAGACGGACGGACAGGGGCGACGACATAATACGTCCACATGAAAATGTGGGCGTATAAAAACGTGATTTTTCGTACAATCAGGGGCCATAACCCATGAAGTTACAGTCCGATACATGCCAATATCGAAAGGAACCGAGATCTTAGGGTGATAAACCTATATATTTTAAGTTTCATTGAAATCGGATAAAAATTGTGACCTGTAAAATGTTCACAAACAACTGTGGACGGACGGACGGACGAACAGGAGTGACGACAATATACGTCCACATAAAAATGTGGGCGTATAAAAATGAATTTGATTTTTCTGTTTCATACACAAAATTCGTACTGTGGCCTTACCCATATATTTGCAAATAATCTGACTCAAAAATTATCAAAATATGAGCACAATTACCATTATGTACGGGAGACATGTGGGAAAATACAGCTGACATCAGGTTTCTGGGGATTTCCATTCTTAGAGGCATAGAAAATTAGATTTATCGGTTTCCAAGAATGAAATCAAATTATTGCAAATTTTATAAGTTATAGCTAGCCATAGCAAAAATTTGTGGATTTCAATTTAAACTTCATACAACCGATTCTATATCGCTTGTGCGTCACTCAGATGTGACTGAAAAGCAGTTATTTGGGTAGCATTTTATGCATATTTAAACCAAATATGTATATAAAAAAAATTCTGTCATTTGATTTAATAGCATTACCACATTCGTCCTATTCGCTGTGTGACACTTTGTCAGCATATTGACTGTGCCCTACACTCTTCGCAGACAGTGCCAAGAAAAAATAAATGATGTAAAACTCAGATTTTGTGTCAACATATTTTAATCTATATGGATAAAGATAGGTTGCCAGGCAACAAAACATTTGCTAATTTTTTCTTTTATTGGTAATCAAACATTTGTAATACACTAAAATCTGATTAAGAGTAACAACTCATTATGTAATTATCTGAAAATCATTAGAATTTGTTTGCTTTTTATAAAAGTTTTGCCCCACGTTAACAATTAGTATAGGAAACATTTAATATCATGGATTTAGCTGTTCAGTATCAAAATTCATTGAAAATCAAAATACTTGTTCGTTTCAACACCTTAAACTCTGTGTATCAATCTGAAGTCAATCGGATGATAAGTTTGGCCTCTATAGCGCCACAAGGTTTTTTGAAGTGATCAAGGGAGATAACTCTGGAAGTAATTATTTGAAATCGCTCAAAATCAATAGGCTTCTTCGTCTCATGACCTTAAACAGTGTGTGTAAATTTAAAGTCAATCGGATATTAACTTTGGCCTCTAGAGCGTCCACAGGATTTTTTGATGTGATCAAGTGCCATAACTCTGGCAATAATTATCAGAAATCGCTTAAAAATCAATAGGCTTCTTCGTCTCATGACCTTAAACAGTGTGTCTAAATTTAAAGTCAATCGGATATTAACTTTGGTCTCTAAAGCGTCCACAAGATTTTTCTGAAGTGATCAAGGGCCACAACTCTGGCACTAATTATCAGAATTTGCTGAAAATCGATAGGCTTCTTCGTCTCATGACCTAAAACACTGTGTAAAAATTTAAAATCAATCGGATATTAACTTTGGCCTCTAGAGCGTCCACAAGATTTTTTTGAAGTGATCAAGGGCCACAACTCTGGAACTAATTATCAGAAATCGCTGAAAATCAATAGGCTTCTTCGTCTCATGACCTTAAACAGTGTGTATAAATTTGAAGTCAATCAGATATTAACTTTGGCTTCCAGAGCATCCACAAGATTTTTTGAAGTGATCAAGGGCCGTAACTCTGGCACTAATTATCGGAAATTGCTGAAAATCAAAAGGCTTCTTAAACTCTGTGAATGAATTTAAAGTCAATCGGATATTAACTTTGGTCTCTAGAGCATCCACAAGATTTTTTGAAGCGATCAATGGCCACAACTCTGGCACTAATTATCAGAATTCGCTGAAAATCAATAAACTTCTTCGTCTCATGACCTAAAACACTGTGTAAAAATTTAAAATCAATCGGTCTCTAGAGCATCCACAAGATTTTTTGAAGCGATCAATGGCCACAACTCTGGCACTAATTATCAGAATTCGCTGAAAATCAATAAACTTCTTCGTCTCATGACCTAAAACACTGTGTAAAAATTTAAAATCAATCGGATATTAACTTTGGCCTCTAGAGTGTCCACAAGATTTTTTTTGAAGTGATCAAGGGCCATAACTCTGGCACTAACTGAAAATCAAAAGGCTTCTCTGTCTTATGACCTTAAACACTGTGTATAAATTTAAAGCCAATCGGATATTAACTTTGGCCTCTAAAGCTTCCACAAGATTTTTTGAAGTGATCAAGGGCCATAACTCTGGTAATTATTATCGGAAATCGCTGAAAAACAATAGGCTTCTTCGTCTCATGACCAAATTGGTTAATTTCATTTTTGATATTAATTGAATTAGTAAAATTATAATTATTTACAAAACATTTTATCAGTAATCAAGAAGGCTTATCAATATCATTATTTTGATTAAATTGTAACTCAATTAAAATTGTTTTATTTTCGATATTAATATAATTAAGAAATATGGAAAACTATAATTATTTATCAAACATTATTAATAATCTAGGCCTATCAATATTATTTCTGTTAAAATGTAACTCAGGACTTTTAGTTTTTTGTCACAAGTCTGTTGTACTCTTGGCCTTCCAATTCAACTTTTTAATATTGAACAAAAATAAACCCAAAAATGTCTAAAGATCGGTTGCCAGGCAACGAAACATACGCCCACAGCAGCTAAATCGTCCGGGCAGTCAACAAGGGTTGTCGCATATTTTTACTTTTTTTGGTAATGAAACATTTGTAATACACTAAAATCTGATTAAGAGTAACAACTCATTATGTAATTAGCAGAAAATCATTAGAATTTGTTTGCTTTTTATAAAGTTTTGCCCCACGTTAACAATTAGTATATTAAACATTTAATATTTAGCTGTTCAGTTATCAAAATTCATTGAAAATCAAAATACTTGTTCGTTTCAACACCTTAAACTCTGTGTATCAATCTGAAGTCAATCGAATGATAAGTTTGGCATCTATAGCGTCACAAGGTTTTTTGAAGTGATCAAGGGAGATAACTCTGGCACTAATTATCGGAAATTGCTGAAAATCAATAGACTTCTTTGCCTTATGACCTTAAACACTGTGTATAAATTTAAAGTCAATCGGATATTAACTTTGGCTTTAGAGCGTCCACAAGATTTTTTGAAGTGATCAAGGGCCATTACTCTGGCACCAATTATCGGAAATCGCTGAAAATCAATAGGCTTCTTCGTCTTATGACCTTAAACACTGTGTATAAATTTAAAGGCAATTGGATATTAACTTTGGCCTGTAGAGCGTCCACAAGATTTTTTGAAGTGATCAAGGGCCATAACTCTGGTAGTTATTATCGGAAATCGCTGAAAAACAATAGGCTTCTTCGTCTCATGACCTTAAACACTGTATCAATTCAAAGTCAATCGGATATTAACTTTAGCCTCTAGAGCCGGATGGGCGGACAGGGGCGACGACGATATACGACCACATTTCAATCAGTGTGAGCGCTAGCCGCTCGCCACTTCTCCAATGACGATTTTTCAGCGTCTGTGGCGATAATTTTTGATAAAATGTCGCCACTTTGGCGAAAGGGCCATGTGGTCCTGTTGGTGCCTTGTTTCTCCACCGTGCGCTTGCCTTTTAACCACAAAATGATTACTAATACTAATGGGCACAGTACGATACCGCCCGTCTACGTGCTGAAGTCTATTTGCTAAAATAATGTTAGACGGGCGGTATCGTACTGTGCCCATTAGTATTAGTATTCATTTTTTTCATTGGCTGAAATTTTCATATTTTTCATGTATTGTCCAATCATATCTCGTGTACTGAATTACGCACGATTTACAAAATGGCTATAGCTGTCGCATTCTCCGATACTTTTCGCTTCAGCAACTAATCCATTATCCATATGTACACAATTCTTAAATTGTTTTGGTCCTGACATTAAATAGTTTTATTTCTTCGACATCGGTATGACAAGAAATTCTCCCGAATTCCGAATCTGCTTTGGCTGTCAGTTCAGCGAACCGAATCTGCTTCAATGGCTGTCAGTGTCAGTTCAGCGAAGAAGATTCATGACTCGAATTCACGTGGATTCCTCCACGTAAAACAGGTACTCAAATCAAATTCTTATTTAAATTAAAGACGTTGAGAAATGTGTTGATTTCAGATTCTAAAATATTTGTAATTGAATATCAAAACACGACTTTGATTCGCACCTTTTTATCTACGTGTTTGTATTACGTACGACTGTGGAGGACATGTCACGCCCCCCCTGGAATTTCATTCTCACATTCCGACTATATTACGCTAAACATTCTGTTTAAAAAATACTCTAGTGCCCAATTTATTTAATTTTATTAAATTTTCCACTAGGCCTAAATAAACTTTATTTTTTGGATTTTTTTTTTAAATGTTGAAATACAAAGAATTTTGCGCCTTTCAATTCGAGCTACAAGTACAATATTTATGGTGTTGCCTGTCAATAGAATTCGGTCACATTAATGTGACAGGATAGCCGTCTAATTATGTATGTAGACACTAGAACAACTGAAAATAAATGTAGGCCTATGTTGCTAAAAAAATTCACTGTGAATTCACTCCATCAAGGTATGGTTATTTTATAATTTTAAATCTTAAACAAGAATCCACTCTGTATCAAATTTGAAACATACTTTGTGTTGTGCGTAAATGTTGTGCTTACGCACGTTGGCCAAAGTGGTGGTAGGAGAAGCAATTAGGCAACAACTCAATATAGCACTTGATATTTGTAATAAATCACTGGAAGTTAATATCTTCAAATTTCTGCTGGATGTTTTGAATATTATTAGCACTTGCTGCTAGCTTCAAAATGTTACATCTTTAGACTACATACCAAGATTAGTATACGGTACAAACAACTTTTCATGATGTCATCAGTGGCTAATGAAAAATGTACGTGGCTAATACTTTTTTCATGCATTAGCCACAGTGGCTAATGAATTTTAGAAGCTAGCGCTAACACAGTCAATGTGGGCGTATAAAAACAACTTCTTTATTTACTTTGTTCAATGCCTTTCAGATGATATATTACAACCCATACTTTCAGAGCACCGAATAAATTACGTCGGATTCCAAGATGGCTGCCATTTTTCGTTGAAGTCAATAAGCAGATCAAACTTACTTTATAGAGTGCAGAATTAAGTACTTTTAACAGCCATGTAATGTCATTTGATGCTAACCTCAAAGTTGTAGTACATTTTAACAACAATCCAAGATGGCCACCGTTTCACGGAATGCACGTGTTACAGAGGCAATTTGACGACCGAATTGAACTCGTCATCCATTTTTCATCAGGGTTTCAAAATTTCAACTAATTGCTTCTATTATTACTCGAGTTATTGTAGGATCTTTAAAAGACTAATTTGGCCCAAAAATGCCATATTTCAAGGGCGTGTTTTGCCTATAGAGAAGTCCATTACTTTTTGTCACAAATATACTGCCAATTTCGATGAGAAAAATGTTCATAGAACACTTATTTATTAAACGATTTTGAAAATTTAAAAAGTTTCTTCATGTTTAAAGCAGCCTGCATACAGTAAAACAGAGAAAAACACATTATCTGTTATTTGAAATTTTGATGTGATGATGCTACATCTAAAATATTGGCCCGAAACACAAAAAGAATATCCATTTGTTGTATGCAGCAAAAATGAGTGCACAAAGTATAAAGTGCTAAAGACTTTTAGTATCAATGACCAATAAAAATGAAATGAAATTGGGTTTAACGTCCTACTCCAATAAAAATAAAGTTATTTGATGACAAAATCTCCTGGATTCTCCTGTTTTTTCATTGTTGGTCTCCTGTTTTTTCGTACCTTGGGGTTGACACGTCTGCAGTAATTATCGAAAATTGCTGAAAATAAAAAGGCTTCTTTGTCTCATGACCATAAACACTGTGTATAAATTTAAAGTCAATCAGATATTAACTTTGGCCTTCAGAGCGTCCACAAGCAATTGTGGATGCCGGACCGACAGACATGGGCAACAACAATATACGATCACATTTCAATGTGGGCATATAAAAATTTCTAAAAAATATAAAATAAAATGTTTCTTTTGTAAAATCATATTAAAAAATAAAAGTCATATACATGTATATAAAAAATGTAGAAATATTTTAAATCCAATAATCGGATATAAAAAGAAAGACTAGACATCACAGTATAAGAATTACACCAAAAAGGAGCAATTTTAAAGGAGATATGGATTGTACAATATGTCCCTAATAATCTCATAGTTGAAAAGAGTTAACAGGTTTCTATAAATTTCATAAGCAATGTTAACAATGTCAGAAATATAAAATATTTTCTGGAAACAAATCGTTTATATATCAGATTTGGTAATAAGAATTGGTTTTGAACACATATCAAGTATTTGGTGATGTAAACAATTAATATGACAGTATAATGTTTTCTCCAATTTTGAATGTTTTTAGAATCAGGGATTTTTTCCGGATCTTAAGACACACTTCAATCCATATCCAGTAGGGAACCTTTAAATAGAAAATACACAGGTAGAAAATAAGCCTCTTCAATGAGTTGGGCGAAGTTTCTTATGATCTGCCATGTTTCAAGCTGTAATTTAGAAAGTTAACATATTAAACTACCTACTTAATTAAACATTTTGCAGGATATTTCTTTTCTTATTAATATTCAAATAAATAAAATGTGAGTCACACTTATTAAACTAAGTAACCATAAGTTGTTTAAATGCAAGATTATTCTTAAAATTAAAACATTAAAAAGACAGATATTTCTCATTAAATCTTACAAGTTCTTACCTTTACCTACTTAGCAGTCACTGAAATAAACTGATTAGTTATACTTAGGCTAAATAATGACAAATCCTTATGATGGATATAAAGTCATGTGGTGTATAATGTTTAAAATCACGAGGACCACTTACCTATACTAATGTCTTCTATATTCCCTCTCTCGTTCACGATCCCTTTCCCTGTCCCGATCACGATGTCTGTCTTCGTGATATCTGTCCCTTTCTCTTTCGCGACTTCTTTCCCTATATTCCCGATCTCGACTTCTAGATCGGTGGCTTCTGCCTCTTTCTTTCCTGTCCCTATCACGATCTCTTTCTCTGGAACGTGATCTTCTCGGCTGACTTCTTAAATGATAATAATCAAACATTTCAAATTTTTTCAGGCAAATCAATAAACAAGGGTTATCACGATCTCTTTCTCTGGAACGTGATCCTCTTGGCTGACTTCTTAAATGATAATGAAACATTTCTAATTCTTTCAGGCAAATCAATTTTAGAAACAAGGGTTATCAATATAAAGTTAATTGGTCAGCCAAAAATCGCACTTGTGCCGATTAACCATAAATAGTCCTGCTGAAAATCCTGAGGAGAATGATTCTGGAATTAAACTACTTTTGTTAAGAGGGTATAAAATTATCCAAAAGATAAAGATAGGTTGCCAGGCAACGAAACATATGCCCACAACAGCTACGTCGTCAAGGCAGTCAACAAGGGCCGTCACATTTTTTCTTTTGTCAGTAAGGAGAGCATTTAAAGCACATGATTATCTTATAACGAGTAATTATCTTATAACGAGTAACAGCCCATTAAGTAATTATCAGAAATGGTTAGAATTGTTTGTCCCGTGATCAAGGAAATAACTCTGGCAGTAATTATTAGAAATCGCTGAAAATCAATAGAATTCTTCGTCTCATGACCTTAATCACTGTGTATAAATTTAAAGTCACTTCGTCTAATGACCATGACCCATTTAACCCTGAGCCAATTAAAAGATTTGCTACCCTACCCCTAAGCTCATTAAATCAGCAGGGCCCCATCTCCCTAAGCCAATTAGAGGATTATTGTTAATCCTAATACCCTCTACAAAATTGCAAATAATTAAAAAAATAAAAATTCTCTGTTACAAAAATGTTCACATTGCCGTGTTCTTTCCAATGATATAAAATTCTATTGTACAAAATTGCATTTATATTACTATAAATAATATTGAAAAGCCAGTTCCACTAAAATTATGACTTTTTTTTCTATCATATTGGCAAAATAACGTGAAAAAGTATCCCTTACAATTTTTTTAAAAAAAAATAAAACAAAAATATAGTCCCTCGTGTTGGCAGCAGTGTTCAAAGTAAATATAAATATAACTTCTAAAAAGAAATATCACCCCAAATAACGGTCCCGCCTTTCTTTGGATATATGACTGGAATTGTCGTTTTCTTTGCTTCATTCCATCGAAAATAAAAATTCATAGTTGAAATCTTCGACAGTGTAATATTCCTCTATTTAGCTTGTATTAAATCCTAAAAGTTTTGATTCAATTTAGCTTTCCAAAGTCTAGAATTATTAGCCGTAAGTTTTGTTATCATCTGTTTGAGCGAGCGTATCCAAGATGGCAGCAACACGCTTGATCTCAGCTCGAGCATACGCATTCTTCGCATCACAACGTTAAAAAAAAAAAAAAAAAGTGACTTCTTCGACATTATCATATTCCACAATATGCCTGGCAGTAAATCATAAAATTGGATTGAATTCTATTTCACTCTCAATATCCAATATTTGGATTGTTCGTACTTGGTTTTATTTTATTCCTTTTGTCATTATATCATGAATTGCAAATGGGAAAATCGCAAACAATTTAACAAAATATTTAGTTGTATGCAGCTCTAACCCCTCAATGCCGACAGCGTTGATATATTTTGCCGCTAAAACATTGATAATTTGTGCTCACGATTTACAAATAGCGACAAGAAGGTATAGCAACATCCAGACAAGTAATAGCTTATGTAACTTTTGTAACTGATGAAATTGAAGGCGGGTTCATGCTCTGTTAGTTTGTCCATCTTATAAAGTATATCAGAGAAAAGTACATCGAAAAATACTATTGGTTAAAACCATCAATGTATTGACATTGCTATTAAAAAGTGCAAAAGTTCAACATTGAATATAGACGCCCGTATTCACAAACACTCACTCCACTTTCAACGCAAGATAAACGCAGATAGAACATGCCGATTTTACAATATGGCGCCAAGGCGTCTGGCTCCAATCCAAAACTATCAATCAACATTCCATCATTTAGACTTCAAAAGAAAAAGATAGGTTGCCAGGCAACGAAACATACGCCCACAGCAGCTAAATCGTCCGGGCAGTCAACAAGGGTTGTCGCATATTTTTACTTTTTTCGGTAATGAAACATTTGTAATACACTAAAAACTGATTAAGAGTAACAACTCATTATGTAATTATCAGAAAATCATTAGAATTTGATTGCTTTTTATAAAGTTTTACCCCACGCTAACAATTAGTATACACATGAAGCATTTAATATCATGGATTTAGCTGTTCAGATATCTAAATTCATTGAAAATCAAAATACTTGTTCGTTTCAACCCCTTAAACTCTATGTATCAATCTGAAGTCAATCGGATGGTAACTTTGGCCTCTATAGCGTCACAAGAATTTTTGAAGTTATCAAGGGAGATGACTCTGGCAGTAATTATTTGAAATCGCTGAAAATCAACAGGCTTCTTCGTCTCATGACCTTAAACACTGTGTATAAATTTAAAGTCAATAGGATATTAACTTTGGCCTCCAGAGCGTCCACAAGATTTTTTGAGGTGATCAAGGGCCATAACTCTGGCACTAATTATCGGAAATCGCTGAAAATCAATAGGCGTCATTGTCTTATGACCTTAAACGCTGTGTATAAATTTAAAGTCAATCGGATATTAACTTTGACCTTAAGAGATTCCACATGATTTTTTTTAAAGAGATCAAGGGCCATAACTCTGGCACAAATTATCGGAAATCGCCAAAAATCAATAGGTTTCTTCGTCTCATGACCTTAAACAATGTGTATAAATCTAAAGTCAATCAGATATTAACTTTGGCCTCTAGAGCGTCCACAAGATTTTTCGAAGTGATCAAGGGCCATAACTCTGGTAGTTATTATCGGAAATCGCTGAAAAACAATAGGCTTCTTCGTCTCATGACCTTAAACAGTGGGACAACGGTGATGAATTAAAAAAGCAAATACTTTTCTTAGGCGAAATTCATTGTAGAATACGAATCCGGCAGATTTTTTCAGTTTTTTTAATTTCCTATGGTGGTGCAGGGCAGTTTTACTTAAAATGGCGGAAATGACGTCATTTTTGCCGATCGAATCACTTTGAACTATTCCTCTGTTACCGGATTCTTAGTCGAGTGATTTTAAAAATGATGGAAACTATCAAGAATCGCCTGTTTGATGAATTAGTTGGCTAAAAAAAAAAAAAATTCTCGTTAGCATGACGTCCCTGATGTCGGTGACGTCATTGTTCTTGAGAGAGATAGTAGAATATGCGTCCTTAATCCATGTAGTTTCATTTAGATCCGAAAACGTAGTTCATGTAGGGTACGATTTTGAATACGATAGCTGACCTGATTCACCGTTCACCCTCAAGCGAGTCGACGTCGCACGGCGATGACGTCATAATGGGTATGACGTCGTGGCCGTCTCTCAACGTCTCAAGAATATGGAAGCAGCTGCGGCGTGAATTTCTTGTGATTTTATTCGCATTTTGACGAGTTTCTCCCACTTTGCACCATAGTTGCCACATGGATTACGTAGCTACTAGAAGCGGCGATGTCAGGAAGACATTTTTCGGTGAGCTTGACAAAGAAGAGCCCGTGTTTCTGCCGAAAAATAAACTTTGCAATGGCGTTTTCATCATTGGTCATATGTTGCATCTTACGAAGACTGAGAAGGGTAAACGAACTACCAGTAAGGGTGAAGCTTCTCTGATAGTTGCTGGAGAACTGAGGGATGATTGGATAGATAAGAACGTTTATCCGTGCGAGGAACAGACTGTGGCCGCAAAAATTTTGAAAGATTTTGAAACGTTCAAGAGCTTTCGGAAAACAGAGAACAGAGGTGATAGAACTAAGGCCGAGAGTCGGATAATTCAGGCCACTCAGTTCAGCCAGAGAATGACCTCTCATGCCTACGATATACGGACTCAGGATACGACATACCAGGAAAAATTGACTGCCGCGTATGGGGTGAAGATGGTGGCGGAGGATGAATCATTTTACCGGGACAATTGCTTGGGGTGACTACCTGGCCACTAGCCTTGGCACAGTTTCCCGGAGATGGCTCAAACAGAAGCGCCGCGTTGAGGACCGTAGTTTAACAATGGAGGCAAAACGGGCCAAAAACGAAGACAAGGTGAAGTCAGAACGCATGAGTTTGAGTCGACAAATTGAGGAGGCAATGCAAGTTGTAGAGGACGATGAACTTGGTGACGAAGACTTCACTATCACTATAGAATCTCCAAATACAAGCCATCTTCCAGGGCCAGCCATCCGTTCAACGACCTCAATACCTAAAAGCGAAACAGAATTTCCTCAAGTGAAAGTTCGAACTGGGCGTACTAAATTGAGCGAACCCCTCATGAGAGCTCTGGTGCAGTGTGTGTCGGAATACAAAGTCACTGCTAATGACTTGTTAGGCATAGCAGTGACTCTAGCAAATACTGTTTTTGGACAAAAATGGCAAAAATCTGGGAGTGACAGTAATGGTGATCCCAAAGAGGACCTGCTATGTGAACCTTTGAGTAGTGACGATAAAGGTGATTGTGATCCTTTAACTCTAAAACGAAGTAAACGTGATCTGACATTTGTGATGCCGTCAAGAAAGTGTATGAGCATGTACCTACAGGACGCTTCAGTCCTAAATCTGGAAATGGTGGCTAGGAAATTGACGCAGAAAAACTCTTCCACTGTGGTGACAGTAGAGATTGATGACGCTACGAAGGCCGCGGGACACAGACATTTCCACATGAAAACTGACCATATAACTTTGAAAGACAGGGATTCAGGAATTCGCGAAACATTCACGACTGGATATGTGGAGAATCCGTCACACACTGGTGAGTCAGGAGCAGATGCCTACCACTACAAGTCGCAGTGCCTAGCAATTGGAACATCTTGGAGTAAGTGATGATAAGAAGCTAAAGTGCTCTGCACATATAGTGCTTGCAGTTGACCATGCACTAGAGAAAGTTTTCAAGGACGGGGAACAGAAAGTAGGCATAGAAAAACTCATTCGTGTCAATAATATCCTCAAGTCAAACTCTAGCATCCATACTTTGGGCCTAATTGTGGTGGCCAAGCTTCTCTCTCCCTCACATGCCTCGCACTCCGTTTCACTTTTTACTGAATTCAAGGACTGGTTGGACGCGAAGGGACTGAACCGGGCAGCCTTTAAAGGATTTGTCTCAAATCGTTTCGGCAGGCCTTTAGAGCTGTCCGTGGAATTTGTGAAGAATCGTGAGAATTTGATCGATTTTTTTTTACGCTATAGTGGACGAAAATTCCAACAAATTAGTACTAGCTGTACACGCGTTCATTACCAATGAGTGGTTCTTGTGTTGTGCTGAGGTCTACCAATTGTTCGGAGAGATTTTGCTGTACCCCCTGATGGACTCACTCAGAATTGACGGTAGAGGCCCAAAAGAAGTGCAAACATGGTCCACACTGAAGGCTTTCTTCCATGAGAAACTTGCATGACTCAACGCCCTCAAGTCTGACTTCCAGCAAGCTCGAACTGGGAAAGGACAGCTAATCCACGCTGCGTTAACTGAATCAATCAACGCTCTTGTCCGCCAGCTCTCCGATATTAAATACTTCGACACAGAAGAGTCAGAAGACAGCACGATCCAAGGTTGGTGATTGGCGCAATCACCAACCTTGGATCTGGGTCTGAATTTGCGAAGCTTAGTAACCGCATACAGTTTGCAGGAGGCATGACAACTATGAAAACTCATTCAGAGAAAAACATTGTTTCCAGCAACGGGTATCTTGTCAGTCCTGGCTTCACTGCCCTGAAACGTGAAGAAAAGACAGATAAATGGAAGTGGGCACGCTCGTCTGAACCAGTAAATGAAGTAAAGAGACTAGAAAAGGACTTTCTGGCGACCGTGAAAGCTACTAAATCCATGTCGTTGGTAAAGAAGGAAGAAATCAAGAAAAAGAAGTGCCGGAGGATGTTGGAGTTATTGGACAAATGCAAAGAACACGGAGGGCCGGTGACGATTTCTACCATAGACTATATCAAGAGACTAAACCAAGCACAGCTCATTGCTGAAATTGGATACCTTAGACAGACTATATGCCCGGATATCAGACAAAAGCGTAGAACCAGAGGATCAGACGGGAAGTTCAGATTTCAGACGTTTTCCGTAGAACAGTTGAGGAATTCTATAAGATCTGCGGTTAAACCCGAAGGAGAACCTGTTAGCGATCTAGATGGACTGATCAAGAGTGCTCTGATATCACTTTAGGATATCGATTAGGATCCTGAGTAGGCACGGCTTGAACTGATACTGATCTTTCAACTGGTTAGTTCTAAAATGATCTTGTTCAAGTTAATCGTAATTGAATTCCCCGTTGTTCTACAATGATCTTATTCAGGAATAGGGACGTTCAGAAAAACCCGATCAAAATGAACAGTCAGTTTAAAAAAAGATATCCGTTGCTTGATATGATGCTCACCACGAATTTGTTATATAAATGAAAATGATTTCACTACGGTGCTATTAATACCCAGTACCCAGTGTTTAAAATTTACGTCGGTCCGTCGCCAATAAATAGCTGGATGGGCCGACATCTTTTTATTTTGAAGATGGTGGGTCGGCCCTGTGAGCCGACTGTTTTTGTCAGGGATATTTTGTTCATGGCGAATCATGGTTCTATCAGTATCAAATTCTCGTTTGAAAATATTTATATTGCCCCTATTTATATCCGAAATATATTATATCCAGATATTTCACAGTATTTCATTACCGGAAATGAAAATAAAATTGTCCACCGAACGAAATTATCGCCGTAAAAATGAAGCTGCACTTGCAAATATCAGCACGCTCCCAAAATATTATTTCACCATTTTGATCAAGTGTGGAATAGATCAGTGTGTGTTCCGATGTATGACTTAATGTCTTATTTGTTTTTATCCGATATTGAATACACATGCATAATCCGGCATATTATATTCCTTCAATCAATGGAGTGATCCAAACACGTATGTTACTAAACTAGGTCAGTCCATCTATTGTAGGCCTATTGTCATCAATCCAAAAATACACATTCACGTGATATAAATCCTTTGGCCGCCAGTTTCATTTCATTTATATACACAATATTTTCTGTTAATTTTCGGAGAATATGAACGGCCATTTTAATATTGATAATTCCACGTGCTACAAAGATGTCGTGTATAATGGTTTCTTCTTATACACGACGATAATCTAGGGGGCGCTAGTGTCGGTAACACTGAAGCGGCGTTAGATATTTCTTCATTATTAGAATTTACGTCACAATTCTTCGGCCCGTAATGCCGTACGAGATGGTCTAAAACCAATAAATGTAAGAAATATGCCGTGGATAATTTTATATTTATCTTCATATCGAAGTTATTGTATTATATTTACAACTCATAATTATCCAGGTCAGTGTATTGTCTATAGAGCACGTGGTAACTACGTGTCAGTCACTGGAATGATTTTTTTACGACTAATTCAGCTATGTCGATTATTTAACTAGCCAATAGGTAATATTTAATTAATAAATGGCTTACTGATAATATTTCATTTTTAAGTCCAATATATAACTTTTTGTGTACCTCATTCTGACAAAATGGTTCAGACACGTGAATTCGCAATACCCTACCGTGAATAAAAAAATAGGTTGCCAGGCAACGAAACATACGCCCACACAGCAGCCAAATCGTCCGGGCAGTCAACAAGAGTTGTCGCATATTAAGGAATTATCAGAAAATCATTAGAATTTGTTTCGTTTTTATAATCAAACACTTTTTTTATAAATCAGATAATAATTGTGACTTCCAGAGGCACAACAAGCTGAAAAGGGCGATTTTTTTGGACAATCAGGGGCCATAATTCAGGAAGTTACGATCCGATGGGCGCAAATATCGAAAGGAACCAAGATCTTTGGGTTATAAACATACATGTCAAGTTTCATCAAAATTGGTTCAAATTGTGACCTCTATAAGGTCCACAACCTTGATATAACATATTTTCACACTTTTCGCGTACAAACGGCGGCCATTTTGTCCGTCAATTTTGGTCCGATTTTCACGAAGTTCAAATTCAACCTTCATAACCATGGAACGGTGATATAATCAAACGTTTTTTTAAATCGGATAACAATTTTGACGTCCAGAGGGACCACAAGCTAAAAAGGGCGATTTTTTGGACAATCAGGGGCCATAATTCAGGAAGTTACGATCCGATGGGCGCAAATATCGAAAGGAACCAAGATCTTTGGGTTATAAACATACATGTCAAGTTTCATCAAAATTGTGACCTCTATAAGGTCCACAACATTGATATAACATATTTTCACACTATTCGCGTACAAACGGCGGCCATTTTGTCCGTCAATTTTGGTCCGATTTTCACGAAATTCGAAACCATGGAACGGTAATATAATCAAACGTTTTTTTAAATCGGATAACAATTTTGACCTCCAGAGGGACCACAAGCTAAAAAGGGCGATTTTTCGGACAATCAGGGGCCATAATTCAGGAAGTTACGAACCGATGGGCGCAAATATCTAAAGGAACCAAGATCTTTCGGTTATAAACATACATGTCAAGTTTCATCCAAATCGGTTCAAAATTGTGACCTCTATAAGGTCCACAACCTTGATATAACATATTTTCACACTATTCGCGTACAAATGGCAGCCATTTTGTCCGTCAATTTTGGTCCGATTTTCACGAAATTCGAATTCAACCTTCATACCCATAGAATGGTGATATAATCAAACGTTTTTTAAATCGGATAACAATTTTGACCTCCAGAGGGACCACAAGCTAAAAAGGGCGATTTTTCGGACAATCAGGGGCCATAATTCAGGAAGTTACGATCCGATTGGCGCAAATATCGAAAGGAACCAAGATCTTTGGGTTATAAACATGCATTTCAAGTTTCATCTAAATCGGTTCAAAATTGTGACCTCTACACTGTTCACAACCTTGATATAACATATTTTCACACTATTCGCGTACAAATGGCGGCCATTTTGTCCGTCAATTTTGGTCCGATTTTCACGAAATTCGAACTCAACCTTCATAACCATGGAACGGTGACATAATCAAACGTTTTTTTAAATCGGATAACAATTTTGACCTCCAGAGGGACCACAAGCTAAAAAGGGCGATTTTTCTGACAATCAGGGGCCATAATTCAGGAAGTTACGATCCAATTGGCACAAATATCGAAAGGAACCAAGATCTTTGGTTTATGGACATGCATTTCAAGTTTCATCCAAATCGATTCAAAATTGTGACCTCTACACTGTTCACAAGCTAAAAAACGTGATTTTTCGTACAATCAGGGGCCATAACCCATGAAGTTACGGTCCGATACATGCCAATATCGAAAGGAACCGAGATCTTAGGGTGATAAACCTATATTTTAAGTTTCATTGAAATCGGATAAAAATTGTGACCTGTAGACTGTTCACAAACAATTGTGGACGGACGGACATCCCGACGGACGGACGGACGGACGGATAAACAGGGGCGACGACAATATACGTCCACATGAAAATGTGGGCGTATAAAAACCCATGAAATATTAATTTACTTTGCAAAGTTTTCGTGCCTTATTAAAATGACCCGTTGTGAAAATTTTGAGAGAGAGAGAGAAATGGGGTTTAACGTCCACTCAACACAAACTAGGTCATTTCGGGACTAACATATGGTTTAATTTTATTTCTATAATTCGCTTGCGCGTAGGGGTCTTTAGCAGTGGGAGGAAACCGGAGTGCCCGGAGGAAACCCACGAGTTTGAGAAGGCGCCCCTATATCCATGCCACATACGCTCACACCAGGGCTCGAAACCACAGCCGCAAGCCAGAGGTGACCGGCCAGCTAGAGGTCGAAGCGCGACACTCTAGACCACTAGGCCATCCCAACCCCCCTGAAAATTTTGAAGTGGAAGCCCTGGTCAGTACTACATAGTAGACCTACATATAACCACTAAGATTATTACAAGTGAATATTTATTATTATTACAGAAAAAATAAATATCAAGCCTGGAGTGGAATGATTTTTTTTCTTTCTATACATGAAGTATAAACATTAAATCCTCCAAAAGTTAAAATTGTAATGTGAACAGTCAATCAATAATTTTTAAACCTCCTAAATGGTTGTAGAACTAAAACCTACGGAAGTTAAAAATTCAAGGTATTTGGGTGGCGTAGTGTATGTGTGTTTTATTAATATTTATTTGGCCCACAAGTTAATGTTAGGACCCACAACTTTCATGAATGGCATCAACCAGCGGGTCCTGTTGGCCTACAACTTTTCTTACCGAATTTTAAACACTGCCAGTACCCGTCCAACCTCAACTTGAATTCGCATATATAAATAATGGAGATATTCTGCCCTTTCATGTTACATAGTGTAATTGTATTCCCTATATTCGGAAATAGTCTCTTTGGTAAGTTATTCAGTTTGATGCGATTTGTTGATAAAGAGAAGTGATGAAATCCTTGAAATCGGCTGGATATTGTTACATCAGGTATTGCCTTATTTGATGCTCATAGCCCCTGATCACAGGGTGTTTTTCCATGAATAGGGAAGTGTTACAATGTAAATATACTTTCTTGAGTCTGCTGTGTGATATTCGTCGACCCCTAAAACCCAATATATCTGGAATTTTGCTTGGAGGTCCCTTAACGATTGAGTTCAAGCTCCAGTTCTAATACAAGCTCATTCCAGTGATGTCACTAGACATATTATGATGTCATATTACTGCGTCCTGTTGTCAAGGTGACACCAACGGACGCCGGTCGATACCCGATTTGAGGTTCCGTGTTACTGGATGCTCCAAATGAACAAACGCTGGGCAAAGCTTGCATTCATCGATTTATTCCGTGAAAATTCGCGATATTGATGACGTCATCACACAAAAATAACATCACAGTCGTAGGAAATTACGTTTTCAAATAT
Source organism: Patella depressa (assembly GCA_948474765.1). Classification (NCBI taxonomy): domain Eukaryota; kingdom Metazoa; phylum Mollusca; class Gastropoda; family Patellidae; genus Patella; species Patella depressa. The sequence continues at coordinate 39,888,013 of OX419720.1, read as the reverse complement.
GCCTGATCCCCAGACTTCTAAGATGACCCTAAATAAATAATATACGTAGGTTTAATCAGACCCAATGACGTATCAAGATGAATAAACCGTCTCGGTTTCCCGAAAATCGGAATTATGGCGGCCATTTTGAAAAATGGTCCTGCACCACCATAGAACGTCATTTTTTTTTCCAGATTCGCATTCTACGTCAAATTTCGCCTTAAAAAAGTTATTGCGATTTTGTATTTTCGAAAATTTGCCCCGGTTGTCCCATCCCTACTTAAACACTGTGTATAAATTTAAAGTCAATCGGATATTAACTTTAGCCCGTAGAGCGTCCACAAGCAATTGTGGACGCCGGAACGCCGGACGGACGGACGGGGGCTACGACAATATACGACCACATTTCAATGTGGGCGTATAAAAAGACCGGTACAAGACAGAATTGTTTTTTCACAAGTCGAATAATGACACGGTACGGCATATACACTATGGAACTGTGTGCGATATCAATATACATATTATTGATATATATTTGTAATATTTAGAACGGAAACGAAGTTATAAATGGGTCATTCCACAAATGAGGGGTCCAAAGTGGGACATGGGTACTAAAATTTTAAGTAATCTCAATCACTGATAAACTTATACCAATAATAGGAGTAATGTATGCCATTTGCGGGACAGTTAATGATTTCTCATTGTTGAGTTCCAAAAAAAAGTAATGAACGATTTTACATGACAGGTTACGTACAGATTTCTCGTGTAAAGGGACCAGGGTTCCCGCGGCTTCGTCAAACATTTTTTCAAGGATATTCAAGGATAAATGTACGTCAAATTTCAGGATTTTCAATGACATTTTTAGCCTAAAGTTACCATTTTTTCATCTTAAAAACAACCAAAACATTACCAACTATCGTTATAATCTCATATTTAAAAGGAATTGAAGACATACACTGTTTTTTATTATTACAGATCGACTTTCGGCACACCGGGGAAAACTCCAGCCATTTTTAAAACAGAGTTATTTCCCTTTTCGTTATTATGGCCACAGATCACTAATTATTTCCCCATTGACTTTAATGTTAATTCTTGTCTCTTAGACCGGCTGTAACTTTTTCCCAAATATTCGTTGGGTAGAACGCTTTCTGCAACAGATGGAGCAACATGTGGCAAACTCTGGCCCAAAAGCATGTATGAGGTTCACCATGAAAAACTCAAGATACACAGGCTGGAAGTAGAGACAACTAAACAAGCAATTTCCGGCGCTCCCTTTCTACGTAACCAACCTCACAACCCTTGTATCCTTCCGCCTCAAAATCATGAATATTCACCAAAACCTGGCAGAAAATGTATTTTTTAACCCTTTTCTTCAATTCTACACCAAAAAGTCAACAAAAACCGCCATGCAAAAGGGGGAAAAAGGGAAAGGGAGAGAAGGACTAAAAAAAACTTTCGCCCTACATTCGTAGGTGACGGCCCATGAATTTTGGTGATCTGTGTCCTTTATGCTATGTTTAATGTAATTACTAATACCGATTTTGATTAGTCAGTGTAGTGGCTTCTAGAATGTTAATTGTACAATGGAGTCACGTGAGAGTATTTGATTGCCTAACGGTAAATGTCATTGGCTTATCTTGTTATTACGTGACAAAACACGGCTGTTTATTTAGATCAGCTGATTGACAGGTATATGTCAGTTATTGTTTAGTATAACCAGCATTACTTATAATCTAAACGGGATTTTCAGATCAACTTACTAGTATTACCAACAAAATTAAGGATCTTAACTGAAATTCAAGGATATTTTCCTATTTCCTCGAAATTCAAGGATATTCAAGACCTTGAAAATAAAATTTTAAATTTAAGGATATTCAAGGATTTTCAAGGACCGCGGGAACCCTGAGGGACACCAAATTAGACTTTTAATGCTAAATTTCTGTGGATGTATAATATATATTAATGTGTTTATGATGTATTATTATTCAAATGAGGCACCTTCATAAGAAATCTAAGCAGAAATAGTGAATATTTGTGCCAACACCTCTTGTCATCCAATGTCGATTACATGGATATTCCCAACTTCTCGATACAAACTTAAAAGTGTCTTTAGATGTTTAAAAAAAAAAGATTTTACAAAATTGTTGAAGTTTGTATGACCCTAACCCTGGACATGAACTACTGTACTTGAAAATCAGCATTGTATCATGAAAAATCACCAAGGAAAGGTTTAATGTGATCCGGAGTATTGCAGTTTCACGTGTAAAGGGACACCAAATGTTGACGACTTGCCTACTAATAATTTAATCAAGCCATATTATGTAGTATTTCAACTTTAAAACTTGAACAATGAATGAACTTTCAAATATTTAAAAAAAATAAAACTTTCAACAATCAAAATGAGTAGCAGTCTTTGAGAATTGCTTGTGTCCCTTTCAATAGCTTACATTGTGAACCCGTTTAGCCAAAAAATTAATTAAAAAAGACTTGAAAGAGCAAGGTAACATTTCAAAATTGTCAGCTTGTCACAGGGAAGCAAAGAAAATAATGGAGCATTAGTTACATACGTGTATACTAATACAATATCTCGTTAATGATAGGGACACGACCTTTTTGGTTTCCCATTTTTATAATAATATTCCGACACTGCAACCATTCTGTCACGTGATCCCCGAATACCAAGGAAGCGATAATTTTCAGGTATCGAAGAATACTATTATATTAGACTCGGCAATTATAACGTTCAGCATTTATGCACCGTATGCAAGAGGAAAATTCGCGTCACATCGTAATTTCGATCACAACGTAAATACTGGGACACTAAACTTTGATTCGAACTTATTCAGAAAATATCCATTCGCCGGGCCATCGACTGCTTTGGATATGTTTATCATGTGACCGTAAACTAAACATCTCTCTCTGACGTAATTCACAGGTTATAGATGGCGTTACCGGTGGCATAAACAAGCACTTCGTTAGTCTCTATCATCCATACAAATATTCTACGAATATTAGTCTGGATGGGTCTGATGTAATTCACAGGTTATAGACGGCGTTACCGGTGGCATAAACAAGCAATTCGTTAGTCTCTATCATCCATACAAATATTCTACGAATATTAGTCTGGATGGGTCCTCAAAATTTGACGGAAAATAGGTCATTGTCTGGATTATCCAGTCTTTTAAGTTACCACGTACTGAATCTATCAAAACAGCTCGCTTGTCAACGATGACACTCTTTAAAATTTTGTTTATAAAGGTTTCAATTTAAATGGTAATTTTCTCTCGTCATGGATCAGACATGGCTTCTCACAATCTTCTTAATTCTTCATCGCGATGCATGCTTATTCCTCGTCTCTATTTTGTTTCTAATAATAGATGTGCCAAGTGAATTGTGGGATATATTTCAACCACGCTTTATAGAATCTAGCAAAGTCAGCCGGGCTTCCTAAGATCTAGCCCTTACCGATACTTTATCCAAAAGGTTCCATTGCCCATGCGTAACCAAATGTTTGGTTTTTTATGAGGTAGATTATCCAGTAATTTTCGTCAAAAATTGAGAACCGACCCAGACCCTCCGTGCGTTGAAGACTAGGGGGTTCTGGGTGACCGAGACTAGCACTTCGTAAATAGAACGAGGGACGCAATTTTGAATATCGATAAAGCTAATAAAATTTTTAACAGACAATTTTACACAATACATCTGATTACGTATTCGGAATTTGTTATTTATTACAACGCCAACGAGATGGAATAGAGATGAAACATTTTGGTTTTATTTTTCAAGTCAATATCGTGGCTAAACTGACAAAAATACAACGTAAATATTGGGGACACAAAAATTTACGTTGTGAGGTGTTAATAAAAATCGTCCGACTGAGATTATTTAACATTTGTTTAGAAATGAAAAATTACCAAACGAAATTTTACATCTTCTGCTGCATGTCTTATGAAAATATTTGGAAATATTAGTATTTTGCTCAACATGGTCTAGTTGTTAAAATGTTAAGTAAAAAATAGGTTGCCAGGCAACGAAACATACGCCCACACAGCAGCCAAATCGTCCGGGCAGTCAACAAGAATTGTCGCATATTAAGGAATTATCAGAAAATCATTAGAATTTGTTTGGTTTTTATAATCAAACGTTTTTTTTTAAATCATATAATAATTGTGACCTCCAGAGGCACCACAAGCTAAAAAGGGTGATTTTTCGTACAATCAGGGGACATAATTCAGGAAGTAATGACCCGATGGGCGCATATATCGAAAGGAACCAAGATCTTTGGGTTTAAAACATACATGTCAAGTTTCATCAAAATCGATTCAAAATTGTGACCTCTATAGGGTCCACAACCTTGATATAACATATTTTCACACTATTCGTGAACAAACGGCGGCCATTTTGTCCGTCAATTCTAGTCCGGTTTTCACGTAATTCAAACTCTCTCTTCATTACCATGTAACGGTGATATAGTCAAACGTTTTTTTAAATCGGATAATAATTTTGACCTCCAGAGGGACCAAAAGCGAACAAAAGCGATTTTTCTGACAATCCGGGGACATAATTCAGGAAGTTATGATCCAATGGGCGCAAATATCTAAAGGAACCACGATCTTTGGGTTATAAACATACATGTCAAGTTTCATCAAAATCGGTTCAAAATTGTGACCTCTATAAGGTCCACAACCTTTATATAACATATTTTCACAATATTCGCGTACAAACGGCGGCCATTTTGTCCGTCAATTTTGGTCCGATTTTCACACAATTCATACTCAACCTTCATAACCATGGAACGGTGATATAATCAAACGTTTTTTTTAAATCGGATAACAATTTTGACCTCCAGAGGGACCACAAGCTAAAAAGGGCATTTCGGACAATCAGGGGCCATAATTCAGGAAGTTACAATCCAATTGGCGGAAATATCGAAAGGAATCAAGATCTTTGGGTTATAAACATGCATTTCAAGTTTCATCCAAATCGGTTCAAAATTGTGACCTCTGTAAGGTCCACAACCTTTATATAACATATTTTCACAATATTCGCGTACAAATGGCGGCCATTTTGTCCGTCAATTTTGGTCCAATTTTCACGAAATTCGAACTAGACCTTCATAACCATGGAACAATGATATAATCAAACCGTTTTTTAAATCGGATAACAATTTTTACCTCCAGAGGCACCACAAGCTAAAAAGGGCAATTTTTCGGACAATCAGGGGCCATAATTCAGGAAGTTACGATCCGATTGGCGCAAATATCGAAAGGAACCAAGATCTTTGGGTTATAAACATGCATTTCAAGTTTCATCCAAATCGGTTCAAAATTGTGTCCTCTACACTGTTCACAACCTTGATTTAACATATTTTCACACTATTCGCGTACAAATGGCGGCCATTTTGTCCGTCAATTTTGGTCCGATTTTCACGAAATTCGAACTCAACCTTCATAACCATGGAACGGTGATATAATCAAACGTTTTTTTAAATCGGATAACAATTTTGACCTCCAGAGGGACCACAAGCTAAAAAGGGCGATTTTTCGGACAATCAGGGGCCATAATTCAGGAAGTTACGATCCGATTGGCGCAAATATCGAAAGGAACCAAGGTCTTTGGGTTATAAACATGCATTTCAAGTTTCGTCCAAATCGGTTCAAAATTGTGACCTCTAATCTGTTCACAAGCTAAAAAACGTGATTTTTCATACAATCAGGGGCCATAACCCATGAAGTTACAGTCCGATACATGCCAATATCGAAAGGAACCGAGATCTTAGGGTGATAAACTTATGTTTTAAGTTTCATTGAAATCGAATAAAAATTGTGACCTGTAGACTGTTCACAAACAATTGTGAACGGACGGACGGACGGACGGACGAACAGGGGCGACGACAATATACGTCCACATGAAAATGTGGGCGTATAAAAATGTCCCCAAAACGTAACACAAAATTTCAGGGACACCACAAACCGATTTTCTATGTTTTTATAGAACATAAAGTATAAAATAATAAACATATTACATGATGAATTACTTTTTATACGCCCACATTTTCATGTGGACGTATTATGTCGTCGCCCCTGTCCGTCCGGACGTCCGTCCGTCCACAATTTGTTTGTGGACTCTCTACAGGTCACAATTCTTATCCGATTTTGACGAAACTTGAAATATAGGTTTATCCCCAAAAGATCTCGGCTGCTTTCGATATTGGCATGTATCGGATCAAAACTTCATGGATTATGGCCCCTGATTGTACGAAAAATCACGTTTTTAGCTTGTGGACCCTATAGAGGTCACAATTTTGAACCGATTTTGATGAAACTTGACATGCATGTTTGTAACCCAAAGATCTTGGTTCCTTTCGATATTTGCGGCTATTGGAATGTAATTTCCGGAGGTCACAATTATTATTCGATTTAAAAAACCGTTTGATTATATCACCGTTACACCCTAAGGAAGGTTGAGTTCGAATTTCGGGAAAATCGGACGAAAATTGCCATACAAAATGGCCGCCATTTGTACGCGAATAATGTTAAAAAATGGTATATCAAGGTTGTGGACCCTGTGGAGGTCACAATTTTGATTCGATTTTGATGAAACTTGAAATTCATGGTTATAACCCAAAGATCTTGCTTCCTTTCGATATTTGCGCATATCGGATCGTAACTTCCTGAATTATGGCCACTGATTATACGCAAAATCACCTTTTTTTTTAGCTTGGAGGTCACAATTATTATTCAATTTAAAAAAACGTTTGATTATATCACCGTTACACCCTAAGGAAGGTCGAGTTCGAATTTCGGGAAAATCGGACGACAATTGCCATACAAAATGGCCGCCGTTTGTACGCGAATACTGTTAAAAAATGGTATATCAAGGTTGTGGACCCTGTAGAGGTCACAATTTTGATTCGATTTTGATGAAACTTGACATGCATGTTTGTAACCCAAAGATCTTGGTTCCTTTCGATATTTGCGGCTATTGGAATGTAATTTCCGGAATTATGGCCCCTGATTGGCCGAAAAATCACCCTTTTTAGCTTGTGGTCCCTCTGGAGGTCACAATTATTATTCGATTTAAAAAACCGTTTGATTATATCACCGTTACACCCTAAGGAAGGTTGAGTTCGAATTTCGGGAAAATCGGACGAAAATTGCCATACAAAATGGCCGCCATTTGTACGCGAATAATGTTAAAAAATGGTATATCAAGGTTGTGGACCCTGTGGAGGTCACAATTTTGATTCGATTTTGATGAAACTTGAAATTCATGGTTATAACCCAAAGATCTTGCTTCCTTTCGATATTTGCGCATATCGGATCGTAACTTCCTGAATTATGGCCACTGATTATACGCAAAATCACCTTTTTTTTTAGCTTGGAGGTCACAATTATTATTCAATTTAAAAAAACGTTTGATTATATCACCGTTACACCCTAAGGAAGGTCGAGTTCGAATTTCGGGAAAATCGGACGACAATTGCCATACAAAATGGCCGCCGTTTGTACGCGAATACTGTTAAAAAATGGTATATCAAGGTTGTGGACCCTGTAGAGGTCACAATTTTGATTCGATTTTGATGAAACTTGAAATTCATGGTTATAACCCAAAGATCTTGCTTCCTTTCGATATTTGCGCATATCGGATCGTAACTTCCTGAATTATGGCCCCTGATTATACGCAAAATCGCCTTTTTTTTAGCTTGGAGGTCAAAATTATTATCCGATTTAAAAAAACGTTTGATTATCTTACCGTTACACCGTAAGGAAGGTTGAGTTCGAATTATGGCCCCTGATTATACGCAAAATCGCCTTTTTTTTTAGCTTGGAGGTCAAAATTATTATCCGATTTAAAAAAACGTTTGATTATCTTACCGTTACACCGTAAGGAAGGTTGAGTTCGAATTTCGTGAAAATCAGACCAAAATTGCCATACAAAATGGCCGTCGTTTGTATGCGAATACTGTTAAAAAATGGTATAACAAGGTTGTGGACCCTGTAAAGGTCACAATTTTAATTCGATTTTGATGAAACTTGAAATTCATGGTTATAACCCAAAGATCTTGGTTCTTTTTGATATTTGTGCATTTCGGATCGTAAATTCCTGAATTATGGCCCCTGGTTATACGCAAAATCCCCCTTTCTTTAGCTTGTGGTCCCTCTGGAGGTCACAATTATTATCCAATTTAAAAAAACGTTTGATTATATCACCGTTACACTGTAAGGAAGGTTGAGTATGAATTTTGGGAAAATCGGACCAAAATTGACAGACAAAATGGCCGCCGTTTGTACGCGAATACTGTTAAAAAATGGTATATCATGGTTGTTGACTCTGCATAGGTCACAATTTTAATTCGATTTTGATGAGGAAGGTTGAGTTCTAATTTCGTGAAAATCGTACCAAAATTGCCGGACGAAATGGTCGCCGTTTGTACGCAAATAGTGTAAAAATATGGTATATCATGGTTGTGGACTCTCTACAGGTCACAATTCTTATCCGATTTTGATGGAAAGTCACATTTCTAGGTTGTGTACCGTCACACCATAATCATTGTCGGTTTCGAATTTCATTAATATCAGACTGGAACTTGGAACTGACCAACTAAATGGCTGCTCCCAATACAGTATGAAATACAGGACTTAAAGATGTAGGAAAAATCACTTTCGGTATTGCTTGTTCTCTGTCCATCTCTCGAAAATGTGGGCGTATCCTGCCTGGCAGTGCCAGCCTATCTTTTAAATAATTGGTGATCAGAAAATAGGTATTTTTGCTGCTTTGAGCAATGATATGTATGAATTTTCAATTGGACCCCTCATTTATGGAATGACCCACATATAAAATACTTAGTACCAGGTTTATTGAAGTATTTTTTAATTAAAATAAATTACAAACATTTTAATGAATTGCATCATTTAAGACAGACATTTTTCCCACCATTTTTATCAAGATTTTAGAATACTTTGAAATAACATTTGTTTTAAAATTTTTAATTTGTTTTTGTATAATTACAATGGGCAGGTTGTGATTTTGAAAACAGACAAAAAAATATACTGGTGAGAAAAATAAAACATTTGGAAACTTAATTGTTCAAACCCCAGTGAAAATATGACTGATCTGTCCATCCACTACATTATTGAGGTGGTCTTACATTTGTTTTTCAAACTTTGTATTTTTATGTCACATGGAAATAAATTTTACGTATTGTGGAATGGCTGTTTATGTTTTACAAAATGCCATTTAAAACATCGCAGGAAAATGGTTTGGAAAATCAAATTTCAATGCTTATATTTTGCTAACGTTTCGTCCATTTATATCTGTCCAGTTTTAGCGAAATGTTAGCATTTTTTTAATATTGCTTTTCGGCTCCGTATTACGTGATAGAATTTGAATAACCACGTAAAACGAAAGTAGTTATTAGTCTCGATCTTCCACACCGGAAAAGGATAATTTGATACGGGTAGTCGACTGGTTATGCTATTTTTACAGCTGTCTGTCCGAAAATGAGAACGTTAGCACTCTTGATACGTTAGCACAATCATTTCGGCTTTCGTGGCGTTATTTACTCATAATGTATCACTTTCTTTACAGCGTTTAGAACGGAAAGCCGGCATTCCGATTGTTGATGCATAAAAAATAGCTGTCGGCATTCTCACACTATTCACTCGATCGAAATGACTTTGACTCCCGGCACTACCGCAAAAAAAAAGTGCTAACGTGTCAATTATCAGACAGACTAAACAAACAGTCTGTCCTTACGTAACATTAGCACATGCTTTTAAAATACTATTTGTCTGATTTTAAAATAAAAACTCACCCCCGGTCGAAGTATCATATAACATTTATTTAATACCTTTCATTTTGGACTATTTGAATTTTTAGATAAAGATAGGCTGGCACTGCCAGGCAGGATACGCCCACATTTTCGAGAGATGGACAGAGAACAAGCAATACCGAAAGTGATTTTTCCTACATCATTACGTCCTGTATTTCACACTGTATTGGGAGCAGCCATTTTGTTGGTCAGCTACAATCTGATATTCATGAAATTCGAAACCGACAATGATTATGGTGTGACGGTACACAACCTAGAAATGTGACTTTTCATCAAAATCGGATAAGAATTGTGACCTGTAGAGAGTCCACAACCATGATATACCATATTTTTACACTATTCGGTACAAACAGCGACCGTTTCGTCCGGCAATTTTGGTACGATTTTCACGAAATAAGAATTCAACCATCCTCATCAAAATTGAATTAAAATTGTGACCTATACAGGATCCACAATCATGATATATCATTTTTTTAACAGTATTCGCGTACAAACGGTGGCCATTTTGTCTGTCAATTTTGGTCCGATTTTCCCGAAATTCAAACTCAACCTTTCTTACAGTGTAACGGTGATATAATCAAACGTTTTTTTAAATTGGATAATAATTGTGACCTCCAGAGGGACCACAAGCTAAAGAAAGGGGGATTTTGCGTATAACCAGGGGCCATTATTCAGGAAGTTACGATCCGATATGCGCAAATATCGAAAAGAACCAAGATCTTTGGGTTATAACCATGAATTTCAAGTTTCATCAAAATCGAATTAAAATTGTGACCTTTACAACGTCCACAACCTTGATATACCATTTTTTAACAGTATTCGAGTACAAACGGCGGCCATTTTGTGTGGCAATTTTGGTCTGATTTTCCCGAAATTCAAACTCAACCTTCCTTACGGTGTAACGGTAATATAATCACACGTTTTTTTAAATCGGATAATAATTGTGACCTCCAAGCTAAAAAAAAGGCAATTTTGCGTATAATCAGGGGCCATAATTCAGGAAGTTACGATCCGATATGCGCAAATATCGAAAGGAAGCAAGATCTTTGGGTTATAACCATGAATTTCAAGTTTCATCAAAATCGAATCAAAATTGTGACCTCCACAGGGTCCACAACCTTGATATACCATTTTTTAACAGTATTCGCGTACAAACGGCGGCCATTTTGTATGGCAATTTTGGTCTGATTTTCCCGAAATTCGAACTCAACCTTCCTTACGGTGTAACGGTAATATAATCAAACGTTTTTTTAAATCGGATAATAATTGTGACCTCCAAGCTAAAAAAAAGGCAATTTTGCGTATAATCAGGGGCCATAATTCAGGAAGTTACGATCCGATATGCGCAAATATCGAAAGGAAGCAAGATCTTTGGGTTATAACCATGAATTTCAAGTTTCATCAAAATCGAATCAAAATTGTGACCTCCACAGGGTCCACAACCTTGATATACCATTTTTTAACAGTATTCGCGTACAAACGGCGGCCATTTTGTATGGCAATTTTAGTCCGATTTTTCCGAAATTCGAACCCAACCTTCCTTAGGGTGCAACGGTGATATAATCAAACGTTTTTTTAAATCGAATAATAATTGTGACCTCCAAGCTAAAAAAAAGGCGATTTTGCGTATAATCAGGGGCTATAATTCAGGAAGTTACAATCCGATATGCGCAAATATCGAAAGGAAGCAAGATCTTTGGGTTATAACCATGAATTTCAAGTTTCATTAAAATCGAATCAAAATTGTGACCTCCACAGGGTCCACAACCTTGATATACCATTTTTTAACAGTATTCGCGTACAAACGGCGGCCATTTTGGCAGATTTTATTAATTCTTTTTTTCCTTTTTATACGCCCACATTTTCATGTGGACGTATTATGTCGTCGCCCCTGTCCGTCCGGACGTCCGGATGTCCGTTCACAATTTGTTTGTGGACTCTCTACAGGTCACAATTCTTATCCGATTTTGACGAAACTTGAAATATAGGTTTATTCCCAAGAGATCTCGGCTGCTTTCGATATTGGCATGTATCGGATCAAAACTTCATGGATTATGGCCCCTGATTGTACGAAAAATCACGTTTTTAGCTTGTGGACCCTATAGAGGTCACAATTTTGAATCGATTTTGATGAAACTTGACATGCATGTTTGTAACCCAAAGATCTTGGTTCCTTTCGATATTTGCGGCTATCGGAATGTAATTTCCTGAATTATGGCCCCTGATTGTCCGAAAAATCACCCATTTTAGCTTGTGGTCCCTCTGGAGGTCACAATTATTATTCGATTTAAAAAACCGTTTGACTATATCACCGTTACACCCTAAGGAAGGTTGAGTTCGAATTTCGGGGAAAATCGGACGAAAATTGCCATACAAAATGGCCGCCGTTTGTACGCGAATACTGTTAAAAAATGGTATATCAAGGTTGTGGACCCTGTGGAGGTCACAATTTTGATTCGATTTTGATGAAACTTGAAATTCATGGTTATAACCCAAAGATCTTGCTTCCTTTCGATATTTGCGGCTATCGGAATGTAATTTCCTGAATTATGGCCCCTGATTGTCCGAAAAATCACCCTTTTTAGCTTGTGGTCCCTCTGGAGGTCACAATTATTATTCGATTTAAAAAACCGTTTGACTATATCACCGTTACACCCTAAGGAAGGTTGAGTTCGAATTTCGGGAAAATCGGAAGAAAATTGCCATACAAAATGGCCGCCGTTTGTACGCGAATACTGTTAAAAAATGGTATATCAAGGTTGTGGACCCTGTGGAGGTCACAATTTTGATTCGATTTTGATGAAACTTGAAATTCATGGTTATAACCCAAAGATCTTGCTTCCTTTCGATATTTGCGCATATCGGATTGTAACTTCCTGAATTATAGCCCCTGATTATACGCAAAATCGCCTTTTTTTTAGCTTAGAGGTCACAATTATTATTCGATTTAAAAAACCGTTTGATTATATCACCGTTACACCCTAAGAAAGGTGGAGTTCGAATTTCGGGAAAATCGGACGAAAATTGCCATACAAAATGGCCGCCGTTTGTACGCGAATACTGTTAAAAAATGGTATATCAAGGTTGAGGACCCTGTGGAGGTCACAATTTTGATTCGATTTTGATGAAACTTGAAATTCATGGTTATAACCCAAAGATCTTGCTTCCTTTCGATATTTGCGCATATCGGATCGTAACTTCCTGAATTATGGCCCCTGATTTTACGCAAAATCGCCTTTTTTTTTAGCTTGGAGGTCACAATTAATTATCCGATTTAAAAAAACGTTTGATTATATTACCGTTACACCGTAAGGAAGGTTGAGTTCGAATTTCGGGAAAATCAGACCAAAATTGCCATACAAAATGGCCGCCGTTTGTACGCGAATACTGTTAAAAAATGGTATATCAAGGTTGTGGACACTGTAAAGGTCACAATTTTAATTCGATTTTGATGAAACTTGAAATTCATGGTTATAACCCAAAGATCTTGGTTCTTTTCGATATTTGCGCATATCGGATCGTAACTTCCTGAATTATGGCCCCTGGTTATACACAAAATCCCCCTTTCTTTAGCTTGTGGTGCCTCTGGAGGTCACAATTATTATCCAATTTAAAAAAACGTTTGATTATATCACCGTTACACTGTAAGGAAGGTTGAGTTTGAATTTCGGGAAAATCGGACCAAAATTGACAGAAAAAATGGCCGCCGTTTGTACGCGAATACTGTTAAAAAAATGATATATCATGGTTGTGGACCCTGTATAGGTCACAATTTTAATTCGATTTCGATGAGGAAGGTTGAGTTCTAATTTCGTGAAAATCGTACCAAAATTGCCAGACGAAATGGTCGCCGTTTGTACGCGAATAGTGTAAAAATATGGTATATCATGGTTGTGGACTCTCTACAGGTCACAATTCTTATCCGATTTTGATAAAAAAGTCACATTTCTAGGTTGTGTACCGTCACACAATAATCATTGTCGGTTTCGAATTTTATTAATATCAGACTGGAACTGACCAACTAAATGGCTGCTCCCAATACAGTATGAAATACAGGACTTAAAGATGTAGGAAAAATCACTTTCGGTATTGCTTGTTCTCTGTCCATCTCTCGAAAATGTGGGCGTATCCTGCCTGGCAGTGCCAGCCTATCTTTAAGATTCTTTATATAACTCATGAGATGCGACAGAAACTGATTGTGAATATGAAAGCTTTAATATCTGCTTAGCAGATCTAGTTTTTTTTTATTATTATTATTTACCGCAGGAGCCTATTTCTCTATGATCGAAAAGAGATACCGATCTGCAGTTCATCTTTCTATCGGTAAACCATGTGGTGGTTACTCAATAAAGCAATTTTTGAACTTCTGTGCAGACCGGAAGTGGCTGAATTTTGAATGTTGGTAAAAAATTAAAAATCGGCTGTGGTTTCGTCAATTCTTTACCTATATTCAAATAAATCACACTTCTGGAAATTCAATTTTCGATATTTTGATATTTTTTCATTTTTGGCATTTTTGAACATAGGATTTCTCAGGGGCATTTTGTCTGCTCAGATAATTTAATATATCATTACAGAGCCCTGCAACTTTTTAATTTCCCGAAATAGTTATTCAAACAATACCGACAATAATCTCCATACCGGAAGTATTGAAAAATTGAAAAAAAAGGGTAAAAAAATTGGCGCTCTTGCTAAAAACTTGATTTATCTGTTTTCGATATTAGCAGACCAAAAGAACTAAAGTGCCATTGGATAGCCCTATTAATGGACTGTCATATGGCATCTATACGATACGATTTCGATGGTAAGGAAATAAATTATTGTATGCCAAAAATCTAATATTCTTGAAAACGACACCTACGAATTTTCCAAAACGTTTCTTACTCAAAGTCCTATCGGTTGTCTACATAGTGAATCCAAGATGAAAAGCATTGAAATAATATAGGTGGTCAAACAATGGCCCCAAACTTTGAAAAAAAATGAAAAATCGTTAAATTTGTGTAAATGCTCTTTTATTTATCTTTTTTTCCAAAACTACTCAATGGATGTTTCTGACACTTCTGTTACAGAAAGTTAAGTATCCAAAGAAATTCTTAAAGCTATCACGACAATGATCGTAAAACTGGAAGTAGTCGAAAAAATGTCATATTTTGAAAAAAAAAATTTTTCTACAAAAACCTTTTTAATTTATGAATATTTTTGGATGGTATTTTACACAGGGTTACTTGAGAAGGAGTGAGAAAGAATTTTGTCTCAGTAATTTGTCTTAGCCGCCATTGGTTAATTTAGTTTTTCGGGCCCAGATTAATTATTTATTGTTTGATTTGTATAAAACAAAGTTCATATGATCCGTGATCCCAATTGTAATTTTCTTTGTTACGGTGAAATTTTTCTGTTGGCAATGTGAGTGACGTAATATTAACAAAAACTACAATTTTGACAGTTTGGTACCACTTTTTGAAAGCATATATTATTTTTTTCAAAACTGATATAACTAACAGGATGCACCTTGTAAAGGTGCACAAAATCTTTATCTCAGATTTTTTAATTTCAATTTCATTTTCGGGCAATTTCGAATAAAATGTAAAATAAAGTGTCAAATTCAGTTATTTACAAATCATTCAGCATCTTCATATTTTGAAATATTTATTTGTAATTTTCATAAAATAGTAGCAATAATCCAGACGAAGAGAATTAGTTTGTAATATGAGCAGATGATGCCTTATGCCATTTATGAATTCTATGAACTAATTTAACAATTTCAATATCACCGGAAGTAATGTCATTTTGTCAGAATTTACAATTTTGACCGGTCTTATCGCGTCCAAATATTACTTTTACAAATGATAGAGGGTGTCATTGAAGCAAAACAACTAAAGTATCGTTTGGTAGCTCAATGGATCGGCTATGGTATAACAAACTTCCTGTCTGATTCCTAAAAGCCGGTTCAGTGCTGCTTGCAGGTCTAGTTAGCCTAAAAGCCTATTGAGATTACTAAAATTATTAAGCTTTCATATTACATATAAAAGCTTATTGTTTCTGTTAAGATTATTATTATTTTTTTTTCGTGTGTATTTTCTGCAAATCGGATTTCTCAGAATCTAACCATGGGATCTTTCTGAAACTTTGACCTACCCCCCCAATAATTGGGATGCGAATGTTGTTTAAATATATTTTCAAAACGTTTTACGAATCCGAAATCACTGAATTTTACGAATGAAAAAACTGACAATGCATAGTCGTAACTTTGTTATTTTTTGACCGATTTTACTAATTCTTTTTTCTTTGAATACCTTGAAAAAAATCATTTCGTCTGCAGTTTCACATTCTCGAATTTCGAAAATTTGTCGCTGTGATTTCGAACCGGAAGTTTAGACCAATTTGACAAT
Organism: Patella depressa; assembly: GCA_948474765.1. NCBI lineage: Eukaryota > Metazoa > Mollusca > Gastropoda > Patellidae > Patella > Patella depressa. The sequence continues at coordinate 39,871,810 of OX419720.1, read as the reverse complement.
TTCTTTAATAGTTGTACGATTTTCATGAAATTTAGTATATAAGTAGATCTTACCGATGTGACATCAAAAATATAATTACATATTTTCTAAATTATCTCCCCTTGACGAAATGAAGGATCAAATGACCTAATGTTTTTTTTTTCGATACTAGACAAGTAATTACTGATTCACAAAATATGAAGTTTGTAGATTGAATTGGAAGTGCCACATCTTGTAACATGAAAAATCCCTAAGGCTTTTTTGCTTTTTTACTTTTACGGGAGTTATATTTTCTGAATCCTTGAAGGATGGCCTAAAAAACGTTCAGAGTAGAATTTTGATTTAGGTCAATTGATGGTCGCCATTTTGAAGTGAAAGTGAAAAATAGAAGCAATTGGAAGGGCCGAGAATTTGGAACACAATAACTCTCCTTCTAATTCTGCCTCTAGGGTAAGCTGAAATAAGCAAGCTGATTTGTTGATTCTTTAGGGCACGATAGCTTTGGTTATAATGAAGGGAGGGCGATGAAACTCTTGTCAATCGAGAGTCTAACAGCTAGCCTGTTGTGTGATATCATTGTATAATTTTTTATAAATGTCCGGGGTAGCCGAAAAAAAAACCATTGAAAATCCAAAGATAGGTTGCCAGGCAACGAAACATACGCCCACAGCAGCTAAATCGTCCGGGCAGTCAACAAGGGTTGTCACATATTTTCACTTTTTTCGGTAATGAAACATTTGTAATACACTAAAAACTGATTAAGAGTAACAACTTATTATGTAGCTGTTGTGTGATATCATTGTATAATTTTTTTTAAATGTCCGGGGTAGCCGAAGAAAAGAGATTGAAAATCCAAAGATAGGTTGCCAGGCAACGAAACATACCCCCACAGCAGCTAAATCGTCCGGGCAGTCAACAAGGGTTGTCACATATTTTTACTTTTTTCAGTAATGAAACATTTGTAATACACTAAAAACTGATTAAGAGTAACAACTTATTATGTAATTATCAGAAAATCATTAGAATTTGATTGCTTTTTATAAAGTTTTACCCCACGCTAACAATCAGTATATACATGAAACATTTAATATCATGGATTTAGCTGTTCAAAATTCATTGAAAATCAAAATACTTGTTCGTTTCAACACCTTATAAACTCTGTGTATCAATCTGAAGTCAATCGGATGATAAGTTTGGCCTCTATAGCGTCACAAGATTTTTTGAAGTTATCAAAGGAGATAACTCTGGCAGTAATTATTTGAAATCCCTGAAAATCAATAGGCTTCTTTGTCTCATGACCTTAAACATTGTGTGTAAATTTAAAGTCAATCAGATATTAACTTTGGCCTCTAGAGCATCCACAAGAATTTTTGAAGTAATCAAGGGCGATAACTCTGGGAGTAATTATCGGAAATTGCTGAAAATCAATAGGCTTCTTTGTCTCATGACCTTAGACACTGTGTATAAATATAAACTCAATCGGATATTAACTTTGGCCTCTAGAGCGTCCACAAGATTTTTTGAAGTGATCAAGGGCCATAACTCTGGCACTAATTATCGGAAATTGCTGAAAATCAATAGGCTTCTTCGTCGTATGACCTTAGACACTGTGTATAAATATAAACTCAATCGGATATTAACTTTGGCCTCTAGAGCGTCCACAAGATTTTTTGAGGTGATCAAGGGCCATAACTCTGGCACTAATTATCGGAAATCGCTGAAAAACAATAGGCTTCTTCGTCTCATGACCTTAAACACTGTGTATAAATTTAAAGTCAATCGGATATTAACTTTGGCCTCTAGAGCATCCACAAGATTTTTTGAAGTGATCAAGGGCCATAACTCTGGCACTAATTATCGGAAATCGCTAAAAATCAATTGGTTTCTTCGTCTCATGACCTTCAACATTGTCTAGAGCGTCCACGAGCAATTGTGGACGCCGGACCGCCGGCTGGACGGACGGGGGCGATGACAATGTGGTCGTATAAAAATTAAACCATTTTTATTGAGTTTCATAATCAAAATGATAATATTTATAGATAGGCCTACCTAATTATTGATGAAATGTTTGGTAAAAAATTATAATTTTACTAATTCAATTAATATCAAATATAAAATTGACTAATTTGTGAGACATATATATGTTTGTCTTTCGGTTTCAAGACAACTGTCAAGTCAAAATAATAAGTTTTTTGTTTATATACTGCGTGAAATAGCTTCCGTCGAAGGATTTACCCACCTTCCACCCCCTATTGCTGAAATGGCACGCGAGCTTGTCCAATCAGACTCAACAAAGTCAATCACGTGACTTCAACCATGTCCGTCATAGGGTATCGTCGTTTTGCTACGAATGGAATCTCCCGTGTATTTTTCGCCGTAAGAATTCATCTTGGCAACCAAACTTTTGCAGCTTTTTCTTCGATGAAAATAGTTTTTTTTAACGACGACACATATATCATAATAATCTACGATATTTCATAAAGGTACTCAGCGTTTTTAAATTCAACCCGCAACATTGGATTTTAGAGAATTTTCCCTTTAAACTTTTAAAACAGTTGTATCTCAAAAACTATACCCGCCATTTTTATCGGGGAAGCCGTGGAACCTTGTGATTCGTGGAAAGTTTCAATGACGTACGGGCAGAACTTTCCGCGCTATGAGAATCCCCAGCGAGATACCGCTCCAAAACCGGGCGTGCCGTGAACAATAATTAATTCGCTAATGGAAAAACAATGGTTAACTGTGAGTGCCCTAATATTAGCGTGGGTACTTTTTAACTTGTGTTTTGAGAGCATTATCAATAAAGAACAAATATGAAATTTGTATCACTAGAAAGGTAATTTAATTGGCTTTTTATCCATATAGGTTAAAATATGTTGACACCAAATTTGAGTTTTATATCAGTTATTTTTTCTTGGCACTCAGTCCGCAAAGAGTGTAGGGCACAGTCAATACGCTGACAAAGTGTCACACAGCGAAGAGGACGAATGTGGTAATGCTAGTTTTAAGCAGTTAGTACTTAGAACTATTGCGAAAGTTCTGAACAGACCAGAAGTGAAGTAAATCTTTAACGTGCACAAATGAAAATCGGTCCTAATTATGTCAATTCCCAATCAATTTTCGAAAAAGTTATATTTTTATACAGCCAGGGATATTGGGGATGCGTCAAAGGTCGAATTGCAATACCACGCCGTTCTCTTTTTTTCTTGTAATTATTTGGAATTTTTGAGTTTTTGATTGTGTATTTAGATTCCCGGCGTCTGTAGGATTCTACCGCTCAAAGTTCATAATGTTGTGTATTGTTCAACTATATTTTTCACTTTCCTTCTGTCGTAATGCACATGCAAAGAATGTGTCAATATCTGAGTTGTGCAAGTGTGTGTGTGTTTTTGAAGGGGTAAGTGGTGGGTATTTTGTGCTGCCTTGGCTAAGGTGAAAGCCTTCAGTCTTGCAAGCAAGTCTTGTTATCATTATTATTAAATTGATCACCTCTGCTGACCATTAGCTTGAAATGTTAATCATCGAACTCAGTCAAGACATTTATGTAATGAACATCTACCTCAATATAAACATTCTAACTCAATTAAAATTAAAAGCAGAGTTGTTATGTTTCAAAGCCTTGACTAATATACTACCACATTTCAATGTGGGCTTGTAAAAATTGTGACCTGTAGAGTGTCTAGAAGCAATTGTGAACAGACATACAGATGGATACATAAACAGGGGCGACGACATGAAATTGTGAGAGTATAAAAATGACAAAATTATTTCCAAATACTGAGATAATTGACCCATCTCTAGTTGATAGTTGGTCATTCATTGAACTATCATGTAGAAAACTAAGCTAAACTTACTTTGAGCCATATGATTTCTCCTCTATACCATGTAATGTATCTTGTAATGAACTGATTAGTATTTTACATCTATCATCTGATGCTATCTTTGATTGTTTGATTAGAGATATAGCTGTAACCAATGTCTCTATAGCACTAGCAAAATCACCTGAAAAAAGGAAAAAAATATAAGCTAGATCTGCTCTGCTACTGATCCATGCAGATATGAAAGCTTTCATATTCATCATCACGGATGTCACAGGTTATATAAAGAATCTCAAGATAGGTTGCCAGGCAACGAAATAGATACGTCCACAACAGCTAAGTGGTTCTGGCGGTGAACAAGGGCTTTCGCATATTTTTTCTTTTGTCAGTGATGACGTTGTTTACAACACATGAATCTGTGATAATCAATAAGCTTCTTTGTCTCATGGCCTTAAACACCATGTTATAAATCTGAAGTCAATCAGATATTAACTTTGGCCTCTAGAGCATCCACAAGATTTTTTTAAAAGTGATCAAGGGCTGTAACTCTGGCAGTAATAATATCGGAAATCGCTGAAAATCAATAGGCTTCTTCGTCTCATGACAAACACTGTATATAAATCTAAAGTCAATCGGATATTAACTTTGGCCTCTAGAGCGTTCACAAGATTTTCTGAGGAGATCAAAGGCCATAACTCTGGCAGTAATTATTGTGAATCGCTGAAAATCAATAGGCTTCTTCGTCTCATGACTTTAAACACTGTGTATAAATTTAAAGTCGATTGGATATTAACTTTGGCCTCTAGAGCGTCCACAAGATATTTTTAAAGTGATCAAGGGCTGTAACTCTGGCAGTAATAATATCGGAAATCACTGAAAATCAATAGGCTTCTTCGTCTCATGACCTTAAACACTGTGTATAAATTTAAAGTCAATCGGATATTAACTTTGGCCTCTAGAGCGTTCACAAGATTTTCTGAGGTGATCAAAGGCCATAACTCTGGCAGTAATTATCGTAAATCGCTGAAAATCAATAGGCTGCTTCGTTTCATGACCTTACACACTGTGTATAAATCTAAAGTCAATCGGATATTAACTTTGGCCTCTAGAGCGTCCACAAGATTTTTAAAACTATTCAAGGGCCAGAACTCTGGCAGTAATTATCGGAAATCGCTTATATAGGCTTCTTTGTCTCATGGCCTTAAACACTGAGTATAAATTTAAAGTCAATCGGATAATAACTTTGGCATCGAGAGCGTCCACAAGATTTTTTGAAGTGATCAAGGGCCATAACTCTGGCAGTTATTATCGAAAATCGCTGAAAATCAAAAGGCTTCTTCGTCTCATGACCTTAAACACTGTAAATTTAAGGTCAATTGGATATTAACTTTGGCCTCTAGAGCGTTCACAAGATTTTTTTTGAAGTGATCAAGGGCCATAACTCTGGCAGTTATTATCGGAAATCGCTGATAATCAATAGGCTTCTTCATCTCATGACCTTTAACAGAATGGCTTGATTTTTTTTTCCATACTACATAAGTTATTACTGATTCGTACCCAAAATATGAAGTTTATTGATCCAACCGGAAGTGCCACCACCTTGAAATGTGAAAAATCAATTTATGATTTTACCCCCAACAAATTGCAAGAAAAGGTTTTTATGCATTTTTGCGTTTCTTTAGGTGTACTTTATACAATCCCAAAAGTTTACCGAAAAGTGGTAAAATCCAAGATGGCCGGCATTTACCTAATTAATGCTCAAGAATACCCTTAACTGTTTGTTTAAGACCCTATAAATATTTTATGAACATATAAATTAATGCTTTTGGGGTTATCTTTTTATTTAAAGATATAGCCAGTAGTGCTCACTAGTCCCTTCATAAAGCGGTAAAATAAGTAAAATCTAAGATGTCCGACATTCGTCAAATCAATGTAGAAGAAGATCCTATAATTGTAATATGTAGATTAATGTTCATTGGGTCATTCTGTCATTTGGAGAAATATCCTGTGGTGTTCTCACTGGTCCCTTATAATAAATCTGGTAAAATCCAGGATTACTGACATTTGCCTAAACAATGTACACAAAAAATATAAATGGTTGGTAGAAACTGCATTAAGCAGCCACCCAAGGGAAATTTTACGATTGACCGCTTAACGGGAGTGGCCTCTTAATAAAATCTTGTGTTTTTTGTGCTGACATCAACTAATATTACGCTTGAATGCATTGGAAGTAAACACCAATGCTTGCATCGGTAAATTTGGACATCGCTGAATCTCAGACATAACTTCCATAAACTTGTCATTTTGGACCAACCTTCAATACTACTGACTATCATTGTGCATCATTCGATAATATTTATCCATTTTTGTGAAGAAAATCGATGAATTAATTTTATTTTATCAAAAAAGCACTTGAACAAAATAAACATCGCTGATATTGCCACCGATTCACACGGGTTGTAACTTTGTCATAGGAGACGCTAAAAACGTCTATTTAACACAGGGATGGGATTTTGCCCGTATAGTCCGTACTTGTCCAATGCCAATTTCCAAACGCACAAAATTGTCCGACCAGAAATAATGAAATATGCCGAATCGGACATCAAGATATGGTGAATAATATTCAAAATTCCAAAATTAATATAGTTTACTGAGTGTATTACTACCACTCAATCCAATTATCCTTGATAATAGGCTGGATTGATTACGTAATTAAGTGATCAACATATTTATTGTGTTGTACCACCTAACACCTACCTTAAAGTTACATTATGGGTCTGGATATGTTAATTAATGTTTAATTGATTATTTAGATAACATCTTAGGCCTAAAGAAAGACCTGTAATAAGCAGATTTTGCTCTTGCATAATGTTATTTTAATTAACTACTTAATCTGCCTTAATCCTTTATCGGACAATTCATTAATCCAATCCTGAACAGAAGTCATTGCTTCTCCTTTGTCGAGATATGTATCAATACAACAACAGTGATTATAAACTTAATCTACATGATTGACCCATTGTTGGATGTATTACTATTATAATCTCCTTGATGTCGGGTGACAGCAGGTAGAAATTAGTGGTATATTTCACATATCCTAATCTGCGATATCACTGGTGGAAGCGAGCGTTAAATAAACCTATTTCACACACATATATATCTGAAAAAAAAACTAGACCTTGCTAACTCTGTTTCTGATCACACGGTTATAGTTTCGGAGCGCACGTGGTTGTAGCACTCGGCAAACCTCGGTGAATTCCATTACTCTACATCTAGCCACGGCTGTATGACGGTAAGTGATATGTAATGTACATACGCCTATACAATTGCGATGCCGTATGGGTTTATATATTTGGGTAAACTTGCCGATTTTAAAAAGAAGTTATCAAAATTGCATCGCTCGAAGCGTATTTAGAATTTTCAGAGCAAAGTTATCCTTGTTTTAAACGGAAGTAGAAATCTCGCGAAACTATGAAATGAATACCACTCGGTAAAACTCGACAGGTAAATCTTGACAGATTCCAGAATGAAAACGTGACTATTTTCACGCGTTTAATGTCGAAGAAAAGATAGAGCCTGCTTGATTTCAATATGTGTAAGTGTGATTATTTAGCAGATGGTGTCACTCCCTCTTCCTACCACAACGAGCGACGTTTACTGCCAAACGAATATGGGTATAACATTTTTTATCCTCCGTATATATTCCGAAACGGATCATAAGACGAATGCCGAACTTCCGCTGAAGAATGTATCAAATTAAATGACCCGACAATCATTCTATTGTATTACGATATCACATAATGTTTTAGAAATATTATTACTGGCATAAATTTGAATACCGTACGTGAATTAGATATGAAAAATAACGAAGTGCACCTATTGTTTTTATTACGTACGAATTTGAATACTTTGTTGACACGTGACTTTATTGTTTGGTCTAAAAACTGCCTTCTTTAAAAAAAAAAACGATAAGAGTTATGTCCCTTTATTTTCGGTAAAAATGCCCGACAAGAAAAATTTTGAAATCCCATCACTTTTTCAACAACATAGTGGCAACGGAAAAGAGATGCTAGATTACCGTTGGTACTTTCAGTTTATTCAATCAGTATCTCAGTATCAAATAATGTGCCATTACGTGTGAAAACAATGATATGGTTAGTCTTATAATAAAACAAAAATAGGTTGCCAGGCAACGAAACATACGCCCACATAGTAGCTAAATCGTCAGGGCAGTCAACAAGAGTTGTCGCGTATCAAGTTATTATCAGATAATCATTAGAATTTGTTTGGTTTTTATAAAGTTCTGCCCCATGCTAACGTTTAGTATACGAAACATTTAATATTATGGATTTAGCTGTTCAATTATCGATTTTCAAGAAATTCCAACTCAACCATCATTAATGTGAAATGGGGATATAGTTAAACGTTTTTTTTAAATTCGGAATAAAATTGTGACCTCCATAGGTTCCACAAGGCTAAAAACATGACTTCTCGTACAATCAGGGGCCAAAATTCAGGAAGTTATGGTCCAATGTGCCCGAATATCGAAAGGAACCGCAATCTTTGGGTTATAAACTTACATTTCAAATTTCATCAAAATCAGATTAAAATTGTGACCTCTACAGGGTCCACAACCGTGATATAACATATTTTCACACTATTCGTGTAAAAGTGGTGGCCATTTTGTTCAGCAATTTTGGTCCGATGTTCATGAACTCAACCTTCACTACCATGCAACAGTGATATAATCGAACGGTTTATTAAATCGGATAATAATTTTAACATCCAGAGGGACCACAAGCTAAAAAGGGCAATTTTTCGGACAATCAGGGGCCATAATTTAGAAAGTTAGAATCCGATGGGCAAAAATATCGAAAGGAACCAAGATCTTTGGGTTATTAACATACATGTCAAGTTTTGTCAAAATCGGTTCAATATTGTTTCCTCTATAGGGTCCACAAGCTAAAAACATGACTTTTCGTACAATCAGGGGCCATAATCCATGAAGTTGATATAACAACCATGACATATAGGAGGCAGACCACCATTAAATTTTACATCTCGGTACCCACAAATTGTAGTTCGTCTATTTATAGCAATTCTCTCTCTGTCTCTTTTTTCCCCTTTTGCATGCCCATTTTTGTTGATTTTTTGGCCTAGAATGGACTAAGAGGGTTTGAATTAATATTTTCTGCTAGGTTTTGGTAAATATTCATGATTTTGAGGCGGAAGGATAACGGCGTTATGAGGTTGGCTACGGTGATATGTACGGCAACTAGATACATGTTTTGAGTATGCTTCTTCAAGTTCGTGTATCTCAAATTTGTGAGGGAAATATTTGATTTTAGTCCAAATTTTGTGATTTTCAGTGTTTATTTGCTTTATAAAATTAGTGAAAAATATTTTAATGTGTAATTTTGACTTTTTCTGCATCGTAAAGGTTAGATGGGAAGAAAGTATTATAATTTCACTCAATTTTGCCTAAAATTCATAATAATTTGTCTGAAATTCTTCAGATTACCCCCAATATTACTGTCAAAATTTTAATTATTCATCTGTTTTAAAATGAAACAAAATGTCTTGCATGTCTTTATTTCCATTGTTAAATAACTTGGAAAGGAGCCATGTGTTTGTCAGATATTGAAAAAGTATCTATGTGTTTAATAGAAATTTAACAATTAAGAAATTTTGTCTAATTATGTACTGCTGAGGCATGTTAGAATTTTCAAAACATGAGTGAACTGCATTTTTCTTGGGTGTTCCTCAGACTTAACACAATTTTAATCTTTTAAAACCTGCAATTGTTGCATTTCCCTTCTCGAGAAAGTAAAATCTGTGTGTCTGCAGGGAAATTTCTCTGTCTTCATTTCATTTAGACTGGCTCAACCTTCCCACCCCACCCATTTTCTTGAAAATGATATTTGGATATTCAATTGAAAATATATTGACTCCAAATTAACAGTAATTGGATTTTGTGCTTGAATTGTAACCGAGCATTTTATTTTGCACAAACAAATAGTTACATAAAAGATTCCATTTTTGATGTAAATCTATTAATTGTAGTGATCTTTTAAAATGTGGCACTTACAGAGCAATGAAATATTAATTAATAGCCTTTTCATACTCCTTTTATGCAATGAATTATGTCATAACTCCCTTTTTCCACCTCATTTTGTCAGGAAATTGATGTAAAGATTAAAACAACTTGCTTCCACAAAATATTGACACTATATAATTCCAAGGATACCTCTGATTGTTAAAGTGTTTTAAATACTGAAATATTCCCATTTTTTAAAAAAAAAAATAGTGCTTTGTGACCCTTTTGTTGGAGTGGCTGGTTGTCAACTAAATACAGCATTTATTTTACATTTATCAATCCATATTTTAATAAATGATTCATATTTCTTACAAGTACCTGTGTTTGTATGTATGTATACAAGCCAGGGATAGAAAAATGTGGCTTTTAGCCATATTCCATCAACAGTATTACTTATGTGGACACAGGTTGGATTTGTTATCAAAGCAACATTTTCAGGGGGTGGGCTTACAAGTTTCATTATAGTTCCTTACAGTTACCCTCAATGCAACCAATTTGCAGCTTGTCTTCTTGTATACTGGCCAAGGTTTCTAGAAATAAATGCCTTTCACCTCAGAGTTTCCAAGAAATAGGGAATTATTGGCATTTTGAGACATACAAAGTGTCAAAAAATGGGCCATTTTGTAAAAAAAGGTAAAATAAAGTCAATTTTTGAAAAATATCCCAATATTTTGACTATTTTTGATGAGACTTGTTTGAAACTCTTTAAATCTTTTTGCAAAACTCACATTTTGACAAAATTAAGAAAGAGTCTTCAATTCTAGAACAAAAGGCCCATGGACCTGATCTGCAACCCAGCATACAAAACAGTACATAACTTTAAAGGGTCACCATTTCTTCTGCAATTAATTTTTTTTGATTCTGTATTATAATAATTTTGCAAAAATAAATGTGAAGCTATAAAGAAAAGAATTTTGATGATATATGAACTTTTAAAAACATATAGGAGGCAGACCACCATTAAATTTTACATCTCGGTACCCACAAATTGTAGTTCGTCTATTTATAGCAGTTCTCTCTCTGTCTCTTTTCTCCCCTTTTGCATGCCCATTTTTGTTGATTTTTTGGCCTAGAATGGACTAAGAGGATTTGAATTAATATTTTCTGCTAGGTTTTGGTAAATATTCATGATTTTGAGGCGGAAGGATAACAGCTTTATGAGGTTGGCTACGGTGATATGTACGGCAACTAGATACATGTTTTGAGTATGCTTCTTCAAGTTCGTGTATTTCAAAATTTTGGTGGTCAACCTCATAAAAATTTTAGTGTAAAGACATGGCCATGTGTTCCTCTGTCTATAGTGAAAAGCATTTCGCCCAACGAAAATTTGGGGATAAGTTGGAGGTGGGCAAAGAGTCCAGAATTAACATTGAAGTCAATGGGGAAATTAATGGTGGTCTGCCTCCATAACATATTTTCACAATATTCGTGTACAAACGGCGGCCATTTTGTCCGTCAATTTTGGTCCGATTTCCCCGAAATTCGAACTCAACCTTCATTACCATGTAACGGTGATATAATCAAACTGTTTAATAAAAATTAAATCGGATAATAATTTTGACCTCCGGAGGGACCACAAGCTAAAAAGGGCAAATTTTCTGACAATCAGGGGCCATAATTCAGGAAGTTGCAACCGATGGGCATGCATATCGAAAGGAACCAAGATCTTTGGGTTATTAACATATGTAGGGTAGGGTAAATACAACAATTTTCTTCAAAACGCTGACACTACAAGTGTTTCTTAAGGCAAAATTCGACACTGAATCCAAATCTGAAGAGATTTTGACCTAAAATGTGTGCCTCGGTCAGTACAGTTGCATTTTTTCAAAATGGTGGTCAAAATATGACTTTTTTGGTGTTATACTCCTAAAATGATGCAAAATATGGTGTGTAATTTATGTTTTTCTGGGTCGCTGAGTATGATGCAGTATCTCAAAAATTAAAATCCGAGTATTTATGAAATTTATGGACCAAAATATAGAGGCATGGTGTATTTACCTTGTCTCAAAATTTCAGCTCAAAATAATGAGTCGTTTGGACGTGATTGTCAACACTGCTTATCCGGACACGTAACCCTTTTAAGATTTTGGGTCAATTTTTTCATTAGGTGACCTGATAAACGATTCCCGTTCCTTGAGAGGTCTATACAGTGAATGAAGCATGTACTGTACTTGATAACAAAAGGTAAATTTCACCTACATATTATTCTTATAGAAAAGATAGGTTGCCAGGCAACGAAACATACGCCAACAGCAGCTAAATCGTCCGGGCAGTCAACAAGGGTTGTCGCATATTTTTACTTTTTTCGGTAATGAAACATTTGTAATACACTAAAGATAGGTTGCCAGGCAACGAAACATATGCCCACAGCAGCTAAATCGTCTGGGCAGTCAACAAGGGTTGTCACATATTTTTACTTTTTTAGGTAATGAAACATTTGTAATACTCTAAAAACCGATAAAGAGTAACAACTCATTATGTAATTATCAGAAAATCATTAGAATTTGATTGCTTTTTATAAAGTTTTACCCCACGCTAACAATTGAATTAGTATATATACATGAAACATTTAAGTTCAGTTATCAAAATTCATAGAAAATCAATATACTTGTTCGTTTCAACACCTTAAACTCTGTGTATCAATCTGAAGTCAATCAGATGATAAGTTTGGCCTTTAAAGCGTCCACAAGATTTTTTGAAGTGATCAAGGACCATAACTCTGGCACTAATTATCGGAAATCGCTGAAAATCAATAGGCTTGTTCGTCTCATGACCTTAAACACTGTGTATAAATTTAAAGTCAATCGGATATTAACTTTGGCCTCTATAGCGTCCACAAGATTTTTTGAAGTGATCAAGGACCATAACACTGGCACTAATTATCGGAAATCGCTGAAAATCAATAGGCTTCTTCGTCTCATGACCTTAAACACTGTGTATAAATTTAAAGCCAATCGGAGAGAGAGAGAAATGGGGTTTAACGTCCACTCAACACAAACTAGGTCATTTCGGGACTAACATATGGTTTGAATTTATTTCAATAGTTCGCTTGCGCGTAGGGGTCTTTACCAGTGGGAGGAAACCGGAGTGCCCGGAGGAAACCCACGAGGTTGAGAAGGCGCCCCTATCTCCATGCCACATACGCTCACACCATGGCTCGAAACCACAGCCGCAAGCCAGAGGTGACCGGCCAGCTAGAGGTCGAAGCGTGGCACTCTAAACCACTAGGCCATCCCAACCCCCCAAAGCCAATCGGATATTAACTTTGGCCTCTATAGCGTCCACAAGATTTTTTGAAGTGATCAAGGGCCATAACTCTGGCACTAATTATCGGAAATCGATGAAAATCAATAGGCTTCTTCATCTCATGACCTTAAACACTGTGTATAAATTTAAAGCCAATCGGATATTAACTTTGACCTCTAGAGCGTCCACAATATTTTTTGAAGTGATCAAGGGCCATAACTCTGGTAGTTATTATCGGAAATCGCTGAAAAACAATAGGCTTCTTCTTCTCATGACCTTAAACACTGTGTATAAATTTAAAGTCAATCGGATATTAACTTTAGCCTCTAGAGCGTCCACAAGCAATTGTGGACGCCGGACGGACGGGGGCGACGACAATATACGACCACATTTCAATGTGGGCGTATAAAAACTGATTAAGAGTAACAACTCATTATGTAATTATCAGAAAATCATTAGAATTTGATTGCTTTTTATAAAGTTTTACCCCGCGCTAACAATTAGTATATACATGAAACATTTAATATCATGGATTTAGCTGTTCAGTTATCTAAATTCATTGAAAATCAAAATACTTGTTCGTTTCAACACCTTAAACTCTATGTATCAATCTGAAGTCAATCGGATGGTAACTTTGGCCTCTATAGCGTCACAAGAATTTTTGAAGTTATCAAGGGAGATAACTCTGGCAGTAATTATTTGAAATCGCTGAAAATCAATAGGCTTCTTCGTCTCATGACCTTAAACACTGTGTATAAATCTAAAGTCAATCGGATATTAACTTTGGCCTCCAGAGCGTCCACAAGATTTTTTGAGGTGATCAAGGGCCATAACTCTGGCACTAATTATCGGAAATCGCTGAAAATCAATAGGCGTCTTTGTCTTATGACCTTAAACACTGTGTATAAATTTGAAGTCAATCGGATATTAACTTTGGCCTCTAGAGCGTCCACAAGATTTTTTGAAGTGATCAAGGGCTATAACTCTGGCACTAATTATCAGAAATCGCTGAAAATCAATAGGCTTCTTCGTTATATGACCTTAAACATTGTGTATAAATTTAAAGTCAATCAGATATTAACTTTGACCTTTAGAGCGTCAACATGATTTTTTAAAGAGATCAAGGGCCATAACTCTGGCACTAATTATCGGAAATCGCCGAAAATCAATAGGCTTCTTCGTCTCATGACCTTAAACACTGTGTATAAATCTAAAGTCAATCGGACATTAACTTTGGCCTCTAGAGCATCCACAAGATTTTTTGAGGTGATCAAGGGCCATAACTCTGGCACTAATTATCGGAAATCGCTGAAAAACAATAGGCTTCTTCGTCTCATGACCTTAAACACTGTGTATAAATTTAAAGTCAATCGGATATTAACTTTAGCCTGTAGAGCGTCCACAAGCAATTGTGGACGCCGGCCGGCCGGACGGACGGACGGACTGGGGCGACGACAATATACGACCACATTTCAATGTGGGCGTATTAAAAGGCTCTTCAGATTAAGACTGTCAAGTTTAAGTTATTTACAAGCGTATCACAAATATCGGGTTAGTTGGTCGGCCTTAGGTAATGGGTTTTAATGGATTTTAACACAAAATTAAGCAGCTGTAATCCTCATAAAGTTATCAGGATTAGCCCTATAAGTTTTTTGTTATTTGTGTAAGCTTACTTCAGGGCTGGCCACGAATAAATTGATGGCGAGCAGATGACTGCTCTCGCAAATATAGGTTTGGGCGAGCAGGGCGAGCAATAAAAATTGCTCACGTAAAATGTTGCTTGCGTGAGCACACATATTTTGTAAAATTGTTTCAATTTAAAATCAATTTGCTGCCTGGATACTTTTGTTAAATAAATAATGACAAAGCTGTTTAAAGTTTGTAATTTATTTTTTTTTTTTCCAATTCTTTATTTACATGATAGTACTATTACTATGAGTTGGCACTAGTATAACAAAACAACAAAATGAACGATTGAGCAACAAAATTGCTATTCCTGGCCGGAGAGTTTGCAGTAAACATGTGTGACCCTCGTTTTTCTGTTTTTGGCAGTCATACTCTTTTTATATTAATTTATAATCAATTTCCTTACGGGTTTCTTCACCCCACGACATAAATGTGGATAGGTAGGGCAATCAGGTTTCCATTAGCCAATTATTACGCTTGGATTTAAAATTATACGACTGCACAATGGAATGAAAACCGAAGTTCTAATAAAATAAGAAATACCGATAATTATAAGTTTGAAACGTGTTCATTTAGCGTGAAATGCCAAATCATCCGGATGTAAACATTCTTTACTTTAGACTCGATTATCACGCGTTTGTTACTGGTGTTCGTAGGAAAACCAGTCATGACGTTCAGGTATAAAGTGTATTTTTAGTAACACGATTCATTAGCCAATCAAATTTAAGGACGAAATGCCGCGTGGAGCTTGATGAATCTCAGTTTGACAGACGAATTTATGACGTTATTGACATTGTTGGATTAGTTTTGGCAATAAACTTGTCAATATTTTGATTATTTTTACAGGTTTTTCCTAAAATTTTGCGCGAGCAACGAACAGCTCGCGTAAATCTACCTTTACGCGAGCACAGCGCGAGCGCGAGCAACTGCTCGCGTCTCGTGGCAAGCCCTGTACTTCCAGAGATAATGTGATATGATGGCATCAACTACCAGAGCGAAAACAACTTGTAGCGATGCTATCGTTCATAAACTCAAATGTGTTAGCTACAATGAAGAGAAAGAATTCCGTTCCAAATGTAAGCTCCAATCCGGCAGGCATATAATTGGACGTATGTTATAATAATAATAATAGTAATGTATTTATATAGCACCTATTATCCAGTAAACAGCTCAATGGCACTGAGTTGTCTTTAGTTTCTTTTTGAATTCTGCAATAGTTCCTTCTTCTTTCACATGTTGGGGTAACTTGTTCCACAGGACTGGTGCTGCTACAAAGAAGGCCCTATCACCACACGATATGAGATTTGTTCTTAGACTATCAAGTTGTTGTATATTTGACGACCTCGTTGTTCTTTGATGGGATTTTATCCGAATTAGGTCCTGGAGATAGTTTGGGGTTGTGGCATGAAGACACTTGAATTTCAACAGTAAAATCTTAAATTCTACACGTTTCCTCACGGGTAGCCAATGAAGTTCCCTAAGGATTGATGAAATATGATCATGGAGTTTGGTTTTAGTAATAATTCGTGCGGCTGTGTTTTGAAACTTCTGTAGACGATTTAATGAAATTGTTAGGAGACTGTAAAGTAGGGAGTTACAATAGTCCAGGCGAGAAGTTGTGGAGGCATTGACAAGAGTTTTCGTCTAATCCACATCAAAATATTTTTGAATTTTACTTATTTGGCGCAGCTGAAGGAAAGATAGGTTGCCAGGCAACGAAACATACGCCCAACAAGGGTTGTCACATATTTTTACTTTTTTTTGGTAATGAAACATTTGTAATACACTAAAATCTGATTAAGAGTAACAACTCATTATGTAATTATCTGAAAATCATTAGAATTTGTTTGCTTTTTACAAAGTTTTGCCCCACCCTAACAATTAGTATAGGAAACATTTAACATCATGGATTTAGCTGTTCAGTTATCAAAATTCATTGGAAATCAAAATACTTGTCCGTTTCAACACCTTAAACTCTGTGTATCAATCTGAAGTCAATCGGATGATAAGTTTGGCATCTATAGCGTCACAAGGTTTTTTGAAGTGATCAAGGGAGATAACTCTGGAAGTAATTATTTGAAAGTGCTGAAAATCAGTAGGCTTCTTCGTCACATGACCTTAAACAGTGTGTGTAAATTTAAAGTCAAACTTTGGCCTCTAGTGCGTCCACAGGATTTTTTGATGTGATCAAGGGCCATAACTCTGGCAATAATTATCAGAGATCGCTGAAAATCAATAGGATTCTTCGTCTCATGACCTTAAACACTGTGTATAAATTTAAAGTCAATCAGATATTAACTTTGGCTTCTAGAGCATCCACAAGATTTTTTGAAGTGATCCATGGCCATAACTCTGGCACTAATTATCGGAAATCGCTGAATTCAATAGGATTCTTTGTCTTATGACCTTGAACCAGGGCTTCCACTTCAAAATTTTCACTACCGGTCATTTTTGATAACGCACGAAAACTTTGCAAAAAAAATCCATTTTTCATGTTTTTTATTCTCGGTCGGGTATGGTGAATTCACGTGTCTATACCACTTTGTCAGCACGAGGTACACAAAAAATTATATATTAGACTTAAAAATGAAATATTTATTGTAAGGCTTGTGATAATTATTTATAAGTTAAATATTCTCTTTTGGCTACGGTACTTAAATAATCGAAATTGCTGATGAAAAAACATGTCACTGGCTGACATGTAATTACCACGTGCTCAATAGAAAACGCACTGACCTGGATAATTATGAGTTGTAATACAATAACTTTGATATGAAGATAAATATATAATTATCCACAAAATATATTTCACATTGGTTTTAGAACATCTCTAACGGCGTTACGGGCCGCAGAATATTGACGAAAATCTTAGTAATGAATAACTGTCGGGTAGCTAACTTGGCATTCATGTTTGCTAACTTCAAGCAACACTAGCGCCGTCTAGAATATCGTCGTGTATAATTATCAATATTGCTACACAATAGTACTGGAATACGTAATATTCTTAATTTGTCGGTAAGAAAGTTAACTAATCTCTAGATATTATTTCTACAATTCCCACAAGGCCGTAATATAACTATAAAAAATTATAATTCAATTTTCTCCCAACATGTACGTTGTTAAGGATTTACGTAATTTCTATGCCGTTATATTTAATATGGCAGTTGGTTGGATTCGAAGAGCAGTACTTCATATTAATTTTCCTTTTTTCGAAGATCGTAACAATCTCGTTTACATAGTGCGTGACTGTAATAGCGGTAAACGGCTTTGTTCTAGAAAGTTCTTATGACACGTGGACAATACGTGATTGACTAAGAATGGACTGTTTCAAGCCTTTGATAAGATTCCCAAATATCAGTTAACTTTTATTGTTCTACTACACGACAATCATCATCAATTATCAACATAATGCCCAGTATAATCTACTGACGACTATGTATACAACTCTATAACACCAATCACGAGATAATGTGGCTTCTTCTATCTTTACATACGCAATATTCTGCACTGGCCGTACAGTGTTATAGTTACATAGTGGATGTCGATGGTAGCCATGTTTGAAAATTGAGTTTTTGTAAAAAGTTTATTTTTCCGGCGTGCAAAATGACCGTTGGGTCACATCTAGTTACGGTCATTTTCCATAGCCCTAGGTCCCGACCGGCATATACGGCCGACATGGAACCCATGCCTTGAACACTGTATATAAATTTGAAGTCAATCGGATATCAACTTTGGCCTCTAGAGCATCCACAAGATTTTTTGAAGTGATCAAGGGCCATAACTCTGGCACCAATTATCGGAAATCAATAGGCTTCCTCGTCTTATGACCTTTAACACTGTGTATAAATTTAAAATCAATCGGATATTAACTTTGGCTTTTACAGTGTCCACAAGATTTTTTGAAGTGATCAAGGGCCATAAGTCTGGCACTAATTATCGGAAATCGCTGAAAATCAATAGGATTCTTTATCTTATGACCTTCAACACTGTGTATAAATTGAAAGTCAACTGGATATTAACTTTGGCTTTTAGAGCATCCAAGAGATTTTTTGAAGTGATCAAGGGCCATAACTCTGGTAGTTATTATCGGAAATCGCTGAAAAAGGCGTCTTCGTCTCATGACCTTAAACACCGTGTATAAATTTAAAGTCAATCGGATATTAACTTTAGCCTCTAGAGCATCCACAAGCAATTGTGGACGCCGGACGGACGGACGCGGGCGACGACAATGTACGACCACATTTCAATGTGAATACGAATGATAAAGTGAGAGGAATCCAAAACCATTTAAATAACATAAACATAGACAGGATCAAAGTCATAATAAACTTGATACAGTGACACCAGTAGTAGGAGTGGATAAAAACAAAGTCAACGGTATCACAAAACCATCTTTTAAAGTATCTAACGTTTCGTAGGTAAAATCCTACTTCTTCAGAGAATATAAGCTATTGAAATATGGATAAAAACAAAGTCAAAGGTATCACAAAACCATCTTTTAAAATATCTAACGTTTCGTAGGTAAAATCCTACTTCTTCAGAGAATATAAGCTACTTTAAAAGATGGTTTTGTGATGCCTTTGACTTTGTTTTTATCCACATTTCAATGTGGGCGTATAAAAAGGATTTGGTTACAGAGGAAATTTGTTTATTGAATTTCATGGATGAATCGAAGATAACACCAAAATTTCTGGCAGATTCGACCACAGGAATTAAACATTCTCCAATAGATATGTGACTGTTGTTGGAATCTGCTGTGGAGGTTTTTATACTCGATCTACAGATTGAAAGAAAGTCTTTTTTATCTGAACTAAGTTTCAAGTAGTTTTCATGCATCCACACACTGATTTTTTCAATGCAGTTTTCCAGTTGGTGTTTTTTCTCTGGGACGTCGCAAAGTGGGCATCTGAGATACAAGTGGGTATCATCAGCGAAGAGGTGAAAATTTGCATCACATTCCCTGATAACATCGCAGCGTGTAAATTTTGAAAAGAATTGGGCCAAGGACTGATCCTTGGGGATCCCGTACTGTAGTACTGTTGGTTGTGATTTTGCACCCCCAACACACACTAATTGCGATCTGCATGTTAAATAGGATCTGATAAGCTTCAATGACGAATCAGATAGCTCTATTCTTTGCTTTAAGCGCTGCCGGAGACGTAATATAATAAATTCTTTATTTTCAAAAGGGTGAAAGATAGGTTGCCAGGCAACGAAACATACGCCCACAGCAGCTAAATCGTCCGGGCAGTCAACAAGGGTTGTCGCATATTTTTACTTTTTTCGGTAATGAAACATTTGTAATACTCTAAAAACTGATTAAGAGTAACAACTCATTATGTAATTATCAGAAAATCATTAGAATTTGATTGCTTTTTATAAAATTTTACCCCACGCTAACAATTGAATTAGTATATATACATGAAACATTTAAAATCATGGATTTAGCTGTTCAGTTATCAAAATTCATTGAAAATCAATATACTTGTTCGTTTCAACACCTTAAACTCTGTGTATCAATCTGAAGTCAATCAGATGATAAGTTTGGCCTTTAAAGCGTCCACAAGATTTTTTGAAGTGATCAAGGGCCATAACTCTGGCACTAATTATCGGAAATCGCTGAAAATCAATAGGCTTCATCGTCTCATGACCTTAAACACTGTGTATAAATTTAAAGCCAATCGGATATTAACTTTGGCCTCTATAGCGTCCACAAGATTTTTTGAAGTGATCAAGGGCCATAACTCTGGCACTAATTATCGGAAATCGATGAAAATCAATAGGCTTCTTCGTCTCATGACCTTAAACACTGTGTATAAATTTAAAGCCAATCGAATATTAACTTTGGCCTCTATAGCGTCCACAAGATTTTTTGAAGTGATCAAGGACCAGAACTCTGGTACTAATTATCGGAAATCGCTGAAAATCAATAGGCTTCTTCGTCTCATGACCTTAAACACTGTGTATAAATTTAAAGCCAATCGGATATTAACTTTGGCCTCTAGAGCGTCCACAAGATTTTTTGAAGTGATCAAGGGCCATAACTCTGGTAGTTATTATCGGAAATCGCTGAAAAACAATAGGCTTCTTGGTCTCATGACCTTAAACACTGTGTATAAATTTAAAGTCAATCGGATATTAACTTTAGCCTTTAGAGCGTCCACAAGCAATTGTGGACGCCGGACCGACGGATGGACGGGGGCGACGACAATATAAGACCACATTTCAATGTGGGCGTATAAAAATTAGGCTTTGCAGCCTGTTTACAATTCTGCCCTTAAATGACAACAGACAAAACAAACATACACATATATTATACATGCAAGGAAACTGAATAATGAAAATGTATTTTTTACATTCCAAATAACATCAAATGCAGAAAACAATAATGGTTTAAATTTAAATATACAGAATAGTTATATACAGTGGATCAGATGTCTGATCACTCCGGATTTCTGTGACATCCGACATGATTTTCATGTCCCGATTTATTTCCTTATTACTTCAGCCAAAAAAAATCTGATAAGTCCGGATTCTGTCAGTTCCGGATTTCGACAACAATCAGCCAGCCCGTCATTATAATTTCCATTGAATCGTCACCGTATAATCCAGCCTTAAATCGGTAGGTTTCAAGCAATTGCTTGTTAGATTAAAACTTGATGGGTGTGAAGCCACAAAAGATTAACAAGCAATCACCAATCAATTATCGGCAAGATTAAAACTCGCTATCGTGTAGGTCTTTGTTGATTACCGAGATAATTTTATAATCTCTTGTAAGACAGTAATTGTGACAAATACTCACGGATATCTACGAATTTTCCCCACAAATTTGGTTGTACAAATATTCCTAGCACCTGCTAGAAACATTCGTTGCGCATGCCGATTGAGCCCGAATAACGTTAGTTTGTCCACGTTGAGCTGAAATGAGCTTTCGCCGATGAGTGTCAAGGTCATAAAACAGCCGCTGAAAACATAACGTCCGCTCACTTCAGCCCATTGTTTGTTCACCCTTCGACAGATCTCACCAAACCGTATGACATGCGACCAAATTTTGAATGTACAGAAAAGTTTATCATTTTTAAATGTAATAACGTTCTGGTGATTCGAAGCAAAACAAGCCAACAGTGAGGCTGATGTCCCCCGCCGAAATCCCAAAATAAATAGATGACACATATTAATTAATCGCACATATATTTTTTTCAAACGTATCGACCAATCAAACTGAACACGAAGTGTCATCCAAAAATTGCTTATCTCTGCCTACCGTAAGAAGAAAATGCTCATCTTCGAACTCCATCAAGGCATTGACCTAATAAGCATACACACCAATTTTGAACATTTTAATTCAATTCGAAGGAGAGTTATTGTGTTCCAAAGTCTCGGCAAATCAAATTGCTTATCGCTCTGCTTACCCTGAGCAGAAAATGCTCATTATCGATCATAGTCAAGGTATTACTGTAATGAAACTATACACCAAGTTTCATCACTCTCACTTAATTAGAACTAAAGTTATCGTGTCTCAATGCATCAACCAATCAAATTGCTTATCTCTGCCTACCCTAAGCGGAAAATGCTCATCTTCGAACTCCATCAAGGCATTGACCTAATAAGCATATACACCAAGTTTGAACATTTTAACTCAATTAGAAGGAGAGTTATTGTGTTCCAAAGTCTCGACTAATCAAATTGCGTATCGCTCTGCTTACCCTGAGCAGAAAATGCTCATTATCGAACTTAGTCAAGGTATTACTGTAATGAAACTATACACCAAGTTTCATCACTCTCACTTAATTAGAACTAAAGTTATCCTGTCCCAAAGCATCAACCAATCAAATTGCTTATCTCTGCTTACCCTAAGCGGAAAATGCTCATCTTCGAACTCCATCAAGGCATTGACCTAATAAGCATATACACCAAGTTTGAACATTTTAACTAAATTAGAAGGAGAGTTATTGTGTTCCAAAGTCTCGACCAATCAAATTGTGTATCGCTCTGCTTACCCTGAGCAGAAAATGCTCATTATCGAACTTAGTCAAGGTATTACTATAATGAAACTATACACCAAGTGTCATCACTCTCACTTAATTAAAACTAAAGTTATCGTGTCCCAAAGCATCAACCAATCAAATTGCTTATCTGTGCTTACCCTAAGCGGAAAATGCTCATCTTCGAACTCCATCAAGACATTGACCTAATAAGCATATACACCAAGTTTGAACATTTTAACTCAATTAGAAGGAGAGTTATTGTGTTCCAAATTCTCGACCAATCAAATTGTGTATAGCTCTGCTTACCCTGAGCAGAAAATACTCATTATCGAACTTAGTCAAGGTATTACTATAATCAAACTATACACCAAGTTTCATCAATCTCACTTAATTAGAACTAAAGTTATCGTGTCCCAAAGCATCAACCAATCAAATTGCTTATCTCTGCTTACCCTAAGCGGAAAATGCTCATCTTCGAACTCCATCAAGGCATTGGCCTAATAAACACATACAACAAGTTTGAACATTCTAGCTCAATTAGGAAGAGAGTTATTGTGTCCCAAAAAGTGTGACGGACAGACAGACAGACAGACAGACAGACAGACGAACCCATTTTAATAGTCCCCCAACTTTCTTCGAAAGGCGGGGGACAATTATTATAATACTTCCAGTTTTCGAACGAAGTTACAATATTTCCGGTTTTGACAAAACTGGGTATTCCGGATCTCTGTGAAATCGAACATATTGAAACGATCCCATGCGATGTCGGATTTGACAGAGTCCACTGTAACATTTTGGATATAATTATGCAGTTGAGATAACATGTAATGAATTAAAATTATTTGAAAGTGAATTCCATAAAACTGGTCCATTATAGCTAAGACTATGTTTAAATTTAGTACAATTTGGATGTTTAAGATTTATAGAGTTGTAAGGAGTATTTTAAAATTGAAATAAAGAACATAAGTAATTTGGACTTTTATAGTTTAATATTTTGAACAGAAATTGATGTTGTTGAATGGTAGGCAGTTTTAAAGATTTTGAAAGAATGGAATATGAAGAATCAGAAGCATTATTTTTAATATTAGGTTTGTTGAATATAATTTTAAATGATAATTTTAAGTTTATGAAGAGAAGAAATTTGACAGGAGTCCCAAATGGTAGAGCAGTAGTCAAGATGTGATTGAAAGTGAGCGTTATAAAATAATTTTAATACATCAGTTGGAAGTAATGATTTGTTTTTCCTAAGTTGAAAGTTTTTCTGTTTTAAAATAGTACATAAATGGTTTACATGAGTGTCCCAAAAAAGATTAGAGTCAAAATATACTCATAAGAGTTTAAAGTCGGAAACATGTTCAATGAAGGTAGAATTAATAGAAATGGACAAATGTGATTTATTTTAGGTTTTGAAGCAATAATCATACATTTAGGTTTAGATTCATTGATTATCATGTCATTGGAGTTGCACCATTTTATAATTTTATCAGTTTCTGACTGAAGTGTAGAGTTAAGAGAATCAAAATTGATAGAAGAAGACAATACTGTGGTATCATCAGCAAAAAGATCACATTGAGCTGTCAAATTTAGAGGAAGGTCATTAATAAACGGGTTAAA
Source organism: Patella depressa (assembly GCA_948474765.1). NCBI lineage: Eukaryota > Metazoa > Mollusca > Gastropoda > Patellidae > Patella > Patella depressa. Next base: position 39,847,382 of record OX419720.1, on the reverse strand, counting down.
TAGTAGTGGTCCAAGAATGGAGCCTTGAGGAACACCATGAGTTATGAGATCAAGAGAGGACTTGGTTTCACCAATTTGAGAGCATTGATATAGCTCAGATAAGTACGATTCTAATATATAATAATGTGCATAATTTGGTAGAAATTTGGTATAATTTTAGTTTCTCAAGTAACAGGGAGTGATTGACCATATCAAAGGCTTTACGGAAATCAAAGAAAACTAAACCAGTGTATTGACCTTTATTAATGGCAGAATAAACATTTTCTGCAATATTTGTAAGGGCAGTATGACAAGAAAATTTGGACCTAAAATCAGACTGATGAGAATAAAGTAAATCATGATCCAGGAGAAAGTTATTAATGTGTTTACAAATATGCTTTTCCAACCAAGGGTTTAGAAATAGTTTGAAGTATAGATATGGGGCGATAATTATTGGGCTGGGATTTTGGACCTGATTTATATAATGGAAGAACTTTAGCCTGTTTAAGGGTGGACGAAAAAATATTCTTATCTATACAAAGATTATAAATAAATGTCAATGAATCCCAAAGAATTGGAGCACCAAGTTTCAGAAAATGAGGACCAACTTGATCTAATCCTATTGATTTGGAAGTATCAAGAGAATGAAGATATTGGAATACATCAAATTTTGATATGTAGATAAGATGACACAAGGTATTGTTTTCAAGATGATTAGATACAAATGTAGATATCACATTAGAGAACGATCTAAATAATTTGATAGACTACGTATAATGGACTTTGCAACATTAACAAAAGGAGCATTAAAAATATCAGGGGCAACAGGAATGGAAGAACAATCATGAGATTTACCCCCAGAATTAGCAGTATTGATGGCTTTCCAAATTTGTTTACTGTTTTTGCGATCAGTGACTTATAATTCAAGACATTTCCTTTTATTACTACGAATAAGAGATTTAACTTTATTATGAAAATGTTTAAATTTTTTCTTAGGAAAATCACGTTCATGAATATAATGAAACACTTCAGGGGTTATCCAATCAGGTTTATGAACATTTTTGACTCGTTTGGTTTTTAAAGGGGCATGTTTATTAATAATGGGCAGTGTAATATTATATCAGTTGTCCAGTGCAGTATTAGGATCACAGTGATCATATACAGAATTATATGGAGCCCATTGTAAATCATAGAGGAATAAATCATTATTAAAATGTTTAAATGAGCGATAAGTAATATTAGTATGTGAAGATTACACCTTTCTTTTGCCAAGTAAAACAAATAGGGAAATGGTGATCTATGGTGTCGAATGCGGCTGATAAGTCCAATAATACGAATAGAATAACATGTTTTTTGTCCATGGCTCGGAGAATATCATTGTGAACCCTTGTTAAGGCGGTCTCTGTACTGTGCAGATTTCTGTAAGCAGACTGGTATGTTTCTGGTAGATTATGTTGATTCATGCGGTCTTTTACTTGATCCGCAATGATTTTTTCAATAACTTTAGAAATGAAAGATAGACTTGAAACTGGTCTGTAATTTTTCAATATATCTTGGTCAAGGTTCGTTTTTTTCAGGAGTGGTTTCATATAAGCAGTCTTAAATAGTTCGGGAAATTCTGAGCTGTTTATTGTAAGTTGATATGTTGTATTCACACAGGAAAATGTCTTGAAAAGCCATGTAGGTAATACATCCAATTCACATGATTTTGTTTGAGCTTTCTGGATTAACTTTGTGGGGTAGTATGCAGATATCTCTTTTACCTCAAACGGTGGAATATAATCATGGTCAATAAAATCGTTTTCAATTTGAAAGCGCTGTCTTATTTTTAGTGCTGATATCAAGCCGATGCATCAATTCGGCCTACGCCGAAGCGATTCTCTGCCTTCTTTCAAAGTATCGATGCATCGGCAAAAATATCCAATAATTACCTTTAAACGTCCACTAGAATAAATAACACATTGAAAATAAAACAATATACATTGTAACGGAATTTTTCATTGAATCCCGCACGTAGACTATCAGGCTAGCCCAGCTTCACCTGTTTACGTTATGCTTCCGTTATGTTTGTCTCGATTTCCCACTGACTAATAGAACTGTTTTTGTTTGTTACTTCCGCTTTCATGCCCTTCGACCCCGAGGTCAAATTCACTACATCTGTCCATAGCCCAGCGAACTTATTAGGACAATGTCAGGAGGATAATATTTCCCGGCCCGTTTTTAATGCTAGTGTTAAAACGATTTAGTCTTACTTTTTTTAATGGGCTATAAAGAATGTATTTCATAAATCCCTATAGAGTATAGACAGGCTTTGGTACGACCTGCAAACCGCCTCTTGCTCTTGTTATCGACTTACAGTTACGCACGCCCTCACGTCGACAGTCACGACAGTGGCTAACGAGTGTCAATTGAATCGAACGATATTTGAAGAATATTGTCGAAATAAATTATTCAAATAATCAACATTTCTATAATAATGATAATGTTGAGGAAATCTATGTTTCTTTCATAAATAATAATGTTATTTCAGAAATTTTTGAAAAACAAAATGGCGGCATAAAATTCCCGATGCATCGATACGAGTATCGATGTTTGCGTCCGATGCATCGATGCATAAAATTTTACTTGATATCAGCACTACTTATTTTCTCAATCTTCTCTGTAAAGTATCTGGCAAAGATAGCGGGGAGTTCGTGCGCTTTATAGCATGATGGCATAGCGTCTGCAGAGAACGAATTTTTCGTGAGACTTTTGCAGATATTGAATAATACTTTACTACCGGCAGCATTGTTAATCTTCTTTTTTACAAATGGGGTTTGGGCATAGGCGATAGCATTGTTATTCTGGTTTCGTTTTTCCTTAAAGATTTGGTGATTAGCTTCTAGCCCAGATTTTCGCCAACACTTCTCCGCTGCTTTTTTGCTTTAGTGGCCATAAAAACCGACACAAATATCAGATTTTTAAACCGATACTTGATTATATTCCCACCATGACACTTTTAATTGCATTTTTGAACATGACATCGTACTCAGCAACCCAGAAAATCATAGAAAAGACATATTATAGGCCATATCTCACATAATTTAAGGAGTTTAATGGCCAAAAAGTCATATTTTGGTCGCCATTTTCTAAAATGGCGGCTGTACTGACCGAAAGGCTTAAATTGGGTCGAAAATCTTAGCGGATTCGGATTCAGCGTCAAATTTCGACTCTAGAAACACTCGTAGTGAAGAAAAAAGTGTATGTACCCTACCCTACATGTCAAGTTTCATCAAAATTGGTTCAAAATTGTGACCTCTATAGGGTCCACAAGCTAAAAACATTGTTTTTCGTACAATCAGGGGCCATAATCCATAAAGTTTCTATCCGATACATGCCAATATCGAAAGCAGCTGATATCGCATGCGGATAGACCTATATTTCAAGATTTGTCAAAATCGGATAAGAATTGTGACCTGTAGAGAGTCCACAACCGTGATATAACTAGTGTCCAAAAGAAACGATACCAACTTTCTTTCCAATTAATTTTTTTCTAAGTGAAATTTTTAGTATGAAAACATGCCAATTCGTATTGCACATCCCTAACGCAGCATAGTCCATAAAAATATCGGGAACACTTGATCACTTCAGGGAAAAAACGTAAATTTCGTGAAAATGACAATTCCCTCTGTAGCATGTTTTGCACAAGCATGAAAACTGTATAAAATGACTGATCAGACACATTGATATCATAGCAACAAAAAGAACACAAGATATGCCACGTATGACAGTCATCAAGAGAGATAGCCGTTGGAATGGTTCAACAAGGAGCGTCACATGTCGACGTCGCCAGAAGGTTGGGCTGCGCATGCATCACTATCACCAGGTTGATGCAGCGGTTCCGTCTGACAGGTCATACATCAGACAGGCCAGTCCTTCCTCGTTTTTTCTACGTGTGTCGGAAGATAATTAATTTTCGGACTATTACTTGGTATTACCGGTTTTAAAACTGTAAAGATAGGCTGGCACTGCCAGGCAGGATACGCTCACATTTTCGAGAGATGGATAGAGAACAAGCAATACCGAAAGTGATTTTTCCTACATCATTAAGTCCTGTATTTCATACTGTATTGGGAGCAGCCATTTAGTTGGTCAGTTCCAGTCTGATATTCAAGAAATTCGAAGCCGACAATGATTATGGTGTGACGGTACTCAACTTAGAAATGTGACTTTTCATCAAAATCGGATAAGAATTGTAGAGAGTTCACAACCATGATATACCATATTTTTACACTATTCGCGTACAACCCGCGACCATTTCGTCCGGCAATTTTGGTACGATTTTCACGAAATTAGAACTCAACCTTCCTCATCAAAATTGAATTAAAATTGTGACCTATCAAGGTCCACAACCATGATATACCATTTTTTTAACAGTATTCGCGTACAAACGGCAGCCATTTTGTCTGTTAATTTTGGTCCGATTTTCCCGAAATTCAAACTCAACCTTCCTTACGGTGTAACGGTGATATAATCAAACGTTTTTTTAAATCGGATAATAATTGTGACCTCCAGAGGGACCACAAGCTAAAGAAAGGGGGATTTCGCGTATAACCAGGGGCCATAATTCAGGAAGTTACGATCCGATATGCGCAAATATCGAAAGGGAGCAAGATCTTTGGGTTATAACCATGAATTTCAAGTTTCATCAAAATCGAATCAAAATTGTGACCTCCACAGGGTCCACAACCTTGATATACCATTTTTTAACAGTATTTGCGTACAAACGGCGGCCATTTTGTATGGTAATTTTCGTCCGAATTTCCCGAAATTCAAACTCAACCTTCCTTAGGGTGTAACGGTGATATAATCAAACGTTTTTTTAAATCGAATAATAATTGTGACCTCCAAGCTAAAAAGATAGGCTGGCACTGCCAGGCAGGATACGCCCACATTTTTGAGAGATGGATAGAGAACAAGCAATACCAAAAGTGATTTTTCCTCATTAAGTCCTGTATTTCATACTGTATTGGGAGCAGCCATTTTGTTGGTCAGTTCCAGTATGATATTAATGAAATTCGAAGCCGACAATGATTATGGTGTGACGGTACACAACCTAGAAATGTTACTTTTCGTCAAAATCGGATAAGAATTGTGACCTGTAGAGAGTCCACAACCATGATATAAATGATTGAACCGACATTGGATTATATACATTCTTTTACTTGGCATGATTAACTCAACTAAATTGTTTATTTAGGAAACAAGCCGATAAGGATTGAAGCTGAAGGTAATCAGATTGTAGGCCCTATTGACGGACTCAGTGATGGGTTTCTTAATCGACGAGTAATAATTAACTCTTTGTAATCGGCCGTGATGGGTTTCTTAATCGACGAGTAATAATTAACTCTTTGTATCGGCTGAAAGTTGATTGATTAATGATACCATAGTGGCCGATTCATTGTTTTATCAATCGGCTAGATTAAAGATCAATCGGCTAAAGCAGTCAAAAAACAGCCAAATAAGATCCCTGATTCGAACTCAACCTTCCGTAGGGTGTATCGGTGGTAGAGTCATACGTTTTTTTAAATCGGATAATAATTGTGACCTCCAGAGGGACCATAGGCGATTTTTCGGACAATCAGGGGGCCATAATTCAGGAAGTTACGATCCGATATGCACAAATAATGAAAGGAACCAAGATCTTTGGGTTATAACCATGCATTTCAAGTTTCATCAAAATCGAATTAAAATTGTGACCTCTACAGGATCCACAACCATGATATACAATTTTTTAATTTAACAGTATTCGCGTACAAACGGCGGCCATTTTGTATGGCAATTTTGGTCCGATTTTTCCGAAATTCGAACTCAACCTTCCTTAGGGTGTAACGGTAACATAATCAACCGTTTTTTTAAATCGGATAATAATTGTGACCTCCAGAGGGGCCACAAGCTAAGAAAACGTGATTTTTCGTACAATCAGGGGCCATAATCCATGAAGTTTTGATCCGATACATGCCAATATCAAAAGCAGCCGAGATCTTTTGGGGATAAACCTATGCATAATCCATGAAGTTTCAATACGAAACATGCCAATATCGAAAGCAGTCAAGATCTTATGGGGATAAGTAACTACAACCTTTGGAGGGGGCCCCGAAAAAATTCATATTTAACACCAACCCCTACATATTTAAAAATATGCAACAAGAAGGAACTGTTTCTCTCACGAATAAAAACTCTTAATTTTAAGTGCACGGTCAAAGGCGGATCACAATTACGCATTTTTAAAGAAATTTCTAAACTTCCATTTCTTCAACATAATAGATTTGACATTTCTTATAAATATATTACTGAATACATATTGGATAATGATTCAATATAATTTTTTATCTTCTATAAATGTCTAGTCCTGTTTGGATTATCGCCCTTATTATTATGCCTTTGTGAATACACTTATAATCTACGATTTCTTCAGCATTCCTGTTTTGTGTTTCTTACGTGGGTTATATGATATTTATGCTATGGTTTGTACAATTACATAGTCTCAAAAACTTATAGTTTTTAACGTTATTTCATCTGGATTATCGCCCTTTTTTTATCGGGAAATTGCACCTTCTAAGCGACGATGTCATAACAGCTATAACGACAGATTCACGTCACGCCATTCAGTTAGCAGACGACGGTCTCCCTAGCCGGTCTTACATTCCTTTGCTTCCATGTATTCAGTTTTGTTTCTGTGACGGTTATAATGTGTGTCCTAATGCATCCAATATACTTCAATCCTCTTCTTTATTGATTTAATGCATCTAGTTTTTTAGAACTAGGCCTACTTCTTTGATACATTTAACGGTGTGATTACTTGTATATCGGAATTTATACAACAATATGCTTGCATTCGTAATTCTTGCAACATATGACAGATCATGACTCATGCTGACATTATAACTGTTTCCTTGGGTTTTACTCCCAACTTGTTTTCAAATATGAGTGAAGTCTGTGTAATACACCATTCAAATTTGGTGATGGTGAAACTATTAAGTCACATGAACTTGTCACTGTACCTGCAAGAATCAATGATATATTGCTAGATATTGAAATTGAGATTATTGATAAAGATCTTCCTTTATTGTTAAGTAAAACTTCACTTAAGCGAGCTAAAACTGTAATTGATTTAAATCATGATAAAGTATTTATGTTTGGTAAAGAAGTTGATGTAAATCTGACGTCTAGTGGACATTATTGTATAAGTTTAAATATTCAACCTCATTCTAACCAACCTTTGTATAATAATGATTCAGTTTGTACTGAAGATACTGTTTTAATTGTTACTGATGATTGTTCAAAGGAAAATCAATATAAAATCCTTTTGAAACTCCATAAACAATTTGGACATGGGTCATTTGGTAGATTGTTACAATTGTTAAACAGTACTGGTCCAGTTTCCTCTAATGTAAAAGATATTTTGTCAAAAGTTTGTATAGAGTGCACTATTTGTCAAAATCGTAAGCGACCTAATTATAAACCAGCTGTTGGATTTTCGTTAGCTTCTAATTTTAATGAAATTGTTTCCTTAGATTTCCATCAGCTGAGTAATGGTTTATGGTATCTACATATCATTGATGTATTCAGTCGATTGAGTGCTGCCGCTATCATCAGAAGTAAAGAGCCAAAAGTTATTATTGATAAGTTTATGCAGCATTGGGTTAGCATATATGGAGTTCCATCTATTGGTGTTTATTCAGACAATGGTGGAGAGTTTAACAATGAAGCTTTTCGTAATATGGCGGAACTATTAAACATGACTGTAAAGTGTACTGCTGCATACTCGCCCTGGTCCAACAGTGTTTTGGAGAGAAATAATGCCACTTTAACAGAAACTTTGATGAAAATACGAGAAGATACGTCATTATCCTGGGAGACCGCATTTTCTTGGGTCGTTTCTGCTAAAAATTGTCTGCACAATGTCTATGGTTACAGCTCATATCAGATAGTGTTTGGTAAGAATCCTAATTTGCCATCTGTCCTTATAGATGAACCGCCAGCTATAACAGGAAAACCAATGACACAAATAATGAGCGATCATCTTTCAGCATTACATGCCGCCAGACAGGGTTTTATTTCAGCTGAATCTAGTGAAAAGATTAGACGGGCCTTGCGCAAACAAGTTAGACCTTATGGAGGGAATTACGTTTCCAGAGACAAAGTTTATTATCTGCGGGATCAAAAATGGAAAGGACCTGGATGGGTAATTGGACAAGATGGGGTAGTTTTTTTTGTTCGCCATGGAGGTGCATGTGTGAGGGTTCATTCTTCCAGATTGAGGAAAGCTACAGATATAAAACCACCAACTTTTACACCTCAAAAATCACCATTCAACCAATTCCAATACCCAAGATGAGAGAAGAAATGAATTAAGAAAATATGTTGAAGATTGGGAAAAGATGCGTCAAAATACTGAGAAAACTAAACGACAAAATACTGAGAAAACTAAACGACAGAATACTGAGAAAACACAACCTATAGTTTTATTTGAAGATGATGACACTACAGATAATGTTCATGGTCAGCAAGCGGATGAAAATAGAGAACAAGTTGATGAAGATGTCATTAACGGTCAACAAGTTGATGAAGATAGACAACCTGACAATACACAGAATGATAGACCTCCAAATGTACACAGAGTAGCAGAAAATCAAGAAATAAAGTTGAAGAAGGGTCAAATTATAAAGTTTGTTTCTCAAGATGAAGGTATAAAAAAACAAGCTGAAGCACTTAATAGAGCTGGTAAATCTACGTCTAAACACAAGAACTGGTATAATGTAAAGTACAGACAACCAGATGATATTAAAGATTGGCAAGGTTCTATTGATCTAAGTATGGTAGACGATTTACAAATCATACCAGATGATGTTCCTGTTAATAGTGATGATTCCTCGACTGAAGATACATTAATAAATGAGGTCAGTTTCAAAGATGCGAAACAGTCAGAACTCGATAGCTGGAAAAGACAAAATGTATATGAACAATGTATGGATCGCGGACAAAAGGCTTTAAGCACACGCTGGGTGTGTACTGTAAAAGAACAAGATGGTCTGATGTTTCAAAAAGCACGCCTTGTAGCTCGAGGATTTGAAGAAGACGGTCTTAATGAATTGGAGAAGGATTCACCTACTTGCTCTCGAGAATCACTGAAGGTGATTCTATCCATTATTTCTCAAAAGAAGTGGGATGTGCAAAGTATGGATATTAAAACTGCATTCTTACAGGGTAATACTGTATCAAGGGAAATATACTTAAAACCGCCTAAGGAGGCCCTTGTAAAAGGAATGTTATGGAGACTAAACAAGTGTGTTTATGGGCTTTCAGATGCCTCCTTAAAGTGGTATGAAAAAGTAAAGACAACTCTTCTTAAATGTGGAGGCAAGTTATCTCAGGTAGATCCAGCCGTATTTTATTGGTATCAGAATGGGAAACTTCTTGGTTTACTTGCTGTACATGTTGATGACTTTCTCTGGGCAGGAACCTCTGAATTTGAAAGAAGAGTTATAGATAAGATACGGACAGAATTTAATGTTGGTAAAGAGGAAACTGACTGTTTTAAGTATGTAGGATTAAATATATCACATAACAAGAATGGCATTGCTATGAATCAACATGATTATATCATGAACTTGAAGCCAATACAGATTGATAGGAATACCCCACGCCAAGCTCTACTCACAGAACCTGAAAAAACAACTCTTCAGGGTAAAGTAGGACAATTATTATGGCTAGCTAATTAGAGTCGCCGGATTTAAACTTTGATGTTTGTCAGCTTGCTACTCAAGTAAAGAATTGTACGGTAGAGACACTTTATGATTGCAATAAAGTGATTCGTATTGCAATAAAGTGATTCGTCGAGCTTTATCAGAAAATGTTGACTTAAAATTTCAACATTTGGATGGGGAACTCAATATATGTGTTTTTAGTGATGCCTCTTTTGGAAATCTACCAGATGGAGCCAGTCAAGGGGGTCATATTATTTTGTTATGTGGAAGGGATGAGAAGTTCAACCCTCTGTGCTGGCAGTCAAAGAAGATTCGAAGGATAGTTAGAAGCACTTTGGCATCAGAAACATTAGCTCTAGCAGATGCTATAGATAATAGTATTTTCCTAAGAACATTAGGATAGTTAGAAGCACTTTGGCATCAGAAACATTAGCTCTAGCAGATGCTATAGATAATAGTATTTTCCTAAGAACATTACTTAGTGAATTATTGTTTGACAATCCTCATCAGAATATACCTATAAACTGTTATGTTGACAACAAAGATCTGCATGCTGCTCTATATTCTAATAAACTGGTCACAGAAAAACGATTACGTTTAGAGATTAGTTCACTAAATGAGATGATGATCAATCGTACTAATAACAAAATCAATTGGACATCTGGCAGTATCAGTTAGCTGATACATTAACCAAAAATGGTGCTTCCCCAGCTCTGTTAATCCAATCATTACAAAATGGTGCATTCTAGATAGACTTGTATATTAAGCATACTTGTTTGATTCTTAATTAAGGTTTTCTTTAATACAAAAGAAGGATTAGATTGTTAAGTCTGGCTTGTATTTATTTAAATATCATAATTATGTTATGTTCTGTTGTGTATTATTATCTCCCTTAATCAGAGAGTGAAAATGCTCTGTGTTATCTCCCTTGATTTACTCTTAATGTTAGGAGAACAAAAAGATATATCACTTCCTGTTCTGATTTGATTGTTGACGTTGGTTTCTCTCTTTTTTTATGGAGGTGAAGTTTTGTACAAGACATGATGAATAAAGATATGTATACTCTGCTGAATATGAGTTAACAATCAGTTGTGGCTCCGATTCTGCACATGATGCCGGGCGACATGAGCGCGCTTACGACTATGATCAACTGTTTGTTCGTGATTGATTCCAGTCGCGGATAAATTCAATTGTGGCAACATAAGCTGTTAGTTGACGTTCGTCTCTGCCAGTTTTATCACCTCGTAGGGCGACATAAGCTAGGCTTAAGATACGAAAATGTACATATTGTTAAATCAAATCAGATAAATAGGATAGTGCCAAAGAAACGTTTAAACAGTTGAATGTGTTAATTTTGAAAATGATGTGTTGATTAGCCGGTAGCCAATGTAGCTCATTATATACTTTCTCGGCCAACGCAGGGATCAAAAACAGGACCCCCAGTATAGCGTAACCATGTCTTACTCATTGAGCGACTGTGGCTCTTGCAAGTGAAAAGAACTTATAGTTAAAGGAGCTAAATCGCTAACATTATGAACACAAGTGAGTCTCAACGCACATAATACTGTAATATGAATGTATATAAACTGATCTACATTCAATGGTTTCCGTTTTTACTTCAAATTAGTTATGTTCGGCGAAATAAGACATCAGTCTCAAGCAAATGCCAATTTCTAGTATCTGGTTATACCAGTCTATATACGCCATTTGATTTGGTGCAATGTTTCTAGCCTCGTTCCTCTTGTTAGAACTTAGGCTGAAACGCATTATGGTACACGATTCGTATACCAATGGTAAAATGTCACGGTGGCTAAGTGGATAATGCGCTGGTTCGCTAGCCAGGAGGTAGGGTGTTCAATCCCTGCATTGGCCGAGAAAGTTCATCTTGATTTTTCGGCGCGATTTCCCCTTGTCAGTGATGCAGAAGGAGGGCCTGACAAGGACAGCTGCCAAGTCGTTCGAATAGTACGAAAAACCGAGGTCCTGTGTACATATTGGAGTGCACGTAAAAGATCCCTTGGCAGTTGGAATTCGATATAAGAGTAGGCCGTAGCGCCGCTGCCCGGGCAAAATTTCCCTCATAGCACACTGTATGGCCTATGCCCGTCTTCCATTAGCCCAGGTTAGGTGCAAAAGAGTAGGACGTTAAACCCCATTTCATTTCATTAAATATATGACTGTAGCCAGTTGACCGTGTAGGGTGTCCAAAACAAATGCGAGTCATATGGTTGTATAAAAATGACTACTGTACCTGCACTTGCATCTGAAACGGCTCTGTTAATAGCTGAACTTGAGACAGTTTTATTTCTTTGAAATATTTCTTCAAATTCTTGTTCAGTTAGTGCTGGAGGTGGAGGTTCATGTCTAAAACAAACCAACCTAAATTATTGTATGGATAGAAATCTAGCCATTACAAAACAACAGAAAAAAAAGTTAACGCCCAAAGCAACAGCCATACTTGTTTTTTATATATACCTTTGCAGCAATAACGAAACATACGCCCACAGCAGATAAATCGTCCGGGCAGTCAACAAGGGATGTCGCATATTCTTACTTTTTTCGGTAATGAAACATTTATAATACTCGTGTATGGCGATTAATTTTTCTTGTCACAAATCTTTAATTTTCACAATTTTTGAAGTTAGCGTAACAAATCGCAGACCCTTCGTACTTGGCAACCCAAGCGAGAAATCAATCAACTTATTAGGGTTTCACACTGCATGGCTTGTGTGAAACACTATTGTTTTTGTTAAAATTATTATTCTTATTATTATTAGGCTTTCAGACTTTCGTCTGAAAGACTATTGTTTTTACAAAAATTATTATTATTATTATTATTTTTTTCCGCGGGAGCCTATTTCTCCATGATCGAAAACAGATATCGATCTGGAACCAACATTTCTATCGGGAAAACATGTGGTGGCTACTTGATAAATTATTTTTCAAACCTCTGCGCATACCGGACGTGGCCGAACTTTGTACGTCGTCTAATAGGCCATAGTTTCATCAATTCTTTACCCATTTTAAAACAAATGACATTTTCGGGAACCCTGAATCTTTTCGGAGATAATGGCTATCTCACATTTTTCAATTTCGAACATTCGTCTATGACTTCTATCGTTCGAAAATTGAAAAGACGTTGTTTATGAGACAATTTTTGTTATTTTTCAAAATTTGCAAATTTGAGCTACATTTTTGGATTCCTGAAGTCTATGTGATTCCCGTAATATAAGTTTCATTCAGAGTTATCGCCCTTTATTTTTCGTATTTTTTCGAATTTTCTGCCCATTTTGTAACCCTTATATTTTTTGGAAAGGATAAATTGATATTTCTGAAACCTCTGGAACATAAAGCCATATAGTCCGACAGTTGGATAAAGCAATTTCAACACCGATCCGTAAACCGGAAGTAGTCGAAATAATTTCTGATGTTTGGAAAAAAATGCAAAAAATGGGTGCTTTGGGGAAAAACGTGATTATTTTGTCTGATATCAACAGATACCCAATTCATACAGATACGATGACCCGAAAGTAAAATATAGCACGCTGAAAATCAAGTATTTTCTGATTTGGAGCGTTTTTGGATGCCTGTATCTCGAAAACTTAACCGCAACTTTTTTAAAAAAATTTTCTATCGAGAGTCCTTTCGGAGGTATTATGCATGAAGCCATCCAATATGACTTTGAAATATCTGGAATGGGTGAAATAACGGACTGAAAATCGAAAAAAGTCGAAAAATCGTGAAATTTTGGAAAATGCTCTGCTATTTTTTTATTTTAAGAGATTTCCAAAAAAAGATTGTATATTCAGATAGCTGACCTAATTACAATTCTAACGATGTATAATATGTATGTAGTTATTGAAATTTAATTTTCGATATTTTAAATTTTTTGCATTTTTGGCACTTTTGAACATAGGATTTCTCTGAGGCATTTTATCTGATCAGATAATGTAATATATCATTACAGAGCCCTGTGGCTATTTTAGTGCCCAAACCGGCTATTAAAACTATTCCGACAATAATAATTATACCGGAAGTATTCAAAAAATGAAAAAAAAAGGGATAAAAACATTGTCGCACTTGCAAAAAGCTTGATTTCTCCCTTAGGTAATAGTAAATAGCGGACCAAAAGAACTAAAGTGTCGTTGGATAGTCCTATTAATGGACCATCATATGGTATCTAAATAATACGATTTCGATGGTAAGGAAATAAATTATTGTATGCCAAAAATCTAGTATTTTCGGATTTTTTTAACATTCTGAGACGCCCTTTTCTCGAAATCGAGGCCGCAGATTTTTCTGAAACTTTTCTTACTCAAAGTCCTATCGGTTGTCTATATAGTGAATCCAAAATGAAAAGCATTGAAATAATATAGGTGGGCCAAAAATGGCATCAAACTTTGAAAAAAATTGAAAAATCGTTAAATTTTTGTAAACGCTCTTTAATTTATCTTTTTTTCCAAAACTACTCAATGGATGTTTCTGACACTTCTGGTACAGAAAGATAAGTATCCAAAGAACTTCGTAAAGCTAGAAGTAGTCGTAATTTTGAAATAATTTACAATTTTGACCGGTCTTTTCGCCAGCAAATATTACTTTTACAAATGAGGGAGGGTGTCACTGAAGAAAAACAACTAAAGTATAGTTTGGTAGCTCAATGGATCGGTTATAGTATAACAAACATCCTGTCTGATTCCTGAAAGCCGGTTCAGTGCTGCTTGCAGGTCTAGTTATTAGGGTTTCACACTGCGTAGCTTGTGTGAAACACTATTGTTTTTGTTAAAATTCTTCTTATTATTATTCTTATTATTATTATTTTTTTTTTTCCAATTTGCTTATATTAGGTGTCACAACTCCCATTGCTCGCGTTGGAAGAAAGTCGTTTTTTCCCGATTTGTAACCTTTTTTAAACTTAACGTCACACAGTCGTTATATAATCTTTATTAATATTTAAAACAGATTTTGAAAGCCGATATCTTGCTCTTTTGTTTGGTATAATTTTTATATACCTATTCTTCTTATTAATTTCATAAACGTAAGTTGAAAAACGTCAATTTCGCGTGTTTTGACGTTACGGTAAAAAATTTTGTCACGTTTTTAAACGAGGGTACCTCACTTCAAGTGCTCCGCTCAGGTCTTTATTTTTAATATATTTTTTTCATTTTAATATCATTAGAAAGGTAATTGAACGATCTTTCGATCGGCGGGGGGTGCTTTGTTGGTTTTTCGAAATACCATGCCCTTTTTTTAAGTTGAAGGCTTCAATTCACGTAATCTTTTTTTGTGGCAATTTGCCAGGATATCACCCCCCGCCGATCGAAAGTTCGTTTTATTGTCGTTTCAATGCTATTAAAATCAACAAAATCGGAGCATTTTAAGAACCTGAGTGGAGCATTTGAAAATTGTATACAATGAGCAATTTTGTCCAAAATAAATCGCGTAGTTTTTGCCTTGTTATGACGTCATTTCAACACCAAAACTAAAATGTATTCCAAGGTCCCAAGACTCATATTCGCGGTAAATTACGTCGAAAGTTAAATCCGATGTTAATTTATGAAGTAAGCGTTATGTTAAATGTATAACGGACTTGCCTGAAAATAGATAACATAGTTAAAATCCATTTTTTTACGACTTTCACGGGATTGACTTTATTTACATCACATGACTCATATTCGCGCGCTTTTATGACCATGTGACAAGGTGTGAGGATCGAACGGAAATTTCTTTCGAGCTACCACACGTCTCTATATTTTAACACCAAACATATTTCAAGAATGGAAAAATTCTGTAAAATTGACGACAGTTTCAATGTTCTGAAATCATAAATTTGCTGTTCAATGAATTACTCAAGCCCAATGTTAATATATTTCTGTGCACGCGAATGGAAATGAAACCGGAAAATATCCACACGTGTCTCTGTCTGTGTTGTCTGTACTGACCGTAGGCGTGAGGACGAAAATGTAGTACCGTAGTCTATGGATAATACATAAGATTTCTTTCCACTTAAAAAGAGAATTCTACCCAAATAAAGTTGGACCAACAAAAGAATCAACGCCAGCTTAAATAATTTGAATAACGACTCTATAGACTATTTCTGGATGGATTTGTCGTTGGCGATTTACAATATTTTGTTTTGACTGATGATGGAACCGACCGACATTGAATAGATGAATAATTAGGTCAGTCATGTCAATAAATAATATGTCGATACGGATACCCAATTTTGCAAAACTTTTTATTAAATAATTTAGCATTATATAACAGTTGTCATACTAATTATTATAATTTTAATTCTTGTTTTTTGTGGGGGAACTAATCACACGTTGTTGAGTATCACATATTTGTTGATCAGTTAACATTAACAAATTGAAAGAAACGGCAAGCGTAAGGCCTTTTTAGGCCTTAATTTGATATTTATTTACATTGATTAAAATATACAAAAAATAAGAAAGTTGCTCAATAGGCTACATATACTGATTTGAAGGAATACTAGAAATGTAGAAATCAAAAGTGAAGTAAAAACAAAAAAAACCCCTCGACTTGTCAAAATAGTAGGGCCCAGGCCTTAAACATGACTTGGCCATAGCCTATCAGTAACTGAGTAACTTACTTTTACTATTTAGTCCTTAGACTAGCTAGGAATATTTTTCTATTTGTCAATGTTGTTATCTTCTGAGTAGAAATAATATGTAAAAGCAGAATTCTAACAATAATGTAAGCAACAAATGCTGGGAACATTGATAATGAAACAGCTGTACTTTCTTTAAGACTATGTGGTTGCTATGGCAACCCTCCAAAATCCTTAATATTTTACTAAAATTATTCAATTCATAATATTTCATATTACATGGGCTGTAAATATGTGCTAAAATGATTTCTACTTACTTAAAATGTTGGGGTCTATAAAAGTGGCAATTCTTATTCGATTTACATAAAATTTTCACCATGTGATTATTATTTCTGATTTTAAGAAACTAATTTAATATTTTCATTATCGCTGGAAGTACTGTGATATGGTCAGGATCACTTACATGTAACACATGTATAAAATGGATTGGTTCCTGAGGTAATTAGCACATATCGGATTTTAACTTCCTGAATTAAATATGATTGTATGAAAAATCACTTTTTGTTTAGCTTGTTCACTATCCATCGCTTGCAAATTGTGTTTGTTAATTTGTTGGAAAGATTTATAAAAAAAAGCTCAGAACCATTTGTGGGCTATGATCTAGTATCTTAATGTTATTTATTACCCGTCGGCGTCAGTGATTATGTACATGTCGTGTATCCCTTAGTACGTTTTTCACATGGGGGAAAGAATGAAAGAAGGGATATTATATTTGTTTCATGTATTAATCAATGCAGACTTTTGAAGGGTCAGATTAACGTGTTTGTCTTTATTCAAGTGGTGAGAGTAGTTTGTTGATGCCGAATCCACAATATTATGGACACGGTGCGCTTTGGTCTTGTGCATCGATCTCCCAAGCAGAGTTGTCTTCGCTTGCAGTTCACACCTTGTCTCAATTGTCATTTTTTTTGTTACCAATAGTTTTATCTGTCGGCACCGGAAATGGCAAAAGTTTGCCAAAAACTACCAAAATCCACAATTTTGACAGTTAGGTACCATTTTTCAAGAGAAAATATTATTTTTTTAAAAACTTGATATAACAAAAAGAGTGTGCCCTTTAAAGGCACAAAAAAGTGTGAGCTCAGTTTTTTAAATTTCGACTTCATTTTCGAGCAAATTCGATTAAGAGTTGAAAAAAGGAGTAAAATTGACCTTTTACAACCCATATTCAGGCTTTTCAGATTTTAAGATATTTCTACGTAACTTTTATAAACTTGTAGCTTTGATCCATACGCAGAAAATGTATGTTAAAATCAGTTTCTAATATAAGCAGTTGCCGAGAAATGGGCAGTTTTGCATAAGTCACTGTTTTCGTAATTGTGCCTGTAAAATAGTCAATTATTAATGGATATTCACAAAAGTGACACATCATTTGATTCAAAAAGCAAGTGTGCGTCATATCATGTTGATTACTATTTAAAATTAGCACCGGAATTGACGTCATTTAGTCAAAAACTCCATTTTTAACTTTTAAAATCAATATTTTTTTCAACCAAGAATTTTGTCATATGTAATAATAAAATTCACATATTAACAAAACTCATATGGTCATACAGATATCATAAAATTGTTTCTAACTTGTTCGGTTGCCGAGATAAAGGCGGTTTTCTACAAGTCACTTTTAAAGGTTTTTGGCCCGTAAATGTGTCAATTATTATTCGATTTTCATAAAAGTTTCATCATTTGATGCCTAATGTCATAGACGATATTATAAACTTAATTTAACATTTTAGTAACACGGGAAGTAATGTCATTTTGGCAAAAACTGTATTTTTAGCCTTCAAAACAGATATTTTATTCAAATGAGTCTGTTTTGAAATCTTTTTCAAATTATGGTATTTGATGCCAATCAACAAATAGAATGAACCCATACGATCATACAGATACCACAAAATGCTTTCTAACTTGTACGGTTGCAGAGAAATAGCCGATTTACTACAAGTCACTTTTCAAGTATTTTGGTCAATAAAAGTGGCAATTATTTTTTGATTTACATAAAATTTTCACTATATGATATCTTATGCCATTTCTCATTTCATGAAACTAATTGGACATTTTCATTATCACCGGAAGTACTGTAATTTTATCAGGATCAAATACATGTTACAAATGTATAAAATGAATTGATATTGCTGGATTTTTGTTGATTCTGTTTCCCTTTTATTTGATGAGTGCAATGTTTATGTGGAAATCTGTTTATCGGTGCCATTGGTTCAAGGGCAACATGGGAGCGAAAGTGACATAAGTTTAAAGTTAACGTGGCACCAGTGAAACCCGTCATTCCTGCATGCAGGTCTAGTTATTATCATTATTATTCAGATTCCAATTTGAATAGATCTCAGCAACTACGTGTCGCATCGTTACGATTTCTTCGGTTTTACTGGGAAAGTGGGTGTGACTTAGAGGATAAAGCTTTTTTGAACGTTCTGCGACAATGCGAAATGTCCGAAATCACCGAAGTTATCGTTTTTGAAAATATTGCCGTAATTTTAACAATAATCATTGGATTTTAACTTTCGATACATTTTGGCATAGCCTGAGACAGGGCACATAGCTACGCTACTTTCGATTTTTGGCAAATCTTCGAAGATATTAGGCGCCAAATTTCGAAAATTTAAAATTTTATAAAAAACTTTTTTATTTATGAATATTTTTTAGTCGTATTGTGCACAGAATTAAAGAGTCATCTGCCTAGTGCAAAAATGTTAAAATTTTTTGTCTCAGTAATTTTCCTTGGCCGCCATTGGCTAATTCAGTTTTTCAGTCCTACATTAATTTTTTATTGTTCGATTTGTATAAAGCAAAGTTCATATGCTTCGTTGTCTCAATTGTCATTTTTTTTGTTACCGATAGTGTTATCTGTCGGCACCGGAAGTGGCATAATTTTACCAAAACTACAATTTTGACAGTTATTTTCCTATTTCGAAAACAAATATTATTTTTTTGAAAAATTATATGACTCAAAGAGTGTGTCTTTTCAAGGCGCAAAAAATGTAAGAAGCAGTTTTTTTAATTTCGATTTCATTTTTGAGCAAATTCGATTAAGAGGCTAAAAATGGTGTAAAATTGGCCTATTTACAACCTATTCAGGCTTTTCAGATTTTAAAATATTTCTTCGTAACTTTTATAAACTTGTAGCTATAATACATACGAAGAAAATGTATGTTAAAATTCTTTTGTAATATAAGCAGTTACCAAGAAATGGGCAGTTCTGTACAAGTCACTGTTTTCGTTATTTTGCCTGTAAAATAGTCAATTATGATTGGATTTTTATTAAAATGACATCATTTGATTCAAAAAGCACTTAGCGTCATATCAAGTTGATTACAATTTAAAATTGACACCGGAAGTGACATCATTTGGTCAAAAAATGCATTTTAAACTTATTAAATCAATGTGTTATTCAACCAAGAATAACTTAATATGTATTAATAATTTTAACTTTTGGTTTAAATTCACATATAAACAAAACTCATATGGTCATATAGATATCATAAAATGGTTTCTAACTTATTCGGTTGCCGAGAAATAGACGGTTTTCTAAAGGTCACTTTTGAAGGTTTTGGGGCCATAAAAGGGTCAATTATTATTCGATTTTCATAAACGTCACACCATGTTATAGCTAATGCCATTTGTGATTTCATACAAGTAATTTAAGATTTTCATTATCACCGGAAGTAACGTCATTTTGGCAAAAAGTGTATTTTCAGCCTCCAAAACAGATATTTTATTCAAATGAGTCTGTTTTGAAATCTTTTTCAAATTATGGTATTTGATGCCAATCAACAAATAGAATGAACCCATACGATCATACAGATACCACAAAATGGTTTCTAACTTGTACGGTTGCAGAGAAATAGCCGATTTTCTACAAGTCACTTTTCAAGTTTTTTGGTCTTTAAAAGTGGCAATTATTATTCGATTTACATAAAATTGTCACTATATGATATCGTATGCCATTTCTGATTTCATAAGACTAATTGAACATTTTCATTAACACCGGAAGTAATTTAATTTTGTCAATATCATTTACAAGTAACAAATGTATAAAATGACTTGATATTGCTGGATTTTGTTGATTCTGCGTCCATTTTATTTGTGTGCAATGTTAATTTGGAAACCTGTTTAGTGGTTTCGATGGTACCGGAAGTGACATATGTTCAAGGGTAACTTGGCACCGGAAGTGATATGTTTAAGGGTAACATGGCACCAGTGAAACCCGTCATTCCTGCATGCAGGTCTAGTTTCTATTGTTTCTATTTCATTTA
This sequence comes from Patella depressa, assembly GCA_948474765.1. Taxonomy (NCBI): domain Eukaryota; kingdom Metazoa; phylum Mollusca; class Gastropoda; family Patellidae; genus Patella; species Patella depressa. The sequence continues at coordinate 39,826,758 of OX419720.1, read as the reverse complement.
TTAATGGTGATTGGGTAATAAAAGTAAAACCCGCAATGAAAAGTTATGTTTAATTCGCTAATCATCCAATAAAAAATATATGTTTTCATCATCGGTTCTTTAATTACGGCTAATAATTAAATGATATTGAGAGTGAAATAAAATCGGATTTTATGATTTACTGCCAGGCATATTGTGGAATATGATAATGTCGAAGAAATCAACTATTTATTATTTTTCTTTGACGTTATGATGCGAAGAATGCGGATACTCGAGCCGAGATCAAGTGTGTCGCCGCCATTTTGGATGCGCTCGCTCAAACAGATGATAACAAAACTTACGGCTAATAATTCTAGACTTTGGAAAGCTAAATTTAATCAAATCTTTTAGGATTTATGCACCGGTCAATAGGAATCTTGAACTACCCCCCCCGTCAAGCGTTCACCCCGGATTGTCATTTAGCTCAATATTTTAGGGTCAAGATTCACCCCGCAATGTACTTGAAGCCAAGACACATTCACTGAAGATTCACTTTCTAACGCAGGTCCAAAAATAAAAATTAGTTCAAGATTCACGCAATAGTCATCTTGAACTACCTACCCCAAGCATTCATCCTTGATGGTATTTTTTACCTTTGAAATTTATCGTCCTTTTTTACCAGCATTTTAAAAATATTTTTTTACGAACCAATCTTTTTCGCCATTCGAGCAAAGACATTTTTTAGTTCAATTATTTATCGGTAGATTAAAAAAAAAATTGTGTTGATATCTATAAAAGATCATTTGAATATGGCACTTTTAAAAACACTTTTAAAAAAGTCACGCCCCCAAAAAAACGGGCCGTTTTCTTCGAAGCGAACATGACGTCACGGAGAGCCGTAAATTTGTGTTCAACTCGAAATACATGTATTATCAATTTAGGACATCTCCTGATCCAATGCTGCTTTTAACGATGTAAAATTTACATGTGTTTATTTTAAACAGAAATATCATTAAATGAGGAAAGCGCGCAAGGGTATGCAGGTTTAGGCTGTTTTAGACAACATTTAAAGACACGTGACTGTACACCCTACTGTAAAAGTACTTATTTTAATAATATATTTTTATTTTAACTTTTATTCGCAAATTTCATAAAAAGGACAAAACAGTGCATCAACGGCTTGAACTAACTTACATTGACTGATTGAGCATGGTCGGTAAGGCGTAAGTTGAGACCAGATTATCTTGTCATTCATTATTCTAGATGCAAGCTCAGACTTGGACAATGGAGTCTATATCAACCGGACACACAATCAAACAAATCAGCAAATTTATGTACAAATAAATTAGCTTACCGCCAAATCATACACCATTTTGTAGCTACGATTATCCAGATTACCCCGAAAACATCATAAAGACAATCGCGTCTACAATTATACAGGTGGAATTTCCGTATGACAGCCAACGAAAACAGATGGAGGTTCGTCCGTTTTCATATAAAAATAACACATTTTTAAATATACAATATTTACTGAAAAATGTGTTGGTTGAAGATTCAACGTCTATTTGTGTTCAGCAATATTTTATTTTGTTCAAGATTCACCTTTGGCAAATTTTGTTCTCACCAAAGATTCACATCTCTTTCACATTTAGCTGTCTATTTTGACGTCAAGATTCGACGCCGACATGGCGTCGAATAGCCGTCGATGCTTGAGGGGGGTAGTTCAAGATTCCTATTGACCGGTGCATTAATACAAGCTAAATAGAGGAATATTACACTGTCAAAGATTTCAACTATGAATTATTTATTTTCAACGCAATGAAGCAAAGAAAACGACAATTCCCATCATATATTCAAAGTAAGGCAGAAATGTTAAGTGACCGTTATTTGGGGTGATATTTCTTTTTTAAAAGTTATATTTATATTTACTTTGAACACTGCTGCTAACACAGGGGACTACATTTCGTTTTATTTTTAAGGGATACTTTTTCACGTTATTTTGCCAATATGATAGAGAACAAGCCAACAGTGAGGCTGATGTCTCCCGCCGAAATCCCAAAATAAATAGATGACACATATTAATTAATCGCACATTTATTTTTTTCAAACGTATCGAGCAATCAAACTGTACACGAAGTGTCATCCAAAAGTGTTTTATAAAGAAAAATGCTAAAACCGACGAGAAAGATAGGCTGGCACTGCCAGGCAGGATACGCCCACATTTTCGAGAGATGGACAGAGAACAAGCAATACCGAAATACATCTTTTAAGTCCTGTATTTCATACTGTATTGGGAGTAGCCATTTAGTTGGTCAGTTCCAGTCTGATATTAATAAAATTCGAAACCGACAATGATTATTGTGTGACGGTACACAACCTAGAAATGTGACTTTTTATCAAAATCGGATAAGAATTGTGACCTGTAGAGAGTCCACAACCATGATATACCATATTTTTACACTATTCGCGTACAAACGGCGACCATTTCGTCCGGCAATTTTGGTACGATTTTCACGAAATTAGAACTCAACCTTCCTCATCGAAATCGAATTAAAATTGTGACCTATACAGGGTCCACAACCATGATATATCATTTTTTTAACAGTATTCGCGTACAAACGGCGGCCATTTTTTCTGTCAATTTTGGTCCGATTTTCCCGAAATTCAAACTCAACCTTCCTTACAGTGTAACGGTGATATAATCAAACGTTTTTTTAAATTGGATAATAATTGTGACCTCCACAGGGTCCACAACCTTGATATACCATTTTTTAACAGTATTCGCGTACAAACGGCGGCCATTTTGTATGGCAATTTTGGTCTGATTTTCCCGAAATTCGAACTCAACCTTCCTTACGGTGTAACGGTAATGTAATCAAACGTTTTTTTAAATCGGATAATAATTGTGACCTCCAAGCTAAAAAAAAAGGCGATTTGGCGTAAAGTCAGGGGCCATAATTCAGGAAGTTACGATCCGATATGCGCAAATATCGAAAGGAAGCAAGATCTTTGGGTTATAACCATGAATTTCAAGTTTCATCAAAATCGAATCAAAATTGTGACCTCCACAGGGTCCTCAACCTTGATATACCATTTTTTAACAGTATTCGCGTACAAACGGCGGCCATTTTGTATGGCAATTTTCGTCCGATTTTCCCGAAATTCGAACTCCATCTTTCTTAGGGTGTAACGGTGATATAATCAAACGTTTTTTTAAATCGAATAATAATTGTGACCTCTAAGCTAAACAAAAGGCAATTTTGCGTATAATCAGGGGCTATAATTCAGGAAGTTACAATCCAATATGCGCAAATATCGAAAGGAAGCAAGATCTTTGGGTTATAACCATGAATTTCAAGTTTCATCAAAATCGAATCAAAATTGTGACCTCCACAGGGTCCACAACCTTGATATACCATTTTTTAACAGTATTCGCGTACAAACGGCGGCCATTTTGTATGGCAATTTTCGTCCGATTTTCCCGAAATTCGAACTCAACCTTCCTTAGGGTATAACGGTGATATAGTCAAACGGTTTTTTAAATCGAATAATAATTGTGACCTCCAGAGGGACCACAAGCTAAAAAGGGTGATTTTTCGGACAATCAGGGGCCATAATTCAGGAAATTACATTCCGATAGCCGCAAATATCGAAAGGAACCAAGATCTTTGGGTTACAAACATGCATGTCAAGTTTCATCAAAATCGATTCAAAATTGTGACCTCTATAGGGTCCACAAGCTAAAAACGTGATTTTTCGTACAATCAGGGGCCATAATCCATGAAGTTTTGATCCGATACATGCCAATATCGAAAGCAGCCGAGATCTTTTGGGAATAAACCTATATTTCAAGTTTCGTCAAAATCGGATAAGAATTGTGACCTGTAGAGAGTCCACAAACAAATTGTGGACGGACGGACGGACGTCCGGACGGACAGGGGCGACGACATAATACGTCCACATGAAAATGTGGGCGTATAAAAATGAAAATGTACCCTAGTTAGGGGACCCTAAAGGCAGACAAAAGGGCCCCCACGCTTGACAAAAGGGCCCCTCTGGCCAAGGGAAAGGGCCCTCGTGTCCAAGTCAATCGTTTCTATACACTGTTACTGTCGAATCCATTACTGAATGAGAATGCAGTCATTGTATTGGCATAAAAATCATCAATCAAGATGAACCTAAGTTATCTTGTCCCAAAGTATCAACCAATCAAATTGCTTATCTCTGCCTATCCTAAGAAGAAAATGCTCATCTTCAAACTCCATCAAGGCATTGACCTAATAAGCATACACACCAATTTTGAACATTTTAACTCAATTTGAAGGAGAGTTATTGTGTTCCAAAGTCTCGGCAAATCAAATTGCTTATCGCTCTGCTTACCCAGAGCAGAAAATGCTCATTATCGAACTTAGTCAAGGTATTACTGTAATGAAACTATACACCAAGTTTCATCACTCTCACTTAATTAGAAATAAAGTTATCGTGTCCCAAAGCATCAACCAATCAAATTGCTTATCTTTGCTTACCCTAAGCGGAAAATGCTCATCTTCGAACTCTACCAAGGCATTGACCTAATAAACATATACACCAAGTTTAATCATTTGAACTCAATAAGAAGGAGAGTTATTGTGTTCCAAAGTCTCGACCAATCAAATTGCGCATCGCTCTGCTTACCCTGAGCAGAAAATGCTCATTATCGAACTTAGTCAAGGTATTACTGTAATGAAACTATACACCAAGTTTCATCACTCTCACTTAATTAAAACTAAAGTTATCGTGTCCCAAAGCATCAACCAATCAAATTGTTTTGCTCTGCTTACCCTAAGCGGAAAATGCTCATCTTCGAACTCCATCAAGGCATTGACCTAATAAGCATATACACCAAGTTTGAACATTTTAACTCAATTCGAAGGAGAGTTATTGTGTTCCAAAGTCTCGACCAATCAAATTGCGTATCGCTCTGCTTACCCTGAGCAGAAAATGTTCATTATCGAACTTAGTCAAGGTATTACTGTAATGAAACTATACACCAAGTTTCATCACTCTCACTTAATTAGAACTAAAGTTATCCTGTCCCAAAGCATCAACCAATCAAATTGCTTATCTCTGCTTACCCTAAGCGGAAAATGCTCATCTTCGAACTCCATCAAGGCATTGACCTAATAAGCATATACACCAAGTTTGAACATTTTTAACTCAATTAGAAGGAGAGTTATTGTGTTCCAAAGTCTCGACCAATCAAATTGCGTATCGCTCTGCTTACCCTGAGCAGAAAATGCTCATTATCAAACTTAGTCAAGGTATTACTGTAATGAAACTATACACCAAGTTTCATCAATCTCACTTAATTAGAACTAAAGTTATCATGTCCCAAAGCATCAACCAATCAAATTGCTAATCTCTGCTTACCCTAAGCGGAAAATGCTCATCTTCGAACTCCATCAAGGCATTGACCTAATAAGCATATACACCAAGTTTGAACATTTTTAACTCAATTAGAAGGAGAGTTATTGTGTTCCAAAGTCTCGACCAATCAAATTGCGTATCGCTCTGCTTACCCTGAGCCGAAATTGCTCATTATCGAACTTAGTCAAGGTATTACTGTAATGAAACTATACACCAAGTTTCATCAATCTCACTTAATTAGAACTAAAGTTATCGTGTCCCAAAGCATCAACCAATCAAATTGCTTATCTCTGCTTACCCTAAGCGGAAAATGCTCATCTTCGAACTCCATCAAGGCATTGACCTAATAAACACATACACCAAGTTTGAACATTCTAGCTCAATTAGGAAGAGAGTTATTGTGTCCCAAAAAGTGTGACGGACAGACAGACAGACGAACCCATTTTAATAGTCCCCAACTTTCTTCGAAAGGCGGGGGACAAAAAAGTCATAATTTTAGTGGAACTGGCTTTTCGATAATATTTATAGTAATATAAATGCTACTTTGAAAAGTGAATTTTATATCATTGGAAAGAACTGGGCAATGTGCACATTTTTGTAAGAACAGAATATTTTTATGTATAGAAAATATTTTCTTAATATTTGCAATTTTGTAGAGGGGACTAAATTTTGTTTTCTTTAAAAAAAAAAGATAGGTTGCCAGGCAACGAAACATACGCCCACAGCAGCTAAATCGTCCGGGCAGTCAACAAGGGTTGTCGCATATTTTTACTTTTTTCGGTAATGAAACATTTGTAATACTCTAAAAACTGATTAAGAGTAACAACTCATTATGTAATTATCAGAAAATCATTAGAATTTGATTGCTTTTTATAAAGTTTTACCCCACGCTAACAATTGAATTAGTATATATACATGAAACATTTAAAATCATGGATTTAGCTGTTCAGTTATAAGTTGTCTGCGATATCACTTATGTGGAAGCAGACGTTAAACACTAAGTAGTAGTAGTAGTAGTGTTCAGTTATCAAAATTCATTGAAAATCGATATACTTGTTCGTTTCAACACCTTAAACTCTGTGTATCAATCTGAAGTCAATCAGATGATAAGTTTGGCCTTTAAAGCGTCCACAAGATTTTTTGAAGTGATCAAGGGCCATAACTCTGGCACTATTTATCGGAAATCGCTGAAAATCAATAGGCTTCTTCGTCTCATGACCTTAAACACTGTGTATAAATTTAAAGCCAATCGGATATTAACTTTGGCCTCTATAGCGTCCACAAGATTTTTTGAAGTGATCAAGGGCCATAACTCTGGCACTAATTATCGGAAATCGCTGAAAATCAATAGGCTTCTTCGTCTCATGACCTTAAACACTGTGTATAAATTTAAAGCCAATCGGATATTAACTTTGGCCTCTATAGCGTCCACAAGATTTTTTGAAGTGATCAAGGGCCATAACTCTGGCACTAATTATCGGAAATCGATGAAAATCAATAGGCTTCTTCGTCTCATGACCTTAAACACTGTGTATAAATTTAAAGCCAATCGGATATTAACTTTGGCCTCTATAGCGTCCACAAGATTTTTTGAAGTGATCAAGGGCCATAACTCTGGTAGTTATTATCGGAAATCGCTGAAAAACAATAGGCTTCTTCGTCTCATGACCTTAAACACTGTGTATAAATTTAAAGTCAATCGGATATTAACTTTAGCCTCTAGAGCGTCCACAAGCAATTGTGGACGCCGGACCGCCGAACGGACGGACGGACAGGGACGACGACAATATACGACCACATTTCAATGTGGGCGTATAAAAACTAAAAAAAAAGTTGCCAGGCAACGAAACATATGCCCACACAGCAGCTAAATCATCGCATATTAAGTAATTATCAGAAAATCATTAGAATTTGTTTGGCTCTTATAAAGATCTACCCCATGCTAACACTTAGTATAAGAAACATGGTAACACTTAGTATAAGAAACATAAAATCATGGATTTAGCTGTTCATTTATCAAAGATAGGTTGCCAGGCAACGAAACATACGCCCACAGCAGCTAAATCGTCCGGGCAGTCAACAAGGGTTGTCGCATATTTTTACTTTTTTTTGGTAATGAAACATTTGTAATACACTAAAATCTGAGTAACAACTCATTATGTAATTATCAGAAAATCATTACAATTTGTTTGCTTTTTATAAAGTTTTGCCCCACGCTAACAATTAGTATAGGAAACATTTAATATCATGGATTTAGCTGTTCAGTTATCAAAATTCATTGAAAATCAAAATACTTGTTCGTTTCAACACCTTAAACTCTGTGTATCAATCTGAAGTCAATCGGTTGATAAGTTTGGCATCTACAGCGCAACAAGGTTTTTTGAAGTGATCAAGGGAGATAACTCTGGAGGTAATTATTTGAAATTGATGAAAATCAGTAGGCTTCTTCCTCTCAGGACCATAAACTGTGTGTGTAAATTTAAAGTCAATCGGATATTAACTTTGGCCTCTAGAGCGTCCACAGGATTTTTTGATGTGATCAAGGGCCATAACTCTGGCACTAATTATCGGAAATTGATGCAAATCAATAGGTTTCTTCGTCTTATGACCTTAAACACTGTGTATAAATTTAAAGTCAATCGGATATTAACTTTGGCTTTTAGAGCGACCACAAGATTTTTTGAAGTGATCAAGGGAGATAACTCTGGCACTAATTATCGAAAATCGCTGAAAATCAATAGGCTTCTTCATCTTATGACCTTAAACACTGTGTATAAATTTAAAGTCAATCGGATAGTAACTTTGGCTTTTAGAGCGTCCACAAGATTTTTTGAAGTGATCAAGGGCCATAACTCTGGCACTAATTATCGGAAATTGCTGAAAATCAATAAGCTTCTTCGTCTTATGACCTTAAACACTGTGTATAAATTTAAAGTCAATCGGATATTAACTTTGGCTTTTAGGGCGTTCACAAGATTTTTTGAAGTGATCAAGGGCCATAACTCTGGCACTAATTATTGGAAATCGCTGAAAATCAATATGCTTCTTCGTCTTATGACCTTAAACACTGTGTATAAATTTAAAGTCAATCGGATATTAACTTTGGCTTTTAGAGCGTCCACAAAATTTTTGGAGGTGATCAAGGGCCATAACTCTGGCACTAATTATCGGAAATCTCTGAAAATCAATAGGCTTCTTCGTCTTATGACCTTAAACACTGTGTATAAATTTAAAGCCAATCGGATATTAACTTTGACCTCTAGAGCGTCCACAAGATTTTTTGAAGTCGTCAAGGGCCATAACTCTGGTAGTTATTATCGGAAATCGCTGAAAAACAATAGGCTTCTTCGTCTCATGACCTTAAACACTGTGTATAAATTTAAAGTCAATCGGATATTAACTTTAGCCTCTAGAGCGTCCACAAGCAATTGTGGACGCCGGACCGACGGACGGACGGACGGACCGACGGACGGACGGACGGACGGACGGACGGGGGCGACGACAATATACGACCACATTTCAATGTGGGCGTATAAAAATTCATTGAAAATCAATATACTTGTTCGTCTCAAGACCTTAATTTAAGAAATTGAAAACAAGTATGGCAGTTGTCAGACATGAGAGTGGTGAGAAGTGAAATTGGCTGAAAATTTTCAATGCTGCCAATGCCCCCCCCAGGAAAATTTTGAAATTAAGGCATGGCTTTAACTTTAAGCCATTTCAAGTGTTAGGAATTTTTGAGAAATAGAACTGCCACTGGTAATAAGGGTTAAGATTTTTACTGTAACATTTAATATGAAAAGTGGCAAGAATTAATCATTTATTTATGGCACTTAGGTACCGACTAAGGGGAAGTCAAGTTGCCGACAATAGCTAATAGTTAGTCAAACGGCACAGTGCAGCCTTCGTGTGTTTTGAACTTTGACAACGACGAACGAAGCTCGTGAATCCCCTTCCTCTGTACGACCGTAGTTAATTTCTTCATTACACCAAAGGCAACGTGCTTTTCCCGGCAGTTCAATTTTACGCAGAAATTCATTCACGCAACCTTTTTTTCCCCCCACTATCCTTCATCAAATCGACTTCTCTTTCAAGTCAGTACCATCACCATTTATTTTTAGATCCGCTATCTATCTCTCGCGCACGTGTTTCGTCAGTTCTGTTGATTATTGACAACGTACTGGGCAATTCCATGCAAATATGGACATGGTTAGTAAAAATTGAAACAACCATTAGAACCATTTTTTTATGTTTGTCTGGTCTATATATTCTTTAGGGTTTGGAATTGTAAAGAAATTGTGAAAAACCTATTGAATTCTTTATATAGGACGATTATTATTTACCTTGACATATAAAGTAATATCATTAAGTAATTTGTAGCTCTATAATGTTTTTGAATTAAAAGTTCCTAATTACTTATTTAAATATTTTTTTTCTGAAATCAGAAACTATAAATCTTCTCCTTATTGAAAATAATAACAACAAATGTTGATATTCAAATGAGTCAGTTTTATAGTATATAATACAAAGTATATGGCACTCGTAACGTGAGTAACACAAAAAATGGAAAAGTAATTGTGGTTGGATTTTTTTTCTGGTTACAACAGCCATATTTTCTATAGAATATCTACTATTGACCATGTACTTAAAATAAATTGATTCAATATAAAATGTCATTTATTCTCCATATAATGGCACCTACAAATTTGTAACGTGAGTAACAGAATCATTTATGTAACGTGAGTAACGCAATATGTGATGTGATTAATGCACATTACCTCTAATTATGTCAAGTATAATTATTTTTATATGCCAACATTTTCACGTGGACGTATTATACCATCGCCCCTGGACACTCAACAGGTCACAATGTTTATCCGATTTTCACAAAACTTGAAATATCGGTCATCTCCCAAAGATCTTTCAATATTGGATTATGACCTTTGATTGTACGAAAAATCATGTTTTTAGCTTGTGGACACTCTAAAGGCCATAATTTTCATCTGATTTTGACAGAACCTGAAATCCATGTTAATAACCCAAAGATCTTGGTTCCTTTTGATATTCCTGCATATTGGATTGTAACTTCCAGACCCGAATTATGGCCCCTAATTGTACGAAAAATCACATTTTTAGGTTGTGGGCACTCTAGATATCACAATTTTAATCTGATTTATAACACAAAAATCTTGGTTCCTCTTGATATGTGTGCACTGCATATCAAATCGTAACTTCCTGAATTATGGCCCCTGATTGTACGAAAAATCGCGTTTTTAGGTTGTGGACACTCTAGAGGTTACAATTTTCACGAAACTTGAAATGCATATTTATAACTCAAAGATCTTGGCTCCTTTCGATATTCACACATATCAGATTGTAACTTCCTAACTCATAGCCCTTGATTGTACGAAAAGTCATGTTTTTTGGTTGTGGTCCCTCTACAGGTAACAATTTTTATCAAATATCAAAACAGTTTGAATATATCACCATTACACCCATAATATTGGATCATAACTTCCTGAATTATGGCCCCTGATTGTACGAAAAATCATGTGGCTGAAACTGTATTATTATTATTCTAAATGAAGTTGAACATATATACTTTAATAAATTGAAATTAACTTTTTTGTAAACTAACATTTCGAAAATTTTAGATAACTTTGCGCTGTTAATTAAACCTACCAACAATCCGTTGAATAAGTGACTTAAATACTACCTGGTACTAATAAATAGTATTATCTGTGGTTGGATTTATTTGAACTATTATCCTGAAACATGTCATCACTTATAAAGCTTTATTTATAAGTATTATCTTTAGTTTTGATTTTACAAATTGAATGTAACGTGAGTAACGTAACGTGAGTAACAACATTTTCTACACACTTCATTAAAAAAAACAGATCCTTTTCATATATTCATACTTTATTGCAAAGAAATAACTTAATAACATCCATACCTATTGCAATAAATACTTATTATCAATAAGAGATTAGACTTGAAGGTAATGTTTATGTGCAAACAAAACATCAAAATTTTGGTGTCCATTTTATGTAACGTGAGTAACACCATGGTTTTCAGATGTCATCCCCAAAAAATATTTCATTTTTGTTCACTTTCTATCTTATTATTTTCTTCCATCATTGATGGATGCCCATGCACAATATTTAACATATCAATGTAGATTGTTGTTTGTAATCTTAATCTCAATATGGATGGGGTTCTTTAAATGTAACGTGAGTAACGCTGGAATTGCCCTACTTCATTTACATAATTATGAATAGAGAAAAGCGATGACCTCGTAGTGAGAATAACCGACACTTTTAACCAATCAGAATGCCGTTTATCTGATTACGGAAACTGACGACTTTAACCAAATCAAGCCAAATGTGAAGGGAAAGACAATTAGATCATTGAAAAAATTTTCCGTCAGAAGTCGTCATGAGCGTGGCGTAGATAACTGAAGGGTGTCCGATTGAAGCGAAAGCTATCTGCGTGCTGGAGTTACGTTCGTTTTCATATGTTTTCATACGCCGATAATTTTTGTTTGGATAATTTTCAACTGGCTTTTTTTGGTTTGTAGTCGAATTTATAAAGATAGGCTGGCACTGCCAGGCAGGATACGCCCACATTTTCGAGAGATGGACAGAGAACAAGCAATACCGAAAGTGATTTTTCCTACATCTTTTTAAGTCCTGTATTTCATACTGTATTGGGAGCAGCCATTTAGTTGGTCAGTTCCAGTCTGATATTAATGAAATTCGAAACCGACAATGATTATGGTGTTACGGTACACAACCTAGAAATGTGACTTTTCATCAAAATCGGATAAGAATTGTGACCTGTAGAGAGTCCACAACCATGATATACCATATTTTTACACTATTCGCGTACAAACGGCGACCATTTTGTCCGGCAATTTTGGTACGATTTTCACGAAATTAGAACTCGACCTTCCTCATCAAAATCGAATTAAAATTTTGACCTATACAGGGTCCACAACCATGATATATCATTTTTTTTAACAGTATTCGCGTACAAATGGCGGCCATTTTGTCTGTCAATTTTGGTCCGATTTTCTCGAAATTCAAACTCAACCTTCCTTACAGTGTAACGGTGATATAATCAAACGTTTTTTTAAATTGGATAATAATTGTGATTTTGGGATTTTGCGTATAACCAGGGGCCATAATTCAGGAAGTTACGATCCAATATGCGCAAATATCGAAAAGAACCAAGATCTTTGGGTTATAACCATGAATTTCAAGTTTAATCAAAATCGAATTAAAATTGTGACCTTTACAGGGTCCACAACCATGATATACCATTTTTTAACAGTATTCGCGTACAAACGGCGGCCATTTTGTATGGCAATTTTGGTCCGATTTTCCCGAAATTCGAACTCAACCTTCCTTACGGTGTAACGGTAATATAATCAAACGTTTTTTTAAATCGGATAATAATTGTGACCTCCAAGCTAAAAAAAAGGCGATATTGCGTATAATCAGGGGCCATAATTCAGGAAGTTACGATCCGATATGCGCAAATATCGAAAGGAAGCAAGATCTTTGGGTTATAACCATGAATTTCAAGTTTCATCAAAATCGAATCAAAATTGTGACCTCCACAGGGTCCACAACCTTGATATACCATTTTTTAACAGTATTCGAGTACAAACGGCAGCCATTTTGTATGGCAATTTTCGTCCGATTTTCCCGAAATTCGGACTCAACCTTCCTTAGGGTGTAACGGTGATATAATCAAACGTTTTTTTAAATCGAATAATAATTGTGACCTCCAAGCTAAAAAAAAGGCGATTTTGCGTATAATCAGGGGCCATAATTCAGGAAGTTACGATCTGATATGCGCAAATATCGAAAGGAAGCAAGATCTTTGGGTTATAACCATGAATTTCAAGTTTCATCAAAATCGAATCAAAATTGGGACCTCCACAGGGTCCACAACCTTGATATACCATTTTTTAACAGTATTCGCGTACAAACGGCGGCCATTTTGTATGGCAATTTTCGTCCGATTTTCCCGAAATTTGAACTGAGCCTTCCTTAGGGTGTAACGGTGATATAATCAAACGGTTTTTTAAATCGAATAATAATTGTGACCTCCAGAGGGACCACAAGCTAAAAAGGGTGATTTTTCGGACAATCAGGGGCCATAATTCAGGAAATTACATTCCGATAGCCGCAAATATCGAAAGGAACCAAGATCTTTGGGTTACAAACATGCATGTCAAGTTTCATCAAAATCGGTTCAAAATTGTGACCTCTATAGGGTCCACAAGCTAAAAACGTGATTTTTCGTACAATCAGGGGCCATAATCCATGAAGTTTTGATCCGATACATGCCAATATCGAAAGCAGCCGAGATCTTTTGGGGATAAACCTATATTTCAAGTTTCGTCAAAATCGGATAAGAATTGTGACCTGTAGAGAGTCCACAAACAAATTGTGGACGGACGGACGGACGGATGTCCGGACGGACGGACGGACGGACAGGGGCGACGACATAATACGTCCACATGAAAATGTGGGCGTATAAAAATTGCTTTAGGTCGATTGGCGAAATGTCTGAGTTGTTTAGGCATTAACCTTTTTTTAAATTTAATTATTTCTGTAGTTTTATAATTGAGTTCAGCTTTAACTCATTGACCCCTAGAGCTAATTATGTTAATTACTGCTTAATATCCTAAGTCAATTAACCAGACTATAGCTTCTATCCCTAGTATTAATTAAAAGATTATCCACTTATCTCTATTACTCCAATCAAAAAATGTTTATATTACCAAATGAAGAATTAACAAGCCAACAGTGAGGCTGATGTCCCCCGCCGAAATCCCAAAATAAATAGATGACACATATTAATTAATCGCACAATTATTTTTTTCAAATGTATCGAGCAATCAAACTGTACACGAAGTGTCATCCAAAAGGGTTTTATAAAGAAAAATGCTAAAACCGACGAGAAAAATGAAGATAGGCTGGCACTGCCAGGCAGGATACGCCCACATTTTTGAGAGATGGATAGAGAACAAGCAATACCGAAAGTGATTTTTCCTACATCATTAAGTCCTGTATTTCATACTGTATTGGGAGCAACCATTTTGTTGGTCAGTTCCAGTCTGATATTCATGAAATTCGAAGCCGACAATGATTATGGTGTGACGGTACACAACCTAGAAATGTTACTTTTCGTCAAAATCGGATAAGAATTGTGACCTGTAGAAAGTCCACAACCATGATATACCATATTTTTACAATATTCGCGTACAAACGGTGACCATTTCGTCCGGCAATTTTGGTACGATTTTCACGAAATTCGAACTCAACCTTCCTTACGGTGCAACAGTAATATAATCATTTTCTTTTTTAAATCAGATAATAATTGTTCGAGAGATAGACAGAGAACAAGCAATACCGAAAGTGATTTTTCCTAGAATCAAAGGCCATAATTCATTAAGTTACAAGCATTTCAGGTTTCATCAAAATCGAATTAAAATTGTCACCTCTACAGGGTCCACAACTTTGACATACCATATTTTTACACTGTTCGCGTACAAACAGCGGCCATTTTTTCTGGCAATTATGGTCCAATTATCTCGAAATTCGAACTCAACCTTTCGTAGGGTGTAACGGTGATAGATTCAAACGTTTTTTCAAATCGGATAATAATTGTGACCTCCAGAGGGACCATAGGCGATTTTTCGGACAATCAGGGGCCATAATTCAGGAAGTTACGATCCGATATGCGCAAATAACGAAAGGAACCAAGATCTTTAGGTTATAACCATGCATTTCAAGTTTCATCAAAATCGAATTAAAATTGTGACCTCTACAGGGTCCACAACCATGATATACAATTTTTTAACAGTATTCGCGTACAAACGGCGGCCATTTTGAATGGCAATTTTGGTCCGATTTTCCCGAAATTTGAACTCACATTTCCTTAGTGTGTAACGGTGATATAATCAAACGATTTTTTAAATCGGATAATAATTGTGACCTCCAGAGGGACCACAAGCTAAAAAGGGTGATTTTTCGGACAATCAGAGGCCATAATTCAGGAAATTACATTCCGATAGGCGCAAATATTGAAAGGAACCAAGATCTTTGGGTTATAACCATGAATTTCAAGTTTCATCAAAATCAAATAAAAAATGTGACTTCTACAGGGTCCACAACCTTGATCTACCATTTTTTAACAGTATTCGCGTACAAACGGCGGCCATTTTGTATGGCAATTTTCGTCCGATTTTCCCGAAATTCGAACTCAACCTTCCTTAGTGTGTAACGGTGATATAATCAAACGTTTTTTTAAATCGGATAATAATTGTGACCTCCAGAGGGACCACAAGCTAAAAAGGGTGATTTTTCGGACAATCAGGGGCCATAATTCAGGAAATTACATTCCGATAGGCGCAAATATCGAAAGGAACCAAGATCTTTGGGTTATAAACATGCATGTCAAGTTTCATCAAAATCGGTTTAAAATTGTGACCTCTATAGGGTCCACAAGCTAAAAACGTGATTTTTCGTACAATCAGGGGCCATAATCCATGAAGATTTCATCCGATACATGCCAATATCGAAAGCAGCCGAGATCTTTTGGGGATAAACCTATATATTAGAGTTTCGTCAAAATCGGATAAGAATTGTGACCTGTAGAGAGTCCACAAACAAATTGCGGACGGACGGACGAACGTCCGGACGGACAGGGGCGACGACAATATACGTCCACATAAAAATGTGGGCGTATAAAAATGGTACCCTAGTTAGGGGGACCCTAAAGGCAGACAAAAGGGCCCTATACACTGTTACTGTCGAATCCATTACTGAATGAGAATGCAGTCATTGTATTGGCATAAAAATCATCAATCAAGATGAACCTAAGTTATCTTGTCCCAAAGTATCGAACTTAGTCAAGGTATTACTTTAATGAAACTATACACCAAGTTTCATCACTCTCACTTAATTAGAACTAAAGTTATCGTGTCCCAAAGCATCAACCAATCAAATTGCTTATCTCAGCTTACCCTAAGCGGAAAATGTTAATCTTCGAACTCCATCAAGGCATTGACCTAATAAACACATACACCAAGTTTGAACATTCTAGCTCAATTAGGAAGAGAGTTATTGTGTCCCAAAAAGTGTGACGGACAAACCGGCGGACGGACAGACAGACAGACTGGCGAACACATTTTAATAGTCCCACAACTTTCTTCGAAAGACGGGGGACAAAAACAGGCTTTTCAAGCATGTTATTTGTTTTAAACAAAAATACCACATAACAACAAAGTTATTCTTTATCATAAAAAGAACTATGTAAAATAATATTACGTTTATGAATGATGAAGTTACATTTTACTGATCCGTGGATCAAACAGTAAGCACAATTGATTAATTTAGTCCACGATGAAAACAGTGTTTGTGTCTCTTTTAATTATCAACTTTAACATTTATTGGTGAGACTCAGTGGCTAAATATGTCGCTGCCACTTGTAACCTATACCGAATGAGTTAACAATCTAAACTGAAGTGTGGATGACATAGTTCAAGATCATTATTGGTTGACACTTGACAACATACCTTTCTCTTTCTCGTTCTCTTTCTCGTTCTCGCTCCCTCTCTCGTTCCCTGTCTATTCTTTCACGATCTGCTCTGTCAGCTGGCGGCGGACGACCATAAGGATCCGGATAAACTGTAGGTGGTGGACGACCATAAGGATCAGTAGCTTGGGGAATGGGAGGTGGCTAGAAAAATAATCAAATCATATTCATTCAAAGAACAAAACCATATTTAACCCATTTTTGCAGACGAAAAATACCAGTGCTCACACTTTCAATCACCATTTTGGCGGCGGCCATTTTGTCAGTCAGTTTTGGTCCGATTTTCATGAAATTCGAACTCAACATTCATTACAGTGTAACGGTGATATAATCAAACGTTTTTTTAAATCGGATAATAATATTGACCTCCAGAGGGACCACAAGCTAAAAAGGGCGATTTTTCGGACACTCAGGGGCCATAATTCAGGAAGTTACGATCCGACGGGCGCAATTATCAAAAGGAACCAAGATCTTTGGGTTATAAACATGCATGTCGAGTTTCATCAAAATTGGTTCAAAACTGTGCCCTCTACACTGTTCACAAGCTAAAAATTAGTAAAAACGTGATTTTTCGTACAATCAGGGGCCATAACCCATGAAGTTACAGTCCGATACATGCCAATATCGAAAGGAACCGAGATCTTAGGTTGATAAACCAATGTTGTAAGTTTCATTGAAATCGGATAAAAATTGTGACCTGTAGACTTTTTTATAAACATTTGTGGACGGACGGACGAACAGGGGCTCCGACAATATACGTCCACATGAAAATGTGGATAAAAACAAAGTCAAAGGTATCACAAAACCATCTTTTAAAGTATCTTTTTCACAAAATTCAAACTCACCCATCATTACGGTGAAACAGTGATATAATCAAACGTTATTTTAAATCTGTTAATAATTGTGACCTCCAAAGGAACCACAAGCTAAAGAAAGGGGGATTTTGCGTATAACCAGGGGCCATAATTCAGGAAGTTACAATCTGATATGCACAAACATCGAAAGGAACTAAGATTGTTAAGTTGTAAACATGTGTTTCAAGTTTCATCAAAATTGAATGAAGATTGTGACCTCTACAGGGTTCACAACCTTGATATACCATATTTTGACACTCTTCGCGTACTAGCGGCAGCCATTTTTTCAGTCAATTTTGGTCCGATTTTCCCGAAATTCGACCTCAACCTTCATTACGCGTACAATTCGCGTACAAACGACGGCCATTTTGTATGGCAATTTTGGTCCGATTTTCCCGAAATTCGAACTCAACCTTCCTTAGGGTGTAATGGTGATATAATCAAACGTTTTTTTAAATGGGATAATAATTCTGACCTCCAGAGGAACCATAAGCTAAAACATAACGCTAACACTACAATATACGTCCACATTCCTGCTTTGATTGATATGGTACTTTGTCAAGAAGGCTAGGCGTTTGGTTTGTTTAGCGTTGAGGGTCGTGCACCAACATTAATAGTTGCCGTCCTTAGAGTATAAGGAATAACTATACCAAGATAATCCATTCAGAATTGTGCCTTCCTAACACTAAAGGCAAACAGTGGGCGTGGCTCTGCCCCTGGGGTCGGGACATTCATCAAAATCAATAGTGGACGCCCTCAGGCTATAAGGAATACATAAACCAAGTACCAAGCTGAATAATTCAGAATTGCGGTCTGTAAACGACAAACACAAAAATTGGTCGTGTCTTGCCTGTGTGAGTCGGGACATGCAGTTGACCTCCTTAGGCTATATGGAATACATATCCCAAGTTTAAAGACGATCCATTAAGAATCGTGGCCTGTAGACAACACACATAGACACGAAGTAAAAATGGACATGGCTCTGCCCCTGGGGGTTAGGAAATCACCAAAAACAATAGGGGTCATCTTTAGGGTATAAGGAATAGGTTTGTAAAGTTTTAAAAGGATCTGTTAAGAATTGCATCCTGTAGGCGAACACATGACACAAAAGCATTGGGCGTGGCTCTGTCCCAGGAGGTCCGTCATGCACCAAAAATAATAGTTGTCAGCCTTAGGGTATAAGGAATAAGTATAAAAAAAGTTTTCAAGACGATCGATTAAGAATTGTGGCCTGTAGGTGAAACACAGACAGACAAAAAAAAAATGTCCCTTTGGGTTGGGCATGCACCAAAACAATAGGGATCTTCCTTAAGGTACCAAGAATAAGTATTCAAAGTTTCAAGATGATACATTAAGAAATGCAGCCAGTAGACGACAGACAAACAAATACAAGAAATGGGTGTTGCTGTCCCACGGGGGTCGGGCATGCACCCAAAACAAAAGGGGTCATCCTTAGGGTATAAGGAATAAGTATTTTAAGTTTCAAGATGACCGATTAAGAATTGTGGCCTGTAGGCGACACACAAAAAGAAAATGGGCGTGACTCTGCCCCTGGGGGTTGGGCATGCACCCAAAACGATAGAAATGTTCCTTAGGGTACAAAGAATAATCATTCAAAGTTTCAAGATGATACGTTAAGAAATGTGGCTTGTAGACGACAAACAAATAAATACAAAGAATGGGCGTGGCTCTGCCATTGGGGGTCGGGCATGCACCAAAAAACAATACGGATCATCCTTAGGGTAAGTATACAAAGTTTTATGAAAATCCAGTTAGAATTGTGGCTTCTAGGCGACACAGAGACACACAAAAAGAAAATGGGCGTGGCTCTGCCCCTGGGGGTTAGGTATGCACCCCAAACGATAGGGATCATCCCTAGAGAATAAAGAGTAAGTATACAAAGTCTTAAAGAAAATCCAATAAGAATTGCGGCCTGTAGGCAACACAAAGACACATGGTAAGAAAATGGGTGTGGCTCTGCCCCAGGGGGTTGGGCATGCACTCCAAATGATAGGGATGTTCCTTAGGGTACAAAGAATGTGTATGCTAAGTTTCAAAATTATAAGTTAAGAAATGTGGCCTGTAGACGACAAACAAATACATACTAGAAATGGGCGTGGCTCTGTCCCTGGGGGTCGGGCATGCACCAAAAACAATAGAGATCTTCCTTAGGGTATAAGGAATACGTATACCAAGTTCGAAGAAAATCCAGTAAGAATTGCGCCGTGTAGGCGCCACAAAGACACACGAAAAGAAAATGGGCGTGGTTATGCCCCTGGGGGTGGGGCATACACCCCGAACGATAGGGATGTTCCTTAGGGTACAAAGAATGTGTATGCAAAGTTTCAAGATTATAAGTTAAGAAATGTGGCCTGTAGATGACAAACAAACAAATACTAGAAATGGGCGTGGCTCGGCCCCTGGGGGTCGGGCATGCCCCAAAAACAATAGGGATCTTCCTTGGGGTATAAGGAATAAGTATACCAAGTTTGAAGAAAATCCATGAAGAATTGCGCCCTGTAGGCGAACCACAGACACACACACACACACACATACATACATACACACACACACACACACACACACACAGACAGGGGCGACGGCATAATACGTTCACATTATGAATGTGGACGTATAAAAAGGTCATTTTTCGGACAATCAGGGGCCATAATTCAGGAAGTTACGATCCGATATGCGCAAATATCGAAAGGAACCAAGATCTTTGGGTTATAACCATGAATTTCAAGTTTCATACAAATTGAATTAAAATTATGACCTTTACAGGGTCCACAACCTTGATATACCATTTCTAAACAGTTTTTAACTCAACCTTCCTTAGGGTGTAACGGTGATATAATCAAACGGTTTTTTAAATCGGATAATAATTGTGACCTCCAGAGGGACCACAAGCTAAAAGATAGGCTGGCACTGCCAAGCAGGATACGCCCACATTTTTGAGAGATGGATAGAGAACAAGCAATACCGAAAGTGATTTTTCCTACATCATTACGTCCTGTATTTCACACTGTATTGGGAGCAGCCATTTTGTTGGTCAGCTACAATCTGATATTCATGAAATTCGAAGCCGACAATGATTATGGTGTGACGGTACACAACCTAGAAATGTTACTTTTCGTCAAAATCGGATAAGAATTGTGACCCGTAGAGAGTCCACAACCATGATATACCATATTTTTACACTATTCGTGTACAAAAGGCGACCACTTTGTATGGCAATTTTGGTACGATTCTCACGAAATTCGAACTCAACCTTCCTTACGGGACAACAGTAATATAATTAGAGTTTTTTTTAAAAATCAGATAATAATTGTTCGAGAGATAGACAGAGAACAAAGCAATACCGAAAGTGATTTTTCCTACAATCAAAGGCCATGATTAATTAAGTTACAATTTGATATGCGCAAATATCGAAAAGAATAAAGATCTTTAGGTTATAAACAAGCATTTCAGGTTTCATCAAAATCGAATTAAAATTGTGACCTCCACAGGGTCCAAAACTTTGAAATTCAAAGTCAACCTTCCGTAGGGTGTAACGGTGATAGAGTCAAACGTTTTTTTTAAATCGGATAATAATTGTGACCTCCAGAGGGACCATAGGCGATTTTTCGGACAATCAGGGGCCATAATTCAGGAAGTTACGATCCGATATGCGCAAATAACGAAAGGAACCAAGACCTTTGGGTTATAACCATGCATTTCAAGTTTCATCAAAATCGAATTAAAATTGTGACCTCTACAGGGTCCACAACCATGATATACAATTTTTTAACAGTATTCGCGTACAAACGGCGGCCATTTTGTATAGCAATTTTGGTCTGATTTTCCCGAAATTCGGGTGTAACGGTGATAATTGATATAATCAAACGGTTTTTTAAATCGGATAATAATTGTGACCTCCAGAGGGACCAGGAGCTAAAAGATAGGCTGGTACTGCCAGGCAGGATACGCCCACATTTTTGAGAGATGGATAGAGAACAAGCAATATCGAAAGTGATTTTTCCTACATCATTAAGTCCTGTATTTCATACTGTATTGGGAGCAGCCATTTTGTTGGTCAGTTCCAGTCTGATATTCATGAAATTCGAAGCCGACAATGATTATGGTGTGACCGTACACAACCTAGAAATGTTACTGTTCGTCAAAATCGGATAAGAATTGTGACCTGTAGAGAGTCCACAACCATGATATACCATGTGATGTAAATATTTAGCCATGCGGGGTGAATTGGGCCACAGCGTACTTGTTCAGTGTGAGTGAATTTACGCGACGGCTTTGTGTACTAAACGTTAAAACACCATAAATTCCTGTTTATAATATCCTAACAAACCGTCCATTTCATAAGATTTTTGGCCCAAGGATGAGGCGTGAACACAATACAGCAGTAAACTTATGCCAAATCTGTATGCTTTCTATAGAGTCCAGTGGGAGTGTTGAACCAACTATGTCACTTTCGGTTTTAATAAAAATTAATTTCTCGCTTACAAAAACTTTTTTACTTGTATTACAGAGGGGATTCTTTCTGAATATATATTTAAGATTTATGGAAACCTTGTTGAAAATCGTTGGTCTTCCCCTTTAACTTCGGCCTCTAGAGCATCCACAAGATTTTTTGGAGTGATCAAGGGCCATAACTCTGGCAGTAATTATCGGATATCTCTTAAAATCAATAGGATTCTCCCTCTCATGACTTTAAACACTGTGTAAAGTCAATCAGTTATTAACTTTATCCTCTCGAGCACTCACAAGATTTTTTGAAGTGATCAAGGGCCATAACTCTGGCAGTAATTATCGGATATCTCTGAAAATCAATAGGATTCTCCCTCTCATGACTTTAAACACTGTGTAAAGTCAATCAGTTATTAACTTTAGCCTCTCGAGCACTCACAAGATTTTTCAAAGTGATCAAGGGCCATAACTATGGCAGTAATTATCAGAAATTGTTGAAAGTCAATAGATTTCATCATATCATGAACTTAAACACTGTGCATAAATTTCAAGTCAATCTGATTCTGACATTAACCTTAGCCATTAGGGCATTCATAAGATATTTCGAAGTGATCAAAGACCTCAAATCTGGCAGTAATTATCGGAAATTGTTGAAAATCAATAGATTTCATCATATCATGAACTTAAACACTGTGCATAAATTTCAAGTCAATCTGATTCTGACATTACCCTTAGCCATTAGGGCATAAGATATTTCGAAGTGATCAAAGACCTCAAATCTGGCAGTAATTATCGGAAATTGTTGAAAATCAATTTATCGGCAAATTACCTACGTTGAAACCAGGGTTCTTAATCCATTTTGAAATGAACCGGCCACGGGCACCCCTAACGGATAGTCGTCTTTTGAACAACAGACATGTTGGTTTATGCATACTTTATATTCACGTCAATAATTGCATAACGTTACGATATTTCGTATAATATTATAATAATAACTTCTAACTAGACCTGTCCTGCATGCAGGAATGACGGGTTTCACTGGTGCCACGTTGCTTTTTAACATGTCACTTCCGGTGCCACGTTACCCTTGAACATATGTCACTTCCGGTACCAATGAAACCATTACACAGGTTTCCCCATAAGCATTGCACACATCAAATAAATTGGACGCAGAATCAACCAAATCCAGCAAATATCAATTCATTTGTTACTTGTAAGTGATCCTGACAAAATTACATTACTTCCGGTGATAATGAAAATATTCAATTAGTTTTATGAAATCGGAAATGACATATGACATCATATAGTGAAAATTTTATGTAAATAGAATAATAATTGCCACTTTTATAGACCAAAAACCTTGAAAAGTGACTTGTAGGCAATCGACTATTTCTCTGCAACCGCACAAGTTAGAAACCATTTTGTGGTGTCTGTATGGTCGTATGGGATCAATCTATTTGTTGAATGGAATCAAATATCATAATTTTGAAAACATTACAAATCAGACGCATTTGAATAAATTATCTGTTTAGCAGGCTAAAAATTCAGTTTTTGACAAAATGACATCACTTCCGGTGATACTAAAACAGTTAAATTAGTTCTATAAAATCGTAAATGGCATAAGACATCATATGGTGAAAATTTTATGAAAATCGATTAATAACTGATTCTTTTAGAGCCAAAATAAAGTAAAAAGTGACTTGTGGAAAATCGTCCATTTCTCTGCAACCATACAAGTTAGAAACCATTTTGTGGTATCTATATGATCGTATGGGTTCATTCTATTTGTTGATGGGAACCAAATTTCATAATTCTAAAAATATTACAAATAATACTCATTTGAATAAAAGATAGGCTGGCACTGCCAGGCAGGATACGCCCACATTTTCGAGAGATGGATAGAGAACAAGCAATACCGAAAGTGATTTTTCCTACATCTTTAAGTCCTGTATTTCATATTGTATTGGGAGCAGCCATTTAGTTGGTCAGTTCCAGTCTGATATTCATGAAATTCGAAACCGACAATGATTATGGTGTGACGGTACACAACCTAGAAATGTGACTTTCATCAAAATCGGATAAGAATTGTGACCTGTAGAGAGTCCACAACCATGATATACCATATTTTTATACTATTCGCGTACAAACAACAACCATTTCGTCCGGCAATTTTTGTATGATTTTCACGAAATTAGAACTCAACCTTCCTAATCAAAATCGAATTAAAATTGTGACCTATACAGGGTCCACAACCATGATATACCATTTTTTTAACAGTCTTCGCATACAAACGGCGGCCATTTTGTCTGTCAATTTTGGTCCGATTTTCCAGAAATTCAAACTCAACCTTCCTTACAGTGTAACGGTGATATAATCAAACGTTTTTTTAAATTGGATAATAATTGTGACCTCCAGAGGGACCACAAGCTAAAGAAAGGGGGATTTTGCGTATAACCAGGGGCCATAATTCAGGAAGTTACGATCCGATATGTGCAAATATCGAAAAGAACCAAGATCTTTGGGTTATAACCATGAATTTCAAGTTTGATCAAAATCGAATTAAAATTGTGACCTTTACAGGGTCCACAACCTTGATATACCATTTTTTAACAGTATTTGAGTACAAACGGCGGCCATTTTGTATGGCAATTTTGGTCTGATTTTCCCGAAATTCGAACTCAACCTTCCTTACGGTGTAACAGTAATATAATCAAACGTTTTTTTAAATCAGATAATAATTGTGACCTCCAAGCTAAAAAAAAGGCGATTTTGCGTATAATCAGGGGCCATAATTCAGGAAGTTACAATCAAATATGTGCAAATATCGAAAGGAAGCAAGATCTTTGGGTTATAACCATGAATTTCAAGTTTCATCAAAATCGAATCAAAATTGTGACCTCCACAGGGTCCACAACCTTGATATACCATTTTTTAACAGTATTTGCGTACAAACGGCGGCCATTTTGTATGGCAATTTTCGTCCGATTTTCCCGAAATTCGAACTCAACCTTCCTTAGGGTGTAACGGTGATATAATCAAACTGTTTTTTAAATCGAATAATAATTGTGACCTCCAAGCTAAAATAAAGGCAATTTTTCGTATAATCAGGGGCCATAATTCAGGAAGTTACGATCCGATATGCGCAATTATCGAAAGGAAGCAAGATCTTTGGGTTATAACCATGAATTTCAAGTTTCATCAAAATCGAATCAAAATTGTGACCTCCACAGGGTCCACAACCTTGATATACCATTTTTTAACTGTCTTCGCGTACAAACGGCGGCCATTTTCGTCCGATTTTCCCGAAATTCGAACTCAACCTTCCTTAGGGTGTAACGGTGATATAATCAAACGGTTTTTTAAATCGAATAATAATTGTGACCTCCAGAGGGACCACAAGCTAAAAAGGGTGATTTTTCGGACAATCAGGGACGATAATCCAGGAAATTACATTCCGATAGCCGCAAATATCGAAAGGAACCAAGATCTTTGGGTTACAAACATGCATGTCAAGTTTCATCAAAATCGGTTCAAAATTGTGACCTCTATAGGGTCCACAAGCTAAAAACGTGATTTTTCGTACAATCAGGGGCCATAATCCATGAAGTTTTGATCCGATACATGCCAATATCAAAAGCAGCCGAGATCTTTTGGGACTAAACCTATATTTCAAGTTTCGTCAAAATCGGATAAGAATTGTGACCTGTAGAGAGTCCACAAACAAATTGTGGACGGACGTCCGGACGGACAGGGGCGACGACATAATACGTCCACATGAAAATGTGGGCGTATAAAAATGTATTTTTAACACTAAAAATTCAGTTATTGCGTAAATGACGTCACTTCCGGTAACAGTGAAAGTGTTAAAATGGTTTGGAATAGTCGACTGTGGAAATAGGCAACGGATAGTGAAAGAAAATTGAAAATCGAATAATAATTGATTCTTTTACAGCCAAAATAACGTGAAAAGTGACTCATGCAAAATTGCCCATTTCTCGGCAACTGCTTATATTACAAACTAAATTTCACATACATTCTCTTTGTATGGATTATTGCTACAAGTTTATGAAAGTATCGAAGAAATATTTTAATATATGAAGACACTGGATGGGTTGTAAATAGCTTATTTTTACCCCTTTTTTTACCTTTTAACCGAAATGGCCCGAAAACAAAATCGAAATTAAAAAAACTGAGTCCGAGATTTTGTGCACCTTAACAGGGCGCATCTTTTGAGTAAGATCAGATTAGTAGAAAATAGTATTTGCTTTCAAAAAGTGGTACCGAACTGTCAATATTGTAGTTTTTGCTGAATTTACGCCACTTCCGGTGCCTACAGGAAACTTTACTGGTAACAAAAAAAAATGGCATTTTGAACCACGGAACATATGAACATGGTTTTATACAAATCGAACAATAAATAATTAATGTAGGACTGAAAAACTGAATTAGCCAATGGCGGCCAAGGAAAATTACGGAAACAAAAAATGTTGACTTTTTTGTTCAAATCAGATGATTCTTTAACCTTGGTTAAAATGTCATATAAAAATATTAATAAATAAAAAAGTTTTTTGTAAAAATTTAAATTTTCAAAATTTGGCGCCTAATATCTTCCAAGATTCGTCGAAAAACAAAAGTAACATAGCTATATCCCCTGTTTCTGGCTATGTCAAAATGCATCATATGCTAAAATCCAATGATTATTGTTAATATTACGGCAATATTTCAAAAAACGACATTTTCGGTGATTTCGGATATTTCGCAATGTCGCAGAATGCAGGGAATGGCTTTAATCTCTAAGTCACACCCACTTTTCCAGTAAAACTGAAGAAATTGTATCGATTCGACAAGAAGGTGCTGAGATATAAGCAAATTGGAAAAGAAAAATTAACAATAATAAGAAGAATAATAATAAGAATAATTTTAACAAAAACAATAGTGTTTCACACAAGCTACGCAGTGTGAAACCCTAATAAACAAAGCCTGAGTTGTTATTCCATACTAGTATTCATATGTATCCATGAATTATCGAAATTTATAGTCAAATTTTGGCAACTTGCATAATGCATAATCTACTTTTGCTTTCATCCAAACAAACGGAAGTTTGAATTAATTTAGTAAAAAGAAAAACTACAAGCAAATACAAATAAGTTCGTTTTTAATTATTTTATACGTAAACACTTGTCAATATATAAAAGTATATTTGTAAGCACGTGTGAATAATAAAACAATGTAGCACAAATTATTTTCCGTGAATAGTCGGGGCTCGGAAATATAACGTACGAGCAAAAGGTCACGTGGCCATTTATTATTCAGATTAGTTTATTTTTAGTGTTACCGGTACTCGCAAAAAGTAGAGACAAAACATTTTCTGTGAATTTTTATCAAACAAAAGACATTTGAAAGGAGCTAACTATTCGGATCTAAAATATCTTCTAGTCTTCAACTTTGGGTGACCTATATTGGACGTGGGAGTACAATGCCTACGTGCATGCTTGAAGTTCAAGGTCAACGCCGCCATTATTTTCGGCTATTCTTTTACCATACTTGGCATGAATTAACTCAACGAAGTTGTTTATTTACGAAATGAGCCGAGAAGGATTAACGCTGAAGGTATTCATTGCATTGATTGACTCTTTGATGGGTTAATTTATGGACGAGTAATAATTACCTCTTTGTAATCGACCGAAAATAGATTGATATATGACACCGTAGTGGCTTGTTGTTCATTGTTTTATCAATCAGCATGATAATTAACTCTTTGTACATCGGCCGAAAGTAGATTGGTACCATAGTGGCTGATTCACTGTTTTACGATTCGGCTAGATTAAAGATCAATCAGCTAAAGCCGACAAAAAACAGCCGATTAAGATCCCTGGTTGTAACCGATTATCAAACCATCACTAATGACAACGATATATTCAAAGTAGATTGTTATGCAAATGTTGGATATATCAGTCATAGTTTTTTGAGGCGCACGATCGCTCGCGAGCGCCTGCCGCGCACCTGTATGTCAGTCGAGGGGAGGTTTTTCTCCCTCGCCTTAAAATTGAAAATCGCTCTCCATATTTGTAAATCATGGACATGTATTCGATCTCCGCCATACTGTCATTGTGAAATTAAATTATTTGGTGTATTTGATTAGTATGTGATCGCACATGGTAATAAAATTCCGATGAATATGTTGCTAAAAACAGATGGCGCCATTGGTTAATTTAACTGAAATGAAAAGTAGAACTCTCGCGAGACGTGAGAAATTACGAGAGATGGCACGTAAAAATTTCCAATGCGAATAATTTCGGAAGAAATAGATTATATTTTGATGGAATTTTCAAGCGTTTATGATTATATTTTGAATGGGGGTTATGTTTTCTAAAAATAATTATATAAGCTAAATGTATTTAGAAATTTCGACAAGTATTTCTACTGGAATACCGTAAGTAGATATAGACGACAGCAGAAATTTTACTTGACCGTACGACTACGAACGAATGATATTATTTAGCAGACGATGTAAACAGGAATGACCCCTTGCACCAAGTTATTGATCTTAAGAACCATTTTCCATATACAGAAAACTAATCACTCTTCTTAATATCAGATCACTCTCCTCAACTCCTAAATCACTCTTCTTATCGAAACTGGGAGAGCTTTTTTAGGAGAGCGATTTTTTCAATTTCTTCATTTAAGGGGAGCTTTTTCCGACTCTCCTCTAAAATACAAAAAACAACGACTGATATATGTAATAAAATTCGGAGGCACATTCATACTTCCAGATAATTGAGTTAATTGAGTATTTGCGACATGATGTCTTATCCAGCATATTGTATCGATCACGTACAATTCCGGAATTGACAGGAGTCAACTGTACTTGTACTAAATACAATTCAGTGCTTGCCACGAGGAATCTCTGCCTGAGTACTCAATTACTCACGCAAAAAAAGATTCTGTGTGAGTTAGGCAAGTAACTGAATTACTCACACAAAATTTTCCTAGGAGAGTAAAATTATAATAGAGACCAAGAACTCTGGCAAATAACAGTACATTAGTTAACTGCCATTCCAGAGATGCAAGACTTTATTTATTTTCTAATGTTCTTCACTAGAAGTGAGCCTTCTTGTCAAATGTAATATTAAATATTACTAATATTAATTCAATACTTGAATTATTCATACTCGCATAGGGCGAGATTAATTTAATAAAGAATAATAATAGAATATTTTGGCCAATGAAAATATTAGTAGTTTACTTTAAAAAAGATAGGTTGCCAGGCAACGAAACCTACGCCCACAGCAGCTAAATCGTCCGGGCAGTCAACAAGGGTTGTCGCATATTTTTACTTTTTTTGGTAATGAAACATTTGTAATACACTAAATCTGATTAAGAGTAACAACTCATTATGTAATTATCAGAAAATCATTAGAATTTGTTTGCTTTTTATAAAGTTTTACCCCACGCTAACAATTAGTATAGGAAACATTTAATATCATGGATTTAGCAGTTCAGTTACCAAATTCATTGAAAATCAAAATACTTGTTCGTTTCAACACCTTAAACTCTGTGTATCAATCTGAAGTCAATCGGATGATAAGTTTGGCCTCTATAGCATCACAAGGTTTTTTGAAGTGATCAAGGGAGACAACTCTGGAAGTAATTACTTGAAATCACTCAAAATCAATAGGCTTCTTCGTCTCATGACCTTAAACACTGTGTATAAATTTAAAGTCAATCGGATATTAACTTTAGCCTCTAGAGCGTCCACAAGCAATTGTGGACGCCCGACCGACGGACGGATGGGGGCGACGACAATATACGACCACATTTCAATGTGGGCGTATAAAGATAGGCTGGCACTGCCAGGCAGGATACGCCCACATTTTCGAGAGATGGACAGAGAACAAGCAATACTGAAAGTGATTTTTCCTACATCATGAAGTCCTGTATTTCATACTGTATTGGGAGCAGCCATTTAGTTGGTCAGTTCCAGTCTGATATTAATGAAATTCGAAGCCGACAATGATTATGGTGTGACGGTACACAACCTAGAAATGTGACTTTTCATCAAAATCGGATAAGAATTGTGACCTGTAGACAGTCCACAACCATGATATACCATATTTTTTACGGCGACCATTTCGTCCGGCAATTTTGGTACGATTTTCACGAAATTAGAACTCAACCTTCCTCATCAAAATCGAATTAAAATTGTGACCTATACAGGGTTCACAACCATGATATATCATTTTTTTAACAGTATTCGCATACAAACGTCGGCCATTTTGTCTGTCAATTTTGGTCCGATTTTCCCGAAATTCAAACTCAACCTTCCTTACAGTTTAACGGTGATATAATCAAACGTTTTTTTAAATTGGATAATAATTGTGACCTCCAGAGGGAACACAAGCTAAAGAAAGGGGGATTTTGCGTATAACCAGGGGCCATAATTCAGGAAGTTACGATCCGATATGCGCAATTATCGAAAAGAACCAAGATCTTTGGGTTATAACCATGAATTTCAAGTTTCATCAAAATCGAATCAAAATTGTGACCTCCACAGGGTCCACAACCTTGATATACCATTTTTTTAACAGTATTCACGCACAAACGGCGGCCATTTTGTATGGCAATTTTCGTCCGATTTCCCCGAAATTCGAACTCAACCTTCCTTATGGTGTAACGGTAATATAATCAAACGGTTTTTTTTTAAATCGGATAATAATTGTGACCTCCAAGCTAAAAAAAAAGACGATTTTGCGTATAATCAGGGGCCATAATTCAGGAAGTACAGTTAAGATTCGATATGCGCAAATATCGAAAGGAAGCAAGATCTTTGGGTTATAACCGCAAATTTCAAGTTTCATCAAAATTGAATCAAAATTGTGACCTCCACAGGGTCCACAACCTTGATATACCATTTTTTAACAGTATTCGCGTACAAACGGCGGCCATTTTGTATGGCAATTTTCGTCCGATTTTCCCGAAATTCGAACTCAGCCTTCCTTAGGGTGTAACAGTGATATAACCAAACATGAAAATGTGGGCGTATAAAAACCTTGTCGTTTGGGGTCATATTCATCTTTATGACATACATTATCCTGTTTAGCAGGATCTGAGGGTTTTCAAAAATAAGTCCCAACCCATTGGCATTTGTAATGTGCATTTGATGTTCGAAAATCGTAGAATGCAACTAACTGTCGCCACACATTGTTGACCGTGACATTGTCTGCTGTGTAATAACAGTAATTTAATAGCACTTGTAAATGCGGCAATCCAAATACTTCTCGGCATTTCTAACTATATTCTAGCTTGTTTAATATTTATTTTAATAAGAAACCAACATTAAACATATAATCATAAAGACTAGAAAATGACATATATTCGTTACAACAATTTACAAATTTTCATATCTCGTAATATTTCTCGCATTGTCTAATCAATGTTTACTTTATTCTATTCTTAGTAACGTTGTGAAATCGTATTCTTATCGTCTGTTGGTCTGCTGTCTTGTATTTTATCGTAGATATTGAATTGAACAAGCCAACAGTGAGGCTGATGTCCCCCGCCGAAATCCCAAAATAAATAGATGACACATATTAATTAATCGCACATTTATTTTTTTCAAATGTATCGAGCAATCAAACTGTACACGAAGTGTCATCCAAAAGTGTTTTATAAAGAAAAATGCTAAAACCGACGAGAAAAATGAAAATGTATCCTAGTTAGGGGGACCCTAAAGGCAGACAAAAGGGCCGCCACGCTTGACATAAGGGCCCCTCTGGCCAAGGGAAAGGGCCCTCGTGTCTGAGTCAATCGTTTCTATACACTGTTACTGTCAAATCCATTACTGAATGAGAATGAGAATGCAGTCACTGTATTGGCATAAAAATCATCAATCAAGATAAACGGAAGTTATCTTGTCCCAAAGTCTCAACCAATCAATTTGCTTATCTCTGCCTACCCTAAGAAGAAAATGCTCATCTTCGAACTCCATCAAGGCATTGACCTAATAAGCATACACACCAATTTTGAACATTTTAACTCAATTCGAAGGAGAGTTAATGTTCCAAAGTCTCAGCAAATCAAATAGCTTATCGCTCTGCTTACCCTGAGCAGAAAATGCTCATTATCGATCTTAGTCAAGGTATTACTATAATGAAACTATACACCAAGTTTCATCACTCTCACTTAATTAGAACTAAAGTTATCGTGCCCCAAAGCATCAACAAATCAAATTGCTTATCTCGGCTTACCCTAAGCGGAAAATGCTCATCTTCGAACTCCATCAAGGCATTGACCTAATAAGCATATACACCAAGTTTGAACATTTTAACTCAATTACACTAGGGACCGGGAATCTTCAAGTTTTTACGAAAAAAGGTAAGAAACTACCCTTATCATCTACAATCTAATACACATCAAGAATGTGTTAAATACCGTCAAGATTCATCAAAAACCGCCCAGTTTGTGCTACCGTGTAGATTTAGAAACACCGTCTAGTTTTGTCATCAATCGTCTACTTTACGACCGTCCAGTTTCTCGGGATGTTTTAGATTTGAAAGGGGTTTAGTTTTTAGCAAGGCCTTATTTTCCCGTACGTTGTCTAGAAATGAACAGAGTGTTTAATTACTAACGGCGTTTAGTTTTTACGCCAAATTACCACTTTACCGAGAGCCGTCTAGAAACTTACGGGTGATTAGAAATGCAATGCCGTTTTCTTTTCATGTCTTTTAATTAGTTTGCCCGGTGTCATCTAGAAAACGTACGGCGTTTGTTTTTGTGTGAAATATTTAATTTCTATCTCCCAATTTTAGAAACTGTGTTCCGATTTAGAATCTTAGCATAGTGTCTAAAATTCTCGAATGAATTGCATATTTGTTGAATATCTTCTGTATTGCCGACGTCCGTTGGGAAACGTCCATTTGCAATGAATTATTTTCCCGGAGTAAATAAAACTCAACGATTTATTTGTTTGAAATTAACGAAACAAATGGAGGTATATCTTGTTTCTTATAATCTTGTTTTCTGGGTTATTTACCCGCTCCAGTCATCAATAACAAATGTATTTGTGAATTTACAAATTAATGCGTGCAGTACTCATTGCGACCACAATGACGTAATTTTCGACATTTATCAAGGCGCATTCGGGGGACTGTTTTCGTCAACATTTATTTTTGTATCCCGTGGAAATGTTGAAGAAATGCAGAAGGAGAGGAATTGTTAACAGGCACAGTTTTCCCCCATTGACACGGACATGGACCGCAAATCGTATCTAAATATATTTCTTACCTGGGTCGTAATATATCATCACTAATAGATAAATCACATACCTAATATAAGCATATAATAATATGATGATAAAAAGTCGGCCACAAGCTTTTGAGCGGCCTTGTAAATAAATAAAGTAAATCATGCAGACATATATTACTACACCGCTACCGCACGATCCAGTCATTGTTTTACAATTCATACTGTCGATTCATGCACGCTTTTCACATGGAATTGTTCTTTGATGTTGCTAGATGACACACAGTGACGTCGGCAATACAGAAGATATTTATAAAATATAACGGCGACGAAACTTACAGGTTATCATTAGTTGCAAGATTTCTTGTTTTATAATTTTGTTTTCGATATAGATTACAGCATCTGATATCAATCGAGATTAAAATACATCGGATAATCAAAATGAGGTTGGACCGGATATCGGTAAATAACGAAACTATGTTCCGATTTAGAATCTTAGCATAGTGTCTAAAATTCTCGAATGAATTGCATATTTGTTGAATATCATCTGTATTGCCGACGTCACTGTGTGTCATCTATCAACATCAAAGAACAATTCCGTGTGAAAAGCGTGCATGAATCGACAGTATGAATTGTAAAGTCATATCGCCGACAATAACATGTAATTATATTTTGAACTGTGCCTGTTAACAATTCCCCTCCTTCTGCATTTCTTCAACATTTCCACGGGATACAAAAATAAATGTTGATGAAAACAGTCCCCCGAATGCGCCTTGATAAATGTCGAAAATTACGTCATTCGTGGTCGAAATGAGTACTGCACACATTAATTTGTAAATTCACAAATACATTTGTTATTGATGGCGGGAGCGGGTAAATAACCCAGAAAACAAGATTATAAGAAACAAGATATACGTCCATTTGTTTCGTTAATTTCTAATAAATAAATTGTTGAGTTTTATTTACGCCGGGAAAATTGTCAATTAATTGTAAATGGACGTTTCCCAACGGACGTCGGCAATACAGAAGATATTCAACAGATATGCAATTCATTCGAGAATTTTAG
Source organism: Patella depressa (assembly GCA_948474765.1). NCBI lineage: Eukaryota > Metazoa > Mollusca > Gastropoda > Patellidae > Patella > Patella depressa. The sequence continues at coordinate 39,792,150 of OX419720.1, read as the reverse complement.
ACACTATGCTAAGATTCTAAATCTGATCATAGTTTCTAAAATTGGGAGATAGAAATTAAATATTTCACACAAAACAAACGCCGTACGTTTTCTAGATGACACCGGGCAAACTAATTAAAAGACATGAAAAGAAAACGGCATTGCATTTCTAATCACCCGTAAGTTTCTAGACGGCTCTCGGTAAAGTGGTAATTTGGCGTAAAAACTAAACGCCGTTAGTAATTAAACACTCTGTTCATTTCTAGACAACGTACGGGAAAATAAGGCCTTGTCTAAAAACTAAACCCCTTTCAAATCTAAAACATCCCGAGAAACTGGACGGTCGTAAAGTAGACGATCGATGACAAAACTAGACGGTGTTTCTAAATCTACACGGTAGCACAAACTGGACGTTTTTTGATGAATCTTGACGGTATTTAACACATTCTTGACGTGTATTAGATTCTAGATGATAAGGGTAGTTTCTTACCTTTTTTCGTAAAAACTAGAAGATTCCCGGTCCCTAGTGTTAGAAGGAGAGTTATTGTGTTCCAACAACCGACCAATCAAATTGCGTATCGCTCTGCTTACCCTGAGCAGAAAATGCTCATTACCGAACTTAGTCAAGGTATTACTGTAATGAAACTATACACCAAGTTTCATCACTCTCACTTAATTAGAACTAAAGTTATCGTGTCCCAAAGCATCAACCAATCAAAATGCTTATCTTTGCTTACCCTAAGCTGAAAATGCTCATCTTCGAACTCCATCAAGGCATTGACCTAATAAACACATACACCAAGTTTGAACATTCTAGCTCAATTAGGAAGAGAGTTATTGTGTCCCAAAAAGTGTGACGGACAGACGGACAGACAGACAGACGAACCCATTTTAATAGTCCCAACTTTCTTTGAAAGGCGGGGGACAATTAAAAATCAAATGACTAAAGTTTCCAGAAATGATTGCGCAAGTAATGCCTTACTCTCGCGAATAACATTAAAAGCGAGTCGAGCGTGCGCCCGAGTAATGAATCGCACCTCCTAAAGAGGTCTGCAATTTATACAAATCAAAATTGATTAGCATAAGAAAGGAAGATTTGATTAATTATATGTGGGAATTAGAGGTGTAAATTATATAACAGAACTTACTATAGCTCCTGGGGGCGGAGCTGAATTGTGTGGAGGAGGAAAGAAGGCTGGATTAACATGCGGTGCAGGAGGGGGTACACCCATGTGTGGAGCCGCCGAAACTGGTGGAGGAAGATTTGGAGGCATTCCTGGAACAGCACCCACTGAAATAACAGACAATTGTGAGCAATATTTCAAAACATATGCTTACAGCAGCTGGATTGTCCAAGCAGTCCGTCCACAAGGCAAAATCTTTTGAGACTGTACAATATCATTGCTGAAATTCTATAGCAAGGCTTGACTATTCATGTTGCATGATGCAAAATTATTGGGCAAGTAGAGAAGCCTAGTCGAACCATCCCTCAGGAATAAAAAGTACATATTGTCACGATCCGACATCGTACAGGATCGTGACAATATGTCAGATGTCACAGAGTGTCGGAATACCCAGTTTTGTCAAAACCAGAAATATTGTAACTTCGAAAACCGGAAGTATTATTACAATGTTGCTTCGAATCCCCCGAGTGTTGTTCCCTTTAATACTTTAAAGATAGGCTGGCACTGCCAGGCAGGATACGCCCAGATTTTTGAGAGATGGATAGAGAACAAGCAATACCGAAAGTGATTTTTCCTACATGTACATCATTAAGTCCTGTATTTCATACTGTATTGGGAGCAGCCATTTTGTTGGTCAGTTCCAGTCTGATATACATGAAATTCGAAGCCGACAATGATTATGGTGTGACGGTACACAACTAAGAAATGTTACTTTTCGTCAAAATCAGATAAGAATTGTGACCTGTAGAGAGTGCACAACCATGATATACCATATTTTTACACTATTTGCGTACAAACGGTGACCATTTCGTGTGGCAATTTTGGTACGATTTTCACGAAATTCAAACTCAACCTTCCTAACGTATGTACGGTGCAACAATAATATAATCAGAGTTTTTTTTATAAATCAGATAATAATTGTTCGAGAGATAGACAGAGAACAAGCAATACCGAAAGTGATTTTTACTACAATCAAAGGCCATAATTTATTAAGTTATAATTTGATATGTGCAAATATCGAAAAGAATAAAGATCTTTAGGTTATAAACAAGCATTTCAGGTTTCATCAAAATCGAATTAAAAATTGTGACCTCTACAGGGTCCACAACTTTGATATACCATTTTTCACACTGTTCGCGTACAAACGGCGGCCATTTTTTCTGGCAATTATGGTCCGATTTTCTCGAAATTCGAACTCAACCTTCCGTAGGGTGTAACGGTGAAAGAGTCAAACGTTTTTTTAAATCGGATAATAATTGTGACCTCCAGAGGGACCATAGGTGATTTTTCGGACAATCAGTGGCCATAATTCAGGAAGATTCGATCCGATATGGACAAATAACGAAAGGAACCAAGATCTTTGGGTTATAACCATGCATTTCAAGTTTCATCAAAATCAAATTAACATTGTGACCTCTACAGGGTCCACAACCATGATATACAATTTTTTAACAGTATTCGCATACAAACAGCGGCCATTTTGTATGGCAATTTTGGTCTGATTTTCCCGAAATTCGAACTCAACCTTCCTTACGGTGTAACGGTAATATTATCAACCGTTTTATTAAATCGGATAATAATTGTGACCTCCAAGCTAAAATTGTGACCACCAGAGGGACCACAAGCTAAAATAAGGCGATTTTGCGTATAATCAGGGGCCATAATTCAGGAAGTTACAATCCGATATGCGCAAATATCGAAAGGAACCAAGATCTTTGGGTTATAACCATGAATTTCAAGTTTCATCAAAATCGATTTAAAAATGTGACTTTTACAAGGTCCACAAACCATGATATACAATTTTTTAACAGTATTCGCGTACAAACGGCGGCCATTTTGTATGGCAATTTTCGTCCGATTTTCCCGAAATTCAAACTCATCCTTCCTTAGGGTGTAACGGTGATATAATCAAACGGTTTTTTAAATCGGATAATAATTGTGACCTCCAGAGGGACCACAAGCTAAAAAGGGTGATTTTTCGGACAATCAGGGGCCATAATTCAGGAAATTACATTCCGATAGGTGCAAATATCGAAAGGAACCAAGATCTTTGGGTTATAAACATACATGTCAAGTTTCATCAAAATCGGTTCAAAATTGTGACCTCTATAGGGTCCACAAGCTAAAAACGTGATTTTTCGTACAATCAGGGGCCATAATCCATGAAGTTTTCATCCGATACATGCCAATATCGAAAGGAACCGAGATCTTTTGGGGATAAACCTATATTTCAAGTTTCGTCAAAATCGGATAAGAATTGTGACCTGTAGAGAGTCCACAAACAAATTGTGGACGGACGGACAGGGGCGACGACAATATACGTCCACATAAAAATGTGGGCGTATAAAAATGATAAAATTTTCTTTCATTCAAAATTTCCTAACATAATTTTTATTTCATTCAACATGCGTAGGCATTTTGAATAGGTCAGGTATGACGTTAATTTATCTTCTTCGGCATCATCAGATGATTGCACGCTTGTGTTTGCTATCACGTGTTCATTGATAATCTATCGTCCTATGTCACGATTCGGTGAAATCTGTAGGGTTAACAAACATTGAGGTGAAGTGAGCGAACGTTACGTTCTCAGCGGCCGTTTTATGACCTTGACCGACCCTCATCGACGCGAAAACTGCGGTCTGACGTTCTAACATCTGACGTCAACTGGCAGACTATCGCCATTGAAGAGACGACCATTGTCATGATCGGTCGCATTATTTCTGTTACCTTTTTTTTTTTTCAAATCATTTTTAACAGGCCCGGGACTGTACAGCGCAGTGGACGCTTACGGCTGGCCTACAGCGCAGTGGACGCTTACGACTGGCCCCTGGATCCATTCACTTGATTTGATATTTTCCGCAGGTATAGGTTTTTGTTTTTCGTGTAGTGCGGTCCTCCTGCACATACTATTAAAATACTACGGGGCGTTTGTTATACATTTCTGTGTTTAGTTAACCCCAGCTATTGAAGTCCTCTCATTTCAGTTCAACGTGGACAAACTTGGGCTACGTTATTCGGGTTCAATCGGCATGCGCAACAAATGTTTGTAACAGGTGCTAGGAATAATTTGTACGACCGAATTCGTGGGAAAATTCGTAGATATTCTTGAGTATTTGTCGCAATTACTGTCTTACAAGAGATTATAAAATCATCAAGGTAATCAACAAAGCCCTACACGATAGCGACTTTTAATCTTACCGATAATTGATTGGTGATCGCTTGTTAATCTTTAATGGCTTCACACCCATCAAGTTTTAATCTAACGGACAATTGATTGGTAATTGCCTGACACCTACCGATTTAAGGCGGGATTATACGGCGACTATTCAATGGAAATTATGTGACAGGACGGCTGATTGATGTCGTACTCCGGAACTGACAGAATCCGGACTTATCAGATTTTTTTGGGCTGAAGTAATAAGGAAATAAATCGGGACATGAAAATCATGTCAAATGCCTGTCACAGAAATCCGGAGTGATCAGACATCGGATGTGACAGAGTCCACTGTAATTGTATTCCATGGAATAATGATCTACACATATTTCCAGTTCAATGACATAGAGCCCCCCACAGAAACCATTTATACTGCACGAACCTTGAACTTTGCAAATCCATTACCACAGGTAGACATATTAGATTAAAAGAGCAAAACTTGGGTTTTCACAACCATCAAGGAATCTAACAGGCTCAAATTAGTGCCAAAATATGCAGGGTATTACCATGTGTCACAGCTCGGAGCTGTCAGCTCCATTGCCCGTGTTGGTAGACAGTCGTTTTTTTCCGGATTTCCCAGTTAACATTGAGGATTAGATTTACGTAAAGTTTATGTCATTATGGTTTGATTTTTGTTAGCGTCCAAAAATGGTAAAATTTTATGGTTAAATTCATATTACGTCATAACGGTTATGATTACTTTTACAGCCGAAAACGAAGTAAATCTAACATAAATTTTATGATGGTTTTCTAACAAATTTTTGTCGCTTCGAATATTTCTTGACAAAACAAGCCAACAGTCAGGCTGATGTCAAACCATACTGCAAGTCTCATCACTCTCTATCAGATGGAATAACGGTTATCTTGTCCCAAAGCACCCACCAATGAAATTGCTTATCTCCGCTTAGCTTTAGCTCGAAGTCAGTCAAGACATCACCTCTGGCTTGCGGCTGTGGTTTCGATCCCTGGTGTGAGCGTATGTGGCATGGAGATGGGGGCGCCTTCTTAATCTCGTGGGTTTCCTCCCACTGCTAAAGACCCCCATGCGCAAGCGAATTATTGAAGTAAATTTAAACCGTATGCAAGTCCCGAAATGACCTAGTCTGTGTCGAGTGGATATTACATCCCATTTCTCTCTCTCTCAGTCAAGACATTCACCTGATGTACATCTACATCAAGTTTAAACATTCTACCTCAATTAAAAGCATAGTTGTTATGTTCCAATGTCTTGACCAATCAAATTAATTATCGCTCCTTAGCTTAATGATCTCTGTCGAGGGTAGTTGTTCAGGTTTGTAAGGACTTCTTCCTTGTGGTCTAATTCTTTTTGGAGGTATTCTTTTTCACAGATGTTGACAGCACGGCTAAAGGTGATGGAGCAAGACGGTGTGATCTTCATTCTGACGGAGAATTACAAAGACATCATCTACTTTGCGGGGGCCAAATTGTTGGTTGGATGGGTGAGGTAGTAATCGTTCCCCCAGGAGAAATATGTGGAATTTATACAGGATTTAGTTAAGTTAACTATATCTTCTGTGATGAGATTGGTATCAAGTCAGTTCTCCATTGAGGTGAGCCTTTAACGTAGTGCTGCTAAGGCTTCATCACGGGGGGAGGGGGATATTGGTAAAGAGGTCTATTACATCATATGACAGGATTTGTATATCTATTATATTGCCAAGTTAGGGGGTTCTAGACACTTTAGAAGTATATAAACGACGGAGCTGAAAACCTTTTTCCAGATTTTTTTGAGGGGGTCAGTTTCCCACCACTGGTCCACTTGACATGGAATGACCCTATTTACAAAATCTCGCTGGGATAAATTCTGTGAATGTGCCCATGAATGGCTAAAACTTGATGGGCGAGGGAAATGGATAGCTTCGAGCGATATAATCAAGGCAACAAGGACGCGACAATAAAATTGTGTCTGCCCGTAATCGTATAGAGAAAGAAAGATAGGTTGCCAGGCAACGAAACATACGCCCACAGCAGCTAAATCGTCCGGGCAGTCAACAAGGGTTGTCGCATATTTTTACTTTTTTCGGTAATGAAACATTTGTAATACACTAAAAACTGATTAAGAGTAACAACTCATTATGTAATTATCAGAAAATCATTAGAATTTGATTGCTTTTTATAAAGTTTTACCCCAAGCTATTAGTATATACATGAAACATTTAATATCATGGATTTAGCTGTTCAGTTATCTAAATTCATTGAAAATCAAAATACTTGTTCGTTTCAACACCTTAAACTCTATGTATCAATCTGAAGTCAAACGGATGGTAACTTTGGCCTCTATAGCGTCACAAGAATTTTTGAAGTTATCAAGGGAGATAACTCTGGCAGTAATTATTTGAAATCGCTGAAAATCAATAGGCTTCTTCGTCTCATGACCTTAAACACTGTGTATAAATCTAAAGTCAATCGGATATTAACTTTGGCCTCGAAATCGTCCACAAGATTTTTTGAGGTGATCAAGGGCCATAACTCTGGCACTAACTATCGGAAATCGCTGAAAATCAATAGGCATCTTCGTCTTATAACCTTAAACACTGTGTATAAATTTAAAGTCAATCGGATATTAACTTTGGCCTCTAGAGCGTCCACAAGATTTTTTGAAGTGATCAAGGGCCATAACTCTGGTAGTTATTATCGGAAATCGCTGAAAAACAATAGGCTTCTTCGTCTCATGACCTTAAACACTGTGTATAAATTTAAAGTCAATCGGATATTAACTTTAGCCTGTAGAGCGTCCACAAGCAATTGTGGACGCCGTCCGATGGACGGACGGACGGACGGACGGACGGACGGGGGCGACGACAATATACGACCACATTTCAATGTGGGCGTATAAAAATTAAAATCCCTGGCTACAAGCCAACCAGGGAGTAGCGAGAGTGTAGACGATCTGTGACCTAGCTCTCTAAAGAAATTACGATCGTACCGTCACTTCAGCCACTCCAGAAGCAACAACAAAGAGTAAATCGGTGCTGCCTGTTGTGTATATTATATGACAGATTTGTCAGTGTTGGAGAAAATAGGAAGAGGGATGTATTAACCCAGACTCGGACCCAAACAGCAGGTAGGCCTAATCCTAATGTTACTTACTGAGTAAATGTATAACTATTACTAATAAATATTAAATATATTCATCATACACTGTCCTACAGTTTTTAATTATTGTGTTGTTGTTTTTGTTGTAAATGGAATCAAAAGTGCTACATGTACTGCGATCACTGTAAAATTGTTATGAAGCTAGCCAGTGAAGCCCTTTACCCCATTTGTTGATTTGGCACAGTCATTGGTAAAAGTGTTGCACATTCGCTTCCACAAGGGATGAAACACAGAGAAGTTAACTTGTTTTTTATTTTCTTTGCCCACTTGCAGGTGCCCTGCTAAGACGATCTGTCTCTAGACCTTTTCCGCTCACACAAAGGATCTGAACCACAACCGCATGCCAGAGTTGACGAGCCAGGTACATGTAGGCCTCAAAGTGACATTCCCTCCCCCCACACTCAACATTCAACGCTATATATGGTGTATATTTTCTTTGCAAATTTGTTTGTAGGCAAACTGTTGAAAGCTGCTGAATTGAAAGAGGATGAAGATATCAAAGGGCAAGATTGTGTGACCATTGAGGTCAGATATCACCAAAAATGTTATAAGCTAAAGACCCCACGCGCAAGCGAATTATTGAAATAAAATTAAACCATATGTTAGTCCTGAAATGACCGAATTTGATGTTAATACATTTAGTGACAGTGATGAGGAAGATTAACTTTGATGACATTTGATGTGCAGAGTAACTGTTTAATTTTGATTTTCAATGATTGTTTCACTGTAATAAATAATTTCGAAACTGTTCATCCTGTTTTCTAACCTTTCCCTTCATACCAGCCCAGATACAGAATTATTTTTTTTAACTTATATCTACATGTATGTTTGTAATTTGAGCATTAATGATATCCGAAATAGTAGTTCACAGCTACATGTACAGTTGTAAAAATACTGTAGTGGCTAATTGAAAGGGAACATGTATGTGGGTTTAGAATGTTTATCTTAATGGAAAAAAATCATGTGGTTCAATGTGTTATAAAGTGGTACTGATCTCCATTATTTCAAAAGCATATCACTCAACTACTGTCAAACATATCCCCTGGCTAGGATATGCTACAAATCGACTCTAGCATGTTCCATACAAGCGATAATTTCTGAGCAAACATCCAACAACCAACCCTCAAAGGCCCCTGAGATCCAAGAAACAAAATAATTATTAGGCTTGTGTGCCCACACCTGGTCTTGTGCGTCATACAAAACTAGAAGTCCCCATACACCTGATAGTCTATCAATTCCAGACACTTGACAGAAAGGGAGATAACTCTTTTTTACCATTAATGGATTTCCAGAATCCTTTATTCACCCATTACATTTGTGTTTTGAGAATTCTTATTTACACCAAAATCTATCCAATAAACTGTTCATTTCCAAGGATGAAGGCATGAGGTGCTTTAGCAACTATTTAATTTTATGTCAACTTCAGAATTGTTAGTACAAAAATAGCATTTATTTGACAATTTTGACGAATTTCATCTGGCCCTAAATCAATAAATTGCAAACATTTTGCTTGGAACTCCCGGATTTTGTGTTTCTGGCGTCATAAGCTTTCCAAAAATGTATAGTTTTTCTTTTAGGGAAGACCGTGTAGCGGAATTGTATTTCTAAGCTAGCTAGAAATTTTGGCTGCAGGCCTACTAATAGCTACTGTAAATTTTCCCGCATTTATACGGCTCTAACCAATGAAAAATTATTGTTGTGTGGTCCTCAACTCAACCCGAGGACCACATTTTTGTAAAGAGTATTTTTATGTATAAAAAATATTTTTTAAATTATTTGCAATTTTGTAGAGGGTATTAGGATTAACAATAATCCTCTAATTAGCTTAGGGAGATGGGCCCTGCTGGTTCAATGAGCTTAGGGTAGTTAATCTTTTAATTGGCTCAGGGTTAAATGGGTTAACAGGTGGTTATTGCAAATAAAAGTAAGGCAATTTTGGTATATATTGAAAGTAGATATCTCCAATCTTACTAGAAAAATACTGGATTCCCTGAAAAACACTCATTGAGCGTATACAGGACAAAAATGTAAGGGTTCCCCTAATCAACAGCCTGCCGATTAGGTCTACCCCCACGCGCGGCGTTGAAGGCTACACAAGTACATAGAGCGCTTTGCGTACATGTTGATAAACTCTATAAAGAGTAAGGCCTACAACACTTTCTCACATAAAAATCACGGAAAAAGACGCAGGCAGTGGATAATGTGAGAATTTAATTAGGATTCGATATTTTAAGTTTCTTTGAAATCGGTAAAAACCTACTTCTTCAGAGAATAAGCTACAAAAATGATGCAGTTGAAATACAAGGTTAGTCACGGTAACAAGTGATGTCATAATGTAAATATGACGTCATAACATTGATGACATAATAATTATAAAGGATGTAAAGTTAAAAAATAGGTTGCCAGGCAACGAAACATACGCCCACACAGCAGCCAAATCGTTCGGGCAGTCAACAAGAGTTGTCGCATATTAAGGAATTATCAAAAAATCATTAGAATTTGTTTGGTTTTTATAATCAAACATTGTTTTTTAAATCAGATAATAATTGTGATCTCCAGAGGGACCACAAGCTAAAAAGGGTGATTTTTAATACAATCAGGGGACATAATTCAGGAAGTAATGACCCGATAGGCGCAAATATTGAAAGGAAGTAAGATCTTTGGGTTATAAACATACATGTCAAGTTTCATCAAAATCGATTCAAAATTGTGACCTCTATAGGATCCACAACCTTGATTTAACATATTTTCACACTATTCGTGTACAAACGGCGGCCATTTTGTCCGTCAATTCTAGTCCGATTTTCACGTAATTCATAGTCTCTCTTCATTACCATGTAACGGTGATAAAGTCAAACTTTTTTTTAAATCGGATAATAATTTTGACCTCCAGAGGGACCAAAAGCTAACAAAAGCGATTTTTCGGACAATCAGGGGCCATAATTCAGGAAGTTACGATCCGATGGGCGCAAATATCGCAAGGAACCAAGATCTTTGGGTTATAAACATACATGTCAAGTTTCATCAAAATCGGTTCAAAATTGTGACCTCTATAAGGTCCACAACCTTGTTATAACATATTTTCACACTATTCGCGTACAAACGCCGGCCATTTTGTCCATCAATTTTCATGAAATTCGAACTCAACCTTCCTTACGGTGTAACGGTGATATAATCAAATGTTTTTTTACATCGGATAATAATTGTGACCTCCAGAGGAACCACAAGCTAAAGAAAGGGGGATTTTGCGTATAACCAGGGGCCATAATTCAGGAAGTTACGATCCCATATGCGCAAATATCGAAAAGAACCAAGATCTTTGGGTTATAACCATGAATTTCAAGTTTCATCAAAATCAAATTAAAATTGTGACCTTTACAGGGTCCACAACCTTGATATACCATTTTTTGGAACTCAACCTTCCTTACGGTGTAACGGTAATATAATCAAAATTGTGACCTCTATAGGGTCCACAAGCTAAAAACGTGATTTTTCGTACAATCAGGGGCCATAATCCATGAAGTTTTTATCCGATACATGCCAATATCGAAAGCAGCCGAGATCTTTTGGGGATAAACCTATATTTCAAGTTTCGTCAAAATCGGATAAGAATTGTGACCTGTAGAGAGTCCACAAACAAATTGTGGACGGACGGACAGGGGCGACGACATAATACGTCCACATGAAAATGTGGGCGTATAAAAAGGCGATTTTGCATATAATCAGGGGCCATAATTCAGGAAGTTACGATCCGATATGCGCAAATATAGAAAGGAACCAAGATCTTTGGGTTATAAACATGAATTTCAAGTTTCATCCAAATCGAATTAAAATTGTGACCTCCACAGAGTCCACAACCTTGATATACCATTTTTTAACAGTATTCGCGTACAAACGACGGCCATTGTGTTGCAATTTTGGTCTGATTTTCCCGAAATTCGAACTCAACCTCCCTTAGGGTGTAGCGGTGATATAATCAAACGTTTTTTTAAATCAGATAATAATTGTGACCTCCTGAGGGACCACAAGCAAAAAAGATAGGCTGGCACTGCCAGGCAGGATACGCCCACATTTTCGAGAGATGGATAGAGAACAAGCAATACCTAAAGTGATTTTTCCTACATCATTAAGTCCTGTATTTCATACTGTATTGGGAGCAGCCATTTTGTTGGTCAGTTCCAGTCTGATATTCATGAAATTCAAAGCCGACAATGATTATGGTGTGACGATACACAACCTAGAAATGAGACTTTTCGGCAAAATCGGATAAGAATTGTGACCTGTAGAGAGTCCACAACCATGATATACCATAACTTTACTCTATTCGATTACAAACGGTGACCATTTGGTCCGGCAATTTTGGTACGATTTTCACGAAATTCGAATAATTCAGGAAGTTACGATCCGATATGCGCAAATACCGAAAGGAACCAAGATCTTTGGGTTATAACCATGCATTTCAAGTTTCATCAAAATCAAATTAAAATTGTGACCTATACAGGGTCCACAACCATGATATACCATTTTTTAACAGTATTCGCGTACAAACGGCGGCCATTTTGTCTGTCAATTTTGGTCTGATTTTCCCGAAATTTGATCTCAAACCTTCCTTAAGGTGAAACGGTGATATAATCAAACGTTTTTTTAAATCGGAAAATAATTGTGACTTCCAGAGGGACCACAAGCTAAAAAGGGTGATTTTTCGTACAATCAGGGGCCATAATTCAGGAAGTTATGAATCAATGAGCGCAAATAACGAAAGGAACCAAGATCTTCGGGTTATAAACATGCATGTCAAGTTTCATCAAAATCGGTTCAAAATTGTGACCTATATAGGGTCCACAACCTTGATATAACATATTTTCACACTATTCGCGTACAAACGGTGGCCATTTTGTCCGTCAATTTTGGTTTGATTTTCACAAAATTCGAAGTCAGCCTTCATTACCATGTAACGGTGACATAATCAAACGGTTTTGTAAATCAGATAATAATTTTGACCTCCAGAGGGACCACAAGCTAAAAAGGGCGATTTTTCGGACAATCAGGGGCCATAATTAAGGAAGTTACGATCCGATGGGCGCAAATATCGAAAGGAACCAAGATTTTGGGGTTATAGACATGCATGTCAAGTTTCATCACAATCGGTTCAAAATTGTGACCTCTATAGGGTCCACAAGCTAAAAACATGATATTTCGCACAATCAGGGGCCATAATCCATGAAGTTCCGATCCGATACATGCCAATATCGAAAGGAACCGAGATCTTATGGGGATAAACCTATATTTCAAGTTTCGTCAAAATCGGATAGGAATTGTGACCTGTAGAGGGTCCACAAACAAATTGTGGACGGACGGACGTCCGGACAGACGGACGGACGGACAGGGGCGACGACATAATACGTCCACATGAAAATGTGGGCGTATAAAAAAGGCGATTTTGCGTATAATCAGTGGCCATAATTCAGGAAGTTACGATCCGATATGCGCAAATATAGAAAGGAACCAAGATCTTTGGGTTATAACCATGAATTTTAAAGTTTCATCCAAATCGAATTAAAATTGTGACCTCCACAGGGTCCACAACCTTGATATACCATTTTTTAACAGTATTTGCGTCCAAACGGCGGCCATTGTGTGTTGCAATTTTGGTCCGATTTTCCCGAAATTCGAACTCAACCTCCCTAAAAGGTGTAGCGGTGATATAATCAAACGCTTTTTTAAATCGGATAATAATTGTGACCTCCAGCTAAAAAAAAGGCGATTTTGCGTATAATCAGGGGCCATAATTCAGGAAGTTACGATCCGATATGCGCAAATATCGAAAGGAACCAAGATCTTTGGGTTATAACCATGAATTTCAAGTTTCATCCAAATTGAATTAAAATTGTGACCTCCACAGGGTCCACAACCTTGATATACCATTTTTTAACAGTATTCGCGTACAAACAGCAGCCATTTTGTATGGCAATTTTCGTCCGATTTTCCCGAATTTCGAACTCAACCTTCCTTAGGGTGTAACGGTGATATAATCAAACGTTTTTTTAAATCGGATAATAATTGTGACCTCCAGAGGGACCACAAGCTAAAAAGGGTGATTTTTCGGACAATCAGGGGCCATAATTCAGGAAATTACGTTCCGATAGCCGCAAATATCAAAAGGAACCAAGATCTTTGGGTTACAAACATGCATGTCAAGTTTCATCAAAATCGGTTCAAAATTGTGACCTCTATAGGGTCCACAAGCTAAAAACATGATTTTTCGTACAATCAGGGGCCATAATCCATGAAGTTTTGATCCGATACATGAAAATATCGAAAGCAGCCGAGATCTTTTGGGGATAAACCTATATTTCAAGTTTCGTCAAAATCGGATAAGAATTGTGACCTGTAGAGAGTCCACAAACAAATTGTGGACGTCCGGACGGACAGGGGCGACGACATAATACGTCCACATGAAAATGTGGGCGTATAAAAATTGTGACCTGTAGACTGTTCACAAACAATTGTGGACGGACGGATGTCCGGACGGACGAACAGGGGCGACGACAATATACGTCCACATGAAAATGTGGGCGTATAAAAATGTTAGAATTAATTTACAGGCAATTCATTTAAACCACTAAGCCATACAGTATTTAATCTGTAGATCCAAAGTGATTGAGCAATATTAAGTTTAGCTCTATCATTCTGAGGCATTTTATCCAGTACAGTGCAAACATAAGATTCATGACCAAGTGTATTAAAATGTGGGGCAATGTGGGGGGGGATTTTCCATTTTTTTCTATGGCTATTAAGTCTAGTGCCAAAGATAGGCTGGCACTGCCAGGCAGGATACGCCCACATTTTCGAGAGATGGACAGAGAACAAGCAATACCGAAAGTGATTTTTCCTACATCATTAAGTCCTGTATTTCATACTGTATTGGGAGCAAACATTTAGTTGGTCAGTTCCAGTCTGATATTAATGAAATTCGAAACCGACAATGATTATCGTGTGACGGTACACAACCTAGAAATGTGACTTTTCATCAAAATCGGATAAGAATTGTGACCTGTAGAGAGTCCACAACCATGATATACCATATTTTTACACTATTCGCGTACAAACGGCGACCATTTCGTCCGGCAATTTTGGTACGATTTTCACGAAATTAGAACTCAAACTTCCTCATCAAAATCGAATTAAAATTGTGACCTATACAGGGTCCACAACCATGATATATCATTTTTTTAACAGTATTCGCGTACAAACGGCGTCCATTTTGTCTGTCAATTTTGGTCCGATTTTCCCGAAATTCAAACTCAACCTTCCTTACAGTGTAACGGTGATATAATCAAACGTTTTTTTAAATTGGATAATAATTGTGACCTCCAGAGGGACCACAAGCTAAAGAAAGGGGGATTTTGCGTATAACCAGGGGCAATAATTCAGGAAGTTACGATCCGATATGCGCAAATATCGAAAAGAACCAAGATCTTTGGGTTATAACCATGAATTTCAAGTTTCATCAAAATCGAATTAAAATTGTGACCTTTACAGGGTCCACAACCTTGATATACCATTTTTTAACAGTATTCGCGTACAAACGGCGGCCATTTTGTATGGCAATTTTGGTCTGATTTTCCCGAAATTCGAACTCAACCTTCCTTACGGTGTAACAGTAATATAATCAAACGTTTTTTTAAATCGGATAATAATTGTGACCTCCAAGCTAAAAAAAAGATGATTTTGCGTATAATCAGGAGCCATAATTCAGGAAGTTACGATCCGATATGCGCAAATATCGAAAGGAACCAAGATATTTGGGTTATAACCATGAATTTCAAGTTTCATCAAAATCGAATCAAAATTGTGACCTCCACAGGGTCCACAACCTTGATATACCATTTTTTAACAGTATTCGCGTACAAACGGCGGCCATTTTGTATGGCAATTTTCGTCCGATTTTCCCGAAATTCAAACTCAACCTTCCTTAGGGTGTAACGGTGATATAATCAAACGGTTTTTTAAATCGAATAATAATTGTGACCTCCAAGCTAAAAAAAAGGCGATTTTGCGTATAATCAGGGGCCATAATTCAGGAAGTTACGATCCGATATGCGCAAATATCGAAAGGAAGCAAGATCTTTGGGTTATAACCATGAATTTCAAGTTTCATCAAAATCGAATCAAAATTGTGACCTCCACAGGGTCCACAACCTTGATATACCATTTTTTAACAGTATTCGCGTACAAACCGCGGCCATTTTATATGGCAATTTTCGTCCGATTTTCCCGAAATTCGAACTCAACCTTCCTTAGGGTGTAACGGTGATATAATCAAACGTTTTTTTAAATCGAATAATAATTGTGACCTCCAGAGGGACCACAAGCTAAAAAGGGTGATTTTTCGGACAATCAGGGGCCATAATTCAGGAAATTACATTCCGATAGCCGCAAATATCGAAAGGAACCAAGATCTTTGGGTTACAAACATGCATGTCAAGTTTCATCAAAATCGGTTCAAAATTGTGACCTCTATAGGGTCCACAAGCTAAAAACGTGATTTTTCGTACAATCAGGGGCCATAATCCATGAAGTTTTGATCCGATACATGCCAATATCGAAAGCAGCCGAGATCTTTTGGGGATAAACCTATATTTCAAGTTTCGTCAAAATCGGATAAGAATTGTGACCTGTAGAGAGTCCACAAACAAATTGTGGACGGACGGACGGACGGACGTCCGGACGGACAGGGGCGACGACATAATACGTCCACATGAAAATGTGGGCGTATAAAAAGGGTGATCGTTTGGCCTACATACTGTTTTTTTTTTACAAAATTCACAAGTTATACAATATATTACATACAAACTATGGCAATTTAAACAATTAGCTTTAATATAAAATTTGGTTTGGTCTATACTATTAATATGATTTGTGGTTTCAATAGTAGCACATGCTTTGCATTTTGGTCTATTACAAGGTTTGCATCCTCTATAAATATAGGCTGGCACTGCCAGGCAGGATACGCCCACATTTTCGAGAGATGGACAGAGAACAAGCAATACCGAAAGTGATTTTTCCTACATCTTTAAGTCCTGTATTTCATACTGTATTGGGAGCAGCCATTTAGTTGGTCAGTTCCAGTCTGATATTAATAAAATTCGAAACCGACAATGATTATGGTGTGACGGTACACAACCTAGAAATGTGACTTTTCATCAAAATCGGATAAGAATTGTGACCTGTAGAGAGTCCACAACCATGATATACCATATTTTTACACTATTCGCGTACAAACGGCGACCATTTCGTCCGGCAATTTTGGTACGATTTTCACGAAATTAGAACTTAACCTTCCTTACGGTGCAATATTAATATAATCAGAGTTTTTTTTTTAAATCAGATAATAATTGTTCGAGAGATAGACAGAGAACAAGCAATACTGAAAATGATTTTTCCTACAATCAAAGGCCATAATTCATTAAGTTACAATTTGATTTGCGCAAATATCGAAAAGAATAAAGATCTTTAGGTTATAAACAAGCATTTCAGGTTTCGTCAAAATTGAATTAAAATTGTGACCTCTACAGGGTCCACAACTTTGATATACCATATTTTTACACTGTTCGCGTACAAACGGCGGCCATTTTTTCGGGCAATTATGGTACGATTTTCACGAAATTAGAAGTCAACCTTCATCAAAATCTGTTCAAAATTGTGACCTCTATATGAAAATGTGGGTGTATAAAAAGGTGATTTTTCAGACAATCAGGGGCCATAATTCAGGAAATTACGTTCCGATAGGCGCAAATATCGAAAGGAACCAAGATCTTTGGGTTATAAACATGCATGTCAAGTTTCATCAAAATCGGTTCAAAATTGTGACCTCTATACACTAGGGACCGGGAATCTTCAAGTTTTTACGAAAAAAGGTAAGAAACTACCCTTATCATCTAGAATCTAATACACGTCAAGAATGTGTTAAATAACGTCAAGATTCATCAAAAACCGCCCAGTTTGTGCTACCGTGTAGATTTAGAAACACCATCTAGTTTTGACATCCATCGTCTACTTTACGACCCTCCAGTTTCTCGGGATGTTTTAGATTTGAAAGGGGTTTAGTTTTTAGACAAGGCCTTATTTTCCCAGACGTTGTCATGAAATGAACAGAGTGTTTAATTACTAACGGCGTTTAGTTTTTACGCCAAATTACCACTTTACCGAGAGCCGTCTAGAAACTTACGGGTGATTAGAAATGCAATGCCGTTTTCTTTTCATGTCTTTTAATTAGTTTGCCGGGTGTCATCCAGAAAACGTCCGACTACTTGACGTAATATTACGTCATATAATTTACAACCTTTCCGACTACTTGACGTAATATTACGTCAATGAGGTGTAAAGGGTTAAAATTCAGGAATTTCACCTTGACCGTCAATATAGAAGGGAAATAACTCTAAATGTTGTTTACCCTGACGATTCGTCGCGTTTCCTGTCATGTTTTTATGAAATTGTTGATTGAAATGGCCAAGCGAACAGTGGATGTTGTTTTAGCGAACCCCTGTTTCTGGGAAAGCGACAACAGTGACATAGAGCGTGCCAGTGATGATGACAGTGCGTTCGAACTAAATTCCGATGACAGCGTCAGCGAGTCTGCTTCAAGTGACTGTGATTTAGACGGTCTCGCCCGCGATGTGGATGTTGAAATTGATTTGGAACACGATGATTCGGATGAATATGATGACGATGGTGAAGCTCCTAATGAAAATGCAGTGCCGGTAAAGAATTGTGAATGGACCAAAAAATTGACTGAGCTGCCCGATGTTAGTTTTGTTTTTGAACACCTTGTTGGAGTAAATAAAGATCTCGAAGGTGTTGAACATTTTGAAGCCGTCAATTTATTCCAACTTTTATTTACTGACTATATTTTGCGAGATATTGTTGTAGAAACAAACAGGTACGCTAAACAATGTCAAGAAGGCAGACATATTCATAAAGATTGGACAAATATTTCAGTGCCCGAATTGAAAACGTGGCTAGGTCTAGTCATCGCTACTGGTATTGTGCAAAAAAAGGGTCGTATTGCCAGTTATTGGTCAAAACATTGGCTTACCCAAACACCTGGTTTCAATCAGACAATGACCAGCAAAAGATTCCTTCAAATATTGTCGTGTATTCATTTTGTAGACAATTCATCAACAACTGTAAATAAGTCAGATAAATTCTAGAAGATTAGAACACTATTAGACTATGTTGTGAAACGTTTTCAACTTGTGTACAATCCCCAACGTGAAATTGCAGTGGATGAAACTATGTTAAAGTTCAAAGGACGACTTGGAATTAAACAATACATTAAGAATAAGCCTATAAAGTGGGGAATAAAACGGTTTACTTTAGCAGAATCATCTAGTTGATATGTGCTAAACATTATACCATATGCTGGAAAAAGAGAGGACACACAATTATCTAAAACAGCTCAAATCATTGTTGACGTTTGTCAGCCTTTTCTCAACAAGGGTCACTACTTATTTATGGATAATTATTATACCAGTATAGAACTTATTGAATATCTTTCTCAAGTAAAAACCTTATCCTGCGGCACTGTAAACAGCAACCGCAAACGACTTCCATCTGATATGAAAAAAAGTGCAACTAAAAAACTAAAGAAAGGTAAAAGTTTGAAAAGAATCTCAAACAATGTTTTGGCTGTAAGCTGGAAAGACACGAGAGTTGTCAATCTATTAACAAATATCCCAGGTAGGCATATTTTTAAATAAAAATTAAAAAAATGTTATATTATACAGTTACGTTAATCAAATGTGTCTGCTGTATTGATTATAAAATGGGTGTGTATGTTGAAATGAAATAAAAAGGGGTTTAACGTCCTACTTTTTTGCACGTTTTGTATTGGCTAATTGAGACAGGCATGTGCAATGAGGGAAACTGTCTGAGTTCTCTAAAGTGCGCCCTGATGCAGCACACAAGACTTCGTTTATTGTCCCATCCAAACTACTAGGTGCTATTGCATTTCAGCCCCTCAGGTCTGTGCCACCGACACTGAATTGAAAAATCTGGATGTTCTTTCCCAGACCGGGGATCGAACCTACAACCTCCTGGTTAGTAAGTAAGCACAGTACTCGCTAAGCTACCGCAACCCCCGGAAGTGTATGTATATCTTCCATCTTTGTCAAAAACTTTTGAATATAAGTGAAACAAATAATTCGAAAATATATTAGTGAAAATTAATTTCATCAATTACGAATAAGCTAAAATTGTATTTTATTCATTTATCATTTTATTTTGTAGGTAATCTTGATGATGTTGATATACAGAGAAGAGACAAGAAACAGGGTGGTAAAGAAGTTACGATCAGCAAACCTAGGGCTATTATCACTTATATGCTGTGTCTGTACTGTTTATAGAAATCTAAATATGATCAAAATCTGTAAATATCTTTTTCTGTGATATTTTAAATTTTACCACAAAATATATAATTTTATTGTTATTGTTGATCGTGATTGTTAATTTTATCATTGTTAGCTTACTGTGCCTCACATGTAGTGAATAGCTATGATTATATTGAGACTGTAGATGGGCATTTTTCACAAAAAGATGAAATTACGGTAAAGACAAAATGCGAAAATTATTTTTAAATGATTTTAGTTTCCTTGGTTTTAAATGAAGCTCTGTTCAATGCAGATGTTGTATCTCAATTTTGAATGCAAGAAGCCAATATGTTAATGAATAAATCAACTTTATATAAATCCTAATTAGTCTTTACCGTAATCCACATTACGGTAAAGACATTACGGTAAAGACATACGAGAATACATTGACTACATGGGATAAATTACAACTGGCAGATTCACATAGATTTCTCATAATGAAATAAAATAGAGTTAATGTTTTACTTTTCTTAACCGATCAGGCTAATGAAGGCGGACACACATCACGCATTGACTCTTCATCAAATTCCAACTGCCAGAGGTTCTTGTTTTACGTGCACATATGGATTTGATTATCTGAATTACTAGACACTGTTCCTTTCAGGTCCTCTGTCCTGTGCTACTGACAATGGGTAGGGTAGGGTAGTGTATTGGGGCAGGGTAATAGACAATCCTGTTGAAGTTGATACGTCAACACCAGGATTGAACATCAGACCTCATGTTCGGTAGCAAGCAGCTGTGACTCAGTGGTTAAGGCACATGCATACTAACAAGGATATCTTGGATTTATTACCAGCGCTGACTGAGAAGGTTCCTCCTGATCTTTTAGCATGATTGTCTCTTGTTATTGGTGCAGGACAGGGTCCCTGGTAAGGAATAGAGTTAAATGCAGGGGTTCTGTGTACATTTTGGCGTGCATGTAAAAGAATACTAGACAGAATTGGTAATAAGAGTATGTTGTTGTGCCGCTGTCCGGGCAAAAAAGTCCTCATAGCACACTGCAAAGTGTGTGTTCATCTTTATTAGCCCGGTTGGTGCAGAAAACTAGGACGTTAATTCCCGTTTCATTTCATTTTCCAGTAAGTGCCCCCTAACTTAAAATAAATTTGGTAACATTAAAGTTGCAATTTCATATTTTCAAGTTATATTTTTAAAATGTATTAAAATAAAGCCCTTAAATAGATTGTATCTCTATACACAGTCCTACCTTGTTAAAGAATAATCCTATAATTCTCTTTTGCCTGTTCAGAAATTGGCAAAAATATCATTTTCAACTTCAAATAAGGGTAAATGGAAAAACAAGGGAGGTAATTGTGTTATTTCCTGTGTGACTGATTTTAATGCCTGGGAAATGATGTCCATGATCGTATAATAGTGAGTTGACAACCTTTTAAGCAAAAGACATAGAAATAATTATGTTTTGACTTTCTTAGAAAATATGAAATTCCCGCTTTAACATAGATAAGTTTTATATGTTACATCAGAGTTTAACAAGTGGTACATAAACATTTCACAGCTATGGTAAAGGCAACCAGGAGGACATACTGGCATACAAATTGCATTTTGTATAAGTGATAGAGTTGTTACTGTGAGTGCCAAGGGCCCTAGTGACATCTTAAGCCATGGGCCATATGCAAGCCTATTCCGACCCTTAGTGAGCCAGCACCTTATTTACTGCACATGTTTCATAATATATGTGTATATACGTGTATTATATTATTATGTACGTAAGCCTATATGATCTCCACTTACAATCGGAGAACAAACAATCTAAAATCCTCTAAAAAGCAAAGATACCACCTCTCTTTCAATGTTTTCAATGTTCTATAAACTTGCATCAAAGAAAAGACATGTATAAGGCGAAATACATGACATAATTTTTAACTTTTAACCTAGTAATGTGTATGCTAACATTCTTATTTAGATATGGAAAACTGGATTTATTTATTTATTTCTTAAAGATACATTATGTAAGATTTAAATAAAGAGCTAACCATTCTTGCTATAAATAGATCAAAAGTAGATAATGTAAAATGAATAATTTGAAAATTTCATTCAAATTACTCTATTGCGAGCAAAGATATTAGCCTTTGAAGACGTGCGATAGTTTCAACCACCGTACTGGTTGTCGAAGCTAAGTCTCGCTCCTTCAATTTTTAGATTAAATCAAAATATGGCTGAACCGTTCTCATCAATTTAATATCAGAGAAATCTGACACCATCGAGAGTTGATTTTGGTCTCGATCAGTTAATTAATGTCTAATTAATAATTTAGATAAGATTTCAGGCCTGAAGAAAGACCTGCAACAGGCAGATTTAGTACTTGCATAATGTATGTTTAAATACTGTAGTTTGATTTTGTTCTATTTCCACTATTACTTTTCATTTATTGATATATTTTTTATATTAAAGCCGATTGTATTCAGATTTGTTTCGTAAACATTTTGACATTTCATAATTTTTAATACTGGATTTAAATGAGCCCAAATAGCAGCAGGACCATGACTGGTCTCACTACTGACAGTCCTGATACACTTTGTCACCAACTTCTTTAATTCAAGACAATAGGCCTATAGCATGGGGACTCTATGAAAGCATGTGTGTTGCAATTACATGATTAATATTGGTAACTAATTCAGGCAGTAAAGTCTTTTAGTTATTATATGTGTCATTAGCCACAAATAACATCAACAATAAGTCTAAATTTCACTTAAATCTGTCATTCTTCTAACACAAGTCTTTACCGTAATGCCAATTTGTATACGGTAAAGACAGAATGTTATGGCGGTAAAGACATAGTTTAGTGCTTGGATGTCATAGTTATAAGTACACATATGTATGGTCTAAGCCCTGGGTTGAGTGATGTATTTGCTGTATAATCTCAATAATTTATGCTTATTAATGACAAACTTTGACAATTATTGTAATGTCGGTAAAGACAGTCCAAAAGTGCGACATTCAGCTTTCAGAATTTCAAAATTTATGTTCTGTCATTCCATCACATCTTCTGGCTAAGGCTTTGTGCTAGAAGGAAAGGCAAAACAAACTGGCACTTTGAAGTTCAAAAAGTGCCCTCTATATCTAAAGGCCTAGTGAATTATCTCCCTTAAAAAAATTGTTATACGGTAAAGACACTGAATTTCAAATTTTAGGTTCAAAAATTGATGCCACATAAAAATTTACCTTTGGTTAAACTAGACATATTGTGTGTTTGATATTAAAGCTCTGTGCTATATGTTTTAAACCATTTAAATATTTATTGACTTGAATGTCATATTTAATGTTGAAAAGATGATTTTTCTCTCTCTATATAAAAATTTTACCATGTCGGTAGGGACATTTAAGGCTGTTTTTTCCACCGAAGTAAATTATATATTGGTTGTAGAAAGAAAATAGTGTGTGCCCTCCACACCTAACTATATTTCACATATTCTGTGTAAAATTTATTACCATCAGATCATTAAATGTGACAAAATATTGTGTTGACTGTTTTGACTCAATTTTGTGAAAAACACCCAGATGATATATTTTCCTTTTTTTAAAAAATAGGCATTGTTTTCGATTGGTTGCCATGGTTTTAACAAAACAGTAAACATTCAGTATTGTCGGTTTCTTGTATACATTCTATAATAATTATAAATATTTATCTAAGTTTGTCTAAAATTCCATATATTTTGCGGTGTCTGTACTATGTATAGAAATCTAAATATGATCAAAATCTGTAAATTTCTATTTTTGTGATATTTTAAATTCTACCACCAAATATCTAATTTTATTGTCATTATTGCTGATGATTGTTAATTTTATCATTGTTAGGTTATTGTGCCTCACATGTAGTGAATAAGTATGATGATATTGAGACTGTAGATGATGTAGTGTCCTTTTTTTTTAAGAAAAACCCAAATAGGCATTATTTTCAATTGGTTGCCATGGTAACACTTTCGTTTTAACAAAACAGTGAACATTCAGAATTATTGGTTTCTTGTATACATTCTATAATAATTATAAATATTATCTTGGTTTGTCTAAAATTCAAATATTATTGGTTTCTTGTATACATTCTATAATAATTATAAATATTATCTTGGTTTGTCTAATATTCAAATATATACAGTATCTGTAATATGTATAGAAATTTAAATATGATAAAATCTGTAAATATCTATTTTTGTGATATTTTAAATTTTACCACTAAATGTCCAATTTTATTGTTATTGTTGATAATGATTTTTATTTTTATCTTTGTAAATTAAATGTTATTGAATATTAATAAATATTTGAAATTTATTAATGAATTTAAATAATGGTTTACTTTTGTTATTATTCACAAGAATTTATGTATGTTGCTATGGTTACAAGAAAAGGCATAATAATTTTGGGGGAACTCCTGTTTCTAACATAATATCCACCATTCATTCTTCTTCAGGAAAATATATACTTTTTGTCAGTTCCCATCAAAAGCTTTTGCATAATGATCAAATATAAGAAAACAGTCAATTAAAATATGATTATCAAAAATAAATGGATTCCGTGGGCATTATGACGTCACGTTAATTGTAGTCTGAAAGGGTTTGTTTTTGTGTGAAATATTTAATTTCTATCTCCCAATTTTAGAAACTATGTTCCGATTTAGAATCTTAGCATAGGGTCTAAAATTCTCGAATGAATTGCATATTTGTTGAATATCTTCTGTATTGCTGACGACCGTTGGGAAACGTCCATTTGCAATGAATTGACAATTTTCCCGGCGTAAATAAAACTCAACAATTTATTTATTAGAAATTAACGAAACAAATGGACGTATATCTTGTTTCTTATAATCTTGTTTTCTGGGTTATTTACCCGCTCCCGCCATCAATAACAAATGTATTTGTGAATTTACAAATTAATGTGTGCAGTACTCATTTCAACCACGAATGACGTAATTTTCGACATTTATCAAGGCGCATTTGGGGGACTGTTTTCGTCAACATTTATTTTTGTATCTCGTGGAAATGTTGAAGAAATGCAGAAGGAGGGGAATTGTTAACAGGCACAGTTTTCCCCCATTGACATGGACATGGACCGCAAATCGTATCGTGGTCGAAATGAGTACTGCACACATTAATTTGTAAATTCACAAACACATTTGTTATTGATGGCGGGAGCGGGTAAATAACCCAGAAAACAAGATTATAAGAAACAAGATATACATCCATTTGTTTCGTTAATTTCTAATAAATAAATTGTTGAGTTTTATTTACGCCGGGAAAATTATCAATTCATTGCAAATGGACGTTTCCCACAGTCGTCGGCAATACAGAAGATATTCAACAAATATGCAATTCACAAACACATTTGTTATTGATGGCGGAAGCGGGTAAATAACCCAGAAAACAAGATTATAAGAAACAAGATATACATCCATTTGTTTCGTTAATTTCTAATAAATAAATTGTTGAGTTTTATTTACGCCGGGAAAATTATCAATTCATTGCAAATGGACGTTTCCCACAGTCGTCGGCAATACAGAAGATATTCAACAAATATGCAATTCATTCGAGAATTTTAGGCACTATGCTAAGATTCTAAATCGGAACATAGTTTCTAAAATTGGAAGATAGAAATTAAATATTTCACACAAAAACAAACGCTTTACGTTTTTTAGATGACGCCCGGCAAACTAATTAAAAGACATGAAAAGAAAACGGCATTGCATTTCTAATCACCCGTAAGTTTCTAGACGGCTCTCGGTAAAGTGGTAATTTGGCGTAAAAACTAAACGCCGTTAGTAATTAAACACTCTGTTCATTTCTAGACAACGTCCGGGAAAATAAGGCCTTGTCTAAAAACTTAACCCCTTTCAAATCTAAAACATCCTGAGAAACTGGAGGGTCGTAAAGTAGACGATCGATGTCAAAACTAGACGGTGTTTTCTAAATCTACACGGAAGCACAAACTGGGCGGATTTTTATGAATCTTGACGGTATTTAACACATTCTTGACGTGTATTAGATTCTAGATGATAAGGGTAGTTTCTTACCTTTTTTCGTAAAAACTTGAAGATTCCCTAGTGATAGGGTCCACAAGCTAAAAACGTACAATCAAGGGCCATAATCCATGAATTTTTGATCCGATACATGCCAATATCGAAAGCAGCCCAGATCTTATGGGGATAAACCTATATTTCAAGTTTCGTCAAAATCAGATAAGAATTGTGACCTATAGAGAGTCTACAAGCAAATTGTGGACGGACGGACAGGGGCGACGACATAATACGTCCACATGAAAATGTGGGTGAATAAAAAGGCAATTTTGCGTACAATCAGTGGCCATAATTCAGGAAGTTACGATCCGATATGCGCAAATATAGAAAGGAACCAAGATCTTTGGGTTATAAACATGCATGTCAAGTTTCATCAAAATCAGTTCAAAATTGTGACCTCTATACAATCAGGGGCCATAATCCATGAAGTTTTGATCCGATAAATGCCAATATCGAAAGCAGCTGAGATCTTTTGGGGATAAACCTATATTTCAAGTTTCGTTAAAATCGGGTAAGAATTGTGACCTGTAGAGAGTCCACAAACAATTGTGGACGCACGGACGGACAGGGGCGATGACATAATGCGTCCACATGAAAATGTGGGCGTATAAAAAACCCTACAAATTGATATTCATTTCATATCATGTCTGACCTTCAAATCCAGGAATGGTAGCCACAGCAATGTTTTCTATCACTAAAGACCATATAAATACTTCATATAGCACATGTCATTTGTAATATATCTCGGTAAATTAACGTTTTCTATCACTAAAGACCATATAAATACTTTATATAGCACATGTCATTTGTAATATATCTCGGTAAATTAACATCCTTAAATTCCCGCTCGAAGATTTGTTTACGCAAAACCCAGAGAACGCCTCAACTAATTGACAAATTAATTGTTTTGCCGTATTTATTTACCTGGTCACTCTAATCTTAAAACGAAACAAATCAGTTTGATTTGCTGATTTAGTATTGAAATAGACAGGATAGTAAAATTGTTTCTATTATTACTGAGTAGTGAGTGCCATGCTGCATGTCGACAGGGTCAAAGTTGAAGACACACGGGTCACTGGAACCATTCGGGGTGTGTAATTAACACCTGTAGTAAATTCTTTGGAAATACATGACATGTTAAATAATCAAAATTATCTTGTGTTTAATAATACAAAGGTATGCTTTCAAATATTTATGTCAGAACTAATCTAAAGTTTTTAAATCAACCTGATTTCAACTGGTTTATAGTGACCTGTCAAAGCGTGCAAGATGGAGAAATGAAAATGTCAAGAATGAATGAATAAGAGTAGTACAAAAAACGTCCATACAGTTTTAAGTTTTACTACAGAAAATCTATTGCTATGACTGACCTTTCCTTGGAATTTGAGAAATAAATGTGGGATGTTTTACAGTTTATTTACCTATATCATCACAAATAAGTGATGGCACTAGTCCAGGACTAGTACGACAAAATAGGTCACTAGTCTGTAAGTTATTTTTGGTAGCCCCGGGCGTCGGGCTAGTGTATTTACACGCCCCAGGGATGTCCCATTGGGTACAAAGAATATGTATGCAAAGTTTCAAGGTTATAAGGTAAGAAATGTGGCCTGTAGACGACAAACAAACAAATACTAGAAATGGGCGTGGCTCTGCCCCTGGGGGTCAGGCATGCACCAAAAACAATGGGGATCTTCCTTAGGGTAAAAGAAATAAGTATACATTATGAATGTGGACGTATAAAAATGGTGATCAGTCTGTTGACGATGCAATGGTGCCACCAAAACAATTAGTGAATCCGAATGATAAAGTGAGAGGAATCCAAAACCATTTGA
The DNA here is from genome assembly GCA_948474765.1 of Patella depressa. Lineage (NCBI taxonomy): Eukaryota > Metazoa > Mollusca > Gastropoda > Patellidae > Patella > Patella depressa. Next base: position 39,764,368 of record OX419720.1, on the reverse strand, counting down.
ATAACATAAACTTTGAGCCCTAGAGCATCCACATGATTTTTCAAAGTGATCAAGGTCCATAACTCTGGCAGTAATTATCGGAAATCACTGCAAATCAATGGGATTCTTGTCTCATGTCTTTAAACATTGTGCATAAATTTCAAGTCAATAGGATATCAACTTTAGCCTCTTTTGGAAGCAGGGTGGACAGGGGCAATGGCAATATAAATACACATTTCATTGTGAGCGTATAAAAAATATAAATAAATTTAATTACTTGGTACACCTGGTGGTCTGACCCCTGGTGGTGGTACACCAGCAGCTGGAGGGGGTCCTCTCGGATGAAATGGGGCTGAAATATAACAATTTTAAGGCATTTCTTCACTTACACATACAATAGCTGATCAAATATTAACACCATGATTTTACTTGATTTACACAACCTTTCTGTGACCTGTATAATATGATCTTTCCTATCAAAGACTTAGGTAGGACTCTTTTCGTAAATTGTTTTATTGAAGTCTTTTAACCGCAGGATATATAGGATATGGAAATTAATAAAGTGATTTTTCAGATATTTTGAGTGGACAAGTAAGTCGAAGACACCTGTACCATCTATACCCGACAACATATAAAATGGCGGGCAATCTTCATCACATTCAATAACAATTTTCTTTGGTAACCTGTCCATTTTTACAACCCGAGTCTGGGCAAAATACATGAGAATTGCTGACCATACGTGTTTTTCATGAGCATTCACGACATCGCCAAGAAGAAATATGAGTAGTACTCATGAAAAGACTATCATTTTGGAAACTACACAATAGCTGATATATATACAGTCAGATCTGACCTCTGATAAATCTGGCACTCTGTGAAATCTGACATCATTTTAATTATTTCCTTATTACTTTAGCCAAAAAATCTCTGGGTAATACATACTCTTAATATTCCGAATTACAACATCAATCCATTGAACCGAAACTGTATAATCCAGCTATTTGGATGTAACCGTGATTTATTCAGACGTTTTTTTTTTTATATCAGATAAAAATTGTGACCTCCAGAGGAACCACAAGTTAACCCATTTTTTACGGTAGCGAAACAACTGGCGACACGTGGCTGACGGTAGCGAATCAACTCGCGGACCCTTCATACTTGGCAACGGCATTAGCGAACCCAAGCGAGAAATCAATCAATTTACTTCTATTGTTTCTATTTCATTAATTAATGGTGATTGGGTAATAAAAGTAAAACCCTCGATGAAAAGGAATGTTTAATTCGCTAATCATCCAATAAAAAATATATGTTTCAACACCGGATCTTTCAGTATTTACGTAACAGGTCAGAGGTGAAAATTCACACCGTGTCATTCAATTTGGCACTATTCCAATATTTTCACGCTGTCACTTACGGCTAATAATTATACGATATTGAGAGTGAAATAGAATCAGATTTTATGATTTACTGCCAGGTATATTGTGGAATATGATAATGTCGAAGAAATCCACTATCTATTATTTTTTTTGACGTTATGATGCGAAGAATGAGTATACTCGAGCCGAGATCAAGCGAGTCGCCGCCATCTTGGATTCGCTCGATCAAACAGATGACAACACGAAACTTACGGATAATAATTCTAGACTTTGGAAAGCTAAATTGAATCAAAACTTTTAGGGTTTAACACAAGCTAAATAGGGGAATATTACACTGTCGAAGATTTCAAATATATATTTTTATTTTCGACGCAGTGAAGCAAAGAAAACGACAATTCCCGTCATATATCCAAAGAAAGGCAGAAATGTTAAATGCTGTAGGCGATGAAGTGACTGTTATTTGGGGTGATATTTCTTTTTAAAAGTTATATTTATATTTACTTAGAACACTGCTGCCAACATGAGGGATTATATTTTTGTTTTATTTTTTTAAAAAAAATCGTAAGGGATACTTTTTCACATTATTTTGCCAATATGATAGAGAAAAGTCATAATTTTAGTGGAACTGGCTTTTCAATATTATTTATAGTAATATACATGCTACTTTGTAAAATTGAATTTTATATCATTGGAAAGAACACGGCAATGTGAACATTTTTGTAACAGAGTATTTTTATGTATAAAATATATTTTTTAAATTATTTGCAATTTTGTAGAGGGTATGAGGATTAACAATAATCCTCTAATTGGCTTAGGGAGATGGGCCCTGCTGGTTCAATGAGCTTAGGGTTAGGGCAGCTAATCTTTTAATTGGCTCAGGGTTAAATGGGTTAAAAACATGGGTAGTAGTCCTGGATCTGACTATGGTTCTGTAGGACAATTTGAGTAGGGAGAATTTTTTTGTAGAAATGTTTAGTAGGTGGCTTTGTCATTTGGACTTGGGTGGACACTCACCACGTGGTAGGTTATTCCGCTATGACGTCATCAAAGATGGCCGCCGACGTTATATCAATTTTATCCTACCTGCTCTAGTTTTCTGCAAATTTCTATGAAATAAAAGTCAGAATGAAGCAGTTTATGCGAACTAAAGTGAAAAATATATATTTATTATTAAACTTTTTAAATTTTTTTTACGAAAACTCATTTCCAATTTTTAAGTGACAACGCAAAAAACGCCCTAAAATATAGAAAAATAATTATCAAGACAGTGATGTAGGTAGCATGTATAAAAACAACGAGCGGAATCTCTCTCCCGGATTCGAAATGAAATTAGCAAACATAATCCTAGCGCCAATATAAACCTCTATTTATCACGATTATTATAATTGTTATCTTTTATTAGAAAATAACATTGAAATGTTGACGTATATTGCTGTCGCCCTCGTCCTTCCGTTCGTCTCTCGGTCTCGTCCGTCCGCCCATCGTCCACAATTTCTTGTGAACGCACTAAAGGCTAAAGTTAATATCCAATTGACTTTAAATTGATACACAGTGTTTAAGGTCATGAGACGAAGAAGCCTATTGATTTTCAGCGATATCCGATGATTTCTGCCAGAGTTATGACCCTTGATCACTTTGAAATATCGTGTTAAAGCTCTAGAGGCTAAAATTAATATCCGATTGACTTTAAATTGATACACAGTGTTTGAGTCCATAAGACGAAGACGCCTATTGATTATAAGCGATATCCGATAATTTCTGCCAGAGTTATGGCCCTTCATAACTTTAAACTATCTAGTGGACGCTCCACAGTGTTTAAGGTAATGAGACGAAGAATCCTATTGATTTTCAGCAATATCCGATAATTATGACCCTTGATCACTTTGAAAAATGTTGTGAACGCTATAGAGCAGGGATCTTAATCGGCTGTTTTTTGTCGGCTTTAGCCGATTGATCTTTAATCTAACCGGTTTGTAAAACAATGAACCGGCCACTATGGTATCATTAATCAATCAACTTTCGGCCGATAACAAAGAGTTAATTATTTCTTGTCGATTAAGAAACCCATCAAAGAGTCAGTCAATACAATATGAATACCTTCAGCTTAATCCGTATCGGCTCATTTCCTAAATAAACAACTTAATTAGTTGAGTCAATCAAATAAAAGAATGTATATAATCCAATGTCGGTTCATTCATTTCTATCTAACACAATGTTGAAGTACTTGAACACCTCACAGAATGATAATAGAAAACATAAACGAGTTTTAGCCGACGATAGTGATGGCTGTATTGACCTTGAACTTCAAGCATGCACGTCGTCATTGGAAGTTCCAAAAGTCGGAGAAACTCCCACGTACAATATGGGTCAACCAAAGTCGAAGTCCGGGCGAATGGTTAACTACTTTCGAATGGCTTTCGTTTGACAACATTTCTCGTAATTATTAATTTAGTCTTCTTTTTAAGTCACGTAATAACCTACTGATCTCTTAGCGTTGAGTAAATCTGGTAATAACGTACTGACCCGTATATAATTATTATGTCAAGTAATAGCCTATCCAGGGTTCCCGCGGCTTCGTCAAACATTTTTTCAAGGATATTCAAGGATAATTATACGTCAAATTCCAGGATTTTCAAGGACATTTTTAGCCCAAAGTTACAATTTTTCATCTTAAAAAGAACTAAAACATTACCAACTATCGTTATAATTGAAGACATAAACTGTTATTTATTATTACAGATCGACTTTCGGCACACCAGGGAAAACTGCCGCCATTTTTTAAACAGAGTTATTTCCCTTTTCCTTATTATGCATTGATTAGTCAGTGTAGTGGCTTCTGGTATGTTGTTAATTGGACAACGGAGTCATGTGAGAGTATTTGGTTGCCTAACGGTAAATGTCATTGGCTTGTCTTGTTATTACGTGACAAAACACAGCTGTTTATTTAGATCAGTTGATTGACAGGTATACGTCAGAGTTATTGTTTAGTATAACCAGCATTAATTATAATCTAAACGTTTTTTTAGATCAATTTACCAGAATTACCAACAAAATTAAGGATCTCAACTGAAATTCAAGGATATTTTCCTATTTCCGAGAAATTCAAGGATATTCAAGACCTTGAAAATGAAATTTTAAATTTAAGGATATTCAAGGATTTTCAAGGACCGCGGGAACCCTGCTATCATGACAATTGGCCACATGACATTTCGCACGTCGGCATATTTGTGCTAATTTGTTATTATTGATATGTGCTTACATTTTTTTCATTTTTATATATTGACAAGTGATCACAATAATACAATTGTAAAAAAAAACATATTTATATTTACTGGTAGTTTTTCTTTTTACTAAATTCTTAACTTCCGTTTGGTTGGATGAAAGATTTATTTATTATCCATGAGTGCTCACTTTAAAAATAAGATAAATTTTGAAATATCTATCTGTAAAAAAATTCCAATTCAAAATCAAAGTTATTGATACGATACTGATCTTTAGATGAATTTTTTTTAATAAAAAGTTTTCAATTTAGTAAGAAAAAATAGGTTGCCAGGCAACGAAACATACGCCCACACAGCAGCCAAATCGTCCGGGCAGTCAACAAGAGTTGTTGCATATTAAGGAATTATCAGAAAATCATTAGAATTTGTTTGGTTTTTATAATCAAACGTTTTTTTTTTTTAAATCAGATAATAATTGTGACCTCCAGAGGCACAACAAGCTAAAAAGGGTGATTTTTCGTACAAGCAGGGGACATAATTCAGGAGTAATGACCCGATGGGCGCAAATATCGAAAGGAACCAAGATCTTTGGGTTATAAAAATACATGTCAAGTTTCATCAAAATCGATTCAAAATTGTGACCGCTATAGGGTCCACAACCTTGATATAACATATTTTCACACTATTCGTGTACAAATTTTGACCTCCAGAGGGACCACAAGCTAAAAAGGGCGATTTTTTTGGACAATCAGGGGCCATAATTCAGGAAGTTACGATCCAATGGGTGCAAATATCGAAAGGAACCAAGATCTTTGGGTTATAAACATACATGTCAAGTTTCATCAAAATCGGTTCAAAATTGTGACCTCTACACTGTTCACAACCTTGATTTAACATATTTTCACACTATTTGCGTACAAACAGCGGCCATTTTGTTCGTCAATTTTGGTCCGATTTTCACGAAATTCAAAATCAACCTTCATAACCATGTAACGGTGATATAATCAAACGTTTTTTTAAATCGGATTACAATTTTGACCTCCAGAGGGACCACAAGCTAAAAAGGGCCATTTTTCGGACGATCAGGGGGGCCATAATTCAGGAAGTTACGATCCGATGGGCGCAAATATCGAAAGGAACCAAGATCTTTCGGTTATAAACATACATGTCACGTTTCATCCAAATCGGTTCAAAATTGTGACCTCTATAAGGTCCACAACCTTGATATAACATATTTTCACACTATTCGCGTACAAATGGCGGCCATTTTGTCCGTCAATTTTGGTCCGATTTTCACGAAATTCTAATTCAACCTTCATAACCATGGAACGGTGATATAATCAAACGGTTTTTTAAATCGGATAACAATTTTGACCTCCAGAGAGACCACAAGCTAAAGATAGGCTGGCACTGCCAGGCAGGATACGCCCACATTTTCGAGAGATGGACAGAGAACAAGCAATACCGAAAGTGATTTTTCCTACATCTTTAAGTCCTGTATTTCATACTGTATTCGGAGCAGCCATTTAGTTGGTCAGTTCCAGTCTGATATTAATGAAATTCGAAACCGACAATGATTATGGTGTGACGGTACACAACCTAGAAATGTGACTTTTCATCAAAATCGGATAAGAATTGTGACCTGTAGAGAGTCCACAACCATGATATACCATATTTTTACACTATTCGCGTACAAACGGCGACCATTTCATCCGGCAATTTTGGTATGATTTTCACGAAATTAGAACTCAACCTTCCTCATCAAAATCGAATTAAAATTGTGACCTATACAGGGTCCACAACCATGATATATCATTCTTTTTAACAGTATTCGCGTACAAACGGCGGCCATTTTGTCTGTCAATTTTGGTCCGATTTTCCCGAAATTCAAACTCAACCTTCCTTACAGTGTAACGGTGATATAATCAAACGTTTTCTTAAATTGGATAATAATTGTGACCTCCAGAGGGACCACAAGCTAAAGAAAGGGGGATTTTGCGTATAACCAGGGGCCATAATTCAGGAAGTTACGATCTGATATGCGCAAATATCGAAAAGAACCAAGATCTTTGGGTTATAACCATGAATTTCAAGTTTCATCAAAATGAAATTAAAATTGTGACTTTTACAGGGTCCACAACCTTGATATACCATTTTTTAACAGTATTCGCGTACAAACGGCGGCCATTTTGTATGGCAATTTTGGTCTGATTTTCCCGAAATTCGAATTCAACCTTTCTTACGGTGTAACGGTAATATAATCAAACGTTTTTTTAAATCAGATAATAATTGTGATCTCCAAGCTAAAAAAAAGGCGATTTTGCGTATAATCAGGGGCCATAATTCAGGAAGTTACGATCCGATATGCGCAAATATCGAAAGGAAGCAAGATCTTTGGGTTATAACCATGAATTTAAAGTTTCATCAAAATCGACTTTTACAGGGTCCACAACCTTGATATACCATTTTTTAACAGTATTCGCGTACAAACGGCGGCCATTTTGTATGGCAATTTTGGTCTGATTTTCCCGAAATTCGATTTCAACCTTTCTTATGGTGTAACGGTAATATAATCAAACGTTTTTTTAAATCAGATAATAATTGTGATCTCCAAGCTAAAAAGATAGGTTGCCAGGCAACGAAACATACGCCCACAGCAGCTAAATCGTCCGGGCAGTCAACAAGGGTTGTTGCATATTTTTACTTTTTTCGGTAATGAAACATTTGTAATACACTAAAAACTGATTAAGAGTAACAACTCATTATGTAATTATTAGAAAATCATTAGAATTTGATTGCTTTTTATAAAGTTTTACCCACGCTAACAATTAGTATATACATGAAACATTTAATATCATGGATTTAGCTGTTCAGTTATCTAAATTCATTGAAAATCAAAATACTTGTTCGTTTCAACACCTTAAACACTATGTATCAATCTGAAGTCAATCGGATGGTAACTTTGGCCTCTATAGCGTCACAAGAATTTTTGAAGTTATCAAGGGAGATAACTCTGGCAGTAATTATTTGAAATCGCAGAAAATCAATAGGATTCAGGATTCTTCGTCTCATGAACTTAAACACTGTGTGTAAATCTAAAGTCAATCGGATATTAACTTTGGCCTCCAGAGCGTCCACAAGATTTTTTGAGGTGATCAAGGGCCATAACTCTGGCACTAATTAATGGAAATCGCTGAAAATCAATAGGCGGCTTTGTTTTATGACCTTAAACACTGTGTATAAATTTGAAGTCAATCGGATATTAACTTTGGCCTCTAGAGCGTCCACAAGATTTTTTGAAGTGATCAAGGGCCATAACTCTGGCACTAATTATCGGAAATCGCTGAAAATCAATAGGCTTCTTTGTCTTATGACCTTAAACACTGTGTATAAATTTAAAGTCAATCGGATATTAACTTTGACCTTTAGAGCGTCCACATGATTTTTTAAAGAGATCAAGGGCAATAACTCTGGCATTAATTATCGGAAATCGCCGAAAATCGATAGGCTTCTTCGTCTCATAACCTTAAACACTGTGTATAAATCTAAAGTCAATCGGATATTAACTTTGGCCTCTAGAGCGTCCACAAGATTTTTTGAGGTGATCAAGGGCCATAACTCTGGCACTAATTATCGGAAATCGCTGAAAATCAATAGGCGTCTTCGTCTTATGACCTTAAACACTGTGTATAAATTTAAAGTCAATCGGATATTAACTTTGGCCTCTAGAGCGTCCACAAGATTTTTTGAAGTGATCAAGGGCCATAACTCTGGCACTAATTATCGGAAATCGCTGAAAATCAATAGGCTTCTTCGTCTTATGACCTTAAACACTGTGTATAAATTTAAAGTCAATCGGATATTAACTTTGACCTTTAGAGCGTCCACAAGATTTTTTAAAGAGATCAAGGGCCATAACTCTGGCACTAATTATCGGAAATCGCCGAAAATCAATAGGCGTCATTGTCTTATGACCTTAAACGCTGTGTATAAATTTAAAGTCAATCGGATATTAAGTTTGGCCTCTAGAGCGTCCACAAGATTTTTTGAAGTGATCAAGGGCCATAACTCTGGTAGTTATTATCGGAAATCGCTGAAAAACAATAGGCTTCTTCGTCTCATGACCTTAAACACTGTGTATAAATTTAAAGTCAATCGAATATTAACTTTAGCCTGTAGAGCGTCCACAAGCAATTGTGGACGCCGGACCGACGGACGGACGGACCGACGGACCGACGGACGGACGGGGGCGACGACAATATACGACCACATTTCAATGTGGGCGTATAAAAAAGGCGATTTTGCGTATAATCAGGGGCCATAATTCAGGAAGTTACGATCCGATATGCGCAAATATCGAAAGGAAGCAAGATCTTTGGGTTATAACCATGAATTTAAAGTTTCATCAAAATCGAATCAAAATTGTGACCTCCACAGGGTCCACAACCTTGATATACCATTTTTTAACAGCATTCGCGTACAAACGGCGGCCATTTTGTATGGCAATTTTCGTCCGATTTTCCCGAAATTCGAACTCAACCTTCCTTAGGGTGTAACGGTGATATAATCAAACGGTTTTTTAAATCAAATAATAATTGTGACCTCCAGAGGGACCACAAGCTAAAAAGGGTGATTTTTCGGACAATCAGGGGCCATAATTCAGGAAATTACATTCCGATAGCCGCAAATATCGAAAGGAACCAAGATCTTTGGGTTACAAACATTCATGTCAAGTTTCATCAAAATCGGTTCAAAATTGTGACCTCTATAGGGTCCACAAGCTAAAAACGTGATTTTTCGTACAATCAGGGGCCATAATCCATGAAGTTTTGATCCGATACATGCCAATATCGAAAGCAGCCGAGATCTTTTGGGGATAAGCCTATATTTCAAGTTTCGTCAAAATCGGATAAGAATTGTGACCTGTAGAGAGTCCACAAACAAATTGTGGACGGACGGACGGACGGACGGACGGACAGGGGCGACGACATAATACGTCCACATGAAAATGTGGGCGTATAAAAAGGGCGATTTTTCGGACAATCTGGGGCCATAATTCAGGAAGTTACGATCTGATTGGCGCAAACATCGAAAGGAACCAAGATCTTTGGGTTATAAACATACATTTCAAGTTTCATCCAAATCGGTTCAAAATTGTGACCTCTACACTGTTCACAACCTTGATAAAACATATTTTCACACTATTCGCGTACAAATGGCGGCCATTTTGTCCGTCAATTTTGGTCCGATTTTCACGAAATTCGATTTCAACCTTCATAACCATGGAACTGTGATATAATCAAACGTTTTTTTAAATCGGATAACAATTTTGACCTCCAGAGGGACCACAAGCTAAAAAGGGCGATTTTTCGGACAATCACGGGCCATAATTCAGGAAGTTACGATCCAATTGGCGCAAATATTGAAAGGAACCAAGATCTTTGGTTTATAAACATGCATTTCAAGTTTCATCCAAATCGGTTCAAAATTGTGACCTCTACACTGTTCACAAGCTAAAAGATAGGCTGGCACTGCCAGGCAGGATACGCCCACATTTTCGAGAGATGGACAGAGAACAAGCAATACTGAAAGTGATTTTTCCTACATCTTTAAGTCCTGTATTTCATACTGTATTGGGAGCAGCCATTTAGTTGGTCAGTTCCAGTCTGATATTAATGAAATTCGAAACCGATAATGATTATGGTGTGACGGTACACAACCTAGAAATGTGACTTTTCATCAAAATCGGATAAGAATTGTGACCTGTAGAGAGTCCACAACCATGATATACCATATTTTTACACTATTCGCGTACAAACAGCGACCATTTCGTCCGGCAATTTTGGTACGATTTTCACGAAATTAGAACTCAACCTTCCTCATCAAAATCGAATTAAAATTGTGACCTATACAGGGTCCACAACCATGATATATCATTTTTTTAACAGTATTCGCGTACAAACGGCGGCCATTTTGTCTGTCAATTTTAATCCGATTTTCCCGAAATTCAAACTCAACCTTCCTTACAGTGTAACAGTGATATAATCAAACGTTTTTTTAAATTGGATAATAATTGTGACCTCCAGAGGGACCACAAGCTAAAGAAAGGGGGATTTTGCGTATAACCAGGGGCCATAATTCAGGAAGTTACGATCCGATATGCGCAAATATCGAAAAGAACCAAGATCTTTGGGTTATAACCATGAATTTCAAGTTTCATCAAAATCGAATTAAAATTGTGACCTTTACAGGGTCCACAACCATGATATACCATTTTTTAACAGTATTCGCGTACAAACGGCGACCATTTTGTATGGCAATTTTTGTCTGATTTTCCCGAAATTCGAACTCAACCTTCTTTACGGTGTAACGGTAATATAATCAAACGTTTTTTTAAATCGGATAATAATTGTGACCTCCAAGCTAAAAGATAGGTTGCCAGGCAACGAAACATACGCCCACAACAGCTAAGTCGTTCGGGCAGTCAACAAGGGTTGTCGCATATTGTTTCTTTTATCATTAAGGAGAACATTTACAACACATGATAATCTTATTACGAGTAATAGCCCATTAAATAATTATCAGAAAGGATTAGAATAGTTTTGATGGTTTGTCTCAAGGCCTTTGTCCACAAGATATTTCAAAGTGATCAACTGCCAGAAATTATCAGATATCACTGAAAATCAAATAGGATTCTTCGTATCATGACCCTAAACACTGTGTACAAATTTAAAGTCAATCAGATATTAACTTTAGCCTTTAGAGCATTCACAGGGTTTTTCAAAGTGATCAAGGGTCATAACTCTGGCAGTAATTATCGGATATCGCTGAAAATAAATAGGCTATTTTGTATCATGACCGTAAATAGTGTGTATAAATTTAAAGTCAATCGGATATTAACTTTAGCCTTTAAAGCGTTCACAAGATTTTTCAAAGTGATCAAGGGTCATAACTCTGGCAGTAATTATCAGATATCACCGAAAATCAATAGGCTTCTTCGTCTCATGACCTTAAACACTGTGTATAAATTTAAAGTCAATCGGATATTAACTATAGCCTCTAGAGTGTTCACAAGATTTTTCAAAGTGATCAAGGGTCATAACTCTGGTAGTAATTATCGGATATCACCGAAAATCAATAGGCTTCTTCGTCTCATGACCTTAAACACTGTGTATAAATTTAAAGTCAATCGGATATTAACTTTAGCCTCTAAAGCATTCACAAGATTTTTCAAAGTGATCAAGGGTCATAACTCTGGCAGTAATTATCAGAGGTCACCGAAAATCAATAGGATTCTTCGTCTCATGACCTTAAACACTGTGTATAAATTTAAAGTCAATCGGATATTAACTATAGCCTCTAGAGTGTTCACAAGATTTTTCAAAGTGATCAAGGGTCATTACTCTGGTAGTAATTATCGGATATCACCGAAAATCAATAGGCTTCTTCGTCTCATGACCTTAAACACTGTGTATAAATTTAAAGTCAATCGGATATTAACTTTAGCCTCTAGAGCGTTCACAAGAAATTGTGGACGATGGACGGACGGACAGACGGACCGACGGACGGACGGACCGACAGACGGACGGACGGGGGCGATGGCAATATACGACCACATTTCCATGTGGGCGTATAAAAAAAGGCGATTTTGCGTATAATCAGGGGCCATAATTCAGGAAGTTACGATCCGATATGCGCAAATATCGAAAGGAAGCAAGATCTTTGGGTTATAACCATGAATTTCAAGTTTCATCAAAATCGAATCAAAATTGTGACCTCCACAGGGTCCACAACCTTGATCTACCATTTTTTAACAGTATTCGCGTACAAACGGCGGCCATTTTGTATGGCAATTTTGGTCTGATTTTCCCGAAATTCTAACTCAACCTTCCTTAGGTTGTAACGGTGATATAATCAAACGTTTTTTTAAATCAAATAATAATTGTGACCTCCAAGCTAAAAAAAGGCGATTTTGCGTATAATCAGGGGCCATAATTCAGGAAGTTACGATCCGATATGCTCAAATATCGAAAGGAAGCAAGATCTTTGGGTTATAACCATGAATTTCAACTTTCATCAAAATCAAATCAAAATTGTGACCTCCACAGGGTCCACAACCTTGATATACCATTTTTTAACAGTATTCGCGTACAAACGGCGGCCATTTTGTATGGCAATTTTCGTCCGATTTTCCCGAAATTCGAACTCAACCTACCTTAGGATGTAACGGTGATATAATCAAACGGTTTTTTAAATCGAATAATAATTGTGACCTCCAGAGGGACCACAAGCTAAAAAGGGTGATTTTTCGGACAATCAGGGGCCATAATTCAGGAAATTACATTCCGATAGCAGCAAATATCGAAAGGAACCAAGATCTTTGGGTTACAAACATGCATGTCAAGTTTCATCAAAATCGGTTCAAAATTGTGACCTCTATAGGGTCCACAAGCTAAAAACGTGATTTTTCGTACAATCAGGGGCCATAATCCATGAAGTTTTGATCCGATACATGCCAATATCGAAAACAGCCGAGATCTTTTGGGGATAAACCTATATATCAAGATCGTCAAAATCGGATAAGATTGTGACCTGTAGAGAGTCCACAAACAAATTGTGGACGGACGGACGTCCGGACGGACAGGGGCGACGACATAATACGTCCACATGAAAATGTGGGCGTATAAAAACGGGATTTTTCGTACAATCAGGGGCCATAACCCATGAAGTTACCGTCCGATACATGCCAATATCGAAAGGAACCGAGATCTTAGGGTGATAAACCTATATTTTAAGTTTCGTCAAAATCGGATAAGAATTGTGACCTGTAAATAAGCTTAATTTGGGTGAAATAATTATGTCTGTCGGACTTTTGGTTTCTGAGATATGAAGTGGGGTTGAAAATTGAAGCAAAATTGTGACCTGTAGACTGTTCACAAACAATTGTGGACGGACGGACAGGGGCGACGACAATATACGTCCACATGAAAATGTGGGCGTATAAAAATAGCTGTTCATACTTCAAAACAATCCTAGCTCAGTTTTGTGGATTTTATTGGATTAGGGTGATCAATGATGCTGCAAAAAAAGTTATAATTTGGTGGCCATCTGAAATTGCCTTTTTTTCTACGCTCTGTCATATTCAAACTTTGGAAATCATAACCCCCTTCCCCATGTCCTCCACTCACAACCATAACAGATAGCTAAATTCTGGTTATTTCATTGGGTTCAGGAGCTCAATATTAGTCTAGATGACAATTTTTAATGCAATCTGCCAATAAAATAAATTTTGGTGGTCATTTGAAAGTAGATCTTTTTCGGCAAATTTTGCGATTTTTGACATTTATACCCCCTTGCCCCTGCCCTCACCCCTAAACCGTAATAGATAGTCCAATTCTGATTGTTTCATTGAAGAGAAAAGTCTCATATTAACCTTGATGCCAATTTTTGTTCAAATCGGTCAAGAAATAACATTTTGGTAGCATACTGAATATGTTGGTATTTTGCCATTTTTACTCTTTTTTTGGCATTTTGTCCATGCGATCAAAAAAGCGTCCGACACAGGGTTTTGCCCCTTATCTATCCCCTTAATTTTTCATGAGGCCCAAAATTAATTAGACTGATTTCCTTTGCAGATCTGTATGGTAAAATGTGATTTGATCTGTATTGAAAGGACTATTTGAAAAATAAATACCATCCGAAAATGCCCTGCGGCTATTTACGGTCCCTCAAAATGAACAAAATCAGCATTTTTGAAAGTCCCTCAATCAAAAAATTGACCACCCATTGTTCTAATATTACTTTTACTAGTACCTTAGGGTGATATCTACCAGGAAATGACAAAACAACTGTGTTTTGGCATTTATTTTTATTTTTATTGTGCTACGAAAACGCCACTTCGTGATATTTTGACACCGCTGGGCGGGGGCACGAAATACCTGCCCCCATATCTCAAAAACCGTTAAAGATAATTGACTCAAATTTTCTGTGCTTCTATTTGGGTCATAAATGAGTAAATATATGACAAAAAATCAACATTTCTGAAGTTTGAAAATTTAGCTGCCGGTACCTACTTATACTGGTAGTAATTCTTTTTTGAGTTATGTGGATCTAACTAAATCGAACCATAATGTAGTCATAAAACAAGTTGCCTACTATTTTATTGATTTTAGCTTAACGAAAGCAGAAATATGTAATATTATTGATGTAATGCAGAAAAATATTGGCCTCAAACATTTTTTTTGTAAAGGGGTACCATTCCATAAATTTTTCTCAATAACATTTTTCATGATAATATAACTCAATGTCAGTGGAATTTGCTGTGTATACTTCTTTCATTAGCCCTAATAATCGCTCCAAATTTCATAAGATTATCTTTATTTTTAAAAAAGTTAGGAGAAAGTCAAACTTTATCATCAATTTTCTCAGAAGCCATTTCTTCACCGATCAGGCGCACAAAAAAAAAAATCGTTCTCTAAATCTATTAGAACTACATGCTTGAAATTTAGAGGGAATGTTCCATATGTATTTATCTAGTGGAATAAGAAGTATTTTAGATGTACTATAATAAAAAAAAAATTTATGAGATTTTGGAATTAGGACATCGTCAAGGGAAAAATGTCATCTTTAGTTTTTTAACAAAAAAATAACCGTTCGTTCGATTTTTCTTTTAGAAACTCCTTATTCCACTACCTTAGTTATAAACAAACAGGAAAAAAATCAATTTGGCAAAAAAAATTTAAAATTGGCTTCAAACAATTTTTTAAAATCGGGGTACCATCCCATAATTTTTTCTCAACAAATTTTTCATGATACTATTAATCAATCTCAATGAAATTTGCTGTGTATACTTCTAGCAACAGCCCTGATAATCCCTCCAAATTTCATTAGATTATCTTTATTTTTAAAAAAGTTATGGCCAAAACATGGTTTTCGACCAGCCCCTCCCCTTAAATAACGTAAATCAAAAGTTACGTAAAAACAAAGTTTTTTTTAAATTTTAAGTGGACTTAATTGCTACAGGTCTTTCATTTTTTTTTTCATATGGTAAGGCGTACCTGGTTTTTATTTGAAATTCAATTTGCAATTGAACTGAATCGAAATTTGAACGTTGTAAATCGTGGATCGAAACGAGATGGCTAGTGTCGGTTATCGGTGCACCAAACTGAATCGTTGCAGCTCTAATAAGGGGCTATAATCAATGAAGTATAAGGAACCAACATCTTTTGAAGATAAACCTATATTTCACAAGTTTCGTAAAAATTGGATAAGAATTGTAACCTGTAGAGTGTCCACAACATGGGTTCCATGTCGGCCGTGTATGTCGGTCGGGACCGAGGGCTATGGAAAATGACCGTAACTAGATGTGACCCAACTGTCATTTTGCATGCCAGAAAAATAGCCTTTTTTTCAAAAACCAAATTTTCAAACATGGCTACGATCGACACGGACATCCACTATGTAACTATAACATTGTACGGTCAGTGCAGAATAATGCGTATGTAAAGATAGGAGAAGCCACAATTTCTCATGATTGGTGTTATAAAGTTGTATACATAGTTGTCAATAGATTATACTGGGCATTATGTTGATAATTAATGATGATTGTCGTGCAGTAGAACAATAAAAGTTAATTGATATTCAGTAATCTTATCAAAGGAGTGAAACAGTCCATTCTTAGTCAATCACGTATTGTCCACGTGTCATAAGAATTGTGGGCGCGTATAAAAAATACAAATTGTGTTATGAAAATATGTCATGTGCTGTATCAGCTAATATCCATCGAAAAAACAAACGCAGTAAGTTATTTAGGAATATTACTTACATGAATTCCAAGATGGTCATTGAATTAAATATGGAAAATTTACCTATTTGTTGTTACAGTTGTGGTAATTATACTCTTTTAAATAGAATATGATATTCCTCTCAACAAACTATCAAAGGCAATAGTTTTATATTTCTAAAACCCATTTCCTACAGGGATCTGATCATCTGACCCAATTCTTACCAATTCGAGGAGCCTACATATGTCCATGCTCCAAATAAAAAAAATGTGCAGAATCGTACTCAGTGTGACAATTATTGTGTTACAAGCTTTAGAGTGTATTATAAATTTAAATAACAAGCGGTTGCCATTATTATATGCCCACATTTTGCAAGAAATGGACAGAACAACTTAAAGTGCAATTTTGTACATTAAGGGGGCATAATCCAAACATTAATTCAGATCAGATGATAACTTGTGTCATTTAAGTGTTCATGAGATTCAACAAATGTCAAAACTCTAGAAGGTATAAACAGAAATGGCTAAATTCGTATGTGGGGATAAAAAAAAAAAAACAATTTTAACATCAGAGTTACCTTGCATTCGAAAGTTACCTGATGGTCTTTCCCATTCAGGTCTTGGTGGAGGTCCTCTCTGGCCAAATGGTGGTGGTCCTCTTGGAGGTCCTTGTGGGGGACCATTTCTTTGGGGTGGCATACTCATATGAATATTTGGTGGCTGCAAAAAAAGATAGGTTGCTAAGCAACGAAACATGACCACAGCAGCTAAATAGTTTGGGCAGTCAACAAGAGTTGTTGCATATTTTTTCTATTGTCCGTACTGAAACATTTATAATACACTAAAATCTGATTAAGAGTAACAACTCATAAAAGTATTCCTTAAGTGGCATTTAGTAACTGGGCAGATAAATAACTATGAACATACTTATGGAAAGATAGGTTGCCAGGCAACGAAACATACGCCCACAACAGCTAAGTCGTCCGGGCAGTCAACAAGGGTTGTCGCATATTGTTTCTTTTATCAGTAAGGAGAACATTAAGTAATTATCAGAATTGATTAGAATAGTTTTGATGGTTTGTCTGAAGGCCTTTGTCCACAAGATATTTCAAAGTGATCAAGCGTCAGAAATTATCAGATATCACTGAAAATCAAATAGGATTCTTCGTCTCATGACCCTAACCAAAGTGTACAAATTTAAAGTCAATCTGATATTAACTTTAGCCTTTAGAGCATTCATAGGGTTTTTCAAAGTGATCAAGGGTCATAACTCTGGTAGTAATTATCGGATATCGCTGAAAATAAATAGGCTATTTTTATCATGACCGTAAATAGTGTGTATAAATTTAAAGTCAATTGGATATTAACTTTAGATTTTTCAAAGTGATCAAGGGTCATAACTCTGGCAGTAATTATCTGATATTGCTGAAAATCAATCATGACTTTAAACACCGTGTATAAATTTAAATTCAATCGGATATTAACTTTAGCCTCTAGAGCGTTCACAAGATTTTTCAAAGTGATCAAGGGTCATAACTCGGGCAGGAATTATCCGATATTGCTGACAATCAACAGGCTTCTTCGTATCATGACCTTAAAGCCCCAATAACACTCTTGTTGTAACTGAATAATATGTCCCAATCTTCATTCTGGTCAACAAATCGTATTATTTTAGAATATTCCAATTAAACGATGATATAAATTTCATCTTAACACACCTATTTTAAAAAAATTGAAAACATTCAACCAATTGATTTGAAAAGTCTAACGTAAACCTTTTCAAATGTGACCTGGATTTAAAAATATTTTCGAACCCTCTGGACAAGTAAAATAGGTTGTAATGGATAATTTACACAACAGTTAGGACACTTAAACATCTAGTACTTAGAATAAGGGTATTATTTGTTTTCTTGAGCTACCAAGCCAGCAAGAATGTTATTGTCCCTTTAAACACTGTGTATAAATCTAAAGTCAATCGGATATTAACTTTAGTCTCTAGAGCGTTCACAAGATTTTTCAAAGTGATCAATGGTCATAACTCTGGTAGTAATTATCGGATATTGCTGAAAATCAATAGGCTTCTTCGTCTCATGACCTTAAACACTGTATAAATTTAAAGTCAATCGGATATTAACTTTAGCCTTTAAAGCGTTCACAAGATTTTTCAAAGTGATCAAGGGTCATAACTCTGGTAGTAATTATCGGATATCACTGAAAATCAATAGGCTTCTTTGCATCATGACTTTAAACACCGTGTATAAATTTAAATTCAATCGGATATTAACTTTAGCCTCTAGAGCATTCACAAGATTTTTCAAAGTGATCAAGGGTCATAACTCGGGCAGGAATTATTGGATATTGCTGAAAATCAACAGGCTTCTTCGTATCATGACCTTACACACTGCGTATAAATTTAAAGTCAATTGGATATTAACTTTAGCCTCTAGAGCGATCACAAGATTTTTCAAAGTGATCAAGGGTCATAACTCTGGCAGTAATTATCAGATATCACCGAAAATCAATAGGCTTCTTCGTCTCATGACCTTAAACACTGTGTATAAATTTAAAGTCAATCGGATATTAACTATAGCCTCTAGAGCGTTCACAAGATTTTTCAAAGTGATCAAGGGTCATAACTCTGGTAGTAATTATCGGATATCGCTGAAAATCAATAGGCTTCTTTGCATCATGACTTTAAACACCATGTATAAATTTAAATTCAATCGGATATTAACTTTAGCCTCTAGAGCGTTCACAAGATTTTTCAAAGTGATCAAGGGTCATAACTCGGGCAGGAATTATTGGATATTGCTGAAAATCAACAGGCTTCTTCGTATCATGACCTTACACACTGTGTATAAATTTAAAGTCAATTGGATATTAACTTTAGCCTCTAGAGAGATCACAAGATTTTTCAAAGTGATCAAGGGTCATAACTCTGGTAGTAATCATCGGATATCACCGAAAATCAATAGGATTCTTCGTCTCATGACCTTAAACACTGTGTATAAATTTAAAGTCAATCGGATATTAACTTTAGCCTCTAAAGTGTTCACAAGATTTATCAAAGCGATCAAGGGTCATAACTCTGGCAGTAATTATCAGATATCACCGAAAATCAATAGGATTCTTCGTCTCATGACCTTAAACACTGTGTATAAATTTAAAGTCAATCGGATATTAACTATAGCCTCTAGAGCGTTCACAAGATTTTTCAAAGTGATCAAGGGTCATAACTCTGGTACTAATCATCGGATATCGCTGAAAATCAATAGGCTTCTTCGTCTCATGCCCTTAAACACTGTGTATAAATTTAAAGTCAATCGGATATTAACTTTAGCCTCTAGAGCGTTCACAAGATTTTTCAAAGTGATCAAGGGTCATAACTCTGGTAGTAATTATCGGATATCACTGAAAATCAATAGGCTTCTTCGTCTCATGACCTTAAACACTGTGTATAAATTTAAAGTCAATCGGATATTAACTTTAGCCTCTAGAGCGTTCACAAGAAATTGTGGACGATGGACGGACGGACAGACGGACGGACAGACGGACGGACCGACGGCAATATACGACCACATTTCCATGTGGGCGTATAAAAACAGCTACTGATTTATTTAGGCGACGTTTCGAAGACAATCATCATTAACTATCAACATAATGCCCAGTATAATCTATTGACGACTACGTATACAACTCTATAACACAAATCATGAGATATTGTGGCTTCTTCTATCTTTATATACGCATTATTCTGCACTGGCCGTACAATGTTATAGTTACATAGTGGACGTCGATCGTAACCATGTTTGAAAATTGGGTATTTGAAATAAAAAGATAGGTTGCCAGGCAACGAAACATACGCCCACAACAGCTAAGTCGTCCGGGCAGTCAACAAGGGTTGTCGCATATTGTTTCTTTTGTCAGTAAGGAGAACATTTACAACACATGATAATCTTATTACGAGTAATAGCCCATTAAATAATTATCAGAAATGATTAGAATAGTTTTGATGCTTTGTCTCAAGGCGTTTGTCCACAAGATATTTCAAAGTGATCAAGTGCCAGAAATTATCAGATATCACTGAAAATCAAATAGGATTCTTCGTCTCATGACCCTAAACACTGTGTACAAATTTAAAGTCAATCGGATATTAACTTTAGCCTCTAAAGCGTTCACAAGATTTTTCAAAGTGATCAAGGGTCATAACTCTGGCAGTAATTATCAGATATCACCGAAAATCAATAGGCTTCTTCGTCTCATGACCTTAAACACTGTGTATAAATCTAAAGTCAATCGGATATTAACTATAGCCTCTAGAGCGTTCACAAGATTTTTCAAAGTGATCAAGGGTCATAACTCTGGTAGTAATTATCGGATATCGCTGAAAATCAATAGGCTTCTTTGTATCATGACTTTAAACACCATGTATAAATTTAAATTCAATCGGATATTAACTTTAGCCTCTAGAGCGTTCACAAAATTTTTCAAAGTGATCAAGGGTCATAACTCGAGGCTTCTTCGTCTCATGACCTTAAACACTGTGTATAAATCTAAAGTCAATCGGATATTAACTATAGCCTCTAGAGCGTTCACAAGATTTTTCAAAGTAATTATACTCTTTTAAATAGAATATGATATTCCTCTCAACAAACTATCAAAGGCAAAAGTTTTATATTTCTAAAACCCATTTCCTACAGGGATCTGATCATCTGACCCAATTCTTACCAATTCGAGGAGCCTACATATGTCCATGCTCCAAATCAAAAAAATGTGCAGAATCGTACTCAGTGTGACAAAAAAACCAGACCAGTAACATTTGGGCAAATGTCAAATGACATCTTAATTAAATAAATACAAACAAAAAGACACAATAATCGATACAAAAACATTACCCGATACACCTCCTTGGCAATTAAATAACCCAACCACTAATTCTCAACAAAGTCAAACCACAAACAAGCATAATAACCCAATAGAAGCTACAGCACTAGCAATGGAACTTATAGATTCAAGATGGACTGACCATCTCAAAATATTCACAGACGGGTCCAAAGATTCCATGAAGAGAGCCACAGGATACGGCATCTACATACCAAAAGAAAAGCCAAACATCAGGAAAAAGCTACCAGAACACTGTTCGGTATACACCACAGAACTGATGGCCATTAAAACCGCACTAGAAAGGCTAGCTACGCAATCACATCAATCGGATATTAACTATAGCCTCTAGAGCGTTCACAAGATTTTTCAAAGTGATCAAGGGTCATAACTCTGGTAGTAATTATCGGATATCGCTGAAAATCAATAGGCTTCTTTGTATCATGACTTTAAACACCATGTATAAATTTAAATTCAATCGGATATTGACTTTAGCCTCTAGAGCGTTCACAAAATTTTTCAAAGTGATCAAGGGTCATAACTCGAGGCTTCTTCGTCTCATGACCTTAAACACTGTGTATAAATCTAAAGTCAATCGGATATTAACTATAGCCTCTAGAGCGTTCACAAGATTTTTCAAAGTGATCAAGGGTCATAACTCTGGTAGTAATTATCGGATATTGCTGAAAATCAACAGGCTTCTTCGTATCATGACCTTACACACTGTGTATAAATTTAAAGTCAATCGGATATTAACTTTAGCCTCTAGAGCGTTCACAAGATTTTTCAAAGTGATCAAGGGTCATAACTCTGGTAGTAATTATCGGATATCACCGAAAATCAATAGGCTTCTTCGTCTCATGCCCTTAAACACTGTGGATAAATTTAAAGTCAATCGGATATTAACTTTAGCCTCTAAAGCGTTCACAAGATTTTTCAAAGTGATCAATGGTCATAACTCTGGCAGTAATTATCAGATATCACTGAAAATCAATAGGCTTCTTCGTCTCATGACCTTAAACACTGTGTATAAATTTAAAGTCAATCGGATATTAACTATAGCCTCTAGAGCGTTCACAAGATTTTTCAAAGTGATCAAGGGTCATAACTCTGGTAGTAATTATCGGATTTCGCTGAAAATCAATAGGCTTCTTCGTTTCACGACCTTAAACACCGTGTATAAATTTCAAGTCAATCGGATATTGACTTTAGCCTCTAGAGCGTTCACAAGAAATTGTGGACGATGGACGGACGGACGGACGGACGGACGGGGGCGACGGCAATATACGACCACATTTCCATATGGGCGTATAAAAAGGCTATTTTTTCCGGCGTTCAAAATGACCGTTGGGTCACATCTAGTTACGGTCATTTTCCATAGCCCTAGGTCCCGACCGGCATACACGACCGACATGGAACCCATGATGTATACATAATGAAAGTATTAGTGATAGGGATTATTAGTGTTTAAAGGATAATATTTTGCAAACTAATTGAGGCGATACATATCAGAAGAAGCACACCAGAACTCAACCGCCACAGTGGCATATTTTTGCCGAGCGCATACGATGGGATGTCTGGCGTATGCAAATTACAATCCAAAGCCACAAGACTAGTGACTAGGGCAGCCATAGGAACAAAAACAATAGCACTTTTACATGAAATGGGAGAGCTTCCGCTTGATCTCAGACATGAAGAACTCTCACTCAAATACTGGGGCAAACTGCAAAATCTTAAGCAACGATGCCCAACATACAAAAGTCTCAACAAATTTCAACGAATAGGGTTTAAGAAAAAAACCAGACCAGTAACATTTGGGCAAATGTCAAATGACATCTTAATTAAATAAATACAAACAAAAAGACACAATAATCGATACAAAAACATTACCCGATACACCTCCTTGGCAATTAAATAACCCAACCACTAATTCTCAACAAAGTCAAACCACAAACAAGCATAATAACCCAATAGAAGCTACAGCACTAGCAATGGAACTTATAGATTCAAGATGGACTGACCATCTCAAAATATTCACAGACGGGTCCAAAGATTCCATGAAGAGAGCCACAGGATACGGCATCTACATACCAAAAGAAAAGCCAAACATCAGGAAAAAGCTACCAGAACACTGTTCGGTATACACCACAGAACTGATGGCCATTAAAACCGCACTAGAAAGGCTAGCTACGCAATCACATCAAAAAAACGTTATCCTGTCTGGAATGAAATGAAATGTTGTTTAATGGCACGTCAGCTTCAACCGGGCTATAGTGCGCCAAACATATGGTGAGTATTACGAGACAGGCTAAAAAATATCACAGGAAAACATTATATGCATAAGTAAAAACAATATCACAGTTAGTAAAATTCAAAATAAAATACAACTTTCATGCATATAAATATTAAATATAAAGATAGGTTGCCAGGCAACGAAACATACGCCCCACAGCAGCTAAATCGTCCGGGCAGTCAACAAGGGTTGTCGCATATTTTTACTTTTTTCGGTAATGAAACATTTGTAATACTCTAAAAACTGATTAAGAGTAACAACTCATTATGTAATTATCTGAAAATCATTAGAATTTGATTGCTTTTTATAAAGTTTTACCCCACGCTAACAATTGAATTGGTATATATACATGAAACATTTAAAATCATGGATTTAGCTGTTCAGTTATCAAAATTCATTGAAAATCAATATACTTGTTCGTTTCAACACCTTAAACTCTGTGTATCAATCTGAAGTCAATCAGATGATAAGTTTGGCCTTTAAAGCGTCCACAAGATTTTTTGAAGTGATCAAGGGCCATAACTCTGGCACTAATTATCGGAAATCGCTGAAAATCAATAGGCTTCTTCGTCTCATGACCTTAAACACTGTGTATAAATTTAAAGCCAATCGGATATTAACTTTGGCCTCTGTAGCGTCTACAAGATTTTTTGAAGTGATCAAGGACCATAACACTGGCACTAATTATCGGAAATCGCTGAAAATCATTAGGCTTCTTCGTCTCATGACCTTAAACACTGTATATAAATTTAAAGCCAATCAGATATTAACTTGGGCCTCTATAGTGTCCACAAGACTTTTTGAAGTGATCAAGGGCCATAACTCTGGCACTAATTATCGGAAATCGATGAAAATCAATAGGCTTCTTCGTCTCATGACCTTAAACACTGTGTATAAATTTAAAGCCAATCGGATATTAACTTTGGCCTCTAGAGCGTCCACAAGATTTTTTGAAGTGATCAAGGGCCATAACTCTAGTAGTTATTATCGGAAATCGCTGAAAAACAATTGGCTTCTTCGTCTCATGACCTTAAACACTGTGTATAAATTTCAAGTCAATCGGATATTAACTTTAGCCTCTAGAGCGTCCACAAGCAATTGTGGACGCCGGACCGCCGGACGGGGGCGACGACAATATACGACCACATTTCAATGTGGGCGTATAAAAATTAAATTATGATCTCTGCTCCATATTTCATAAACATGATTAAAAATAACCATTGAAGCAAACAAAACCATAGTGAACTTCTTGGATGTAACATTGAATCTTGCAAATGGTAAACATTCCCCATTCAACAAGCCGAACAATACTCCCCTATATGTGAACATAAAGTCTAATCATCCCCCAAGTATACTCAAACATATTCCTGAGACCATAAACAAACATTTAAAGCCCCAATAACACTCTTGCTGTTACTGAAAAATATGTCCCAATCGTCATTCTGGTCAACAAATTGTATTATTTAAGAATATTCCAATTAAATGATGATATAAATTTCATCTTAACACACCTATTTTAAAAAATTTTAAAAATTCAACCAATTGATTTGAAAAGTCTAACGTAAACCTTTTCAAATGTGACTTGGATTTTAAAATATTTTTGAACCCTCTGGGCAAGTAAAATAGGTTGTAATGGATAATTTACACAACAGGTAGGACATTTAAACATCTAGTACTTAGAATAAGGGTATTATTTATTTTCTGGAGCTACCAAGCCAGCAAGAATGTTATTGTCCCTTTAAGTGAAATATCAAGTGATCAAGAAAACATTTGACAAGGCTGCCCCCCTATATCCAACAGCATTGCATAAAAGCAGATATACACAAACTCGCCTTCTCCCCGAGTGTACCACTGAACTGCAGTAAACACGCCGACTCCCGAAAAAGACAGCAAAACATCATTTGGTTTAACCCTCCATATAGCAAAATGTGCAGACAAATGTTGGGAAACTGTTCCTAAAATTATTAGATGAAGAATTTCCAGCTACCAACAAACTTCATAAACTTTTCAACAGGAACACCGTTAAAATAAGCTACTGCACGATGAGTAATATCCAACAAAGTATCAATAATCACAATAAATCGATCCTGAATAAAAGTGAACCTCATCCAAAATATAAAGTATGTAATTGTAGAACGCGCCAAGATTGCCCCTTACAAAATAAATGTTTAACGGAATCTGTAATATATCAAGCTACAGTCTCTGCCAAGAACAAACAAGATGAAACGTATGTAGGTCTAACAGAGGGTCCCTTTAAACAAGATTCAACAACCATACCTATTCTTTTAGAAACCCCAAGATGACAAACAGCACAGAATTAAGTAAATATATATGAAAACTAAAGGAAGAAAACACCAAATGGGAAATTTTAAAGCGATCCCTACCATACAACCCCTCGTCCAATAGATGCAACTTATGCCTATGAGAAAAATATTTCATAATTTGTAAACCGGAACTTTCCAGCCTTAACAGAAGAAATGAACTTGTAACAACCTGTAGGCATGTTCATAAACATTTATTACAAAACTTTAAGTGATAGCTTTTACCACGTGTTTCCTTTCGACATCAGTTAACGATTATTGTTGTTTTGTTGTCTTGTTGCCTCGATGACGTCATTAACGTAACTATGTTTTGTATATTCAGTCGTTGTTTTTTGTATTTTAGAGGAGAGTCGAAAAAAGCTCCCCTTAAATGAAGAAATTGAAAAAATCGCTCTCCTAAAAAAAGCTCTCCCAGTTTCGATAAGAAGAGTGATTTAGAAGTTAAGGAGAGTGATCTGATATTAAAGCCCCAATAACACTCTTGTTGTAACTGAAAAATATGTCCCAATCTTCATTCTGGTCAACAAATCGTATTATTTTAGAATATTCCAATTAAATGATGATATAAATTTCATCTTAACACACCTAATTTAAAAAATTGGAAAAATTCAACCAATTGATTTGAAAAGTCTAACGTAAACCTTTTCAAATGTGACTTGGATTTTAAAATATTTTCGAACCCTCTGGACAAATAAAATAGGTTGTAATGGATAATTTACACAACAGGTAGGACATTTAAACATCTAGTACTTAGAATAAGGGTATTATTTATTTTCTGGAGCTACCAAGCCAGCAAGAATGTTATTGTCCCTTTAAGAAGAGTGACTAGTTTTCTGTATATGGAAAATGGTTCTTAAGATCAATAACTTGGTGCAAGGGGTCATTCCTGTTTACATAATTGATAATATACATCGTCTGCTAAATAATATCATTCGTTCGTGGTCGTACGGTCAAGTAAAACTTCTGCTATCGTCTATAACTACTTACGGTATTCCAATAGAAATACTTGTCGAAATTTCTAAATATATTTAGCTTGTATAATTATTTTTAGTAAACATAACCCCCATTCAAAATATAATCATAAACGCTTGAAAATTCCATCAAAATATAATCTATTTCTTCCGAAATTATTCGCATTAGAAATTTTTACGTGCCATCTCTTGTAATTTCTCACGTCTCGCGAGAGTTCTACTTTTCATTTCAGTTAAATTAACCAATAATGGCGCTTTGGCGCCATCTATTTTTAGCAACATATTCATCGGAATTTTATTACCATGTGCGATCACATAATAATCGAATACACCAAATAATTTAATTTCACAATGACAGTATGGCGGAGATCGAATACATGTCTATGATTTACAAATATGGAGAGCGATTTTCAATTTTAAGGCGAGGGAGAAAAACCGCCCCTCAGCCGACATTCAGGTGCGCGGCAGGCGCTCGCGAGCGATCGCGCGCCTCAAAAAACAATGACTGTATATTCAAATTTCATTTTATAATTGTCTTCTGAAGAGTGTGCATCGCACATGAAACTATTAGTAAAGACTTTTTGATTCTATATCTTTTATTGTATATATATATATACAATAAAAGATATATATATATATATATACAATTAAAATTTATGATAAAATCTTGTCTCTTTTAAAAAGTCTAACACTTTACCATATAAATCTGGTTGGGCAAACATGCGATGTAATGATTGACAATGGTAAAAATTCTATCTAATATCCTTGAAATGTGCTTATCTGTCAAAGGGACATGACAGTGTTCACATTCTGGTTGAGGCTCTTGCTTTAAAATAGGTTGCCAGGCAACGAAACATACGCCCACACAGCAGCCAAATCGTCCGGGCAGTCAACAAGAATTGTCGCATATTAAGGAATTATCAGAAAATCATTAGAATTTGTTTGGTTTTTATAATCAAACGTTTTTTTTTTTAAATCATATAATAATTGTGACCTCCAGAGGCACCACAAGCTAAAAAGGGTGATTTTTCGTACAATCAGGGGACATAATTCAGGAAGTAATGACCCGATGGGCGCAAATATCGAAAGGAACCAAGATCTTTGTGTTTAAAACATACCTGTCAAGTTTCATCAAAATCGATTCAAAATTGTGACCTCTATAGGGTCCACAACCTTGATATAACATATTTTCACACTATTCGTGTACAAACGGCGGCCATTTTGTCCGTCAATTCTAGTCCGGTTTTCACGTAATTCAAACTCTCTCTTCATTACCATGTAACGGTGATATAGTCAAACGTTTTTTTAAATCGGATATTAATTTTGACCTCCAGTGGGACCAAAAGCGAACAAAAGCGATTTTTCCGTCAATCCGGGGACATAATTCAGGAAGTTATCATCTAATGGGCGCAAATATCGAAAGGAACCACGATCTTTGGGTTATAAACATACATGTCAAGTTTCATCAAAATCGGTTCAAAATTGTGACCTCTATAAGGATCACAACCTTTATATAACATATTTTCACAATATTCGCGTACAAACGGCGGCCATTTGATTATGGTGTGACGGTACACAACCTAGAAATGTGACTTTTCATCAAAATCGGATAAGAATTGTGACCTGTAGAGAGTCCACAACCATGATATACCATATTTTTACACTATTCGCGTACAAACGGCGACCATTTCGTCCGGCAATTTTGGTACGATTTTCACGAAATTAGAACTCAACCTTCCTCATCAAAATCGAATTAAAATTGTGACATATACAGGGTCCACAATTATGATATATCATTTTTTTTAACAGTATTCGCGTACAAACGGCGGCCATTTTATCTGTCAATTTTGGTCCGATTTTCCCGAAATTCAAACTCAACCTTCCTTACAGTGTAACGGTGATATAATAAAACGTTTTCTTAAATTGGATAATAATTGTGACCTCCAGAGGGACCACAAGCTAAAGAAAGGAGGATTTTGCGTATAACCAGGGGCCATAATTCAGGAAGTTACGATCCGATATGCGCAAATATCGAAAAGAACCAAGATCTTTAGGTTATAACCATGAATTTCAAGTTTCATCAAAATCAAATTAAAATTGTGACCTTTACAGGGTCCACAATATATACCATTTTTTAACAGTATTCGCGTACAAACGGCGGCCATTTTGTATGGCAATTTTGGTCTGATTTTCCCGAAATTCGAACTCAACCTTCCTTACGGTGTAACGGTAATATAATCAAACGTTTTTTTAAATCAGATAATAATTGTGACCTCCAAGCTAAAAAAAAGGCGATTTTGTGTATAATCAGGGGCCATAATTCAGGAAGTTACGATCCGATATGCACAAATATCGAAAGGAAGCAAGATCTTTGGGTTATAACCATGAATTTAAAGTTTCATCAAAATCGAATCAAAATTGTGACCTCCACAGGGTCCACAACCTTGATATACCATTTTTTAACAGCATTCGCGTACAAACGGCGGCCATTTCGTATGGCAATTTTCGTCCGATTTTCCCGAAATTCGAACTCAACCTTCCTTAGGGTGTAACGGTGATATAATCAAACGGTTTTTTTAAATCCAATAATAATTGTGACCTCCAAGCTAAAAAAAAGGCGATTTTGCGTATAATCAGGGGCTATAATTCAGGAAGTTACAATCCGATATGCGCAAATATCGAAAGGAAGCAAGATCTTTGGGTTATAAACATGCATGTCAAGTTTCATCCAAATCGGTTCAAAACTGTGACCTCTATAGGGTCCACAAGCTAAAAACGTGATTTTTCGTACAATCAGGGGCCATAATCCATGAAGTTTTGATCCGATACATGCCAATATCGAAAGCAGCCGAGATCTTTTGGGGATAAACCTATATTTCAAGTTTCGTCAAAATCGGATAAGAATTGTGACCTGTAGAGAGTCCACAAACAAATTGTGGACGGACGGACAGGGGCGACGACATAATACGTCCACATGAAAATGTGGGCGTATAAAAAGAAGATGAAAAAAACGTGTCACGCTGCAAATCCATAAGATAGAAATTTCCATATTGATAATACAACAGTCTGTCCAATAGTAATATTTTACACACAAAGGTTATATTTAAACTATAATTGCTTCAGCATTTCACTAAATGTATAGGATATCGGTTACAAATGAAAACCATCTCCAAGCAGTTGGGTTTCAACAACAGAATTATCCCGTGATATAACCGTATATAACAGATCAAAGAAACGCATACACCCATATTCACACGTAGGCATAATCCAACCATCTCAGAAAGCATGCAGTTTTACCCGTGTTCAATTGATTTAAGGTTATTCCGTAATGTTTAGTACATTACGTATGGAACTGGAATGGTATGTTTAACGTCCGCTTCCACTAATGTGATATCGCAGACTACATTACGTATCGAAATCTACAATTTATGTAGCTATTTTAGATGCCAACTCTTAATTTTACACAAGGCAACAAAACCATGTTTCGTGAATTTGGTAAGCACTGCCGACAGCTTGTCTACAAATATATTTAGAAGGGACCATACTCTGCCCAATAAACATCGGTATTACAGTTGTGAATAATAACTGTAATTCACAACTGTAATACTGATGTTTATGAATTACAGTTTCGTGAATTCTGGTTCATGTTAGAGGGATCTGAAAAATTATTCAGGAAGTAGCAATTCGCACCCTTAGCTTTAAGTACGGAGAGTAATTTAAGTGTTTTGTATATATTTATTTTTATCCTTTAACTTATAAATGCAACACACAAACTGCTTACCGTATTTATATAATTGTCTGGCGATAAATTTCCTAAAAAATAATCTGGTTCGGTTTTTTTCCAATAATTATCACAGAAACAAATATTAAATTTCATTTTTCCAGTGAACATATCGATGAAGCTTTCAATAAAACACTTAAGAACCAGATCTTATGAATGAGTCTTGTCCGGACGGAACTAAGATTAATGGTAATTAATTCTCGCATCAGAGAGTATAGATCAAAGAGTACAAAGGAAAATGCCTCACAACAAAAGCATGTATTAGTTAAAGGGGCTTGGTGCGATATGAGCGATGATTTTTGTGCCAAATTAAAAATACACTGAAAGCGTCTCACTCGTCCGCGGGTGCACTAGTCTGCCGCTATAAGAAATACTATAAATGTGGGTATCAATAAACTTGAATAAACCCTTACCCAACCCTAACCCTAATAAACTATTTATTTAATATAGCGCTAATTTTGATATCTAATCTTCAATAGTGCTGTACATGACAAAGCAAGATATGTACATACATGAAAATATAAAGGGCTGAAATATATACACAGTATTATGAAAAGTCAAAACTGAGAGAAGTAGTGAGATTTCAGAGAATTTTTAAAGTGGTCTACTTTGTCAATTCTCTTGATCTCATTTGGCAGGTTATTCCACCAGATAGAGCCCTGGACATTAAATGAACGGTTGGCAAAGGTTTTCCGTCGCACATATGGTATGCTAAGCCTCATATACTGACTGTTTGATCTCATATTTTCCCTTCGATCTTCAGCGAGTGTCAAGATTGATCTGAGATACAACGGGGACAGTCCATTGAGGCATTTCCATATCATTGTAAGCACCTTATGCTTTATGCGTAACCGAACCGGAAGCCAGTGTAGCGTCTTCAAGGCAGTTGTAGAGCTGGAGTACTTGTCCATCTGCAGAACTAGCTTCGCAGCAAAATTCTGCACTCTTTGTAGCTTTCGGATCTGTGTATCCGGGAGTCCTATAAAGATTGCATTAGCATAGTCCAAATGAGAAATTACTGTCCCTAGTACAAGGGTATGACAAGCATCTTGGGTCAAAAGATGTCTTATATTTCTTATTTTTTGAAGACCATACATTGCCTTTTTACATTTAGTGGTGATATGATCCGAGAACGAAAGTTGTTCATCAAGTTCTATGCCCAGATAGCGTACTTTGTGGGCCCGAGGGATGACTTCTCCATTGATGCTGATGGTTTGGGATGTACACTTATTTAGCTGTTGGCGGGATCCAAAATAGATGAATTCCGTTTTTGTCGGGTTCATTTTGAGCCTATTCATGTCCATCCAGTGTTTAACTTCAACAGTGAGATCTTGCTGCCGTTCCAGAGCCTGTACCTCAGATCCTGGAATTCGTGGATCAAACGAATCCATGAAGGCATGATCATCAGCATACCCGTATATTTGGGTGGGGCTTTGCACAACCTCTTCAAGAGTACTCGCATATATCGAGTACAAAACTGGACCGAGACAAGAACCTTGTGGTACTGAAAACTCCAGTGACCTGATCGTGGAATACATATCTCCAACATTTACCTTGCAAGTTCTAGGACGTAGGTATGTGTCGAACCAGTGAAGTACCGAGCCACAGATACCATATCTTTGGTTTAGTACTTCCAGCAGGATGTCATGATCCACGGTGTCAAAAGCCGCGCTAAGATCTACGGCGACAAGCGCTGACACCTGCTGGTGTTCCATGTTCCAAAGTAGGTCTGAGACTAATCTGGTTAAGGCTGTTTCACAACTGTAATGTTGGCGATATGCTGACTGGTAGTCGGGCAATAGATTGTTTGTATTGCAATGTGTCATAAGCTGTCGAAGCGCCGCCTTTTCCAAGACTTTGGAGAGAAATCCAAGATTACTGACTGGTCTGTAATTGGATAAAGTGAGTTCAAGACCCGCTTTTTTCAAAAGTGGTCTAATTATTGCAGATTTCCATTTTTCGGCAAAGACACCCTTGTCCAGGGAGGAATTGATGATGGATGTTATTGCCGGCATTGTAGTGTCAAGTAGGGTTTTTAGCAGCGTGGTTGGCATGCAGTCAAGCTCGCATGACTTTGTTTTCATTGAATTCACAATGTTCCTAATTTCAGCAGTTGTTAAAGAAGTGAACTTATCAAGCTTCGGTGCCTCTGTTGGGTTCGGAGTATACTTGTGAATATGTTTGAGACTTTCCCTGATCCGAATAGTCTTATCCATGAATAGATTAGCAAATTCTTCTGCTAGTTGTTCGTGTGATCTGCCTTCTGGAAATGGATTAGATTGGGTGTCTCCCATGATAGTTTTGAATATCCGGTATAATTGTTTTGAGTCACCTTTAGCGTCGATGATTTTTGCACTGATAATGACATTTTTGGCTTGCTTAATCATCCAATTGTACCTGTTTCGTTCTTTCTTTAGGGCTATTAATTGGTGATTTTCTTTGAACTTCCGGAAAATTCTCTCACGTCGCCGTACCGTGTGTTTCTGCTGAGCAATTTCCCTCGTAAACCAGGGTTTCTTCCTTCTAACCGTCACTATCTTTGATTTTACTGGTGCAAACTTATCCAACACAGCTGTAACGGTATTTTCGAATTCTTGAACCATCCCATCTGTTGAACTCGATTTCAGTGACATACTTAATTCCCTGCTAATTTCTTCCAGTGGAAGGTCATTAGTTTTGCGAAAGGTGATTCTCTTTTGACATATGTCCTCTCTAGGAATGTTCATGAATATTCTGATCAGACAATGATCTGATACAAAAACATCCTCACGACAGCTGGCAATGCTGATGGCACTCCCGACCTCAGTATATATGTGGTCCAGTATATGACCATGCCTCTGAGTTGAAAAGGTTACGTGCTGAATAAAACCTAGAGCATTCATTATGTCTGCAAAGATGCACGCCTCAGCGTCACTTTCGTCATCAATATGGATGTTAAAGTCTCCCATTATTATAGGGTTTTTGATGGATGGTAATACATCAGTAAGGAACTCAGTAATTTCATCAATGAAGTGATTCACGGTCCATCGGTGTTTCTCTGAGTAAGGAGGTCGGTAAATTCCAATGATGTGAAAACAGATGTTACTGGATACCAGTTTCCATATTGCGTATTCAAATGTCCGCAAAATATCATGTTTTATCAATTTCACCTTGCTGTTATCCCTATAGACCAAGCCTATGCCACCGCCTGGTCTATCCTTCCTATCACAATGATCAAGTTTAGTGCCATCTTGGTTTAATTGACTTTGGAGACACCAGGTGACGTCATCTCCCTGCAGCCCGGTTTCTGTTAGCAGCAAGGCATCTAATTCATAATTGTCCATCAGGTCTTTAACATATGCATCTTTGTTTTTGATAGATTGACAATTAAGTAGAGCAAGTTGTACTCCGTTCTTTAAAGCTGAGATTGACACTGATTTTTTATCACATTCAATTTGTATATTATTGTTCACATGTATTCCTCTAAGTTTACTCATTTTCTTTTCAGTTTTCTTTTCTTTCATTAATTTGCCACTCTTTTTACCCCTTTTTCGAACTACGCGTCGCCGGGTAAGTCTAAGTCTTCTGATGTATAGGCACGTCACGTGATCGATTCGCTGGAGATCCCCGTTGTTTCTCACCTGATCGCCGATGTTAAGTAGGTCAGTTCGGGAGTAGCTATATTTAGCACAAGGCTGTGACAGGTTGATGTATGGATCACATTGAATAACAATGTTGTTTCTGTCATATTGATACTTTGAGGTGTGCATACCCTCAGCCGGAGGACTCATGGGGCCTGAAATGGTCCAGATCAGTAACACACACACAAATCGAATGTCGTACAATCCGGTCATTTCCTCATCAGTTGACTGCACAACACAAATAATACTGCAGAGCAAATACCGTGTCGCCTTCAGTCAAGCGCCATCTTTACTAATAATAGATATCGGTCAACCCTAACCTTACCCTAACCCTAATACTGTTTACAAGACCATGACATGGTAAAAATTTGTTAAAGGGGGAATCTATTATAGTCAATTATCAATTCCTTCTGATGGCACGTGTGAATTCACCTAATTTGGAAACTTGATTGACAGTATGCATTGACTCAGACTCCTTGGTGAATAAATGAAAAGTTCATCACAGTATTATCCGACTGATAGTTTTAAGAAATTAAAATAACAACGAACACAGGCCAACTTTGGATTTTTGATATGTTGTAGAAGTTTCATTTCCTGTCCCTTTTAAAATTTTGCCACTTGTCCCACATAACCAAAATGTCAACCAAAATTAGGCATTTTCACGAGATTTTGGCTGGAAACCAACTTTGAGGCCTGATATCTTTGGGATATAACATCATATGGTCCTATATTCAATTCCATATCGAAATTCCACCGTCTGGGCGTGTATACAGCAATTTTTAGACCTCTAGACACAACGATGGCTTTTCTAGAGCACTCCAACTTTCCCAAAATTGGTCCACTTGATATGGAATGACCCATTGTTGTTTTTGGAAATGGTGGAAAATATCAGAAAATGAAAAATGGTTTTATAATGGTAATGAATTAGAAATTGTTGACACTTTTAACTATTTAGATGGCGCTTGACTGAAGGCGACACGGTATTTGCTCTGCAGTATTATTTGTGTTGTGCAGTCAACTGATGAGGAAATGACCGGATTGTACGACATTCGATTTGTGTGTGTGTTACTGATCTGGACCATTTCAGGCCCCATGAGTCCTCCGGCTGAGGGTATGCACACCTCAAAGTATCAATATGACAGAAACAACATTGTTATTCAATGTGATCCATACATCAACCTGTCACAGCCTTGTGCTAAATATAGCTACTCCCGAACTGACCTACTTAACATCGGCGATCAGATGAGAAACAACGGGGCTCTCCAGCGAATCGATCACGTGACGTGCCTATACATCAGAAGACTTAGACTTACCCGGCGACGCGTAGTTCGAAAAAGGGGTAAAAAGGGTGGCAAATTAATGAAAGAAAAGAAAACTGAAAAGAAAATGAGTAAACTTAGAGGAATACATGTGAACAATAATATACAAATTGAATGTGATAAAAAATCAGTGTCAATCTCAGCTTTAAAGAACGGAGTACAACTTGCTCTACTTAATTGTCAATCTATCAAAAACAAAGATGCATATGTTAAAGACCTGATGGACAATTATGAATTAGATGCCTTGCTGCTAACAGAAACCGGGCTGCAGGGAGATGACGTCACCTGGTGTCTCCAAAGTCAATTAAACCAAGATGGCACTAAACTTGATCATTGTGATAGGAAGGATAGACCAGGCGGTGGCATAGGCTTGGTCTATAGGGATAACAGCAAGGTGAAATTGATAAAACATGATATTTTGCGGACATTTGAATACGCAATATGGAAACTGGTATCCAGTAACATCTGTTTTCACATCATTGGAATTTACCGACCTCCTTACTCAGAGAAACACCGATGGACCGTGAATCACTTCATTGATGAAATTACTGAGTTCCTTACTGATGTATTACCATCCATCAAAAACCCTATAATAATGGGAGACTTTAACATCCATATTGATGACGAAAGTGACGCTGAGGCGTGCATCTTTGCAGACATAATGAATGCTCTAGGTTTTATTCAGCACGTAACCTTTTCAACTCAGAGGCATGGTCATATACTGGACCACATATATACTGAGGTCGGGAGTGCCATCAGCATTGCCAGCTGTCGTGAGGATGTTTTTGTATCAGATCATTGTCTGATCAGAATATTCATGAACATTCCTAGAGAGGACATATGTCAAAAGAGAATCACCTTTCGCAAAACTAATGACCTTCCACTGGAAGAAATTAGCAGGGAATTAAGTATGTCACTGAAATCGAGTTCAACAGATGGGATGGTTCAAGAATTCGAAAATACCGTTACAGCTGTGTTGGATAAGTTTGCACCAGTAAAATCAAAGATAGTGACGGTTAGAAGGAAGAAACCCTGGTTTACGAGGGAAATTGCTCAGCAGAAACACACGGTACGGCGACGTGAGAGAATTTTCCGGAAGTTCAAAGAAAATCACCAATCAATATACTTGTTCGTTTCAACACCTTAAACTCTGTGTATCAATCTGAAGTCAATCAGATGATAAGTTTGGCCTTTAAAGCGTCCACAAGATTTTTTGAAGTGATCAAGGGGAATAACTCTGGCACTAATTATCGGAAATCGCTGAAAATCAATAGGCTTCTTCGTCTCATGACCTTAAACACTGTGTATAAATTTAAAGCCAATCGGATATTAACTTTGGCCTCTGTAGCGTCTACAAGATTTTTTGAAGTGATCAAGGACCATAACACTGGCACTAATTATCGGAAATCGCTGAAAATCAATAGGCTTCTTCGTCTCATGACCTTAAACACTGTGTATAAATTTAAAGCCAATCGGATATTAACTTTGGCCTCTAGAGCGTCCACAAGATTTTTTGAAGTGATCAAGGGCCATAACTCTAGTAGTTATTATCGGAAATCGCTGAAAAACAATAGGCTTCTTCGTCTCATGACCTTAAACACTGTGTATAAATTTAAAGTCAATCGGATATTAACTTTAGCCTCTAAAGCGTTCACAAGATTTTTCAAAGTGATCAATGGTCATAACTCTGGCAGTAATTATCAGATATCACCGAAAATCAATAGGCTTCTTCGTCTCATGACCTTAAACACTGTGTATAAATTTAAAGTCAATCGGATATTAACTATAGCCTCTAGAGCGTTCACAAGATTTTTCAAAGTGATCAAGGGTCATAACTCTGGTAGTAATTATCGGATATCACCGAAAATCAATAGGCTTCTTTGTATCATGACTTTAAACACCGTGTATAAATTTAAATTCAATCGGATATTAACTTTAGCCTCTGGAGCGTTCACAAGATTTTTCAAAGTGATCAAGGGTCATAACTCGGGCAGGAATTATCGGATATTGCTGAAAATCAACAGGCTTCTTCCTATCATGACCTTACACACTGTGTATAAATTTAAAGTCAATCGGATATTAACTTTAGCCTCTAGAGCGTTCACAAGATTTTTCAAAGTGATCAAGGGTCATAACTCTGGTAGTAATTATCGGATATCACCGAAAATCAATGGGTTTCTTCGTCTCATGCCCTTAAACACTGTGTATAAATTTAAAGTCAATCGGATATTAACTATAGCCTCTAAAGCGTTCACAAGATTTTTCAAAGTGATCAAGGGTCATAACTCTGGCAGTAATTATCAGATATCGCTGAAATTCAATAGGCTTCTTCGTCTCACGACCTTAAACACCGTGTATAAATTTAAAGTCAATCGGATATTAACTTTAGCTTCTAAAGCGTTCACAAGATTTTTCAAAGTGATCAAGGGTCATAACTCTGGCAGTAATTATCAGATATCACCGAAAATCAATAGGCTTCTTCATCTCACGACCTTTAACACCGTGTATAAATTTCAAGTCAATCGGAGATTAACTTTAGCCTCTAGAGCGTTCACAAGAAATTGTGGACGATGGACGGACGGACCGACGGACCGACGGACCGACGGACGGACGGACCGACAGACGGACGGACGGGGGCGACGGCAATATACGACCACATTTCCATGTGGGCGTATAAAAAGTCAACAAAAACCGCCATGCAAAAGGGAGAAAAAGGGAAAGGGAGAGAAGGACTAAAAATAACTTTCGCCCTACATTCGTAGGTGACGGCCCATGAATTTTGGTGATCTGTGTCCTTTATGCTATGTTTAATGTAATTACTAATACCGATTTTGATTAGTCAGTGTAGTGGCTTCTAGAATGTTAATTGTACAATGGAGTCACGTGAGAGTATTTGATTGCCTAACGGTAAATGTCATTGGCTTATCTTGTTATTACGTGACAAAACACGGCTGTTTATTTAGATCAGTTGATTGACAGGTATATGTCAGTTATTGTTTAGTATAACCAGCATTACTTATAATCTAAACGGGATTTTCAGATCAACTTACTAGTATTACCAACAAAATTAAAGATCTTAACTGAAATTCAAGGATATTTTCCTATTTCCTCGAAATTCAAGGATATTCAAGACCTTGAAAATAAAATTTTAAATTTAAGGATATTCAAGGATTTTCAAGGACCGCGGGAACCCTGCTTAAACACTGTGTATAAATTTAAAGTCAATTGGATATTAACTTTGGCCTTTAGAGCGTCCACAAGATTTTTTGAAGTGATCAAGGGCCATAACTCTGGCACTAATTATCGGAACTTGCTGATAATCAATAGCATTCTTTGCCTTATGACTTTAAACACTGTGTATAAATTTAAAGCCAATCGCATATTAACTTTGGCCTCTAGAGCGTCCACAAGATATTTTTGAAGTGTTCAAGGGCCATAACTCTGGTAGTTATTATCGGAAATCGCTGAAAAACAATAAGCTTCTTCGTCTCATGACCTTAAACACTGTGTATAAATTTAAAGTCAATCGGATATTAACTTTAGCCTCTAGAGCGTCCACAACCGGCCGGCCGGCCGGACAGGGGCGATGACAATATACGACCACATTTCAATGTGGGCGTATAAAAACCGGTCTTCTGAAAATCAATAGGCTTCTTCGTCTCATGACCTTAAACACTGTGTATAAATTTGAAGTCAATTGGATATTAACTTTGGCCTTTAGAGCGTCCACAAGAATTTTTGAAGTGATCAAGGGCCATAACTCTGGTAGTTATTATCGGAAATCGCTGAAAAACAATAAGCTTCTTCGTCTCATGACCTTAAACACTGTGTATAAATTTAAAGTCAATCGGATATTAACTTTAGCCTCTAGAGCGTCCACAAGCAATTGTGGACGCCGGCCGGACAGGGGCGATGACAATATACGACCACATTTCAATGTGGGCGTATAAAAACCGGTCTTCAAACTATAACATTTCTCATCAATAATAGAAGAAAAAGTAAATTTCCTTATTTTTTCCTATTTTGAAGAGAGAATAAAATTAAAACAACATATCCTATGCCTGAACTGATGTCATATTCGTAATCTACGTAAAAAGTTCTCCTAGATTGGTAAATTTGACTACAGTACATCATCCAGTAGTAATTAAAACCTGGTCTTGAAAACCAAACTTTTCATTAATTTTCCTTCATATTGTACTTGTAATTACGAAAAGATGCATTGTGAAGGTGAAATTAAAGCTCACTGCTACATCCTACGTCCGAACTGATGTTATATTCGTGATCTACGCACAAAATTAATCTAGAATGGTGGATTTGGTTGTTCTAACATATTTAGAAGCTTTTTTTCAGAGATCATAAAAAGGCAATTTTTCATGAAAATGTCTAACTCAATTCGAAAATCGGCATAACACACGTTTATTTACAAACTTCTGATGAAAATTAAAAATATCAACGAACATGGGCCAACTTTGGATTTTTGATATGTTGTAGAAGGGTAACAGAAGATTCATTTCCTGTCCCTTTTAAAATTTTGCCACTTGTCCCACTTAACCAAAATGACAACCAAAATTAGGCATTTTCACGAGATTTTGGCGGGAAACCAACTTTGAGGCCTGATATCTTTGGGATATAACATCATATGGTCCTATACACTATAAACCGCAGATTGCCTTGTTTGGCATTTCTGTCTAAACGAGGTAAAACAAATGCCTCGTTGTCTGGAGTTCCAAAACAAGGTTTTTTAAATTGCCCTGTTTATAGTGATATTCAATTCCATATCGAAATTCCACCGTCTGGGAGTGTATATAGCAATTTTTAGACCTCTACACAACGATGACTTTTCTAGAGCACTCTAAAGTCGTGAAAAATAAAATACTTGCTTATTTTTTTCCAACTTTGATGGCAACCCTTACAGTAGGGATACCCCCTACCCCAAATTTTGTCAAAGAATCGTAATCTATGTTTGCAGTTCTATTATATTGCCAAGTTAGGGGTTCTAAACACTTTAGAAGTATATAAACAACGGAGCTGAAAACCTAACAGAAATCAGAGAATTTTTATTACCAATTGGCAACCTTTTTTTCAAATGGTGATATCTCCGCCAATATTTGACCTAGGAAGCTGAAAATTGGTATTTGGTAGATTTAGGCCATGTACTTTAACATTTTTTTTTCTCAAATTTTTTTGAGGGGGGCAGTTTCCCACCACTGGTCCACTTGACATGGAATGACCCCAATTTTAGTTTTGTTCGTATTTACAGTGAGGTTCCATTTACAAGTATATTTACATAATGAGTCAAGCAACTGTTATAGCATATCATAACTGTAATGTAGTATTGTACATATCATCATAGTTATTAATTGCTTAATCCACTCTGGCTACAATTAAGCTTAGTGTTAATTAGCTTGTTTTGAATAACTCCTTTGATCTTGTTGTTGTCCTGTATGGTTTCATGAATTGTTGTTATAGTTTTTCCGTATATATTGATCTCATAATCCTTGTTTTACTGTATTAGCTTGATAACGTTGAGAGAATACTCTTCGAAACGTCGTTTAAATAAATTAAGTAGCTTTTATTCCATAAGTATGTGTTTTTGTGTATTGCTCTATCCAGTTACTAAATGCCTCTAAAAGATTAATATATATATATATGT
This sequence comes from Patella depressa, assembly GCA_948474765.1. Lineage (NCBI taxonomy): Eukaryota > Metazoa > Mollusca > Gastropoda > Patellidae > Patella > Patella depressa. Next base: position 39,723,171 of record OX419720.1, on the reverse strand, counting down.
ACATATTATGTCACAGTGTTTAAATGTCCGTGTCTGTATTGGTTAATGTATACAGTAGAATCCGTATGAGCAGCCACTCCTATTCAGCGACATCTCCTTGTAAGCGATCACAATAAATTCCCCCCGTAAAAATTCTATTGTTTCATCTCTTTATTCAACGGCCACTCCTCTAACGCGGCCAGCGGTCACTATTTTGCTAATAAATTTAACAAAACATCGCCCATTCAACGGCCATTGTTGAATGATACCATCTTGTCGTTCTTCGTAACACCCCCGCTAAACTCGTGAGTAGTAATCAATTAACTGGACTCCCACTGATCACGTAAAAAGAAATGTGAAAATAACAATTAACCCGGGATTATCTGTTAATTAATCTTTTGTTTTATTAAACGACTAACCTGATCATTGTTTTCACACTTAACGGAACATTACTTGATACTGATTGAATAAACTGAAAGTACCGACTAAAAGCCGCTATGTTGTTAAATATACGTTTTTAGCGCCACCTATAATATTTCATACAGAGTTACACCCCCGGTAGCAAAATCAGTGATGTTTTTTGGTTCATGTTCTTATTTTTGATAACATAAAATTAATTCATCGATTTTCTTCACAAAAATGGATAAATATTATCAAATGCATCACAATAATAGACAGTAGTATTGAAGGTTGGTACAAAATGACAAGCTTACATAAGTTATGTCCGAGATCCAGCGACAGCCAAATTTACCGATGCAAGTGAAGTATTGGTGTTTGCTTCCAATGCATTCAAGCATATATTAATTGATGTCAGCACAAAAAAAGCACGAGATTTTACAAAAATGGATAAATATCGTAGGCACAATGATAGACAGTAGTATTGAAGGTTGGGACAAAATGACAAGTTTACGGAAGTTATGTCCGAGATTCCGCGACGGCCAAATTCACCGATGCAAGTTTATCCAAGCGTAATACTAATTGATGTCAGCACAAAAAACCACGCGATTTTATTAAGAGGCCACTCCCGTTAAGCGGCCAATCGCAAAAATTCCCATGGGTGGCTGCTTAATGCAGATTCTACTGTATATATATATATATAAATATATCCAATTATCCTTTTTCCACTAATCACTTTGTAAATATTCTCACCATGCATAAATAACATGTTATTGTCTGCGATATCACCTCGGTGGAAGCGGACGTTAAATAAAGCTGTTTCACACACACAGTTATATTGTATTAGCTTGAAAATGTTGAGAGAATACTCTTCGAAATGTCGCCTAAATAAATCAGTAGCTGTTTTTCCATAAGTATGTTCATAGTTATTTAACTCATTAAGTAATTATCAGAAAATCATTAGAATTTGTTTGGCTTTTAGTTCTGCCCTGTCCTAACGTTTAATATAGGAAACATTTAAAGTAGCTAAGTCTCTAACTCAATATCATCGAAAGTCTTCTAAGTTGAAAACACAGATTATTAGTCAATTTAAATCAACATTGATGATGTGGTCGTACCAAGAAAAGGTGGGCTTCTGATATCCAATATTTAAGACGAAATAATTATTTTACCATTGGTACACGAATCATGTACCATATAGCGTTTCAGACCCATTTTCAGCTAGGAACCCAAAGAACGAGGCTAGGTATACTCCACATTACATCTCAAACGGTGAGCATTAGGCCTGCAGCCAAAATTTCTAGCTAGCTTAGAAATACAATTCCGCTACACGGTCTTCCCTAAAAGAAAAACTATACATTTTTGGAAAGCTTATGACGCCAGGAACACAAAATCTGGGAGTTCCAAGCAAAATGTTTGCAATTTATTGATTTAGGGCCAGATGAAATTCGTCAAAATTGTCAAATAAATGCTATTTTTGTACTAACAATTCTGAAGTTGACATAAAATTAAATAGTTGCTAAAGCACCTCATGCCTTCATCCTTGGAAATGAACAGTTTATTGGATAGATTTTGGTGTAAATAAGAATTCTCAAAACACAAATGTAATGGCATACTCCTGCGCAGTGTTTCGTTTGATTAGAACTAATCCACTTCACACTGCTATCTTGAGTGAACATTGTTGTGCTAAATTATTATTGGTCAGTAGTGCCATTACCAACCAATGACCTACATTGTAACAAACAATATCTGGGTTAACCAGACCTCAAAATATGTTACCGCATTGTATCTAGTGACAATCGCGACTTGTTTACGTCATAACCCGCAAAATTTATTATGCTCGATTATCCAGTGCCAACATGTTTTCTTCGTGGGCCATTTTGAAAATTATGCCGAATGCGAGAAGAGAGGAGGGATTTGATTGGACGTTAAAAAGAGACACGCCCCGCCCAATTTGCAAGAATATGACTTCTATCCAGCAATGGTAAGAGAGGGATTTCTCGCGCCATTGCTTCAGGAATATGATGTAATGGGTGAATAAAGGATTCTGGAAATCCATTAATGGTAAAAAAAAAGAGTTATCTCCCTTTCTGTCAAATGTCTGGAATTGATAGACTATCAGGTGTATGGGGACTTCTAGTTTTGTATGACGCACAAGACCAGGTGTGGGCACACAAGCATAATAATTATTTTGTTTCTTGGATCTCAGGGGCCTTTGAGGGTTGGTTGTTGGATGGTTGCTCAGAAATTATCGCTTGTATGGAACATGCTAGAGTCGATTTGTAGCATATCCTAGCCAGGGGATATGTTTGACAGTAGTTGAGTGATATGCTTTTGAAATAATGGAGACAGGGCTCGACACTGCCGGTGGCCACGGCGGCCATGGCCTCCGAATTTTAGAATTTGGCCGCAGATTCGTGGCCGATTTTCAATTATCCACGGCCATGTATGGCCGCCGATTAGAGCTGGGTATCGATAGTTATTCTTACTATCGATAATCGACATTGAAGTGTCGATTGATAATATCGAAACAATCATATTTTCACAGTCGTAATCAAGACTGGATTACGTGTTTAAAAGTCAAAACCATACGATGTTTTGCGATAGTTGTTTTTTGTTCGTCTAGTTAATAATAAACCGTCTCATATTACGTATAAATTGTACTTAATTCTTAAATAATGTAGCCGTGGTTCTTAATGACAAAAAAACGTTGATAGGCCGATGTATGTGGAGGAACCAAAATAAAATGAGCACGAGTCGACTCAAAGCATATCTTATCAATACTATCGATTTGTATTGATATTTTATGAAGGTCTACCGATGATATAGTAATACTTTCTACTCCTAATAAAAATGCTGATTTTTTAAAAATATTTTTTAGAATAAAAATTTGTACTAAAAACGGTACGATAAGAGTTTTATCCCCCTCCCCCTAAACTGTAAGGATGCATTATTTCTGTAAAAGTAATAAATAACAACCTATAACAACCATTTGACTGAGAAAAAAGATCTACAATAAACAGATTTATAACGTAATATTACATATTGAGCTGATAATATAATAATTTATGACTTGGCCTTGGATTTTTAATTTTTGGCCTACGATCAAGGTTGCACTTTGTATATCGTAGGCCAATGTTGGCCTTTGATCGAAAAAATGAATTTCGAGCCCTGAATGGAGATCAGTACCACTTTATAACACATTGAACCACATGATTTTTTTCCACTAAGATAAACATTCTAAACCCACATACATGTTCCCTTTCAATTAGCCACTACAGTATTTTTACAACTGTACATGTACATGTAGCTGTGAACTACTATTTCGGATATCATTAATGGTCAAATTACAATCATACATGTAGATATAAGTTAAAAAAAATTTTTCTGTATCTGGGCTGGTATGAAGGGAAAGGTTAGAAAACAGGATGAACAGTTTCAAAATTCTTTATTACAGTGAAACAATCATTGAAAATCAAAATTAAACAGTTACTCTGCACATCAAATGTCATCAAAGTTAATCTTCCTCATCACTGTCACTAAATGTATTAACATCAAATTCGGTCATTTCAGGACTAATATATGGTTTAATTTTATTTCAATAATTCGCTTGCGCGTGGGGGTCTTTAGCAGTGGGAGGGGAGGAAACCGGAGTACCCAGAGAAAACCTACAGGGTTGGACAGGCGACCCTACTCCTTGTCACGTACAACCGGGGTTTCGAAACCACGCCAGTTGACTCAATGGCTGGCGGTAGGACGTATGATTTTACATTTGAGCTACATTGAAAACAATACATGTAATTTAATGTAAGGCTCAGTTTAATTCATTCCAAATTGGTCCCTGAACATTGCATTGAGAAAATAGGCCCTGATGAGCCATATGCAAATTGCTCTGGGGACATTATCAAAGTACACAAATCTGTAGGGTAAATTAGGTAGACATGTCAAAATTGTTGCTGGAAAAATATCTTAGGTGATTTAGTGACTGGACTAGTCCTAGTAAAAGCATTCAGCAGCTGACATACATTTGGGTGTACCAAGAAGCATAAATGAGACAAAACTAAAATGAATAACACATGTACATGTAACTATAGCTGGAAGCATCAACATTTACATGTTGACGAGCAATGCAAGGCGAACAAATATATCATAAAGCTTGACCATTCGAATGATTTCCTGGCCATTTCTGATTCTTTCTCTTATGACATCTTCACAGAATATATTGTATGTGGTTAAATATTCGACGGAGGGCTTGTCACCTTTGCTGAAAAATATAAATAAACATATACATGTACACAATTAAACCAAAATTCTGGAGCTTGGTTTACTCTCATTAATTTCGTAGAACAGAGGAATAAGACACTTACACAGGGGTTAACATCTTATTTTCATGTAGAAACCAGCTAATGAAGACAGCAAGGCATTAGCAGTACAAGGAGAGATAGAGAGAAGAATGGTGGTTTAACGTCCACTGGACAAAAACATATAGTAATTTTAGGACTGACCCATGGTTCAGTTTTATTTGAATAATTAATACCAGTGGCAAGAAGGATGAGAATACAAATAAAAAAAACCCATCAAAAATATTTACCTTTCTAAGAAATTCAGTATATTGCTTATAACATTTTTGGTGATATCTGACCTCAATGGTCACACAATCTTGCCCTTTGATATCTTCATCCTCTTTCAATTCAGCAGCTTTCAACAGTTTGCCTACAAACAAATTTGCAAAGAAATTATACACCATATATAGCGTTGAATGTTGAGTGTGGGGGGAGGGAATGTCACTTTGAGGCCTACATGTACCTGGCTCGTCCACTCTGGCATGTGGTTGTGGTTCAGATCCTTTGTGTGAGCGGAAACGGTCTAGAGACAGATCGTCTTAGCAGGGCACCTGCAAGTGGGCCAAGAAAATAAAAAACAAGTTAACTTCTCTGTGTTTCATCCCTTGTGGAAGCGAATGTGCAACACTTTTACCAATGACTGTGCCAAATCAACAAATGGGGTAAAGGGCTTTACTGGCTAGCTTCATAACAATTTTACAGTGATCGCAGTACATGTAGCACTTTTGATTCCATTTACAACAAAAACAACAATACAATAATTAAAGATAGGTTGCAAGGCAACGAAACATACGCCCACAGCAGCTAAATCGTCCGGGCAGTCAACAAGGGTTTTCGCATATTTTTACTTTTTTTGGTAATGAAACATTTGTAATACACTAAAAACTGATTAAGAGTAACAACTCATTATGTAATTATCAGAAAATCATGAGAATTTGTTTGCTTTTTATAAAGTTTTGCCCCACGCTAACAATTAGTATAGGAAACATTTAATATCATGGATTTAGCTGTTCAGTTATCAAAATTCATTGAAAATCAAAATACTTGTTCGTTTCAACACCTTAAACTCTGTGTATCAATCTGAAGTCAATCGGATGATAAGTTTGGCATCTACAGCGCAACAAGGGTTTTTGAAGTGATCAAGGGAGATAACTCTGGAAGTAATTATTTGAAATTGATGAAAATCAGTAGGCTTCTTCCTCTCATGACCTTAAACAGTGTGTGTAAATTTAAAGTCAATCGGATATTTGGCTTTTAAAGCATCCACAAGATTTTTTGAAGTGATCAAGGGAGATAACTCTGGCACTAATTATCGAAAATTGCTGAAAATCAATAGGCTTCTTCATCTTATGACCTTAAACACTATGTATAAATTTAAAGTCAATCGGATATTAACTTTGGCTTTTAAAGCGTCCACAATAAGCTTCTTCGTCTTATGACCTTAAACACTGAGTATAAATTTAAAGTCAATCGGATATTAACTTTGGCTTTTAGGGCGTTCACAATATTTTTTGAAGTGATCAAGGGCCATAACTCTGGCACTAATTATTGGAAATCGCTGAAAATCAATAGGCTTCTTCGTCTTATGACCTTAAACACTATGTATAAATTTAAAGTCAATCGGATATTAACTTTGGCTTTTAGAGCGTCCACAAGATTTTTTGAAGTGATCAAGGGCCATAACTCTAGCACTAATTATCGGAAATCGCTGAAAATCAATAGGATTCTTCGTCTTATGACCTTCAACACTGTGTATAAATTTAAAGCCAATCGGATATTAACTTTGGCCTCTAGAGCGTCCACAAGATTTTTTTAAGTCGTCAAGGGCCATAACTCTGGTAGTTATTATCGGAAATCGCTGAAAAACAATAGGCTTCTTCGTCTCATGACCTTAAACACTGTGTATAAATTTAAAGTCAATCGGATATTAACTTTAGCCTCTAGAGCGTCCACAATTGCTTCTTCGTCTTATGACCTTAAACACTGAGTATAAATTTAAAGTCAATCGGATATTAACTTTGGCTTTTAGGGCGTTCACAATATTTTTTGAAGTGATCAAGGGCCATAACTCTGGCACTAATTATTGGAAATCGCTGAAAATCAATAGGCTTCTTCGTCTTATGACCTTAAACACTATGTATAAATTTAAAGTCAATCGGATATTAACTTTGGCTTTTAGAGCGTCCACAAGATTTTTTGAAGTGATCAAGGGCCATAACTCTAGCACTAATTATCGGAAATCGCTGAAAATCAATAGGATTCTTCGTCTTATGACCTTCAACACTGTGTATAAATTTAAAGCCAATCGGATATTAACTTTGGCCTCTAGAGCGTCCACAAGATTTTTTTAAGTCGTCAAGGGCCATAACTCTGGTAGTTATTATCGGAAATCGCTGAAAAACAATAGGCTTCTTCGTCTCATGACCTTAAACACTGTGTATAAATTTAAAGTCAATCGGATATTAACTTTAGCCTCTAGAGCGTCCACAAGCAATTGTGGACGCCGGACCAATGGACGGACAGGGGCGACGACAATATACGACCACATTTCAATGTGGGCGTATAAAAACTGTAGGACAGTGTATGATGAATATATTTAATATTTATTAGTAATAATTATACATTTACTCAGTAAGTAACATTAGGATTAGGCCTACCTGCTGTTTGGGTCTGAGTCTGGGTTAATACATCCCTCTTCCTATTTTCTCCAACAGTGACAAATCTGTCATATAATACACACAACAGGCAGCACCGATTTACTCTTTGTTGTTGCTTCTGGAGCGGCTGAAGTGACGGTACGATCGTAATTTCTTTGGAGAGCTAGGTCACAGATCGTCTACACTCTCGCTACTCCCTGGTTGGCTTGTAGCCAGGGATTTTAATTTTTCTTTCTCTATACGATTTAGGGCAGACACAATTTTATTGTCACGTCCTTGTTGCCTTGATTATATCACTCGAAGCTATCCATTTCCCTCGCCCATCAAGTTTTAGCCATTCATGGGCACATTCATGGAATTTATCCCAGCGGGATTTTGTAAATTGTTCTCGTTCCTTTCTTAATCCTTCATAATGAACAATACAGCGTAAATTTGATGAAATATCAGTCGATTCACGTTCCTTCAAAGGCCCAGCCATTACATGTGTGTTGTTGTTTACAACTTTCAAGGTCGGGTCAGCAGTTCACAATACGAGCTCCTGATTGGCCCATGGTGACCAATCACCAGTTATTTCCCTACGCTTTATAACAGCGCGAGTCAAATTAATCCTTTAAAACTTGATCAACTACTTTATAATAGTCGCAGATTATTTTATGGTAGACTGTGTAGCGGAGTTGCACGCTAGAAATTTTGGCTGCCGGCCTACATCTGCAATAAATACTATGTAGACTGGAATAACCAGGCGCTATATATATTGTGTTTCAATTGAAACTTCTGGTGTACTTCACTAAACATAACTGATTTGATATTAGAGTAAAAACGGAAAGGATTGAATGTAAATCAGTTTATATACATTCATAACAAATTATTATATGGCTTGCGACCCATTTGTGTCAATTTCTAAGCCCCAAATATTAGCGATTTAGCTCCTTTAACATGGATTTAGCTGTTCAAGATATCAAAATTCATTGAAAACCATTATACTTGTTCGTCTCAGGACCCTTAAAATCTTTTAACCCTAGCAGCCTCCCAGGCTGATTATATCGGCCCTACAGTTCTTTCTGTCCACTTCAGCCGATTAAATCGGCCCAATATTTCATTGGCTTAGATATTAGCATACCCCCAAGGATACCCCAAACTGACCGATCATATTTGTTTATACAAAGATAGGTTGCCAGGCAACGAAACATATGCTCACAGCAGCTAAATCGTCCGGGCAGTCAACAAGAGTTGTCGCATATTCTTACTTTTTTCGGAAATGAAACATTTATAATACTCTCAAATCTGATTAGGATTAACAACTCATAAAGTAATTATCAGAAAATCATTAGAATTTGTTTATAAAGTTCTACCCCATGCTAACACTTATGCACCGGTCAATAGGAATCTTGAACTACCTCCCCTCAAGCATTGACGGCTATTCCACGCCATATTGGCGTCGAATCTTGACGTCAAAATAGCCAGCTAAATGTGAAAGAGTTGTGAATCTTTGGTGAGAAAAAAAATTGCTAAAGGTGAATCTTGAACAAAATAAAATATTGCTGAACACAAATAGTGCTGATATCAAGTAAAATTTTATGCATCGATGCATCGGACGCAAACATCGATACTCGCATCAATGCATCGGGAATTTTATGCCACCTTTTTGTTTTTCGAAAATTTATGAAATAACATTATTATTTATGATAGAAACGTAGATTACCGAAATTTATAGTCAAATTTTGGCAACTTGCATAATCTACTTCTGCTTTCATCCAAACAAACGAAAGTTAGAATTAATTTAGTAAAAAGAAAAACTACAAGCAAATACAAATAAGTTCGTTTTTTAATTATTTTACACGTAAACATTTGTCAATATATAAAAGTATATTTGTAAGCTCGTGTCAATAATAAAACAATGTAACACAAATTATTTTTTCGGAAATATGCCGTACGGGCGAACGGTCACATGGCCAATTAGTTTATTTTTAGTGTTACCGGTACTCGCAAAAAGTAGACTTTAATAACTTATATGAGACAAAACATTTTCTGTGAATTTTTATCAAACGAAAGACGTTTGAAAGGAGCTAACTATTCGGATCTAAAATATCTTCTAGTCTTCAACTTTGGGTGACCTATATTGGACGTGGGAGGATCTCCAGCTTTCGGAACTTCCAAATACAATGCCTACGTGTATGCTTGAAGTTCAAGGTCAACGCCGCCATTATTTTCAGCTTTTCTTTTACCATACTTGGCATGAATTAACTCAACGAAGTTGTTTATTTACGAAATGAGCTGAGAAGGATTTACACTGAAGGTATTCATTGCATTGATTGACTCTTTGATGGGTTAATTAATCGACAAGTAATAATTACCTCTTTGTAATCGGCCGAAAATAGATTGATATATGACACCGTAGTGGCTTGTTGTTCATTGTTTTATCAATCAGCATGATAATTAACTCTTTGTAAATCGGCCGAAAGTAGATTGATATACGATACCATAGTGGCCGATTCATTGTTTTACGATTCGGCTAGATTAAAGATCAATCGGCTAAAGCCAACAAAAAACAGCTGATTAAGATCCCTGATATAAAATCATGAATTTAGCTTTTCAGTTATCAAAATTCATTAAAAATCAATATACTTGTTCGTCTCAAGACCTAAAAGTTGCAGCGTATGAATTAACACGCGAACGATCGTTCCGGTCGCGAGGTGCTGAAAACACGGGAACGGTCTGTCGTTCGCGACAGAAATTTTGTTTTATAAAACAGTTTAAATTACCAATAACTCGAATATTTTCAATGATTACACCCGCTCTCGTGCACGAGAGCGAGATTTCCCAAGTTTGTTTCCATCATGGCGTCGTCAATAAAAAAATCTCGTAGCGAGGAAACAGTCAGTTTAAAAACTTTTAAGTCGTAGGATTTTCACGGCGATTTCAACTTCGAAGTGAATGAAGAAAATAAAATCCGTCAATTAACATGTAAAATATGTACGTATAATATCGCCGAAATTAGACGGGAAGCCAAAAGACGAGGAATTAGTGGAACCGTTTTGAATGGTATTATTAACTATGTGGATGGTGTGACCTACATACATAAAAGTAATGTCAGCCGACATGTCGCTTCTGGGTCGCTTCACGACTGGGCTAAGAGACGGCAACACATATTACAAAATGAAGACAAAACTGATAAAATCACTGACACCGTCCATGATGAATCGACAGTGAAATCGAGCGTCTGTATTTTGAACAAAACTTCAACACTGACAACAGTTAGGCCTACAGTGACGTCAAGTAGTACATGCGCCTCTAGTAGTACCATCTCACAACTATTCGATAAAACTAACAAAGTTCATCATAAGAATCATTTTAACACTGCACTGGCAGTGGTTATGAGAGAAAGGCCTATGTCAGACTATATGGACTTAATTGAGCTACAGAAGAAGAATGGTCTTCAATTTATGACCGCCCAGAACAACAGTCACTCATGCAGGGAGTTTATTAAATACTTGGCACTCGCAATAAGAGAAGACATCACTAAGCTGCTAGGTTATGCTAACTTTTTTTCCTGTGAGCAAGATGGGACCGAAGCTAGGAAAACAAGAGATGAAAAAGAACTTGTTTATGCGAAAGTTGTAGTTCGTGGAAAGCCAATTGAACTTCTTCTTAAATGTCAGCAAATGAATGCCTTTGGTGGTGTTGATGCATTGGCTATCAAGCGTAGCATTGATGATGCTTTTCAGACATATGGGGTGGCTGGTGATAGATACACTAATTGTTTGGTTTCTGCATGTGCTGATGGTGCAAGTGTTAACATGGGGAGACTAACTGGAGCCTTGACAATTATGAAAGATAGGCTGGCACTGCCAGGCAGGATACGCCCACATTTTCGAGAGATGGATAGAGAACAAGCAATACCGAAAGTGATTTTTCCTACATCTTTAAGTCCTGTATTTCATATTGTATTGGGAGCAGCCATTTAGTTGGTCAGTTCCAGTCTGATATTCATGAAATTCGAAACCGACAATGATTATGGTTTGACGGTACACAACCTAGAAATGTGACTTTTCATCAAAATCGGATAAGAATTGTGACCTGTAGAGAGTCCACAACCATGATATACCATATTTTTATACTATTCGCGTACAAACAGCGACCATTTCGTCCGGCAATTTTTGTATGATTTTCACGAAATTAGAACTCAACCTTCCTAATCAAAATCGAATTAAAATTGTGACCTATACAGGGTCCACAACCATGATATACCATTTTTTTAACAGTATTCGCGTACAAACGGCGGCCATTTTGTCTGTCAATTTTGGTCCGATTTTCCCGAAATTCAAACTCAACCTTCCTTACAGTGTAACGGTGATATAATCAAACGTTTTTTTAAATTGGATAATAATTGTGACCTCCAGAGGGACCACAAGCTAAAGAAAGGGGGATTTTGCGTATAACCAGGGGCCATAATTCAGGAAGTTACGATCCGATATGCGCAAATATCGAAAAGAACCAAGATCTTTGGGTTATAACCATGAATTTCAAGTTTGATCAAAATCGAATTAAAATTGTGACCTTTACAGGGTCCACAACCTTGATATACCATTTTTTAACAGTATTTGAGTACAAACGGCGGCCATTTTGAATGGCAATTTTGGTCTGATTTTCCCGAAATTCGAACTCATCCTTCCTTACGGTGTAACGGTAATATAATCAAACGTTTTTTTAAATCGGATAATAATTGTGACCTCCCAAGCTAAAAAAGATAGGCTGGCACTGCCAGGCAGGATACGCCCACATTTTCGAGAGATGGACAGAGAACAAGCAATACCGAAAGTGATTTTTCCTACATCTTTAAGTCCTGTATTTCATACTGTATTGGGAGCAGCCATTTAGTTGGTCAGTTCCAGTCTGATATTAATGAAATTCGAAACCGACAATGATTATGGTGTTACGGTACACAACCTAGAAATGTGACTTTTCATCAAAATCGGATAAGAATTGTGACCTGTAGAGAGTCCACAACCATGATATACCATATTTTTACACTATTCGCGTACAAACGGCGACCATTTCGTCCGGCAATTTTCACGAAATTAGAACTCAACCTTCCTCATCAAAATCGAATTAAAATTGTGACCTATACAGGGTCCACAACCATGATATATCATTTTTTTAACAGTATTCACGTACAAACGGCGGCCATTTTGTCTGTCAATTTTGGTCCGATTTTCCCGAAATTCAAACTCAACCTTCCTTACAGTGTAACGATGATATAATCAAACGTTTTTCTAAATTGGATAATAATTGTGACCTCCAGAGGGACCACAAGCTAAAGAAAGGGTGATTTTGCGTATAACCAGGGGCCATAATTCAGGAAGTTATGCTCCGATATTCGCAAATATCGAAAAGAACCAAGATCTTTGGGTTATAACCATGAATTTCAAGTTTCATCAAAATCAAATTAAAATTGTGACCTTTACAGGGTCCACAACCTTGATATACCATTTTTTAACAGTATTCACGGACAAACGGTGGCCATTTTGTATGGCAATTTTGGTCTGATTTTCCCGAAATTCGAATTCAACCTTCCTTACGGTGTAACGGTAATATAATCAAACGTTTTTTTAAATCGGATAATAATTGTGACCTCCAAGCTAAAAAAAAGGCGATTTTGCATATAATCACTATTCGCGTACAAACGGCGACCATTTTGTCCGGCAATTTTGGTACGATTTTCACGAAATTAGAACTCGACCTTCCTCATCAAAATCAAATTAAAATTTTGACCTATACAGGGTCCACAACCATGATATATCATTTTTTTTAACAGTATTCGCGTACAAACGGTGGCCATTTTGTCTGTCAATTTTGGTCCGATTTTCTCGAAATTCAAACTCAACCTTCCTTACAGTGTAACGGTGATATAATCAAACGTTTTTTTAAATTGGATAATAATTGTGATTTTGGGATTTTGCGTATAACCAGGGGCTATAATTCAGGAAGTTACGATCCGATATGCGCAAATATCGAAAGGAAGCAAGATCTTTGGGTTATAACCATGAATTTCAAGTTTCATCAAAATCGAATCAAAATTGTGACCTCCACAGGGTCCACAACCTTGATATACCATTTTTTAACAGTATTCGAGTACAAACGGCAGCCATTTTGTATGGCAATTTTCGTCCGATTTTCCCGAAATTCGAACTCAACCTTCCTTAGGGTGTAACGGTGATATAATCAAACGTTTTTTTAAATCGAATAATAATTGTGACCTCCAAGCTAACAAAAAAGGCGATTTTGCGTATAATCAGGGGCCATAATTCAGGAAGTTACAATCCGATATGCGCAAATATCGAAAGGAAGCAAGATCTTTGGGTTATAACCATGAAGTTTCATCAAAATCGAATCAAAATTGTGACCTCCACAGGGTCCACAACCTTGATATACCATTTTTTAACTGTCTTCGCGTACAAACGGCGGCCATTTTGTATGGCAATTTTCGTCCGATTTTCCCGAAATTCGAACTCAACCTTCCTTACAGTGTAACGGTGATATAATCAAACGGTTTTTTAAATCGAATAATAATTGTGACCTCCAGAGGGACCACAAGCTAAAAAGGGTGATTTTTCGGACAATCAGGGGCCATAATCCAGGAAATTACATTCCGATAGCCGCAAATATCGAAAGGAACCAAGATCTTTGGGTTACAAACATGCATGTCAAGTTTCATCAAAATCGGTTCAAAATTGTGACCTCTATAGGGTCCACAAGCTAAAAACGTGATTTTTCGTACAATCAGGGGCCATAATCCATGAAGTTTTGATCCGATACATGCCAATATCGAAAGCAGCCGAGATCTTTTGGGGATAAACCTATATTTCAAGTTTCGTCAAAATCGGATAAGAATTGTGACCTGTAGAGAGTCCACAAACAAATTGTGGACGGACGGACGGACAGGGGCGACGACATAATACGTCCACATGAAAATGTGGGCGTATAAAAATGTAGGACCATTGGTCAGTTGATAGAAGAAGTAAACAGATTGAAAAGAACGGAAGTGCCTGTAATTAATAATGTTTTTTTTATAGAGGATGCAAACCTTGTAATAGACCAAAATGCAAAGCGTGTGCTACTATTGAAACCACCAATCATATTATTACTAGTATAGACCCAAAACAATTTTATATCAAAGCTAATTGTTTAAATTCCCATAGTTCGTATGTAATATATTGTATAATCTGTGAATTGTGTAAAAAACAGTATGTAGGCCAAACAATCACCCATTTTAGCAAAATTGGAAATTTCACCCCACATTTTAATACACTTGGTCATGAATCTTATGTCTGCACTGTACTGGATAAACTCCCTCAGATAGATAGAGCTAAACTTTTATTGCTGAATCACTTTGGATCCACAGATTAAATACTGTCTAGTCTAGTGGTTTAAATGAAATGCCTGTAAATTAATTCTAACATTTTTCAACTTTACATCCTTTATAATTATTATGTCATCAATGCTATGATGTCATATTTACATTATGACATCACTTGTTACCATGACTAACCTTGTATTCAACTGCATCATTTTTGTAGCTTATTCTCTCGGTTTTTACTTACGAAACGTTAGATACTTTAAAAGATGGTTTTGTGATACCTTTGACTTTGTTTTTAACCACATGAAAATGTAGGCGTATACAAACATGACTTTTCGTACAATCAGGGGCCATAATCCATAAAGTTTTGATCCGTTACATTCTAATATCGTAAGCAATCTAGATCATTTGGAGATAAACCTATATTTCAAGTTTTGTCAAAATCGGATAAGAATTGTGACCTGTAAAGCGTCCACAAACAATTGTGTCTAGGGGCCACGACAATATATGTGGGCGTATCAAACATGCAGAATACCTGTCATGTACTGATTTAATATTTATTGATTTTCAGACCTTGATTATACATTCAATTTAGTTAGCTTTTCAAGTAGATTTCATTCTCATGCAAAACTTTATACAGATTCAAAATCGGATGAAAATTCATTTCTTATTTAGGCTTAAAGTTGCGAATTATGACTTTTTGTGGAAAAAAGGTTTTTCAAAAGTTTTAGGCTAATTATATGTGGGTGTATAAAAATATGAACAGATATTTATAATGTTGTACAAGAGTAAAAAAAAAATTATTCACATACTGTATTATATCTTACCATACGAGGAGGTGGACCAGCAGATCGTGGTGGAGGGCCATGATGGAGTGGCATACCAGGAAGGGGATGTCCTGTTGGATTGAATGGTGGTCTGGAACCTGCTGTATCACAAACACAATAATAATAATAATATGTACATTTATATCGCGCACAGTTCCATGTTACAACATATAAATGAAAATATGTCGTGGATCCCATATGCTTAAATATATATTTACATTCCAGAACAAAAATAGGTTGCCAGGCAACGAAACGTACCTCCCAAGTCGTTAGAGCAGTCAACGTCGCCTATTTTTTCTATTGTCGGTAATGACTATGAACTGCCTGATACGAGTCGCCTTCATATTACGTGCATTTATTGGAAATCACGTTCACATATCGACTTCAATTAACTTCCTTTATTTTAAAACTAGAAGATAGGCTGGCACTGCCAGGCAGGATACGCCCACATTTTCGAGAGATGGATAGAGAACAAGCAATACCGAAAGTGATTTTTCCTACATCATTAAGTCCTGTATTTCATACTGTATTGGGAGCAGCCATTTTGTTGGTCAGTTCCAGTCTGATATTCATGAAATTCGAAGCCGACAATGATTATGGTGTGACGATACACAACCTAGAAATGTGACTTTTCGGCAAAATCGGATAAGAATTGTGACCTGTAGAGAGTCCACAACCATGATATACCATACCTTTACACTATTCGCGTACAAACGGCGACCATTTCGTCCGGCAATTTTGGTTAGATTTTCACGAAATTCGAATAATTCAGGAATTTACGATCTGATATGCGCAAATACTGAAAGGAACCAAGATCTTTGGGTTATAAACATACATGTCAAGTTTCATCAAAATCGGTTCAAAATTGTGACCTCTATAGGGTCCACAACCTTGATATAACATATTTTCACACTATTCGCGTACAAACGGCGGCCATTTTGTTTGTCAATTTTGGTCCGATTTTCACGAAATTTGAACTCAACCTTCATTACCATTTAACGGTGATAACGGTTTTTTAAATCGAATAATAATTTTGACCTCCAGAGGGACCACAAGCTAAAAAGGAGGATTTTTCGGACAATCAGGGGCCATAATTCAGTAAGTTACAATCCGATGGGCGCAAATATCGAAAGGAACCAAGATTTTGGGGTTATAGACATGCATGTCAAGTTTCATCACAATCGGTTCAAAATTGTGACCTCTAGTCTATAGGGTCCACAACCTTGATATACCATTTTTTAACATTATTCGGGTACAAACGGCGGCCATTTTGTATGGCAATTTTGGTCCGATTTTCCCGAAATTCGAACTCGACCTTCCTTAGAGTGTAACAGTGTAACGGTGATATAATCAAACGTTTTTTTAAATCGGATAATAATTGTAACCTCCAGAGGGACCACAATCTAAAAAGGGTGATTTTTCGGACAATCAGGGGCCATAATTCAGGAAATTACATTCCGATAGGCGCAAATATCGAAAGGAACCAAGATCGTTGGGTTATAAACATGCATGTCAAGTTTCATCAAAATCAGTTCAAAATTGTGACCTCTATAGGGTCCACAAGCTAAAAACATGATATTTCGTACAATCAGGGACCATAATCCATGAAGTTTCGATCCGATACATGCCAATATCAAAAGCAGCCGAGATCTTATGGGGATAAACCTATATTTCAAGTTTCGTCAAAATCGGATAAGAATTGTGACCTGTAAATAAGCTTAATTTGGGTGAAATAATTATGTCTGTCAGACTTTTGGTTTCTGAGATATGAAGTGGGGTTGAAAATTGAAGCAAAATGGCCAATTTCGCAAACAAGGGGTCTGCCAGTTCGCCTTACTAAACGAACTGTAACTCAGCAAATTCTGCTAAGATTTTGATAAACTTGGTGTTCACTGTTGTTACAATCAGGGCTCAAACTAGGGGCAAATTTTAGGGAGAAGTCACTTCTCCCTACAGGCAGAATAGGGAGAAGTGAGGGAGACATAGGGAGACTCGAAGGAGAGGTCAAATTTCATGCATTGACACCACCAATTTTAATAAGTTACACAACATGCTAAATAAATTAACAAACATCTTATAGCTGCAAATATATATTTATTTCCTACGACAGTATATTACGTAACTCAGTCAGTACGGTAATGAGTAAGATATTATTCTTTTGACACCCCACTCACTCATTTACATTGTTTGTTTTACGTTCATGTGTTAAGCTTAGTGGAACTAATAATATTTCTGTAGCTTTATTCATCAACCTGACATTATACAAATTGTTTTACTATCTCTATCGTTCTACAGAAATTTTCACTACTGGTATCACCACAGACGTGTTGTTCTTTACTGAGTGTATCGTATATTGATAGAACAATATATACACCTTAAGTAGCAATAATGGTTTTCATTTAATTTGCTAAAATGGTTCATACAAAAGCAATGTTTTCTTACCGTTTACAAATGATGGTGGTGGACCAGACATTGGAGGACCTGAGTTGGGAGATCCGCTTACCCCCATGGTGGGTGGTCTTTGCATTCTTTGATTGAATTGTGGTCTTGGTGTCTGAGGTCTAGTTAATCTTGGACCTTTTCCTGGGTATGGGAAATCTATAATGTTGATACATAGTAAGTTTCATCAATATCAAAAGGAATCGAGATCTTTGGGATATAACCATGTAAGACAAGCGCTCATTTAATCCAACAAGTTAGATGTTACGCTTTGATATTCTGACGACGTAACATCTAACATCTGAACAGTCAAAAGTTGATAACTAGTTTACTTCGTTCAGCAGACGGCAAAATTCACAATTTTCAGTTTTCTGCACTGCTAACACATTTAACTTACATATAATATCCATCTGTGTTCCGAAAAATATTTTTTGCTGCCTATTTTAAGAGATTTCACAAAAATCTTCGCCAACAACCAACACAACACATTGAAGATAGGCTGGCACTGCCAGGCAGGATACGCCCACATTTTCGAGAGATGGATAGAGAACAAGCAATACCGAAAGTGATTTTTCCTACATCATTACGTTAGAATTTGATATGTGCAAATATCGAAATGAATTAAGATCTTTGGGTTATAAAGGTTCATTTCAGTAGGCTTCAAATTCGACCTCAATCTTCATTACGATGTAACGGTGATATAATCAAACGTTTTTTTAAATGGGATAATAATTCTGACTCCAGAGGGACCACAAGCTAAAAAAAAGGTCATTTTTCGTACAATCAGGGGCCATAATTCAGGAAGTTACAATCTGATATGCACAAATATCGAAAGGAACTAAGATTGTTAAGTTGTAAACATGTGTTTCAAGTTTCATCAAAATTGAATGAAGATTGTGACCTCTACAGGGTTCACAACCTTGATATACCATATTTTTACACTCTTCGCGTACAAGGGGCAGCCATTTTTTCAGTCAATTTTGGTCCGATTTTCACGAAATTCGACCTCGACCTTCATTACGATGTAACGGTGATATAATCAAACGTTTTTTTTAAATGGGATAATAATTCTGACCTCCAGAGGGACCACAAGCTAAAAGATAGGTTGCCAGGCAACGAAACATACGCCCACAGCAGCAAAATTATCCGGGCAGTCAACAAGGGTTGTCGCATATTTTTATTTTTTTTTGATAATGAAACATTTGTAATACACTAAAATCTGATTAAGAGTAACAACTCATTATGTAATCATCTGAAAATCATTAGAATTTGTTTGCTTTTTATAAAAGTTTTGCCCCACGCTAACAATTAGTATAGGAAACATTTACCATCATGGATTTTGCAGTTCAGTTATCAAAATTCATTGAAAATCAAAATACTTTTTCGTTTAAACTCTGTGTATCAATCTGAAGTCAATCGGATGATAAGTTTGGCCTCTATAGCATCACAAGGTTTTTTGAAGTGATCAGGGGAGACAATTCTGGAAGTAATTATTTGAAATCGCTCAAAATCAATAGGCTTCTTCGTCTCATGACCTTAAACAGTGTGTGTGTATATAAAGTCAATCGGGTATTAACTTTGGCCTCTAGAGTGTCCACAGGATTTTTTGATGTGATCAAGGGCCATAACTCTGGCAGTAATTGTCAGAAATCGCTGAAAATGAATAGGCCTATTTGTCTCATGACCTTAAACACTGTGTATAAATTTAAAGTCAATCGGATATTAACTTTGGCCTTTAGAGCGTCCACAAGATTTTTTGAAGTGATCAAGGGCCATAACTCTGGCACTAATTATTAGAAATCGCTGAAAATCAAAAGGCCTATTCGTCTCATGACCTTAAACACTGTATAAATTTAAAGTCAATCGGATATTAACTTTGGCGTCTAGAGCGTCCACAAGATTTTTTGAAGTGATCAAGGGCCATAACTCTGGCACTAATTATTGGAAATCGCTGAAAATCCCATGATGGTTTGTCTCAAGGCCTTTGTCAAAGTGATCAACTGCCAGAAATTATCACTGAAAATCAAATAGGATTCTTCGTATCATGACCGTAAATAGTGTGTATAAATTTAAAGTCAATCGGATATTAACTTTAGATTTTTCAAAGTGATCAAGGGTCATAACTATGGCAGTAATTATCGGATATGCTGAAAATCATTAGGCTTCTTTGTATCATGACTTTAAACACCGTGTATAAATTTAAATTCAATCGGATATTAACTTTAGCCTCTAGAGCATTCACAAGATTTTTCAAAGTGATCAAGGGTCATAACTCGGGCAGGAATTATCGGATATTGCTGAAAATCAACAGGCTTCTTCCTATCATGACCTTACACACTGTGTATAAATTTAAAGTCAATCGGATATTAACTTTTGCCTCTAGAGCGTTCACAAGATTTTTCAAAGTGATCAAGGGTCATAACTCTAGTAGTAATTATCGGATATCACCGAAAATCAATAGGCTTATTCATCTCATGACCTTAAACACTGTGTATAAATTTAAAGTCAAGAGGCTAAAGTTAATATCCGATTGACTTTAAATTTGTACACAGTGTTTAGGGTCATGAGACGAAGAATCCTATTTGATTTTCAGTGATATCTGATAATTTCTGGCACTTGATCACTTTGAAATATCTTGTGGACGAAGGCCTTGAGACAAACAATCAAAACTATTCTAATCATTTCTCATAATTACTTAATGGGCTGTTACTTGTAATAAGATTATCATGTATTGTAAATGTTAATTTTGTATCGAATGACATGCCTAGAAATTTAGCCTCTTTTTTTAATTCTATTTTTGTGTTGTTTAGTCTTAAATCAATTATCCTATTGCTATCGGTCGGATGGAACAACATTGCTACTGTTTTTCCCTCCGATATTTTGAAGCCCCAGTCCTTTGCCCACTTAGAAATTTGGTCTGTGTGTAGTGAAGTGATTTTTTGATGTTACCTATATCCCTTGATGCTTTCCAGAACGAACTGTCGTCTGCGAAAAGCCCTGATTCTGTGTCCTTCCCCCCATAACTCGGAAGATCATTTATCATTATGTTAAACATTATTGGGCTTATGGCGGAACCTTGCGGCGTGCCGTTTTCCATTTTGAATTTTTCGCTCAAACAGTTGCCTACTTTTACTCTATGCCTATCACTGAGAAAATCCTCTATCCACCTGTACATGCGACCTTTGATTTTAGCATTGTGGAGTTTGCGCAAAAGACCCTCCACCCACACTAGGTCAACTAACTAAATCTGAAGCAATATATATAGACAAAATTACAACCAAGTTTGAAACCATACATAAAGATAGGTTGCCAGGCAACGAAACATACGCCCACAACAGCTAAGTCGTCCGGGCAGTCAACAAGGGTTGTCGCATATTGTTTCTTTTATCAGTAAGGAGAACATTTACAACACATGATAATCTTATTACGAGTAATAGCCCATTAAATAATTATCAGAAATGATTAGAATAGTTTTGATGGTTTGTCTCAAGGCCTTTGTCAAAGTGATCAACTGCCAGAAATTATCACTGAAAATCAAATAGGATTCTTCGTATCATGACCGTAAATAGTGTGTATAAATTTAAAGTCAATCGGATATTAACTTTAGATTTTTCAAAGTGATCAAGGGTCATAACTCTGGCAGTAATTATCGGATATGCTGAAAATCATTAGGCTTCTTTGTATCATGACTTTAAACACCGTGTATAAATTTAAATTCAATCGGATATTAACTTTAGCCTCTAGAGCATTCACAAGATTTTTCAAAGTGATCAAGGGTCATAACTCGGGCAGGAATTATCGGATATTGCTGAAAATCAACAGGCTTCTTCCTATCATGACCTTACACACTGTGTATAAATTTAAAGTCAATCGGATATTAACTTTTGCCTCTAGAGCGTTCACAAGATTTTTCAAAGTGATCAAGGGTCATAACTCTAGTAGTAATTATCGGATATCACCGAAAATCAATAGGCTTCTTCATCTCATGACCTTAAACACTGTGTATAAATTTAAAGTCAAGAGGCTAAAGTTAATATCCGATTGACTTTAAATTTGTACACAGTGTTTAGGGTCATGAGACGAAGAATCCTATTTGATTTTCAGTGATATCTGATAATTTCTGGCACTTGATCACTTTGAAATATCTTGTGGACGAAGGCCTTGAGACAAACAATCAAAACTATTCTAATCATTTCTCATAATTACTTAATGGGCTGTTACTTGTAATAAGATTATCATGTATTGTAAATGTTCTCCTTACTGGCAAAAGAAACAATATGCGACAATCCTTGTTGACTGCCCGGACAACTTAGCTGTTGTGGGTGTATGTTTCGTTCCCTGGCAACCTATCTTTATATATCGTGTCAATTAATCTGACCCTAATTGTGTTTAGTGGTACTCTCATAAGTATAAATTATACAGATTCCGCTTACGAGTAATAAAGTCATCGAAATTTGCTTTCCTTTCATTTTAGTTATTCGTGTTCGTCAGCTATAACTAAAATTGATTCGTCAAATTTTACACGGTACTGCCATAACCTATTTTAGAAAGTGATCATTCTTATGAAAAAACAAATCATATATAATATAAGGGTAGGACGGAACAACTAAATCTTGCATCTCTGAACGACGGTATGATATTGAAAAGTTATTACATATGCATTTCATGCGTCTACATGTATAGAAAAGGCACAACTTTTTGATTTGTGTACACGTGGACGACAGTGCAATTTAGGCTATTGTTATTACCGTAGCAGTCCGTGTTTGCTTTCAGCTTTTACTTTTAACGACAATTGCCGTTATGCCGATAATTTCTAGCATAGGCTATATGATTGAGATTATTATTTATAAAATGTTGATTACAATATAATTTAAAATCCTTAAATTTGTCAGCATATACGGCCGACATGGAAATCATGATGTATACATTAAATGAAAGTATTAGTGATAGGGATTATTAGTGTTTAAAGGATAATATTTTGCAAACTAATTGAGGCGATACATATCAGAAGAAGCACACCAGAACTCAACCGCCACAGTGGCATATTTTTGCCGAGCGCATACGATGAGATAATTAAATCATAAATATTCAACTTTATTTTCGACTACTTCACAACTCTATATTACTTGTCAATTTTATTCAAATATTTTACTCTCAACCAGTATTTAGATATTGCATATCCCTAATCAGTTGTGCCTCTTTTGTTTTTTATACGCCCACATGGAAATGTGGTCGTATATTGCCGTCGCCCCCGTCCGTCCGTCTGTCGGTCGGTCGGTCCGTCCGTCCGTCGGTCCGTCCATCGTCCACAATTTCTTGTGAACGCTCTAGAGGCTAAAGTTAATCTCCGATTGACTTGAAATTTATACACGGTGTTAAAGGTCGTGAGACGAAGAAGCCTATTGATTTTCAGCGATATCCGATAATTACTACCAGAGTTATGACCCTTGATCACTTTGAAAAATCTTGTGAACGCTCTAGAGGCTATAGTTAATATCCGATTGACTTTAAATTTATACACAGTGTTTAAGGTCGTGAGATAAAGAAGCCTATTGATTTTCGGTGATATCTGATAATTACTGCCAGAGTTATGACCCTTGATCACTTTGAAAAATCTTGTGAACGCTTTAGAGGCTAAAGTTAATATCCGATTGACTTTAAATTTATACACAGTGTTTAAGGTCATGAGACGAAGAAGCCTATTGATTTTCGGTGATATCCGATAATTACTACCAGAGTTATGATCCTTGATCACTTTGAAAAATCTTGTGAACACTCTAGAGGCTATAGTTAATATCCGATTGACTTTAAATTTATACACAGTGTTTAAGGTCATGAGACGAAGAAGCCTTTTGATTTTCGGTGATATCTGATAATTACTGCCAGAGTTATGACCCTTGATCACTAGTGCTCCTACGGTTAGTTGGATAACCGTAAACGGTTAGAATTGGACGGTTAAACGGTTCGAATTGAGCGATACAGTTAATTGGAGATGTCCCCATTAAATGGAGTTATCTCCCATTACAAACGTCTCCATGACGACAGAGCGTCATTTTGAAAATTGAACAATGTATGTCAACTTGAGATGCCCCCGTTAACCCAGTATTATAACGTGTCAATGAGCAGCTGTTTGTTTTACAGGAATCTAATAAAAAAAATATTATTCTCGGGTTTTAAATATTATTGTTTAAAAGTAGGTGGAAACGGTGATTTTGAGATAATGATTATACATTTGATTTTATTAGTTTTTTAAGTAGATCTCATCATTCTTCTCACAAAACATTTTACAGATTCAAAATCGGATGAAATTTTTTTATTTTATTGAGGTTCAAAGCTGCGATTTTTGACTTTCCGCGGAAGAAAGGTTTTTCAACACTTTGAACAGGTCATTTTTTGCGTTTTTTGTGATGCCATAGTTCATTGTATATCGACACTATCAAAATTGTAGATGTATATTCATGAAATACAACTTTAAGGCTAATGATGTTTCAATTTTCATATTTGTGTCACAATAACTCCGGTTTCCCCAGCAACTCCAAAATACGGAGGTTTTTTCAAAAATCTCATTGTTTCATGGTGATTTTGGTCAATTTTTTCATGAAAAATTGGTCTTATCCATGTTATTTCTGAAATATTGAACCTGGTTGTAATGCATTTTAAAATCAAAAGCTATCAAATAAGATTAAAAGAAAAAAAAATCGTAAAAATATCTATATATGCCTTTTCTCAAGAGCTGGATTTATGTTCATTTTTCACCAATTGTCCGCGGCACACATTTGCCTATTTTTGGGGCGTTTTGGGGACATTAACAAAATAAGAAAGAATGAAGATACGGAAGTGAAATTATGGGAATATGTCAAAAAGTTTGTGAATTTTTAAAATTACATATTTCCAATCCGCAATATACTATCAATTTCGGTTGTCATAGCAATCAAAATGGAAAAAATGCAATTTTTGACCATTTTCAACGCTATTTACCATAACCCAAAAGGTGATCACCACATTTAAAAATAAGCATTTTAAAATATTTAAAACCCAAGTAATGTCAAATGATATTGATTGTATAAGTTTGAGCAAAATATTAAGGAGTTTGAGTGGTTACCATAGCAACCACTGTATATTTTTAAAGAAAAAGCATCATTTTCCGATAATTTATCTCATTAATATTAATTTTTATATTATTTTAAGTCAGTAGGTGTCAGGCAAGATTGAACAAATAAATAATAACAAAATATTTATATGCCATCTCTTTATACACGGGAAAGGGTTTACCTTTGAAAAACATTTCGCAATTGGAAATTGCCCAATTTTAGGATTAAAAAAAATTATGAAGGAATTGAGATTTTCAAGTGAAATTTGTGTACCGTAAATTTAGTGAATTTTTACAATCACTTTTCTTTTCTCTTCTATAATACTTAATATTTGGTTGTTATAGCAATCAAAACAAAAACAAACCCCCAAAGATAGGCTGGCACTGCCAGGCAGGATACGCCCTCATTTTCGAGAGATGGACAGAGAACAAGCAATACCGAAAGTGATTTTTCCTACATCTTTAAGTCCTGTATTTCATACTGTATTGGGAGCAGCCATTTAGTTGGTCAGTTCCAGTCTGATATTAATGAAATTCGAAACCGACAATGATTATGGTGTGACGGTACACAACCTAGAAATGTGACTTTTCATCAAAATCGGATAAGAATTGTGACCTGTAGAGAGTCCACAACCATGATATACCATATTTTTACACTATTCGCGTACAAACGGCGACCATTTCGTCCGGTAATTTTCACGAAATTAGAACTCAACCTTCCTCATCAAAATCGAATTAAAATTGTGACCTATACAGGGTCCACAACCATGATATATCATTTTTTTAACAGTATTCACGTACAAACGGCGGCCATTTTGTCTGTCAATTTTGGTCCGATTTTCCCGAAATTCAAACTCAACCTTCCTTACAGTGTAACGATGATATAATCAAACGTTTTTCTAAATTGGATAATAATTGTGACCTCCAGAGGGACCACAAGCTAAAGAAAGGGTGATTTTGCGTATAACCAGGGGCCATAATTCAGGAAGTTATGCTCCGATATTCGCAAATATCGAAAAGAACCAAGATCTTTGGGTTATAACCATGAATTTCAAGTTTCATCAAAATCAAATTAAAATTGTGACCTTTACAGGGTCCACAACCTTGATATACCATTTTTTAACAGTATTCACGGACAAACGGTGGCCATTTTGTATGGCAATTTTGGTCTGATTTTCCCGAAATTCGAATTCAACCTTCCTTACGGTGTAACGGTAATATAATCAAACGTTTTTTTAAATCGGATAATAATTGTGACCTCCAAGCTAAAAAAAAGGCGATTTTGCATATAATCAGGGGCCATAATTCAGGAAGTTACGATCCGATATGCACAAATATCGAAAGGAAGCAAGATCTTTGGGTTATAACCATGAATTTCAAGTTTCATCAAAATCGAATCAAAATTGTGACCTCCACAGGTTCCACAACCTTGATATACCATTTTTTCGCGTACAAACGGCGGCCATTTTGTATGGCAATTTTGGTCCGATTTTCATGAAATTCGAACTCAACCTTCCTTAGGGTGTAACGGTGATATAATCAAACGGTTTTTTAAATCGAATAATAATTGTGACCTCCAAGCTAAAAAAAAAGGCGATTTTACGTATAATCAGGGGCCATAATTCAGGAAGTTACGATCCGATATGCGCAAATATCGAAAGGAAGCAAGATCTTTGGGTTATAACCATGAATTTCAAGTTTCATCAAAATTGAATCAAAATTGTGACCTCCACAGGGTCCACAACCTTGATATACCATTTTTTAACAGTATTCGCGTACAAACGGCGGCCATTTTGTATGGCAATTTTCGTCCGATTTTCCCGAAATTCGAACTCAACCTTCCTTAGGGTGTAACGGTGATATAATCAAACGTTTTTTTAAATCGAATAATAATTGTGACCTCCAGAGGGACCACAAGCTAAAAAGGGTGATTTTTCGGACAATCAGGGGCCATAATTTAGGAAATTACATTCCGATAGCCGCAAATATCGAAAGGAACCAAGATCTTTGGGTTACAAACATGCATGTCAAGTTTCATCAAAATCGGTTCAAAATTGTGACCTCTATAGGGTCCACAAGCTAAAAACGTGATTTTTCGTACAATCAGGGGCCATAATCCATGAAGATTTGATCCGATACATGCCAATATCGAAAGGAACCGAGATCTTTTGGGGATAAACCTATATTTTAAGTTTCATCAAAATCGGATAAGAATTGTGACCTGTAGAGAGTCCACAAACAAATTGTGGACGGACGGACGTCCGGACGGACAGGGGCGACGACATAATACGTCCACATGAAAATGTGGGCGTATAAAAAGGCAATGTTATTCAATTTTCAAACCAATTGTTCACCATGACAAACCATTTGATTACGGTACCACATTTAAGTACGATAGCAGAAATCATTTTAGCACATATTTACAGCTAATGTAATATAAAATATTGTGAATTGTATAATTTTAGTGAAATATTAAGGATTTTGGATGGTTGCCATAGCAACCACATTAGCAACCACATTATTTTAAAGAAAAGACAACTGTTGTTTCATTATCACTGTTCTCTGCATTCGTTGCTAACATTATTGTTAGAATTCTGCTTTTTTTGTTTTTACTTCACTTTTGAATATTTCTATAATTCCTTCAAATCAGTATGTAGCCTATTGAGCAACTTTCTTATTTTTTGTATATTTTAATCAATGTTGAGTAAATAAATATCAAATAAAGGCCTAAAACTAAAAGGCCTTACGCTTAAATCGGTTCTTACAATTTGTTGTTAACTGATCAACAAATGTGATACTCGAGATGTTAATTAGTTCCTCTAAAAAACAAGAATTAAAATTACAATAATTAGTATGACAACTGTAATATAATGCTAAATAATAAAAAGTTTTGCAAAATTGGGTATCCGTATCGACACTGATATTATTTTTTGACATGACTGACCTAAATAGTAAATTCATCTGTCGGCTCCATCATCTCAAACGAAATGTTGTAAAAAAAAATGCCCAATGACAAATCCAGAAATAGAGCCATTTTTCTAAATGTTTCAGCTAGCGTTAATTCTTTCGTTGATCCAACTTTATTAGGGTACAATTCCATTTTTTAGTGAAAAGAAATCGTATTAATTATCCATAGACTACTACGTTATCATCATCACGCCGACTCACGGCTTTGGTCAGTAAAGTAAAGACTACACACAGAGACCTGTGTGGATATTTTCCGGTTTCAATCCCATTCGAGTGCACAGAAATACTTTAACATTGGGCTTGAATAATCCATTGAACAGCGAATTTATGATTTCAGAGCATTGAAACAGTCGTCTATTTAACGGAATTTTTCCATTCTTGACAAATTTTTGGTGTCAAACATAGAGACGTGTGGTAGCTCGAAGGAAATTTCCGTTCGATCCTCCACATCGTCACATGGTTATAAAAGCGCGTGAATATGAGTCACGTGATGTAAATATAGTCAATCCCGTGAAAGTTGTAAAAAAATGGATTTTAACTATGTTATTTATTTCCAGGCAAGTCTTTTATACATATAACATAACGCTTACTTCATAAATTAACATCGGATTTGCCTATCGATGTAATTTAACGCGAATACGAGTCTTAGGAACTTGGAATACATTTTAGTTTTGGTGTTGAAATGACGTCATAACAAGGAAAAAACTACGCGATTTATTTTGGACAAAATTGCTGATTGTATACAATTTTCAAATGCTTGGCGGAGGTTCTAAAAAGGCTCCGATTTTGTTGATTTTAATAGCATTGAAACGACAATAAAACAAACTTTCGATCGACGGGGGGTGCTATTCTGGCAATTCGCCACAAAAAAAGATTACATGAATTGAATCCTTCAACTTAAAAAAAAGGCATGGTATTTCGAAATGCCAACAAAGCACCCCCCGCCGATCGAAAGATCGTTCAATTATCTTTCTAATGATATTAAAATGGAAAAAAAATATTAAAAACAAAAACATCCGCCGAGCACATGAAGTGGGGTACCCTCGTTTAAAAACGTGACAAAATTTTTTAGCGTAACGTCAAAACACGCGAAATTGACGTTTTTTAATTGATGTTTTTGAAATTAATATAAGGAACACATATATAAAATTTATATCAAACAGGAGAACAGTTTATCTGCTTCCAAAATATTTTAAAATTATTACAAATGATGAAATAGCGACTGTGTGACGTTAAGTTGAAGAAAGGTTACAAATCGGGAAAAAACGACTTTCTTCCAACGCAAGCAATGGAGCTGTGACACCTATTAAAAGTTTAAGGAAGTTAGTTACTGAGGTCAGGCGCTTTCTTCTTTATAACTATTCCACTTTATTCCACGATATATTTATCTTGAAATCAGAATATTTCGCCGAGCAGTGTTGCTGTTGGACCGGTGGAAAACAACCCACGTCTTAAAATCTCGATAATCGGGGGAAGGCAAGGCAAGAACAATTACAAAATAGTCATCCTGTATTAATGCGACATCATTAGGCTACTGTTAAAAATCTACCAATTTAAGAAACCGAAGAGAATTTGCGTCGTTCACATGTTCGCTCAGTCAGTCAGTGCAGTTTTCATGCCGTGGCGTGTGATACGGTTCGACTGTTATTAGTGTTATGAGTTGAGTTACATTACATCTTGATCACACACAAGATGTAGATAATTCTAGTTGCCTGATTATAAGTCTTTAATAATTTCAATAACAGCACCGAGGGTGGAGATTGGTGTTGTGGAACGGGTGAAATAAACTCAGATCACCAAATAGTACAACACTTCCGCCATGATAATCTCTGAATTCGATGATCGACATTTGTTTTTTTTATATTTAGTACTTTCAAATACTTACAAAGAGGAAAAACACAGGATTTAAGTGAGGGGCAAAGCTAATATTTGTAGGTACCGGTAAGCTTATTACTTGATATTGACAGACGTGTACAATGATGTATTAAAAACCACTTGCTTGTAATGTAAATCATATGGCGATGTGAGTGGTTATTTAATGTTGAAAATTGATACCAAACGGTTAATTGTTACTAACCGGTTAATAGTCACGGTTATTCGAATAACAAAAAGTCCTAACCGTAGGAGCCGTAACTCTGGCAGAAATTATCAGATATCACTGAAAATCAAATAGGATTCTTCATCATGACCCTAAACACTGTGTACAAATTTAAAGTCAATCGGATATTAACTTTAGCCTTTAAAGCGTTCACAGGGTTTTTCAAAGTGATAAAGGGTCATAACTCTGGCAGTAATTATCAGATGTCGCTGAAAATAAATAGGCTTTTTTGTATCATGACCGAAAACAGTGTGTATAAATTTAAAGTCAATTGGATATTAACTTTAGCCTCTAGAGCGTTCACAAGATTTTTCAAAGTGATCAAGGGTCATAACTCAGGCAGTAATTATTGGATATTGCTGAAAATCAATAGGCTTCTTCGTCTCATGACCTTAAACACTGTGTATAAATTTAAAGTCAATCGGATATTAACTTTAGCCTCTAGAGCGTTCACAAGAAATTGTGGACGACGGACTGACGGACGGACGGAAAGGGCAACGACAATATATGACCACATTTCCATGCAGGCGTATAAAAATTGCACGTCCCGTAACGGAAAATGACAACAGTTTGTTAGGCAGTGATGCCTTGTCAGCAAATTTTAGCTACGGCTTTTTTAAAATTTTTGTTATTGTAGAAAAGTTTCAATTTCAAACACTAATCTAGGCCTACTAAATAAACAAGCAACAAATAATTATTAAGTTCTCAATTGATGTTGTGTATTTTCAACTACGAGTGAAGAGTGACCTAATTATTCCTTCAATGAACATCGTCTTCTATTCCAATATAAAATCTTTACAAAAACAGTACTGCAATCCATAGAAATATTGTACAAAAATGCATTTCGTTTCGTGTTAAAGAGGGGTTCTCAAATTTTAATTGGGAGGATATGACGTCCAACGGATGTCAAACTATCCTAACATGGCGACTACATGAACTGTTGTTGAATGTAACATTGGATAAACCTGTTTCAATAAACATCTTGTGTGTGTCAATAAGTGTTATTGTTGTTCAGAGATGGGTGACACAATCAATAAGGTAGGACATGCATTTAAAATTTATCGACTGACGCCTTTCAAACTTGATGCGCCAATAATTTGGTCGAAGCTTGCCCAATGCAACGACGGCTTCAGGAACCTTGAGGTTACATGAGAACGAAACCTCAAGGCACCCTGGAGTAAGCGCTCATTTTGCAAGTCGACACCAAATCTAGAACTTATTACCTCCTTTGATAGGAAATGAAATGAAATGGGGTTTAACGCCATACAGTGTGCTATGAGGAAAATTTTGCCTGGGCAGCGGCCCTACAGCCTACTCTTATATCGAATTCCAACTGCCAAGGGATCTTTTACGTGCACTCCAATGTGTACACGGGACCTCGGTTTTTCGTCCCAACCGAACGACTAGGTAGCTGTCCTTGTCAGACCCTCCTGTATCACTGACAAGGGGAAATCACGCCGGAAATCCTTTGACAGGTGTCATTTCTATACATATCTCAGGAAATTGACCTACTCGTCTAATAAATAAACCCACTAGATAAGTGCGGGTCGGCCATTTCTAAACTCCATTTTAGAGAAATTAAACCGTGTACCATTAAATTAAGCCATAGTAATAATTCAGGCCTGTAGCTAGCAGGAGGAGGGGGAGGGGCGCAAGGGGGGCGGTTGGTCTGGATATGTTAATTAATGTCTAATTGATTATTTAGATAACATCTCAGGCCTAAAGAAAGACCTGTAATAAGCAGATTTTGCTCTTGCAAAATGCTATTTTAAGATTAACAACTCAAAACCTTAAACACTGTGTATAAATTGAGTTAAATGTGAACTCCGATTACAAAACTACAGAAATAATTAGATAAAAAGATAGGCTGGCACTGCCATGCAGGATATGCCCACACTTTGGAGAGATGGATAGAGAACAAGCAATACCGAAAGTGATTTTTCCTACATCATTAAGTTAGAATTTGATATGTGCAAATATCGAAATGAATTAAGATCTTTGGGTTATAAAGGTTCATTTCGACAGTAGGCTTCAAATTCAACTGGGGATCATGTTGCTAAGTGTGTAAGAAATTCGAACTCAACCTTCCGTAGGGTGTAACGGTGATAGAGTCAAACGTTTTTTTTAAATCGGATAATAATTGTGACCTCCAGAGGGACCATAGGCGATATTTTGGACAAATCAGAGGCCATAATTCAGGAAGTTACGATCCGATATGCGCAAATAACGAAAGGAACCAAGATCTTTGGGTTATAACCATGCATTTCAATCGAATTAAAATTGTGACCTATACAGGGTCCACAACCATGATATACCATTTTTTAACAGTATTCGCGTACAAACGGCGGCCATTTTGTCTGTCAATTTTGGTCCGATTTTCCCTAAATTCGAACTCAAACCTTATGGTGTAATGGTGATATAATCAAACGTTTTTTTTAAATCGGAAAATAATTGTGACCTCCAGAGAGACCAGGAGCTAAAAAGATAGGCTGGCACTGCCAGGCAGGATACACCCACATTTTTGAGATGGATAGAGAACAAGCAATACCGAAAGTGATTTTTCCTACATCATTAAGTCCTGTATTTCATACTGTATTGGGAGCAGCCATTTTGTTGGTCAGTTCCAATCTGATATTCATGAAATTCGAAGCCGACAATGATTATGGTGTGACGGTACACAACCTAGGAATGTGACTTTTCGTCAAAATCGGATTAGAATTGTGACCTGTAGAGAGTCCACAACCATCATATACCATATTTATACACTATTCGCTTACAAACGGCAACCATTTCGTCCGGCAATTTTGGTACGATTTTCACGAAATTCGAACTCAACCTTCCTCATCAAAATCGAATTAAAATTGTGACCTCTACAGGGTCCACAACCTTGATATACCATTTTTTAACAGTATTCGCGTACAAACGGCGGCCATTTTGTATGGCAATTTTCGTCCGATTTTCCCGAAATTCGAACTCAACCTTTCTTAGGGTGTAACGGTGATATAATCAAACGGTTTTTCAAATCGGATAATAATTGTTACCTCTATAGGGTCCACAATCAGGGGCCATAATCCATGAAGTTTTAATCCGATACATGCCAATATCGAAAGCATACGAGATCTTTTGGGTATAAACCTATATTTCAAGTTTCGTCAAAATCGGATAAGAATTGTGACCTGTAGAGAGTCCACAAACAAATTGTGGACGGACAGACGGACGGACGTCCGGAGCGACGACAATATACGTCCACATAAAAATGTGGGCATATAAAAACGTGATTTTTCGTACAATCAGGGGCCATAACCAATAAAGTTACAGTATGATACATGCCAATATCGAAAGGAACCGAGATCTTAGGATGATAAACCTATATTTTAAGTTTCATTGAAATCGGATAAAAATTGTGACCTGTAGACCGTTCACAAACAATTGTGGACGTCTGGACGAACAGGGGCGACGACAATATACGTCGACATGAAAATGTGGGTGTATAAAAAACACGCCTTCAGTCCTGTTAAGATCTAGAAAATTTTGTAGCAGAATCATTCGGAACTTGTGTAATTGATACACTAAAATGCACTTTGAATTTTGAGATGGCACAACAATCTATTCACGCGAAAAGGTCAAAATACCAGTCAATATAGGAAATAAACACTGTTCTATTGAAATCAAAGTGGTCGATGCAGATATCTCATTTCTCTTAAGTAAAACCACTCTTAAAGATAGCTTGCCATTCAACGATATATATGCCCACAACAACTAAATTGTCCAGGCAGTCAACAAGAGTAGTCACAAATTTTTACTTTTTTCGGTAATGAAACATTTATAATACACTAAAATTTGATTAAGAGTAACAACTCATTAAGTAATTATCAGAAAATCATTAGAATTTGTTTGGTTTTCATAAAGTTCTGCCCCGTTTAGTATACAAAACATTTAATATCATGGATACTCAGTTATCAAAATTCATTGAAAATCAATATACTTGTTCGTCTCATGACCTTAAACACTGTGTATAAATTTAAAGTCATTCACTTGTGGATGCCGGACCACTGGACTGACAGGAGCGACGACAATATACGACCACAGTGGCTAATGAATTTCAGAAGCTAGTCCTAACACAGTTAATATAGTTACCATTAGTTTGACTTGAGTCTGTGCTGTTTCTACGGTCATCAGCTGCTGCCCCACCAGCTCCTTTCCTGGCCTGAGCCTCAAACTGACTTAATGCCTGTTTACTGTAAGGTGTGACTTGGGGTGCTTGGCCATAAAACTCACGTCTTGCTAATTTATCAAAAATCAAACGTGATGAAGCGTCTGACCCAACTGATACTAGAGCAAACCTGAAATAAAGATAGCCACAAAATCATCTGGACTAATAACTTTAGTTTTAGTCTAAATCCCAATCCCTGTGCGTTTTTTATTGCCCTCCTCGGTCCTTCAAATCCATTCTCCATTTATTAGCTCTGTACCGAGTAATTTCATTGGCCAATATTTATATACATGCCCCATCAGCAATTCGGTATTATAAACGTTCATGCGATCTAGTCTCGATTATCCAAGCATTTTAAAGGCTAAGAAATTGAAGTAAATGTTGGTCTTGGCCAATGACGTTTGGGGAGGGAGAGAGAGAAATGGGGTTTAATGTCCACTCAACACAAACTAGGCCATTTCGGGACTAACATGGTTTTAATTCTATTTCATTAATTCGCATGCGTGTAGGGGTCTTTAGCAGTGGGAGGAAACCCATGAGGTTGAGAAGGCGCCCCTATCTCCATGCCACATACACTCACACCAGGGATCGAAACCACAGCCGCAAGCCAGAGGTGACCGGCCAGCTAGATGTCGAAGCGCGGCAGTCTAGACCACTAGGCCATCCCAACCCTCTTTTTCTAATAAAATCCGAAATTATTACTATTTGTCCATTCTGCATAAAATTGCTACATCTGAATTCTTTATTTATTTATCCGTTTTTAATACTACAAATTGTGGTGGAATTTTGGTGTTTGTTTTTTTGGTGTTTCTTTTTTTTGTTTTTCTTTTTTGTATAAGTTTTATGAGTTGTTTGACCTATTGAGACACAAGAAATATACATTGTTTTTTTTATATAAAACTGTTGAGCCAAGTGCCAAACATAATAAAATGTAATTTAGCAACATTAATTATCGTATAAAAATGTGAAATATTGATTTACATCTATCAAGTTTGAAAGAGAGAGAGAGAGAAATTGGGTTTAACGTCCACTTGACACGAACTAGGTCATTTCGGGACTAACATATAGTGTTTGAAGTTTAATCTTATTTCAATAATTCACTTGTGCGTAGGGGTCTTTAGCAGTGGAAGGATACCAGAGTACCTGAAGTAAACCCACGAGGCAAGTTTGAAAGAACACAACTCTTTCGTTTCTTAAGTCTCTTACATCGGAAACAGATAAAAATAAGAATGTAACAAATTCTTTTTTTTATTGAAAAGATAGGTTGACAGGCAACGAAACATACGCCCACAGCAGCTAAATTGTCCGGGCAGTCAACAAAAGTTGTCGCATATTTTTACATTTTTCGGTAATGAAACATTTATAATACACTAAAATCTGATTAAGAGTAACAACTTATTATGAAATTATCAGAAAATCAAAATTATCAAAATTCATTGAAAATCAAAATATTTGTTCGTTTCAACACCTTAAACTCTGTGTATCAATCTGAAGTCAATCGAATGAGAAGTTTGGCCTCTAGAGCATCCACAAGATTTTTTGAAGTGATCAAGGACTACAACTCTGGCACTAATTATCAGAAATCGCTGAAAATGAATAGGCCTTTTCGTCTCATGACCTTAAACAATGTGTATAAATTGTAGTCAATCAGATATTAACTTCGGCCTCTAGAGCGTCCACAAGATTTTTTGAAGTGATCAAGGGCCACAACCAAGCGCTGAAATAAGCGGCCGGACACTGACAATGTCCGGGCGAATTGACCCCCCTTTGACAGGCCAAACTTTCGTCCAGACATAATTGTCCGACCGAGTTTGGGTAAAACAGTAAGCCAAAAATTCGCCAATTCGAGTCGATCGCTAATTATTACTAGACTCGAAAATCCAGCCACAAAAATATCAACGAGCCGAGTCATAGTGAAAATGTTACTATTTATATCTAGGCTGCGTGCAGATAAAATAATCAATAATTTTTAGAATCGACTTTGTATCAATGACCCGGGTCCTAGTAAAAATATTACTATTTTTTTTAAATCCAGGCCCAAAAATATCAACGACCCGCGTCATAGTGAAAATGTTACTATTTATATCTCGGCCGCGTGCAGATAAAATAATCTTTAGAATCGTTTTTTTTTATTTTGATTATATCAACAAACCGTGTCATAGTAAAATATTAATATTTTTTTAAAATCAACTCTTTCACGCTGGTTATATCAACGACCCGAGTCATAGTAAAAATATCACTATTTACATGTATCTCGGCCGCGTGAAGATAAAATTATGAATAATATTGAGAATCGGCTCTTTTATTACGCTGGTTATTCGAGTCTACGTGTAGTAGCTAGATTTGTGTTACTTTCGTATATGATTAGCTCTAAATCACACCTAACATGACAATTATACAAATTATTAGTAATAAAAGTAATAATATTTTTAAAATGTTACAAGAAAATGTTCAAGTTGACTATGGGTGTAATTAGGGAGAGACTTTTTTAAAATACGAAAATTAAAATATCTCACTTTATTGGACACTTCCGATGTGAATGTAAATAGAAGAGCCTTGAAAACATGTCGAATAAACATGTCGAATATTTTTCTCAACCCTCGGACATGGGATATCTCGGCTAGTGGGACCGTTCCAGAAAATTTCAAGACTGGTACTGTGTCTAATGTCTCTCAAAATGACACTTTCTAAACGGGAAAGTGTCACTAGTTCGAAAATTACATACAAAAAGAACCGCAGAAAAGTGGGTCAAAAGTGACGTAGCAAAATCCAATGCTGACGTGTGGTTAACATACGAAGAAAACGATGGTTTTGTGACAACACTAAAATGTGAACTCTGTATAAAGTATTCTAAAATATCAAATATATGATGAGGGAATTTTCCACTGCATGGAATAATGGTATTTGCCAGACTGAAAATCTGGCCGAACTGATTAAATCAGTTCGGCCTGACATGATGTCAGGCTGAATCTTAGCCGTTATTTCAAGGCTTGGCCACAACTCTGGAACTTATTATCAGAAATCACTGAAAATCAATAGACTTCTTCGTTTTATGACCTTAAACACTGTGTATAAATTTAAAGTCATTCGGATATTAACTTTAGCCTGTAGAGCGTCAATCGGATATTAACTTTGGCCTTAAGAGCGTCCACAAGATTTTTTAAAGTGATCAAGGGCCATAACTCTGGCACTAATTATTGGAAATCGCTGAAAAACATCTGACGTCAACTGGCAGACTATCGCCATTGAAGAAGACGACCATTGTCACGATCGGTCGCATTATTTCGGTTACCTCTTTTTTTTTTCAAATCATTTTTAGTGAAGCCTGTACCATAACAGGCCCGGGACTGTACAGTGCAGTGGACGCTTTACGCCTGGTCCCCGGATCCATTCACTTGATTTGATATTTTCCGCAGGTTAATCTTATAGGTTTTTGTTTTTCGTGTAGTGCGGTCCTCCTGCACTTACTATTTTAGTACAATCATGGGCCATAATTCAGGAAGTTACAATTCGATATACGCAAATATCGAAAGGAACCAAGATCTTTGGATTATAAACATGCATTTAAAGATTCATCAAAATCAGAAAAAAATTGTGACCTCTACAGGGTCTACAACCTTGATATACCATATTCTTACAGTATTCGCGTACCAGCGGCAGCCATTTTGTCCATCAGTTTTGGTCCGATTTTCACGAAATTCAACCTCACCCTTCATTATGGTGAAACAGTGATATTATCAAACGTTACTTTAAATCCGTTAATAATTGTGACCTCCAAAGGAACCACAATCCACTAGCTAAAAAATGGCGATTTTTCGTACAATCAGGGGCCATAATTCAGGAAGTTACTTACCCTTTTGATTGTCCGTTTGCTCTATTTTCATAAAATTTAATATCCAACAAATCTGATACGCCTATAGAAACAATTGCATCACTTAAATCTTGATCTGTTGTCCACTGAAATAAGCAAAATTTTTCTTTAGGCCTGAGATGTTATCTAAATAATCAATTAGACATTAATTAACATATCCAGACCATAATAAACTCTTCAAGTCAAGGCTAGCCTTCGATGTTGACGGATTGAATCCCTATATGCCGCTTAATGGCTGTTGATAATTAAATCAATCAAGTGGATAATCGAGGCTATGCTGTTTATATTAATGATTTGAGTAATGATGACCAAGGCTATGTGAATATTTCAAACGCTTTTTTCTCGGCTAACAGGGGACCAATTTGACTGAAATTTTCAGCAAATTACCTTTACACCATCTAGTTTTTAACTATTATAGTGAGAACTGCCATCTCTTTATCTCATCTCCCATAATGTAACTTTTAAATAATGCATATAAATTTCATACACATCGGATTATAACTCTTGGCGTTGGAGCATTTACATGTCTTTCTTTTGATTTTAAAGTTTTATTTAGACATTCATTAACATGACAAGCCTACAATCAACTATGTAGACCATCAGATTGCTGAGGTTTAAATGAATTTAAACATCTGAAAGATTTAAGAATTTTCCAAAACCAGCAGTTGTAAGTCAAAATATGACCACATTTTGCAAGAGATGGATAGAGAAGTGTTAGGTCCGCACACTATAGTTTGACTTCGGCCTGTGAGGTATGACTTAAACCAGTTCAAGGCAGTGTCAGTTATACCAAAACTACACTCTAGACATTTCAACAGTATCTGTGATCTAATGTGTCGAATGTGGCTGAGAGATCTAGCATCACTAACAGAACATCCTTTTTGGAGTTGAGAGCAGTCATCATATCGTTATGTACTTTAACTAGAGCAGTCACTGTACTATGATGAGGTCTATATGCAGACTGGTATTTACCAAGCAGATTATTTTCTAAGAGAAAGGCACTTAATTGATTGACAACGATTCGTTCCCGTGTCTTGGACAGGTATCCAAGCTTTGACACAGGCCTGTAATTTTTTAACTCGTTTTGATCCAATCCCGATTTCTTTAGTAATGGTTTTACTATTGCACACTTGAATGCCTGTGGCACAATTCCAGACTGTAGAGACCAATTAAACAGACTTACAAGGGATGGTGATAATTAGTGCTGATATCAAGTAAAATTTTATGCATCGATGCATCAGGAATTTTATGCCGCCATTTTGTTTTTCAAAAATTTCTGAAATAACATTATTTTATTTATGATAGATACATAGATTTTCTCAACATTATCATTATTATAGAAATGTTGATTATTTGAATAATTTATTTCGACAATATTCTTCAAATATCGTTCGATTCAATGGACACTCGTTAGACACTGTCGTGACTGTCGACGTGAGGGCGTGCGTAACTGTAAAGCGATAACAAGAGCAAGAGGCGGTTTGCAGGTAGTACCAAAGCCTGTCTATACTCTATAGGGATTTATGAAATACATTCTTTATAGCCCGTTAAAAAGCGGAAGTAACAAACAAAGACAGTTCTAGTAGTCAGTGGGAAATCGAGACAAACATAACGGAAGCATAACGTAAACAGGTGAAGCTGGGCTAGCCTAATAGTCTACGTGCGGGATTCAATGAAAAATTCCGTTACAATGTATATTGTTTTATTTTCAATTAAAAAAAAACGTATGGAAAATGTGTTATTGATACTAGTGGACGCTTAAAGGTAATTATTGGTATTTTTGCCGATGCATCGATACTACGAAAGAAGGCTGAGAATCGTATGCATCGCAGGGGTTTCATTAGTCGCCGGCGGCCGGCGAATTTCCCCGCCTACTTCGCTCGTTGCGCCGGCTATATTTTGATTCCATCTGACAATTTATTTGGATTTGATACATCATGAAAACGTTGTAAATGTAGTAGTAGTCCAGCGTTTTGCTACGTAAAAGTAAGGAACGGATAGCCGGCGAGTTTACAAACTGTACGCCTAACAATAAACAGCGTCGAGGGTAGCTGTTACGTTGGGCCCTAGACGGCTTGAAAAATACAACGCGATAATTCAGGCGGTATTCTGTACCTCCTTTCAAAAAGAGTTACCGGTGTAGTTTTAATATCGTGCCTTTCCTTTTTTCACCCGCTCGACATGAAATAACATTTATACCAATATAATAAAATGTTGTAAGAGGTTTATCTGTTTATACCCGACTATTTCATACAGTTTCTTTCGAAAACTGTCCTTATACCGACTAGGTTGCACGTATTATATCGGTAAACTTACATGGGAATAAAATACGTCGCCGTCAGTGTGGAAGCAATTTTCGGGGGCGTAACTCTGCGTGTTTTAGTGGTGGCGCTTGTAGTTAAACTGCAAGAATGATCATTTCTTATCACAGTCAATTGTATCTCGGCCGATATTTTCTTGTTTATTATTTTGTTAGCGAAAATAAAAAAAGTTGTCTGACAAGAAAGTATAGCCTCTTTCTAGACGACCGCAGGTGGCAAGCATTGTACACATTTTAACGAGACAAAATGAAGTTTAATAGCCGATAGCCCACGATGTATTGATTGACCGGTATTATAATTATACATAAGAAGAGGTTGATAAACGGATCGTTGAGTTGACAGTTAGTGAGTTTAGTTAGATCGATTCATTTTCCGCGACTGCATCATGCAAACTGATTTTTCAAACCTGTTCACTAGTTAATTACCTAGTGCTAACTTTTTCATTAAAAAAATATTTACCTGATACTATAATAGTGATATAGTTTCTGATTTAAATATAGACAATAGAGATGCCCATATTGGCCTGAAGTGTGTAATTCTTAAAGTGGTGTAAAATCAACCAAATTGCATCATATTGAATGCCAAAATGCAAAATTTTCTCGGGGGGGCATGCCCCCGAACCCCCCTAGGTTACATCGCGCCTTCGGCGCTCAATTCGATCGCCTGCGGCGATCTTTTCGAGCCTTCGGCTCTCAAAAGGTTAGCCGCCTACTCTGATGACTTACCCAGCTACAGTAATAATTAATGAAACCCCTGCATCGATACTTGATATCAGCACTAGTGATAGTTCATTCAGTCATTCTTTTAGCAGCTGTTTTGGTAATGGATCAAGGGAGCATGACTTGGAAGGTGAGCTTCGAATGATTTTTATTATATCCTCGGTAGTTACAGGTTGAAATTGGCTAAAAGTCTGATCACAACCACCGGATGATATTCACATTACAGACTTATTCCCTTGGCCTTGTCTCAAACGTACGACCTTTTCAATGAAAAAATCAGCAAATGCATCACATATCTGCTTTTGTGGAATATTTGTGGGTATAACAGTTATACCGACGCTTTAACCAATAGATAATTGGTCGATAATTCTAAATAGCCCTTGACCCTAAAATATTGAGCTAAATGACAAACCGGGGTGAACGCTTGGGGGGGGGTATGGGTAGTTCAAGATTCCTATTGACCGGTGCATAAATTTATACACAGTGTTTAAGGTAATGAGACGAAGAAGCCGTTTGATTTTCAGCGATTTCCGATAATTACTGCCAGAGTTATGGCCCTTGATCACTTGAAAGTGGCGATTAAAATTTGATTTTTGCGATAATTTTAGCGATAATTTTTGCGATAAAGTTTTACTGTACTGGCGATTCTTTTTGAGAACTGGCGGAAAAAAATCTTAAAATTCTAATCGTATTCATAATGTTTTAACCATTATTGAGTGTCAATCACGTGGCTAAACACAA
Organism: Patella depressa; assembly: GCA_948474765.1. Lineage (NCBI taxonomy): Eukaryota > Metazoa > Mollusca > Gastropoda > Patellidae > Patella > Patella depressa. Next base: position 39,681,153 of record OX419720.1, on the reverse strand, counting down.
TAATAAATTAATCAACTGGCTGATAATCCGGATAGCGTCGCCGAGTAATACTAATCAATTGTCTCGGATTAATGATTAGTTGATTGATAATTGCCAAATGATGTATATTAAACCTATCTCGCGTCACTATTTAATCTTAATGATTTAATTAAGCGGTGATTATTTGATGTTTCGTTTCGTCTTAAAACGAAGAAAGGTAATACATGTAACCAAAATGGCCGACAATTCTATCGAAAAGAAGTAAATATAGTTCAATTCCGTTTACTGTGGCATCATATACGGCATGTAAAACATACAAGTATGCCTATTGGATATCATTATTTCAAATTATCGTATCGTCATGGTCGAAAACGCATGAACTAGGCTACTTGAATATCGGCGATTCTTGAGCGAGAAAGCGGTTCGCCATTTGTATCATATTACCGTCGCTAAAATGGTCTAAAGGTGAACGACGGGTATAATTGTAAGCATTTCTTACAAATATAATTAAGTACATATCATTCTATCAGAGATTCAGATACCGTTACGGTACCTGAAAATAACAATAGTTCTATTGTACACGCAATCCTTGGACGAGATTAGACGTGTAAATATTGAATATATAGTGCAATACGGCGATGTTCAAAGAGACTAAAGTTACCAAAAGTAAAATCCGATCTTAGTAAACCAAAACTGTGCTAAATGTATTATGCAAAGACTGATTTGTTAAAAGTTGTTGTATATTGTATATATTGGTAATTGTTTTATAATAAGCCTAACTGAGACATAAAATTGTTAGATATTGTATAATTTTTTATCACATATTTTTGGCGGATAAAATATTCAAGTTGGCGGAAAAAATATATGAACATTTCTTTACATAAAAATTATCATCCATTTTGGCGGAAAAAAATTGAAAGCCAGTGTGAGCCCTGTTTCATGTATATACTAATTCTTAGCGTGGGGTAAAACTTTATAAAAATAGGTTGCCAGGCAACGAAACATACGCCCACACAGCAGCCAAATCGTTCGGGCAGTCAACAAGAATTGTCGCATATTAAGGAATTATCAAAAAATCATTAGAATTTGTTTGGTTTTTATAATCAAACGGTTTTTTTTAAATCATATAATAATTGTGACCTCCAGAGGCACCACAAGCTAAAAAGGGTGATTTTTCGTACAATCAGGGGACATAATTCAGGAAGTAATGACCCGATGGGCGCAAATATCGAAAGGAACCAAGATCTTTGGGTTTAAAACATACCTGTCAAGTTTCATCAAAATCGACTCAAAATTGTGACCTCTATAGGGTCCACAACCTTGATATAACATATTTTCACACTATTCGTGTACAAACGGCGGCCATTTTGTCCGTCAATTCTAGTCCGGTTTTCATGTAATTCAAACTCTCTCTTCTTTACCATGTAACGGTGATATAGTCAAACGTTTTTTTAAATCGGATAATAATTTTGACCTCCAGAGGGACCAAAAGCGAACAAAAGCGATTTTTCGGACAATCCGGGGACATAATTCAGGAAGTTATGATCCAATGGGCGCAAATATCGAAAGGAACCAAGATCTTTGGGTTATAAACATACATGTCAAGTTTCATCAAAATCGGTTCAAAACTGTGACCTCTATAAGGTCCACAACCTTTATATAACATATTTTCACAATATTCGTGTACAAACGGCGGCCATTTTGTCCGTCAATTTTGGTCCGATTTTCACAAAATTCATACTCAACCTTCATAACCATGGAACGGTGATATAATCAAACGTTTTTTTTAAATCGGATAACAATTTTGACCTCCAGAGGGACCACAAGCTAAAAAGGGCAATTTTTCGGACAATCAGGGGCCATAATTCAGGAAGTTACGATCCGATTGGCGCAAATATCGACAGGAATCAAGATCTTTGGGTTATAAACATGCATTTCAAGTTTCATCCAAATCGGTTCAAAATTGTGTCCTCTACACTGTTCACAACCTTGATATAACATATTTTCACACTATTCGCGTACAAATGGCGGCCATTTTGTCCGTCAATTTTGGTCCGATTTTCACGAAATTCAAACTCGACCTTCATAACCATGGAACAATGATATAATCAAACGGTTTTTTAAATCGGATAACAATTTTGACCTCCATAGGGACCACAAGCTAAAAAGGGCAATTTTTCGGACAATCAGGGGCCATAATTCAGGAAGTTACGATCCGATTGGCGCAAATATCGAAAGGAACCAAGATCTTTGGGTTATAAACATGCATTTCAAGTTTCATCCAAATCGGTTCAAAATTGTGACCTCTACACTGTTCACAACCTTGATTTAACATATTTTCACACTATTCGCGTACAAATGGCGGCCATTTTGTCCGTCAATTTTGGTCCGATTTTCACGAAATTCAAACTCGACCTTCATAACCATGGAACAATGATATAATCAAACGATTTTTTAAATCGGATAACAATTTTGACCTCCATAGGGAGCACAAGCTAAAAAGGGCAATTTTTCGGACAATCAGGGGCCATAATTCAGGAAGTTACGATCCGATTGGCGCAAATATCGAAAGGAACCAAGATCTTTGGGTTATAAACTTGCATTTTAAGTTTCATCCAAATCGGTTCAAAATTGTGTCCTCTACACTGTTCACAACCTTGATTTAACATATTTTCACACTATTCGCGTACAAATGGCGGCCATTTTGTCCGTCAATTTTGGTCCGATTTTCACGAAATTCGAACTCGACCTTCATAACCATGGAACGGTGATATAATCAAACGGTTTTTTAAATCGGATAACAATTTTGACCTCCAGAGGGACCACGAGCTAAAAAGGGCAATTTTTCGGACAATCAGGGGCCATAATTCAGGAAGTTACGATCCGATTGGCGCAAATATCGAAAGGAACCAAGATCTTTGGGTTATAAACACACATGTCAAGTTTCATCCAAATCGGTTCAAAATTGTGACCTCTACGCTGTTCACAAGCTAAAAAACGTGATTTTTCGTACAATCAGGGGCCATAACCCATGAAGTTACAGTCCGATACATGCCAATATCAAAGGAACCGAGATTTTATGGTGATAAACCTATATTTTAAGTTTAATTGAAATCGGATAAAAATTGTGACCTGTAGACTGTTCACAAAAAAATGTGGACGGACGGACGGACGGACAGGGGCGACGACAATATACGTCCACATAAAAATGTGGGCGTATAAAAAGCAATCAAATTCTAATGATTTTCTGATAATTACATACAGTAATGAGTTGTTACTCTTAATCAGTTTTTATACGCCCACATTGAAATATGATCGTATATTGTCGTCGCCCCCGTCCGTCCGGCGTCCACAATTGCTTGTGGACGCTCTAGAGGCTAAAGTTAATATAGTCTGATATTCATGAAATTCTAAGCTGACAATGATTATGGTGTGACGGTACACAACCTAGAAATGTTAGTTTCGCGTATAAACGGTGACCATTTCGTCCGACAATTTTGGTATGATTTTCACGAAATTCGAACTCAACCTTCCTTACGGTGCAACAGTAATATAATCAGAGTTTTAAATCAGATAATAATTGTTCGAGAGATAGACAGAGAACAAGCAATACCAAAAGTGATTTTTCCTACAATCAAAGGCCATAATTCATTAAGTTACAATTTGATATGCACAAATATCGAAAAGAATAAAGATCTTTAGGTTATAAACAAGCATTTCAGGTTTCATCAAAATTGAATTAAAATTGTGACCTCTACAGGGTCCACAACTTTGATATACCATATTTTTACACTGTTCGCGTACAAACGGTGGCCATTTTTTCTGGCAATTATGGTCCGATTTTCTCGAAATTCGAACTCAACCTTCCGTAGGGTGTAACGGTGATAGAGTCAAACTTTTTTTTAAATCGGATAATAATTGTGACCTCCAGAGGGACCATATGCGATTTTTCGGTCAATCAGGGGCCATAATTCAGGAAGTTACGATCTGATATGCGCAAATAACGAAAGGAACCAAGATCTTTGGGTTATAACCATGCATTTCAAGTTTCATCAAAATCGAATTAAAATTATGACCTCCACAGGGTCCACAAACATGATATACAATTTTTTAACAGTATTCGCGTACAAACAGCGGCCATTTTGTATGGCAATTTTGGTCCGATTTTCCCGAAATTCGAGCTCAACCTTCCTTAGGGTGTAACGGTGATATAATCAAACGGTTTTTTAAATCGGATAATAATTGTGACCTCCAGAGAGACCACAAGCTATAAAAGGTGATTTTTCGGACAAACAGGGGCCATAATTCAGGAAATTACGTTCCGATAGGCGCAAATATCGAAAGGAACCAAGATCTTTGGGTTATAAACATGCATGTTAAGTTTCATCAAATTCGGTTCAAAATTATGACCTCTATAGGGTCCACAAGCTAAAGATAGGCTGGCACTGCCAGGCAGGATACGCCCACATTTTCGAGAGATGGACAGAGAACAAGCAATACCGAAAATGATTTTTCCTACACCTATAAGTCCTGTATTTCATACTGTATTGGGAGCAGCCATTTAGTTGGTCAGTTCCAGTCTGATATTAATGAAACTCGAAACCGACAATGATTATGGTGTGACGGTACACAACCTAGAAATGTGACTTTTCATCAAAATCGGATAAGAATTGTGACCTGTAAAGAGTCCACAACCATGATATACCATATTTTTACACTCTTCGCGTACAAACGGCGACCATTTCGTCCGGCAATTTTGGTACGATTTTCACAAAATTAGAACTCAACCTTCCTCATCAAAATTGAATTAAAATTGTGACCTATACAGGGTCCACAACCATGATATATCATTTTTTTAACAGTATTCGCGTACAAACGGCGGCCATTTTGTCTGTCAATTTTGGCCCAATTTTCCCGAAATTCGAACTCAACCTTCCTTACAGTGTAACGGTGATATAATCAAACGTTTTTTTAAATTGGATAATAATTGTGACCTCCAGAGGGACCACAAGCTAAAGAAAGGGGGATTTTGCGTATAACCAGGGGCCATAATTCAGAAAGTAACGATCCGATATGCGCAAATATCGAAAAGAACCAAGATCTTTGGGTTATAACGATGAATTTCAAGTTTCATCAAAATCGAATTAAAATTGTGACCTTTACAGGGTCCACAACTCGACCTTCCTTAGGGTGTAACGGTGATATAAGCAAACGGTTTTTTAAATCGAATAATAATTGTGACCTCCAAGCTAAAGATAGGCTGGCACTGCCAGGCAGGATACGCCCACATTTTCGAGAGATGGACAGAGAACAAGCAATACCGAAAGTGATTTTTCCTACATCTTTAAGTCCTGTATTTCATACTGTATTGGGAGCAGCCATTTAGTTGGTCAGTTCCAGTCTGATATTAATGAAACTCGAAACCGACAATGATTATGGTGTGACGGTACACAACCTAGTGTAATGGTGATATAATCAAACGTTTTTTTAAATTGGATAATAATTGTGACCTCCAGAGGGACCACAAGCTAAAGAAAGGGGGATTTTGCGTATAACCAGGGGCCATAATTCTGGAAGTTACGATCCAATATGCGCAAATATTGAAAAGAACCAAGATCTTTGGGTTATAACCATGAATTTCAAGTTTCATCAAAATCGAATTAAAATTGTGACCTTTACAGGGTCCACAACCTTGATATACCATTTTTTAACAGTATTCGCGTACAAACGGCGGCCATTTTGTATGGCAATTTTGGTCTGATTTTCCCGAAATTCGAACTCAACCTTCCTTACGGTGTAACGGTAATATAATCAAATGTTTTTTTTGAATCGGATAATAATTGTGACCTCCAAGCTAAAAAGATAGGTTGCCAGGCAACGAAACATACGCCCACAGCAGCTAAATCGTCCGGGCAGTCAACAAGGGTTGTCGCATATTTTTACTTTTTTTTGGTAATGAAACATTTGTAATACACTAAAATCTGAGTAACAACTCATTATGTAATTATCTGAAAATCATTAGAATTTGTTTGCTTTTTATAAAGTTTTGCCCCAAGCTAACAATTAGTATAGGAAACATTTAATATCATGGATTTAGCTGTTCAGTTATCAAAATTCATTGAAAATCAAAATAATTGTTTTTTGAAGTGATCAAGGAAGATAACTCTGGAAGTCATTATTTGAAATCGATGAAAATCAGTAGGCTTCTTCCTCTCAGGACCTTAAACAGTGTGTGTAAATTTAAAGTCAATCGGATATTAACTTTGGCCTCTAGAGCGTCCACAGGATTTTTTGATGTGACCAAGGGCCATAACTCTGGCACTAATTATCGGAAATCGCTGAAAATCAATAAGCTTCTTCGTCTTGTGACCT